>OY740717.1:12421200-14821200 GCA_963513945.1 Hydrotaea diabolus | reverse complement strand
TAGCCGCATGTTCGTCTACCGATGCATACAACTGTTTGAGGAGACTGGAGATGTAAAAGAACGCCACCGGTCGGGCCGCCCACGCTCTACCGTTGCATAAAACTGTTTGAGGAGACTGGAGATGTAAAAGACCGCCACCGATCGGGCCGCCCACGCTCTGTTCGAACACCGCATGTCATCAAAGCCGTTACATCAAGAATTTACAGAAATCCGCTCCGAAAACAGAAAATCATGGCCCGTGAGATGAATATCACGCAAAAGTCCATGAGTCGAATCATTAAAAAAGACTTGGGACTTTCAAACGAAGTACAGGACATATATTGACTGCAGCTTTAAAAAAAAATAGGATTGAAAAATGCAAACGTCTTTTGGTGAAGCACGCTGATAACTTGCACAGAAAAATTTCGTTCACCGATGAAAACATTTTTACCGTTCAGGAAAAATTTAACAAGTAAAATGATAGAGTGTATGGGCGGTCATCTAAGGAAGCATCTGAACTGATTCCAAGGGTGGAAAAGGGCCATCACCCAGCTTGAATCATGGTTTGGTGGGGTGTCTCTTACGATGGGGTCACTGACCTGTATTTCTGCGAACAAGTAGTCAAAACATAGGCCAAAGTTTACCAAGAAACCGTTTTGGAAGCTGTTGTGAAGAATCTTAACAATTCCCTGTTCCAAAACCAGCCATGGACTTTCCAGCAGGATTCTGCGCCGGCCCATAAGGCTAAAACGTCGCAGGCCTGGCTTCGAAACAATTTGCCAGCGTTCATTTCGTCTGAAGAATGACCCTCAGGGAGTCCAGATTAAAACCCATTGGATTACAAATTGTGGACGGTTTTAGAGGACAAGGTTGGTCACAAAAGATACCCCAACATTGGATCTCTTAAGACTGCTTTGGTTCTAGCTGTGGCCAATTTTCCAATGGAAGAGGTTCGTGCAGCTATTGGCGATTGGCGAGTGCGACTTAAGGCGCATGTAAAGGCAAAAGGCGGACATTTCGAATAAGTAGATTCTTTTTGAATACAATATACATTAATAAATATATTAAAAAATATTTGGTCCAAAAACATTCAGTACTTTTTATTTTACAGCATAAAACGTGTGTAACAGTATTTATGTCCCTACTAAGTATATTGCAACGGAATAACTCTCCTAGATGATCTTCAAGAAAATACTGAGGAAATGATTATCTACACAATAATTGCTTTACAGTCTCAGCTTCCATCTCATCTTAACATAATCGGCAGTATTCCACTCTTCCTTACTGTACCTTTTTAGTCATTGTCATATAATGTCCCGCCAGGATTCTCACCAGCACTCCAACATTACTCTTGTTATTTTCTAGAACTAAGCAGTCCTGTGTTTATCGGTCATATTCCATTCTGTTAACGCTGGGCCCCGAGTTTATCCGTCATATTCCATTCTGTTAACACTGGGTCCCGAGTTTATCGGTCCTATTCCATTCTGGTAACGCAGGATCCCGTGTTTATCGGCCCAATTCTATTCTGTTAACACTGGTATATACTCATGTTTCTAAAAGCCCGCTTGGGGCACAGAAAGTGTTTTTTTTGTGCAAAATTTCAGCATTTCAGCAACGGTCACTTCTTAGTTCATCTAAGGATGGCATCATCCTCTTTTGTGTCCTTGCTTCTTTTAACATTACTGTGCCGGTGAATCCAGAGTCTAACAGTCTAGTATGTACTAATCTTTGTGACTTTCAATTTTAACCAGAAATGTTTAGGGTCTTAAAAGCAAGATGTTAATGTCAATGTTTTTCTGGCAGGTTAAACTTGTCAAAGAAATTTGGCCATAGCCAATATCTTGGCCTGGAAAACACTTCAAATTTGTACATGACTCGCGTATTTCCATATCTTTTATATAAGAACCAGTCCCGGCCACTTACTTTCATCTTTGACTTATGGGTGTTGGCTAAGATACCTTAAAATGCTTCTCATAAATTTCTAATCAACCTGTCAGGGAAAATAATAGTTGGAATTTTGTTAAGTCAAGCGCTTCAAAGGAAAGCTGGCGCTGCAAAAATTTCCTCTCAATCTTAGTAACCCTAGGTATCTAGCAAACTGTGGATTTAGTTATTAAAACCCGTGCCATAATAAATCAACTAAAAGGCTCCCACATAAAGGAAATATGAATTTAAAGCTTCCTAAGTTCTATCTCGCAAACTACTTCTGACAAAGAAACAATTCAAGTTCAAGCATTGAGGAAATCAATTTGACCGCTTTTTGTTAATACACAGCCGGTTCTATTCACTAGATCGTCCCGAAACCGAAATTTTTCGGCCAAGAGCTGTCCACACGGCACTATGTGCCGCTAAAAGAACTAAAAAACGGCATTCCTTTGCTCGTTAGCGTAAAGGTAAAAAGCCAAAAAGTTATAGAAAAGTTGGAAACAAATCGTAATTTGACTTGCTAGCGGTCAAATAAAACAACAGTCTACACTTGATCGGACAATAACGTATTTTATGCGCTTCAACCGTCGCCAGACGTTAAAAGCTGGCGGAACGAAAGTTCTAGCAAAAATTCTCCTTACCAAGTAAAAATGCAAGTAAGATAAAAGCAAAAGTTTTCACTACATGCATGGTAAGCGATTTAACATTTAAAATTTGTATCGGCTGTAAAAAAAAGTACTGATAATTTTTTCAAATTTCTGCTTTTATTGCAAAGGTTGAACTTTGTGATTTAATAATGGAACACAATATCATTCATATGACTACCACAACTGCCTAGGCAGTACCTCGTTCAATCAACGCAATTTTTCAGTACATTTTGTATTGCTTTAGGTCGAACCGCGGCAATGGCAACTTCGATTTTATGTTTCAACGCTTCAATAGGCTCTGGTTGCAGTACCTCATGGGATCAGCCCAATTTTTTAGTACATTTTCGACTGTTTCGCGTCGAATCAATAGGCTCTGGTTTCTTTGCGTTAACATTTATCCTTAATGGCTCCTCACAGAAAATAATCCAAAGGGCTCAAATCACAGCTTCGAGGCGGCAAATTGACATCACAATTTCGACAGATTATTCGATTTTCGAAAACAGTGCGTTAATATCTATGTTTGCGTTGGCTTTGTGACATGTGGCCTCGCCTTGTTGAAACCAAATGTGGTCCATGTCATTTTCTTGAATTTTGGAAACAAAAAATCGTTATGTCTGCTACTGGCTTATTTTCGTAGAAAAAATGGCCCAATGATGCTGCCAGCCCAAAATCCACACCAAACAGTGACTCCTTGTGGATGCATTGGCTACTCAATAGTCACGGGTGGGTTCTCTAAACCCCGTATGCGGCCATTTTGCTTATTGACACAGACAACGAAATGAAAATGTGATTCATATGAAAACACGGGTTTTCAGTAAAATTATTCATCTCCTGACAATCTTTAGCATCTCCAAACAATCTTTAGCCTAATAAGCGAATCGAAAACGCATCGGATGGTCATGAGGCTTTAGTTTTTGGACCAATTGAACATTTTAAGCATTTAACCGAGGCTTTTATGCAAAATTCTTCTCAAAGAAGTGCGAAAACTGTTCACTTTCTGAGAACGATGGCGAGTTGATGTTGATTAAGGGATGCTTTTAACATTCTTAGTCACAGCAGCAATGTTATCGATTAAACTCACTGGACGAGAACATACTCGGGTTGGTTTGTTCAATAACGATCCATTTTTATGAACTTGCTTCAAAAATTGACCAACAAACTGAACTGAAGGTCGATCACTTCTTGAAAATTGTCCACGTAAATTTCTTATAATTTGCGTTAAAGCCGCACTACTTTGGAAGTCAATTTCTAATATTTTCCAATTTTGTTTCCATTTTGCAAATGTCAAACAGAAACCCTTAAATAAAAATCAATGTTATTCTACCTTTCAAAGTCAAAGTAATCGGTAGCTCAAATTTTAAATGGCCCACCCTTTACTATAATAATAGACTCAAAAACTTCAATTGGATGATTTTGAAGCAAACGATAAAAGATTTTTACAGTGGAAGTATTCCGTATTAAAATTTCGACATTTTCAGCTAATACCGTTTGGTTAAACTATTGCAGCAAAATAAGGCAAAATGTAATAGATTTAATTTGTTTCTTTATTTTTTTTACAAACAACTCAATAGATTTATTTGCAAATATACAATTTATACATGATTATTTGCTGAATATCTAACTGATTTACTATCTTCTTATTCAGAGCAATAAGCCATTTTTAAAAGCTGTGTATAATAGATTTAAACAAAAATTAAATTTAAACAAAAATCTACTTACCCATATCCCCCCCCCCCATTTCGCCTCTTTTTCTCTTTGCTTAGCACTAAATCATTTTTAATTTCTTTCCACTTTTGTAAGAAAAAACAACCTGACGTATGTTATTTTTATATCGTACTTTGACTTGTTACTCGCTTTACCCGCCCTATTTCCCCTCCCCTAATTGTCGTATCCAGTAGATTTTTTAAACTCATACAGTGCCTGTATGTAAATCAACCATTTCTTCATTGCTCTACATTTAAAAGATAAGATTAGATTATCTCTTCGGAAAAGTGTAGGGTACATGTGCTTTTATGGACAAAAACACGAGTGCTTTTTTTGTTCATAAATTGTTATTATGAGCTCTGTCTTTGTTGCTGTTATTTTTTGTTTATGCATTTGTTTAAATAAAAGTGATTGTTTGTTAAAATGTACATATGTACATATGTGCATGTGAGTGTTGTGTGATTTAAAATCATATTTCTTTGAATTGTTGTGATTCAGAAAATGAGAATTTATTAAAAGTAGAGACGCTTTGAAATAGTTTTTTCTTAACTTATTGGATTACACTTAAGGGGGATGTAGTCTCACTTAACCTTCTACAATTTAAAATTTGTTGGAAAGCTGAACAGGTACTGTGACTTACGAGAGCAGCGGAATAAAAAATACCTTTTTTAATTTAATTGTTTTTTATCGTTGCTCCAATTTCGTTGTGTCATCCTTTTAGTACGATTTCTCAAGACCACCAGACTACACCTTCGATTTCTATCTAACTTGATCATTTATGATGAATTTCTTTCCACCAAGAACCTTACTAGTCATAGCAGTAGTGTGAAAAATAAATGAATTGAATGCAAAAGCAATTCGTTGCAATTTTTTTTGAGTTTTCCTTGAGGTGTCGTGATACCAAATCACTTTGGCAGTCCGTAATATTGCTTCGCAACTCTCCTTATGTCAATATAGCCATGGCCGTCTGCCTGACTATGGAAAGTAATCTGCAGTAGGCCGGACCATAAAAATGAATTTGTTTGAGAATTTGGGAAAATTCTTTTAATATAGCACTGATAACATAGAGAATATCAAAATGCATTAGAGTACCATTATACTGCTGCCGATTCCAAGTAATAGAACCTTTTTTTCAGAAATTAGAATGTAGCGATAATATAAATGGCATTTTATTATTAAATATTTTGTAATTTATTTATATTCTATTTTATTTTTTAAAACGTTTTTAAAATTTTGAATGAAAAAAGTATCGCAAAATGTTAGAGAATAACTGTTTGAAGTACTGAATTCACCGTAGTTTAAAGCTGCTTTTTGGAAATTCACCAAAGGGACAGGCATTTTTTTATTTAATGATCCAGCCTAATCTACATTCTACAAAATTAAAGTTACATGCCTGCAATTTTTGATAGATGTGTGCTACGAGTAGAGCTTTTAAATGGTTAGTGTTCAAAAAGGTCTCTTAGAATTCTACACAAAATGACTGGTTCAACATTTAAAAAACTGCTATAATTAATGGATTTTTGAAAGATTTATACTTATGCATTATCACTTTAAAGGGTTGGGCCATTTAAAATTCGAATCGGCTGTAAAAAGTACTGATTATTTTTTTTAAATTTCTGGTTTTTATTGAAAGGTTGAACTTTGTTATTTAATAATGGAACACCATCTGATGCGTTTTCGCTTCGCCCAAGCGGCTGAAGATTGTGTGGCAGAAGATGAAGAATTTACCGAAAAATCGTGTTTTCAAATAAAGCTCAATTCCATCTCGGTGGCTGTCAATAAGCAATATTGCAGCATACGGGGTTCAGAGAAACTAAACGAGACTATTGAGAAGCCAATGCATCCACATCGAGCTGCTGTTTGGTGTGGATTTTATGCTGGCGGCATCATTGGGGCATTTTTGGTTGAAAGGAGCCGCTGTTACCGACAACGGTGAGCGTTATCGCTCCAAGCTCAAAGAAATCTTTCCAAAAATTCAAGATAATGACATGGACGACACGTGGTTTTAACAAGACGGGCCACATATCACACAGCCAACACAGCCAGATAGATATTTTACGCACTGTATTTGAAAATCGAATAATCAGCCGAAATTGTGTTAATTGGTCGCCTCGGATTGCTGTGATTTGAGCACTTTGGATTATTTTCTATCATTAAGGATTAATGTTACGCTAGACACCTAGAGACAATTGAAGCGTTAAAACATGAAATCGAAGCTGCCAGTGGAAAGATTCGACCCGAAACAATCTACATTTTCGAAACAATCTACATTTTCGAAACAATCTACATTTTCGAAACAATCTACATTTTGATCGGAAGAGGTACTGCCGAGCAAGTTGTAGTTATATTAAAGATTAAGATCGAACTTTCCAATAAAACTAGAATTTTGAAAAATTTATTAGGACTTTTTTTTTTACTGCCGATTCAAATTTAATATTTTAAATCGCTACAATAAAAATTCCAAGTCAACTGGTATTGTACACTGGATCGACTCGAAGGGCAATGCTTCGGGCAGAGACCGTCGTCACCTGCAGAAACCGTCAACAACTTCAGAGCGAATGTCGTGCTCGAAAGCTATCCTCCGGATTTGGCCTTTGAAGAGGAGAAGCTACTCAGTCAAACCCGCGTGGTAGTGGCTTTGTGTAGATCTGGCTGGTGTAGTCGCCTTAATTCGTACTGCTCCAGAATTGACGACAGTGTAACAAACACATGCCCCGCATGCCAGCAGGCTCACACAACACATAGCCCACTCAGCTGGGCCCAACTTTCTTGAACCTGCTAGGCCAGCAGCACAAGAATCGTTTTGGCCGGCCAAAACAGAAAAACCGAACAGTAGCCGCTACAATAACGATTTCAAGTCAACAACCGGTATTGTGCCCCGGATTGAGTCGAAGCGACAATTATTCGGACAAGGACTCCCTAACCGGCACTACTATGTGCCTCTAAAACAACATCGAATTACATAAAAAGAAAGTAAAACGCAACAAGTATTGAAGGCACTTGTTTAAACAATAAATGGTATGAGGAATAATTAAGACACCGCCGACAATGTTTAAAGGCGAAGACGTTCTGTTTTCGACCCATTTGCCGCTTTAATTCAAGCATATGCGACAGCGCATATTTTTTTCTTTTTTTGATGTGGACAACATCTGAGTATCGAATGAGACCGATCCCATGCCCCAAAAGTGTTCCCTCCCAGAGATATGCGCGTTTTATGAGAGTGAAGTCGACGATTCTAAGCGCAAATAGAAAGGGACCTTTTCACTTTTTTTTTGTTGTGGACAACATCTGAGCATCGAATGAGACCGATCCCATGCCCCAAAGGTGTTCCCTCCCAGAGATATGCTCGTTTTATGAAAGTGAAGTCGACGATTCTAAGCGCAAATAGTAAGGGACCTAATCTTTAAAATGCCTATCCTGAACAAAACTGGTTTTTAACCTTAGGTCCCTTTTTATTTTGCGCGTCACATATACAGTCTAAGATTCAAAATGCATTTATAGTGACAAATAATAATTTAATGAATTAAAATCACGAGTCGATGCAACAAAGTATTATTTGGAACCGGGCCGGGCCGGGCCCAGCTAATATTTTTATTAATGCTAAAAAGAGGGGAATCCGGAAACAAAAACGAATTTTCAGTATGAAATTGCAAGATGAGTATGAGTCAATCTCAAATGTACTCTCAATTTGCACTCAATGACCCATCATTCAAAAATCAATGTAGATGATTGCCAATTTGTCAAAATTTATAATTCTATTTTTGTTGTAATTTATGGTATTTTATTCTTATTCTTATTTTTGTTGCGGCTCAATTCTTTGACCCCAATAAATGCAATTTATAAACAAAATCTATTTACTTTGCACACGACGACCACATTTATAGGCAAAGTAAATAATAATAATCGACTTTGTTCTCTGTTTTTCAAGAAATATTAAAGTCAGTAAAAATATTGGCGGTATTCATGAAAGCGGTTAGAAGGATTTTTTTTAAAAACCTTATACAAATTTATTTAAGACCAAAAAAGTAAAAAAAAACCTTATACATATTTATTTAAGAGTATATGGATAGATAAAAATCCACATAGATAGAGCTTTAATATGTTGGAATTGGGAACAATTTTCGAAAAATCTGTTATAAAATTATTTTTATCTTTTACTAAGGAGACATTGTGCAGTGAGTGTAGACTTCTAGTAGAAAAATGGTATGGTAAATTATAAACTAATATCAGAAGTTTGTTTTAAGATATCTGCAGACTTTAAATATGACAATCACAAGCATCATACCAGGCAGGAGTTCCGTTCTATAGGGTGGAAAATAAGTTTAAATATTAACTATTTTTTAACTGTGAAAAGCTCTGGTTTTCTGTTAATAAAAGTATGTAGAATCCTGGTTGTCATATTAATTTGGGGAATCGTATATGAAACATGTTCTTTAAAAATCATTTTTCCATCTAGAATAACTAATTTTATTTATTTTTGTTTGCACATATTAAAACTGGAGCTCATTTTAATTATTGATTGTCATTACTTTTGTTTTCAACTCTTTTTCTAAATGATTGTACATATTATTCATATTATTACAATTTCGAAGGTTTTCAATTACACTTGGCAACCAGTTTTGTTTTTATATTTATTGGTCGGGGATTGTTTTTTTTTCTGTTAAAAATAAAGTGCAAAAAACACAATTACTTTATGCCTCATCAAATTATCGTCTGCATGGGGTGGAGGGAGAATCAACGCCGTCAGGCGGGTAATGAGTCATTGTCATGGAATAAAATAACAGATAAAATGAATAACGCTAACTACTATACTTGTGTATATTCCGACAATCCAGCACCAGTTTTATTGGCTTGTTTTGTTTTGAAGATATCGTTTTTTATTTAAATTTTAAAACAAAGGAAGTTCACGTTTTGCGTTTAAAACCAAATTATCCACATATATTACTCGTTTATTTTGAATCCGCAGTTTTCTTATCATTTTGTGACTGACAAATTGCTATATTCTTATGAATTGAAGCAAGCAGTACAGTTTTGAGTTTAATTGCTGGTTGCATTTTTAAATGTTATTTTTGTATTGCTAAAAGCATACAGCATTTTGATTTTTTGTTTTGTTTGATATGACATGTAACATGTCGACATTTATCAGTATAATCCTCGTTAAATTAAAACCAATATGCATAATACAAACTTAAATTTTGTTGAACTTTGTCAAAACTATTTGTCGCTCATTTAAAAAAGAATGCATTGTTTAACAAGCATTCTTGTTGTACAATTTCATCGATTAATGAAAGTTATAAGAAATTCTTTAAAATGTAAATTATTTTTCACAGCAAAACTTCGATATAGTTTACGAGGGCTGCTTTATATAAGTATATTTCTGGCCTAATAATGAAAATGCGAATATTTATCATCAAAAATGGTTTTGTTGTTTTTCAAATATTTTTCATGATTTATGCACTTTTGCAGGCGCTCAAACCAATTGTCGAAGCTCTTTTTCCACTTCGATTAAGACTCCTACAAACCATGATTTTTGAACACTTCAACAGTATCTTCTGGCGACGAAAATCCTTGACCACGCATTTTTTTCTTGATGTGCGGGAATAAAAAGAAGTCATGGGGTGCCGGCGGATGACCCATCATTTCGACGTTTTGGCCGGTCAAAAAGGCGCTGGTTTGAGCCGATGTGTGAGAGTTCGCATTGTCATGGTGCACAATGATTCGTCTTTTCTTGTTCGTTTTTCGAATTTCTCCGAAGACTTCAGGCAAACAAATTGTGATGTACCACTCAGAATTGACCGTCCTTCGTTGCTCAACCGGAACAGTCGCCACATGATCAGTTTTGCCGAAGAAACAGGCGACCATTTGCTTCGAAGTGCTTCTTCCCAGAACAACTTTCGGTGGATTTGGCTTGTCTTCGAAGACCCACACGGTCGATTGCTGTTTTGTTTCAGGCTCATACGCATAGATCCATGATTCGTCACCTGTGACGATCTTATAAATGCATTTTGAAGCACCGCGATCGCATTTTTTCAAAATTTCTTTGCCCAATCGACACGAGCCTTTTTTTTAACGATTGTCGAATTGTGCGGGATCCAACGAGGACAAACCTTTTTTACGGCCGATGTTCATGCAATATCGAATGTGGAAGAAATGCCCAAGGATGCCTATATCTTTCGGTATGTCACATGACGATCTTGAATTATCAGTTTACGCATGGCATCAGTGTTCTCTGGCATAACGGCCGTTTTTGGACGACCTTCGTCTTTGAGCGAGCGTCTGCCACGATTGAATTCATTAAACCAGTTTTTCACAGTGCTTTAGGATGGTGCTTCATCACCATACAAAGATTTAAGTTCATCGAAACACTCTTGTCGTAATAATCCACGTCGAAAGTCGTGAAAAATTATGGCACGAAAATGTTCACGCGTTAATTCCATTTTATTGCCAAATTGATTTTTTCAAGTCACTGTAAACAACACAACTGATGGTCGTACGTTAAAACGTTCTGAGTACGTTTATGCTAAAAAATGTCAAGCTTTCCAATAGAAATGTCCGATGGCGCCAGGCAACACTCAGTGTTGCCTAGGCCAGAAATATTACGCTGAAAAAAAATTAAAAAACGGGCCTTTTCTTTTGAAACTCTGGTACTTATTCAACCTAGTCAAATGACACTTAGTGGCGAGATAATTTGCACTAAAGGACAAGGTTTTCATATTGAAAAACAACAATGTTTATAAAGCAGATAAAGTCCACATCAAATCCTATGAGAAACTTATTTTCGTGGAGTTCGAAAAACTGTTGCATTATTTAGTGCCTATCCTTCTCCATACACTGAGCTTCGGCCTTATTCTTTTTCAGATCGTCTGAAAATAGTGTACGACGATTAGGATTAGGAATATTCGAAGACTTCGCTGTTTGGGACTAAATCATAAATTTCTTTTTGCTGAACATTAATTTATTTTATTCATCATTAACTTATGCCATTCTTGTATCTTCTTTCTTTACAGCCGCTCAAATTAGTGTGAATTTGAGTAAAGCTGAAATCCCCTCAACGGTTGTACCGATATTGCCTGAGAAAAAAGTGACAACCACTTCTAAAACTTCCACAACCTCGACCACGACCACCACTACTACACCTGCACCTACCACCCCGTCAACTACTAGCACTACTACAACAACGACTACCACGCCAGCTCCCACAACAACAGCAGCACCGACAACCAAAAAACCTGATACCACAACAGCGGCTCCTTTAACCACTACCGCACCACCGGCTCCAAAACCGTATCCAGAGCCTGATGTGGTCACATGGAACTCCAGCTGTATTATGGTACGAATGGCTGTTCAATTGAACTTCACCTACGAAACCAAAGGTAAGCGGATTATTTGAGATTTACAAAAGTCTTAAGATTTATTAACGAAAACATTTCCTTTTGCAGATAACAACACGTCCCGGGCTTTGTATAATATTCCCAAGAATGCCGTTGTCGAAGATGCTCACTGTGATATGAATCTCACACAGTTCTTACAAGTCAACTGGGGCCCAGCCGAGTATCAACACTCGATGACCTTGCAATTCGACCGTGTCAACGGCACCACCAACATGACAATGGTTATGTTCACCTTGCCATTGATGAGCGATAGTTTTCCAAATGCTAAAGGTGGGTTAAATGGAGAAGATACTAATAGAATATTATTGACTGCCGGCAAATTTCCTTAAAAATACTTGATTAGAATTAATTCCTGATAAACAGTAACAGAAAAAGAACTTTGATAGGCATGTACATTTTCATTATCAGTACATTTGCCTGCTCTAAACTGCGAAGAACAAATTTCTCAGCCGCTGAAAGTTTTAATATAATCAATTTTTAGTGAAAGAAAATCTTAGGCTTAAGAGTAAGAACAGTTTCCTGAAAAAATTGTTTCCTCTCATGTTAGAGCAATAATCGTTTCCCTTTATATAAACGTTTATCTTGGCAACACGTTCCCCCTTAGTGATACAGTTCTGCACTCAGTGGAATACATTTGATAAGAGTTCGTTCTAAACAATCAAAACTTGCAACAACATTTTAAAGAATTTATGGCTTTCAACTAAGAGCGATTGTATGACCAGGGAATGTTCTTTGCTCTCAACTGACAACAAGAATATATCCCGGGGAATATTCTTCTCTCCGAACTAAGATAAATTTATCTACTATCAACTAATAGTTTTAATGCCAGTATTTTGGCTGCTCTCAATAGATGCAATGTATTTACTATAGCAACTCTAAAGGTCCAGAAATTAGCGTTTTCTAATAGAAATTCATCCTCTATTTCAAGAGCAATATATAAGGAAGGCTTTGCTTTTAAAACTACGACAAATTTGTTGTGATAGTTAACAATTAACAACTCTTTTAAAAATAATAACAACAAATGATTATAACAAAAAACCCAAAGAATGTACCAAATGGAAAGCCCACCTTCATAGAAGTGTTGTTGTTGTAGTGTAGTATCACCAACATCGTTGATCTATAAATTGAAACATTCAAATCATAAAACAAACTAAAGTGAATGTTTCCGTATTTAAAAAACGTCACTCGTCGCTTGTGTCCTCACTCTTTGACTTAATACTTCGCATATGCAAAATCAAGCAATGTTTCGTATACTTATATATAGATCGTTAAATAAGTAGAGATCTTGTCGTCAGCACACATATATGGTACCGATGAGCCGTCCCACACCAACAGCGAAACGTGCATCTACCAGAGGGTGTTGCTTTACCTTCGCTGACTTTCTTTTCCTTTTTAACATCACACACAAACCTGCTCTCATAAGCTTGTGCAGTAATTCACTCTTTCAAAAATAGCAAGCAATATTGTTTAGGGAATATTTCGCCCTCAGTAGCAAAGAGAAGTTTTACTATTTATAACTTGCAATTCCAAAACAGCCGGTTCTATGCACCGGATTGACCCGAATGAGTAATTCTTCGGCCAAGGGCTGTCACCCGGCACTATATGCCGCTAAAACAACTACAATTATTTATAACTTGAAGCGAAATATTTTTTAGTTTTTTTGTTTGTGAGAAGCCGATCGCGGCGGTTTGCGAATAGTCGCTAAGGTATTTTAGTTTCTAGTTATTATTGGATTCTCGGGTCAGCTCTCTCAATTTAGTATTATTGCTACCGTTTCTTCTTAGTTTTGATTAAAGTCAGCAGAGCAATCAAGTCCCTTTTCGTAAAGGTTAGAAAGTTAGAAACTTTCGATTATTCTAGAGGTATTTTTTTCAAAAAAAAAAAAATAAAAAAATTCGAATTAAGTCTGGAATCTTTATTGTTCATTCGAAAGGACATTTCATGCCATTTATTTTTTGAATATAATTTTCTTCAAATGTTGGCCGCAACTACGCTTCAGGGTGTCTATTCTGAGGGTCCAATTTTGGATGACTCGTTCGAGCATTTCGACCGTTATGGCGTAAATGACAAGCGTAATTATGGCTTCCAAACCCTGAATCGTAGCTGGTTTGTCACTTTGGACTTTACGTAGCCACAAAAATAGTCTGAAGGTGTGATATAACACGATCTGGATGGCCAACTCATCGGTCCAAAACGTGAAATTAGCTGCTCTTTGAAATGAAATCTCATTAGATCCATTGTTTGAGCAGTTGTATGGCAAGTGGCACTGTACTGTTAAAACCAAATGTTGTCAAGGTTATAGGCTTTAATTTCAGGTAGCAAAAATTCCTATATCATAGCGCGACAGCGAGCACTATTCAAGGTTAAGTTCCGGCCATCATCATTTTTAAAAAAATATGGACCGATAATTCCACCTGCCCATAAACCGCACCATGATGAAATGGCAAACTAAACTGAAAAGAAAAAATAAAGTTTAACACAACTCACGCGTTGTTTGTGAAATAAAACCTTATTGAAGAAAATACCTTTAGATAGATCACCCGTTTGAAAAAATATGGACCAATGATTCCACTAGTCCATAAACCACACTAAACCGTGGTTTTCGCGGTGTAACTCTTTCCATGATGAAATGGCACACAATACTAAAAAAAATCAATTTTAACACAACTCACGCGTAATCTGTGAAATAAAACCCTAGTGAAAAATTACCTCTGGCTTGATAACCCTGTATAACATTCGAATGACTTTTTTAATCGATTAAACCCACTATGGGATGTAAAATACGAAACTCTTTTATTATTGTTGGATAAATTGCAGGCGTTCTTACTGCCATTTGGTGGTAGTGCATAATCCTTATTTTCGGTCATCTCTCATTATAAAAGCTCAACATTTCCCTACTCTGCCCATTTTAAATTCTCAAGTTATCTCTAGCTAGTCGAAAACACAATATTTAAACTCGGGTTAAAATATTTTAATAAAGCGATTAGAATTGTAAAGGCCGGAAGCTGTTTGAAAATACCCCTATTCCCCAGGTCTGCATTATTAAGAATATATCAAATATCGTGGTTATTAAAGTAATTCAATATCTGTTCCATAATGGATACTAAGGGATTTTTTTTGCTACTCGTATTTCTTTTATTATTACTATTTGTAGCCAGTGACAAGTTCAGTTTTATTGTAGAGTCGAAAAAATTAGCGACTCCAAAGTCGCCTGCATTTACCTAAGCTGAGACCGATTAGCCTTAAACTGTCATTAAGTAACTGTAGCTTTAGTAATCGATTTGATAGTTTCTTAAAAAAGCTGTTTAATTTTAAATGAGGAGAGATAGATCCCCTAATTATTTAACCTGTGGACTTAGAATAACCACCTTGGCCGATTTAGATACGTCCGTCCAATCTATAAAACATCTATTGGGCTAGTCGCTAATATGAATGCAGCTTCAACCTAAATCCTATCAAAACTGATCTGCGTATTGGGGTATAGCCCACAAATAAAACTTCCTTAGAAGTAAGTCATGTGTAAAATCCAATCTTCATTAAATTTCACATTGCACCGTATGGCCGAAAATTTCCCTTTTTTTTATAAAGTTTTTGGATTTTCT
Organism: Hydrotaea diabolus; assembly: GCA_963513945.1. Classification (NCBI taxonomy): domain Eukaryota; kingdom Metazoa; phylum Arthropoda; class Insecta; order Diptera; family Muscidae; genus Hydrotaea; species Hydrotaea diabolus. Next base: position 14,805,951 of record OY740717.1, on the reverse strand, counting down.
TAAAATATATTTACAATTGTCTTGCTCTACTCGTATTTCACTTTAAAATAATTTTCTTTCTTCTTTCTTTCAGAAAACCAAACTGTCCAGTTGATACATCGTGGCGGCGATTTTAGTGCTCCCATGAAAATGTCCTACCACTGCACCCGTCCACAAATCTTCAATCTTACCGAAACTGTTATGCATGCCGAAGTTATTGGCACCGCCAAAGTACATGATGTCCAAGTGGAAGCTTTCCGTCCGGCTAACACGGCCGGTTTCTCCACGGCCCGTGACTGCGACAGCTCGGAGACCTCCGACGTAGCACCCATCGCTGTGGGCATTGCTTTGGCAGCCTTGATTTTGATTGTATTGATCTCATACCTGTGTGCTCGTCGTCGTTCCTCTTCACGTGGTTACATGAGCTTCTAAGCTTAAAAAAAACAATGCAGATAGAGGGAAGTTTATAAAATCAGTGGAAGGGAAATAGCCATCAAAGTCAAGGGCTAAAACATTTCTCCGTGGTTCTTGTTCGTTAAAAAGGAGTGAACGATGAGTGTGTATGTGGAGTGAAGCAGTGAATTGAAAAACATGGGGGAAATGTTTTAGTTTTGAGGTTTTAGAAAAATATTCACAATATTCGGTTTTTAAATCATTTATCACAAATCAAGCAAACAAAGAAAGACTTATTGGCTTTTTTAAAAGCAAAGTAAGGGACAAAGTTCCCCAAAAGTAACAGTTTTAAAATTTATTGTTTTCATTTTTAAAGAATTTATTTGAAAATTTTTAATTATTTTACCAAAACTTATTTTCTAATTTCTACAAAGAGGAAAAGAATAACAAAAATCGTCACCAACATTCGGGATCAGAGGGAAGCATATATTTTACAAAGAAAAAAAATATTTATATAATTTGTATTGAACAACTCTGGGTTATATTTTGTCTAAACTCCTGTTTGTTTTTTTTCTCGTTAAATTTAATTAATTTTTTATAACCCCGAAATAAAGTTTTGTGTTTGTTTTTTAAGTTACCTTCTATCTATTTTACTTTACCCTTTATTTTAAATAGCTATCATTTACTATATCATATTTTAATTAAAACTTCTTATTTTATATGCATTCTTTGCTTTATTTGTTCCATGTTTTCATTTTTCTTTAAATATTAGTCTTAAATATTACCCATTTACATTTATCAGTCATTTCTTCTACTAAAATTGGACCAAATATGCCAACCAATTATCCTTTGAGGAAGTGTAAATTTGTTTTCATTTTAATTGAGTTTTCCTTTCTTTCTTTACAAAAACGATATTTTGCTCTTCTATATTGTCGAATCAAATGTTTCGTAATTGGAATTATTATGTGTAATTTTACAAATACAATACATATACGATACATGCATACATATACATATATTTTATTTTAATAGTTATTCTTAAATCCAACAGAATATCAATTTTTAAATTGGCCTTAATTTAAAATGCAGTAAATAAAAAATAAAATCAAACATCTATAAAAAGTAATTGATACAGATTATAAATAAAAGAAAATACTGAAAATGTAATCGGAGATGATAAGCCATACGATTTTTTTTAATTCAAATGAGAGGCAAATAAAAAGTTTTATAATAATAAATTTTCGAAACAATGCAAATGTGGAGTCTTAAAACAAAAAAAGTTAAATGGATTTATAAGCTATAGTTAGTTCAAACAGCATGAAGCCCCCAGACATAATACTGCATTTAAAAACAAATCTGGATTTTAAATGAGATTCGGATTGAGTCGTAGAGAGACAGGTCTTTGATAGCAGTCACTAAATGGAAACTCTTGGTTATTGAGAGCGATAGGTCATTCTTACAGCGCAGTCTCTATCTGAAAGGTCAGTTTACCTAACACCATTGCCTGACTTCATAATAATGCCAACAGGGTGGGATAAGAAAACCTTTTTTTTTGGTTTTCATATCGATAAGTTAAAGAATACTGCCTATAGGCAAATCAGCACAATTTCTGAGACAGTTCTATGGACCGGATTGATCCGAAGAGAAATTCTTCAGCCAATGTCTGTCACCCCGGCATACAGCTGCCGCTACAACAACTTTATTCCAAAACATCCCATTAAGAAACAAGGCGGAACTTCCTTGAAACCGGTGAGCTGTGCTCGATTTAATGTTTTTACTTACAGGCCGGCATCTACAAATTTTGTTTTATATACTTATGTAATATGTTTGTTTCTCTCTTTTGTAAGTCCTGTTATATTCTCACTGCAGTTCAATTTTTTGTTGTAAGTGTTAATATAATGTATATGTGACGGCGCATAGAGAAAGGGTAAAAAAAGGGTAAAAAAATCAATTTTCATTTTTTTTTTCTTTTTTTGATGTGGACAACATCTGAGCATCGAATGAAACCGATCCCATGCCCCAAAAGTTTTCGCTCCCAGAGACGATTCTAAGCGCAAATAGAAAGGGACCTAATCTTTAAAATGGCTCTCCTGAACAAAACTTTTCATCAACTTTTCACTTTTTTTTTTGATGTGGACAACATCTGAGCATCGAATGAGACCGATCCCATGCCCCAAAGTGTTCCCTCCCAGAGATATGCGCATTTTATGAAAGTGAAGTCGACGATTCTAAGCGCAAATAGAAAGGGACCAAATCTTTAAAATGGTTCTCCTGAACAAAACTGGTTTTTAACCTTAGGCCCCTTTCTATTTTGCGCGTCACATGTAAACCTTGCACCAATTCGCAAGAAAAGCTTGACTTAAAGTTGCATGTGTTTTGGAGGGTATGAATGACCAAAAAGCATTCGTTATTTGTGAAAATTTGGTTTACTTCAAAGTAAGTATATTTTATTTTTAGTTTTTCAATAACATTTAACTAATTTATGAAATAATACAGTATAATTATGGGTAAAACACCATGCTCTTCATCACTTCGCGAATTGATTGTACGCTGCTATTACGAAGAAAGTCAGTCGATGTCTGCCATAGCACAATGATTTTGCTGTTCAAAGAAAATGGTTTTTGGAGCAATGCAATCATATCGAAATACGGAAAGTTTCGAGAACCCTTAGAGAAATGTAAACCCTAGAAAAACCACTCAACACGACGATAGAGTTGTTTGTAGAAGTCGTTAAACCAATCCATTCTAGACCAAATTTCACAGAATATACCATCAAGAACTATTAGACGTAGATTGAATGAAGTTGGTCTTTATGAATGCATTGCAAGAAAAAACCGCATGTTTCCAGCAAAAATTTTGAGAAACGGTTAGTCCTTGCAAAAGAGCACCTGAAGAAACCTCTTCGTTTTTTGAAAAACAATTCTTTGGAGTGATAAATGTTAGCTTAATTTGTTCGGATCAGATGGAAAATGTTATGTTTTAGGACCTCTAAAAACAAATCTTTAGAATCAAGATACACCTTCAAGATGATTAAACTTGGAGGGGGAAATGTGATGGTATAGGGAGCATTAAGTTGATATGGTGTTGGTCCCGTACACCACATACAGGGTGGCCCAAATGAGACCTAGTGATGTTAAACATGTATAACTCTTGTTATAACGGTTTTTTTAAATGATTAATTTTTTTATGTTAAATACATTTTATGGAAATTTAACGTGACTATGTGTGAAATATGACATCAGACAAATGACCACCATTTTGCTCGATACAGGCATTGGCTCGTTTAGCGCCAAGCTGCTGCACAGCTTCCACGTTCTCTTCAGTATGAATATTTCGATGAGCACTTCTTCCTGGACGGTCGGCAACTAAACCCAGTTCCTCAAAACGGCAAACTAAACTTCTAAGAATGGAAGATGTGGGCGCTGATCTTACGTTAAAAAAAACGGCGATAATTTCGCTGCGTCAGAACAATTGATCGTTGAGAAGAATAATAAAAATCGATAACTTTAATGCATTGTTCTGGACTGTACGTATTCATTTTAAATTACCAAGAGTTCAGTTATAATCTGCAAAAAGAAAAAAATAAATTATGTTAAAAAATAAAAAAGTTATTTGTGTTTCACATCAGCTGGTCTTATTTAGGCCACCCGTTAGATGGTAGAATGGACCAACACCAATATGCTAATATATTGGAGAATATAATGGAACCGAACTCGTTCGAAAATATGCCCGTTTTGTAAATTTTTCAACAGAATAACAATCCTTACACATACTTCTCTAGTTGTGACGCATTGGTTTACGAATACCGCGATTTCGTCCCCGACACCGCAAAGTTCGAACTTAAATCCAATAGAAAACCTATGGGGAGATCCTGAACGAACGTTAAAAACAAAGAAACCAGTAAATAATGAAGAACATTTTCGAAATATAAAACCAGTTTGTGATTCGATTACAATTTCATTATCCTGGACCTTGGATGGAATTTTACCACGAAGATTGCCCAATATGGTAAAAAATAATGGTTACACAACTTAGTATTAAGCTTCTTTTTTATAGCTTTATTATCATAATTATTTTAAATTATTATATTATATGTACAATTTGGAATAAAGTGTAATTTTTGTGTTCGTTTCTAATTATATGACCAGCATTTTAAGTTCAATAAGATAATGTTGTAAGCAATGTCCCGGAACAAGGCTTAACATCAAAATATACCCAGGATATGTAAAGTAGTATGAAGTACGACTTATAATATTTGGTGCATATTTGCTCAATTTTTATTGTGTGGGTGCCAAGTGATATAAAAACCCGATTTAAAAACAGCGTTTCTAATTGTATGGTCACCACTGTGTATACATATGTTAAGAGCATGCTACAATCATATTTATTTATATATCTCAGCATAATAGGTTTACACAAACGTATTCTATGTTTAGGACAACATTCTAGTATATTGAAATATCACATGTTCATGGAATAACATAAATTCTGTCTGAAAAAAAAGAATTTTTATGAGTTCCTCGTTTTTGTTCAAGTGATAAGAAGTAGTGGAAGCAGAACACATTGAGATAAAACGAAAATTGTAGAAGTGTTTCAGAGCACTAAATTTTAATTATAAGTAATGGATACAGATTATTGAAAAAAATTATTGTTGAATGTTTGTTAAACATTGGATTAAGGCTTGTAATTTTATCAAGTAGGTTGGTATTTCTGCAAACATTTCTGCAAGTATATTAATGTTTGCGTGCAAAAAAAAATTATGTTTGCACATAAGCATATTAATTTTTGGGAACATTGCTACAAACATATGTATAAGTGTTTGCTGTGACCCAGGTTTATATTTTTTCTGCATAATATGTTAGCACGCAAACATATTTTTAACATATTTCTTTCTCTGTGTTGTTATTCAAAATTATTATTTTCCGTTTTAACAAATCAATAAAACCTTTCTGAACTCATCCTTAAATAGCCGAAAATCCAACGAGTACAATACCCTATAAAAAATTCTCTTGATTGTTGTTCTTCCACTTAGAATTTTTAAAGGAATTCGGATTTGTAGGAGTAGGATTTAAAAATTCTTGGGATCCGAAAAGAAAATTCTTGGGAAACCAGGAAACGTAGTTAATAGTAAAAATAACCGGAAAAAAACCATAGCTACATTTAGAAATAGTGTAGCTAATCTGAAGGAGATATAATACTGACTACAATCCAGATTTCGAGCGGAAAAGAGCTGACACTGTCAAAACAACATATGCCGTTGTGTGATGGAAATCGCTCGAAATTGTTTGGCTCTCGATTTGAGATTTCAAACGAATTTCTGTTGATTATGGCACGAGAAACCCAAATTCTTTTTACACATTCATATATATTGACTGCATAAGAACTAAAAACAATCAACTTAAAATTTAAAAACCAAATCGTTTTCGATTTTAACCGATTGGTTTCCATCACATACAGTATAGTTTAAGAAGTAAAAACGTTAAGTTCGGCCGATCCTTATATATCCTCCATCGTTCCTACGCTACTAAAGCGCAAAATATAGGCCCTTCTTTAGGGCCTTTTCGGTCCATGTTTCCGACCCTACTCTCAACCAGAATTTTAAAATTGGATTTGTAGCAAAATAATTTGAGTAGCCATATTGACTATAAATCGCCCGTTTATACATACATTTTACGGTACATTTTTTTTGGCCACATGAGCAAACAAGTCCTGCAAATATGCCCTTTTTTAAGTACAGGATGGTTGATGAATATTGCTACATTAAGAAACTCAAATAACTTTTTTTCAGTGTATGGAATTAATTTTTCTTTTATTCGTGTTAAAGCTCCAGTTCCAGTTATCCATATTTGTTAAATCTAAAAATCAATCTGCAAAATAAAAAAAAATAGCCAGATTCATTAAATTTGATTTTTTTTGGTTGCGGCTTTTATCCGCCACCATGTGTATGTTTTTGATCAGCGTACAATTCTAAGACGCTCTACTTATGTCCGACCGACCGTCCGTCCGACAGGGTGTCTGTTGAAAGCACAATATCGGTCACATTGATAAACCTGGAAAGTCCAAACTTTGCAGAGAAACCTATTGCTGTTGCAAGTCTTTTGGGATTTTTAATGGACCAAATCCATTCAGAGAAAAAAGGATCTCAATATAAGGGCTCAAATAACATCTGTAAAAATCACAATTTTTGGGGGTATTTTGTATAAAAGTCGGCACTATGGAATTAACCTAGGCTGCTATGAATCAGTCTTTTGGACAAGGCCTATTTAGGATTGAGTATGGGCCAAATCGGTAAATGTTTAATATAACCCTTATACACGCAGAGAAAAAACATGGTTACTACATGGTCACGGCAATAATAATATGTTTTCCGCAATAAAAGTATGTTCGTCGCAACCATAGCATTGTTAACTGAATTTATTTTTGACAATAGTATAATTGCTGCAATATTAATATTGTTGAAATGTATGTAACAATAGTATTATTGCAAAATTTAAAAATGAAAATATGGTTAAAGCAACAATATTAATATGTTGGAGCGACAAAAATATGGTTGGTGCGTTTTATGTAAACAATAATATGATTACGGCAATCATATTGTGTGATTATAATTTTTCTTCATTTAAATGCTGTTAAGAAAAAAATTATTGGTATGGATCTAATGCAATAATAGTTCTTTTTTATCGAAATTATTTTTTTTTTAAACAAGCTGCTTTGTATTTGTTTAACTGAAATAATTTTAATAAAAACGCTTACGTTTATTCAAACTTATTTTTTCTACTGTGAAATAAATCACTCCTATTATTTTGAATTTAATGTATTTTTGAATAATTTTCACAATTCAAATCTATTATTGCCAACTTAAACCAATTCTAATAAAAAATATTGGGGATCAAATTTATTGTCGACAGCTTAAACAAATTCTAAAAAATTATATTGGGGATCATAGTATAATTGTGTGGTATCTCACTATGGTTGTAGGGATCATAACATGGTTGCGTGTGAATCATACTATGGTTGTGAGGATCATACTATGGTTATATATAAAACATACTATGGTTGTGAGGATCATACTATGGTTGTGGAGATCATAGTATGGTTGAGTGTGAATCATACTATGGTTGTGGGGATCATAGTATGGTAATGTGTGAATCATACTATTGTTGTGAGGATCATAGTATGGTTGTATTTGAATCATACTATTGTTGTGAGGATCATAATATTGTTGTACCACAACCATATACCCAACAATAGTATTATCCTCTTCGAATATTGTCACCACAACCATACTTTTTTCTGCGTGTAGAAATTACCTTCCCGAGTTAAGGCACTGGCGTTCTAGAAACAGAATTTATAGTGTGATCTAGACGGAATTCGGCGCGAAGTAGTTTCATGGCAGGGAAATTAACTGTTTGTAATTTAGACCTTATCGGTCCATGATTTCATACATCCCTCATACAAAGGTCCCTCCCGATTTTAGGTCCCGACGCACTGGAAGCCACATTTTGTCTGATCTGGTCAAAATGTAGTACAAAGTAGTTCAATGGAGTGGGTATTAACTGTTAAGGATCTGGACCATTTTGAACCCAACAGAATTATTGATTTGGATTGAAAAGGCCTATGTAAAGAAAAACAAATAGGCCTTTTACAATAATTTTATGATAATTTCTATAAAGAAATCACATAGGTCTTTTTCCAAATCCTGAACCAATCAAGATATAGAAGAACGATTTGGCGACAGTAAAAAAAAATCAAAAATTCACACAAAGGCCTTCTGCTGGGAACTACGACTAAGAGCTATTGCAAAATTGCAAGATCCAATGTTGACTCGTTCGACCGCTATCGTGCTTTCAACAGACACACGAACGGACATGGCTTGATCATCTTAGAATTTTACGACTATCGTACCCTACTTTATAGGGTATCCAAGCAATATTGCGTGATGTGCAAACGGAATTTAGTATACACTTCAACCTTTGGTAGAGGGTATAAAATGGAACAACAACCTTTTATTATTGAAAAATAGGTTATATAGATTCGAGTCGTGTAGAATTCTTTCGCTTACATTCTGTTTAGGGAATAATTCTCGCCACTATGCATCCACTCCAATCACTAGCCGTGTTCATTTGATGTTACTAGCTTGTAAAGAACACAGCAATTGCAACATGTTCGATTTTGTATTTAGTTTTGGTATTTACTTAGTAGGGACATAAATACTGTTACAACATTGAACACATCCATTTCAATAGTAAAACTGAACATACCCCGTTAATGTCGTATGAGTTTTGAAAGCTAACCTCAATAGCGTTAGTCTGTAACGGGATTTTAAAATTGTTTCTGTTCGATCACCGCATGTGATCAAAGCCGTTAAATCAAGAATTCACAGAAATCCGCTCCGAAAACAGAAAATCATGGCCCGTGAGATGAATATCACGCAAAAGTCCATGAGTCGAATCATTATAAAAGACTTGGGACTTGGGGCTTTCAAACGACGTAACGGACATTTATTGACTGCAACTTTAAAAAAAATAGGATTGAAAAATGCAAACGTTTTTTGGTGAAGCACGCTGATAACTGGCACAGAAAAATTTGTTCACCGATGAAAAAAATTTTACTGCTCAGGAAAAATTTAACAAGCACAATGATAGAGTGTATGCGCGTTCATCTAAGGAAGCATCTGAACTGATTCCAGCTTCAGTCATGGTTTGGTGGGCTGTCTCTTACGATGGGGTCACTGACCTGCATTTCTGCGAACAAGGAGTCAAAACATAGGTCAAAGTTTACCAAAACCCGCTTTGGAAGCTGTTGTGAAGCCTCTTAACAATACCCTGTTCCAAAACCAGCCATGGACTTTCCAGCAGGATTCTGCGCCGGCCCATAAGGCTTAAACGTCCCAGGCCTGGCTTCGAAACAATTTACCAGCGTTCATGTCCTATGAAGAATGGCCCTCAGGCAGTCCAGATTTAATCCCATTGGATTACAAATTGTGCACGGTTTTAGAGGACAAGGTTTGTCACAAAAGATACCCTTACATTGGATCTCTTAAGACTGCTTTGGTTCGAGCTGTGGCCAATTTTCCAATGGACGAGGTTCGTGCAGCTATTGACGATTGGCCAGGGCGACTTAAGGCGTGTGTAAAGGCAAAAGGCGGACATTTCGAATAAGTAGATTCCTGTTGGATACAATATACATCAATAAATATATTAAAAAATAGTTGGTCCAAAAATATTCAGTACTTTTTATTTGACAGCATAAAACGTGTGTAACAGTATTTATGTCCCTACTAAGTACTATTGCACACCGGCAGCACTTCCATTTCATCTACACCAGACTTGTACAAACTACTGCATACTTTTAGGCCACGAAATCAATTTCGCATTGTGTACGAGGGAACTTGTTAAAATTCCCTGAGATAAACGAAGAAATATGCAAAAACGTACAACAGCTGCATCAAATATAAACGTTGTGTCGAAGAAAAAAAAAAAGAAACCCAACTCTTGCGACTCCCAGAGCCATAGCCAGTAAAAACGGAAAAGCTCTTCAAGTGGCTAAACGTGACAAGAATACCTTTCGCTAGCAAATGCTCGAAATATTCGACGTTTCGCATGACACCAAGTAAGCCAATGTAAAATGATGCTGGTGTTAACAATAAGAATTTGAGGAGGAATAACATTCCCCACGTCTGAGTGTAAAAGATGAATGGATGCATTTTAATGCAACCAAGCAAGGATTTAGAAAATCAATCAATCTGTGTATTTCTTGTCTACCCTTTTGGGGCATGGATAGAAGGATAACATAACACCAGTTACTTAAGGTATATTGAAAGGAGCATGAGAAGTAATAAGAGCGTGCAAAAATGTTCTTAGGTTAAATAGGATGTGATAGCGATATTTTTAAAAATAGGAGTTCAGTGTCGTAACGGGATCTCCTTAATAAAACCACAGATTTATAGTGGAGACTATACATGAAAATGTGTGTGAGAAGTGATTGAGACTTGCAAAATTATGGTATGAGAAGACATTTTTTGAAATTACCTCCCGCGAGATATGACTAAGCACAGAAAAGTCTTTTTACACACAGAAAAAAGATACGCAGACACAACCTAGTTTTTTTTAAATCGAATAAAAATATCAAGTTTTTTTAGTGCAACCGAATGTTAGTTAATGCACTGAATTGTTCAGTAAATGAAACTAAATGTATCGGCAAAAGTGATTATATAAAGGGTTCTCCAATAGGGACATAACAACTTCGTATCTGTATGTCAATGCAATTTCAGACGAAGCTCATTCTGGCTGAGTGGTTTTGTCAATAAACAAAATATGCCTTATTAGACAGCAACAAACCCACATGTGCCGGAGGTGTGATTGGGCCGTATTCGTCGATGAAAACAATCGTCATGTTACCAAAATTATTTATGTTCAGCTTGACAGCGCCGCTGTGTGTTTTCAACAAGACGGTGCCACTAGCCGCACACAGCACACGTTACAATCGATTTACTAAAGGGCAAATTCGGTGAACGTGTTATCTCGAGAAATGGTCCGGTCGAATGGCCATCTCGTTCATGCGATTTAACGCCATTGGATTTCTTTTTATGGGGCCACATCAAGTCATTAGTCTATGCCAACAAGCCAACAACTTTAGACGAGCTCAGAGACAACATCCAACGCGACAACATTGCCAACGTTACGGTCGAAATATGTGCATTAGTGGTGGAATATTGTGATAGATCGCTGTACACGGGCTCGTGGTGTTCTAATTACCGAAATCGAAATTCATTCTTAAAATGTAACATTTGCACTACACCTTAAATAAATTTGAACTGAAATTTAAATTGTTATGTCCTTAATGGAAAATCCTGTAGACACCGATGCATAATGCAATTTTATTTAAATTTCAGTTTTAGAATAAACAATCTTTGCTGAATTTATTCTCAGGAAGCTACAATTAAAGACTTAAAAGTCCAATTAAAAAAATGTGTTGTCCAAATTCGGGACACATTAATAAACACACAGAGAAAAAATCTGTTGGAACAACAAAAATTCCTTTGAAAAACATGAATTGCAATCACCAAATGTTTATTATCGTAATAAATATTCGGTTCGACATACCACAAGATGATAAATATAACTATCGTATTGTACACACAAGTAGTTAATAGGTCATACCAATGAAACGAGGAAAAGTTATTTATTTAACTGCCACAACTGGTGCTTGTGGCAACCAATAGGTTAGCAAAAATGCTGTTGTTATAACCACTTATTGGTAATAATATCTAAAATTTCATCATATTAAAAAACATGTTGCCTAATGGATTTATTTTTCGGTTTAAATATTCGTAAAATAAAAAAATCAATTATTCTTGAATAAGCAATTCAATTCCTTTTTTTTTAGTAAAAATCTCCCTTTTTCTCGACATGACGCTCTCTATGTTGTAAAGAACATTTGTGAAGTGCTAAACATTTGAAAATTTTTAAATTCATCTGTTGTGAGGATAATTAGATCCAAAAATGAAACTTAAAATATGAACCGCCAAACACAGACGGTGTCATTCTTACTACTTTTCCTGAAATTATCCAAGTTAAAATCATCCAAGGCTCCAGGATTTGATAAAATTTCAAATACTATGTTAAAACATCTTCCAAGAAAAGCAATAAATCTTCTTATCTGCATTTTTAGCAATTGTATTATTTAATTATTTCCCAACAACGTTCAAGGAAGCTAAAGTCCTACCGATTTACAAACCAAATAAACCTATTAACAACCCTAATAGTTACTGACCTATAAGCCTTTTGAGTAACATAGGAAAGATATTCGAAAGACTTATATGCAACAGGCTCCGGGATTTCACATCAAACCATAATATAATATCTGCAAAGCAATTTGGATTCAAGGAAGGGCATAACATAATTCATCAAGTCAGTAGAATTAAGAATAAACTTATTAGCAACAAGCGCGCAAGAAAGTCTACTGGATTAATACTATTAGATATAGAGAAGGCATTCGACACTGTCTGGCACAAAGAACTCCTATACAAGCTATTATCTGTTAATACATTGAAATATATCTGCAAAATTATAGCTAATTTTCTACAAGACAGAACTTTCGCAGTATCTGTAAATAACATTTCATCATCCTTCAAAAACTTACCGGCCGGATTACCACAAGGATCAATTCTTTATTCAGTCTACACATCTGACTTCAAAACACCAAAAGAATCCGATATTGCTTACTATGCAGATGACACTGCCCTTATAACGTCGAGTAAACTGACAAGTGCATTACTGAAAAAAATGGAACGCAGTCTTGTGGCTTGTAACAAATACTTCCAGAAATGGAAAATACAAATTAATCAACAGAAAACTCAAAGCATTATTTTTCCGTGGAATAAGTCACCAAAAAGAATTCCATCCAGGCAATTTTTTTTTCAACAACAACTATATACCCGTTCAAAATGATGTTAAATGTCTTGGCGTTATTCTGGACAAAAAGCTATCTTTAAGGGAACATATTGACAAGACATATGGGATATCAATAAAGACCTTTCAAGCACTTTGGCCTTTATTATATAGGCGATCCTCATTAAGTAAAACTAATAAGAACCTCTTATACAAATGTGTCATTAGACCAATAATCACTTTTGCCTCTCCCATGTGGCATAAAGCGGCAAATTCACATCTTGAACGTCTGCAAGTCATCCAAAATAAATGTTTAAAGATGATTAACAACAAACATTGGCGATACTCTACAACGGCTCTCCACGAAGAGACCGGCTATGAACTCCTTAAAAATTTCATCCAACGCATAAATGAAAATCATTTCCGAAAAACTGCAGACTCTCCTTATGAAAATTAAGAGAATGTAAGGAATTATTATAAATCTGTGTATTTTACAAAAAAAATTAACAAATAAGGGTCACAATAATGACCATTTTTTCAATATTTTTTTCTTATGTTTGACCCTTAAAGTAGAAAAATACAGAATAAGGTTTTTCTTATCCTTTTTACCTTCTAAACTATTATAACGAAATAAATTTCTTAAAAAACAACCATGTATCTTCAATTGCTGAAATATTCTTGTGATAAAACTCAAACTACTGTAACATATCCTACGTAAGATTGACATGTATTCTTTAGATTAATAAATAATTTAAAAAAAAGGATCCAAAAATGATGAGGATTTTTAGATCCAACAATTATTTTCTGGAGGTTCGGATAATTGTAACTGAAATATGTTCCACTGATACTTCAGTTCCAGTTATTGAAAATTACACAGCACCAAATTAACATTCAGTCGTACTGATAGAATACTCCAGGTGCACTCAACCTCAATCATTTAATTGGCAAAAAATTCGGTTATGGCAACGAATCCGTTCTCTGAGAGTATTTTTTCGGTTCTGTTTGCTTTTTAAGTAAAATATTTTTTATTATCTGTCCGACTATATGATTTTCACAGAAACTTTGACATTCCGCCGTAATAACTTTGTTATAAATTGTTTTCACATGGTAGCCCAAATAAGACTAAATGTGATCAAAACACCAAAAAGTTTACGAAGAAGTTGTTGCTTTTTGCGCAGTGGCTCCATCTTGCTGAAACCACATGTGAGGATTACTCTGAACTTGCGGACGCAAAACATTTTCAATCGTAGTCCTATACTAAGCCCCGTTTATGGTTTCAGGTCGACCATTCTCGCCATATGGACCGTTAACTTTATCAACCACAACATATAAAATTGTATATTTTATTTTTATATAGGCCGTGTTCGATTGGCAACTAAAGTGTGGGTCAATCAAAATATTAATGTTGAATCGGTTAATAAAATAAAGTTCTGCTAATATTTTTTCAAATTTCTGGTTTCATTAGAAAGGTTGAACTTTGTCGTTGAATAGTGGAACCCTTTCGATGCGTTCTCGCATCGCATATGCGACTTAGATAACCACAACGAGTCACTGGTGTGGATTTTGGGCTGGCAGCATCGTGGGCCTTTTTTCTTCGAAAATGAGCCAGAGCTGAGTGAGCGTTACCGCGCTGTGCTCAATGAATTTTTGTTTCCAAAAATTCAAGAGAATGACATGGACAACATTTGGTTTTAACAAGACGGGGCCACATGTCACACAGCCAACGTTACCATCGACATTTTACGCATTGTCTTTGAAAATCGAAAAGTCAGCCGAAATGTGATGTCAATTGGCCACGCTGGTATGATTTGAGCCCTTTGGATAGTTTTCTGTAAGGAGCTCTTAAGGAAATGTGTTTAGCAAAGCATCCGGAGACAATTGAAGCATTGAAACATGGCATCGCCATTGAAGAGACTCGACTCGAAACAATCGAAAAGTACTGAAAAATTGTGTTGGTCGGATGAGGTACTGCCGAGCCAGTTGTGGTAGTCATATGAATGACAATTTGCGTTAAAACTAGTTTGTTTTAGATAATTTAGATTTTTGAAAAGAAAGTTATCCAAGAATAACATTTAGCGAGTGTAAGCGAGCTCGCTTACTCGCGTTACTCGCATTTTTTATTTAGTGTATAACTATTTTTCTACAAATTACTATTAAATTTTCAAATCAAACGGCTTGTGATGTATAAAGACAATTAGTTGTTCTATACAAAGAAATTTCTATTTTTCGTCAAGTTTTGAGGTTATCGTCTTAGCGACCACTTACTCCAATAGAACACACCTATTGTTTCTAAGTTTAACCCGTTTTTGGTTAATAGAGCGAAATAATTTTTTGTCATTGCCAAATGCTGGTTGCATCGAACAGTTCTATACAAAACTATTATTAGTCACAATAAACGGTTTGAAATTCATTTGGTTTATTTGATCAAATGTAGGGTGATTAATCTAGAGGTTTTTGTTTCAATAGGGTTGTTTTCACAGATTACGCGTGAGTTGTGTTAATCTTTATTTTTTTCCTATTCAGTATTGTTTGCCATTTCACCATGGAAAGACTACTGACACCGCAAAAACTCTGATTTGGGGCGGTTTATGGACTGGTGGAATTATCGAACCATATTTTTTTCAAATTTGTTGCGGGTAATTTTTTTCTTTTCAGTATTGTTTGCCATTTTATCATGAGAAGACTTGCACCGCGAAAACCACAGTTTTCGATCATTCATATCTTCATACCGGTGTAGTTCGGAGCGATTTGCAACTGATTTGTTTTCTACGAGGGAGGTACGGAAAGTTCTTAGCCTATCAATGAAAGAGAATAGTTGGTTTTTCAAAAATATTTTTATTTTTCAATATAATCTCCTGAAACTTCAATACACTTAGTCCAACGCTTATCTAGCAATTCTATCCCTTGATTAAAATAGTTTTCCTCAAGGTCTTCAAAATAGTGGTTTACAACTGTAATTGCATCTTCATTTGAGGTAAAACGCTTGCCAGCAAGGATTTTTTTTAGATTTGGGAACAGGTAAAAGTCACTGGGAGCTAAATCAGGAGAATAAGGTGGGTGGTCAAGCAACTCGTACTTTAATTCGTTGGTTTTAGCCATTGTTAAAACACTCTTGTGCGCTGGTGCGTTGTCTTGATGAAAAATTATTTTTTTGTGTGTTTAAGCCAGGACGTTTTTCTCGAATTTGTACATTTAATTGATCTAAAAGATTGCAATAGTACTCTGAATTTATTGTTTTACCCTTTTGCAGATAGTCAATCAATAAAATACCTTTGAAGTCCCAAAAAACCGTTGCCATAACCTTACCAGCCGATTGAATTGTTTTTGTCTTCTTTGGGGCACTTCCTCCAGCTTCAGTCCATTGTTTGGATTGTTCTTTTGTCTCTGGAGTATAGTGGTGGATCCATGTCTCATCAACAGTTATGAAACGACGCTTAAAATCCATTTTATTTCGCTGAAAACGAGAAATGTTCATTCTTATGCGTTTTTGGTCGACTGTTAACAAGTCTGGCACCCATCTTTCAGAAAGCTTTTTCATCTGTAGTTCTTCATGCAAAATTAAATGGACTCGATCATTTGAGGTGCCCATGATATTAGCTATTTCACGCACTTTTGTTCGTCGATAATTTAATATAATTGCTGTTTCATCTGCAATGCTTGTACGACCATGTGTACTCGTATGCTGCCTTAGAATTAATGAGTTTCCTGCAAAATTCGACTTAGTGTCTAAGGGAAACTTCTGTTGTGTCAGTGAGCTGTGAACGATACAATGCGGTGGTACAAATAGAGACACCAAAAAATAACACCATACGAGGGCGACCGCAAAAGTAACTGGCCTAACATAAAAAGAACCGTTTTTTTGGAATTATTATTATTTATTTTTCAACATAATCTCCTTCCAACTCAATACACTTCATCAAACGTTTTTCAAGTTTTTTAATTCCATCCGAAAATTAAGATTTTTCAAGACCTTCAAAATATGCCTCAGTTTCACCAATAACCTCGCTATTGGACGAAAATTTTTTGCCACCGAGATTTTTTTTTAAATATGGAAACAAGAAATAATCGTAAGGAGCTAAATCTGGACTATATGGTAGATGCGGAGCAATTTCAAATCGTAATTCGGCCAGTTTTTGTTGAGTTAAAAATGCAGTGTGTGAAGGAGCATTATCTTGATGAAAAAGAACTTTTTTTTTCTAAATGCGATCGTTTTATCTTGATTTCTTCACTCAACCGATCCAATAATGCACAATAATATTCACTATTTATAGTTTTTCCTTTCTCAAGATAATCAATAAATATTATACCCCTTGCATCCCAAAATACTGTGGCCATTACTTTTCCTGCTGACTTAACAGTTTTCGCCTTTTTGGGACCACTTTTACCAGCTTCTATCCATTGTTTTGACTGTTCCTTGCATTCTGGGATGTAGTGATGGATCCATGTTTCATCAACAGTTATGAATCGGCGCAAGAACTCTATTGGATTACGCTGATAAATCGCTAAAAGCTCCTCGAAATTGGTCCAACGCACGATATTTTGAGGCAAAGTCTACAAACGCGGCGCCTATCTTGCGGATAGCTTTTTCATGTGGAGTTCATCATGTTAAATACTCCAAACTTGTTTTTCGTGTATTTTAACAATATCAGCAAGTTCTCTGAGCTTTATTCGTCTATCTTTAGTCACTTCATTAAATATTATTCTAATGTTTTCAATAGTAGTAGCAGTTTTCGGTCTTCCACAGCGTTGTTCATCTTCCGTACTTGAAAGACCCATTTTAAATTGTTTAACCCAGGATTTCACGGTGGAGTATGATGGTGCATTATCACCATGAACAGAATCCAATTCATCTTTGATTAATTGTGGCGTATAACCTTTCATTTAAAAGTGTTTAATTACCGCACGAAACTCTTTATTTTCCATTTTTCAAAAATTATAAAACTTGTTTACTTCAATCACCTGTAACAAAGAAAATAATCATTAAATATTTCGGAAATTTTGACAGATGGCTTATAAAAGATTGCTTTTAAAAAACAAAAAAAAGTTGCTAGTAAAACAGAAAATGTGCCAGGCCAGTTAGTTTTGCTGTCGCCCTCGTAAAACAAAAACAAGTAAAAAAAGCTAAGTCAAGCGTGGCCGACTATATTATACCCTGAACTTCTGGATGTTCAGAAAAGTCTCTGGACGGGCCTCTAAATTTGTGCTGATTTTGTGAGAAACTTTCAAGGTTTTTGGTAAAATCGGTTGAACATATATGTGAGAATTATATCTTATTCTGAGCTGGTTTCCTCCAACAGCGTTCGTTCTTGGTAAAATGAACTTTTTTGTTTTAAGTTTAATCAAGATTGGATGTACTATAATGCTTTTAGAGTTAAAAACAATAAATCCGATGAAACATATAAATCTGGACCGATTTTCTTCAGTTTCATTAGCGCCCGTCCTCTAGCAGAAGAAAACCCTCTTTCGCCAAATTTCATCAAGATGGAATGTAATGTGTCTTTTAGAACTAAAACATAAAATTGGGTAAACATATGTGTGTGGAAGCTATATCTAAATATAAACATAAGGGTGGGCCGATTTGTAAGGACAACAATTTTTCGATATTGTGCTATCGATTTTTCGATAGCTTTTGGCACGAGGAAAACAAAATTCCACCACGACATCATCATTTTTTGACCTTTTTTCAACTTTTATACAGGGTTTTCCATTAAAGACATAACAATTTTATATAAGGGTGTTTCCAAAGTAACGGTCGTTACCGATATTCTGTGATTTTTTAAATAAAATTCCACCCTAAGAATATATGTCACGAGGATTGCTTAATTTTGGACCTACGAAAGTTCAAGCTTCGGTAGCAGCCGAAAGCATTCATAAAAAATCTAATTTCAATACTATTTTTGACCATTAAAAAAGTAACGGTCGTTACTTTATAAATGTGCTGTTTTCATATTTCGGAAACAAATATCATGTATTTTAAAATTTTGCACAGGATGTGTCAAGTAAAAAATCTTATTAAATTCTTTGTAATGTTTTCTTTCAGTAATAGGTTTGTTTTCAAATCAAAGAAAATTATTTATCAAAAAAAAAAATTCTTTTAAAAAGTAACGGTCGTTACAATATAAAAACTTAAACGATTTTTGTGTTTGAATTCATTTATTGTGGGTAAAAAAAAATCATAGACGAAAAGCTATATTCTATTGCATAATTCTTGCATACTTTTATTCGATATGAGAACAGTAAACATCATTATAATCTAAGCGTTTTAGGGTGTTGATTTTTAAAGTTGATATGCCTGTTAAGGCCGATTGCACAGAATTAACGTAAGCTTTTTGTATTGTTGAATATTTTCGATGCTGTTGTTGAATATTTTCGATGCATTTTATATTTTCCCAACGTTTTTTTAAAAGTTCAGTTTCGGATTTGATGACGTTTTTTTCGCAGTAAAGCACTATAATACCTTCCAACTTTTGTGGTGAACGGTTTCCAACCAAATGTTTTTTCTCATAGTGATCATAAAATGTTCGCTGGGATAGTCTATCCATCGCCTAATTAATCGTTTTACAGCCGATGCTTTGCATAACACCATTTAAGATACTTACACATCTATTTATAGATGAGAAGTAAGTTACAGTGTATCTGGTCTACGAATTTCTTTAGTCGCACCCAACGCCAGGCTTGACTTAGCACCATGGATGTGTATCGGATTAGTCTCCAGCAAGTCCAGGTTCAAAACCTGCGCGGACTCTCAAATTTTTTTTTCTATGCAATAATTCTTTTTGTGAGTCATCTATTTCCAAAAGAAATGTGACAACAGTAAGAAGGGAAACCGGTTTAATGTGCATGTAAGTGTAAGTGAAGACTTAATCCGGACTTAAACAGCAGACAATCCACAAATGTTCTATTTTTAGAAACATTACGCACATTTCGTTTTTTTTCTTTAATTCCTTAGGGAATTGTTGTTAGATTCTCATCTAACACATTTTAACTAGTGGTGAAAACCAAGAGTGGGTGTCATTATTTTTCGAAGATGACCTTAAAATGCATCAATGCATGTTGCAAAAATTCTTTTTGATTTTGGTCCGCAGACAGTGCACAACGCAAATAGCGCCGCCCATTTATTAAAGAGAAAAAAAGACAAATTCAAGTGCGGTTGTTACTTTGCCCGAACTGTAGTCAGATTAATTGAACAAAAATCTAAAGTTATCTCTGCCATCGGAAAATTAAAAATAACAAAAAGTAATAAAAATAAACTTACAGCTTCGAAGAGAAGTATTTTCTTTTCAATTTAATTTATTAAATTAAAAAAATTATTGCGCATAAGTGCAGTGAATGCAGCAGCGGTAATTACAACGCTTTGGCAAATAGTCCCCAGAACATAAACTTTGCTCCACACCGCAAAGGTTGTGGAAGGGCAAAGTGATTAGAAATAAACTCGAGGTAAGAATTCTAGAGTTTTCATTTCTTAAAGATAATTTTAGCAAAATTACTTTTAGTGAGAAATGACGAATTCCTCAACAAGACTTCAAGCAATAGGTAGTTGCACCAAAACGATCATTAATTCAGTGTTCGGTCCTAAAACTTTCGTGAACAATCCACGATTAAGTCCCATCTAACTGACTGGATTCCTTGCTGATGGTTTTTTGTGCAGTATTAACAGGGCGTAAAACATAGAGAAAAAAGAAAACCACTATAAGCTAAATATTCCGGGACAACACTAACTTTTCACATTGGAGATTATTCGACGCTGTTGGAATTCATGTATCAATAGTTTTAAGTATCCTTACTATAATTTAATCTTTATTTCTTACCCTAGAAAATTATAAAGATTTCACATTCTATTTATTTAGCTTAACGAAATTATGGATTTTCAGCACCAGTTCCGAATCGGAACATCATCAATTAAGCAAAAAATGTTCTTCGAGGCCTCGACGTTCATCTATTAAAACTTCTGGATGGTGGTGAGTCAAGTCTATTTTTTTAAGCGTCTGTGAAAAAATACGGAAACTCCCTCAATAGAATTTGAAACCTTTTTTTTCTCTTTTCTAAGATTCATTCCACGAATCTGTTAGTTTATCGCTGATAAATACGTTAAATTCTTTGTAAATAGTTACTAGGGGAGTACGGATTTGATTCGCAATATGTAATCAAGTCAAATGGAAGAATAATTTAACCTCTAAGTTCTTTTCAAATGCGTACTTCGCAAGTAAAGACGTCTAACTTAAGGGCATTTATGTGCCACAGAATCATGTGAATAACTCACCACATTTTTAATATTTTTATAGCGTAAACTGCGATATTTTCCAAGTCTCAATTATTTTCTTTATATTGTTTTTGGTACTTTCCCTTACCTAATTTAATAAGTTTTTTGAAAATGTTAAGTAAATGAGTGAATTAAGTAAATTGTGAATTTTAACCCTTGTTTTGTAATGCACAATGAACTGGTTATTAGTAGGTATTGCATATCGATAGTTTAATGAAGAACTTTAAAATAAATTTCAATTGTATGGATTGATTTTGTTAGCATGAATTCCTAAAGTGTGTAATTCTCTTACGAGGGTGATGTAGAAATTGGGTGTGTGAGTTGAGTTTTGGGGGTTTTAGAAAATATTGATGTCACTAAAACCATGGTAGGGCTTCGGGTCAAGAGACAATTGATTCCATAACAGCTAGGAATCGTTGACAGTAAACGACGACTGACTACTATATATTTTTATAATTATGCAAACTTAGCCATTTGGGTGTTTTTTTTCTTGGCTAAACTCAGCTATTTAGTTTCAGTTTCTAAATTTAGTATTTTGTTAAAACGGGAGTCTATAATAATTTTGTTTATGCCCATGATTATAGGAACTATGGGTTTAAAGTAGACCTGAACCCCCCACCCGACTGTTAGCTAGCTTTTAATGGCTCCCAGTCTACTTCGTTCCCTAAAACAACCAACCAACCATGATTTCATCTTCTGGTTTATATCATTTTACCCTATAATCTTATTCCAATTGAGGTATGATAAAACGCCTGGTAGGTATTTGAAGTGACCTACTCAGTTTTCGATAAAAAATCTCTTTGGGACATTACACTTTCTTGTAGTGTTAAAGAAGTTAAAGGCTTCATTTGGAGAGTTTATTATTGCTTCCCGGGACATAATTGCAAACCACAAGGATCTTTTGACGGTGGCCCCTATACCATCTACAGCACCCTTTAAAACAGTTCAAATGCAAAATGCCAAGAAAAAAAGTCACGGTCGTTACGTCTTCAAAACAATGTTTAAAAAATCAAAATAGACTTTTGATACTTATTTCGCCATACAAAATTCTTTATGTTACTTACCTTCTAACTTTCCGCTACTAAAAAATTAAATCGTTTGAACAAATTAGGTAAAAATCAAACTTTTGTACATTTGGGGTAACGGTCGTTACAGTCGGTGAGATTGTTTTTGAACTATTCACAAAAAATTAGATTTAAACTTCTCGCCTTCAAAATTGTGACTAAGCATGAAGAACATTGTCAGCTTTCAACTGGCTTTTGTTTTGTTCGTAAACAACAGTTAGAACAGTGTTGCCAAATGGCTTAAAAAGAGGCCTTGAAATTCACAGGAAAAAAAAATTCCAAATACCAAATTTAAAGTAGCATATTTTTGTTAGTATAAAGAAAATTAAAGTTAATCCTTTGGAAAATGACAGATACATTTATTTTGTGTAATATTAGCGGACAAATACATAAAAAATAATAATTTTATTTTTAAGCTGTAGGGGTCATTTACTTTGGAATTACCCATAAGTATATTAATAAAACAGTGAATATTTAAAATATGGAGTTCAAATTTATTCCAGGTGTAGTGCAAATGTTATATTTTAAGAATGAAATTCGGTCGGTCATATGACCACCACTAGCCTGTGTACAGCGATCTGTTCTTTGGACCCAATTTTCCACCACTTTTGCACACATTTTCACCGGAACGTTGGCAATTGTTGCCTATGAGCTCGTCTAAAGTTGTTGGCATAGACCAATGACTTGATGTGGCCCCATAAAAAGAAGTCCAATGGCGATAAATCGCATAAACGATGTGGCCATTCGACCGAACCATTTCTCGAGATAACATGAATTCGCCTTTCAGTAAATCGATTGTAGCGACACCGTCTTGTTGAAACCATATAGGCGATGTCACGCTCATTCCAATGTATATTTGTATGTCACCTTGAAAACGTTATATTTAAAAAAATATTTTGTTTATTACTTTTTAAAAAACCCTTTAAAATAAAAGTTCAGAATAAGTCAAAAAATTGATAAGTCGCAGTGGCCTTTTTTTCCTCATGCCAAAAGCTATCGATGGCACAATATCGACAAATGTTTGTCCTTACAAATCGGCCTACCCTAATGTATAGAAAACCACATTATAGCGATGCACATTATTGTGACCGCATGATAAATGCATGTTGGACAAACCACAATACAAAGATGCTAGGGTAAGTATAACAGTTGTATAACACTTAAAACATGTACGAAAAACCACATCATTACATTGATAATCGACCGCCAAATGAATGCATTACTCGTTCAACGTAATGATGTTGCAAAGGAAATGTCCATTGAAATGGAGACATTGAAATTGACCAAGGAAATTCAAAATTATAGCAACGACTTTTGACCGTTGTTGGCTACAGTTAAAAGCACAAACGGTGTTTAACCACAACATGCGGTAACATCGATGCAAATTTAATTTGAATGTAATTTTTTATTTAAAAATGGAGAATTTTAACAATGCTAGAATTTAGTAAGAACTTTTGAATAAATTTCAAATAATAAAGTAAAGCATACATTTGGGCGAATATAGATAGGGGGTATTCGAAACATATTTTTAGGCATTTACAACAAATTAAGTTTCAGCATACTTTTGGGCATTTTAAGCAGTGTTGCCATAAGCCTACAAAAAAGTGCCAAATAGCCAGAATAGTAAAGCATACATTTGGGCGAATGTAGAATAGGGGGTATTCGTAACATATTTTTAGGCATCTACAGACAATTAAGTTTAGGCATACTTTTGGGCATTTAAAGGAGTGTTGCCATAAACCTACAGAAAAAAGGTGCCAAATAGCTAGGAAAAAATATTTTTCCGGTATTTTTTTTTAATTTTTCTGAAATTATTGGAAGTTTTAATATATTTTTTAAAACAAAGTAGCTGAATTAAAAAAGGTGCCAATATTTTGAATACATAGTCTTTGCAATTGTATTTTCTTTAACATTTACTAAATATGATCATAGTTTAAACATTTTAATTAGTACAGACGCGGAATTCAGTAAAAAATTAACGGCCCAAAAACACTGGAAGAAATCATGTGTCTAAAAAAAGTTAATAGGTCATTTAACAAATAACATACTGTGAAAAGGTGCCAGAAAAAGTGTTATTCAAACCCAAAAAATGCCAGAATCATCTGGCACGTTTTTGTAAAAAATAGTGCCGAGGTCAACAAAAGGTGTCAGAAAAGCTTCAAAAGTGCCGTTCTGGCAACACTGATAAAAAGTTAAGTGGCATTCAGAGAACACTTTTTGGCATTCACAACGAATAAAATCAAAGCAATCTTTTAGGCAACCATGGGTAAGGAAAGTTCAGTGAATTCTTATTGCTATCAACAACATATTAAATATTATTTCTCCCATGACACTCTGTAAATGTTATATAAAAGAAGTCTCAATAAATTAAACTTAAATATTCTTTCCTTTCAACTAACTCATTTTTCCAATCTTCAGTTGATTGATATAAGAACAAATACTTATGTTTAGCTATCAAAAGGTTTTAAATACTTTTTCAACATAAAAAAACCTATTAAAAAGTCGTTTTTCGTTTGTAATTTCACTTTTTTAATACTCCTTTGTAATTCTAAGAGTATAACGTCGTTCGTATCCTTAAATACTCGATAAGTCGCCTCAACGTTAACTCCTCTTGCTGTTTTCTTCAGAAATTATATTTTTATTCATCATCAATTGCTTTTATAATGAAATCCCAATTTTTTCCGTTGCCCCCATCCTCCGGCAATAGCATTAAGAACATATTGAATCCTGATGAGCTTAGCAGGAGTTTTTCTATGGCTCCTGTTTATACAGCCATATGTTGTTTTTCAAGTTTAATACGTTTTCGTTACGGTACGTTTTTATATTTTTACTCTGTTCGTTCATGCCATCTAAAGTCATATTGAAATTGTGCTGTCAAGCATTAAAATTGCAATTTTCTTAAATTGATGAAAAGAAGACAAGGAAGGTCTCTATTTGGTACTTGTCTCGGATGTCCGGAAAACAACAATCCGCCCAGTAAAATCAAATTTTTGGAAAAACCCAAATTGGCAGTTGAAAAAAAAGAACAAAAGCGACATTAATGACCAAAAATATAAAATGATAGTGGGGCAGAAGAAAACTAGAAGTCCATTAAAATTAAAAGTCCAGAACAGTCTCCCATAAAAACAAACTACAGCGGTTATTAACAAGCCGGAAAATCCGCTGGCCAAAATGGTGCGAGCCGCTACTAGGAAAATGAGCTCATCAATAGTAGGCAATGCAAAGCAAGGAGGCTTATATACATTTTATGATACTCGATTTTTTTTAATTATAGACAAAGTTAAGTAGGCGTGAAAAATTATGACAAACGATCTTTAAACAAACAGTCTTTATTTCGGTCAAATCGGAATTGTGTTTAAGTATGGCAGTGCCTGTATTGGGGAAACCATTCAATCTACAGGGTGGCGAACCAACTATACTACAAGAGTAAATTCAAAAAACTTTTTTCTTCAATGTAATTTATTTTAATTTTTATTATTCTTCTATTAAAATTAATTTTATTGTATTTTAAGTTGATATACCGTTAATTACCAGCAACTCATTCACGCATTTCAGAAAATTATTTATTGCTGTCGGAAGGCCTGAAGTTGGCATCGCTTCAATTAATGTTTTGATGGTCGTTCAATTCAATCAAATTCCATGGTTTCATTTTGTACAACACTTGCTTGACATTACTCCTTAAAAAATGTCTGGTGTAGTCAGGACCGGTGATTATGGAGACCATGGAGCGGAAAGTGGAATTTCCGAATATAAGTTTCTTTGCAAATTTTCATTGGAGCTCTGCCATAACCAGACCGGCTATATAAGTATGTGCAATTGCTCCATCTTGCTGGTAGCAAATGCTGTTGAATCGGATATGTCTTCGGCGCAGTTCTGGGTAAAAAACTCCATTAACATCACCATTGCCAGTCAGTGTTACACCGTTTTCTTCGAAAAAGTATGGCCCCACAATGCAGCTTGCTGAAACTGCGCAGCACACAGCAACTCGTTCTGCACGCAGAAAAAAAGTATGGTTGTGGTAACAATATTCGAAGACCATCATTCTATTGTGTGTTATATGGTTGTGGCACAACGATATTATGATCATCACGACAATAGTATGGTTCACACATAACAATACTATGATCCCCACAACAATATTATGGTCCTCGAAACAATAGAATTATTCACACACAACCATACTATGGTCCCCACAACCATATTATTATTCACACTCAACCATAGTATGATCCTCACAACCATAGTATGACTTACACACAACCATACTATGATCCCCAAAATTTTTTAGGATAGGAGTGATTTATTTAACAGTAAAAAAAATCATTTATTTAAAATATTTCAGTTATACTAATCCGTAGTTTGTTTTGGAAAAAATTAATTTACATGTAAAAAGTACTATTATTGCGTAAGATTTGTAAAAATACCATTGTCAAATTAAAAAAAATACCATTTTGCCGGTATGGTTGCTTTAAATATATTATTGTTAACGTAAAACTCATAAAAACAATACTATTGTCCCACCAACCATATTTATATTGTTGCTACAACCAAGTTTTCATTTTTAAATTTGGCAATAATACTATTGTTACATTTCATCAATATTAATGTTGTCGCAATCATACTATTGTCAAAATGAAACTCAAAAAACAATACTATGGTTGCGACGACCATACTTTTATTGCAGAGAACATACTATTGTTGCCGTGACCATGTAGTAACCATATCTTTTTTCTGCGTGTGGGCGCAGTTTCGTCTCATGGAGTGTTTGGGGATTATATTCACTCCATATAAGGCAATTTTGCTTGTTTGTATTGCCGTTTAGATCTAAATGGGCTTCATCAGACATAAACTAGCCATTCTTTAAGCTGTTATCTTCTTCGGCCATTTCAATAATTTGTTGGCAAAATTCTAATCGAATAGGCAAATCCAGAGGGTTAAACATGCTTGTAATTTAAATTTTGTACGGAAACAAGTTTAGGTAATCATGAATTTTTCGTTATAATGACCGTTTGCTAAGTGTAATTTGCGCCGATAAGTTTCGAGTCGAAACGCTTGGATTTGCTTGAATTAACTATGCTACAGCCGCGATGGTGTCTTGAACCCAAACATATCGATCTCGATGGTACGGTCTTGCTTGTAATTTAAATTTTGTACGGAAACAAGTATAGGTCATCATGAATTTTTCGTAGTAATGACCGTCTGCTAAGTGTAATTTGCGCCGATAAGTTTCGAGTCGAAACGCTTGGATTTGCTTGAATTAACTATGCTACAGCCGCGATGGTGTCTTGAACCCAAACATATCGATCTCGATGGTACGGTCTTCGTGCGATGCTTTCAGATTCGCATTCCAGACTTCCGCCAAACTCCCGCCTAAATTCTCTTAGAACGGAAATGCGGAACTGCAAAGCATGGTACCGCTGCACTACCCAATTTCTCCTTTCGGTATCCAGAGCATTAATTTTAAAAAATCTGAATACTCACCATCCAAATAAAAAATATAGCATACGTCGATTGCTCACACAGGAACAAATTTTTGGGTTTAGTTTTTGTTTCATAATGCAGGCGCCACCCTGTATATAGTATGGTGTTTTTACTTTCAGACCAAACAGAGAGATTATACTTATAGCAGTTGAAAATCAGTTCTGCTTATGAAAATTCCATTGTGATAGCATCATTATTATGACAAAATTGAAAAAATCCTAAATTGTATTCTATGCGAAATTATTAGTTTGCACGACCAGAATAAAGTATCAAAGAACAATATGTAATCAACATAAATATATTTAACCTATTCCAATTCATTGTTTTTCCAATAACACAGTGCGACAGAAAAAAAAATACCTGGGAAATGATGCTGAGTACAACAAGAAACCGGTTTTGAAATTTCCCAAATACCTCCCAAATCTGGATTTACGGGTAAAAAAACCGGGTTTTCGGATCTTACGCACTTATATGCCAGTAACTTGGTTGAATACCAGCCGATTTTAAGTTCTAAGTCTTAAGTTTTGTTGTACTCAGCAAGATCTACAAGAAAAATCATATCACCTCCCAGGTATTTTGATTTAATTTTTTTCTGTAACACTGTCTAATTTCTAGGTATACTCGTAGGTGAGCCGATGTTTAAAACTTAATTAAAACATGAACACCGTTATTTTTTAATAGCGGCTTTGTTCTCGCCTATGAAAAAAGTATTTGACTCGTCCCATTGTGGTTTCTGTAATGCAAATGTTCTTTTAACTCTGAGCCACGCCCCTGCTGGTGACTCCCACACAAACGACCTTGTTTTATTACATATTAGAATCTATGTAACTGGTATTCACTACAGATTAGAATCTAGGTAACTGGTATCCTAGTTTAAGAAATTCGTTTAAATTGGGAACTCCATAATATTTATACCCTGCGCCACTCTGTGCAACCGGGTATCAAAAATTAGTTTCATGGCATACGTTTGAGATAGACCCACCTTTAGGTGTAGCGATCGACTCAGAATCACTAGCTGAATCAATTTAAAGATGTCCGTCCGCCTATTTAAGGCTTGTCGCAAAAGTTGTCCGATTTTCATGAAATTTCAGAAAAGTAAGTTTTTTGGACGGATGCTATTGAAATAGAAAAAAAATCGGTTCAGATATAATAAGCGGTTTAAAAATTCCACGACGTTTCGAATAAAACACAGTTTTTATTGAAAACAAAAAACTTATATTTCAACATAATCATCTTTAAGCTCGATACACTTAGTCCAAAGTTTTTTCAATTTTTGTATTCCTTCCAAAAATAGAATTTTTCCACAAAATAGGCATTTGTTTGATCAATTACTAGCTGAATCAATTCAAAGATGTCCGTCTGCCTAATTAAGGCTTGTCGCAAAAGTTATCCGATTTTCATGAAATTTCGCAAAAGTAAGTTTTTTTGGAAAAGGGAGGGATGCTATTGAAATAGAAAAAAAAATCGGTTCAGATATAAGAAGCGGTTTAAAAATTCCACGACGTTTCGAATAAAACACAGTTTTTATTGAAAATAAAAAACTTTTATTTCAACATAATCATCTTTAAGCTCGATACACTTAGTCTAAAGTTTTTTCAATTTTTGTATTCCTTCCAAAAATAGAATTTTTCCACAAAATAGGCATTTGTTTGATCAATAACTAGCTGAATCAATTCAAAGATGTCCGTCCGCCTAATTAAGGCTTGTCGCAAAAGTTATCCGGTTTTCATGAAATTTCGCAAAAGTAAGTTTTTTGGACAAGGGAGGGATGCTATTGAAATAGAAGAAAAAAATCGGTTCAGATATACGAAGGCGTATAAAAAATTCCATGACGTTTCGAATAAAACACAGTTTTTATTGAAAACAAAAAACTTATATTTCAACATAATCATCTTTAAGCTCAATACACTTAGTCCAAAGTTTTTTTCAATTTTTGTATTCCTTCCAAAAATAGAATTTTTCCACAAAATAGGCATTTTTTGATCAATAATTTCATTGCTGGAGCTGAATCTCTTTCCATCGAGCCGTTTCTTTAGGTTTGGAAATAGGTAGTAGTCACTGAGGGCTAAATCCGGTGAATATGACGGATAAGGTACCAATTCGTAGCCCAATTCATGCAATTTTGCAAAAGAGACTACACGAGAATAAAATAGACGTGTCCCCCCGTCTATTATCTGGATGAAAAAGAAGTGTTTCTTTGCCATACGGGGTCATTTTTTTTAAATCATTGTTAAATTGGTCCAATATTCGCCGTTTATTGGATTTCCCTTTTGAAAGTAGTCAATATGGATATTCCCGCATGTATCCAAAAAAAAATGTTGCCATCACCTTATTGGCCGACAAAGTCGCCTTGGAATTCTTTAGAGCCGGTTCAACTCATTGTTTAGACTGCTTCTTGGTCTCCGGAGTGTTGTAATGGATCCATGTTTGATCCACAGTTACAATACGCCGCAAAAACTCATTCGAGTTGCGGTTTAACAACTCCAAACAATCCTTTGAAGTTGTCACACGATTACGTTTATGGTCAATTGAGACCAAACGCGTCAGACATCTTGCAGAAAGTTTTCTTAAACCCAACTGGTCATGTGAAATCGAAACCACTCTGTCATATGAAATGCGTGTGGCATCAACAATCTCACGCACTTTTATTCTTCGATCGACCAACACCATATCGTGGATTTTTTCCACAACGTTCAGCGGCATTTGTACTTGTGACCCACAACGAAAGTCAGTAAACCACTTTTTTACCATTAAAATCGATGGTGTGCTCATAGTATTTATCAAGCTTTTCCTTTTCCACAAACTAATTGACGGAACTCTCTCAAAATTTAACAGTTGTCTATTTACAGATGTAACTTGATAAGAGCGGTGTTGCATTTCATATGACTATGAGGAAAGTTAGAAAAGTCGCGGAATTATTGACATGCCCTCGTAGCTACCACATATATGTTCATCTGATTTTTAAGTTTTTAGCTCTACAAGCCAAATCTGACATCCAATCTTGATGAAACTTAGCACCAGCACGTTATTTGTGCCAATGAAGAACTTTGATATGGAAGGAAATTGATTTAGATTTAGATATAGCTCCTATTTTCTATGTTAAGCTCTGGAGGCCACATATTACATGCAATCTTGATGAAATTTGTCACACGTTAGTTTTTGGACTAAAGAAGGAAGTGTTTGAAAATGAAGGAGTTCGGTTCAAATTTAAATAAAGCTCCCACACACATACTCGTACGTTCATCCAATTTGACGTTTTTACTTCAAGACGCCACATTACACCCAATCTTGATGAAATTTAACACTTAGTCTTTTTTTTCGACCAAGCACCTAAGTAATGGATATTGAAGAAAATCGGTTCAGTATAAGAAATATATACATATTCATCCAATTTAATTTTATTAGCTTATGGAGCGGCACATTACACCCAATCTTGATGAAATTTAGCAGAAGTAAGTTCCGGACGTTGCTGAAATTAAAGAAAATCGGTTCAGAAGAAGATTTTGCTCACACATATACGAGGGCGACCGCAAAACTAACTGGCCTGGCACATTTTCTGTTTTACTAGCAACTTTTTTTTGTTTTTTAAAAGCAATCTTTTATAAGCCATCTGTCAAAATTTCCGAAATATTTAATGATTATTTTCTTTGTTACAGGTGATTGAAGTAAACAAGTTTTATAATTTTTGAAAAATGGAAATAAAGAGTTTCGTGCGGTAATTAAACACTTTTAAATGAAAGGTTATACGCCACAATTAATCAAAGATGAATTGGATTCTGTTCATGGTGATAATGCACCATCATACTCCACCGTGAAATCCTGGGTTCAACAATTTAAAATGGGTCGTTCAAGTACGGAAGATGAACAACGCTCTGGAAACCCGAAAACTGCTACTACTATTGAAAACATTAGAAAAATATTTAATGAAGTGACTAAAGATAGACGAATATAGCTCAGAGAACTTGCTGATATTGTTAAAATACACGAAAAATAAGTTTGGAGTATTTTACATGATGAACTCCACATGAAAAAGCTATCCGCAAGATGTGTGCCGCGTTTGTTGACTTTGCCCCAAAAAATCGTCCGTTGGACCAATTTCGAGGAGCTTTTAGCGATTTATCAGCCTAATCCAATAGAGTTCTTGCGCCGATTTATAACTGTTTATCAAACATGGATCCATCACTACATCCCAGAATGCAAAGAACAGTCAAAACAGTCAAAGAAGGCGAAAACTGTTAAGTTAGCAGGAAAAGTAAGGGCCACAGTATTTTGGGATGCAAGTGGTTTAATATTTATTTATTATCTTGAGAAAGGAAAAACTATATATAGTGAATATTATTGTGCATTATTGGATCGGTTGAGTGAAGAAATCAAGATAAAACGACCGCATTTAGAAAAAAAATGTTCTTTGTCATCAAGATAATGCTCCTTCACACACTGCATTTTTAACTCAACAAAAACTGGCCGAATTACGATTTGAAATTGCTCCGCATCCACCATATAGTCCAGATTTAGCTCCTTCTGATTATTTCTTGTTTCCATATTTAAAAAAATTCTCGGTTGCTGAAACTGAGGCATATTTTGAAGGTCTTGAAAAATCTTATTTTTCGGATGGAATTAAAAAACTTGGAAAACATTTGATGAAGTGTATTGAGTTGGAAGGAGATTATGTTGAAAAATAAATAATAATAATTCCAAAAAAAAACAGTTCTTTTTATGTTAGGCCAGTAACTTTTGCGCTCGCCCTCGTATATGTCTATGTTCAACTGATTTAACCAAAAATTTAAGCAAAAACATTACAATTTTCCCACATATTAAATTTGGCGTTAGTTTAAAAATCTGAGTAAATTTAAAGCCCGTCCAAGGGGGAGCTATTCAGTTGGCTTTTCTAAACATCCAGAAGTGCAGGGTATAATAGTGTCGGACTCTAGTTATTTACTAGTTGGTAGTCAGAAAAATTTCTCATAAAACTTGATAATAATACCCTGTTCCAAAGTGTGTGTAACTTTATAGAATTGACCACCGCTCTTTTATCCCAGGAGTTTTCAAAGAATCCAATTCTTAGTAGACAACAGAAGTAGGTAAAAATCAATGCCTTGGGAAGTGCTTCCATTTTTTTTTGCTGGGTACTGTCGTGGGCTGCCATGGTGGTAATGGTCAGTGTGCACGATCATCATACAAGAAAACCCAGGTTCAATTTTGGGTAAGAACATCTAAAGGTACGGGCACACTGAATTTTCTTTTTCTTACGCTGCGTATTTTTAAGCTTTCGGAAGTCTAAAAACCATTGAAACAAGCGTTCAATATGTACAAAAAAATATGATAGACTTTTTCTAAGCCGACACATCAATTTCATAATTTTTGAATATATTCAACATATGTGTCACATGTGCATAGAGAAAGGGACCTAAGGGTAAAACAATCAATTTTCATTTTTTTTTCTTTTTTTGATGTGGACAACATCTGAGCATCGAATGAGACCGATCCCATGCCCCAAAAGTGTTCCCTCCCAGCGATATGCGCGTTTTATAAAAGTAAAGTCGACGATTCTAAGCGCAAATAGAAAGGGACCTAATCTTTAAAATGGCTCTCCTGAACAAAACTGGTTTTTAACCTAGGTCCCTTTCTATTTTGCGCGTCACATATATTTTTAATGATTTTCAGATTAGCGGAAGTTAAAAACAACGCAGCTTAAAAATGCTGAAGTGTTCCCGGGCCTTAAAGAATGTATGGCGGGTTTATACTAAATGCGGTCGAGTTTACGAGTAAAAAATTTATTTCAAAGCTGTGTAAAAACTTTTTTATAAAATTCATTAGCCGTTCGGAGCCGGCGTTAAACAGTAGTATGAGATTTCTGTTGTGCATAGCATACTGTTTTGAGAAAAGTTTCTCCTAGTTTCTTAATTTAAAGTTGTGAAAATCGGTGAAGTAATTTAGCTTTTACTTGTTTTTAATAAGACGCCATTAACTATTTTATTACAGATATTAATGTTCCCTAACTAAAGTTTTAGTAGGAAAATTTCATCCAGGCAATTTTCCCAATAATTTATGAAAATCACTCTCTTTCCCATAAAGTTTAGACTTTATTTTAATACCCATTTGCATATACATACTAAATCCGCACACAGAGAAAAAACTAGTTCAAAATCAGTTTGGACAAATAAAATTCATTTGCAAAAAAAGATGTTCGGTTGCAATCACCAAATGTTTATAATCGTAATGGATATTCGTTTCGATATACCAGAAGATAATAAATATATTTTATTTTCATTCTTTATTATTACAACTGAGTACAATAAAGACTCATTTAGTAATTTACATTTCATTATATATCACATTGTTCTCGGATATAGCCCACTGGCCATTCCGATAAATGAAAGGAATTATATTTTATTCAGCTCGGACCAAGTCTTCTGGTAGTGTTCTTCTCAGCCTGTTCAGTATAGGGTTTCTGATCATATGTTGCACTTCTGGATTTTTATGCAACAATAGTCTTTGCGCGTGTTTGGTTGCAAGACGTTTTATTTCATCAGTTACTGTCGGAATGTTAAGATCCCTTTGAATGTCATCGTTTCTAATATACCACGGACAGTTAGTTATCATTCTTAGAATCTTGTTTTGAAAGGTTTGAATTGGTTGTAAGTTTGATTTTGACGCGCATCCCCATATTTGGAGTCCATAAGTCCATTTTGGTTTCAAAATCTGCTGGTAAAGTAAAAGTTTATTATTCAAGCTTATTTCTGAGTGTCTTGAGAATAGGAAGTTCATTTTTCGCAGAGTTATTTTCAGTTCACATAGTTTTTTCTTGATATGTTCCTTCCATCTTAATTTTGCATACAAGATAAATCCTAAATATTTTGCAGTGTTTGCATACGGTACTATGTTGTTGTTCATGTAAAGTGGTAAAGTGGTAAATTGGTAATTCTTTTATTTGTGAAGTTAATATGAACAGACTTTGCTTCGTTCAATTTTATTCTCCATTTTTTTGTCCAGTGCATAATTTCATCAGTTGCTGTTTGTAGTTTTTCCGTAGTATATGTTACTGTTTCACCAGTTACAAGAATCGCTGTGTCGTCTGCAAGCGTAGCAATATTCGTGTTAGGAGGTTTTGGAATGTCTCTTGTGTACAGTATGTAAAGTGTCGGCCCAAGAACACTTCCTTGCGGGACACCCGCTCGAATTTGTCTTAGTCCGGAGTATTCATCTTCATGTTTTATTCTAAAGAATCTATCAGTTATGTATGATTTTAAAATTGCACTAAATTGCGTTGGCAAATCTCTAGATAGCTTGAAATTAAGGCCCTCATACCAGACTTTGTCAAATTCTTGCGCCACGTCTATAAAGATTCCAGAGCATTACAAGATATGATCATTTAGTGCTTGTTCTACAACACTAGTTACTCTGTGGACTTGCTCAATAGTTAAATGGTTTGGTCTAAAACCAAATTGGTGAGTTGGTATTAATTTCCGTTCTTCTATTATTAAATTAAGTCTCTTTAGCAAAAGTTTTTCGAACACTTTTGACATAGTTGGCAATAATGAAATAGGTCGGTAAGAATTTTTCAAATTTGGCTCTTTTCCAGGTTTTGGTATCATTGTTACTTCAGCTACTTTCCATTGGCTCGGAACATACTGTAGGCGAAAGGAAGCATTTATTAGGTACATATATTTTCTGATAGCTATTTCTGGCATTTCAGGGGCTTTTTTTCGTTAATTTCATATTTGATACAATTTTTGAACTCCGGCAGAGTAACAGGAGAAATATCTTTTAGATCAATAGTGCATTGATGTTCCACAATATTTTCATCAACAGACATTGCGGGAAGGGGACTAAATATGTCTTCAAGGTAATCAGCAAATAGATTAGCTTTATCTATGGATTTACTTGCCCAAGTTCCATCTTCTTTTTTAATCGGAGGAATACTATTTTTTGCTGTAGAGTAAAATTGTTTAGTTGTTTTCCAAAGCGAATAATCAGAATATTTTGTAGCTGTCAAGTTTTTTAGACGATGTTTTAGATTTGTTTGTTCTTGTTTATCCAACGTTGTTTTCAGTTTGTTGCAAAGATTGTTTAGTACATTTTTATTTTCAGGTGTTCTGTATTTTTGCCATTTTTTTCTTGCTTTCCGTATTTGTTTAATAAGGGATTTGATTTCATCAGAGATTGGGTTTGCAGTTTTACTATTGATTGGTGCTGTGCTGCACCATGCAGCTTCTTGAGCTTATCTAACAAATTTTTCAAGTTGGTCCTCGATATCTGCGGGGGTTTTTAATGATACGTTCAAGTCCACTTTATTTATCAAATGTGTTCGAAAGTGTATCCAGTTAGTAGCTCTGTTGGTTAGCATTAATATTTCCGGTTTAAGTATGATTTCTTCGCTAACGTTCATAATAACTGGTGTGTGGTCAGAAGACAAATCATCACTGTCAAGTATTTGTATTTTGTTTGAGTTAATACCTTTGTTATAAAAAAATCGATTAAGTCCGGAAGTTTTAGCGGATCTGTTGGCCAGTACGTGGGTTTGCTACCAGAATAAAAATTACATCTCAAATCCTTTCCTGCTCTAAGCAATTCTCTGCCTTTCGGATTATTAAGCCTAGAGCCCCAAAACACATTTTTTGCATTAAAATCGCCTCCTATGATAAAACACTTGCCTAGTTTTTGCATAAATTCAGTAAAACCCAAATATTGAAGATTGTATCTTGGTGGACAATATATCGCTGATATGTTTAACTCTTTATTATTAAAATGCACAATAAATATGATCATCGTATTATCGACGCAACTAATTGATCGGCAATATCATTGAAAGGCATACAATTTATTTAGTTGCCTTAACTGGTGGTTGTGAGAACCAATAGTTTAGCCAACATTTTGTTGTTGTAACCGAATATTGGTGATGATATCTTATCTTTCATTATAACCAAAAGCGAATATAATCCTACTATTGCTGCTTTAAGCAGATCGTTTAATCAATTTATTCAGTAAATATCTTCCATCATCTTTTCCCTCGACATAACCCTCCCTACATGAAAGAGTATATAAGTATAAGGACACATTGATTTGCCTCTACTAAAAATTTAAAAAAATCGTTTAACAAGAGCAGCATGTAGACTTTTAGATGCAAAAATTCTTCGGATTCGGATATTCGTATTTTCTACCGACACTTGAGTTAAAATTACTTAACGTTACGGAGCATCAACTAGCATTCGGTTGTACTGATAGCATACTCGAGGTGCACCAATCAATAGGTTGAAAAAAATGGTTGTGGCAACAAAAATGTTCTCTATGCACAAATAACCAGATTTCGTTCCGAAATCTATTAAAATTTGTATGGAAATTGACAACCGAAATCCGATGCAAATGGAATCCGATGAATTTCGATGGTATACGAGTATGAGAATGTCATATAAGTAAAGTTTTACTCATTCAACTAAGAAATGTTCCAGGTTTATGTCGTCATACCCAATCCTGAATTTTAAGTTTTCTTTTTATTATTCTACCATTTATTGGCTCCCATAGTGATGATGACGACAACTAAAAAAAGTGCCAAAAAGCCTACAGAAAGAAAACAAATAATTTTTTATTATTATTTTTTCGAAATACTCATAAATATTAATATTTTATAACATTCAAAATCCATTATAAATCCATAAAACCCACAAAGTAATTGCCCACGTAACTTGAATTTTGCCAAACGAAAATTTGAAATGAACGTCAGCCAGCTGGAATAGTCAGAGAGAGAGAGAGAGAGAGAGAGAGAGAGAGTGGGAGAGAGGCGCAGCACAGCGTAGTCATCAGCCAAGCCCGCCTAGGGGCAAAATAGGCCCATTACAATATTTCAACAAACATTTAACCGCGCTGTTGCTTTCAAACTACGAAAAACAAAAAGCAGCACCAGAGATCCCAGTAAACGAGTCAGTCTAAAAGACACATACATTTGCATATTTGTGCACGTACACATGCCTACATACACGATATCCTTGTAAATATAAATACAATCTACTTCTAATGACTATGATATTAACAATGCTCGAGCATAATATGACGTTTATAATGATGACGCCAGCGTTGCCTAAAGGCAAAAACCATATTCCAAAAAATAAAAACAAGAATATCGACTCTGACTCACACTTGCACTACGAACACGTCCATTTTCACGGCTTTCGTGTTCGCTTCCGTTTCCCTTTTTCGTTATCCTAGCAATTTTCAACGGCTCTTCTAAAGAGGGAGAAGGGGAATGTTTGGCATCAACTTTTGACAGAGAGGAGGAGGACTAGCAACAGCTAGCATTTTTACATTCAAATGATTTTGTAAACCTTATGAAAATTTCCCAAATGGAAACTTCAGCAAAAACAACAGAAACACACACAGAGAGAGAGAGAGAGAGAGAGAGCGACGGGCAGAGCATTATAACGCAGGACTTACCAAAGAACAAAATAATTTTTTTTCGTTGGTCCTTCCCTCTACAGGGGCATATTTTATTTTTGGTTCATGGCACATCCATTTGCAATTATTTAGCAAACATTTAGCAAAAGAACTCCATGTCAGGCAATAATG
This sequence comes from Hydrotaea diabolus, assembly GCA_963513945.1. Taxonomy (NCBI): domain Eukaryota; kingdom Metazoa; phylum Arthropoda; class Insecta; order Diptera; family Muscidae; genus Hydrotaea; species Hydrotaea diabolus. The sequence continues at coordinate 14,767,822 of OY740717.1, read as the reverse complement.
ACAGTGTTGCCACTGTTCATGTACGAGAGGCGAATGTTAAGTGGAAGAAAAAATGTAGCGAATAAATATTTAAACGGTTGATTACGAGTAATTAAATAATTACTCGTAAATTAAAGAAGCATTGAAAAATTCTACAAAAATAAATTGAAATAACAAAGTAACTTATTATGTAAGTAGAAAAGTGTGCCGGAAGTAAGCTGGGATGTAAATAAGGATGGAAGCAAGTAAGTACGTTGCACGCAGAGAAAAGATATGGTTACTATATGGTCACGTCAACAATAGTATGTTCTCTGCAATAGAAGTATGGTCGTATTGTTTTTTGAATTTCATTTTGACAATAGTATGATTGCGGCAATATAAATATTTTTGAAATGTAACAATAGTATTGTTGCCAAATTTAAAAATGAATATATGGCTGTAGCAACAATATAAATATGGTTGGTGGAACAAAAGTATTGTTTTTTTGGGTTTTATGTTAACAATAACATGATTACGGCAATCATTCTGGCAAAATTGTATTTTTTTTAATTTGAGAATGTTATTTTTACGAATCGTACGCAATAATAGTAACAATAATTACATTTTTTCGAAACAAACTACGAATTAGTATAACTGAAATATTTTAAATAAATAATTTTTTTTCTGTTTAATAAATCACTCCTATTATTACATAACTTACTTAATAAAATTCTCTATTGTTAAATAAAAACTGAACCCAATCTTTACAAAAAATTTTGGGGACCATAGTATGATTGTGTGTAAGTCATACTATGATTGTGAGGATCATACTATGGTTGTACGTTAAACATACTATGGTTATGAGGATCATAATATGGTTGTGGGGATCATAGTATGGTTGAATGTGAATACTGATATGGTTGTGGGGATCATAGTATGGTTGTGTTAGAATAATTATATTGTTGTGAGGACCATAATATTGTTATGGGGTTGGTTGTGTGTGAACCATACTATTATTGTGATGATCATAATATTGTTGTGCCACAACCATACGAGGGCGGTTCGGAAACTTCTTAGCCTAGTACAAAAAGCGCGGTGTAAACAGAAAAAAGTTAAGTGTTTTGGAAACTTCCATCTCTGCTATGAACACATGTTGAATTTTGTTTCGATCTGGCAACTCCTTCATATAGAAACATGTTTTCACAAAAGGCGCATACGGGATTTTTTTACAATGGAAAAATTAGAAATGCGTGGTGTCATTAAATATTTACATAAAAAAGGTTTATCGGGACAAGAAATTCCTAATGATATGGTGAATGTGTTAGGTGAAAGTGCTCCTTCATATGCAACAGTAAAAAATTGGGTTGCTGAATTTAAACGTGGTCGTACAAGCATTGAAGATGAACCACGTAGTGGACGTCCAAAAACAGCAACAACAACAGAAATTGTAGCTAAAGTGCATGATATGGTATTAAATGATCGACGAATAAAAGTGCGTGCAATAGCTAATATCATGGGCATCTCAAATGATCGAGTCCATTTAATTTTGCATGAAGAACTACAGATGAAAAAGCTTTCTGCAAGATGGGTGCCGCACTTGTTAACAGTCGACCAAAAACGCATAAGAATAAATATTTCTCAAGCTTGTTTGGATCGTTTTCAGTGAAATAAAATGGAAATTAAGCGTCGTTTCATAACTGTTGATGAGACATGGATCCACCACTATACTCCAGAGACAAAAGAACAATCCAAACAATGGACTGAAGCTGGAGGAAGTGCCCCAAAGAAGGCAAAAACAATTCAATCGGCTGGTAAGGTAATGGCAACGGTTTTTTGGGACTTCAAAGGTATTTTATTGATTGACTATCTGAAAAAGGGTAAAACAATAAATTCAGAGTACTATTGCAACCTTTTAGATCAATTGAATGTACAAATTCGAGAAAAACGTCCTGGCTTACAACACAAAAAAATAATTTTTCATCAAGACAACGCACCAGCGCACACGAGTGTTTTAACAATGGCTAAAATCAACGAATTAAAGTACGAGTTGCTTGACCACCCACCTTATTCTCCTGATTTAGCTCCCAGTGACTTTTACCTGTTCCCAAATCTAAAAAAAATCCTTGCTGGCAAGCGTTTTACCTCAAATGAAGATGCAATTACAGTTGTAAACCTTGAGGAAAACTATTTTAATCAAGGGATAGAATTGCTAGATAAGCGTTGGACTAAGTGTATTAAAGTTTCAGGAGATTATATTGAAAAATAAAAATATTTTTGAAAAACTAACTATTCTCTTTCATTGATAGGCTAAGAACTTTCCGAACCGCCCTCGTAGTATGATACTCTTCGAATATTGTTATCCCAACCATACTTTTTTCTGCGTGTGGTTGGTAAATAAGTATGTAGGTCCTTACTTACAAACTTAGACTGGCTTTAATACCTGTTGTTGGTCCGGGCCTACTCAATAAATGATTAAAAAGCACTTTGGTCATGGGCGTGCTTCCTTTAGTTTTCTATGCCAAGAATTCATTACCATCCTTTACTTGGTCTCTCCACCCTTATGTCGGTCATCTGTGTCAAAAGTGCCTGTGGTAGTACCACCCTACGTCTTGACAGCTTGAGCGATTTGTCAAAGCCAGTGTGAACGTTGTCTTTTCGGCATTTTCCCTGTATTAAAATCTGGGAAAGCTCACTGCTTGTCCAACGCTGGTACACCCAGACTTTTCTGCCGAAAATTCCCTTATCTGCGTTTGCTAGCACCCGTGCTTCGGGTAGTAATCTCAAAAACCTCAATCTAGAGGTATTTTTTCAATAGGGTTTTTTTCACAGATAACGCGTGAGTTGTGTTAAACTTATTTTTTTTAAGTATTGTTTGCCATTTCATCATGGAAAGACCTAACAATGTTCCTGCGCGTCGCCGTTTCAGTATTTTGGCTCATCAAAAGCTCGAAGAAGAACCGCTGCTTACGACCAAAATTTTGTTCAGTGAGTAGGCCTATTTCTGGCTGAACGGCTACGTCAAAAAACAAAATTACCGCATTTGGGCTGAAGAGCGACCACAAAGGTTCAAGAGGTGCCATCATACCCAGAGAAAATAACGATTTGGTGCGGTTTTTGGGCTGGTGGAATCATGGGTCCATATTTTTCAAAGTGATGATGGCCGGAATGTAACGGTAAATGGTGCTCGCTATCGCCCCATGATATCGGACTTTTTATTACCTACAATTAACGCCCGTAATCTTGACGAAATGCACTATTTCCCCACTTTTGGTATTAGCAATAATATTTTAATACTCTCCATACGATTCAGATTAAAAAAGTTGTAGTAATTAGCAAATAGAATATAAATTAAACTACCTGATGAAAATTTTGAGCCTTTGCCACGCCCTTTATTGCACCTTCGGCACGCACAGTATTATCCTGACGTAGATTGGAACCCACATAACTCTTTTCCTCATTTATGAAATTGTCTTGTATTTTGTTCTCTGCAATAAAATTATTTCATCTTTGTATGCGCTTAAGAAAAAAGTCGATGTTGCTCCCCTTTTTAGCACATTTCACTCAGTCGACTCTTTACGATATTTAGATAAAAATCGGTGCTCTTCAGGCAATGGAGGACTAAAGGATGGACTATTTAAATTCCTGGGTAGATGTTAGTCGGACCAACCTATAACTTCAACAATAACGACGATCCCCAAAACCTTATGAGTGGTATGGTCTGTAACAAAGACAATAAATTGTACAAGATGGGCGATTTGAGCTTTATCGAGAAATCGAAAAACATGGTTGAGTTAAAATCAATTTTTGAATGCTGTTTTTCTTTTTAACGTTTGCGAATTTAGTATTTTCTGTGTTTTTTTGTATTCAATTTTGACTTTCTAGCTTTCTTGTGATTATGTACAAACGAATGTGGAAAAAGAAACCCCGAGAAATTGTATGTTACTAAATTGTGTTTTTCTACATTATTGCAAAGAAGAAGCATATCGCCTCTCTTGTATAATTGATCGTCTTTGGTGTATGAGCAAATTTGCTAAGATTTTTGAAAAAATTGGGAACATTAAAAAAATTTTATATTTTTTAAAAACAAGTAAAAACGTCTTTAAGTTCGGCCAGCCCGAAAATGTTATAGTTTTCACCATGGATTGCGTTGTAGTATGGATTTTACTTACAGAATTTGTGCATTTGGTTGTTGGTTCATGTTTAACTAAACTACATTTTTGTGGGCCGGTGAACCCTTCAGGTTTGTGAAGATAATTTCTATGATATTTGGCAGCACATATCTGGTGTAAATTAGAGCCCTTAATTAAGACAAATCTTAAAAGTTAATGAACATTAAAATAACTGAGATAATTATTCAGAACGTTTTTTAATACTTCAAGGGGAACATTTCAGAACGTTTTTTAATACTTCAAGGGGAACATTTCCTTCTTCGTCAGGACGACGGATATGGCAATATCGCCTTAAAATTTTTCGACGACCCTTTAGTTCAGTCTATTTTTAAACGAAGCAAGTAACTACGTTTCGGTAAATATCGTTTATTTCCATTACTACATCATCAATCCTAACTGACTTAAAGTAGATAAAGCAAATTTTTTTTTAAATCAAATTCAAAGTTAAATCAAATTCACTCTGACTTTCTTTAATTATCATACTGCTCTCGTGAAGCTAACGTGTTTAACTCTTTATATGGCAAATTTTAAGTCCGCATTTGTTGCTGTATTTGTCAACAACAACGACACCAGGAACAGTTTTTGCACTTTCTTCTGACAGTTGTTACATAAACAACAAAAATTATAGCCGGGATGTTTAAATGTAAAGGCATTATTGCCCCATACCACCCCGCATACGCTTCAACTTCCCCATTGGAATGGTGAAATGCTAAAACGTGTAGAGTTCATTATTTCTTATGGTTATTACATATTTTGTTGACTTTATGCGTACAGTGCAGAAATTATGCTAAAAACTGCGGGAGCACTCAAAAGTACATGACAAAAAGGTAAAATATGCCCTTAACACGCTACAAGTGAGAGGCGAAAGAAAAAAAGAGTTCAATTTAAATTGGGAAAAATTCCTCACGTCAGCAATCCATTTACGCTAATGGCAGACGTAGTTATTAAATTATTGCGCAAATATTCGCTTGTTTTTCGAACTTGGAATACGTTCAAAAAAGAATGGAAGTCTGCAATAAGTATCTATAATTAGACATTCTCAAACGCAAAAAACAAGTGAACAAATAAAGTTTGGCTGTCCTGAATTTTATTTGCCTTTCATTATGAATGCCTAACACAGATTCATAGACGGCAAGTTTACTAATTTAAGCAAACATGATGTTTACAAACTATCGTTGTCGTACCAGCAATAGTTCGTTAGACATATGTCTATCAATTTGCCTAAAATTAGGGTGCTGATCTACGTGATCTAGGGACCCTATAACGGCTATTTTAAATAATGGACATGTAGGGTACTTTTAAATAGTGAAACTTCCTTGAGCAATTAACTGAGACTTCCTAGCGTATATATTTTAGGATTTTGCGGAATTGAAGAACCTGACCCTCCGGACAATGCTTCATAGTGCCCCATAAATTAGGTCCATTGAAACATGGACCCACCACCCTCAACCATAATCCCCAATACTGCGAATGTCATACTATAACGCAAACAATAGTGAAGAGTAGTAAAGCTAACCGATTGGCAGAATTTTCCAAATTTGTTACTCCCACAGGAATGAACCAGGGTGAGTCCGTTAAAATTTTCTTGGGGATTGGGTGCAAACATATATATGTTTGAAGGTAAGCATACATATGTTTTGAAACATTACCGCAAACAATCTGTTAATCAAGAGGCTTTTTTTCAAACCAAAAAAAAAATACAAAAATTTAAATCAAGTGTGGAATTTTTATTGTTTAATCGAAAGGACATTTTATGCCATTTTTTTGAATATTACTCGTATTTCCTTTAAATGTTGGCCGCAACTACGCCCCTGGGTATCCGTTCTGAGAGCCCAATTTTGGATGACGCGTTCAAGCATTTCGACCGCACGCAGAAAAAAGATATGGTTACTATATGGTCACTGCAACCATAAATTGTTCTCTACAATAAAAGCATGTTCGCCGGAACCATAGTATGGTTTTATGAATTTCATTCTGCCAACAGTATGTTTGCGGCAGTATTAATATTGTTGAAATGTAACAATAGTATTATTGCCAAATTTAGAAATGAAAATATGGTTGTGGCAACCATAGAAATATGGTTGGTGTCACAAAAGTATTATTGTTTAAAATTTACGTTAACAATAATATGATTACGGCAATCATATCGTATGGTTGCGACTATGAACATAACAAAACAGGTTTTAGGGAGCATACATGTATGTGTGTGCTTATGTTTTTTGAAATAACTAAAAACACATACACACGATACAGTGCATGCTTGTTGTCCATTATAAAAAAAACAACAACAATCGGAAGGTATTTCGAGGGATTTTTATTGTGTTTACATTGTTTGGTTAAATACTCTACTACCGGCTGGTTCTCCTTTATTTAAAATCTGCCTGCACTTAAGTATTTAACCATTGATCATGGTTTAATCACATTCGTTACTTGGGGTCTACGGATGGTGAAGTAGCATTCACCCCTGCTGGCAACTGAAAGTATATTCGACTGCCGTTGAAATATATATTTTTGCTTCTTGAATGAAATGTTCAATAAAAGCATGGCCTCAAACTGGCTATGAAATACGAGTAAGTGCAATGAGATTTAAAATAACTTGCTTGATAAAAATCTCTATTTTTGAATAACAACATTACCAAATCCTAATAAATAATTTTGGGGATCATAGTATGGTTGAGTGAATCATACTATCATTGTAGGGATAATAGCATGTTTGAGTGTGAATCATACTATGGTTGTGAGAATTATAGTATGGTTGCGTATGAATCATACTATGGTTGTGAGGATCATACTATGGTTGTGGAGAAAATAGTATGTTTGAGTATCAATCATACTATTGTTGTGAGGATTATAGTATGGATGAATGTGAATCATATTATAATTGTGGGATTCATAGTATAGTTATGTGTGAATCATAGTATTGTTGTGAGGATCATAATATTGTTGTGTCACAACCATATACCCAACAATAGTATGATCCTCTTCGAATATTGTCACCCCAACCATACTTTTTTTCTGTGTGCGGTATGGCGTAAATGACACGCGTAATGTTGCCTTCCAATGTTGGCTGGATAGACTTTGGACGTTACGTAGCTCCTAAAATAAGGTCTAAAGATGTGATATCGCACGATCTAGGCTGCAATGTTTTAAAACGTGAAATTAGCTGCTCTTCGAAATGACCTCTCAATAGATCCATTGTTTAAGCAGCTGTTTGGCAAGTGGCACCGTCCTGTTAAAACAACATGTCGTCAAGATAACGGGCTTCAATTTCAGGTAGCATAAGGATCAATATCATGGCGGGATTGTGAGCACCATTAATGATTACTTTCCGGCCATCATCATTTTTGGAAAAATATGGACTGATTTCCACCAGCCCATAAACCGCACCAGACCGTGGTTTTCGAGGTGTAAGTCTTTCCATGATGAAATGGCAAACAATATTGAAAAGAAAAAAAATAAATTTAAACACAACCCAGGTGTAATCTGTGAAAAAACCTACTGAAAAAATACCTTTAGATTGATCTCCTATTATTAATGTTGTTATTAATGCACAAAGAAGAATGTTACTGCAAACAAATTAATGTTTGGAGCATGATTCAAACATTTATATATTTCCTGCATGCAAACATATTTTTAAAATATTTTTTTCTTCGAGTAAATTGGCTGTCATAAATTAGAAATTTTATCTTCATCTTTAACATGAGATATAAGGAATATTCACTTTGACATTTCATTTGCAACCTCGCTGACTCCATCTTGGTGGAACATTCTGGTTATAATATTCTCAACTTGCGGATGCAAAAAAATTCTATCATAGTCCTATACAGAGCGCCGTTAACGGTATCTGGTGACCCTTCATTTTTTCAAAAAATATGGACTGATAACTTTGTCAACAATAACACCTACCAAACAGCACATCCGAAGGGGAGTAATTGAATCTGATGCAATACCCTAGGATTCTGACACTGAGACCTGTTCCCCAAAACGGAAGACTTAGTTCCTAATCATGTTGTTAATAGGTGCTGTTCTGATATTAAAAAGAAGACCATAATTTCTTTGAGTTGAGATAAAGGTCTTTTTGTAACTGGTATGGAAAAGGGGCAAGATCGGTCAAGTGGTAAAAATTTTGCCCTCACAAGGACTAGGCCAACCTTTGGAAGAGTCAGCAATCCTAAACATAAATTCGCAATATCTCATAAAATATTGGGAATATTAGGATGATACTAGTATTTTGAAATAATATCGACTTGGATCGAAATATATCCTGGAGGAAAATTGAGCAGTGCAACGCCCCTTTAAAAAATTTATGGCCAAAGCAATGGACGAAATGAAACAGAATTAAATTAATTCTAAGCATATTATTGAAGACTACATGCAGAAAAAGATATGGTTACACTATGGTCACCGTAACAATAATATTTTCTCTACGATTAAAGCATGTTCGACGCAACCACAGTTTTGTTTTTTGAATTTCATTTTGACAACAGTATGATTGCGACAAAATTACTATTGTTGAAATGTAATTTATTGCCAAATTTATAAATGAAAATATGGTTGTAGGAACCATATATACATGGTTGGTGCACAAAAGTATTGTTGTTTAAAATTTACGTTAACAATAATATGATTACGGCAATCATACAGTATGATTGTGACTATGAACATAACAAAACAGGTTTAATAGAGCATACATGTATGTGTGTGCTTATGTTTTTTTGAATGGTTGTGGATGGTTGTGGTCCATTAAAAAACAACAACAATCGGATGGTAGTTCGAGGGATTTTTATTTTGTTTACTTTGTTCGGTGAAATACTCTAAACCGACTGGTTCTCGTTTATTTAAAATCTACTTGCACTTAAGTATATAGCCATTGATCATGGTTTAATCAAATTCGTTACTTGGTGTCTACGGATGGTGAAGTAGCATTCACTCCTGCTTGCAACTAAAAGTATTTTCGACTGCCGTTGGAATATATGTATATTTTTGCTTATTGAATGAAATGTTCAATAAAAACATGGCCTCAAATCTGGCTATGAACTAATTTTTATGCAATTTAAAATAACTTGTTTGATAAAAATCTCTATTTTTGAAAAACAACACTCAATCCTAATAAATATTTTTTTTTGCGTGTGAATCATACTATGGTTGTGAGGATTATACTATGGTTGTATAAGAAAAGTACTATGGTTGTGAGGATCATAATATGGTTGTGGCAATAATAGTATGGTTAAGTGTGAATCATACTATTGTTGTGAAGATCATAGTATGGTTAAGTGTTAATCATACTATTGTTGTGGAGATCATAGTATGGTTGAGTGTGAGTCATACTATGGGGATGGGGATCACAGTATGGTTATGTGTGAATTATACTATTGTTGTGAGGTATTGTTGTGCCACAACCATATACCGAACAATAGTATGATCCTCTTCGAATATTGTTACCCCAACCATACTTTTTTTCTGCGTGTATATAATGTAAAATTTAACACTAGGGCGTGGCCCCGTTAATAAAGCCCTGAAGTTTGAAAGGCTACATCTCGAGAAAAAATATCGATATGAAGATGGTAATTGGTTTATATGATATTGGTATAGAAAGAAACACATGCTGATTGAAAAAAGACCGGCGCATGATGAAGGGTATATAAGATTCAGGCACGGCAGAACTTAATTTGTACACTAGATTTGAATCTTCATATTCAGTTTGGCGTAACCTTTCCTCCTCTAACTGTATACCTTTTTACACCTTCCATTATAGGATTGACGATAGAAGTTGGGTCAAGTGATGTTGATGATGCTGGAAAGAGACCCACCCATATAGAAAAGAGACCGGTACCACACCCTCTTGACAAAATGTGTATATTGGACCGTAATCCATTATGTAGGGAATCTAAGCTGCGGCACTGTCGAACTTAATTTTTCCACTTGTAATACAGCACCTGTGCAACAAGGAAATTAAATTTAGTTTTATATCAAATGTTTGTAGCTAAAAAAAAATATTTGAGCTAGACCTACAGGGTGGGCGAAAATTTTTTAACACAAAAATTTGTTGAGCTTGCGCGGTAATCTTTAACGTTGGTGGATACGGCTACTCTTTGCTAATTTTCGAAGTAAAATGGCCCAATGATGCCGCCAGCCCAAAATCCATGTACTCCTCGTGGATACATTGCACGCAGAGAAAAAATATGTTTTCTGCAATAAAAGTATGTTCGTCGCAACCATAGTATTGTTTTTTTTTTAATTTAATTTTGACAATAGTACGATTGCTGCAATATTAATATTGTTAAAACGTAACATTTGTATTATTGGCAAATTAAAATATAAAAATATGGTTGTAGCAGCAATATTAATATGGTTAGTGCGACAAAAGTATTGTTTTTTAGGTTTTATGTAAACAATATTATGAGCAATCATAATGTATGATTGTAATATATCTTAATTTAAACATGGATTTTAAAAATGTTATTGCTACGAATGTTTTGCAATGATAGTACTTTTTATATATACTTATAAAAATTTTCAAAAAAGATGCATCGGATTTTTTTAAATGAAATATTTTTAAGAAATAAAATGCTTACGCTTTTTAGAACTATTTTTATCTACTGATAAATAAATTAACCTATTATTTTTAATAATTTACTCAATACAAATCACATTGGTTGACAACATAACCAAAATATAATAACTAATTTTGGAGATCATACTATGGTTGTAGGTGAAACATAATATGGTTGTGAGGATCATAACATGGTTGCGGGGATTCTATGGTTGTGGGGATCATAATATGGTTGAGTGTGAATCATACTAATGTTGTGAGGATCATAATATGGTTGTGGGGATAGTATGGTTGTATTTGAATCATACTTTTATTATGAGGATCATAATATTGTTGTACCACAATCATATACCCAGCAATAGTATGATGCTCTTCGAATATTGTTATCCTAATTATCCTTTTTTTCTTCGTGTGGCTTCTTAATAGTCACGTGCAGGTTTTCTGAACCCCATATGCGGCAATTTTGCTTATTGACATAGCTTTATATGAATTCACGATTTTTCGGTAAAATTCTTCATCTCATGCCAAACAATCTTCAACCCAATGGGCAGAGCGAAAATGCATCGGATGGTGGTTCATTAATAATTGACAAAGTTCAAGCCTTCCAATTACAGAAATTCAAAAAATTTACAGTATTTGTTTTTGACAGCCGATTTAAATTTTAAATGGCCCACCGTATAGCTTTCATATATAGATTAAGCGATTTTACCAAAAACATTAAAATTTGAGCACAAGCTCAAATAGGGCATTAGTTTTGAAATCTGGATTTATTTACAGTCCGTCTAAGGGGGTTCTAAAACCTATTTTTAGTGCAGGGTATAGTTCCGAACATCCAGAAGTTCAGGGTATAATATAGTCTTTTTTACTAGTTTCGCGTTCTTTATTATTTGGTCAACACAAAAGGAATCCTTATAGAGAATCCCTTACATGAACATCTTTTCTTCAACATCCAATAAGGAACGTATCTCCAAAAAAACAAACATAGGCACTTTTCATAAATCGTTTGACCCACTGTTGTGTACGAACATTTGTTCTGAAACACAAAACTTCTTCCGTTTTTATTATTGAAAGTTATCGCTGTCCTCCCGATACATGGAATATCACTCATCCGATTCATTGTTGGCCATTAAAGCAACGACTCTACTTAAAGTGATAACTTGGCCATCAATATCTAGGCCAAGAGAGGGAGGTCTTTTTATATATCCCTGTACGTGTATGTCTGACAAATACAATAGCCAATGCAGGACAACAAAAGAGAAAATATAACGAGAGCTAATCTTGTTCTCTACTGTGCATATAACAATAACAACTCAATTAAGATTGTAATCGCACATAAACGCACACAGCCAAACAGACACCCACACACACACACACACATATGTACATTATAATTGAGTAATAAACACTAAAAACTATACAAAGAGATAAACACCGACACATACACACACGCTGGATGATCAGAGGATGGTCAACACCAACACTAACAAAGGCTTATTGGATAATGGCACTACCGCACTACAAACAACTCGTGGACTACACCATTTCCAAATGTTAACCATTGCAAGGCTGTCTTAGATGGATGTGCTAGGATGTTGCTTGTTCAGCATTGATCATATGTAATTTCGCAGAACGATGAAAACTAATACTAACTAACAGCTTGCAGAAATCTGCTATATTCAGCGATATTGCATACTAAACTATGGCATCCAGTTTTACCGCGTTTGTTAGAGCCAATCTGAAAGGAGTACATTTCGACATCTGATAGAGCAGGCGACTTCAATGAGTGGCTAATGAAAGGAAAAGTCGTGTTACGAATGGTGCATCGTATATACTTCTAGACATAAGTCCCTCAAAATCTATCAAACGGGGAATTTCTATCGAATCATTCACCTGTGCACGAACTTATGTATTTTAAAGGGTGTTTTTCCATGGCTTCAAGATAAATCGCTCCCTTGTAAAGTCGCCGGCAGTTACGAGGTGGAAACCCGCGACTAAAAAATGTTAGATGTTCTAACCGGGAACTTAGCCTAGCTTTAGTTGTGTGAGAGTCGCGTTCGATCCTGTCAATAGGACTTGGGTATTTGGTCGTTAGTGGTTGGTCCATATTTGACAGAACTACATTTTTGGGGTCCGATGAACCATTGTTCTATTGTGATTCGTGATGCAAATTATATTGTTTTTGAAATCCCATATGTCTATTGTTAAAGGGGCCAAACGGGCCAAACGGGCCATAGAAAGCGCGTAGACTAGCTGCCAAATTTTAAATGTGAGTAACCGTATGTCGATGTGCGAAAGCACCTTATTTTAGAGACTCTAGGGATCTGTGGACCAAGGCTCTAGATATAATCAAAATGTGGAATAAATGTTGTTTTCGGATTCGTGACGTTAGTTTTAGTGACATGGTTTTAAGTCTACGTTATATAGGGTGATCCATCTAGAGGTATTTTTTCAGAAAAAAAAATATAAAAATTCAAATCTAGTGTGGAATCTTTATAGGTAATTTGAAAGGACATTTTACGGCATTTATTTTTTGAAAATAATTACCTTCAAATATTGGCAACTGTATTATGGAAATGAGCGTTCGGTGAGAAACGGGAAGATCAGTTGTTTTCAACCAAAATTTTGTTCAGTGATGAGGCCCATTTCTGGCTCAACGGCAGAGTCAATAAACAAAATTGCCGCATTTGGGCTGAAGAGCAACAAGAAATGGTCCAAGAGGTGCCATTATACCCAGGGAAAACCACGGTTAATAAGCTGGTGGAATCATCGGTCCTGATTAGTCGTAAAATTCTAAGCTGATTTAACCCTGCCCGTCTGTCCATCAGCCTGTCGGAAGCAATCTTAATTTGCGGAAACATGTGTTGATCAATCAGAACAGTTGGTAAAGAAAATGGGCCAGATCGGTCATGAGGTCCACCTCTGGAAAAATCAACAATCCTTAGCTTAAAAAAAACAATATCTCATGAACTTTTTGCCATATGTGTCTGATATTACGAACATATGATGGATAAAAACACATCCCGATAAAAAGTGGGCGGAGCCCTTAAAAAAATTGCATTTATGGCCATACGAATAGACCGATCGTTATAAAATTGTAACAGGATGCAACCAATAACTTGACAATTATTCTTGTTTATGTTATGGTGTAGTTGGATAAAGAGTTTGGGCACCGCCCACACAAACGTGACTTTAAAAGACAATAACTCATGAACTAATAGAGATGATTTTGGCTGGGATCGAAACTCATCCTTAAAGAAAAGTGGGCGGTGCCACATCCCTTTAAAAAAACGCATTTATTGCCATAGTCGTGGTCCGATGTTAACAAAATTAACTGAAATGTTAACAAAATTAACTCAATGACTCTGCTATTATAATAACTATGTTATGGTAAAATTGGATAAGGAGGTGGGACACCTCCCACACAAGACTGAACTTAAAAAGACTTTATCTCAGGAACTATTAGAGATATGACGATTATATTTAGAAAGTGTGATGTTGGCATGGAAAATACACCGCCTACAGAACCCTGAACTACAAAAGAAAATATCTGACGAACTACGAAGATGGCCCAGTCGAACTTCATTTCTCCACTTGTTTTTTTATATCCCAAAGCTTAAGAGTAATGCGCAACATTTTTCCCAATTTTCTCCGATTAAAAAATTTAATTAACGTTAAATTTTATCAAAAACGCTTAAAACTGTGGTTTTGGCGAGCATTCAACTGAGGTTTCCACCCTCGGAGTCGTGTTGCACAACACCTATTTTAGAGGTATATTGCCTAGAGAGAGGTCTAATCTAGTCTACACCTGGCCTTTGAAATATTATGGATCTAGGACAATACATCAGAAATGAGAGACTTATTTTATTATTTATTAAGGTAGAGCGGAAAATAGATTTTAGCAGCTATTCTGCAAGGATTATATTTCATATACTCATGTAGGAGGTTGTATACGTTTTAGTCTGATCAAACTGGATAAATTTTTAATGGAAAATTTCGCAAAAGGACAAATTATTGAATATATTAAAGCATTGGTCAAAAATAATAAATTTCCAAAAATTGGAATTTTCACACTTTTGCCAATATCCTAGATTCACGGGGAAAAGGTGTTGGAAGTATAACATCTAAAACCATACACTGAAGCTTCTGAAAACTTAAACAATCCTAAATACACATACGTTCACCACACTTAAACAATTTAGTATAAGGACACGTCGGTTACACTCACCCACACCCGCTTATATCCCTTCAATAATGAGACTTATAAAGAACACCACCCCCACTCACATTTACTCGTAATACAGGAACATTTTAAAAAGAAAAATGAAAAAGATAAAAAAGAAAAACTTAAGGATAACAGCGCTAAACAATAAAATCGCCAAAAAAAAGTAGCAAAATCATAAAAAAAGTTGAAAGAAATCTTATGTTAGGATTTAATATAAAAAGAAATTGGGCTTTTACACAAAATATTATTAATAATATTTCTTGTTCGAATGTCCCGAAATGGAGGGAGAGACAAACTTACTCGAACAAGAAAATCGCTTACTTTTGAAGTTTTTCTTTTGCTTATTTTTTTTTTTTTTTTGGAATGAACATAAAAGTTTTCTTTGTGGCTACACAACAATTGATTTCAATACATGCCACATATGAAGTAGAGGAAAAAAAAGGAAAACAATTTAGAAAGAAGATATTTTTCTTTGTGGTTGGCTCGTTGCAATATTTGCCAACATAGCAATAAATTGGTTGGCTGGTCCCATCAAATAATGCGTCAAAAGTTTAGGGAGAAAAAAAATCCTGAAACCAACAGAAACACAATCTTCTTTTATATTTACAATAAAAATATGATGTTTTTAAATGGAGTGGTATAAGGAGTGGGGAAAAACGTCCCTTAACATTTCTTGACGGTAGATATCGGTATTTTCTTTTTAGTGAGCTGTGTATGAATTTCTATACTTCCTGTTCAGTTCTAAAATTAAAAAAAAAAACTTAAAATGGCTAATGATGTTTTAAGAAAAGTTTCTACAGGGTGGACCAAAAGTCACGCCTGCGTGTAAAAATTGAATAACCTTTTTGTTTATTAATATTTTTTATTTTTTTATTCATCGATTCGTGTTACACCACCATGCAAAATTTAACGACTGAGCAACAGTATGGTGTGGAGTGACATCAGAAAGAGTTATAGGGCCCTACTTCTTCGAGGATGAAGTTGGTAATACACTAACGGTGAATGGGGACAGATATCGCGCTATGCTTAATAATTTTGTACGCCCTGAGGCAGCCAACAAGTGGTTTCAGCAGGATGGAGCAACAACACACACGGCCCGTGCCACAATGACGCTTTTAAATGAAATTTTTAATGACCGAATTATCTCAAAAAATTCAGAATTTAATTGGCCAGCACGTTCACCGGATTTAACTGCCCCTGATTATTTTCTATGGGGTTATCTCAAAGAACGAGTGTATGTAAACAAGCCTCTAACTATAGAGCAGCTAAAGAACAACATTGAAGCTGAGATCAGGGCAATAGAGCCTGAAACTTTGCGTGCAGTTATGCAAAACGCCTGTTTAAGAGCCCAATTGTGCATCGATGAAAATGGTGGTCATCTCTCTGACATTATTTTTCATAATTAAAATTTAGGTCATACAAAGATAATATTATATTTAAAAAAAAATCAATAAAAAATAATAATAAACAAAAAAGTTATTGAATTTTTACACGCAGGCGTGACTTTTGGTCCACCCTGTACTTAGATTTTGTTCTAGAAATGTCACCTCCTTTACAATTAGAACCAAAACTGAAATTACTCGTATAGTAGATGAGTTCTCTCTAACAATAGAAAAAATGCGTTTATGTTGTGTAGGAAAAGAGCCTTTTATGGCCGCTACCATCAGGACTTGGCCTGATATGAGCGATGATATTCCGGCACTTTTTACTCGAAGGTGCACTTCGAGCTCCCTTGAAGAGGCCAATTTACTAACAAGCTACTTTGAATATGCTTTAGGCCAATTTTCATGTTGAAATTGCATAAATAACAAAATAATTAAATTACAATTGAATTATTTCAATGATGCCAAGTTTTAATATATAATGGCATAAATGTAGCTTCAAGATCAGTATTAAGCTTAAGTCGAGCGGGTCCTACAATGAAATACTCTACACCACTCTGTTTTTTAGACGATTTCATGTCTATGATTGGAGTTTGAGTAAAAGTGCGATAATATGTAACTTCTAGACCGGGACGGACATATTTTATTGAGACTATTTGAGGACCTACACGTATATGGTTAAGATTTAGCTTTAAGTCGGCCATTAGACACTATCTTAAATGTAAGTACCCGGAACTAAACTGTGACTTCTAATGCGGTCACAGTTTCGTCAAGGTTATCAAGAGATCTATCTAAATTAAAGCAAGATTGAATAAAATATTTCACTTCTAAGATTCAATATGAAAATTTAGGTCTAACTATATATACCATCGGTCCATATACTACCAGAGTTCTTTAACCAAAGTTAATGATGAGTCGATGATACCTTAGCATCGAAATTGCCACACTGTTCCAATTAAAAAATGACTTCCACAGGTCTCAAATCGGGTCTATTTAAATATATTTAAAATATATGTGCCGATTTGGTCTTTACGTACTATACAAGATTTGAGCACAATCAGATTTAATTTGTAAATTCTAGAGCCATTGAATCTTAAATCTAAAAAGGAATTTTGGGTGGGGTTATATAAAAAGGAATGGACAACTTTGATTTCATATTTTTACGCTTCAATTGTTTCTGGATGCTTTGGATAACATTTATCCTTAATAGCTCCCCACAGAAAATAATCCAAAAGGCTCAAATAACAGCCCCAATTGACATCAGAGTTTCAAAAACAATTCGTAAACTATCGATGGGTGCGTTGGCTGTTGGACATGTGCCCCCCCATTTGTTGAAACCAAATGTCGTCCATTCATACTCTAAAATTTTTAGAAACAAAAATTCGTTGAGCATGTCGCGATAACGCTCACCGTTGACCGTTAACGGCGGCTCCTTGCTCATTTTTAAAGAAAAATGGAAAAAATCCGATCGGTTAATGCATTGTAGAGAGACACCTTTACATGACATAGAGATTAATCTTTTACTCGTTAAGTATCTAGCATTCACGAGGTGGAAAACTTGCCGCTGAAAAATTGTAAGATGTTCTTACCCGTGGATGAACCTGAGAATAAGGACATGATAGTCGTGCACGTTTCCATCACATCCGGGCGGCCAACGTCCTGTTTTTCCAGTGATAATTATTGGGCGCTCAAAACGTTTCAAGCGTGATTAGAGCATGCTTTGTGGTGTGGGGGCTATTTAAAAACATGAATCGATAACATCTGAAATTATTGGAATTAGTTATTGGCTGCTCAAAATATAACATGTATTCAGCATCAGATACAATATATGCAGCATCAGATACAATATACAATAGATTTGTATTACAGCAAAGTATGGACTGTCATAGATTTATTAGAATTTCCAAAAGTTCTTCTTTGGTATTTGCGTCTTGAACTTCGATTCCAAAAATAGATTGGCAGACGGACGGACATCGCCTAAGCGGCATCTATGTCCTTTCCTTTTAGGTGTTACAAACAACAGCACTAAATCATAACACCTTAAATCGAAGTATTGTGTAGGGTATAACAAACCCAGAATCAATTTGATATCTCATACCGGTGTTGATTTATTTTAGTTTCCTCTCCTATCCTTTTTGTATGGTAAGCCTGTTTTTTTATTTTTTATGACTTTTAAGAAATTAAAAACATCAACTTTATTTAGAAACCCCAAAAGTGGAACCGGAATTGTAGCTTTAAAACCTCTTATATTCAGTGAGCAGAAAACATCTGCTCAACACGCTAAAACATCGTATTTGCTTTTTATATACTCCACTCGTTTCTTTGCTGTTCTTTGTTAGCATTTTTATGTCAAATTGTATCCAAACAAAGTTTGGTCGTTTTTCTTCCAACTTGATGTGTTTTTCTAAAACACTTGGTACGGCTACATACACACACTATAAACATCATTTAAGACGGTCGCTTGTCTGTGTACAGTTTTCACAGATATAACATGGCACACACAAATACATATTCAGAAATATATATTGCTTCATTGCACATTTCCGGTTCCGCATGCACCAAAATAATACAATTCAGCGCAAAATAAAACAAAATCAGCTCTTTAAAAGATGACACAAAGTCAACATAACGAGCGAGATAAGCCGGAGGGACAGCCAGACGATTTAGACCGTACACGCAGAGAAAAAATATGGTTACTATATGGTCGCGGCAACAATATTATGTTCTCTGCAGTAAAAGTATGGTCGTCGCAACCATAGTATTGTTTTTTAATTTCATTTTGACAATAGTATAATTGCGGCAGTATTAATATTGTTGAAATGTAACAAATGTATTGTTGGCAAATTTAAAAATGAAAATATGGTTGTAGCAACAATATAAATATGGTTGGTGGGACAAAAGTATTGTTTTCATGAGTTTTATCTTAACAATGACATAATTACGGCAATCATACCGACAAAACCTTAATTTTTTTTTGTAATTTGACAATGTTATTTTTACGATTCTTACGCAATAATAGCAATAAAAATTATATTTTTTTTAAAAAAAAAACTACGGATTAGTATAACTAAAATATTTTTATTAAATGATTTTTTTTACTGTTAAATAAATCACTATTATTGTTACATAACTTACTTAATAAAATTCTTTATTGTAGAATAACAACGTATTCCAGTCTACAAACAATTTTGTCGATCATAGTATGGTTGTGCGTAAGTCATACTATGGTTGTGAGGATCGTACTATGGTTGTACGTTAAACAAACTATGGTTATGAGGATCATAATATGGTTGTGGGGATCATAGTATGGTTGTGTGTGAATGATTCTATTGTTGTGAGGACCATAATATTGTTATGGGGATCATAGTATGGTTGTGTGTGAACCATACTATTGTTGTGATGATCATAATATTGTTGTGCCACAACCATATAACCAACATTAGTATGGTGCTCTTCGAATATTGTTACCCCAACCATACTTTTTTTCTGCGTGTACAATTTAAAATTAAAATGGTTTTTGTGTTAAAAATATAAAATAATTTTTGAAACTATAACCGTTTTAATGACAATCATGTAAATTAATTATAAAAAACAAACAAATTTTCGTTCATGAAACAAATTTTTGTTCATTAACTGACAATTGTTGTACAAAAAAAACTGCACAACGACACCATGAAAATTCTAGCAAAAAACGTAATTGATAATTACTTTATTAGGGGGGAAGTAATTGGAGTTTATTTTTACACTGTGCGACATTATTATGGACCCATAGAGGAAACTTGGTAAAGGTGATAGTACACGCAGAAAAAAAGTATGGTTGGGGTAACAATATTCGGAGAGGATCATACTATTGTTGGGTATATGGTTGTGACACAACAATATTATGATCCTCACAACAATAGTATGATTCACACATAGCCATACTATGATCCCCACAACCATAGTATGATTCACACATAACCATACTATGATCCCCACAACCATAGTATGATCCTCACAACCATAGTAGGCTTCTCATACAACCATAGTATGATCCTCACAACCTTAGTATGATTCACACGCAACCATACTATGATAACCACAACCATAGTATGATTCACACTCAACCATACTATTATCCCCAAAATTATTTATTAGGATTGGTTATTGTTGTTATTCAAAAATAGAGGTTTCTATGAAATTGTTTTCATTAAATTAAATTGCATTACTATTAGTTCATAGCCAGAATTGAAGCCAGGTTTTTTTAAACATTTCATTCAAGAAACAAAAATATATTTTCCAACGGTCAAAAATACTTTAAGTTGCCAGCAGGGGTGAATGCTACTTCACCATCCGTAGACACCAAGTAACGAATGTGATTAAACCATGATCAATGGCTATATACTTAAGTGCAGGCAGATTTTAAATAAACGAGAACCAGTCGGTATTAGAGTATTTCACCGAACAAAGTAAACACAATACAAATCCCTCGAACTACCTTCCGATTGTTGTTGTTTTTTTAATGGACAGCAACCATTCACTGTATCGTGTGTATGTTTTTTTGTATATCAAAAAAACATACGCACACACATACATGTATGCTCTACAAAACCTGTTTTGTTATGTTCATAGTCACAACCATACTGTATGATTGCCGTAATCATTTTTTTGTTAACGTAAATTTTAAACAACAATACTTTTGTTGCACCAACCATGTTTATATGGTTGCTACAACCATATTTTCATTTCTCAATTTGGCAATAATACTATTGTTACATTTCAACAATAGCAATATTGTCGCAATCATACTATTGTCAAAATGAAATTCAAAAAACAATACTATGGTTGCGACGAACATGCTTTTATTGGAGAGAACATATTATTGTTGCGGTGACCATAGTGTAACCATATCTTTCTCTGCGTGTAGGGACCTTATTAAGACTATCTGTATTTGATCCTCATTTCTTTCCTATGGTCCGTGTCTTAGAAATCCAACCTCGGCCAAGTCTTATAATAAATCCTAAGCAATTCCAATTTACTTTCATTAGAGTAGCCATGTGTCCATATTTACAATTAGTCATTCGTTTTAAGCATAGAAGCTATGTTTGAGACCCTCAGGGTCCATGAAAGGGAGCCAGATTTCAGTCAAATCCTAAAAAAATGAGAACCCTTGTAGGGTTCTCAGAGTTAAAATTAAAAAAAATATTTTTTAACCAATTTTAGCACTTTTTAAAGGTTTTTATGCTTTAAAATTAGTAAATTAAGTTGAGCTCCTTTGTTTTATTTCAGCATTTTGTTTTTACACATTGAACAGGTATTAACTGGCTGATGAATGCAGCATCTAGATGCTCGGCAAAATTGTTAACAAGTCTCATTAAACTCTCGTTGAACCGAAACTAGGGACTCCAGTGCGTGGAGTCAATCAAAAAACCAATCTGTAAAAAATAAACAGAGTCACTAAATAGAAAAAAAGTTCTTAACATTTTTTTGGTAGCGGCCACCCTGTAGATGCAAGACATCAGCAAAAATTTTAATAATTTTTTTTTCTATTTAATGAATCTGGTTATTTTTTTTTATTTTGTAGATTGATTTTTAATTTAACAAAAATAGATTTCTGGGGCACTTAAACAAGAATTTGGATTGTCCGCCGCTATCACGCACTGGAGTCCGTAGTTTTGGTTCAGAGAGAGTTTAATGAGACTTGTTCGCAATTTTGCGAGCATGGGAAAGTCAACAGAAGACCATCGAACAGAAGACCATCGAAAGCCTTCAGTTCGGACGGAGGAAACAATCGATGCTGTAGCTGCTGCCATACAAAACAATCCAAAAGTTTCGACAAGAAGCTTATTTGCTCAAGCTTATTGGACTTATTCCCAAATAAAAATTTATATGGTCAACAAACTGAACGCAGCAGACTTCCCGATTCGCTTGGAGTTTTGCCAGAATATGATTCAAATGGTGAAAGAGGACGAAACCATGTTGAACTGTCTATTAATGTCTGAGGAGGCCCGATCGATTTAAACGGCAACAAAAAACAATTTGAAGTGGAAACCACAGATACTCCATGAGACGGAATTCCATCCACTTTGTGTCACAGTGTGGTGACCTTTGTGGTCGCCTGACCTCACTGCACCTGACTTTTTCGTGTAGGGTTATTGCAAACAAAAAGTCTACAAAGCAAAACGAACAAATTTGAATGAACTAAAGCAATCCATTCGAGAAACTATTGTGGCAATTCCTGTTTAAACTTTCCAAGCAGTAATGGACAAGTTTTTGGTAAGATGCCCCCCCTACTCGTTGATGTATGTATTAACGAGCAGCGGGCATTTAAATGCCATTAGTTTTAAAACTTATTAAATTTTATTTAATAAAATTGAAAATTAAAAAAAAGTTATTTGAGTTTTTAAATGTAGCAATATTCATCAGAAGACAAGTTTTTAATAAAATGTCAAAGTGACATTGATTTTTGTGGTTGCATACTGCATTTACTGCGATTTCGGGTTCGTGACGACCTTCATTAGAAAGCTTCGAATCAATTGTTGAAAGGAAAACTGAACTAGTTAATTTTGTTTTATATTTATTTTTTCAATTTTCACTAAAATTTTAATCACATTTCGTAGAGATATATCTAATAGATTAATCATTTCTAAACTATAATAATTTTCTTACTCTATTCGTGACATCACATTAGAAGAAATAAGTGAATCAGAAGATGCTGCCAACATATTGAAAATGTCGTCATTTTGCCTCATCGTAGATGATTTGAACGTCTTCTGAAATGGTTTGAACGCCAATTTTAGCAAGAAGTTCATATTCCTTATTCTTGCCTGCAATGATGATATTCCATATTTGTAATTCTCTCGTTTGTAGAATTTTTCAAATTACCGAAGATTAGACACAACGAAGGTTTTTTTTCGTAGGCTGCCTTTTCCTTACCAGCTGGTACGAGGGTTGCTATATATATTTCTGGCCTAGGCAATACTAGGTATTGCCTGTAGGACAGATTTTTTTATGCCGACAATACAATATCATTATTTATTTCCATATTCTCAACATATATTTTAGTAGTTTTCAGACTACAAGGGCTGCTATATATATTTCTGGCCTAATAATGAAAATGCGAATATTTATTATCAAAAAGGTTTTATTGTTCTTCAAAGTATTCTCCAGCATGATTTATACACTTTTGCATGTACTCAAACCAATTTTCGAAGCACATTTTTCACTCCGATTGAGACACCTCCAAAACACGTTTTTTGAACGCTTCAACTGCATCTTCTGGCAACGAAAATCGTTGACCACGCATTTTTTTCTTGATGTGCGGGAATAAAAAGAAGTCATTGGGTGCCAAGTAAGGGCTGTATGGCGGATAACCCATTAATTCGACGTTTTGGTCGGTCAAATAGGCACTGGTTTGAGCCGATGTGTGAGAGCTCGCATTGTCATGATGCACAATGATTCGTCTTTTCTGGTTGCTCAAGCAAAACAGTCGCCACATGACCAGCTTTGCCGAAAAACAGGCGACCATTTGCTTCGAAGAGCTTCTTCCACGAACAACTTTCGTTCGATTTGGCTCGCCTTCGAAGTCCCACACGCTCGATTGCTGTTTTGTTTTGGGCTCATACACATAGATCCATGATCCATCCTGTGACGATATTATAAACGGCTTTTGAAGCACCGCCATCGTATTTTTTCAAAATTTCTTTGCACCAATCAACACGAGCCTTTTTTGAGCATTTGTTAAATTGTGCGGGATCCAACGAGAACAAACCTTTTTACGGCCAGGTGTTTATGCAATATCTAATGTATGCTGGTGGCAGAAATACCCAAGGATGCCTCTATCTTAGGGTATGTCACATGACGATCTTGCATTATCAGTTCACGCACGACATCATTGTTCTCTGGCACAACGGCCGTTTTTGAACAAACTTCGTCTTTGAGCGAGCGTCGGCCACGATTGAACTCATTAAACCAATTTTTCACAGTGCTATAGGATGATTCTTCATCGCCATACAAAGCTTTACGTTCATCAATGTACTCTTGTAGTGATAGTCCACGTCGAAAGTTGTGAAAAATGATCGCACGAAAATGTACACGAGTTAATTTCATTTTTTGGCCAAATTGATTTTTTCAAGTCACTGTAAACAACACAAATGATGTTCGTACGTCAAAACGTTCTGAGTACGTTTATGCTAAAAATGGCAAACTTTGCAACGGAAATGTCAGATGGCGCCAGGCAACACTTAGTACTGCATATAGGCCAGAAATATATAGCAGCCGTATTGTATTGTTGGCATAGAAAAACCTGCCGTACGATACAATCTACGGAGGATTTGGACGTTTATATCAACGCTTTTTAGACTGCCGGTGGTAGAACCTTTATTTTGAATACGAGTAAAATAAAAAAATAACGTAATTACATGGCTTTTGTCTATAATGAGTTGTTGTACCTAATGTTTATTGCAAAAAAACCCCATATTTATAATGCAACCAAAGAAGTAGTTTTTCTTTCCTTGAAATGGCTAGAGTGTCAAGCTATTCTAAAATATTTTTGATTAATGAATTTGCAAATGTTTATAAAGGTTTTCTCTTTATTTCACATGATTTTTGAGTTTTAAAAAATCTTCATTTCGGGTCTTTTACTAAAAATTGTCAAAATGACGATAAATCGTCAAAATTGGCAGCTCTGTTCGTGAGACCGGTGTTTGGTATCCCAGTTTTTTTGGTCCTATCAGGAGTAATAATAAAGGTAATACCCTATAATTCCTATAATATTCGTTATATGAGTAAATGCTTAGTATCCGAACAAAAAATTATTTTTCGTTCAACAATTTTCCAATTTTTCCATAGTCGTTGCATCATTGTTGGTGTCATTTAAAATTAATGGCAAAAAAAGCTCCCGCTGCCCTCTGCAATATATAAAATAAACATTTTTCTACATAAATTATGGTAATTTGATTTTTTTCTTTAAAATGTTGCGTCGCCACAGAATGCATAATTTAAAAAAATACAAATACACCCAACGAATATTTTGCGGTTTATTAAAATGCAGTTGGCACCAGAAAAGCCAAGTGCGAGTGGAAGGTGGGGGAAAAGGGTAAACGTTCGCATCGAATGTATTTTTGTATTTATTTCATATTTGTGAAAATGTTGTAATTTAATATAAATTTGTATGTATTTAAATAAACTATTTGTCAGCGCAATTATTGAGCTAGCGAGGGCGGTGTATGTGTGCAGATGGATAATTGAATGTATTGTTGAATATCACGTTTTTATTTTAAACACGTGCATATAATTTGAAATAAATATTTTAGTGGCACTAAACGGGTGACCGTATGTGTATGTAATATTAATTTAAACTCAGTATGGCAATGTCAAAAGCACATCATGGCACGAGGACAATTATAATTTCAAATGAAGGGTGTGCTGGCAATTTACATAATTGGTTTAACAAAATTTAAGTGAGTGTTCGAAATTGTCCATGAAAAGGTATGTTTGCCCAATATGTCTTACAAAGGGGTAAAATAAAAATAAGGTTAAAGACGAGAATTTTTAAAAGGAAACTAATTTAAAGCTGATAGAAGATATAAGTGGCCAAAGCATGCACATGTCGAAATGACAAAGGGAATTAATTGAAAGCTGTTCAATATTTTATAAATTATAATCAAAATTTATTCCCAAAAGGTTCCCTCGCTTTAAGACACTAACGGCGTTTACTTTAATTTATTTGCTATCGTATAAAACTTTAAAAATTATAGATATTATGTAAGCTCTAGAAGTTATAAGGTGTTTTCCATAAAATCATAGAAATTAATAATAATCATACGCACCAGTGTTCCATATTTGCCTAAGCACACATTTTGTAAATTAAAATTTCTCTTTTCTTATCAATATAAAGAAGAAGCACGTTCTTGTAGTAACCAAAAGTGAGTATGATTTCATATAATACGGTATGGAAGAATTTGTGTTTATTCTCTAAAGTTTCCAATGTTGCAAAGCATTTTTTAATTGTTTATTTTAAGTTGACAATTTGTAACATCGACTGTAATTTTAACAAGGGACACATTATTTTCAGACCGAAGCTTATAAACATACAGAGTTTTTCATTCACGACTAGATAAATTTTACCAGCGTATTTATTGGCTTATTTCATGAAAATATCAATCTATGGCCATGCCCGAAAATGCAAGGGGGCGAAATGACAGCGGTTTAAACATTTTTGGATTGGTGGTCGGAGGGTACTAGGTTCTGAACAGTGGTCGGATTTTCTTCTTTAAGATAGCCCTACCTCTTAGCTTCCCAAAATCACCTAAACGAGGCCCAGAGTTTCATTATGTACCATCAATAGGAGCTGTATTTGCTATTATAGCCGGATTTATTCATTGATATCCTTTATTTACTGGTTTAACTTTAAATAATAATTATTCAAAAAGTCAATTTATTATTATATTTATTGGAGTAAATCTAACATTTTTCCCTTAAAAATTTGTTTAGGACTAGCTGGTATACCACGACGATATTCCGATTACCCTGATGCTTACACTACATGAAATGTAATTTCTTCAATTTGATCAACAATTTCATTATTAGGAATTCAATATTTTTCTTCATTATTTGAGAAAGATTAATTTCTCAACGACAAGTAATTTTTCCGATTCAATTAAATTCTTCAATTGAATTATTACAAAATACTCCTCCTGCTGAACACAGTTATAATGAATTGCCTTTATTAACTAATTTCTAATATGGCAGATTAGTGCAATGGATTTAAGCTTCATATATAAAGTATTTTACTTTTATTAGAAACTAGTGTCAACATGAGCAAATTTAGGATGACAAGATAGTTCTTCTTCTTTAATAGAACAATTAATTATTTTTCATGATCATACACTTATAATTTAGTAAGATACTTAATATTTATATTATTTTTTAATGACTATGTAAACCGATTTTTATTACATGGACAAACTATTGAAATTATTTGAACAATTTTAGCTGCAATTATTTTATTATTTATTGGTTTTTCTTCTCTTCGACTTTTAAATTTACTTGATGAAATTAATGAACCTTCTAAGGGGTGTTTTTTATTGAGGTATAGAACTTCGAATTGAAATAAAACACAAGAAAATCGTTTTAATGTCCATCAATTTGGCTTTATTGGAAGGATAATTTTATGCCATTAATGTTTAAATATGATTTCGGGCATGTGGCCGCCGCGGCTGGCTCGAATAAAGCCAATTCTACGGGTCCAATTTTCAACCACTTTTTCGAGCATATGGGGCCGTATGTTGGCAATAACGCCACGAATGTTGGCTTCCAAGTCCCCTAACGTGTTTCTGGTTTGTTGGCGTAGACGAGCGACTTCACATATCCCCAAAGAAAATAATCCAATGGTCCATGTTAACCGATCCATGGTTAACCGAATTAATTGCTCTGATGGACGATTATGTCGACCATAAAATGGACGGAGCTTGCGGTGAACTTCGCGAACTGAACCATTTCTTTCGAAATAAATTTGCACGATTTGCAAGCGTTGTTCTTTTGTCAACCTGTTCATGATGAAATGGCAAACCAAACTAAATATTAATCACTTGACAGCTGACAAAATGGCCGCCAGTTAAAAAAGTGATGCCAACTTAAAGTTCTATACCCCAATAAAAAACACCCTTTATTACTTTAAAAGCAATTGGTCATCAATGATATTGAAGCTATGAATATTCAGATTTTAATAGTATTGAATTTGATTCATATATAATTCCAACAAATGAATTATTTATAGATAATTTTCGATTATTAGATGTAGATAATCGAGTTGTATTACCTATAAATTCTCAAATTCGAATTTTACTAACAGCTGCAGATGTAATTCATTCATGAACTGTTCCGGCCTTAGGAGTAAAAGCAGATGGAACACCAGGACGATTAAATCAAACAAACTTCATAATTAATCGTCCTGGATTATTTTATGGTCAATGTTCAGAAATTTGTGGTGCTAATCATAGCTTTATACCTATTGTAATTGAAAGAATTCCAGTAAATTATTTTATTCAATGAACTCTTAATATTATTTCTTCATTAAATGACTGAAAGCAAGTATTGGCCTCTTAAACCATTTTATAGTAAATTAGCAATTACTTCTAATGAATAAAAAGTTAGTTAAATTTATAACATTAGTTTGTCAGACTAAAATTATTATTCATTAATATTTTTTAATCCCTCAAATAGCCCCAATTGGATGATTAAGTTTATTTATTATTTTTTCAATTACTTTAATGATTTTTAATATAATAAATTGTTATTCATATACTCCTTTAATACCTAAATCTAATTTATTTAATAATATAAATTCAAAAAATATTTTAAATTGAAAATCATAGCAAATTTATTTTATGTTTTTGATCCTTCTTCAAGTATTTTTACTCTTTCATTAAATTGATTAAGAAATTTTTTAGGAATTTTAATAACTCCATCTATATATTGATTAATACCTTCACGATATCATATTTTTTGAAATTGTATTTTATTAACTTAACATAAAGAATTTAAAACTTTATTAGGACCTATAGGAAGTATTGGATCAACTTTTATTTTTGTTTCACTATTTTCTATAATTATATTTAATAATTTTACAGGATTATTCCCTTACATTTCTACTAGAACTAGTCACTTAACATTAGCCCTTACATTAACTCTTACATTATGATTATGTTTTATACTATTTGGATGTATTTGGAATAATACTTAACATATATTCGCTCATTTGGTTCCTCAAGGAACCCCAAGAATTTTAATATCTTTTATAGTATGTATTGAAACTATTAGTAATGTAATTCCAAAGTTTTTGACTAAAATGCTAAAAAAATTTGTGTTAATTTACAAAAACAAATAAATGAGTGCATCACTTCGCTTTCAAAAAAATTATTTGCATTTTAGTCAAATAGTCATCACTTTGGAACGGAAGGACCTCTGATTTCATTTAGGTATTTTCGGGCACGGTCTATTTGGACATATTTTCATGAAATGATCCAAGCAATACGCTAGTGAAATTGTCCAGTAATTTGTTTCTGAGAAAAATTTACTTTTATCAAAAAAATAACATATGTAATTAAGTTTTATAAAACTACAAAATATTATATAAAAGAGGAGTAGTAAACTTAACAGATTAGTATTACATACCTATTGTAATAACAATAAATATATTAAAAAATAAAAAATTATTCAGAATAATTGTTGAACTTATACTTTTATTAACCTCCGACTATCCAGTGATTATTTCAGTATCTCTAAGCAACTCTGGCTGTATATCTCCAAGTTTGGTTTCAGATGGCATTCGTAAACTGTACATTAACGGATCTGATACAATTAAAAATCTGGGCAACAAATATTTCAGTCCACTCTAGATGTTTTCCTGGTAAAGTTGTGTCTGTAATTCGTAGTGTCCTTAGTCCGTGCTTCTTCTTTAGATAATTGTCCAACTGGTCATTCACAATTCAATTCAATTATATCTTTTCCGTCTTATATTACAGACATGTGCTACCAGTGGCATTTTTCTAAATACACGTTTTGTGTTGAATTTTTAAATGCTCTTAAGACGACGTATCGTCGCGATATTAGTTTACGAGATATAGCTTTTCTAAGTTCAGGAATTTTATGGGCGGGGCCATGCCAGTATTGCAAAAGTTGATACACTTGTACATTTGTGAAACATTTTCGGAATCGAATGAACAGTGATTTTTATAACACCTTAAAGGAATAGAGATAGATTCCATGTTTAGTATACTGATAGATTCAGAGTCACTATTTGTTATCATTGCGCGATGTCCGTTCGTCTGTACATGAATCAATGCAATCAAAGTACAGTTTATTATAAACCAAATTGGTATATTGGTAAATTTTGAGGCTGAACTAGGCTTAGAAGTACTATGAACGATTTCACCCAAAATTAAACTGGGTCATAACGTTTGATGTTTTTGGTAGCCTCCAAACAAAGGTCCCTCGCGACTTGGGGTCCAGCTGCTCTAGAAGTCAGTAATAAATTAAATCCGATGGAGTTTAAATTAAACATAATGATGCTTGACCATATTGAGGTATATTTTTATAAAGCTTCCCTACAAATGACCTATCCAACATAAAGTCCTGTCGCTAAACAGACACATTTTGAATTCGAGGTCAAATAAAGCTTAGAGCGTTTTGAGGGACCTGGTGAAATTGGACCAAATCGGTATATGTTTTCATAAAGCCTTCACGAAATATGTTCCACACACTCATGAAGTATAAAGTCCGACCTTTCCTTGACAGACCTTAACAGAGGCGCTAATCATCTAAATAACAGAGTCGCGTAATTTTTTCAAAGTCGGTCTCCTTTTGACAAGAGTTTTTTTTTGTGTGAATCAATAAAATTGATTTTGGAAATTTAACAAGTTATCTTAGTTATGTTATAGAAAAAGTACATTTTATAAGAGCGGAAAGTACAAAAAACCTATTTTACATCCCTGGGACACGGTTTTTTGTCAAATTTTATAACAATATAGCTTGTCAGTGGTTCTATTCTGTTAATATCTTAACGATCGGTCTATTACTTTGGCCATAAATGTGTTTCCTCAGAATGTGTTTCAATGCATGCTTACATTATATGTTTCAAATTTCATCGTCATATCTCTAACAATTCATGAGATATAGTCTTTTTAGTTTATGGAATTCCCGATCGATTTTTCCAAAAGTTGACTTAGTCCTTGTGTCGTGATATGGCTCATTTTTAATACCAAATGTTTCAGCAAATCAACACATCTTTTTACCAAATTTCAGCCACATAGCTTCAATAGTGCGACCTGTAGTTTACTTCAATCAGACATACAAGTGGATGGACAGGCATGGCTAGATCATATTTAGGGGACTAGAATTTCCAGGTATTGCAAACGGAATAAAGTGAATATGCCAACCACTGAATTTATACTCTTAAAACTTTAAAACGACCGATCAGTTACTTTGGCCATTATACTTTTTTTAAGGGGCATAGCACCGCACACTTTCCACCGTAGTATTTTTTGTTCCACATGTTCTAATTATCCTTGTTATATCTCAGACAGTTAATGGGGTATGGTATTTTTCGGTTCAGAATTTGATGGACGATATCACGCCCTCTTGAGCAATCACATCATAAAGTACCCTACAGAAACAAATATTACTTCGCCAAGCGTAGAATAATCTGAAAATTGCGAAACGATGGAAGTTGATAAGCAAACAATCCCCACAAATATACCGGTTTTTCCTGAGGTTGACTAAGCTTGTGTGGGGAAATTTTTAACCTTTTAACCTATGTAGCCCCTTTGTAATTACAGACGTATCAGAGCATCAACACGTATTTGTGCAAAACTGTATCCACTTAACTTTAATAGTTTGACCTGTAGTTGGCCTTCCACTGTTAGATATACGGGCATGGTATCTTACAATTTTACGACGATATAGAATATATACTTTATGGGGTCTCCGACCAGTATTTCATGATGTTGCAAACGATGGAGGGTATAAGAGGGAAAAAGTATCGTTAGTATCATACAGGCCTAATTATATATATCCTCTTTCTTGCAAGCACCAAAATGAATAAAAAAAACTATCATATTTAAGTCACATGATTTAATCTGCAAGACCTTATTTGTGGTCTTCTTGGGTCCATGGTTATGCGCCATACATTTAAATCTTTTTTTTATATTCTTTAAAAAATTTCCTTAAATTTCAGTACTCAAATAAGACCGTTTTTGGACCCCTCAGATAATTGACTCTGACCCCAGTCTGAGAAAAATCTTCAAAATAAATCTTAACAAAGATTAGTAGTAAAATTTGCCTTGAAATAAGTACAATGTGTACTTTTTCTATTAATTACAATTTTTGACCATACGTATCGTTTTTTGGGCCCCACCCATCCGAGACCACATTATGTGGATAAATGCTTAAAATACATGCATACAACGAACTGTAATTGGATAAACATTAAATAGTCCTTCCTGTATAGTTTTTCCAAAGTATCTGAGCCGATTTGGACCTTCTGCAATCTCAAACTAAATAAAATAAGTAGCCTTCATCGATTGTCTGCTATCGTGCTTTCAACAGACAAACCGACCGTCGGCCGGACTTGGCTTAATTTAGTGGTTTATGTGTTCGAATAAAATTTAGGGAGGGATTTCGAGATAAGTAAAGGAACTTCATCTCACATCTAAATCCGAGAAATCAAGCAAAAGGAAATTATTTTGCTGAATTCGGCCTAAAATGCAATCAAAGAAAATATGAATGTAGAAAAAGTAAGAAAGTTTCATTGAAATATTTATTAAATGCGTTTTTTCCTGGTGGTGTTTCTAACGAACTTTCCTAATATTTGTAAAAAATTCAAAAGGGCCACATGGAATTCAAACAGAAATGTCTTGATTCTCTTCGTTGCTTTTCTTAATGCCCTAATAACATTACTGCTTTACAATTATCTTAAGTAGCAATATTTAATACCATCGAATGAACTCCAGGGCGTATGATTAATATTTATTAAGAAATTGCTCAGTAATACTCGCGATAATTATACGATTATCTCCCATCGAAATCCGAGAAATCAGACAATAGAAAATTATTTCACTAAACTTGGTCTTAAATGTAATCAAAGGAACGATAAGGCAGACCATTGTAAAGGAAAAGTAGTAAAGTTGTATTGAAATATTTTCTGAATTGATTTTCCTGGTTTTGTTTCTTATAAATTTCCTAAAATGTGTAAAAAATTTTAAAGGTCCAAGCGAAACTCCAAAAGTAATCTTTTGATTCGTTTCTTTGCTTTTCTTTACCAACTGTCGTAAAACCTTAAGAAACTTTACTCCTTTACAATTATCTTAAGTAACAATATGAGTGTCACTGCAATTTATTTCATGACACTTTAACATGAAACTTTATTGCAACCGGCACCTGACATTATACCCTTTCTCTCTCCGTCTGAATACCCGATACCACAGCAAGCACTTATGCTCACACTGGGACATCGAGCCAAAGGTAATGTCTCTCTTGTTTCCGACTGCAGGAAAAGGGACACCCCTTAGCTTATAGCTTAACACAACCTGGAGGGCAGCCTGCATTATTCATAAACAAAATCAAGTGGAAAAAGTGGTTTGTAATGCAACTCCATTTCACTTCAATCTCCGTTTCCCTGCACCACTCCCCAGTAACAAATCCTAGAACCGCAATACGAGTTCGGCTGAGAGATATTCCAGCGTGCCAGACATTAAGTTATTAAGTATAGACGGTGGGAAATAATTGAGTTTTCTTAAGAAAAAGAAAAGAGCAAATTAAAAAGTCTGGTAGCATGGATGGTAGGAAGAGGGTCCCCTCAGGGTTTCTGTGTTCACACAGAAGTGTTAATTAGACTTGGAGACAACAACACGATTATAGATGATGGCAATTATGTAAGAAGATTTCCAGTTAATATCTACAAGGAGCAAATGTAATTTAAGGTCGTTTAAAAAAGCAAATTTCAGAGAACAGAGTTTCTTAAAGAAAACAGGGCGAGTTCAATATTATCTGCCATTGGATAGATTTGCAATATCTCGAAATATTGAGCAGAGGTTCTACGAGTATAAAGCGTTTAAATGTTCTTGATGACCATGTATCAGGTTATTCATATAATTGTCTCTTTTTGTATCATTATCTATAGGGTGGGCGACTTAAAATTTTAAATTTGAATTGACTGTAAATAAAAGTACTGATAATTTTTTCAAATTTCTGGTTTTATTGGAAAGGTTGAACTTTGTCATTAATTAATGTATTAGCACTCGATGCATTTTCTCTTCGACCAATAGGCTGAAGATTGCTTGGCAGATGATGAAGAATTTTACAAAAAAAATCGTGTGTTCAGATGAAGCTCATTTTCATCTCGGTGACTATGTTAAAAAGCAAAATCGCTGCTTATGGTGTTCAAAGAACCCACACATGACTATTGAGAAGTCAGTGCATCCACAACGAGTCACTGTTTAGTGTGGATTTTGGGCTGACGGCATAGTTAGGCCATTTTTCTTCAAAAATGAGTCAGGAGCCGCCGTTACCGTCAACGTTCGTTAGGTCGTATTTCTGGAGTACTTACGAGGTCTCCAGACGCCGCTTATTCGCCTGAAGTGTTATTTTGTTAACCGTGAGCCTGCTGGAGTACTACTGGAGTACTCCGGACGTCACATATTCGCCTGACGCGTTTCTTTTGTCTATCCGAGAGCCTACAGTACTTACGCAGGACTCCAGATGCTGCATATTCTCCTGACGCGTTCCCTTTATATCCGTGAGCCTCCTGGAGTAACTACGCAGGTATCCAGACGTCTTATATTCGCCTGACGCATTCCCTTGTTTATTTTCCTGGAGTACTTCCGCAGGTCTCCAGACGCTGCGTGCTTCCTAGCTATCCCCAAATTAGGGATAAGGTGGTAAGACCCAGTTCATCGCCAGTTCTCACTCGTGAATTCACTAGACACCTTCGAAGACGTACTTACCCAGGTCTCGCTAGAGGTAGCCCCGGAGTACTTACCCAGGTCTCCCCGAAGGCCGCGAGCACAGAAGTAGCCACAGAGTACTTTATTAGGTCTCCCGAAGACAGTGGGCTGAACGAAAGCCAACCGGAGCATCCAGACTCCAGAGACAAACCCCTATTTTAGTATTTTAAACATAAGCAGAACCCTTCCTTTGAATTCTCCTAAATAAAGCCTGAACGTATAATAAAAACATACGCACATGACTTTCTCTAGGATTTGCTGATCACATTTTCAATATTGAGTTTAAAAGTAAGTTTTCTATCATTCTTCTTTGGGAAAAATTCTTAATCCGCCAAGTGGCAGTAGTTCAAATTCAGAAACATCAAGGTTAGTAAATTGATGACCAGCCGTAATTGACGACCATGTGAAGGTTCACCGTACCAAGATCTAGATTAAATCTCTGCAGATTGTTGGGTATTTTTTATGTACCCTGAAGCTTGTTTATTTGCATGTACGAGGGTTGCTGTATATATTTCTGGCCTAATAATGAAAATGCAAATATTTATAATAAAAATTGGATTTATTGTTTTCAAGTTTTCCTCCAGCATGATTTATACACTTTTGCCAATTTTCGAAGCAGTTTTTCCCACTCCGATTGAGACACCTCCAAAGCATGGTTTTTGAACGCTTCAACAGCATCTTCTGGCGACGAAAATCGTTGACCACGCATTATTTTCTTCATGTGTGGGTATAAAAAGAAGTCATTGGGTGCCAAGTCAGGGATATACGGCGGATAACCCATCAATTCGACGTTTTGGTTGGTCAAAAAGACGCTGGTTTGAGCCGATGTGTGAGAGCTCGCATTGTCAAGCTGCACATTGACTCGTCTTCTCTTGTTCGTTTTTCGAATTTCTCTCAAGACTTCAGCCAAAAAAATTGTGGTGTACCACTCAGAATTGACTTCCTACGTTGCTGAAGCGGAACATCGCTACATGACCAGTTTTACCGAAGAAACAGGCGACCATTTGCTTCGAAGTGCTTCTTCCACGAACAACTTTCGTTGGATTTGGCTCGTCTTCGAAGACCCACACGGTCGATTGCTGTTTTGTTTCGAGGTCATGCGCATAGATCCATGATTCGCCATCTGTGATGATCTTATAAACATCTTTTGAAGCACCGCGATCGTATTTTTTTTAAATTTCTATGCACCAATCGACACGAGCCTTTTTTTTGAGAGATTGTCAAATTGTGCGGGATCCAACGATAACAAACCTTTTTTACGACCAGGTGTTCATGCAATATCGAATGTATGCTGGTAGAAGAAATGCCCAAGGATGCCTCTATCTCACGGTATGTCACATGACGATCTTGCATTATCAGATCACGAACGGCATCAATGTTCTCGGGAAAACCGCCGTTTTTGGACGACCTTCGTCTTTGAGCGAGCGTCGGCCACGATTGAATTCATTAAACCAGTTTTTCACAGTATTATAGGATGGTGCTTCATCGCCATACAAAGATTTAAGTTCATCGATGCACTCTTTTCGTGATAATCCACGTCGAAAGTTGGGGAAATCATGTAAACAACACAAATGATGGTCGTACGTCAAAACGTTCTGAGTACGTTTATGCTAAAAAATGTCAAACTTTCCAATGGAAATGGGAGAAGGCGCCAGGCAACACTTAGTGTTGCCTTTGACAGAAATATATATAGCCACAAGTTTTATAATCTAAGATTGAGATTGCATGTAGAGAGGAAGGTATCCACATTTGAAGCTTTAAAACCCGGCTAAAGATTGCTTAAGGCAAATTGCTGTCGTCGTCGCTATATGCTTGCCCACTTTGTGAAGGAAGTAATAGGTAGAGAATGGTCGCTAATACCGCGTTGAGGTATTGTGTAAATCCCCTATGTTTTATACAGCTAATATCTGGACTTTGGCAAGAAGAACTAGATTTTTGGATTTTTAAAATCTGATTTTTGACAGTTTTTTTCTGCTGGCCATAAGGAGCTCCTCCACATCAAATTCTGGTGTATATCGCCACAATATGATGGATATTTTCCTTAGACCACAAAAGGCAGGTAATCTATGGATTCTACAATTTTGCAGTGTGTTTTTTTAGTTATAGAAGAATTTGTTTGTGACTTGCTTCCAGAAAAGGAGAGAGCTTATATTTTTCAGTTTTAACTCCTAAGCCTAAAGTTAAAATCACACCATATCAGATATTTGCCTTCAACACTTTTCTGAGGTCTATTGGTGATGGTTTTACTACTTACAATATAAAAACTACATTAAATTATCGAATTTGAGGGAAATCTATGATAGCGTTATATACTTTGAAACTTTATATTATTTAGGAGCTTAAAGTTTGATTATTCAATTCATTTTAAATATCTGCTGACGACCGGTTGATTTTAAAGGCTTGAAAGGCTTAAGTTGCAGAAGAATTCTGACTCCTATGGGAAATTCAAATCATTTTATTTTTCAAAACAGAAAAAAATGAATTTGCTATAAAAACTTCTCTACTTTATTTAGGCAAACCTACTCCTGCAAAAAAAAAACTCTTCTAGAAGTCTGTCGAGTATAATTCGTCGAAATGACACTTTTCCTTAAGGACACATTTCTATGTTCCCTTCCGGATTTTTTGTGTATGCTTTTGATTGATAGGCTGAATATTTCCTTTTTTTCTATTTCCTTTACAGTTTTATGACCCAAAGGTTTATTTATTCGTTGCCATTGAAGAACAACGAAATAAATCAAATATATTTTTTGTATTTGAATACAAAACGTAAGAACGGAAAAAACACTAGGCAATTATTTTTTTCCTTTGAGATGAATTGAACAACCGACCATCGAAGGTTGCCTTTAGGGATCATTGTCGAACAGAAATGACTACAACAATGTATGCAAATTTAGCCCACAAAAGAGAAGTTTGCTATGGATTGTGCAAAGAAATGTAAATTTTCAAGTGTAATGATTGGCAGTTCAAAAACAAACCAGAAGTGAAAAAAGAATGGAAGAAATTGAAATGGAATGAAACCCGGCGGAAACGATAATAATTGCAATACAACGATTTTGAATTTTGTTTGTGGCTTGGGCTTGTTGCTGCCATTGTGGTTACAGTAGGTTTTGAGCGGCATCCAGCAAAATGTGTGGAATCGTTCGTACATGGCAAAGTGTTTGTAGCTGTGGATTTGAAATTCAGGTAATACCTTATTTAAACTAGTTGTTTTAGAGTGCCTCTAGAACAACCCTCTTTTTTCTTTCATTTTCTAGCTCTGCATGGTGATTAAAGAAAAAAGCTGGTGTAATAAGGATAGACAAAGTTGTAAAATAGGCTCATGCAATTTTGCTTGATTTAAAGTGGACCAGAGAGAAATTATGTAAAAGGGTGGCTCAAAACAAAAACCCGTTTAGCTCGGCTAGTCAAAAAGCCTTCCCAATATTTTTGCTCTTACAGTAGGAGTAATAATAATCATCCCTATGGTCTGGGAGTTTCAGTTTCAATCTGAGTCAAATTTTTAAAATAAATGCATATGCAAATTCTACACATGTATTACGAGGTTTGCTATATATATTTCCGGCCTAGGCAACACTAAGTATTGCCTGGCGCCATCTGACACTTCCATTGGAAAGTTTGACATTTTTTTAGCATAAACGTACTCAAAACGTTTTGACGTACGACCATCATTTGTGTTGTTTACAGTGACTTGAAGAAATCAATTTGGCAAAAAAATGGAATTGACTCGTGAACATTTTCGTGCGATCATTTTTCACAACTTTCAACGTGGATTATCACGACAAGGGTGCATCGATGAATCTGTGTATGGCGGTGAAGCACCATCCTAGAGCACTGTGAAAAATTGGTTTAATGAATTCAATCGTGGCCGACGCTCGCTCAAAGACTAAGGTCGTCCAAAAATGGCCGTTGTACCAGAGAACACTGTTGCCGTGCGTGAACTGATAATGCAAGATCGTCATGTGACATGCCGTGAGATAGAGGCATCCTTGGGCATTTCTTCCACCATCATACAATCGATATTGAATAAACACCTGGCCGTAAAAAAGGTCTGTTCTCGTTGGATCCCGCACAATTTGCCATTGGTTAAAAAAAAGGGTCGTGTCGATTGGTGCGAAGTCATTTTGAAAAAATACGATTGCGGTGCTTCTAAATCGTCATAGGTGACGAATCATGGATCTATTCCTAAGAGCCCGAAACAAAACAGCAATCGACCGTGTGGGTCTTCGAAGACGAGCCAAATACAACGAACGTTGTTCGTGGAAGAAGCACTTCGAAGCGAATGGTCGTCTGTTTCTTCGGCAAAACTGGTCATGTGGCGACTGGTCCGCTTGATCAACATAGGAGGTCAATTCTGAGTGGTACACCACAAATTGTTTGCCTAAAGTCTTCGGAGAAATTCGAAAAATAAACAAAAGAAGACGGGTCGTTTTGTACCATGGCAATGCGAGCTCTCACACATCGGCACAAACCAGCGCCCTTTTGACCGGCCAAAACGTCGAATTTATGGGTCATCCGCCGTACAGGCCTGACTTCTTTTTATTACCGCACA
Organism: Hydrotaea diabolus; assembly: GCA_963513945.1. NCBI lineage: Eukaryota > Metazoa > Arthropoda > Insecta > Diptera > Muscidae > Hydrotaea > Hydrotaea diabolus. Next base: position 14,728,507 of record OY740717.1, on the reverse strand, counting down.
TCAAGAAAAAAATGCGTGATCATCGATTTTCGTCGCCAGAAGATGCTGTTAAAGCGTTTTAGAGGTGTCTCAATCGGAGTGAAAAAGAGCTTCGACAATTGGTTTGAGCACATGCAAAACTGTATAAATCATGCTGGAAAAAATTTTGAAAAACAATAAAACCATTTCTGATGATAAATATTAGCTTTTTCAGTATTAGACCAGAAATATATATATCAGACCTCGTAAGGACCGCCTTTTTAGCTTCAAAAATCTTTGATAATTGCATATGACTATAAATAATATTGGCGGCTAGTTTTGGCCCGTTTGTTCTTGTGTACCCAGTCCCCAAATTCAGTCCAATTTCACAAAGGCGTTTACTTGAGAACAGTTATGTCCACATATTCTATAGGTCTATGTTGCGATCATATGTTTTTTTTGATCCCAGGATGGAAATATCAAGCAGTAACCAGTAAGTTCACAATTTTGCTATATACAGGGTGGGCGATAGAAAATGTTGCATTTGAGTCGGCTCTAAAAAAAAGAACTGAAAACGCTCTGTGATACGTGGTCCCGTGTTGTTAAAACCAAATGTCGTCCATGTCATTCTCCTGAATTTTTGGAAGCAAAAATTCGTTAAGCATTACGCCGTAGCACTCGCCGGTAACTACGGCTCCTAGTTAATTTTCGAAGAAAAATTGCCGAATGATGCTTTCAGCCCAAAATCCACACCAAACAGCGACTCGTTGTGGATGCATTGGCTTTTAAATAGTCGCGTGCAATTTTGCTTATTGACATAAGCACCGAAATGAGAATCCCGGGAGAAAAATGGGACGTGCCCATTTCTGTAAAAAATCGCATTGATGGCCACTCTAAAGGACCGATCGTTAAAAATTGTTAACAGAATAAAATCTATGACTAGTAAATTTTTTTAAACTATGAACACTGAACTAATACCTGTATGACGACAGTAGTTGGTATATATACTTAGTAGTATTCAAAATTTACCTACACATTTCGTTTAAATGATCTCAAAGATGAAGATTTCTTTAGAGGATCACCCTGACATATGGGTGTTATTAAATTAGAAAATCTTTAATAACATTTTTTCCAAACAGATATTGACATAAAATAAAAAGATATCTTTAAAGAGGTTAAATGTGTCCTGATCGATTAAAAGATTTGACTGTATAAGTAATTCAAAAGAGATTGCCTTTACATTTGTGTTAAATAATTTCCTTTCTTTATGCGATCACCCTGGCGTATGCGTATTATAAATTAAAAAATCTTTTATAACTTTTTAAACTTTTTGAAATTATTCATCAGCACACTGATCAATAACTAGAGCATAGATTAAAAACATGACTTTATATCGTAAGTAAGTACCTCTACATTTCTGTTAAATAATTTCCTTGCTTTAGGGGATCACCCTGGCGTATGAGTTATATTAAATTAGAAAATCTTTAATATCTTCAATTCTAAAGAGGAAATGAGGATTTCTTTTATGTGTATACTGCTTCTATAACTTTTTACATCCCCCAAATAGTTAAAGTTCACTCCTACTGCTGCCATAACAATTTGTTGTTCTTAGTTCTTTTAGTTATCTATCATCATTGCCTGAGCGTTTTGTTTTCCTTCTTGTCAGACTGAACTTCAGCTGCAGCCTTAAAGCAACCTTAGAAAGACTTTAGCAGATGCATTCGTGCCTTGTGGCATGTATCTAGGATTTGCACAGAGAGTATCTTATGTTTCAACTAAAGTAGCTTGCACTGCTCCACCAACAAAGTCGGTGTCATATCATATGCATAGTTAAGACAACAGCAACAATTCCATACTTTCCTTTTATTTTCCGACGTTCAATTTACAATTTTCCCGACTAAGAGTTCCAAACAAGATTTGCTGAGCCGTTGAAGTAAGCAAAAGGGAGTAGAAGAACACTGGTTGTGATAGTGTTGCTGCAGTTACTGCTACTGCTCCTGTATGCGGACTTCAGCACATGTCATGTGTCATGATGCTTCTATGCTGCGGTATGCAATATTGTATGTGTGGCATGTTTATAAAGAATTACGGAAATTCCAGAGGTATTACACAGGCTTCGCGCTGGAGTGAGCATGTTTGCACTAGTGCTACCAAGTAAGTGAGTGCGAATGTGTATATGTTGTCTCAAGAATTATAAAGCACAAGTATGTAAAGCTTTATTTGTGATGAAAATCTTAAGAAAATAGCGAGTAATTTGCTGCAAAAACCAAAGAATTTGTTAGAAATATTTATGGAGAAAAGTGCCGCAAAACCGGAAGTATCGCATACAAAATTCTTATTGCAGTTTTGTATTTTTTTTCAGTGCTAACTATGGAAGTTTATTTGGCTTCGGATAGTTTATTTTCTGTTTTGTTATTTCTAAGCAAAATTTATAAATTGTGTTGGTGACAAAGCTAAAATTACAAATTTTTTCATGAAGCGGCTCACCATGGCGTATGAGTAATAAAAATTATAAAAAATTGTTAATATCTAAGGTTCTGGGAAATATGTAAGTTAGGGTAATATTAAAAGAATATAATCTGATGGTATCACAGGGTACTCTCTTGTCTGTCTTTACCTATCTTATTTATTATTATTTTGCTTAAAAAGTAGCTGGTTCTGATAAAAACCTTCTCTACCCCCTAGCCAAGAATAGCAGACCTCTTTATAGTTGTCTACATTTGGCCAAATCTGATATCTTCAACATATCGTTCTTATTTTAATAAAGTGTGTTACGTTATATAATTTTTTATATGTTATTTTTTCCTAAAAAAAAAGGCAACACAGTGTCTCAGAATGACTATCGGATGAGCTACAATTAAGCTGAAGTAGAACAATGCTTAACCCATCCCGGAATTAAATTCCTTGACGACATAAGAAGCGTGAAATAAGACTTCTTCAGCGGAATTGGTTGATATTACCGAATGGTTCAGCAAATTTGTACGCTGCCTTCACGTCGACTAAGGTAAGTCCAGTCTCTAGGTCTAGGTTTGTACTAATTTTATGATTTAAAATTTATACTTTATTTATATTAAAGTAATTTAGGAGCGATAGACACTGATTGCAGAATACTTGTGTAGATCTATTGCAGCCTATAGCTTGGCGTTGGGCTTGTAGTGGATGAAGTGAGTGAGGTGAAGTTAATTAGTTCAATTAAATCCAATTCAGTAACGCAAAAATTCTCGTTTTTTTTATCCATTTTCGTTTTATATCAAAATTTAAATACAGATTCTTTCACTTTAAACTCATAAAACAGCATTCCCAAAATGATTGATACTCATCTTTTGTTTTTCAACTGTTTATAAAGCTAATTTCGTCCATCTTCGTCCAAAATCGACAGGAACATCGATCGAACGAAATCGTCGAGTTCAATTATCGACTAAAAACTTCGTAGCTTACAATTTTCTGAAGTCGTCAGGTAACCGATCTATGAAAGTCTAGTTGGTTAACGACTAACCAAAATCGTAGAGGTCAGTGATAAGTTAAGTCTTTGGGATCAATTTTTGACAAAAGTCGTCTTGGTGAAAGAATGACTAAAGTTGTGGTGGTAAACTATTGACTGAAGTCGTGGTGGTAAACCATCGACAAAGACTATTTATTAGACATAGGTCGGTAATTTGAAAATCTTTAAAAGGCCTTTTTAGGGATTCGTCAGAACACAGGTCATCATAAACAGCCATCTGAGTCAGTAATCTTCAGTTTGACTCAGAAAATTCAGGAAACTAGATCGTGACTACACCTTTTCGTCATTGTTAAGGTCGTTTGGCCGATAATATTCCTTGTATGTACCAGACCACATCTGTGCCATTACCCATTATTTCACTATCGTGCTCTTATGCTTAATCAGATGACTTTGGCCTGGATATTGTGTGGTTTCAACAGTAAAGCTGCCGTCTGCCTCAAAGAGCATGAAAGAAAGGATCGCGTAACAATTAGGACTATGTTCACCGAGATATTGTGATTTTAGACGATTGTACTTGTTTCTTCGGAGTCTTCGGAGTAAGTAGATCGAAATCTCACACTGATAAGCGCTCCGAAATATAGAAAAACGAGATGGGCATTACTAGAATATTTTCTTTGATACATAAATGACAAAGGTGAAAACCCACGATGAAATTAAGCATGTAATTTATAGGTATGTATAGGGGTTTCCCCTCGTTCACCCCTTTCGTCAGAGCGATCTAGCATTTCAACCTAACCTAATCTAACCTATCAGTAAACTTTCGACCATTTTCCATAAAAAATTATGATTTGTTAATACGAAAATACCAAAAACGTATTTTTTTTCGAGGTACCTTTAATCCATTAAAAAGAATTTTTTCCTCCTAGGTTGATTCACGCAATTTACAATCCCAAGCAGCTTATAATCATAAGCCTTTTTAATAAAAAAAACTTCAGGATCCTAAGTTTAGTTTTTTGAACGCCATCGTGCTTTTCACAGACACACGGACGGGCGGACGGGTCGAACATGTCTCGATCGCCTTTAAATTTTACAACGATATATTCATTTATAGGATCTCCGGTGAAGGTTATACAAATTTATAACATACAATTTACTGTTGGCTATGTTTGCCATAAGTTCTATTAATCGAAACTATACATTTTATTTATTTACTCGTGTAGTTTTCAACCTATATGTCTCTTATCAATCGGTAGAAGCTATTAAATATTTCTTCTGTTAGCCATAGTTTTACTAAAAAACGGCAAAGTTTATTATTTCAGTTTGGGGCGTATAATTAATATTAATTTTGGGGTATATTTGGAAAAAGTCGAATGATTCCAGAACCACTGTAAATATTGGTCAAGTTTAAACTGACAATGGTAGCTGACAGTATGATCTATCACCTTTTCTTTGGCAAATTTTTTGTTAAACAGAACTATGATTAAGAGACTTTAACATTTTTAATTTATCCAAGGAGGAAAACAAAACAAATTTCAATTTTATCAAATCACTCAAGGGCAAAGTTTAACTTTAAATAAAAGTTTTACTTTATCATCAGAACTGCTGCCTGTTTCAGGATTTCAAAGGCTGCTCTATGTTGCGTAAGTTTTTTTTTGGAGCCTTTCGTGTTCCTTTTCAAATTAACTTTCTCTACAAATTACTTACCGACAAAAAAGATGGGCATAATAAAACTTTTCCTTTTTCCCCATTCATTCCTTTGTGTTTAGGAAAGTGTTAGTTACGTAAAATGGAAATGACATTACGTAGACGAGTGGGTAGCACAACAATGTTGTTGTTTTTTTTTGAATTGGATGAGTCGTGTATAAGAATGGTTTTTGTGTCTGCCATTGTGATTTGAAGTGACAACAAAAATAATCATAATAAAACAACAATTGACAAATATGTTGTCAAAGAACCAGCAGCTGTATAACAAAGGAGCAAATAGAAGGAAGAAAAAACGAGAATGAATGAACAACACAACTTGCAAATAAAACTCAAAGTCTAATTTAGTCATTTTAGAATTGTACCTCCTCGCAGTCTTTTCTATATTTCCACATTTTCGTAGTTAACAATGGCCCAGTGATTTCCAGAGGACCACCAACAAGCAGGAATGGGTGAATCATCCTGATGCGGAGGCAAGCCACTCAAGTGTTGGCAGCGGAAACAAGTGCAAATGTAACTAATTCCCAAAAGCAAATTGTGCTAACAATCAACAGAAATAAAACAAAAATGTAAATAGAATAATGCACAAGGAGCAAAGCGTATTGCTCCCCTCCCTGGTGCTACGAATCTTGTCTATCATTCGGTAAAGCTCATCGTTTGTAGCCAAACAACAAGGAGCAACAAAATACCCTAAAGGCCAAAATTTAAAAAAGATATTATCCTTGAAAGTGGTGACTAAAGTACCATAATGCTGATGATAGAGACAAAGTTTTCGTTCGTTCATTTCCGGCGCTGACAATGATGGAGCCTCAGACACACACGTTCTTCTTAAATTTAAAGCAAACTTGTGCAGGAACTTTATTTTTATTTTCTCTTTCTGTTTTTGGTTTAATAATTTTTGTTTTTTTTCTCGTTAAACCGAAAATGTTAAACACGTGTTTGCCAAAGCAGCGCAAAAAGGAAAGAACATCAGCAAACAAGCGTCATGCTGTGTTCCAAAAATCCCTGATAAGTCTGGTAAAGCTGTTTATTAGTGTTTTGTTTATCCGTTTTTGCCACTTCAATGTCAAGATTTCACACCTCATTTTCACTTCACTTTTCCGCTCCAGCCAAAAGCAAACATAGCATCACACGAATTTCAGCTTCATCATCCTCAATGTCGGTCGCCATCATACTGAATGTCAGCCGTGTTATATCAACTGTTAGTTTAGTTTTACTTCTGACGAAACGCTCGCGTATGTGTGATGAATTTATATTTTGCCCCTCCCCAGAACGTTTCGTCATTGAAGCTGCCGGGAGAAAAAATAACAAAATGTGTCTCAAAAGTTTTATATCAATTTTCTTCGGTAACACGTTTTAAATTGTTTTCTGCAGTCTGCTTCGTTACCTCCTTCTTCCGGGAGGTATAAAAAGGTTACCTTGAAGTTATCATAAAAAAAGAAGAAAAAGAAAGCGTTTATAATAAAAGGGCTCCTTTAAGGCAGAGGAGTATTTGATTTGATGAAAACTTCTTAAGCATAAACACTTTTTATGAGACCTCCAGGCGTATGAGTAATAATAATTCTGGTACTTGTTGGTTACGTTGACGATAATCGTAAAAAATAGATTGACAGCAAATGTAGGAGTTTTTAAGATGCCCAATTTAAGGTTTGATGAATTATGACCAAAAGAACACAATTTTGAGACCCTTAAGAAAAAGAGGTATAAGTAAAGGTTACTTTTAAGAATTAGGAATTAGTAAAACAACTTTTTTGTTTTCAAACATCGCACAGGTAGCGATTTTTTTTTTATTTCGTACAAGCGAACTTATTTCAAAAATAAAGATTTAAGTAAGACTCGAAACTCAGCTTTTCATTACTAACAATTCAAAATTAAATTTTTTACATATATTTATAGTTTCTTTTTCAATGTTTCTTCAAAACCAACACTGAACAAAATTTATACATTAAAAATGAGAAGTTAATTAGTATTAAGCTGGAAAACGCAAGTTTTGTATTATGATTGTTTTTTTTCAAGTGAGATTTATTGAAGAAACTGAGAAGCATATTATATATCCAAATTTTGCTTCATAAGCACCGCAAAAAATTTACAAATGAATTTTTTAAAACATTTTAATTGTTGGCCAGGTCTCTAGAAATAATTTGGCTTTTACAGATTGAATAAATATCAATTAGTCGACGAGTTATAGTCAAAAAAACTTATAAACAATGTGTTGAAAATCGACATTTGACTGAAAAGTTCGAAAGTCGATTAAAAAAAATTCCAACTAAGATAAACAAACGCCACAACACGCGTCTTCTAATTAAGTCTATATTTTCACCCCTCGCTCTCAGAATCGACCTAACTTTTGCTAGCCTGAATTTGTTTCACATTCTAATTCTACTGTGTCTACTAGAACATCTAGAACATCTAATTTTGCTCAGCTCTGCTATCAGAGCTCACTCTGCCATCACCCTAAGACATTTTCCCTGTTCGGTACGAAAGGTTTTCTTGTTTCAGTTCTGGGCGTATGATTAATATTAATTATGAGGATATTTGGAAAATTATTATAATTCACAAATCATTACAGATTTTAGAACATTTTAAAATGTTGGAAATAACTTGGCCCCTTGGTAAAATCAAGTTGTGGAAATGGTATTCCACTTGCCGACATTCTATAACTTAAAGACGTTCCTTCCTATTATCTTTAAGTCGAAGTCGATAGTTTAAAGTCGGTGATTCCCACGTTCGTTTTCCGCATGTCTATGAGGTCCTAACTAATGATAAACTAGAAAAAATAAAGAAGAGGGAGACAAAAAGAGAAAATATAAACAAACGGCAAATCTAGCCATATTCTTGGCTCGAGAACAACTCTAACCTCGCTACAATCCTACTCAGAGCGGACACAAGTGACGCTTTCAATCATCTTCATCGTGTATTGATTGGACGCTCATAGATTAAAGTCGTTCATTTTAGAGCAAATTACTAAATTTAGTGTATTAATAATTTTTTTGTAAAATTCGCTAAAATCATGTGAAGCATTCACAATTGTTTTTGGAACATTTGTCATTTTGAAACTCTGGGTATTTTTTTCTTTAATCGCTTGTGTTTTGACATATCGAAAGAAGACTAACTATTTATCGTTAAATAACAATAATTTTGTTCCTATTTACTAACCTACTATGAATAAAAATTTGAAGAAAAAATTGAGCGGGTGATGTAATAAAAAATTCAGATTTTAAGATTACGAAGTTGATTTTATTTTTATTCACCTTTAGAATGATTAATATCACCAAAAAATGTATACTGACCCTTTGAATTTCTAAGTATCGAAAGTAGACTGTTTAATTATCGTTTAATAACACCGTAATAGTTAAATCATTCAACAACTACAAAGATTAACTTACATAAAAGTACCAGACCAACTGGATGCACCAGGAATTCTAAACCACCACAAATATGTGTGACAAAATAATAATAATTTGAATTAAATCGTCCTAGACTACCGAAAGTTCATCGTTTGGCTCAATAACCGATGGTGGCTCAGAAATTTTCTCTACTTTATTCGGCAATTGTTTAGGTATTCAACTCGGATTTCTTTCTTTTTCCAACGCATTAACGTTTTAAATGTTTAGTTCTTCAAACTCATGCCCTATTCTTCGCTCACAACCTTGAGAACCCAACCGACGCGCTGGAGTTTTTCTTTATTTCGATTAATACTAATTTTCAAAAAATTTGAAAAAATGGCAAAATCTCTTAATTTATTTAAATGATAACAACTTAGCAGAAAAACTAAATTTCCCTGAATAAAGAATTTATTAAGATTGAGTCGATCATACCTACAGAGTATGAAGTGTTGCCTGGCGCCATCTGACATTTCCATTGGAAAGCTTGACATTTTTTAGAATAAACGTACTCAGAACGTTTTGACGTACGACCACCATTTGTGTTGTGTACAGTGACATAAAACAAACAATTTGGCAAAAAAAATGGAATTAACTCGTGAACATTTTCGAGCGATCATTTTTCACAACATTCGACGTGGATTATCACGACAAGAGTCAATTGATGAACTTAAATCTTTGTATGGCGATGAAGCACCATCATATAGCACTGTAAAAACTGGTTTAATGAATTCAATCGTGGCCAACGCACGCTCAAAGACTAGGCTTGTGAAGGTCGCCCAAAAATGATCGTTGAGGCAGAGAACATCGATGCCATGCGTGAACTGATAATGCAAGATCGTCATGTGACATAACGTAAGATAGAGGCATCCTTGGGCATTCCACCAGCATAAATTCGATATTGCATGAACACCTGGCCTAGCCGCTCGTTGGATCCCGCAGAATTTGACAATCACTCAAAAAAGGCTCGTGTCGATTGGTGCAAAGAAATTTTGAAAAAATACGATCGCGGTGCTTCTAAAGACGTTTATAAGATCGTCACAGGTGACGAATCATGGATCTATGCGTATGAGCCCACAACAAAACAGCAATCGACCGTGTGGGTCTTCGAAATTGAGACAAATCCAACGAAAGTTGTTCGTGGAAGAAGGACTTCAAAGCAAATGTTCGCCTGTTTCTTCGGCAAAACTGATTTTGTGGCAACTGTTCCACTTGAGCAACGTAGGACTGTCAAATCTGAGTGGTAAATCACAATTTGTTTGCCTGAAGTCTTCGGAGAAATTCGAAAAACAAACAGGAGAAGACGGATGCGAGCTCTCACACATCGGCTCAAACCAGCGCTTTTTTGACCGTCCAAAACGTTAATGGGTCATTCGCCGTACAGGCCTGACTTGGCACACAATGACTTCTTTTTATTCCCGAACATCAAGAAAAAAAAGCATGGTCAACGATTTTCGTCGCCAAAAGATGCTGTTGAAGCGTTCAAAAACCATGTTTTGGAGGTGTCTCAATCGGAGTGGAAAAAGTGCTTCTACAATTGTTATGAGCTCATGCAAAAGTGTATAAATCATGCTGGAGAATACTTTGAAGTATTAGGCCAGAAATATATTTAATAGCCCACAGTGGCCCACACTATTCAATAACACACTACAATGAAAAGAAGTTCTTAGTTGAACACTTACTTATGTTGGTCGGCTACAAAGCCCAATTTTGGTCTGTTTAAGTGGACCCCAGAGCTCGAAATTCTAGAATTCTAGAATTCTTCCTAGTATATTTTTATATAGTCTAGTTCATTCTTTTACAGCATGATGCTAAACAAAGAATGAAAAACAAAACAATGGTTGCGCGGTATAATAAACAAAAAAGTGCATGTCTCAAAGGGAAATACCACTCATATCTCAGTCAGTATTTCTTAAACGCATTTCCCAAAATATGAACGTTATAAACAAATAATCCATAAACTTTAGTAAAATCGTTTGAGCAAATCGCAAAATTGTATCTTGAATTTGGAGGTGTAAGCACAAAATTTCTGTTTATCATCAGGAAAATGAGAAACCCGCAAAGTGAATGAATTAGAGATATTTATCGTTTAAAAGTTCAACCACAAGGCATGTTAGGTTTAATTAATGGTGTTGTATTTGCATTACATTTAAAAATCTTGTCCAAGAAGATATTGGTCAATATACCCTTGTTATACTGTAAGGGTATGTGTTTTGCTATACTGTAAGGGTATGTCGACTAAGACAGCCCTGCTTTATTAGATGACATACCAACTATGGACAATAGCGGTCTTCACCTTGACGTGAGAGGCTTTGAAATATTTTCTCTTAGGAAGAATGAATTGTGAACAAACTGAGGCCATCGGAGATAAAAAGACTGGTTAGTAGGGAACAACAAGTTGATGGTGTTTTTTTCATACGTTTGAACCTTGCTTGAGACAAGCCTGTGTTAAACCATGGGTTCCCATTCTATTTGTAAACACTGCCGTATCACAACATGTGCTAGCGCTTCACTTATTTAGACATCTTCTTATTGCAGGTACCACCCGGCGTATGATTAATATTAATTTAAGGGCAAAAGTGGTTAGTTTTATTGGATAATTACATTTATTACGATACGTTTTTTAGATTGCGATGTCTTAGCAAGAAAAATCATATTTAAAGTATGCGAAATTCCAAAATGATAACAACTATTTCTTAATGCACTGAACTTTAATGAAATCAGCACAGAGCTGTATATTCAGCTTTGAATATATAAAAAAAATGTTGTGGTTATTTTCATATTTTCAACTCTTATTGAAATATACTATGACAACCAACTTTGAAATTCGAGTTATTTTTTGAGATACTATTTAAATGATCCTGATGAAGTTTAATAGGTGGGCCATTTAACATTTTAAAATTGAACTACTGATTACTTTGACTTTGAAAGGTAGAATAAAATTCATTTTTATTTTTAGTTTTACGTTTGACATTTGCAAAGTGGGAATCTATACGCTCGAACAAAATTGGGAAATATTAAAAACGTACTTCCAAAGTAGTGGGTCCTTAATGCAAACTGTAAGAAATTTAAGTGAAAAATTTTCGAGAAGAGATCGGTGGGTCAGTTTAGTTTGTGAGTCAATTTGTGAAGCGAGTTCATGAAAATTGATCGTTATTGGACAACCCAACCCGAGTACGTTCTCGTCCAGTGGGTTCAATTGAAAACATTGCTAATGTGGCTGAGAATGTCTAAGAGCACCCACCAACATCAACTCGTCCGTCATCGTTCTAAGGAATTGAACATTTTTCGGTCTTTTTTAAGAAGAGCTTTGCATAAGGACCTTGGCATGAAGGCTTACAATTATTCAGTTGGTCCAAGAACTGAAATCTCAAGGCCCTCCGATGCGTGTTCGCTTCGCCCAAAGGGCTAAAGATTGTTTGGCAGGAGATGAAGAATTTTACCAAAAAATCGTGTTTTCATATGAAGCTTATTTTCAACTCAGTGCCTACGTCAATAAGCAAAATTATCGCATATGGGGTTCAGGGAACCCACGCGTGACTATTGAGAAGCCAATACATCCACAACTAGTCATCGTTTGTGTAAATTTTGGGCTGGAGATATTATTGGGCCATTTTTCTTTGAAAATGAGCAAGTAGCCGCCGTTACCGTCACGGCCATGCTTAACGAAATTTTGTTTCTACAAACTCAAGAGAATGGCATGGACAACATAAGATTTTAACAACACAGGGCCACATGTCACAGAGCCAACGCAACTTTCGATATTTTACGCACTTTTTTGAAAATCGAATAATCAAATGAAATTGTGATATTAATTTTTCATGTCGGAGCTGTGATTTGATCCCTTCGGATTATTTTCTGTGGGAAGCCATTAAGGAAAAATGTTACGCAAAACGTTGAGACATGACATCGAATTTGCCATTGAAAAGATTTGACCCGAATCGAAAATCTACTGAAATTTGGGTTGATCGGATGAGGTACTGCCGAGACAGTTGTGGTAGTTATATGAATGATATTGTTTCAGAAAGTTTTTTTTTTGTCAAAACCTCTTTCCTTATCAATGCACAAATTTGCTTAATTTTAAATTTTTTCTTATGTCCTAAATACCTAATGGCGAGGGCTTGTGTTCTATGTACCAATCAATTTGTGGAACGTTCTTAACTTCCCCTACCCATCTGTGTTCCAGCTTGTATCGGGAGCAGCCCTAATGTCAATATTTTGGTTTCAGGCACTTTTAGTGTCTTAAATTGGCTTAAGTGTTTTATAGATTTTCGCATTTTATCATTTTCTTTATTTTGGAGGCTCTGCTGCCCTTCTGGCACGTGGTACCCTAGCAGAATTTCTGTGCTTTCAACAGTGATCACGTTCTCCAATTACCAAATATTTTATGACCATCACTTAATTCCCTGGGAAAGCCAAACTGAAACATTTACACAGCACACGCTCTCATGAAAAACATACTCCTTCCTTGAATAGACGGTACATACGACTACGATATATCAAACTATGCATAAAATCATCATCAGAGGCACAGGCACATGCCCATCATGCCATCAGCGGGAATCGTTCGACATCCTCTGCGCTACCAAAGACAAAACCATCGAAAACGAAATGTGTCAATTTACGTTAACTAAAGGCAATTCGCACGTCAAATAAGCGATTCCTATGGTAGCACGTTTTTCATGAGACAAACAAACAATAACTCGGTATCAGGAGTACCATTCGTGCAGGCCTGGCTGGCAATGCGTACGACACAGAAAATTGTAACCGAATGGTACGTACGAGTTGGAATACACCTTCCGAAAAAATACCAATGCGTGTTGCAAATGACAATTCAGCGATTTTTTCGGCTTGCTCTTTTCCCCAGCCCCAATCGTCCCTCCTGTGGCTGTTGTGGGTTAGAGACTTCCGTCAAAAACCAAATAAAAGAAATCCGGAAGTAGTTGTAACATTTTTGTGCCTTGTTTCCGCAAAAACTAGAGGACTTGATGGCACATCATGGCAAGCCAAGATATGACAAGAGAGATGTACCAAAAAAAGACCCAACAATGCCATGAAATGGAATGAAATGTTTGGGAATTTAGTACCAAACGGGCTCCATTGATTGGAATTGCTGTCGCATGACTACTGCGACGACCATGTGTCAATGACTCCGAGGACGACAATAACATGACTGCGCTGCTTATGTGACAAAACAGCCAAATAAAGTTTTAGTAGTAAAAACAAATCCTAAAAATAGGCCATTCACCCAGACACTAGCTACCACCACCAGCAGCCGTAAAACTGGGAATATGACAATAAACTGTGCCCTTCTTCGTATTAGGTCATGTAACTAAATAAAGTATCACATCATAGCTATTTCCATCCTCACACCCCCTGGCAGTAGAAGTAGTGGTTCTTCGCTCCTTGGTTGGGATAATAAAACGTAAAAATAGCATAAATGCAATGACTGGTAAATGTTGCCCTTACCAATGCTCCCGAAACACACACGCTCAACAACCTCTTAAGAATACACAATTAGATAATGAGTTTTTATCTTCAAAATAAGACATGTGAAATTGACAAGAAAATGTAATTAAATACCAGATCGGAATGTCGTCACCCTACTAGGTAAGAGGGCGATATCATTACATCATTTACATCATTTTGTAAGGATAAATAGCGTTAAATCTCAAAATAAATTTGAGACCCTACATATATTTTGACCAAATTCGTTTCATGACTTTTAAAGTCATTTGATCCATGTCCGCCTGTGCGGCTGGTTTCCACGAGTTCTATCGAACGAAGCTACCAATCGGTTTTGACTTTTGCATGTCATGTCATAATAAATATTATTTTTGCAAAGTTTCTAGTACCTCTCATATAACAGTACCATTACGTCCACTTTTGGTATTCTTGAAATAGTATTAATGCTATTCATACGATATTAATCAAAATTAATCCTTAAGAATAGTTAAAAATATAAATTAGTGGCAAAACATTAGACGCCTCTTCTGGTCCTTCCACACAAGTGACCCTGTTTTAGTTGAGGGAGCTTGAGTTGAAATTTAGATAAATCTTTAAAGTTAAAGCATATTAAGATTAGTGTGGAAGTCCCACTGTTTTTTAAGTAACATTATGCCGATGTTCAAAGGGACCTCAATTTTGCGGCTCTAGGGGCATTTGATCTATGCGTCAATAACTGAATTATAGCCAAATCGTAGAATTATTATTTTTTTCGGATTATTGACCAACATTTTTGGTGTGTTTTAATACACATGTGTGACGCGAAAAATAGAAGGGGACCTAAGGGTAAAAACCAGTTTTGTTTAGGAAAGCCATTTTAAAGATTTAAAAACGTGTATCTTTGGTATACCATCACTGAGCGTATTGGCGCATATCTCTGGGAGGGAACACTTTTGGGACATGGGATCGGTCTTATTCGATGCTCAGATGTTGTCCACATCAAAAAAAGTGAAAATTGATTTTTTTACCCCTCTCTATGCGCTGTCACATATATTGATAGTTGAAGGAGGCCCCCCTAGTGCTTAATCGGTCCAACTTTTAAATATTTGAAGAAATTTGTATGTAAGCACAGGGTGGAGCGCGGGACTTTGCTTATTCGGGAAAGAAATAAAAAAAAATTTGAACCTTAGAAGAATTTATTTTATATTTTAGATATATTGAACAGTAAAGGAATTTTTAAATCACATGGTTTAAAAGGTGTTTTTTTTTTGGCAAATTTCGACCTTCGCCATCCTCTCACTGCTGCACACGTTTTTTGAAGTTTTCATGAACTCTAACAAGCATTCCATCTGGTAATTTGCCAATTTCAGCCTCAATATTGATAGTTAGGTCTTCCAAGGTGTTGGGACGGTTAATAAACACCCTCGACTTCAGGTAGCCTCAAAGAAAAAAATCTGATGGGGCTAAGTCTGGTGAGTGTGTCGGCCAGTTCACATCACCCCTCAAAGAGATAAGCCGTCCAGGAAATACTTCCCTCAAACAATTCATGGTAACCCTCGTGCAGTGGCATCATCCTGTTGGAACCATGTATCCTCTATTTGCATTGCCTCAAGAGTCGGCTGAAAAAAAGTCTGGAAATGCCAAGAGCAAGTGATTGCTTTCGAGCAGAGCGTTTCGGAGATTGCAGTACTGCTGCTCTAACTCTCTCGATGTTTTGTGGTGTTGTAATCCTTCTCTCAGGTCCCCTTCGTACACATGACACAATACCTTTTGTTCTCAATAAAGTTACACAATTTACAATTGATTGCCATCCAGGAACACGTCTTCTTGCGGTGGGGGAACAGCGAATCGGAAACGAAAAGCACGCTGCACTGCAATGATCGAGTGCGCATTTGAAAAATTAGCTTCAACATGAAATGACCTCTGCTCACGTTTCCAATGCATGATGGCAACTGAAAGGTAGTCGAATACAAATCTCCCGTCAGCTGCTATAAGCCACGCAAAAATTCCACTCTCTTTGACCAACAATGCCGCCCCAGCCTGCAGTGCAAAAAAGCAAAAACCACGCTCCACTCTGTATAAGAAAACTTCACAGGTTTTGCAGGGTGCTCCAGTTAAAATGCACTAAGATAGTTATCTTAATACTTTTTATTGCGCCACGCCTTCGGTGACATATCTCTATCCCGTAAGATTTTAAGACGGGCTCGCACCATCAATTTCTACGAAATAATGAGCTCAGAATTTCCTTTAAGACTGGAATCTTTTAGTTTTCTTTTTATTCGAACTCCTCTTTTTTCCTACATGAATGCAACCAAAGAGGTAGCTGTTTCGCAGATCATAAGATCCTAGTTCCCAAAACTGGTTAAATATAAGTTCTTTGGTGTTATTAAGCTTCTGTCTACAAGTTTGTTCGCAACTATAAAATGGTCCTAGTTTGCGTGCTTCTGCAGTTTTCGTAGCTTTTGGACACCCATACTCATGACCTGAGTTGAGCTTTCTTTTGTTCTTATTCCGATCATAACCTTCTTCATTTCGAGCTCTCCAGCGAAATGTGGTATTATTCTTACGCGATTCGACTTAGATTTGCAACACACAATTTGCCCAAATATCCAAAACATGTTAAGCCACAAAAGTATAAATACTCGATTTTTGTTTGCAATAACCTAGTTACGCCATTTAAAATAAATCATAACTCGCTGGTTTCTGAAATTACTTCATCATCTGTCGGCGAAAAGTCTTTGTCTTTCACGCTGTCATCAGTATCTTCAACAAAGTAATCACTTCAACTGCTTTCTGCATCAGAATCCATCGTTTTGTACTACGGTCTTCTTAGTTTTTGTTGCTTATTAAGTTTTTGACAAAAATAATTATAAATAAAATCGAAAAGTAACAAGTAACACTTGCGGCTAGGTCCAAAATTAAACAAAAAATAGCTAAAATATGTGCAGGGGACTTTGCAATGGCGTAAAGTAATTGAATTAACTTAAACAAAACACTTCTGAAATCGTGTGGCTTTAGTGTTTTTTCAATAAGCCCTTCATTTAATTTTCAGAAATCATTTGTAATTCTTAAAAATGTGTTTGGATATTTTAAATGTTTAGAATATCCAAACATTTTACTTGCAATTCGAAAGGCTCTAACTTTTATTAAAATAGTAATATTTTAAAATTTAGAAGTTTTTCTTAAAATATTTCGAGTTATACCCATTGAGTGGCGCGTTAAAATAACATTACATTGGGCATGTTTTATTTAACAAGCTAAAAAATATGATAACGGTTTTGTTATTAGTTTATGTTTCATTCCCCTTCTCTTTGGTGCAGCTGAGAGCGGTACTGTGTTAAAAAGCTTAAAGTTTCTGTAACAGTGCTAGCAAATAATTTTTTTTAATTCTTAATGTTTTCTGAGCTGGGTGTGTTTTGACATCGAGTCAAAAAGTGATTAAATTGGAATGCTTTTTGCATTTGTGGTTTTCAAGGAAGACCCGTGCGAAACGGAATCGGTTGAAATGATATTGCGCGTTGAAGATTGATCTACGCAAAGTTTGATGATTATACACAAAGGGTAATTCTCAGTAACACAAATGAGTCTCCCGTTTAAGTCATTTGATTTGTTGACAAGGTAATCGTTGCCAAAGAATGTTGAAGAAAGACCGTGGAGGGTTTAGAAACAGCTGTACAGTCAGGCAGCCAAGCCAATACATTTCACCAATTTTTTGCGTTGATTCTGAAAAAGAAACAACAAAAAGGTCTTGAACTAGAATAAAAACTGTTGTAATAATGATATATGACCGAATAAATATAAAAAAGAAAAAACTATTAAAGAGGATTGGTACGCCCTAATGTGCAACGCATGTATGAGTTTATGTACGCACAAAACATGCACACTCCGTTTGTGCTTTTTGCATTTGTGGTTTTTAACGAAGACCCATGAGAAACGGAATTGGTGGAAATGATATTGCGCGTTGAAGATTGATCTACGCACAGTTCGAAGATTATACATAAAGGGTAATTCTCAGTAGCACAAATGAGTCTCCGTATAATTCATTAGATTTGTTGAAGAAAAACCAACCAAGCCAAAAAATACAACAAAAAGGTTTCGAACCAAAATAAAAACTTTTCAAGTCATAATAATGATAAAAGACCGAATAGTTACAAACAAAAAGAAAAAACGATGAAAAAATACCTTTAATTAATATATAATACCTTTTAATTAATACTCTATTTTATATTTAAAACTTATCTTTGGAATATGGCATTAATTTGAAAAACATACATCCCAAATTAATGTTTTTATGTTTTTTTACTCAAAATCATTTTTAAAAAAAGATGTCTCAGGGATAAAAAAAATCCGAAATCGTTTAACGGCAAATGCATTTTTTTGCCCTTAACGAGAATTGTTACCTTATCAAATAAAACACGGCTAATGTCAACCACAAGATGTTGGTTGGCACACCATTCTTTTAAGTTTTAAGAAAACCCTTCTGCTCGATCTTATACAAAGATTAATTTAGACTAAAACATCCCCCTTGTTCAAATTTTCTTTATATTTTCTTAAGAAGACAAAAAAATCACAACATTTCCACCCCGATGAAATCTTTAGAACTCTATCTGCAATGACCCATATTTTTTTCTTTCGTGCCCTTAAGGTTAAACCTTTGCAGCTTTTGATATCCTTACGTCTTCTTTCAGCTGTTGTCCGCTTCATCCTTTCAATGACCCGTTAGACAAATCGCCAAAAAAATTGTCTGCAAAAAATGGGTGACAATTTATGATAACCCCTAACCATCTCTAACCCGTTGGAATTTTTTAAAAGGAGGATTATGATTTTCCTTTTTTTGTTGCTCCCCTACTACACCATTTATTTATTTTAACCTTTTTGTTGCTGTTGCTGTATAAACAGCGTTGTTCTTCTTTAACCATTTAGCTGAAGTGTAAACATAAGCAACAAAAATAAGATTTTCATTTTTCATTTGGAGATTATCCACCCAAAGTCCATGGTCGTCCCTAGGAAACCCTTTTTCTGCAAAACGCAATATTAAGTGTTAACTAAATGTGGCCATTATCAGTTGGCATAAAAGTCGCAATATTCCCCGAGCCGGTGTATGTTAAATAAACATTTGTATATTTGTCGGGTTGTTGTCCCTTTACGAAAGATGGTAAGGGGCAAAGGCAATGCCTTTGGCATACATTTGGCCAGCGTAAGTGTGTCCCAATGACAGCACCAACGTCAGCAATAATACCAACAACAACAGTAATATTTGTAAAAATATCCTTATAATGCCCGATATTTTCATGGATTTTATGTCAAGTCCTGAAGTTACGTTGGGAATTAAAAACGAGTTGCAGAAAACGTTGTCTTGGGTAGAAATTTTGTCTCTTATCTGCAGATGAGGAAGTTGTCATATTTGTATTGCCCTTATTTACGAGGGGGTGAGAGGTGGTTGTAGGCGTTTAAATAGGAGTTTTGATGATGTTGGAAATTACACTGCTTTTCTTTATTTCGGACGACGTGCCACAGTTGTTGGCTGAAAAAAGTAATTAAGACTTATTTTCACATGGCTTAACATTTGTATGACAATAAATTAAGTGAACTTTGTCCATTATAATTTGGAATTATTTCTTATTCCATAAAGTATGCTTTAATTTGGGAAATAATAATCTAGCGCCTGAAGTGACCACTTTGTGTAATTTTAAACGAAATTACGTCAAAGCTTTATAATTTCTTACCCTACTCCATAGAAAAGGAGGACATATAAGTTTGTCATACCGTTTGTAAACATCGGAATTCTTATTTGCGACCATATACGGTATATACAGGGTGTCCTTTGGTAAAAAAAGACTTTGTTTGTTTATAATTTTTGATTAAATGAAAGAGAATGGATCTTATATTGATAAATGTTTTATTAAATGTCGGCAATTATGAATGGGATACAATATCAGATAAATGTCCGCTTATGTTAGCCTCACAAATGCACAATTTTCAGTTGTTCTTAGAAGACCAAGTTCCTGAGCACGGTGTCGAATTGAGGTTGATGGATTGTTTTGAACACTTTCCGAACCAGCAGTAATATTTTCAGCTGATCTTACAGTACGCTGTGGCCCATTGGGCCTTGGGCCTATCCTATGAGCTAGCTTCGAAATCATTCTCTACTCGATAAATAGTGTGTTTTGTTGGCACTTTGTTTTTCCCAAAAATTTCACGTAACTTTCTCATCGTCACAGTTATCGATGATTGATTGTGATAAAATGTTTTAACAATTAAAACACGTTGATTTATCGGATATTTTTCCATATATTCTTTACTTCATGACTAACAATTATGAACTAACAAGACTAATGTTTACCATAATGGTGGCAAAAAAATAGTATACCATCCTGGCGGACACCCTGTATATTTGATCGTCATAAAATTCTATTTTGAGCACAAATAGGCTCTTGGGCAAAAAAATCTACCTCCTTAAACTTAATGATTATTGGGAAACAATAGAATTCCCTGAATTAAAATTGTGTAAGGATGTGAGAATATTTGGAATTTTAATTGGAATCTTTTGAAATGTAATTGGTGTCTTACGAATTTAAATTAGAGTACGAGCATTAAAAATGTCAAATGTTATTCTCTTGAATTTAGTGGATCCTGCTGAAATTAAAATCCGGACGACACTAATTAAACTGCAAATGATTTATTCTAAAATTCAGAATATTTGACAAAAATTCGAGTGTTTACCGACCGTGATGTTGGTAAGAAAAGAATCACGCCCTGATGGAAACAAGGCTGATGCTATCGGATGACTCCGAGGGTTGGAACCACTTCGTCCTCCGACTAAATATATTTTATTTTTTTTAAGGAAATTTATAGAACAGAAACCGCTATCGTAAGTTTTTCCATCGTTGACAATGGGACAAAAAGCTATATTATAAAATCAAAAAGTTAGAAAAAAGCAGCGCGAGAGGAAAAAGCTTCAATGTGCCTTTGAACGGGTCTGATAGAAGGAAATCAAATTAACTATCAATGGGCTGCTATATATATTTCTGGTCTAGTAATGAAAATGCGAATATTTATCATCAAAAATGATTTTGTTGTTTTTCTAAGTATTCTCCAGCACTTTTGCATGCTTTCAAACCAATTGTCGAAGCACTTTTTCCACTCCGATTGAGACACCTCCAAAACACGGTCTTTGTACGCTTCAACAGCATCTTCTGGCGCCGAAACCCGTTGTCCACTAATTTTTTTTGACGTGCGGAAATAAAAGGAAGTTATTGGGTGCCAAGTCAGGGCTGTACGGCGGATGATCCATCAATTCGGCGTTTTGGCCGCCCAAAAAGTCGCTGGTTCGAGCCGATGTGTGAGAGTTCGCATTGTCACAATGATTCGTTTTCTATTGTTCTTTTTTCGAATATCTCCGAAGACGTCAAGCAAACAAATTGTGGTGTACCACTCAGAATTGACCGCCCTACGTTGCTCAAGCAGTACAGTTGCCGCATGACCAGTTTTGCCGAAGAAACAGGCGACCATTTGCTTCGAAGTGCTTCTTCCACGAACAACTTTCGTTAGATTTGGCTCGACTTTGAAGACCCACACAGTCGATTGCTGTTTTGTGTCGCGCTCATTCGCATTGATCCATGATTCTTCACCTGTGACGATCTTATAAACGTCTTTTGAAGCACCGCGATCGTATTTTTTTTAAAATTTCTTTGCACCAATCGACACTAGCCTTTTTTTGCTGTATGCTGGTGGAATGCCCAAGGATGCCTATATCTTTCGGTATGTCACATGTCAATCTTGTATTATCAGTTCATGCACAGCATCTATGTTCTCTGGCACAACGGCCGTCACGACCTTCGTCTTTGAGCGAGCGTCGGCCACGATTGAATTCACAAAACCAGTTTTTCCCAGTGCTATAGGATGGTGGTTCAGCGCCATACAAAGATTTAAGTTCATCAATGCACCCTTGTCGTGATAATCCACGTCAAAAGTTGTGAAAAATTATCGCACGAAAATTTTTACGAGTTAATTTCATTTTTTTTGTCAAATTGATTTTTTCAAATCACTGAAAGCAACACAAATGATGATCGTACTGTAAAATGTTCTAAGTACGTTTATGATAAAAATGTCAAACTTACCAATGGAAATGTTGGATGGCGCCAGGCAACACTTAGTGTTGTCTAGGTCAGAAATATATATAGAAAACCGTACTACTTCAGGGATTGCGAGAATATAAAGGAGTGCATAGTAAATCACTTATCGTTTTCTACTGAACTGTCGGGAGAATCTAATGATGAAACGAGAAGAAATTAAAACTTTTTTTTGCTTTACTTTTTTATAGATCATGTTAAATTTTTATACAGTACACCACTCTGTGGGAAAGGGTATTATAAGTTAGTTTCATAGAAAAAATTTAAACTACGAAAACATTTGAGCTAGAACCACCAAACAGCGTATAATAACCTGCTGATTTTATTCTACGATGTCTGTCGAACGTCAGTCCTTCTATCTAGAGCTTGTAATCAAACTACTGGATGGAGTTGTTATCCGATTGTCAAGAAATTTGGCAGAAGCTGTAGGAGTAACGTATTACATACAACCTTGATGAAACTAACCACGATAACGTTTTTGTGGCCAATAAAGCCCTGTATTGAAGAAAATTGCTTCAGATTTATAATGGGTGTTCCAAGTAGAGATACTTTTTTCAATAGCCTTTTTTTTGACAGATCACGTGTGAGACGTGTCATGCTGTCATGTTATTTTTTTAATATTGTTTGGCATTTTATCATGGAAAAACTTGCGCCTGAACAACGTTTACAAATCGTTGAACTTTATTACGAAAATTCACGTTCAGTGAGGAATGTGTTTTGTGCACTTCGTTCAACTTATGGTCAACATAATCGGCCAACATTTCTGGCTCAATGGGTATGTAAACAAACAAAATTGCCGCATTTGGGAGCAAGAGCAACCAAAACAGGTTCAAGAGCTGCCACTTCATCCAGAAAAAACAACTGTTTGGTGTGGATTGTGGGCTGGTGGAATCATCGGTCCCTATTTCTTCATAAATGATGCCGGTGAGAACGTAACCATCAAGAGCGACCGTTATCGTCCCATGATAACCTACTATTTGGTGCCTGAAATTGAAGCTCGTGATCTCGGTGACATTTGGTTTCAACAAGCCATTTCCCACACATCACATAAATCAATGGATTTATTGAGAGAATACGTCGGTGAGCAGATAATTTCACGTCGATTGGGCACCAAGATCGTGTAAAATCACACCGTTAGACTTTTTCCTATGGGAATATGTAAAGTCTAAAGATTATGCGGACAAACCCGCTTCGATTCAGGCCTTGGCGAAAAACATCACGCATGTCATTCGCTAGTTACCAGTCGAAGTGCTCGAACGAGTTACCGAAAATTGGACTCAACGGATGGACCATCAGAGACGTAGCCACGGCCAACATTCTTCAAAAAATAAATGCCAAAGAATGTTCATTCAAATGATATTAAACATTCCCCATTCAAATTGAATTTTCTGTGTTTTTCTCTTTAAAAAAGTAGGGAACCTCGACGTGGATCACACGTTATATAGCTTCCTCATCTATGTCCAATCAATTTTACTAAAAATTATGAAAGTTTCTTTTAAATTCAAATATGAAATCTCACAAATTTTATGACAGAACGGTACATTGAGAGTTCATCCGAGGGGGTCCAAAAAACTATTTTCAGTAGTCTTTTTTGAACATCCAGAAGTACAGGATATACTCGTAATATAACCCGCCACGTCCGACTGTAACTTTTTTTTCCTAATTTTTTTAAGTTGCTAGTTTTCTTCGTATCAAAATAGACAATTGAGACTAAGCTAGGATATATCAATTTGTATTTAACATTATGTCTATGCTTAAATTCTTTAAAATTGAATTTTTTGGTTTGATATAATGTCAACCTTTATACGGAGTCCATTTTTTAACACCTTAATCCGGCTCCGGAATATTTACAAAACTCCGATACCAACGCTTCGACCCCCACTCTATAGCTCTGACAGAAATCTATGACCTCCTGAATTCATAATATAGGATATACAGGGTGGCTGATGAATATTGTTGCATGAAGAAACCCAAATAACTTTTTTTCCAATGTATTGAATTTACTTTTCCTTAATTCATGTTAAAGCTCATTTAATTTTATTAAATATAGATTAATTTGATTAAAAAATAATTGCATTAAAATGCTTCTGCTCGTTGATGCATGTGCAGCATCTTAACAAAAAGTTGTTCATTGCTGCTTGAAGAGTTGGGACAAAAATACTCGTAGCCGCAATTGTTTCTCGAATGTAATGCTTTCGTTCATTCAAATTTATTGGTTTTGCTTTTGAAGACTTCCTGTTTGCAATAACCCTACAATTAAAAGTCAGATGCAGTAAGGTCAGGCGATCTGGGGGTCCTACGGAATGTAGAGTTTCTGGATATAAGCTTATTTGGAAATTTCCGTCGCAATTCTGTGATAAAAGGCCGGGCTATGTGAGGAGTTGCCCTATCTTGCTGAAACCACAACGAGTTGAAAGAAATTCTCATTCGGCGTAATTCTGGATAGAAAAAATCTCTCAACATGATCAAGTAACGGTCTCCAGTAACCGTAACGGTGTGAACGTTTTCTTCAAAAAGAAGTAGGGTCCGACAGTGTGACAGCGTGATTAAACTGCACACCACACTGTGACACGAAGTTGAGGCAATTCCGTCTCATGGAGTATCTGTGGGTTGTAAGCACTTCATCATCGACAATTTTGTTTGTTAATGTTGCCATTTAAATCGAAATGGGCCTCGTCCGACATGAAAAGACCGTTCAACATATTTTCGTCCTCTTCCACCATTTAAAGCATCTTCTGGCAATATTCCAAGCGAATCGGGACGTCTATTGCTTTCAGTTTGTTGGCCATTTGAATTTAATATGGAAATAAGTTCAAATCTTTGTGCATAATTAACTGCAATGACTGTCTGCTTATACCCATTTGAGCAGATAAGCTTCTTGTTGAAACTCTTGAATTGTTTTGTATGACAGCAGCTAAGCAGCGGTTGTTTCCTCCGTCCGAACTGAAGGGTTTCGATGGTAAGGTCTTCTAACCAATCTGAGACCGGAAACTTTTATCAGATTCTAACAATATTTAACGTGTAGCATTAGACCGCACCTAGGACAAAAACGCTTAAGTTTTAACCAGGTCAGTCCATGGAGTCATGAGGACCTGATACCTTTCACTAGATTTAAATGGCATTGGCCTGACTTGATTGTATCCTTATTCGTTCAAATTGAAAATTGTGTCTGTGGGGCCGGTTCTCAGGTTGGTATAATGGCTTCCAGCAATGGAGAGTC
Source organism: Hydrotaea diabolus (assembly GCA_963513945.1). Taxonomy (NCBI): domain Eukaryota; kingdom Metazoa; phylum Arthropoda; class Insecta; order Diptera; family Muscidae; genus Hydrotaea; species Hydrotaea diabolus. Next base: position 14,703,226 of record OY740717.1, on the reverse strand, counting down.
CGAACCTAGGGGCCGAGGAGCCTGCTCTTATTGATAATTGTCACCGGAATTTGGACAGATTCTTCGATTCGAGGCAAACAAACATTCACACCCTGTTCGAAACCTCTTAGAATAGTTTTCATGCAACTGGATAATTGAATTGAATGAGTCCAGGAGTACATTTACTTTTAAAACGTACTATCAAAAAACAATGTTTAACACATATTTTTCTGATTTAACTAAAACAACAGCTCAGACCTTAGGGTTGCCTAAAAGAATGTGTCGTTTTTTTAAATAAACTTAACAATTGGATAAGTTCTAGATAAATGTAGCCTATAGATTCGCTTGTTTAGAACATTTAGACCTAAACCAAGCAAAATGCCCACCAATGACCATATTTGCTTTTGTAGAACATAATGTATTTTTTCTACTTCATAGTAAAAGGCATCCCCATGATTTACCCATTAAAAAACCACTATCTTTTAATACTTAATTTTGCTTTACGTTTCATTTTCTCCATTCTTTTCTCAATTGCTTATTTAAGCCAATTACTTGATTTAGTCTTCCTACGTACGGCAAAGCTTCTATTGAATCCTTTTCTTCTTTTCTCTTTTCCTTTTAAGATTTATTTTTTAACTTAAACGAGAAGTTATGTGGCGGAGACGTGTTACGAATCCAAAACCAATTGTTAAACCGCACCAACAATAAAACCTCAATTTCCCCAATCCAACTCAACTGATTCCTCACCGGAAAAAACCCCCCTAACCGATCGGCTATCCCCAACTCTGTGGCTATTGTGGGTTTTTCTCGTCTGCTATACTCGTAGTAACAGGCAGACAAATACTCGTTCTGTAGCAATGGATGGTGAAGGCCAACTAAATAACACCGAGAGCACGGGTATGAAATCATGTTGCCCATAAAGACTTTGTTAAATTGCAAAGTGCTAGTTGGTGTTTTTTTTGTTGTTGCCCGGTTGGGAAGTTTCATTTGGCCATTCGTATTTGCCAATGCATTCGGAATTCGTTGGTATCGCATGTGAGCAGACTTTTGTTAAATCTTTGTGCATAGGAAAAATAGAAAAACGACGATCGAATCTCTGTTGAAATATAAATGAGTGGAACATGCATGCAAGCTGCTGCTGGTGCATGCAACAATTGATTGGACGGTGCTTACATTTGGATCTAAGAAAAAAACGGATTACTAGAAATATTGTATTTATATGTTGGTGCAGTGGGAGAACGGAAGGTAGGAAAGATAACCCACGGTAAACATACAGCCCTTCTAGTTTTTTGGGAAGCTCGATGCAAAAATGTGTGATGGGTAACCGCCACACATAGTTGGAGAATAGGTTTTTGTTACAGAATCGCTAGAGAAGCCTTAATACAGAAGATTTGAGTTGTAAACATTTTTGCAGGTGACGAAGATTTTGAGGACCCCATGATATCATGCCTATTACTTGAATATCACAACAAAGTAATATTACTTATACGCTCCGTGGGCTAAATACCAATTGCAAATTATTAATATTATTCATACGCTCTCTGCTCCACACTGCAGAATGTTTTAGTAATAATCATACGCTCCGTAGTGCCCTTATCTTCATCGGAAACAATTTAACTGGGTACAGTTCCCAGGCAAAATGTCCGATATAAAAATGTAATAATAAGCAAGTAAAAACGTTATGTTCGGACAGGCCTAATGTTACGAGTATACCCTTCACCGCTAAACTTTGCGTTTTGTTAAAATGTGTGCATTTTCTTAAGCTTTGTTCAAATAAGTATGATACTTATATAATTTCTTTACTCTTTAAGCAAGATATTTTCCGTTTTAAGCTTGTCCCGTGTGTTATAGATAAGCTTTTTCGCAATATTGACTTTCTTTTAGGTAGATAGAAAAGAGTAACCATACAATTATGTTATGGTCTAGTCCTCACGAGCACTGCGTATTATTAAAGTCGCGCCTTCAGAGTATTCCAGTAAAATCCCTGATAAATCTTTATTAAATTTTTCTGTCCATCTCGTTAGAGAACATTTCAGTGAAGACACTCAAAAGTTGTTTATGCAAAAAGCTTGAAAATGCAAAATATCGGAGGTAAGTTTTGACAACAATTTTTCTGAAACAAGAAACTGGATTGAATTAACGCTTTAAACACTGCATGTTATATTTTGTTGGTGTAAATTTTCTTGGTTTTCCTTTGTCCAAGGTAAAAATCAATGTATTAAACTTTTGTAGTACATGTTCATTGGCATGTACCGAAATTTTAAATAGGCAATAGCGTCTACTCTCGACAATTTAAAACATAAGGGACCAGAGAAAAAACTCTTCGCCAAGAGTTTCCATATAGTAGGATTTTAAATTGCCAAGAAGTAGAGAGGAAAAATTCAAATAGACATAAGTTTATTTAGTTTAGGCAAAATTTTCAAAAAACATTTAAAATTAAAAAATGTCATTAAAAATTTTAAAATGTCGGTAATTTTCTTTCAAATTTCTAAAAGATATTAAAAGAAATCGTCCCTTGTTTTAAGGGTTAAGGGACGTGGGGTAGAAAGAGAAATCCTTGCCTCGCTCATTTTGACCGAGACTAACGGAGGTTTTTCGTTTTCATCTTTATTTTCTTCATCGATGCCCACAGATTACTTTTACCAGCCGAATATTTATACCAATCGAGCTATTGAGTTTACATGCATTATGAGTATTCCATCAGTACAACCGAATGTTTGTTAGTGCTCTGTAATTTTGAGTAATTGAAACTGAAGTATCGATGGAACATTTAAAGTATCCGAAGCTCCATAAAATAATTTTTGGATCTAAAAATCCACGTGCCTTATCAAAGAAAACGTTTTTAATTTTTATCTGTGCCAAAAAACTATTTGCTTGCATAATTGAAGTTCTCCAAACCTAAGGGTGGGTCATGGAAAAGTGTAAAATGTTGACTGAAAAAATTGCATCAATCGATTGGCTTAATGGCAGTAATAATCGATTTTTTTTGTTATAATGAAAGTTAAGATATTATCACCAATACATGGGTACAACAAAGAAATGTTGGAGAAACTATTGGTTGCCACAACCACCAGTTGGGGCAACTGCATACCTGTTTTGCGTTTCTTTCGTATGACCGATTAATAATTTGCGTCTAGAATACGATGATCCTTTTTTCTATCTTGTGGTATGTCTTATCGAATATCCATTACGATTATAAACATTTGCTAAATGCAACGAACACTTTTCTTTTGCAACAGAATTTTTGTAGTTTTAACTGATTTGTACCAGACAGTTGCTCTTTGGTACTATACGTGAAAATATCCGTCTTGAAATGACCGGCTACAAATTATTGACTTAAAATATACCGTAGGAAGTTACATCTTCAAACTATAGAATGTTGGCGAGTAAAATATTATCAAAGATAATAAATTTTAGAAGATGATTATTTCGTCCATCTGTAACTAGAAATTAAAAAAAAACCACAAACATGTTCGGAAGGCTGTTTTTTGTGTTGAAGTGTGCGAATTTGGTGTTTTTTGTATTTCAATTTCATCTAGCGTTCTTGCGGTAAGTGTTGCCTGGCGCCATCTGACATTGACATTGGAAAGTTTGACATTTTTTAGAATAAAAGTTCTCAGAACATTTTGACGTACGACCATCATTTGTTGTTTACAGTGATTTGAAAAAATCAATTTGGCAAAAAAAAAATGGAATTAACTCGTGAACATTTTCGTGCAATCATTTTTCACAACTTTCGGCAAAGATTATTACGACAAGAGTGCATCGATGAACTTAAATCTTTATATGGCGATAAAGCACCATCCTATAGCACTGTGAAAAACTGGTTTAATGAATGCAATCGTGGCCGACGTTCGCTCAAAAACGAAGGTCGTGAAGGTCGTCCAAAAACGGCCGTTGGGCCAGAGAATATTGCTGCCGTGCATGAACTGATAATGCAAGCTCGTCATGTGACATATCGTGAGATAGAGGCATCCTTGGGCATTCCTTCCACCAGCATACATTCGATATTGCAAGATGGATGTTGCACAATTTTACAATCGCTCAAATAAAGGCTAGTGTAGATTGGTGCAAAGAAAATTTTGAAAAAATACGATCGTGGTGCTTCAAAAGTCGTATATAAGAGCGTCACAGGTGACGAATCATGGATCTGTGAGTATGAGCTCGAAAACAAAACAGAAATCGACCGTATGGGTCTTCAAAGACGAGCCAAATCGAACGAAAGTTGTTCGTGGAAGTAGCACTTCGAAGCAAATGGTCGCCTGTTTCTTCGGCAAAACTGGTCATGTGGCGACAGTTCCGCTTGAGCAACGAGCAATTCTTAGTGGAACAACACAATTTGTTTGCCTGAAGTCTTCGGAGAAGTTCGAAAAACGAACAAGAGAAGACGAATCATTGTGCACTATGACACATCGGCTCAAACCACCGCCTTTTTGACCGGCCAAAACGTTGAATTGATGGGTCATCCGCTGTACAGCCCTGACTTGGCAACCAAATGACTTCTTTTTATTCCCGCACATCAAGAAAAAATTCGAGGTCAACGATTTTAGAACCGTTGAAAAACCATGCTTGGGAGGTGTCTCAATCGGAGTGGAAAAAGTGCTTCGAAAATTGGTTTGAGCGCATGCAAATTTGTATAAACCGTGCTGAAGAATGCTCTGAAAAACAATAAATTTTTGATGATAAATATTCGCATTGAACAGGGATTAACCGGCTCAAGACCTCTTGCATCTATATTTAAATAGAAGACACGTTTTTAATAAAATGACAAATTGACATTTATTTTCGTGGCTGCACGCTGCTTTTATCATGATTTCGGGTCCGTGACAACCCTCTTCAGAATGCTTTGCTGTAATTGTTGAAAGTAAAACCGAACTCTATAAAGACGAATGAGTTCTCATTAGTTTGGGGAGAGCATTTTCATAGGCCAGAAATATATATAGCAGCACTCGTAGTAGGAGAAATCCATGTGACTGGGACTAATGGAGGTTATTTTTCGTTTTCATCTATATTTTCTTCATCGATGCACACAGACTATTTTTACCAGCCGAATATTTATACCAACCGAAGTATTAAGTTTACATGCATTATGAGTATTCCATCAGTACAACCGAACGTTAGTTGGTGTTCTGTAATTGTAACAGGTGTTTCGATGGAAAAATAAATTATCCGAACCTCCAGAATATATTTTTAAGATTTAAAAATCCAAATGCATCGCAAACATTTGGGAAGGCTGCTTTTTTGGTTTTAAGTGTGCGAATTTGGTGTTTTTTGTGTTTCAATTTTGACCATTTAGTGTTTTTGCGATTGAGTACAAACTTAAATAGACAAATATACCGCCAATTTGTGCGTTACTAAGTGCTGTTTTTGTATGATACGAGTATTGCAAAGAAGAAGCATATCGCCCACTTTCTACAAGTTATGGTCTTTGACTACCATTCCTACAATTTGAAATTACCGGGGACCAAATCACATTGTTTTTTTTCAATTTATCGATTATTTTTCTAGGGAACGGAAAAATACTTTGAATTATTGAGAAATTTAAATTAACGAGTTGCAAATTATCGAGAATCGACTTTATATGTGGTGGCATATTTGGTATTCTCCCCAAGCTCAAGTTTTCTGGAGCATGAACAAGGTGGGATTAAATCTGATACTTCTAGATGGGGAGACATATTTCGTGGGACAACGTAAAGTACAGACCAGCCTAATAACATCAGAGATAACTAAGGAGGCACATTGCGCATAATGATTTATGTTAGCTGGATTCAATTTACAATGTCACCTTTAGGTCTACAGGACTTCAAATCGGGAGATACCTTTGTGTGAGGGATAGTCTAAAACAAACAGATGGACATTGGTTGCTCGTAACTCTATATGTAATATTGTGGTTTCTATAGCAACATGTTTTAAAATCAGTGTGTAGTCTTAATACCCTATGCTTTACTGTGGTGGTAGGTATAAAAACCAAAGCCCTGGAGACTATAAATGATTCAGGCTAACCAAACTTTTGACTTGTTTTTTTTTCAAAAAGCTCTAAACATGTTCTAAACTTCCATGTCTTCTTATTGTTGTGGTGCATCTCTTGTATGTTTCCCCGAAAATATTTCGATTGCTACAGCGCGTGTCCACTTTCCGGTCTTACGACATGGCAAACGTGATTTCATTTAGTCTCAGGTCCGGTAAATAAAACGGATATTTGGAAAACTTTAATAGATATTTATTGTGTTGGCCTTAATTGAAGATTACGTGAAATTTCAATTTATTTATTAAGCCATTATAATTACTTTTACTTTCTAGACAAACTCCACCTCATGCTACCGTTTTTACAACAAGGCACATACTACCTGCTGCCTGGGCTTGTAGGCCTAAGCAAAAATAACACTTGACATGAGGTTATGGAGATTTGTTGGAACTCTACCTGCCTACACTTCAAGAACACCCACACCCAACCTCATGCCAACTTCCGGTAAGGCAGGGAAAAAGTCAAATCAAATAGCCTTTGGTCTGAGTGAAAATGTGTGGTATCATTTTCATTTTCCTTCCACTTTGAAGACATCAATTCTCATTTACGTATAAACAAATATTCAACTGTCCGGCCGAGAAACACCTTGCGTTACATTATGTGACCTTATCTGTTTTGGTCTTTGCAGCAGTCATGTTTATGTTGCCTATTTTTAGGCTTAGGCACAAATGTGTGTGCGCGTGTGAGTGTTTAAGTGTTAGTGCTTGGGTGTCCGTCCTTAGAGTGTTTGGAGCTCTCGTGTGTCTTTTATCCTCAATTACCTAATATCTTAACCTAAATTCCTTAAATATCTTCAAACAATATATTTTCCAACACAATTAAATACTTTTTCTATTTTCTGGGAGTTTATCTCTTTCATTCGTTTGCATGTGTATGTGTGTGCCTTGCTGTCTCTGTCTTTTGTGTGAGTGCGTGTGTAAGTGTATTATCGTATTGTAAACACTTTATTCATTTGTTATCTACGCTTTCCCTCGATTTCTTGACTATCACATACAGCTCCCCGGTCAGTCCAGCATCCCCCCTGCCTAAGAGTATGCCTTTAGTTTAATAATGCGCATAAATTGTTCTACTTGACTTTGTTCGATTCAGACTATGGCCATTTACTCGGTCGCTATTGACGCAGTCTTACAGCCAACCCCTCGCTCTGTCTTTCTAGCAGATCCACCCCACACCTTTCGCCCCTTGAACATATCTCAAGACATATTCTGTCTTGTTATGCCAAAGAGGGCGATATCATTTGACTTTTTCCTTATGTTTATCTGCTTTTTTTCTTCGGCGTCCTTACCGTATCTGTGGGGGAGTGGGGGTTCACACTCACTTTTCTGCCTTAATAATTCCCAAGTATTTATTGTCAACATTGAGGAATTAAATTGAATACTTAAAAAGAAAAAAAAAATGCTCAACTACATCAAAAAAAACAGAAAAGTAAATACAAAATTGCTTAGGTTGATAAATATAGATTTCAGCAGATTAAAAGGATATGCCATTCCCAACTGTTGGGAATTTAATGCAATAAAGGACAAGCGAACATTTTCAAAGGAAACTTTCATTGAGGACAATATCAAGCTGCTACATTACTTTTCAAACCATATTTTCCAACTCTGAGGAGGCAATACCATGCTGCTATTTCCGCATCACTTTATAAACCATCTTCTCCAACTCCGCTAAATGAGCTGTAATATATGCAGAACCTCAATTTATTGGCCGTATTGTAATTCATCAATTGTTTCGGCTAGAAGATATCAAGTACCAATTGCCACATCATTGAGGACAAGGTGAGGCTTTTAAACTTAATGTGCTATGCACACTTTTGCATAAATCATCTGACATTAAGAACAAAGAGAATATATTTGTATATGGAAAACAATTAAATGTTGTGCCGGTATACTATAATATCAGGATTGTAATGCCAAGTAAAAGTTATAAAAATTCATGAAACCAGGAACCTTATGTAGTTTTCTCGCAACACCCCCAAATGAATAGCACTTATACGCCCCATGGGTCTATACAATGTGTTTAATTTCTTGTATAAGCATCTAATTTTCGAAATAACTATTTAGACAGTAAAACGAGTGTCTAGTGAGGGCCGCCGTGGTGTAATAGTTAGTGGGTACGACCATCATGCCTGTAAACCCAGGTTCAACTCCGGGTAAGAACTTATAGCGGCCTAGTAACTTTCACCTAGTTAATGCCGTCGACTTTACGAGTATGAGATTTATTTAATTGTCCAACTTAAACGCACAATCTTAATTGCAAATAAAACAAAAAGTTTTCAGTGAATTTTCATTATATTTTTTATTCCGATAGCAAAATCTATGAGAACTATGTTTAAAAGAAAATATTGGCCAAATGCTCGCCACAGCTTTGACGGCATGCCTTTTTCCGATGATCCATATTTGCAATGACGCTGAGACATAATGAAGGTTCAATGTCTTTTATGTGCCGAATTAATCTCATCCTTTACCTCTTGAATTGTTCTTGGCTTATTGAAGTACACTTTACTTCGTGGCTTATTGACGTACACATTTGTTTCGCTCGCTTTGTGCCATGTCCGCAAAATCAGGTTCAACTCCGGGTAGTAACACCTGACAATTTTCCAGAGGCGGGTTTCCTCCTCGAAAATAAGTACAGGCGATTTCACGAGTAAAAGTTTATCTCTAAGCCATGTAAAATGTTTCTTTATACTTACTAGGGACATAAATACTGTTACAACATTGAACACACCCATTTCAATAGTAGAACTGAATATACCCCGTTAATGTCATATGGGTTTTGAAAGCTAACCTCAATAGCGTTAGTCTGTAACGGGATTTTAAAATTGTTTCAACTTTCATCATGGAGTGGTCAGATAATGAGAACCGTATCGCTGTAGTAGCTTTTTTCAAGTGTGAAATGAAAAATGCGATATTTTCAAAACGCTCCGGCCACTAGGGATTAGCCGCATGTTCGTCTACCGACGCATAAAACTGTTTAAGGAGACTAGAGATGTAAAAGACCGCCACCGGTTGGGCCGCCCAAGCTCTGTTCGAACACTGCATGTCATAAAAGCCGTTAAATCAAGAATTCACAGAAATCCGCTCCGAAAACAGAAAATCATTGCCCATGAGATGAATATCACGCAAAAGTCCATGAGTCGAATCATTAAAAAAGACTTGGGACTTGGGGCTTTGGAACGATGTACCGGACATTTATTGACTGCAGCTTTAAAAAAAAATAAGAGTGGAAAATTCAAACGTCTTTTGGTGAAGAACGCTGATAATTTGCACGTTTTGTTTACCGATGAAAAAATTTCAGTCAAGACATCGGCCAAAGTTATCAAGAAACCGTTTTGGAAGCTGTTGTGAAGCCTCTTAACAATTCCCTGTTCCAAAACCAGCCATTGACTTTCCAGCAGGATTCTGCGCCGGCCCATAAGGCTAAAACGTCCCAGGTCTGGATTCGAAACAATTTGCCAGCGTTCATTTCCTCTGAAGAATGGCCCTCAGGCAGTCCAGATGTGAGCCCATTGGATTACAAATTGTGGACGGTTTTAGAGGACAAGGTTTGTCACAAAAGATACCCCAACATTGGACCTCTTAAGACTGCTTTGGTTCGAGCTGTGGCCAATTTTCCAATGGACGAGGTTCGTGCAGCTATTGACGATTGGCCATAGCGACTTAAGGCATGTGTAAAGGCAAAAGGCGGACATTTCAAATAAGTAGATTCTTTTTGGATACAATATACATCAATAAATATTTTAAAAATATTTGATCCAAAAACATTCCGTACTTTTTATTTCACAACATAAAACATGTGTTACAGTATTTATGTCCCTACTAAGTAGAATATATTAGCCGTTCGGAGCCGGCGTTGAACAGTATGTCCTGATCGGTGAGTATAAGATCTCTGCTTAGTAAAATGCATTGGACTATGCTTGAATCACGTTTGGTAATAATGAAAATTAATTTCTAAAGTCAAAGCTGTTTATCCTAAAGAGTTCGTCTATAGAAAAGATGTTTTTGCCAAAAATATGCATCAAGCAAGTCCACTGTACGCAAGTTTGAGCAAAAAGTTCTTGAGACTGGAATGCTGTGGCTGACATAGTCGAGAGTGTGCGACTCAGTCCTGAAATATCGACTCTTTATCGATCTGAACAACTCAACTTTTCACGCACCAGTCTGATTTTTGCCCAAAGCCTACACATTATTAAATTAGTAGATCAAATTATCTTTGTAGTTTTTGATCTCTTACAAGATTGGGCTTAAAATAGACTTCGATTTTGGCAAAAATGTATCTCTTCCAATGAAAAGCATTTTGTTATCTTGCAAACAAAACTCTAGCATCTGAAAGCCCCAGTGTTGTCGTCAGTGAGTCCTCAGAGAATAAAAGTTTGGTGCAGAAGTTTGATTCAATCTTTATACCCTGCAGCACTCTGTAGAACAAGGTTTAATAAGTTATTTTCATGACAAATATTTGTAACTACCAAAAATAATTAAGCAATACCCACCCTTAAGTATACCTAACGACGTTAAGTGTGGTTAAATACTAAATGCCGATGTTGAATGTGAACCACACCTACACGGCAAGTATTTTCTGCATTTTATTTGATATTTCTCTATCCTTTACCTTCTGTTTACCGCAGATATCCCTACCAGCCCAAACGTGCTAACATCTACTTTTGCCGATGATACCGCTATAATGGCCACACATAAAAAACAGGATATTGCATCTATGAATCTAGGTGTACATCTCAGGCGAGTAGAATCTTGGCTCTCTGATTGGAGAATAAAAGTCAATGAGGCTAAATGCACACAGGTAACTTTCACACTGAATTTTAGCACTTGTCCGACATTGAAACTAAACAATATCCCTTTTTCTCAATCTGATCATGTAACATACCTTGGAATTTACCTGGATCGCCGACTCACCTGGAGAAGTCATATCGAAACCAAGAAAACTCAACTGAAACTTAAGGTCCATCAACTTCACTGGCTCCTAAACGCGAACTTAAAACAGCCTTGAATATAAGGTCCTGCTATACAATAGTGCAATCAAGCGTATCTGATTATACGGTGCCCAGCTATGGGGCAAAGCAAGCTCGAGCAATCTCGACAAAATCCAAAGAGTCCAATCGAAGACATTGCGGCTCATTACCGGCGACCCTTGGTATATGAGGAATGAAAACATCCACCGAGACTTAAAAATACCTCTCGTTAAGGAAATTCAAAAAATCAATATAAAGCACAAAGAGAAGCTCGAACGTCATGATAACTTACTTGCTAGACAATTATTGTGCAGTCCAAGCTCTTTAAGACTTCTGAGAAACAAACGCCGTGTTTTCTAATCTACACTTGTGCTTCATCCGTAGCAGTAATCGCGAATACACACGCCCTAAAGACTGTGTAGAATACGAACACTAGCGGACGAACACTCAAAAAAGATTGCGTAGAATCTTTTATTCTACGTCACGTGGCTTAAATGCTCTCATATGTGACCCTTAAAACAGTCAACCCGAAAAACCTACAAAACCTACGACCGCAAAAGTAACTGGCCTAACATAAAAAGAACCGTTTTTTTGGAATTATTATTATTTTTTTTTAAACATAATCTCCTTCCAACTCAATACACTTCATCAAATGTTTTTCGAGTTTTTTAATTCTATCCGAAAAATAAGATTTTTCAAGACCTTCAAAACAGCAATAACCTCGCTATTGGACGAAAATTTTTTGCCACCGAGAATTTTTTTTAAATTTGGAAACAAGAAATAATCAGAAGGAGCTAAATCTTGACTATATGGTGGATGCGGAGCAATTTCAAATCGTAATTCGGCCAGTTTTTGTTGAGTCAAAAATGCAGTGTTTGAAGGAGCATTATCTTGATGACAAAGAACATTTTTTTTTCTAAATGTGGTCGTTTTATCTTGATTTCTTCACTCAACCGATCCAATAATGCACAATAATATTCACTATTTATAGTTTTTCCTTTCTCAAGATAATCAATAAATATTATACCCCTTGCATCCCAAAATACTGTGGCCATTACATTTCCTGCTGACTTAACAGTTTTCGCCTTTTTGGGACCACTTTTACCAGCTTCTATCCATTGTTTTGACTGTTCTTTGCATTCTGGGATGTAGTGATGGATCCATGTTTCATCAACATTTATGAATCGGCGCAAGAACTCTATTGGATTACGCTGATAAATCGCTAAAAGCTCCTCGGAATTGGTCAAACGGACGATTTTTTGGAGCAAAGTCAACATACGCGGCACACATCTTGCGGATAGCTTTTTCATGTGGAGTTCATCATGTAAAATACTCCAAACTTGTTGTACGTGTATTTTAACACTATCAGCAAGTTCTCTAAGCTTTATTCGTCTATCTTTAGTCACTTCATTAAATATTTTTGTAATGTAGTAATAGCAGTTTTCGGTCTTCCAGAGCGTTGTTCATCTTCCGTACTTGAACGACCCATTTTAAATTGTTGAACCCAGGATTTCACGGTGGAGTATGATGGTGCATTATCACCATGAACAGAATCCAATTCATCTTTGATTAATAGTGGCGTATAACCTTTCATACAAAAGTGTTTAATTACCGCGCGAAACTCTTTATTTTCCATTTTTCAAAAATTATAAAACTTGTTTACTTCAATCACCTGTAACAAAGAAAATAATCATTAAATATTTCGGAAATTTTGACAGATGGCTTATAAAAGATTGCTTTTAAAAAACAAAACAAAAAAAGTTGCTAGTAAAACAGAATATGTGACAGGCCAGTTAGTTTTGCGGTCGCCCTTACATAACTAGAGTCTACATGATATCGCGAACACTCTGTAAATGTCTGTAGGGCTCCTCTGGCCCTTTCTCACGAGGTTTAAGCCAAACCAGGTTTAAAATTCTCAGACATGTGATCCATACCAGTTACATACTATTTTGACCAAATTTATTTAAATTCCTGCCAATTAGCAGAGATCCACATTACAAGAAATCCATACTAGGATTCATTATTGAATTATACTTATGATTCGTATACGTATTGTTAAGCTCCTTTGGAGCAGATTCAATAATTCAAATAAAGCATACGTATATAAAAAAAAATTGATATTTCTCAAATTCAGACTAACTCAATTTGAACCATGATACATACACAAGCGATCAACGCGTTAAAGTATTTCAGGCATATTATGAACATGAAAATCAATTTTCGAAGAAAATCATCTTAAGTGATGAGGCACATTTTCACCTCAGTGGATTCGTCCATAAGCAGAATTGCTGCATTTGGGCGAATTATAACCCAAGAGTGATTGTCGAAAAAGCAATACACCCACAAAGAGTGACAGTTTGGTGCGGTTTATGGGCTGGCGGCATCATCATCATCGTCAGGAAGTTACCGTGAAAGGTGTTCGCTATCGTAACTTTTTATGGCCCGAATTGGAAGATTTGGATATGGAAGATATGTGGTTCCAACAGGACGGTGCCACTTGCCACACAGCTATCGAAACAATGGCTCTTTTGCACGACAAATCAACATCGGCCCTTAAAATTAAACGATGTCTTTTTGTCCGTTCATCCATCTAAAGCTTGTTATCAAACTAAGGGTCGCAATTTAGGTCCGATTGTCATATAAATTTGACAGAAGTTAAATTTTAGGCTTAAGGGCGGATGCTATTAAAATTGAAGACAATCGGTTCAGATTAGCTCTTATGTATACGTTATCCGATTTTAATGCTTTTAGCCCTAGAAACCACTTCTTCAATCCCATCTTGATGAAGGACGTTATTTTATTACTTCGTTTATTGCTCCAGCAGCCACACTTTACATTCAAACTTGATGAAATTTGACACAGAAAATCAGTTCAGATATAGCTCCCTTGCATATATATATTTTAAGATGATATATTTATGACTACTTTTTTAAATGTCCCCCTCAGAATTCCAGAAATGCATAAATGAAAGTTTTTTTTAGGTTCAGAGCATTTATGAGTATCTGCAGAATGGATTGTATAATAAATTTGACTTTTCATTTAAAACACCTTTGGATATTGATCGGAGACTCCAAAACAATATATGTGACAGCACATAGAGAAAGGGACCTAAAGGTAAAAAAAAATCAATTTTCACTTTTTTTTTGATGTGGACAACATCTGAGCATCGAATAAGACCGATCCCATGCCCCAAAAGTGTTCCCTCCCAGAGATATGCCCGTTTTATGAAAGTGAAGTCGACGATTCTAAGCGCAAATAGAAAGGGACATAATCGTTAAAATGGCTCTCCTGAACAAAATGTTTCATCAACTTTTCACATTTTTTGTTTTGATGTGGCCAACATCTGAGCATCGAATGAGACCGATCCTATGCCCCAAAAGTGTTCCTTTGCAGAGATATGCGCGTTTTATTAAAGTGAAGTCGACGATTCTAAGCGCAAATAGGAAGGGACCTAATCTTTAAAATAGCTCTCCTGAACACAACTGGTTTTTAACCTTAGGTCCCTTTCTATTTTGCGCGTCACATACATAGATTTTTAATCGTGGTGAAATTATAAGAAGACTAATTAGCCTTGCTCCACCACTGTTTGTCCGATAAAAGCACTATAGCAGTACATTTAATAGAATACGCTAGGACTCTGAAATTGCTCGATGATGGCTTATCAGCATGTGTTTCTTCGGTTTGTAAATGACCGAAATCAGCCTAGTGCGAATAAAGTTTCTTTTAATAGGACTGAACAATGTTTACTTTTTGAACATTTGTTCAACATAAGTTCATTATTTGTGGATAAACTATTTATTATTTTTTGTCGTTAGCAGTGGCGCATTTATAGGACTAATTGGATCTTGTGATTTAACAAAAAACCACACTTTTTAATTTAACAATGGTTTACTAATAAACATATCCATATGTGACGCATAGTATAAAGGGACCTAAGATTAAAAACCAGTTTTGTTCAGGAGAGCCATTTTAGAGATAAGGTCCCTTTCTATTTGCGCTTAGAATCGTCGACTTCACTTTCATAAAACGCGTATATCTCTGGGTGGGAACACTTTTGGGGCATGGGATCGGTCTCATTCGATGCTGAGATGTTGTCCACATCAACAAAAAAAAAGTGAAAAGTTGATGAAAAGTTTTGTTCAGGAGAGCCATTTTAAAGATTAGGCCCCTTTCTATTTCCGCTTAGAATCGTCGACTTCACTTCATAAAACGCGCATATCTCTGGGAGGGAACACTTTTGGGGCATGGGATCGGTCTCATTCGATGCTCAGATGTTGTCCACATCAAAAAAAAAAAAAAATGAAAATTGATTTTTTTACCCTTAGGTCCCTTTCTCTATACGCTGTCACATATGGTGATTCAAACATAACAAAATTTAGTTATTATTGGAAATAAATATATATTTTCGAATCCTTCTTAAAAATCGACCGCAGGTTCCTGGTCCTTACGGGCCCAACAATAGGTCTGCATAGTTTACGCAAGTCACTTGGTGTAAAAAAGAACATTTAGGTACACAAAAATTATAACAAATCCAAATAGGAAACTATTTTTATGATATAAACGAGGTTGGCGCTTGGAGACTCTGTGACTTGGGCCCCAATAAAGGAAAGTCTAAATATGAATTAAGTTTTACGATTAAAATTCTTTTATAATTTTATAAGTTAAAAATAGTATAAGTTTTTAAATTTATTAAAAAAAATAAAAAATCATGGATCTGTTGAGACAATAATCAGCCGATATACAATCATTTAATTTTTTCATGGCGAATCAGAGGTGGAGGCTAAATATGAATCGCCGTGGGCGAATTATATGACATTTTTACTTAAGACTTGTTTTTGAGCGCCAATAATGATTTCTTGTAATAAAATATTTTTTTATTGTTTTTTTTTTCAAATTTTATTGTTAAACTCCCACTAAACTCGTTTGTACCCTGAAATTCCTTTATGATGGTACATGCGAAAATATATGAATATGTGTATCATTCTTCTTTACATATTTAATGATAATAAAACAATACGATAAAATTCGTTGCATACTTTCGTGCTGAGAGTGAGTACAACTTAACCCATTGTAGTATATCAGTTAAGAAAATACAAACCTAAAATGTATGCAAAAGCCACTTTTACATGAAGGACTTTAAAGAGAATTGAAAGCTACAGCGAATTTTAGTTAAATTGTTTTTTTAAGTGGTTTTAATGCCTAAATGTAGGCAACAGTTTTGTAAAACATTAAAATGACATAAAAATAAAGGCCGTTATTAATATAAAGCACTTCAAGGGATATACGAATAGTTTTTATTACCCAAAACCTAATTTTACTGCTTATTAATAATAAATAAAACAACAATCAGTTTTAAAAATTTAATTTTTCTACAGAAATTTTAATTTTGACTCTAAGTACTATTTAATACTTTTAATGCTCAAAGTATGCAACAGTTAATCAAGACATAAAGTATGCAACGGTTTAAATAAATTGTCTTATTGTATTGCATTTGATATGTGAAGGACTTAAGGTAGCAGAATTAGCCATACTTCCCCCCAAAATGGGTTAAATTCCAAACCATGGCCACCAGTACACCGTGTATGTCGGAGTCTTAACAAAACTATTTAAATATTTATACCATGAGTGTAACGTTTACGAATGATAATAACATTATAAGCAAAGAAAGCAATAATTTTCATGTTCCCCTCCCTTCAAGTTCCCCAAAAGGGCATAAGGCGAAAAGACAGGCGAATGGACACACAGACGGAGTAAACTCGTGTACATACAAGGCAACTTAGCTGTAGTAGTTGTAAATATTTCAAGTCACGATAAATAAGAAACGAAGATACTATATTTGAGATTTATTAAAGTAAAGCATACTTCTGGGCGCCACGATATGAGGGGCCCCTATAAGTGTATGCATATATAAAGCGAATTTAAACAAAACAATAGCATATTTTTAGGATTATTTCGTGTCTGAAAAAACTTTATCAAGATTGCCAAAATATAGTTTAGTTATTTATAAAACTGAAGAGGGTGATGGAGTAAAGCACAAAAGCAATATATTTCCCTTTTCCTAAGGAGTTTCGAGTGTAATCAAGATACACGAACATTTCGAATATACATACATAAGCAAGTATGTCGACTTATGTTGGTGCTGGATAGGCAACTAATAAAAATATCTTTAGGAGGGAATACTTACGCTTTTAAAGTCTTATTATGGATTTATTATCAGGGAGTTGGTGGAATACGTAAGTAAACCAATTTTAAAAAATTCTACATAATGATGTTGTTGTTAGTCTTGGTTTGAATTAGAAATATATCTTAAGCTCTTCGATCTTCAGCGTGGTTCCTTTAAGCTTGAATGTCAAAGATTTAAATAGCATCCTCCACTTCTTTCATCAACTATATCAAAAAAATCCAACAATGTCTCAGTTCTCGTTCGGCTATAAGTTTAACTTTTTCTTTTAAATGTCCTCGAAGAAAGACGTCCAGCGGTGTCAAATCATATGATAGTGGCGCCACGACGTGAGATAACACTGTCATTGAAATTCTCGGCCAAAGAGAGATATTCTTTCGTTGAATGTGTGGCAAGTGGCACCATTCTGTTAAACCCATATATAGTCCAGGTTCATATCCTCAATTTCAAGCCACATAAAGTCAGTTACCATCCCGCGATAGTGAACACCATTTACGGTAACTGCTTGGCCGACCTCATTATCGAAGAAGTACGGCCCGATGATAGAACGATGGCAGAACGAACTGAGCGAGCATCCACAAGTGTTTTATACTTCCTAAAGTTTCGTTTTGATAAAAATTTGCTCATAATTCTCCCGGTGGACTCATTTGATCGATCATTTACGTAAATGGCATCAACAATTTTAATGCGCGGCTCAATTGTGTACTTCTCCATGGAACTTTTCAATCACTGAAACACAGAAATGTCAAATTAAGTTGGGCAAAAAATTTGACGTTAAGATGTGACTTACAATTAACATCTTGCATGATGGTTGAACAACCGTATACTTTGATCTTTAGTTATAGAAGTACGGTGTGTCCATTCATATCACGAGTCTGCTCGCCTAAACACTAAAGTAGGCATTCTTGCAGCACGTTGAAGGTACATTTTTTCAAATTTTTTTACACAATTCAATAATGATTTTATGTTTGTAGAGTGCAATCATTTTCGAGACGTCTCGTAAATAAATTTTACCTAAATTCCATATATCTTAGAATTTTGTTTGGTGATGGTGCAAAATTATTCAATTGGTCAAAGTTCGGGACAATGTGGTGAATTCATATGTTTAGGTAAGATGTCAACAGCGCCAAAACTTCACTGGCGCTTAGTGGTTCGAATAAAGGGTAATAGACGTTTTACCAAATATTCCTGTCGTATAATTCACCGGTCATCGATGAACAAATTACAAATGGGCGACTTTAGAAGCCACAGCTTCGGATTGCCTGCCAAATCAATATTTTTTCCCTAAATTTATCTAATTATCATATTTATACTTTTCGCTTACACCTCCTCTTATTTTAGTAATATACAATTTTTGACCTGGTATTTGCTTAGCAACCATTGGGATGTATGTTAATTATTTTTAAAACCTTTTCGTATGGAATGCGTGTTCTTCTTCTTTCTATATGATAAAATCTTTACATCCATTTGAATTGTTCGTATAGTACTTTTGCTTGATCCGTACATTTTTTTAACCTATATGTAACCTTATATCTTCGCCTTCGAAACTGGGTCTCCATGTTTTTTCAACCGTTCTTGCTTTCCGCTCGATTGTCAACGAATGTTTATATCGCTTAAGCCCATTACTGACGGTAGATTTGGGTACACTCAAGTTGTTTGCGATCGAACCAATCATTTTCCTAATTTATTTTTCCATTTTCGCTTGTCGCAAATATAGATCTACTGAACTGAATTTTATTTGGAATAGCGGGCTTTGTTTACAATTAATATGCCATTGAAAACTTTTCAATTGCTCTACTAGCGCTGCCAACGACAGTATCCCGCGACCAAATTATAATTGAACCATTCTTTATTTTCCAACGTTGTTCAAGAGAAAAGCAATTACATATTTTGTACCAAGTAGATTTGATATAAGGCTATCTTTGTAAAATTATCCGGTTCATCTTGGTAAAAGATACTGTATGAAAATTACTTTTTTTATTCTACCCAAAAACAGTTTGCAAAAGATGATCTAGTCATTTGCTTGTGCCCAAAGCTAAAATTAGACCAACGTTAAGCGTTGAAGTCTTTCCACATATCTTAATATATTAATATTTTTTGATTTGTATGGCTGTGGAACAGGATATTAAGAGTTATTCTCATGGCAACTGTTTATAACTACCAAAAATATTTGAGCTAGACCCACCTTTAAGTAAAGTATAATATCCGATTTGTATGCTTATCCGGACCAAGTGCGGACGTTATTAAAATTGAAGAGAATCGGCTCAGATTTAGATAACTCCATATGTTGCGACATCTAATATTGATGCAATTTAGCACACGTTAGATTTTTGGACCAAGAAAGGATATTATTTAAATTAAAGAATATATTATATAAATTGAAAAAACTCGGTTTGGATATAGCTCCCGCTAATATATTTATCCGATTTTATGTTTTATTTTAGAGACTACATATTAAAAATAATTTTAAAGAAGTTTGGCACTAGTTGCTAGCGCCAAGGACGAGCGCTGCTGATAGTGGAGAAAATCGGTTAAGATAAAGAAATGGGTCTCGCATATATGTTAAACCGAAAACCAAAAACACTCAAAAAATCTCACAAATTTTAATATGGAATTTGTTTTAAATTTTGGGTCTAAAAACCAATTTTTAGTTGGCTTTTCTGTACACAATTTTGATTTGTATATGACATCTACCCATATAATTCTAAAAATTTTAATTAAATAAAGCCAACTAAACTTAATTGCAACATCTATAGAAATATTGTTGCAATTAAAGACAAAGACAGGTATGCAAAACTTAAATTTCTTTTTGTTTTTGTAAACATAGTCATCTTAACGGGTTTTATCAATGTGGCCTGTGTGCTGATTTTCTTTTTTTTTTTTTTAAATAACCAACACTCAGGGGATGCCCCCTATACATGCGGTGCATTGCGTTGGCGAGTGGAAAGTAAAGGATCGGAGGGGGGAAAGAGGGAGTAATGTTTATTGACACTTGTCTTGAACTTCTGGATGTCGCAATTAGTGGGAAACACATTTGCCGGAAGTCGATTCCACATACGGACTGTACGAGCGAAAAACGAATTTGATCTGTAGTGTATAGTGCGGTCAACTGGCCAATCGATAACAAACGGGTGTGAATTCCTAGAAAGTCGCGTATCCCTGCCGAACATCCTCACGTCAGGAATAAGGCGACGGATGTCTGATGAGCACACACCATGAAAGTAACGATAGAACAGCGTAACGCAACCCACATTCCGACGATGTTCTAGGGAAACAATAGAGTTGGATACCCTACTGTCACCTATCAGCACCATCGCTCTCCTTTGAACACGGTCAAGTAGCTCCAAGGATGATTTTGGAGCACCTGCCCATATATGGGAGTTGTATTCCATCTTTGGCCTGATGTAAGTTGTATAGATATTGAAAAGATCAGAAGGAGTGAAATATTTCTTGCACCGCTTTAAGAAGCCTATGCACTTGAGTGCTTCTTTCGACACTTCGAATACATGTCTCGCCCAACGAGCGTCACATTGTATTTTCATGCCCAGAACATCAAGAGCTTCTGATTGTTCAATATCCGTACCATCGATAGAAATTGACGATATTGTTGGGTCAGCGAATCGCTTGTGAGACAACAAGCAGCACTGTGTCTTACGCGCATTAAAATCTACTCTATTCACTCGACCCCATTCGGAAATGGCCAGTAAATCCCGGCCAAGTGTCTCATCCATAATTCGCCTTTTGTCTTCAATATCTTGAAGACTCGGCCTACGGTCGAATGAATATGAATGACATAGGTTACTGTCATCCGCAAAGGAGTAGATTGGATTCACGGTCTGACCCAACAGATCATCAATGAAAATTAAAAATAAAGAGGGAGAAAGGACAGAGCCCTGTGGTACTCCTGCAGTAAGCCTATGTTTATTGGATGAGAACCCATCTACAACAACTCTTATAGTGCGATCTCTAAGAAAGCTCGATATAAAACGAGCGAAAGTATCACCGACGCCAAAAGCCATCAGCTTTGACAAGAGTGCACCGTGCCAGACTCTATCAAAGGCCTTGGAGATATCCAGAGCCACAACCTTACTCTCACCAAACTGGTGGATAGACCGACTCCAGCGCTCCGTCAAGAAAGCCATCAGGTCTCCCGTAGAGCGATTTCTACGGAAGCCATACTGTCGATCATTAAGCAAGCAGTTGGA
This sequence comes from Hydrotaea diabolus, assembly GCA_963513945.1. NCBI lineage: Eukaryota > Metazoa > Arthropoda > Insecta > Diptera > Muscidae > Hydrotaea > Hydrotaea diabolus. Next base: position 14,681,873 of record OY740717.1, on the reverse strand, counting down.
CTCTAGATACCTCACAAGATGGTGGTTAACCATGCTCTCCATTACCTTAGAGAGCGCGGAGCAAATCGCGATTGGCCGATAATTTGCAGGATTATTGGCTTCACCCTTTTTAGGGATTGGTTGGACGTTCGCAACCTTCCAACACGCTGGGAAGACTCCCGCACGATAAGCAAGGTTGAAGAGGTTGCGTAATGGACGGGCTAGCGTCGAGGAGCACTTACACAGGACAAGTGCCGAAATACCATCCGGGCCCGGGGACTTATTTACGTCGAGATTTGCAAGAACCCTTTTAACCCCACGTGTTCGAAAAAATATCTGAGGCATGGAACTAGATATGTTTTCGATCACGGGGAGTGGTTGATTGCTTTCCGGCAAGGAAGAATTTCCTGCGAACATTTCAGCCAATAGGTTAGCTTTATCAACCGGGTCAGTGAATGCCTGATCGTCTTTAACAAGAGTTGGGATAGATGATGAACTATCCTTTACTCTTCTTACAAACGACCAAAAGCTCTTACTTCCCCTGGGGGAAGCAAGAACCTTTGTGCGTAGACGTTGTTCGTGTAGAAATTTTTCACGCCTAAGCACTCTGGCACACGAAGTTCTTGCCTGTTTCCGCAGCAGTTCAGTATTGGCGTTTTTGTTTAGGCGCCAATTTCTGAACGCCTCCTCTTTAGATCTGACAGCATCCCTGCATGCCTGGTTAAACCAACCGTTTTTGGCTGGTTTAGCCGACATAACTTTATTTGGAATAAATGTCTTCATTCCAAATAAAATTATATTTTGGATCATTTCAGCAGCAGCATTTACGTCGTTGTCGAGAAAGCACAGTTTCCAATTAAAATGCTGAAAAAAGTGGTTGAGCTCAGCCCAACGTGCCTTTTCGTAGATAAAAACTGTTCGCTTTGGGGCTGGTATCGAAGTGACACGAAGGGCGGAATACGAAAAGAATGCTGAAACAATGCAGTGATCAGAATTACCAAGAGGTGGAAGGACATTAACTTCGTACTTTTCAGGGTGTGAAGTTAAGTAAAGGTCAAGAATATTGTGATGGTGCCCTTCTACACACGGAATATGTGTCGGTTCATTCACTAGTTGCGTCAAGTCATTTTGCGCGGCGAAGAGCTCGGCGTATTGGCCCTCCGGAGTTGTTTGGCTCGAATGCGAAAGCCAGGCGGAATTGTGGACATTGAAATCACCAGCAACGACGATTTCACTGTCCGGATAACTCTCCAGAACTTTCGTTATAGAATCGGAAAGGGCGTCGAAGCCGTTAAGGGAAGCCTCCCTTTCCGAGTTTGGGCTTCTGTATATAAACCCGAAATGAAGTACGTGTGTTCCAATCCTGAACTTAACCCAAAGGGAGTTAAATTCTGGATCTTGTGAGCATAAGTGTTGCTGGCTCTGAAACACTATATCGTTACGTACATATACCACAAGTCCTCTGTGAGAAATAAAAAGAGGTAGGGTGTGATACCCAGGGACGTAAAAATCCTGTGGATCAGAATCCTCACGCACCTGGGTCTCACAAAGAGCTAGAACATCAGGCCTATGGTAATGAATGTGGGAGAACACAGCGAAAAAATTCGTACGCAGGCCACGTATGTTGGCGAAATGTATGTTAAATTTCTTTACCATTACGCCAACCAGAGAACAAAAACAAATGTCAGTGTGTAAGCTCAGTAAACAATCTCACCCCTTTGCCGCTACTGGTCCCTCCAATGCTTAGTGTTATGCCTTAAACATTGGAGGAGCAACGACAAAAAAGCAAGAGAGTCAACTGCACTTACACAGATTGGAAAAGATATGGAGTGGTGGAGGGAGGGGGGAGTTCAATGCACCACGGAGAGATAAACAAACTCTCTTAGTGCGTTATCGTTGGTTTTGTGTTATTTTTTTGTTCTTTTTCTCATTTTTTTTCCTTCTTATTGTTGTTGTTGTGTTAGGTTTATTGCACATATGTATGTTTGGTTCTTGTTAGAATTTTGTTTTATGTTTTGTTTTATGAGTTCTATTTTTTTGGGTTTTGTTTGTTTGATGATATTTTGGTATAGTAAATTAGTTTTGAAGTTGTTGTGTTGATGCTTGTTTATGTGCTGTAGTTTGGTTGTTGATTTGTTTTCGTGTTTTATTTTAATTTTGCGTAATTTTATTTTGTAGGACGGACGATAGAAAATTTTAACGCGGACAACACAAAACGCGTGCGGACTGAACGACGGACAGAACATTACAATTTCAGTTTGCTGTTGCTGAAATTGCTATTAAATATAATCGGTTGATATTAAATATAAATAGTTTATTGCTTTTCTAGTTACACGAATGAAAAAATAGAATCCACTTTGCCTTGTAAGTTACTAAAAAAAGAAAACTCTTCTTACTATAGGGCAATACATTTAAAATAAACCAACTACTGTGCTATAATTACAGTTCATAATTTTGTTACAGTTCACCTTTTACCTTTAACCATAAACTCTTTTCAGCAAAGTAAAATACGAATAGGTGGCATTGAGTAGAGACTGCAGCATTTCCAAGTTCATAGGATAAACTTTGCCGATCAGAATCTGAAAGTATTCAATTTTGCAAATGCATATAAATTCAAAATTGTTAATCGATTAAGCCTTCCTTACAGCACACGGTTTTTGGGCCCTCAAAATCAACAGCTGCACAGTCTTCTGCGTCGAGACATCAAAATCGAACCAATTGCTTTCGTAGGCGGCTGTGGCCACATTCAAACTTTGATCGTACAATTCATTGGCAAAGTAATACATGATGACGCTTTGGGAGAAAATCATGAATATGTAAATGCTGACAATAATCATTTGACCCATAGTTTCGACCTAAACAAATGAAAATATTTAAAAATTAAATAAATGAAGATAAATGAAAATTTAACAGGATCCTATAAACCAGATCGTACTATTATCAGCAGAAAGAGCATGGCGCACAGCATTGCTCCAAAGGCCAAAAACTCCACCAGATAGGTGTAGGTCGTCAAATGGTTAATGGTATCCACATATCTGCAAAATGAACTTAGTTACACACCATATATCTCTTTTGGACCCTACTTGGGGCTGGAACTCACTGTACTAATTGCAACTGATATTTGATGCACCACACAATCACCTGCCGGGCTTTGGTATTGCTGACGCCCTTGAGAGTTTTCAACTTGTGCTGCAACACTTTGCACATCAGGATGGCGAAAAGTATGAAGGCCACAATTAAATTGGTAAAGGGTATGTACATGCAGCAGCCCATGGGCGTGATAATAATTTGGCAAACGAAAAATATCTGATAAAAAGGGGACTCATACTTGTCAATGCCGGGCACGTACATGCCGAAAGGTAAAACTGCAGAGGATTAGAGGAAAGAATAAATATGTAAGTCTACACAGATAGTGGGCAACATTTTAAATTATTTGTGGCGCTTAAAATATGTAAAGGACGGGTTACCATAATCTTCTGTTTTTTATGGAATGTATTTAAAAAAATAGGAATATTTAGCTCGTTTGTTTTATTTCGGTCTGTTGCTTTTACACATTGAACAGGGATTAAACCGACTCAAGACCTCTTGCTTCTATATTTAAATAGAAGATAAGTTTTTAACAAAATGGCAAAGTGACATTGATTTTCATGGCTGCACACAACTTTTATCATGATTTCGAATGAGAACTACTGTTGTGAACCTTACTTTTCAAGTTTTCTTCACACAATTGCCCACGAAAATACAACTCACTCTTGCCAGCTCTAAAGAGACTCCACAGTAGTTCTTATTCGTTTGTTGGGGGCCTGGCCTTATAGAGTTCGGTTTTACTTTCAACAATTGCAGCAAGGCTTTCTGAAGAGGGTTGTCACGGACCCGAAATCATGATAAAAGTAGTGTGCAGCCACGAAAATCAATGTCACTTTGCCATTTTGTTAAAAACTTTTCTTCTATTTAAATATAGAAGCAAGAGGTATTGAGCCGGTTTAATTACGAGTTTACGAACCGACTTCAAAAAAGAGCTTCTTAAAAGTTTCGGAATTTTTTCTTCAAATGAAAAGTTTCTTATTTTGTATATGGAGTCATCGTAAAAATTGTATTCTTAATTTTTAGGAATATTTTCGTATAAATTTCGTAATTTTCGTTTCAATTTAGTTGTTTTTGCTTCATATGTTTCACGAGAATGTTCTTATTTTGCATGAAACGCCTTCATAAGAAAATGATTCGTCATTTTTATGAACATAATTTTGTGCTTGTGCATACGTTAAAGGGCAATTCTGATTCTTTTGAAAGTGACTACTTCAGGGTTGGCCTAAGATACCATGGGGTTTGAACAAGCCCGAGACAATCCTACAACTCAAGGCCAACATTGTTGGAGAAATTCGAACGCTAAAGCCACAATTTTTGAAAGATTTTATGGAAAATGCTATAAACCGAGCCCACCATTGCGAAGCTGAAAACAAGGGTCATTTAAGTAATATATCATACTTAGTGTAAAAAAAGTTCCATTTCTGAGAAAAAAAAATCAAAATAAATTAATAAACGTAAAAGTTATTAGTTTTTAACCCCATGGTAACTTTTAGCCCACCCTGTATATAATGTATTTGATTTGTGGCCGAGACTGCTTTTGAAAAGCCATAGCCAATACATTTCACTATTTTTTTTATTCAAGTTCAAGTTACAATAATTACGAGTATAAAACAACAAATAAATGTAAACAAAACAAAAGAAACTATTTTATAAACAAATTTCGTGAAATTGTTTATTAAAATTTATGAATACATTTAATAATTTGTATGAAAGAATTTCATGTTTATTGTGAAATATTGTCATACAAATATGAAAACGTGTTATGAAAAATAAATAACAATTCTATAGAAAATAAATAAATAAATAATTTCATGAAATATAAATAATATTTCATGTTAAATATGAAACTACTTTATAAAACGTATGAAACATACTTTTAAAAAGTATTAAAGAAATAAAAAAACGAGCTAAAACATTAAAGAAATTCTTAAAATATAAGAACATATTTTATTAAGTTTCTACAAATCACGTATTTTTATCATTAAACCAATTTCGTAATTTTTAGGATTTTAAAAAAATATTAAAGAAGTTCTTACGAAATTAGAAAATCTCTTATTAAGTTCTTAAAAATCAAGAATTTTTCTTACGAAAGTTTTTTTTTGGCTAAAAAAATAAGAAAAATTTCGTAATTTGTTTAAAAATATTTTTTGTCAGTGTAATTAAATACTTTTCAAATGCATCTTTGTAATGTCCAAACTGTGTCCAAAATAAGGACAAGTTGAGAAAATAGGCTTGTTTGATTGGCGCTCGGTTATCAGGAGAGTTATAGGCTGTTTCCACTAGGTCGCGTCCACGATTTATCGAAATTGTGTTTTGCGTCCACGCACAGTGGGCGAAAAGGCTCATCTAGCGGCGTTTAATTAATAGCGCATAGGGAAAAAATTTTTTTGCTTGTGTAATATTTTTTTTTAGTTCCAAATAGATTAAGCTACAATGTTAAGGGAAAAAAATGTTTTTTAAAAATATATTTACATTTTTTTTTTTGTGAAAGTTTCAACTTTTTTTCATATTTTAGAATTTTTTTATTTCATTCAGGAAAACATGATAAAGTTACAATATTTAATGTTTCACAATCCCTTGGGTTAAAAATAGATTAAACTTCAATATTATAAACTTTTTTTTTAAACATCTTTATTAATTTTTTTAAAAATTTTTTTCTGTTCTTCATATATTTAAGTTGTTTTCATAACAAAAATTTAATTATACATAATGCAAAAAAAAATAACAATTCTATTAACAGTTTTTTATTCCGATTCAGAACTACTAGATGAATCTAAAATGGAAGGTACACAATGTTCTGACAAAAGTTGTAAGATATCATTATCGACATCCTTCTTTTTTGAGTTGCCTTGTGATTTGCGCAAATTTGAAATCAAGGGGTCTGATGAATACAAAAGCGCATGCATAAGGTCTTCCATTGTATTTAATCGGGATGTCTTTCGCGTACGGTGCTCACGGAAATTCCGGTAATCTTTGTTCCGGGCTTCTAACGCTTCTTCCGACATTTTTCCTATTGGAAGTGGTGATACTTTTATTATATCGGCGCCTTGTATTAAGATTTTATGTATGGAACACGGCATATAAAACCAAGGATACTGTGTGACAAAAAGTTCTGCGGTGTGTAAAGCATATTGCCTAAAGGATTCAATATCGATTTTGTGCCCGCAAGCAATCGAGCGTAAAATGACACTGAATCTGTAAATTAGCTCCTCATTCACTCCGGTTATTTCGGATGCTAATTTTGGTTCTTTGAAAAAACGCCTGGCTGTATTGCCGTTATTGGTGTTGCCGCAACCAGCCATTGGGATATCAGCAAGCAAAGACATTTTTTCTTTTTAAGCCTTCTTGAACAAACAATTTCCTTTCTTTTACAGCATGTTTATCGGCATCGCGAACTTGCCATTTTTTAATATTTAGCCTATAAGATATATGTAGGACACATTCAAAGCACCGAATCCATGCGTGAAGTGTTGATAGTCCAAATTCGTATAAATGCGCCTTGGGTTTCAATGATCTAACAGCATCAATGTCATTCATTAACTTGGGGGAGGCTTTGCAAATTCCACACACTTGGGAAGATGATTCTGCCAGAGCACTAAAAGCTTTCCCATCTATCATCGTTAAATGAAATTGATGGTGTATCTTGAAATTACCAATGCTTGTTGGCATAATTTTTGATATTTCAGCATTACAACTAGCAACTTCTGATCTAATCAACTCTGCAGATTCTTTGGAACAAAGTATTTTTAAGGGTCTACAGAATCGAGGTGAGGATTTTCCCAAATTGTCACGGATCCCTTTTGCACTTGTAATTGGACAATGCAAACTGCAAACAAGTATTCATCGCTAAGATTATTGTTGTCGCATTCCACATCTTGTCGATAGGTCGAATGGCCGCTACTGCCATCGCAGCCCCATTTGTAAATAGCAGTGAGATTCTGCTCACTCTGTTCAGCAAAATTAAATTCAAATATAGAAGAATGAGCTTCTACGATGCGCATAACAATATGGTCCACCATATGTTGTAAAGGCACTTGAGCTGAATAGTTCGTAAATTGGACTCCCTTTGGATAACATTTTTTTTAGCAATACGCAAAGTGTCGTACGTTGGCATTCCGACTTTTTGTACCTGCTTGCAGCAACTTGTATGAATGCTTGGTATAATTACCATCTAAAAATAATGCCAGAGCTTCGTCTGCTGTATATGGAATCGGCAAGCTTGCATTTGATCCTAAAAATGATTTAATTTTTTTTGCAGTACCTTCGTCATCATTAGCTATTGAAACAAGTTTCGACGCACTTCGTTTTCCAGCTTTGTATAAACTGCTCGTTGTAGCTACTACGAGCTCACTGTGAGGAATTTCCTTAACAATTTGGGAAACTTTACTTAATTTTGTTTTGTTGGAACATTCGTCGAACATCTTATCGGGTCTTCCACGATTAGTCAGTGGATCAACTAATAAAAGTTGTCCGTTTAACCACTCCGTGTTGTTTGCTTCAAATTTGTGGCTGATTCTACGGTTGAGTTTCCATTTCTGAACCAATTGTGCTACAAAATTTCTAATTTTTTTGCTTATTAGAATCATTTCATTAGCATTATACATGTTGATATTAATTATATTATGAAATATATGACTCTCAACGGCAGAAAATTTTTTAGTAGGCACAGGCTCGTCGCGCCATAGTAAATAAACTTCTCGTCTGAGCACCGACATTGTTCCTAAAAAATGCAATATCATGTAAAGTAGCAAAAAGTAGCACATGGCTGAGAAATTCTACAATCACAAGACAACATAGTAATTTAAAAAAAAAATTCTAGCCCCAATCCCGACCTATATCAGAAGTTCTGGTCCACGGAAGTCTTCTTTTGGCTTTTTTCAAGCAGTTAGTGGTATAGTCAACTTTAACTCTATTTTTTTCTACGACACTTAGGCACAGGTCACAAACAACATTTTTTTAAGCTAATACATACCTCTAACTATAAATAAAACCATAAAACTTTTCTTCCACTTAATTGAGACAAATGCAACTTCAGAGAAAATTTGGCAATGCAAAGAAAACAGGTGTTAAAGCTGAGTGATGCGCCGGCTAAAACATATGTTGTGTTTGACAGCTCACAGCTGTTCAAGTAGATCATGTCATTCACAATAGAATCGATATATAAGTTCAGTGGTATATTAGTAATCGATTGAGACACAATTTTGGCGCAATAAAACACTTTGAAAATTTAATTAAACGACGCTAGATCGGCCATCTCGCCCACAGTGCCACGTTTGCGTTCAAACAGCTGTTTGTGTTTATTTGTTTTTTTTGCGGTGCGAAAAATTTTAATATTTTTGTGTTGTGACATTATCATGGAGTTAAATGATATTATTTTGCTAACCGCAGCGGAAAATGAGGATCAAATGGTATTGTGCCTAATGGAAATGTGCAGTAGCAGCAGCGCTTTATGTTTATGCTGATAAACAGCTGTTTAAATAGGGATGTGCAATTTGCGGTGTTGCCGTTAATAGGTATGGGTGGGTTTCGATTGCAAAAATAATCGAATTTATAGTAAACGCGACATATCAAAAAACGCGTCCAATATGAACGCGACTTTTTCCCATACCTAACTGCCTATGTTTTTGTATAGGCTTTAACGCGCGTTCATTGATTTTTGGACGCGGACGCGACCGTAGTGGAAACAATAATTCTTGAATTCAAAACAAACTGTTTAAAAGCTTTGCTGCAATTGTTGAGAGTAAAACCGAACTCTATAAGGCCAGGCTCTACCCAAACGAATGAGAACTACTGTTGTAAACCTTACTTTTCAAGTTTTCTTTAATTGTGTGTACGGACCCGAAATCATGATACTCGTAAAAGCAGTGTGCAGCCACGAAAATCAATGTCACTTTGCCATTTTGTTAAAAACTTGTCTTCTATATTAATATAGATGCAAGAGGTCCTGACCCGGTTAATCCCTGTTCAATGTGTAAAAGCAACAGAACGAAATAAAACAAACGAGCTAAACATTTTTGTATACTCTTGTAAAATAGTAGCTTTAGCGGCCTCTTAAGAGAGTTGCTCACTAATCACAGTCAACAACTAGTTAAACACATCGAAGACTTTAGTGAGCCGAAAACGTCGCACCGTCCTCACATTTTCCTTTATACAGCCTCAACTCATATCCTGGGTGATCGATCTAGAGGTAATTTTTTCAACAGGGATTTTTTCACAGAATGTGCATTGTTTGTCATTTCATCAAGTAAAGACTTACACCGCAACAACGATGCAACTGTATTTTGGAAATGAGAAAAAAGATCCGCTGTTTTTGACCAAAATGATCAGTGATGAGGCCCATTTCTGGCTCAACGGCAACATCAATAAACAAAATTGCCGCAACCAGAAGAGGTTCAAAAAGTGACATTATACGCAGAGAAAACCACGGTTTTTAGGCAGGTGGGATCATCGCTCCATATTATTTTAAAAATGATGATGACCGGAACGTAACCGTTAATAGTGCTCGCAATCGCTTCATGATATCCGACTTTTTCCTACTTGAAATTGAATCCGGTAATCTAAACGACACTTGGTTTTAACAGGACGGTGCCACTTGCCATACAGCTGCTCAAACAATGGATCTATTGAGAGGTCATTTCGAAAAGCAGTTTTTTTTCAATTTTACGTTTTGGACAGGTGAATTGGCCGCCTAAATCGAGGGATATTGCACCTATAGACATTTTTCTTTGGGGTTACGTATAGTCCAAAGTCTATACTGACAAAGCAAACTACGATTCAGGTTTTGGAAGCCAACATTACGGGTGTCTTTAACGCCATACCGGTCGAAATGCTCGAACGAGTCATCCAAAATTGGACTCTCAGAATAGACACCCTGAGACGTAGAAGGGACACCCTAAAAGCGGCCAGCATTTGAAGGAAATTATATTCGAAAAATTAATGGCATGAAATGTCCTTTCTAATGAACAGTAAAGACTCCACACTTGATTTTTTGTATTTTTTTTTTGAAAAAATATTTCGATTTTGAATTAGGTCCAATTAGTCTCGACGGTTGACTGTAGGCAATCAGCTGTTTGAGTTGGGGTTGCATTTTGCATGTGTTAGAGGGAGATAACTTCAATTTGAAGGTGGCTGACGATAGACTTCTGCAGGTTATCAATCGTCAACCGTCAAAACCGATCAGCTGCTTATTGTTAAGCTTCAATTTGCAATTTTATGCGCGATAATTGTTTAGAATTTGTTTTCGTTCTTGCAAATTAAATTTTAAAAATTATGAATAATATATGTACTTATGGACGAAGACAGCCTCTCTATTTTGTACAAATGCTCTTCTATCAGCTGTTTTTGATTTGTTTTGTCTAACCGTCGTCTATCGTCACAACTAATCGTACAATATTGAGTATAATGTCAAACGTCAACACTAATTGGACCTTAGTGCGAAAAAGAAATAGCTTTTTGTTTTGTAAGTAATTGTTTCGAAAACAATTCGTAAAAATATTTTAATTCTAAAACTTTCAAAACAGTGTATTAGACATGAATTATGAAAAGGGCATTAAACATATTAAAGCCTTCTCGACTTTGGATTTGTAGGTGTACCATCTCGATATCGAATGAATGGTATTGATGTGTTCAGTGCACATTCAAATACTTGAACGAAAATTATTATTACCACGTCAATATCGAAACTTAAATACTCGATAAAAAAAACTTAAATACTCGATATATCAGTATCAAATTGACTGCAAAGCACAAATCATCAGAACAAATCTTAATCCCTGTTCGTATGGAAATCGTTTGTGAGATTTTTGTATAAATTTTAAGTTTCTCATTGAACAAGATATTCCAAAGAATCATGGACTTAAAACTAAGCCTAGACCAACGATTAGTGCCAAAAAAAAAACATTTTTTAAAAATATATTATACGCGAGAAAGCTTTTCACAAATTTTTAAAGATATTGACAATAAAATTTGCACATCGATTTTTGCCAACGGCATCTTGAAAAATTCGGCAGTGACGAAGGTTGCTTTCTATATTTCGGGTCTTAACAATGCTAGTGTTGCCCGATGCAAACTGGAACTTTCATTGGAAACTTTGACATTTTTTAGCACAACTTCCCTCAGAACGTTTTGTCATTTGAGAGCGAATTCTTTTGTGTACAGTGTTTTAAAAAATTCATCTAAGTCAAAAAATGCAATTATACCGTGAACATTTTCGTGCGATGATTTTTTACAATTTTCGGCGTGGGTTATCGAGACAAGAGTGTTTGAATCAACTTGTTTCGTTTTTTGGCGATGAAGCACCATCAAAAAACACTGTTCATCGCTGGAAACAACACTTCTGTCTCGGACGTCGTTCGCTCCAGGAAGAATTTCGTGAAAGACGTCACACTTCAGTCACTTTGTCAGAAACCATCGATGCTGTGCGTAAACTGATTAAACAAGACCGACATGTGACATATCGTGAGATTGAGGCATCTTTGGGCAATAATATGATAAGCATCAATAAGATATTGCATGTTTATTTGGCCATGGAAAAAATTTGTTCTCCTTCCCACATAATTTGACGAATGCTCAAAAAACGGCCCATGTTGATTGGTGCAATGATATTTTTAAAATGTTTAACTGCGGCAGTGTATAACATTGTCACTGGTGACGAATCATGGATCTATGCATATGAACCCGAAACAAAACAGCAATCGACTGTATGGGTCTTCCAAGACGAGCTAAATCCAACAAAAGTTGTTCGTGGAAAAAGTACATCGTCGCAAATGATTGCGTTTTTTTCGGTATAACCGGCCAAGTTGCCACAGTGCCTTTAGTGAAACGTAGGACGGTCAATTCTGAGTGGTATACAACCATCTGTTTGCCAACAGTGTTCGAAGAAATGAGGAAAGATAATAAGAGAAGATGGATCATTTTGCATCACGACAATGCGAGCTCTCACACATCAGCTGAAACGATGAGCTATTGGACCACTCAAGATGTCGAATTGATGGGCCATCCACCGTACAGGCCTGATTTGGCACCCAATAACTTCTTCTTATTCGCTAGCATCAAGAAAAAAATGCGTGGTCAACGTTTTTCTTCGCCCGAAGCAGCTGTTCAAGATTCATGTTTTGGAGGTGTCTTAATCGGAGTGGAAAAAGTGCTTCGCAAATTGGTTTGTGCGCATGCAAAAGTGTATCTTAAAGGAGATTATTTTGAAAAACCATAAAACCATTTTCAATGACAAATTATAGTGTTTTTATTGCGGGACCCAAAATATAAATAGCAACCCTCGTAGGTATGATATTTTTTTTTTAATTGGACTAATGGTTCTGGCATTTAGGCATATTAATGTCCCATTGGTAGGCGATATGTCAGTGCACCGACTGGGTTTACGGTATCGAATGAAAGGTATGATATTCTATTAATTTTTAAAATTCGAAGAAAGAGCAATAAGGAGCAGCTTTAGTTACGAGACTGCAATACTCGATATAAAAAACATAGGTTTCTAATAGCCTGTAGTGGAAAATATGCAACACCATATCTTAAAACCTGTCTTTGTGGCAAGATTGACCGACAGATTTGAAAACCAACTGTGCTAAAGTGCATCTTTTTCAAGATTTCTATATAATTTACAAAGCTATTCCAATATTCCAAGGGCTTGACAAAAACTTGTCAAAATAGTCAAAGAAAGTCAGATATACTCTTTAAATTATTAATGTGCCGATATTGATGTAGTATAACCCGATATAAAAATGAACCGGACCGTAAAGTAACGAGTAGGAAAATATCAGCATCAATTTAAAAGTACATATTGATATATTATCTATGTCCCTATATATAAGTGGTTTAGTAATCAATATTGCACCCGATTTTTCGATAGCCTTTGGCATGAGGAAAAAAAAGTTCTACTACGACATATCAAAAAAATCATTTTCCCCTCGGCAAGTTTTTGTCCTTACAAGTCGGCCCATTCTGCTATAAATACAGACAAATCCATATAAGAGTGCTCTCTGAGGGTATTTAAACTCGACCCGGCTGAACTTAACTTATTCGCTTATCTTTTTAACTTATCTTTTTAACTTATCCCTAAGTATACCGACCTTTTGTTGTAGCAAACAAGGGATAGATAATGAAGCCAATGCATGAACAGGAGCCCATCAGTAAATTCACTTTCGATATAAATCTCGAAGCCACAGTACACTCCTGCAACATTTTCCTTAAAGCAATATCCTCAGAGTCCTTAAAAATAAAATAAAACAAAATATAAAAAAGAATCACACCGAAAATATGATTTATGTTTCCCTTTATCAAATCTCCCCACCCTGCCTTACCATAAGTTCAATATACAATAAACGTATATTATCCATAAATTTCTCATACTCAAAACGATTAATGCACAACAACACGGCCCGTAATATGGTATTAAAGAACAAGACGGCTATGTAAGCATTCCGGACAATGGCATCCACGGGCTCCGTACTAAAGCCAATGTCCAAAAATTGAGTGGTATTAATCATGATGTACGGTATCAGACACGAGTAACGCCGCCAATTATGCTCCAACAAAAAGGACCAAAATTTCATGATGCGCAAACTGGTACTGAACAGTGGCACATCTTCGATGGTGCGGAGTTGCATGGTGGTGGTCAATGTCCCAGCGACTCTTCAGGCGAATGTTGGTTGAAACCTCCTGCTAGGTATTGCTGTGAATGACTGCGATGGGAGATCTTCGAGTAACTCATTTTGTAGTTCATTTTTCCGTCCAAAGGGTGCATGACTTGCGGCTTTTTGTTTAATTTTGCAGTTTGCGGAGAAAGTTTTTCAAACAAATTAAGTTTACTTCCTCTATAATTTTGCTAAGCTATGTTAATTGGTATCTCCTTGAACTCTAAAGTAATATCCTTAAACTATTGGCATTCACTTGTTTTCATTGGAAATTGAATATAAAAATGAAATAGGTAAAGCAAAATAGAATCAATAATTTGGTGTGGGCACCTTTTGGCTGCAGAATATACCCATTCCAGCTATTTGGCTGAACTGATAACGATATGTCTATGCCAGATTTAGGTCCATTCTGAATATGGTCAAATCGAAATCCAAGCAAGGGTCTAACGTACCAGTAAAAATTTCGTAATTTCGGCATGACCGGATTTTTTATACCCATTACTACACTGAAAATATTATGTTCGTGAAAATCACGAAATATTTCATATAAATTACGAAATGTGTCTTATTTTATCAGCCAAAAGATATGGATGTAATATGATCAGGGCCTCAAAGTTATGGTCCTTACAAAAAAACCATAACATTGCCAATTGTATGCTATTTGAATTTAATTTTAACAATGGCACGATTTCGGTAAAATTAACAGTGTTCAAATGTAACTACAGGGTGGAGCGCGAAAAAATGGTGTTCAAAGTTGAACACGTTTTAAGAAACGAATAATAAAGAAAACCTTAAGAACTTTTTCCGCTGGCAGAATGTTCAAAGTTGAACATGTTTTAAATTGTTTGTTGGGTAATGTTGCATTCTCAAGTGCAGCCCATAAAATTGTATACATTAGATAATATTTGTACGCTCGCTCATGATCGTACTTTTCCACATGGTGATAATGACCAGTGGTAGGATCAGCCCGCAAAAGAAATGTGACACTTTTCTTGTACTTAGGATGAATACCAGTATTGAAAATTGTATTGTATATTATGTTTTGTATATTTAGCCTCCGCTTTGGTTTGAAATCTCTGCTGGAGGTTATACTAGATAACTTGAAATATTTTCAACATTTGATATAATCACTTTTTGTATAAATAAAATTGAGTATCTTACAAATGCTCAAACGTGAATGACGTGTCATTTACTCATTTTTGGTCCTTCGAGCCGGATCTGCGGATGTCTTGTCATGACTTTTTTCATTTTCATTCTCCGCCAATATTGGACATATTTTTGTTATAGGCCGCTTAAAAACTCCACTTTCAATTTCCACAGTTACCACCTGTACTCTGTTATCAACGCCTTTATGGACTTCCACTATTTTTGCCATCGGCCATTTTGCAGTTCATCTTTTATTAACTCAACTTGGCCTTTTCTGAGATCTGGTCTGGGCTTCTGTAATTTGTATCTTTGTTGAAGATGTGTTTAAATAAATGGTTTATTTGCACTGGTGGCTGTGGCGGCACTGTTTGTTGAAAAGAGTGGAGAGTTTGCGTGGCTTATAGCGGGTGATGGGAGATTTGTATTCGTCTGCCTTTCAGTTGCCATCATGCATTGGACACGTGAGGAGAGGTCATTTTGTGTTGAAGCATATTTTCCCATTGCACACTCGATCAATGCAGCGCAGCGTGCTTTTCCTCAGTGAGTTTGTACACAAACAAAATGCGCGGCACTGGAGTAAAACAAACCCCAGAAAACTTCACCAGAGACCTCTGCATTCGGTCCGCGTCACAGTGTGGTGCACCATATCACGAGTATCAATCATTGGCCCTTATTCTTTCCAGGATAACCGTCTTGTCGTAACTGTGAACTCCGACCGGTAGTTGACTATGATACAGGAATTGTTTCTGCCGGCTCTTGAGGCAATGCAATTAGAGGATACATGGTTCCAACAGGATGGTGCCACTGCAGGTTACCCTGAATTGTTTAAAGCAAATGTTTCCTGGAGGGCTTATCTCTTTGGGGGGCAATGTGAACTGGCCGGCACGCTCACCAGACTTAGCCCAATGCGATTTTTTCCTTTGGGGTTACCTGAAGTCGAAGGTGTCCCAATAAATTGGAAGACCTAAATGACCCTTACTGTTCAATATAACTAAAATATAAAATAAATTTTTCTAAGGTTCATAATTTTTTTATTTCATTCCCAAATAAGCAAATTACGCTCTTCACCCTGTATAACACAAAATCAATATGGTTGATGGAACAACATAGACATGGTTGGAGTGACAAATGAATTGTTTAAAAGTTTTATTTTAACAATTATGTGTGACGGCCCAAAAACCATTAGTGCAGGGTATAATATAGTCGGTCACATCCGAAATATTTCATAAAAATTACGAAATTTGTCTTATTTTATCGGCCAAAGAAACTTTTTATAAGAAATAAAGGGTGATCCAACCACATTGCATGATGCAGATAGTGATGCAGTGTTTTTGTTTCAGTGTTTGACAAATTTAACAATGGAGAGGCCCTCAATTGAGAGTGTTAGGATTGTTGAAGCCTTTTATGAAAATATGCATTCAAATCAAAATACATTTTGTGATATTTTTGGTTGACATAATTGACTAAATGTGCCCAAAAATGGGAGATTTGTGCGCAATTTTCAGAAAACCGGGTCTGTGGAAAATTTGAGAATGCTTGAATATAAAATCGGTAGTCAGTCAACCAAAATGCACGAAATGCACTTCGCGATTTTTTTGGTTAGCATTATCAACCAAATGTGCCCACAATCGAGAGAATTGTCACAAGTTTTAGCAAACCGGGTCCTTAGAAAATGTGAAAATACCTGCACATGCTCGTCCAGTTCGTTATGCGGAAAAAATTTATGTTATTCGCTGTAGTTTAGCAGAAGAGACGTCAACCTTGACTCGTCGTAGAGCCCAACCATCTCACGAACATCTCTGATCCGAATTTTGAATACAAATTTGAATTTACGCACTTACAAGGTTCCATTGACTCAAGAGCTGAAGCCTTCTAATCATTTCATTCGTCGTCATTACGCCGAATGGTTGGTTGAACAGACAGAAGTGATAGTGACTTTACAAAGAAAATCATTTTCAAAGACGAGGCACACCGTCACCTCAGTGGATTCATAAAAAGGTGGAATTTTTGCATTAGGGCCAATGAGCATCCAGTGAATGTTAAAAAGCCGATGCATCCAAAATGAGTGACTGTTTAGTGCATTGTATGGGCATCGGGCCGTACTTTTTTAAAATAAGGTTGGCCAAGCAGTTACCGTGAAAAGTGTTCGCTCTCGCAAGATGATAACGGATTTCTTGTGGCCAGAAACCTGGGCGATAAGTAGTTCCAAGCGGATAGTGGCACTTGTCATACAGCCAACGAAACAATGGATCTTTCAATTCAAAGGCTGTAATATCTCACGTCTTGACGATGATAATTGGACTCTACGATGTAGTGATATGACACCGTTGGACTTCTAATATTTAAAAGAAAAGGTGAACGTCGAAAAGTAAAGAACAATTCAAGAGCTAGAGGAAGACATAATTCGGCACATTAAAAAAACCTCCTTTATGCTTTAGAGTCATTGAAAATATAGACCACCGGATAGAGGTATGCCACCGAAGCCGTGGCGAGCAGTTGGCCGATTTATTGTTTCACACATATCGTAATTGCTGTAAAATTTTTATGCTGTAAAATAAAAAATACTGAATGTTTTTGGACCAAATATTTTTAAAACATTTATTGATGTATATTGTATCCAAAAATAATCTACTTATTCGAAATGTCCGCCTTTTGCCTTTACACACGCCTTAAGTCACACTGGCCAATCGTCAATAGCTGCACGAACCTCGTCCATTGGAAAATTGGCCACAGCTCGAACCAAAGCAGTCTTAAGAGATCCAATCTCGGGGTATCTTTTGTGACAAACCTTGTCCTCTAAAACCGTCCACAATTTGTAATTCAATTAGGTAAAATCTGGACTGCCTGAGGGCCATTCTTCAGAGGAAATGAATGCTGGCAAATTGTTTCGAAGCCAGGTCTGGGACGTTTTAACCATATGGGCCGGCGCAGAATCCTGCTGCAAAATCAATGGCTGGTTTTGGAACAGGGAATTGTTAAGAGGCTTCACAACAGCTTCCAAAATGGTTTCTTGGTAAACATTGGCCGATGTTTTGACTCCTTGTTCGCAGAAATGCAGGTCAGTGACCCACCGTAAGAGACACCCCACACAAACCATGACTGAAGGTGGGTGATGATCCTTTTCCACCCTTGGGTCAGTTCAGATGCTTCCTTAGATGAACGCACATACACTCTATCATTTTGCTTGTTAAATTTTTCCTGAACGGTAGAAAATGTTTTCATCGGTGAACAAAATTTTTCTGTGCAAGTTATCAGCGTGCTTCACCAAAAGACATTTGCATTTTTCAATCCTATTTTTTTTAAAGCTGCAATCAATAAATGTTTGGTACGTCGTTTGAAAGCCCCAAGTCCCAAGTCTTTTTTAATGATTCGACTCATGGACTTTTCACAGAAATCCGCTCCGAAAACAAAAAATCATTCTTGATTTAAAGGCTTTGATGACATGCGGTGTTCGAACAGAGCGTGGGCGGCCCGACCGGTTGCGGTCTTTTACATCTCCAGTCTCCTCAAACAGTTTTATGCATCGGTAGACGAACATGTGGCTAATCCCTAGTGGCCGGAGCGTTTTGAAAATATCGCTTTTTTCATTTCACACTTAAAAAGCGCTATAACAGCGACACGGTTCTCATTATCTGACCACTCCATGATGAAAGTTGAAACAATTTTAAAATCCCGTTACAGACTAACGCTATTGAGGTTAGCTTTCAAAACCCATACGACATTAACGGGGTATGTTCAGTTCTACTATTGAAATGTGTGTGTTCAATGTTGTAACAGTATTTATGTCTCTACTAAGTAATAATAAACAATATTAAGATAATTTTCTGAATTTTTTATGAAAAAAATATTAAAACAAATTACAAAATCGGTTTGATGATAACATTCGAACCACTTAATGAAAGATTTACCCATATTTTAAGAATTTCTTTCATACTTATATAGAATATCTTTCATAAGATTTAGTAGTTTCATACTTTATATGAAATTATACTTATTTTTCGTGAGATTACATATTTTTCATATTTTCATATTTTCACATCTTCCTCGTCATGGCCCTCCCTATGACAACTCCAACATCTTTAATTGTATAAGCAAACGATTTTTTGCCATTTAGTTAAATTGTGGATTTACCATGTATCCGAAGGTATGTTGCACCGATACTACAGTTCCAATAGCTGAAAATTACAGAGCACCAACTAACATTCGGTTGTACTGATGGAATAATTAAGTTGCATGTAACCTCAATCATTCGGTTGGCAAAAATAATCGGTTTTGGCAACGAAATTGTTCTCTGTGTGCGTGGTTGCTAGCGAGCTCCAGACCACTATTTTCTGAAAAACCTGGTAGCAAATGGTTTCGACTATGAAATCGAATCATGCATTGGATAAGTAAGACAATTTGTTTTATATCATTTATCGCACATAACTTTTCTAATAAAATTTTGCTCCTAAAAATTTGGTTCTAATAAAATTTAGAATGTAAAGGGTTTTCCAATAGGGACATAACAATTTCGTATTTTTTTGTCAACGCATCCTCAAACAATTTTAATGATCTTTCAGTGTGAAAACGTTATTCAAAGTCATCATTTTCATCATGGTAAAGTTCAATTACGAGCAACGTTTGGAGTCGCTAATTGGCGCTAACTCCAATTTTCGGCCTTAATAATCGTGCCACCCGACAGGCTGTGCGTGCTATAGTGGATAATCGAAATTTTCTCTTTTGGATGTTTCGGCGCACGTTGGGGTATTTGACTAACAAAACGAAGATTAATTGAAAAATGAAAGTGGAGATATCTGATTAATGTTATAAAAGCAAAAGAATCGATAACATACGAGGGTGACCGCAAAACTAACGGGCCTGGCACATTTTCTGTTTTACTAGCAACTTTTTTTTGTTTTTTAAAAGCAATCTTTTATAAGCCATCTGTCAAAATTTCCGAAATATTTAATGATTATTTTCTTTGTTACAGGTGATTGAAGTACGCAAGTTTTATAATTTTTGAAAAAATGGAAAATAAAGAGTTTCGTGCGGTAATTAAACACTTTTATATGAAAGGTTATACGCCACAATTAATCAAAGATGAATTGGATTCTGTTCATGGTGATAATGCACCATCATACTCCACCGTGAAATCCTGGGTTCAACAATTTAAAATGGGTCGTTCAAGTACGGAAGATGAACAACGCTCTGGAAGACCGAAAACTGCTACTACTATTGAAAACATTAGAAAAATATTTAATGGAGTGACTAAAGATAGACGAATAAAGCTCAAAGAACTTGCTGATATTGTTAAAATACACGAAAAACAAGTTTGGAGTATTTTACATGATGGACTCCACATGAAAAGGCTATCCGCAAGATATGAGCCGCGTTTGTTGACTTTGCCCCAAAAAATCGTCCGTTGGACCAATTCCGAGGAGCTTTTAGCGATTTATCAGCGTAATCCAATAGAGTTCTTGCGCCGATTCATAACTGTTAATGAAACATGGATCCATCACTACATCCCAGAATGCAAAGAACAGTCAAAACAATGGCTGGAAGCTGGTAAAAGTGGTCCCAAGAAGGCGAAAACTGTTAAGTCAGCAGGAAAAGTAAGGGCCACAGTATTTTGGGATGCAAGAGGTTTAATATTTATTTATTATCTTGAGAAAGGAAAAACTATATATAGTGAATATTATTGTGCATTATTGGACCGGTTGAGTGAAGAAATCAAGATAAAACGACCGCATCAAGATAATGCTCCTTCACACACTGCATTTTTAACTCAACAAAAACTGGCCGAATTACGATTTGAAATTGCTCCGCATCCGCCATATAGTCCAGATATAGCTCCTTCTGATTATTTCTTGTTTCCAAATTTAAAAAAATTTCTCGGTGGCAAAAAATTTTCGTCCAATAGCGAGGTTATTGCTGAAACTGAGGCATATTTTGAAGGTCTAGAAAAATCTTATTTAACGGATGGAATTAAAAAACTTGAAAAACGTTTGATGAGGTGTATTGGGTTGGAAGGAGATTATGTTGAAAAATAAATAATAATAATTCCAAAAAAACGGTTCTTTTTATGTTAGGCCAGTTACTTTTGCGGTCGCCCTCGTATGTTGCTTAATTCAATTTTTGTGTTGTTACAAAGTTCGTAAATTATTTCGATTTTTCCGCGTTTTTGCAAAAAGTGTTTTTTTTTGTATTTTCAAGTGCAAGTTTTTCTATTTTTGCCATTCAAAAGCCAAATATTATAATGGATCCTTCAAATTCAATTCCAACTAATTTCGAACAAAAAAAGCAGTTGCAGGTTGACATTTACCCTGTACAGCTATTTTTAATCATTTATGAAAAAAAAGGTCTAAAATTTAGCCATTCTTGAGAATTATGTAGAGTTTTAAAATGGTACCGGTCAACTTCGTGTTCTAAAATTTACGTTTTTTAAAGCTTAGGAACTGTACTTATATAATAAACCAAAACATCTTGAGCGTTTTTGCGCTAATTCGATTTTTTAAAAAAAAATTTAAAAAAAAAAATCATGTCGTCCAAAGTGAGAGAAGAACCGTGGCTGTAGTTTTTGTTTTCGCTTTCGTTATCCTCATCATATGTGACCCGGCCTATGAAAAGGTGGCTTATGACTCAAAAAAGAAATTGCGAGAAACAGCTCTGTTAAAGATAAGTCAAAGTTAAAGATGAGTCATAAGCCAAAGTTAAAGATGAGTCATAAGCCACCTTTTCATAGGCCGGGTCACATATATTGTTGTTATTGGTATTTATGTTTGTATATTGCAATATAAGTATGCACTCTACATAAAAATAATGTGTGTGTGTTCTGTATATTGCGATGTGTAGGGTAAGTTTATTTTGTCTTCGCACTCGTGTTCTTAGATAATTTTGTATTACTAAATTTAAATAGCAGATAATATGTGTAAAATAAGTGTACATACAATTCGATGTTAGTGGTCGTGGTGGTAAATTTCGGGTTCCTCGTATTCTTTTTACAGCAACATTATAAATTTTACGAATACCATTGAGCTATGAAGCAAAAATTTTCAAAATAATTTACTTAGTAGTTCTTAAATAAAAATATCAAAATATTATTTTAAAATATAGCTTTTATTTCAATTGCTCACAACTAATAGAAAAGTATTACATAACACAATGTTAGCAAGTCTATTCTCATGTTAGAACTAACATTTAGAACTAATAATTTATAATAATTTTTTGTTGAAATATCTGTAAGGCTTTAAGAAGCCGGTCAAATGTTTGGGGATCGTATAGTATGTTATAGCGCCCATATTATATATCATGGCCGATGCATTATTTTGGTATCTGAGAGGTTAGCATTCACAGAGTTATACGATATTGATATAGCCTTATGTGGGTTGAAAAGATTCTTTCGGCTGTCGGTTTTTAATTTTTTACTCATTTCTTGGCCGATTTTAGTGCAATTAACGTTAAAACGATGGACCTCATTGAGGGCTATCATATTGATATTTTAAGGTTCCGCGTGGGATATATACATCGAAAGTTATAGCACAATATCGGATGTAAATATATATTTTTGAAATACTCTAATCCATATTGTCGCCAGTTGATTACCGAACTTAATGAAATTAACTGTCTATTGCAGTTGGGGCTATCAAATTGACCTGTGAAGGCACTTGGGATATATATCGGGAGTTATAGCCCGATAGCTGCAGTAAATGTTTTTTTCGACGAAAGTTAGGCCATTTGAATTTTGATTTTGATTAAACTAAGTACAAAGGACGCATATTGTTGAGAGCTATAATTTTAGTATTTGAAGGTGCCACGTGAAATGCATACTTCAGAAGTTATAGCCCAATATACGTTAAAAATTATATTTTTGGCGTATCTTTTCCATAACTAAGCCATTTTAAGGCCGATTTTGATAAAATCAACTGGAATCGGCTAATAACCTCAGAAATAGTTAATGTATATAAACATTACATCTCCGGAAAGCGTCTTTAATTAATCTCCATTTTGGGGGTACAATACCCCACTGTGCGGCGCCAAAGAGACGCCTTACCTCTCAAAGCGACGAAAATATCGCAGCCGTACGTGTATAGATTCAAACGTTCTCAGGAATTGGGGATCTCTTAAACCACACTGTGGCGTATTTTACGAAAAGATCTTGCCCATCATCCTTATAAGACCAAACTGACTCAAGAACTAAAGCCACTTGATCATTTTAAACACCAAAACTGCCGCGATTGGGCTCTGACAAAGTTTCACGAGAATCCAGAATGTCATCGAAAAATCATCTTCAGCGATAAAGCTCATTTCTGGATGAGTGGTTTTGTTAATAAACAAAATATTATTGGACATCAACAAACCCACATGTGCTTCAAGAGATACAATTGAATCCGCAAAAAATTACTGTGTGGTGAGCTTTCATGCCGGAGGTGGGTTGGCCGTATTTTTTCGTTGATGAAAACAATCGTCATGTTACCGTCAATAGAGAGCGCTGTCGTGCAGTGTCAGAAAATAATTTTTTGCAAGAATTGGATGAGGTTAACATCGTCGATATGTGGTTTCAACAAGGCGGTGACACTAGCCTCACAGCACGCTTACAATCGAAAGGCCATTTCGGTGAACGTGTTATCTCGAGAAATGATCCGTTCGAATAGCCACCACGTTCATGTGATTTAACGCCATTGGATTTATTTTTAATGGACCACATCAAGTCATTGGTCTATGCCAACAAGCCAAAAACTTTAGACGAGCCCAGAGACAACATCCAATGCAAAATTGCCAACGTTCTGGACGAAATGTGTGCAAGAGTGGTAGAAAATACTGTACAAATAATAGATCGATGTACACAGGCTCGTGGTGGTCATATGACCGAAATCTAATTTCATTCTTAAAATGTAATATTTTCACTACACCTGGAATAAATTTGAACTTTAAATCTTTAATATTCTGTGTTTTATTATAGTATAAAATTATTATGTCCTTAATGGAAACCCCTGTATTTTGCTTCCGATTCGATTAGGTTTTGTTAGTACCAATTTTTATCACTATAATCCCAATATATGGCAAGATTAAAGCGTCAAATACATCTGTACTAACATTTTTTAAGCTAAGTCAAAATCTCTCTATCCCAGCGTAAACAAAGATGTTTCAATTTATATCAGTCTTCATAAATCTCCCCTTATGCACGACAATAGGTCTAAGCAAGATTGGAAGTAAAATGTAACTAGTATTTAAGAAGGACCTCAAATGCGGAAATTCGCTTGTATAGGAGCTATAGGAATATATGGATTTATCGTATCGTTATCATTGGTTGCAGGTCTCTCATAATGCATCATATGAAATTAAAGCTCTCTTAAATTGAACTTCTTAATTTCAGAATCTTTGAACATTAAAATCAACCAAGGTAGCCTCATATAAGAAACTAGAAGAATTTCTTTGCCTTTCAGGAAGGCAAATGTTCAAATTTGCTTCAATTTTTGTTGTTTCCTTTAAAGTTTTTTTTTGTAGAGACTACCTTAGTAGATGTTTTTCGTTGATACCTGTTCAATAGAAAACGACTTCTACGCACAAAAAAAAACCTAAGTGATTAAAACAAAATCATAAGGGCAGCAAAACGATACCTTTAGGCATTTATTATGTGAATAGGTTGAAAGTGTTGATAGCAGGCTAGCAAACAAACACGTATAAAATAGTATAAATTATAAAGCAACTGCTCAATAATTAAAGGGCCTCCTAACAATCGAATCATAAATAAATTGAGTGAATATTTATTAAATAATATGCGTAGCAATCGGATTTCAAAAGGATTCAAAACACAGTTAAACATGAAATTATGATAAAAAAGAACTGTTGGCCGACTATAAAGGCAGTTGTAAAAAGGCGCTCAAATTGTCGAAAGAAAAAAATAATCGGACTGTAATGAACGTGAAGAATTTAAAAATGTTAAATAATAATTCAAATGCCAATAAAAGTAGCATTATCCTGTATAGAATCGAGGATATCCCTTTGATGGCCATAAATGTGAAAATTTTAAAGTTTTGGTCGCTGCTGCTGAACGACAATTGGCGCCAGTATGCGGCTATTGTACCCTACCTAGTGCTAAATGCCCTGCAGCTGCTGGGTCTACACAACAGCAATGGCTTATCACCGCCGGACATTATAAGGGATGTCTATCTTACAATTCTGATTAGCAACACCTGTTTGAGAGCTTTTTTAATGACCTTAAATCGTGAAAGGTTCAGGGCGTTATTGGAATATCTTGCGTCTTTGTATATGGAATTAATGGAGTTGCCAGATTGCACAATACGTCTAATGCTGCAGGAATGCTCGCAACTGGCTGATAAATTATCGAAACTTAACTTGGCCATGGGCATTTTAACATGCATGGGATTTTTTATCTTGCCATTTATGACCAAGGAAAGGGGTAAGTGCTTAATTGTGCCCCTTACCACCGAAGTCCTTCACAACCTCCTTTTCGCGTTTTACAGCTTTGGTTTTTAATATCCATGTACCCGTGGTGGACAAGTACGAGAGTCCCTGGTATGAGCTGGTCTTCGCCATTCAAGTGATCATGACTCCCGCTGGCATGTGCATGTTTATACCCTTCTCCAGTTTATTGGTGTCCATGATTCTCTTTGCGAGCCTTATGTGTAGAGTGTTGCAGCGAAAACTGAGAAGCATCACCGGCACTGGGGACAAGAAGGTGCGTGAAGAGATAATTCAATGTATCAAATATCAATTGAAGGTGGTAAGGTAAGGCCAATTCGATTTAAGGGCATGGAACTGGAATATCCTTATTCTTTGTCCTTTCAGTTTGGTCGATACCATCTACAGCATAAACACCCTTATGTTTCTGATAGAGTTTTTATTGTTCGGAGCTTTATTGTGTGCCCTGCTCTTCTCCATCATCATTGTAAGTAAAATAATTTCGATTTCAATATAATGGCTTTTCGGTGATATGATAGCATCTCTTAAGATTAAGACGGTGATGCAAAAAATAATCATAGCCGTATTTCTTGCAATGATCTTCGGTCAAAGTTTTGTCACCTACTACTACGCCAATGAGTTGTACTATCAAAGTTTGGAAGTGGCCACCGCTGTCTATGATATCAATTGGTACGAATATGATGTGGAGATGCAAAAGCTATTGGCATTGATGATGGCGCGAACTCAAAAGCCCTGCGCGGTAAGTTGCCTGGAACAAAGTAATAATGTGAAAATTAACCGGGAAAGTCCAAAGACGCGATTTTCGGATGTTGGTATAAAAACACGACAGGGTGAATAGACAAGAAAGATAGAAAAAAAGAGATACAAATTAAACAATAATAGGGTGTGCAAAGTAATTGATTCAGGTTGTTTTTTGAAACTTCATCAATAGCATTGTGTGAAATATAAAGTTTTTAAATGACCGCCTTGGCCTTGCCTGTAGTGCTTTGAGATTATTTGGCAGAACTTTGGTTTAATATTTGCGGAGTTATTCTAGCATTGATATTAATGGTAGTTTTACTCAACGGACCACGAAGCAATTATGGAACTGGATTCCATAACAATTGTGTACATGTAAATATGTCAATATTTTTTCCATTACTTGTAGTAATCCAAAATAAAACGCCAAAGATTTCTAATTATTTCCAATCGATACATTGACACAATTTTGTAACCAACAATCCTATTACGAACATACATACACTGTATGCTTTTAAAGGGTTTCCTTTAAGGACATACCAATTTTATTTATAAATAAAACACAGAATATTTAAGATTTAGAGTTCAATTATATTCCAGGTATAGTGCAAATGTTACATTTTAAGAATGAAATTCGATTTCGGTCATATGACTACCACGAGCCCGTGTACAGCGATCTATTCTTTGGACCCAATTCTCCACGACTCTTGTACACATTTCGACCGGAACGTTGGCAATTTTGCATTGGATGTTGTCTCTGAACTCGTCTAAAGTTGTTGGCATAGGCCAATGATTAAATGTGTCCCCATCAAAAGAAATCCAATGGCGTTAAGTCGCATGAACTAGGTGGTTACTCTACCGGACCATTTCTCGAGATAACACGTTCACTGAATTTGACTTTCAGTAAATCGATTGTAAGGCGTGCTGTGTGTCTAGTAGCACCGTCTTGTTGAAACCACATATCGGCGATGTCAAGCTTATCCAATTCTGGCCAAAAATAATTTTCTAACATGGCACGATAGCGCTCTCGATTATCGGTAACATGACGAAAAAATACTGTCCAATCATACCTCCGACATGAAAACCACACCACACGGTATTTTTTTGCGGATGCTATTGTATCTCTTGAAGCACATGTGGTTTTGTTACTGTCCAATATGGCATATTTTGTTTATTAACAAAACCACTCATCCAGAAATGAGCTTCATTGCTGAAGGTGATTTTTTGATGAAAGTTGAGATGTTCGTGAAGCTTTTCGCCCAATCGGAGAAGTTTCGGCGTTTCAAATGATCAGGTGGCTTTAGTTCTTGAGTTAGTGTGATCTTATAAGGTTGAGGGCTTAGATATTTTCGCAAAATATGCCATACGGTTTGAGAGATGCCTAATTTATATAATAATTTAATTATAATACCCGAGAACGACTTGACTAATTTGGTTTTTTTTGAACGGATACACTTACGGCTGCGATATTTTTGTCGCTTCGAGCGGTACGGCATATCTTTGGCGCCGAAACATCCAAAAGTAAATATTTGGATCCAAATTTATCCACTATAGCACGCACAGTTTGTTGGACGATTGTAATGGTCGGAAATTGTAGTAAGTGCTCTTAAAGTTGCGACCACTGATTCAGAATTTCGGTAGTATTTATAATTGATTTCCAAACGTTGCTCGTAAGTGAACTTTACCATTATGAAAATGTTGTCTTTGGCTTACGTTTTGATACTGAAAGATCATTAGAGGTAAAGTTACGAAATTGTTATGTCCCTTTTGGAAAACCTATTTTATACACCAGCACATGTTTTACTATAAAGTTCAATTAACAGATAAAAATCGTACCTACGTACCTGTATTTTAAAAATGCTATATATTTTTAAAGTCTGCCTTAGCTTTCGAGATAAGTGTTATGTGTGAAACAAGATAACTAGCTCAACAACTACTTATAATAAAAATTAAATTTAGAGAAGGCGTATAACTATTTCGATTTGAATAAAATGAAATTTTTAATACGCCCACCCTACTGGCTAAGAAAGCATATATCATTTGGTATGGACAAAAAGTGCACGAGTAACGCATCGAAAAACATATGTTTTGACAAAATCCGTTTCACGAGTTTCTAAGTCATTTGAGCCACGTTTGTCCGCCCATCTGTGCGGCTGCTTTGTACGATAAATCTCGTAAGTAGCTACCAATCGTTTTTGAATCTTGCATGTCGTAATATTTCTCTAGCCCTGTCTATGAGATTAAAAAAGGGCAATATTGACACACCTCTGTTGGTAACTTCCACACAAATGTACCATTTCGCCCAACTGTGGTATTCTAGTAGTACCTTAAATACTGTTTTAACCATCTCACTAAAAATTATTAATTAGAAATGGAGGTATAAAGTTAACTTGGTGACGGATAATTGGACTTCTAGCCAACCCCTTCTGATACCTCAACCCTTCTGGTACCACCACCGCAAATTACTCCATTCCATTCAAACGTAGAGCCCACTTGTCACGTAGCACACGAAATATGCTTTATTGTGAGCACCGGAATATCTAAATAACGTTTTGCACTTTCATCTGGAAAAAATGATTGACACGCCCCGTTCTGGTCCCTCACACGCAATGGACTATTCCGTCCACTTTTGGTTTTCGTGTTATACCTTGAACGCTATTCATTCGATCTAACTCAAAATCCATACTTAAGAACAGATTTACAAGGTTAACTTGGTAATAAATAATAATTTAAATGTAAATTATGGTACCTACTGTGCAAATGATCACTCTACCCACGTTTGTATTTGGTGCATAATAATAATTTTAACACTAATCATATGATTCTGCTGATAATTGTTAATTAGATGGATGGAGTAATTAGATGAATAAAGGGAGCCACTTCCATGTCCCTTTTTGTACCTCCCACACAGCTTTTTCCCTAATGCATAAATTTTGCTTGAATTTTGTATTCGGCGATATGTTATCTCATCTTTATACGTGCATAAAAAAAATTGATTCCACGACCATTTTAGTACCTTCTACACAGGCAATGTAGAACGGATCGCAAGAAAATATGTAGTCGAATCAATCCACTGAAGCTTTTTTACTCGGTTTGTCTATGTTTAAAGAGCTCATTTGATTCGAAATGATTAGTCTAGAAATTTCTTTGTTTCTGCCCATGCTGAAATAAACCTATATTTCGCTGCCCTACGTACCTTAGGGGTGACGTTATATTTATTTTGTCATTTTGATTTCAACACCTCCAAATGCTGATCGGAGTTCCCATTAAGAATAAAGTATAATACTATATATATTATAAAATATACTTTATATATTATACTTATAAAGTATACTGAATCTCCAAACACACATGGTGATCTCTCTGTGTCTGTCCGCCTGTCTGTGGAAAGCAAACTACAGGTCGCATTATTCGATCTAGGTGGCTGACAATTTGCAGAAATATGTGTTGATGTACTCAAACAGTTTGTATTGAAAATGAGCCAAATCATTCAAAAGGTAAACCCCCCCCCCCAATCTCTGCAAAAGTTACTATAAGTATATTTGAGTATTTTTGGGGGTTTTATACTCTCCACCGACGAGCGGAAGTATGGAAGATTCTAAGACGATCCGTACGTGTGTTGTTCCATTCGTAAGTCTGTTGTAAGCATGAAAGCCAAATTATTTTTTGTTTTTTTTTTGTGTTCCTGCCAAACTTAACAATGCTTTTACTTGTTTTCTTATACAGGCCAAAAGTTACCACGGTGTTAAAAACTTTTTCGCTTATTAATTTTTTTTATATTTTTTTTCTCAGTTTATATTAGTATATACAAAATGGAGATCTTTTTACACTAAGTGTGAAAAATAATGTCACTTAAATGACCACCGTTTTAAGCTATGATGGGCTCGTTTTAGAGCATTTTTCATAACATCTTTCAAAATTTGTGGCGAAGCGTTCGAATTTCTGTAACAATGTTGGCCTTCAGTTGAAGGATAGTCTCGGGCTTGTTTACATACTATACTCGCTTCCAAAGTAAATAGCCAGGTGCTGACAAATCTGGCGATCGCGCTGACCAAATAATTTCCGAATTTCTGGAAATTATTCGCTCTCCAAAAAATTGACTTAAAAGTGCCATTGTGTTTTGGGCAGTGGCTCCGTCCTGCTGAAACCACATCTCAGGTCTGTTTTCAGGGGCAGGACGTAAACAATTGTCTATCATGAACCGATACAGCTCTCCATTTACGGTTACAGCACTTTCATCTTCATTCTCGAAGATGTAAGGCCCAAAGTAACCTAATGGGGTGCATTTTCCCTGATATATGGCTCTTGGAGTTTAAGAACCCCAGCACTTATAGTTCTGCTTATTAACAAAGTCATTCAAATGAAAATAAGCTTCATTACTCATGCGTTGGCGTTAAAATAATTGATCTCTGATTTAAATAAAAAAATTCATTTATTCTAGTTCTTTGTGAATCTCTCCATTATATATTCTCCAAGTGTTATTTATATAACCTGAAAAAATATATAAACGAAAAAGTTATTAAATTTTTAAACCCCATAATAACTTTTGGCCCACCCTGTATATTAGGGGTGTGATAGTGTTGTATGGAGAATCTTAGTAATAAGATTTGGGTATGACTCACCCCCTTAATTTGTGGGGTTTGGAAAAAAATGCATGGGCCAAAAAATGGGGGAGGTGGTATGGGGGCCGAAAATCGGAAGATCACATGAAAAACTAAAATAATTTAACTAACATTTTTAAACTATAAAAAAATTCGAATTTTAAATACATGTATTTTTACTTTTAATAAATTTTCGTTTTTATTAAAAGTAAAAATTCATGTATTTAAAATTCGAAGTTTTTTATAGTTTGAAAATGTTAGTCAAATTATTAAATTTAATTTAAATTAAGTGCATTTTGCATTAGACTCTTCTTATGGGTTAACGTATAGGGTATGACAAAAATTTGTATGGGGACTGCCTTAACGGTTGAATATAGAGGTTGGATTTGTTCTGAGAAAATGTTGGAATTGCAGAAATATTGGGAGTTGGTCTTACATTTAACTCCTCTAGGCGAACTTGTGGGGTAGTTAAAGCAGTGGGAGCAAAATTTAAAAAAAAAATTGGGGGGGAACCCCCTTAGGGGGTGAAGATAGGGGGTAGTTATGTTTGGAAAAAATGTTGGGAGGGAAAACTTAATGGGGTTGGTCATACATTTTACGCCTCTAGGCTTTTTGTGAATATTTTCCCCCAGACCTTTGACCTCGATGAGCTGTCCCACCTCCCGATTTACATTACGATATGACGTGAGCGTGGTTTAGCCCATACAATTCCGAACTTAGAAATACCATTCCTCATGAACTACAGGGTGTCAATGGAGGAAAAAACTCTGGTGAAAAAGTGGGTTGTGCCACTTCCCTTTACATGATACCATTTATAGGCAATGGCATCTATGATGGAGGGTATAAATGCTTTGGACCGGCCGGACTTCCATTAGAGCATAGCGATACTTAAATGATGTTAAATCTCCAGTATAAGT
Source organism: Hydrotaea diabolus (assembly GCA_963513945.1). Classification (NCBI taxonomy): domain Eukaryota; kingdom Metazoa; phylum Arthropoda; class Insecta; order Diptera; family Muscidae; genus Hydrotaea; species Hydrotaea diabolus. Next base: position 14,650,334 of record OY740717.1, on the reverse strand, counting down.
TTATAATAAGATTTGATTAATTCTTTGCGCTTCGGGACTGGGCTTCTGGGCCCAATGACTACCATATCTGTAGGTATTTTATATCTTCTCCACAATGTGGTATACTTATAGAGGTTTTATGAATTTTTGACATGTTTTATGTTTGTAACGCCCAGAACATTATTAAGTCGAAGGAAAATTTTCGGATTCGCTTATGTCCTTTAATTTCATTCGATTAATGTGTTTTTATAACGAATTTTTGAAACAAGCGATTTTTAAAGTGTATATCCAACACAGAAATTAAACAATTTTTTAGTTTTTTATGTACATATATACACTTTTCATAAACATATATACATTTTATATACTTAGTAGGGCATAAATACTGTTACTACATTGAACACACCCATTTCAACAGTAAAACTGAACATACCCCGTTAATGTCATATGGGTTTCGAAAGCTAACCTCAATAGCGTTAGTCCGTAACGGGATTTAAAATTGTCTCAATTTTCAGCATGGAGTGGTCAGATAATGAGAACCGTATCGCTGTAATAGCGCTTTTCAAGTGTGAAATGAAAAAAATCGATATTTTCAAAACGCTCCGGCCACTAGGGATTAGCCGCATGTTCGTCTACCGATGCATAAAACTGTTTGAGGAGACTGGAGATGTAAAAGAACGCCACCGGTCGGGCCTCCCACGCTCTGTTCGAACACTGCATGTCATCAAAGCCGTTAAATCAAGAATTCATAGAAATCCGCTCCGAAAACAGAAAATCATGGTCCGTGAGATGAATATCAAGCGAAAGTCCACGGGTCAAATCATTAAAAAAGACTTGGGACTTGGGGCTTTCAAACAACGTATAGGACATTTATTGACTGCAGCTTTAAAAAAAATAGGATTGAAAAATGCAAACGTCTTGTGGTGAAGCACGCTGATAACTTGTACAGAAAAATTTTGTTCACCGATGAAAAAATGTTTACCGTTCAGGAAAAATTTAACAAGCAAAATAATAGAGTGTATGCGCGGTCATCTAAGGAAGCATCTGAACTGATCCCAAGGGTCATCACCAAGCTTCAGTCATGGTTTGGTGGGGTGTCTCTTACGATGGTCACTGACCTGCATTTCTGCGAACAAGGAGTCAAAACATCGGCCAAAGTTTACCAAGAAACCGTTTTGGAAGCTGTCGTGAAGCCTCTTAACATTTTTCTGTTCCAAAACCAGCCATGGACTTTCCAGCAGGATTCTGCGCCCATAAGGCTAAAACGTCCCAGACCTGGCTTCGAAACAATTTGCCAGCGTTCATATTCTCTGAAGAATGACCCTCAGGCAGTCCAGATTTGAACCCATTGGATTACAAATAGTGGACGGTTTTAGAAGACAAGGTTTGTCACAAAAAATACCCCGACATTGGATCTCTTAAGACTGCTTTGGTTCGAGCTGTGGCCAATTTTCCAATGGATGAGGTTCGTGTAGCTATTGACGATTGGCCAGTGCGATTTAAGGCGTGTGTAAAGGCAAAAGGCGGACATTTCGAATAATTAGATTATTTTTGGATACAATATACATCAATTAATATATTCAAAAATATTTGATCCAAAAACATTCAGTACTTTTTATTTTACAGCATAAACGTGTGTAACAGTATTTATGTCCCTACTAAGTAAATTTTTGTGAAAGTTTGATACAAATTGTGAATGTTGGATAAAGAATTCTAACTTTAAAAACTTCAACAAACGCCATTGTCAAATTTCAAAATTGAAAATTTTAGTTACTACGGGAACAAATTTAAAATCAGCTGTTAGCATAACTCTACCTTTTTTATTGTACCATGGCACCTTCGATATTATTCCAACCGATTTTACTGTTATAGTCAAATTACAATTTATTATGTTGAAAAGAGGATTGTAATTGTAAACGTGAATCGGACATAAGGTTCTTACTTTAATTTTAGAACATTTACATTTTTAGTTTTTAAACAGTACTGTTTTTGTTGTCCTTAATCTCTTGTGGTTTTCTCTATAATTATAGATTTTAATTGGCAACGTATATCCCATGAATATGGGAAGACTGCTGGCACTACTCAAGGTTACATACAGCGTATATACCCTTCTACAAAGGCTGTACGGCTAAAGGATATTGTTGACTATTAAAAATTAATTATATGTATTTTAAGTTTACTGTTTACAAGGAAATTATTATTAAACTGACAACAAGAACAATAAGTGTGTAGTAAAACAAAAACAAAAATTATTGCAAATCATTGGGAAAAATCGCTACATCATGTGCTACAAGCAATATTCTTGTGTGGACTTTAAAGAAATGCAGTCAGTTATAGGAATTTCTTTGTAATCTTTACAACAATTTTACAGCATTTTACAGCAAGACTAAAAAAAATCAACACAATAATTAAAAGAAGGGAAGTGTTATTTTTTTAATTTTTTTTATTCGCGGTAATAATATTGTTGAAGAACAAGAGTACAAAATAAACTCGTACTCAACCACGCATTATAATTTATTGTATCGTACTTGGCACAAGGGCCTTTTGTCTTATTACTCGGAATTTTTTTTTTTTAAATATTTTGAAAACCTTTTATGGTACCAATCTGCACTCAAACTCTAGTCTAATTTATATTCGATATGCTTATTAGTAATTTTCAGCAGAAGCTGCCAATACCATAAGTGGGCGGAATGGTTCATTTGCATTGGACGTACCAGAATGTCATTAAAATATGTCATCTATTCTTTTCGTACACCTTCACACGTTATTAAAAATATAATAGAGTTGGGTGCAGTGGGTGACAAGTTATTTGGGTGAAGAATGGGGCGTGGCTAGGAATCACATTATTTGTCAACAGGTTAAACTAATATCTCTGTTTCTCAGTATTCATTTCTCTGGTGTTAAGTACGAGGGCGGTTCGGAAACTTCTTAGCCTAGCACAAAAAGCGCGGTATAAACAGAAAAAAGGTAAGTGTTTTGGAAACGTCCATCTCTGCTATGAACACATGTTAAATTTTGTTTCGATCTGGCAACTCCTTTATATGGAAACAGGTGTTCACAAAAGACGCATCCGCGATTTTTTTTACAATGGAAAAATTAGAAATGCGTGGTGTTATTAAATATTTACATAAAAAAGGTTTATCGGGACAAGAAATTCATAATGATATGGTGAATGTGTTAGGTGAAAGTGCTCCTTCATATGCAACAGTAAAAAATTGGGTTGCTGAATTTAAACGTGGTTGTACAAGCATTGAAGATGAACCACGTAGTGGACGTCCAAAAACAGCAACAACAACAGAAATTGTAGCCAAAGTGCATGATATGGTATTAAATGATCGACGAATAATAGTGCGTGAAATAGATAATATCATGGGCATCTCAAATGATCGAGTCCATTTAATTTTGCATGAAGAACTACAGATGAAAAAGCTTTCTGCAAGATGGGTGCCGCACTTGTTAACAGTCGACCAAAAACGCATAAGAATGAACATTTCTCAAGCTTGTTTGGATCGTTTTCAGCGAAATAAAATGGATTTTAAGCGTCGTTTCATAACTGTTGATGAGACATGGATCCACCACTATACTCCAGAGACAAAAGAACAATCCAAACAATGGACTGAAGCTGGAGAAAGTGCCCCAAAGAAGGCAAAAACAATTCAATCGGCTGGTATGGTTATGGCAGCGGTTTTTTTGGGACTTCAAAGGTATTTTATTGATTGACTATCTGAAAAAGGGCAAAACAATAAATTCAGAGTACTATTGCAACCTTTTAGATCAATTAAATGTACAAATTCGAGAAAAACGTCCTGGCTTACCACACAAAAAAATAATTTTTCATCAAGATAACGCACCAGAGCACAAGAGTGTTTTAACAATGGCTAAAATCAACGAATTAAAGTACGAGTTGCTTGACCACCCACCTTATTCTCCTGATTTAGCTCCCAGTGACTTTTACCTGTTCCCAAATCTAAAAAAAATCCTTGCTGGTAAGCGTTTTACCTCAAATGAAGATGCAATTACAGTTGTAAACCACTATTTTGAAGACCTTGAGGAAAACTATTTTAATCAAGGAATAGAATTGCTAGATAAGCGTTGGATTAAGTGTATTGAAGTTTCAGGAGATTATATTGAAAAATAAAAATATTTTTGTAAAACTAACTATTCTCTTTCATTGATAGGCTAAGAACTTTCCGAACCGCCCGTATTGATGTTGTGTTAGATCGTATGAGATATTTGAAGAATAAAAAAATTTTCGGAATGGCGCATTTGTATTTAAAGATCCATGATGGGGTGTGTCAAATGCCTTTTTTGATATGCAAGTACAAAGCCGTCCTAAAAACGTTACTTTGTCCACAATTTAAGCGAGTTGCATGTAAAGGGTGGTTAAATTTTAAGGGCCGATGTTGAATGTAAACCACACCTAAACGTCAAAGTCTTTTCTGCATTTCATTTGATATTACACAATTTCAGACTAACTTAATTTGAATTTGAACCATGAAAAGATACACGAGCAAGCAACGCGTCAAAGTTATTCAGGCTTTTTATAAAAATCAATTTTCAAAGAAAATTATCTTCAGTGATGAGGCTCATTTTCACCTCAGTGGATTCGTCAATAAGCAGAACTGCCACATTTGGGCGAATGATAATCCAAGATTGATTGTCGAAAAAACAATGCACCCACAATGAGTGACTGTTTGGTGCGGTTTTTACGTTGGCGGCATAATCGGACCGTATTTTTTTCAAAATGAGGCCGTTTAGGTAGTTACTGTGAATGGTGTTCGCTATCGTCACTTTTTATGGCCCGAATTGGAAGATATTGATGTGGACGATATGTGGTTTCAATCGGACGGTGTCACTTGCCACCCAGCTAACGAAACAATGGCGCTTTTGACAAATCAATATCGGCTCTTAAAATTTGACCACCCTTTACTAGGAGACAAGTTATGTAGGTCCTAATCTGCACTTAAACAGGGAGCTACAAGAAGGGGCGTACCAAGGAATCTAATTATTTTTAGCCAGTTAAGCTTATATCTCTGTTTTCAAGAATCTTTTTGTGTTATATCGTATCAACAGCATTATCAATACCAAAAATGGGGAAATGGTACATTTATATGGAAGGTACAAGAGACGTTGTGGAAATATGGCCCATTTTCAATTCCATAATCAGTTTTAAAAAATCATTACGATATTCAAAATTAAAAAGTGATTGATAGCTCTTTTCGAGTGTTATCGTGCTAACCTGCCGCACAGACAGACATGGCTCAAATAACTTATAAAGTCATATACCAGATCTTCAGGGTCTAAAATGCTTTATTCCGATTTGGTGGGGTGAGGGTATAATAAGTTATCAAGTTTCAACCGGTTGATCCAACTAAAATATGCAACATATGGCTGGTTCATTTAAATACTATATTCATATTTTCTTTCCGTTTACAACATCTAGAAATACTGGTCGGTGACCCTATACAGTATATATTCTATATCGCTATCGAGCAATGTCCGTCTGTCTGGAAGTGAAAAACAAAAAACCGGAAGCACTACTAGATGACTGATATTTTGCAGAAATATGTGTTGATGCTATGGTGAGGACAGTATCGAAAATGAACCAGATCGATAATGTGGTAAACATTTTCCCCACATAAGGACCTCTGAAAAAATCACTACACTTGTAGTTCTAGTGGGGTTTGTTTTACCAACGTATATATCAACACTATCAACCCCGATCGTTCGCAATTTTGACATTTAGTTACGTTTGGCTAGGTAATCTTTGAAGCGTATATAACGATGTGATTAGAAGGAGGCGTGGCAACGCCTATACAACCGTAAACTTAGAAGGACCATCGTAAAAATGTATGTACAATAGTTAACTGTTTGTTAAATCTGGAGGATCTGCGGGAGCTTGCAAAAAGTGGGCGAGACACCGCCCATTGAACTTTTGATATATGTTGGTATAATATTTTCACATTATCCAATATAATAAATAGTCCATAATGAATTTGAATAGTAATTTTTGATCCACAAATATCAATAAATTTAAATGAGCTCATGACGACACAATGGTGCGAGAAATTTAGATATACTTAATAGGGACATAAATACTGTAACACACGTTTTATGCTATAAAATAAAAAGTATTGAATGTTTTTGACCAAATATTTTTTAATATATTTATTGATGTATATTGCATCCAAAAAGAATCTACTTATTTGAAATGTCCGCCTTTTGCCTTTACACACGCCTTAAGTTGCACTGGCCAATCGTCAATAGCTACACGAGCCTCGTCCATTCGAAAATTGGCCACAGCTCGAACCAAAGCAGTCTTAAGAGATCCAATGTTGGGGTATCTTTTGTGACAAACCTTGTCCTCTAAAACTGTCCACAATTTGTAATCCAATGTGTTCAAATCTGGACTGCCTGAGGGCCATTCTTCAGAGGAAATGAACGCTGGCAAATTGTTTCGAAGCCAGGCCTGGGACGTTTTAGCCTTATGGGCCGGCGCATAATCCTGCTCGAAAGTCCATGGCTGGTTTTGGAACAGGAAATTGTTAAGAGGCTTCACGACAGCTTCCAAAACGGTTTCTTGGTGAACTTTGGCCGATGTTTTGTCTCCTTGTTTGCAGAAATTAAGGTCAGTGACCTCATCGTAAGAGACACCCCACCAAACCATGACTCAAGCTGGGTGATGACCCTTTTCCACCCCTGGGATCAGCTCAGATGCTTCCTTAGATGACCGCGCATAACTCTATCATTTTGCTTGTTAAATTTTTCCTGAACGGTAAAAATTTTTCATCGGTAAACAAAATTTTTTTGTGCAAGTTATCGGTGTGCTTCACCAAAAGACGTTTGCATTTTTCAATCCTATTTTTTTTAAAGCTGCAGTCAATAAATGTCCGGTACGTTGCTTGAAAGCCCCAAGTCCTAAGTCTTTTTTAGTGATTTGACTCATGGACTTTTGCGTAATATTCATCTCACGGGCCATGATTTTCTGTTTTCGGAGCGGATTTCTGTGAATTCTTGATTTATTTTTTTTTTTTTAAACAGAGCGTGAACCCGACCGGTGACGGTCTTTTACATCTCCAGTCTCCTCAAACAGCTTTATGCATCGGTAGACGAACATGCGGCTTACCCCTAGTGGCCGGAGCGTTTTGAAACTATCGCTTTTTTTTCATTTTACACTTGAAAAGCGCTATTACAGCGATACGGTTATCATTATCTGACACTCCATGATGAAAGTTGAAACAATTTAAAAATCCCGTTACGGACTAACGCTATTATGACATTAGCGGGTTATGTTCAGTTCTACTATTGAAATGGGTGTGCTCACTGTTGTAACAGTATTTATGTCCCTACTAAGTATAAAAGTCTCCGTAATAGGCGATTAGTAGGTGCATCGACAGTTATACTATGGACACCACGCAGACCAGCCGAACCTTATACAACCACTAGTTTTTTCTTTTGGCCGATGTCTGATACCAACAAATCAACAAGAATTGAACATCTTTGAAAGATGGAGATCACCCCGTTCTGGGGAAACATTTGAGTGTATCTGAGTGACTTTAGTGGCAAAAAATAAGAGTTTTGATTTTTTCCACATCAGTTCACAATAAACATTTCTGTGGTATGTACAAGTGGATGGTACAAGTATACTAAATTTGTCATTCCGTTTGCAACACCACTAAATATGGATCGGAGACCCTATTCTTGATCGTCGTAAAATGTTAAATTTGTAAAATAATAAAGTTTTAAATTCTGAGAAGATTTAGCCAAATCCATCGTTGTGTCCGTGTGCCTATTTGTGTGTCTGTTGAAAGCACGGTAGTAGTAAATCGAACTAACCTAGCTAAGCTATTTGAGGTAATTAATTGGCGAAAACAACTTGGGGAAAAAAGTTTCCTTAAAGGGACTAAAGGCACCTTATTAAAAACTACACATTTTTGAGTTGTTGCTTAACAATTCATCATTTTTCATAATTTTTAAAATAGGTTCTGTTAGTTGAACGCCCTTATTACCTCAAAAAACACATATACCAGATTCATTTCCACAACCGAGTGATTGAGGTTACATGCAGTTCGAGTATTCTATTAGTATAACCAAATGTTAGTTAGTGCTCTGTAATTTTCAGTTATTGAAACTGTAGTATCGGTGCAACATACGAAGTATCTGAACCTTGTTCTTTGAAAAACTTTCAATTTTAGTCAGAGGCAAACAAATGTTTGCTTTAACAATTGAAGTACTAAAAGTACTTATAGGGAGAGTCATAACGAGAAAAAAAAATGGAAAAGATGATGGATGATTCACTAAAAAAAAACTGGTTAATCGATTGAACTAAAGTCAGTTTTAGTCAAACTATTTGTTATTTAAAAAAACCATTAAACAACCTTTATTTTGGTTATGATGAAGTTTTTCTTAAGTATTAGCACTATTAGTTTTCAATACTATTGGTTGCCACAATCAACAGTTGTGTTGCTTGTTGATTGGTTTCATTGGTATGACGGATCATTAGTTGTGGGTACAGAGGTATTTCTTGTGGTATTACGAACCGAATATCCATTACGATTATACAAATTTGGTGACTCCTCTTTTTCAACCGAATCATTGTTGTTTAAAAAGATTTGCAACTTATTTCTCTGTGTGTAGGGATACTCTTAGTGAGAAAAAGTAGTAAAAGATTGTCGAAGATTTTTACTGAAAAAATTGAATTAACGATTGGGTTACAACCAGTTATATTCAAATTATACTCAAATCGCCTGTTTAAACAAAAAAATACCATTAACCAGCCCGCTTTTGGGTTATTATCATCACCAAAAATTGGTTACAATAATTTTTTTTTACAAATTAATAACTTTTCCGCGTTTACGTTGATCGTATTTATTATCTTTTGGTATGTCAAACCAAATATCCAATATAAATATTTGGTGATTGTAACGGAAATTCCTGTTTTCCGAATAATTGTATGTCCACCCAATTCGCAACTATTTTTTTTCTCTGTCTGTACATTTTTTTGAAAATAATTGGATTAAGCCAGGAAAAGTAAAAATATATTAATAATGCCAATTAAAGAAATAAATACCATTAAACAGCCCACTTTTTGGTTATGGTGAAATTTTAGTTATCATCACAAACAATTGGTTACAACAATTTTATTGGTTGCCTCAACCATCAGTTATTATATTATATTATTTTGACAGATTAATCAGTTGTTTGTACAATACGATGATCGTGTTTATTATCTTTTGGTATGTCGAACCGAATATCTACGATTACAAATATTTGGTGATTGCAACGGAAATTCTTCTTTTGCAACAGAAACAATAATAAACAAATGTTTTGCTCTCTGTGTACAAATTCAAATATATACGTTTTAATTTTGAAGTTTTTGCTGAGACTAGGTATGGACGCATGGTACAATATGGCCCAAAAATGACCATTCTTGTTTTTAGCGCTTTTGTATCCTATAGACGGTGGATGGGTTGCTCCTGCCCAAACTTTACGACGTTTTTACTTGTTTAGTTTGTATTTATTTTCAATTTTTGCCACAAACTGTAATTCTAATATGGCAACACAATTATATAGGAACAAACCGCAAAACCACAAGGTTTTGTCAATATATTTATATCTATACAATTGTTCGCACATTCAACTCCTTTGTCAATGTAAATGGTAAGAGACCTTCTATGGCTATTGTACAACTTAGTCATTTGTGACAATTTCCTTGGATAGCCCACGCAACTAGCAGGGAAGCGGCATGCTATACCCCACTACCATCGAAGATGTTCCATTGTACAGCGGCACTTTGAAAATTATGAAATTTTGGTCATTTCTACTGTGTGACCATTGGCGACGCTATTTGAGTTTGATATCCTATAGCCTACTTACCGTCTGCCTGTTTATGGATTTATTTGTAAGTTCTGAATCCTCGGGTGGAGTTGTCAAAAACGCTTACATAGCAGTGCTTTTTTTCATTACTACCCTGCGTGCTGCGATGGTTTGTCTGAAACGCTTTGAGTATGAGGCTTTTTTGGAAGAGATACGTTTGCTGTATATAAATTTAATGGTGAGAAGGGAAAATGTTTAATGTTTTCAAGTAAGAAAGTATTAAAAGTCTTCTCCTTTCAGAATTCTGGGGATCCATGGGTTAACAGAAAACTACAGGAGACCACTGTGACCGCCAACTTTATAGCTAAACTTAATTTGATTATCGGCACCTGTTCGGCTTTAAGTTTTCTAGTGTATCCCATATTTGCCACATCGAAAGGTAAGATTGGATTATGATACGGTGTTTATGATCTTCAGCTGTTTTTTTGCTTCTTTTTTCAGTTTTGCCCTTTGGCATTTATGTGCCCGGCATTGATAAGTATGAGACGCCTTTTTATCAGATTTTATTTCTGATTCAAATACTCATGACCCCCATTGGCTTTTGTATGTACATACCGCTTACCAATTTGATTGTGGCCTTTATACTGTTTGCCATTTTGATGTGTAAAGTATTGCAGCACAAATTGAGGCACCTGCAAGATGTGGACGGAACCCAAGGTCGAGAGGTTATTGTTTGGTGTATTCAATATCACTGGGAATTGATAAAGTAAGTCGAAAACGGTAATATGTAGACATCAAGGTAATAGGTTCATTACTATAGCTTACGCTTTTACATAAGGATATTGGCTATATGATGAAAGTTTGCCTTTGTTTATATGATTCTTTTGAAGAAAAGCGATGTAGCTCATTTTGTTCGGTCTTCCTGCATATATATGTAACCCAAGTTCCTTTTCTTATACTACTATTAAGTTCATACAAAAGCTTTTAGTTCATTAGTCATTCCTGAGATCTAGGTGGGGGATCGCCTTGGTGTCCTGATTGCTGTGCGCGACAATTACACAAGTAAAACCGGCTTATTCCCGTTTAAGATCAATTACTCTTAAACTACAGCTAAAGCTATGGCGAATATAATAAGGATAAGGCCTTTTTATTTCATATTGACTCCAGCTCAAATCTGGATCAAGCCGCATGTTGGCAGATTGTAGCTAAATTCTGCTCATACCCTTTGGTAGCTAAGAATCCAATTAAATCGTTTCTCACTAAACCAAGATCTAGTCTTCATCATATCGGTTAATGTTTTCGAACAGCTCCCACATGTAGATCACTTCGGACGTAAGGTGTGTAGTATTGTATTTTTTGAGAGACCAATAATAATTTCTGGTATTTTCGTATAGCCCCTACGCAAAGATCCCTCCCGATTTCAGAACCTACATTTGTAAATGCCACCATTTACATCCGATTTCGACCAAATTTCGCTTAGAGAGTAACTAGTCACCAACACCCATGTCTTGTGAACTTTGACCCTCCCGACAATTTGTAACCAATCAACCTTTAATTTTACATGATACGTTATAAGCGGCTAATAAATAACTTTGTTGGAAATGGACTATATCCGTCTATCTTATTGAGTAACCCGCAAACTAAGATTCCACCCCATTTGAGGTCATGTAATAAAAAGAATGAATTATTAGCGTCATTAAATATGTCCTTTTTGTGTTAAAGAAATAACATATTAAGTCCGACTTTATTTTAACACCAGTTAGAAACGCCTATATCTCTGAATAGCAGTGTGGTGGAGCGTATTCTATTGTCAAATACGCCCAACTTTTGAGTTCGCTCGCGACAGTGATGAGAGTAAGACGTGTTATATTCATCAAGTGTGTGCTAATTAAATCTAATATATCTCTGAATAAAAAAAAACACCTTTACATAAAACATTCTACGCATATTGTACATAGAATTACACCGTGTGAAAATCCATAAGATAATATAAAATAAATAGTAATAATAAGTCAATTATTTTTTTGTAATGACAGAGCAAAATGCTCTTTACAAAAAAACTAACAATGTAAAAGACAAACTCATGTCAACAGAAGAAAGAAAAAGAAAAAACAGCGACAGCATGAATGCTACTATCGGCACAAAACAAACCAGGGGCAATTATTATGCCCCCCTCTCCTACGACGATAACGAATGTGACATAGAAATTGTGCAAAACTTCGAAAAGCATGTGCAAAACTATAAAAGCAAGAACAATAATGCCAGTGGATCACCAGCAGATCTTAACAAAACAGTGCAAAAAGAGAACAGTGAAGAAACAATTGTCAATGCTGCATCGACAAACAACAAAAAAATTCCTCCTATCAACATATGTGAAATTGAAACAAAACAACTTATTTCTTTTTTAAAAGAAGGTTTAAAAATAAAGGAATTCAAAATCAAAGAATTTCGATATAAAAAATCCCTTTTTGTTAACTCGATGAATGATTACGTCAAGGTTAGAAACTATCTTGAAAAAATTAAAGCGAAATTTTTTACGTTTACACCAAAATCACTAAAAAACAAAACATTTTTGCTGAAAGGTTTAGATGCTAATTGCAATACAGAGGAAATCTTTAATGAACTTTGCACACATGAATGTGATAATCTCAAATTTTTAAAGATAAATCAGTTTAGCACCAAAACCTCTGTTAAAAACGGTTACAAATTGCCAATATTCATGGTACAACTGAGTCCAGAAAGTGATGTAAACAAACTGAAACAAATAAAAACGCTACTTTATCGTGTCGTGGAATGGGAGATGTTACGTCGGCCTGAAATAATCCAATGTAGAAATTGCCAGGGCTTTTTTCATAGCGCCTCAAATTGTTTCCTACCAACAAAATGTGTAAAATGCAACAGTAGTCATGAAAAAGGAAAATGCGAACTAAATGAAGCCCGAAAAGAGGAGTTATACTGCGTTTTATGCAAAAAATTTGGCCATCCAGCGTCCTACAAGGGATGTGAAGTCTACAGAAAGCTGCAAGAAAAACTTAAACATAAGAAACAAGATTTAATAGAAAAAATAAACAATAAACCAATGTATAAATCCTTTACTAATCCAGGAATGAGCTATTCAAACGTGCTAAGAAACGATATTGAACAATCCAATTTAAATCCCACCGGAAGTAATTCATTACTTCAAGAGATTAAAAATATCATGACAAACTTAACAACACAGTTAGTAAATTTACAGCAACAATTGCAAATACAAACGTCCCGTATTGACACACTTTTTAATTTAATAGAAGTGTAATCATGTCTTACCCCACTGCAACCACTATTTCAAAAAAACTGAAAATAATTCATATCAATGTCAATTCTTTGATACTTATAAATCGTAGATATACACTTAACGAATTTATAAAAACAAATACACCAGACATTATCTTACTCAACGAAACGAAGCTCAACAAGAAACATAAACTACATTTTGACCATTACAACATTATAAGAAATGACAGACCTAATTCAAAAAGAAGCGGAGGAACGGCGATTTTGATAAAAAACTTTATTAAATATAAAACTCATACTAATAGTTCAATAAGATCGTTTAAGTTTCTAGAAACTACTGTTATTAAAATCCCATTAAGGGATAACAAAATGTTGTATATAGTCTCAGCGTACTTCCCTTCAGGAAGCAACGACTCATACTTTAAACAGGAATTGCACCAGCTTTTCCAATCCATCAATATCCAAAATGTAAATAACTATTATATACTTGCTGGTGACTTAAACAGTAAAAGAGTTGAATGGGGTAATAATAACAACAACACGAAAGGCAATTTGTTGTTAGACTGGCTCTCAGAAAATGAAATAATATTTAGAACCAAACTCTACGCTTCTTCCAGAGCATCTTATCCAAGATCGGGATCTTTTATTGACGTATGCATCTCTGACATCAGAATAGATATACAATCAGAAAACAATTCCTTAAACTGTATTAAAACCTTAGACTATGATAGCGATCATAGTGCGTTAGAAATCAATGCCTCAATGCACGGAGAAGAGCCATTATTTACATTTTATAAAGAACCACAAAATATAAAATATAATTTTAAAGCTACAAACTGGAATAAATTCAAATCAAAAATTTTAATACAATCAAATAACGAATATATTGTCCCAAACAACTATAATTTACGTAATGACGAAATAGAATCGTATCTAATTAAAATAAATGCTTTAATAAACAATGTGATTGATGAGGTGGTCCCTAAATACAAGGAATGTAAGCATTTTATTCCAACGAACCTAATTATTGAAAAACTACACGCAGAAAAGAGCAGACTTCTAACTTTTATCAAAAGGCATAACAGATTAGAGATCACAATCTCTCCAAACAGACTATCTCAAATAAAAGCAGTACTGAAACGAATTAGTAAGCTTATCAGCGAAAATTTGGTCTTAGCAATAAATAATAATTTTAAAAATAAAGTTTCAAAATTAGGGCTAATCAATCCTTGGAAATGTTTGAAGGAGTACGAAAAAATTTCAGAAAATTTGAATCAGCCAAGTTAGACACTTTAACAATTTCACCGAATTTAGTACACATCATCCATAACGCAGGTATTGATGATCAAACAATTGAAAAGGACTCAAATCAAAATTTTGTTATCAATGATGAAGAACAAGTTGTTAATGTAATTGGAGCGTATTTTGAAAACACACATTCACATAAGGATATTGACAACAACAACATAATACATACTCACGTCAACCGAACATTCAATACATTTTTGGAGACAAAAACGTTATTTGAGCGCAATCGGACAGTCCTGACAGAGTTTACTGAAATCAAGAGAGCTAACTCTTTATCTGACACTGAAGCAAATGATTTTTTTGTAACGGAACACACAATAAAATATATCTTTAAAAAATTACGTAACAAAACTTCGTCCGGTCTAGATAACATACCAAACATAGTATTAAAAAACATTCCCGAAAAATTGATTCTTGACTACTGCACTCTGTTTAATAATATAATCAACAATTCATATTTCCCAAGAGACTGGAAAATAGCGAAAGTTGTCATCCTACCAAAAAAGGACAAAGACCCTGCTAAACCAGAGAACCTTCGTCCAATAAGTCTTTTGCCAAACATTAGTAAAATATTCGAAATGTGCGTTAACAACACTATCAATAAATTATGCATAAGTAATAGTCTAGTTAATGATAAACAATTCGGATTTAAGCATAAACACTCCACTATTAATGCTATAAACAAACTGGTTTCAGACATTAACTGGAACTGGAACCAAAAACTGTGCACAGGAGCATGCTTAATAGACATGGAAAAAGCGTTCGATAGCATTTGGATTCAAGGATTGATATGTAAATTAATTGACTATATGTTCCCAATAAATCTTGTAATTCTCTTATTTAATATGATAAATGGTAAATCATTCACCGTACACCATAAAAATAAGATGAGTAACACCTATAATTTATTCAATGGTCTGCAACAAGGCACTGTGAATGCACCGATTTTGTTTAATATCTATATTCACGATTTAATTGATAATATAGATAACATTATATCATTTGCAGATGATATTATAATTTACCATGCAGGAAACAAAATTGTAAACATAAATCAAAACCTTCAATCTACCTTTAACATTGTTGAAAAGTTCGCCGAAAACTGGCATATGAAAATTAATATTCAAAAATGCGAAACTATTCTATTTCGTCCAACGGTAGACAAATGCAATTATAACGTTAAAACTAACTGGAAATCATTCGGAATATCGTCATACCAATCCAATATCAAAATAGCAAATAAAGACACTGTAAAATACCTTGGTATTTATTTGGACAAGTTTTTGTATTATGACAAACATGTTGTCAATGCTATAAATAAAGGAAGAAAGGCATTTTTTGCATACAAAAATTTATTTTATTCTAAGTTCATAGAAGCGAAAGTCAAAATTATAATGTACCAATCTCTAATAAGACCAATAATTACATACGGCTGCTCTATTTGGTTCAATATATCACCATCATATATGGAAAAAATTCGGATATTCGAGAGAAAATGTCTAAGAATATGCACGTCATTGAACAGATCCCAGGAGAGCAACTTCCAAAAATATGTATCAAATCTAGAACTATATAATACACTTAATAAGAAAGCACATATTACGATGTACACAATGCACAGACTACAATTTAATAATGGCGCCGTACTATACAGACATAGAGTACATTAAAAATACCATGTTGTCAGGCTTTGTTCCACCAGAGTCCTTTTTATATCTAGATATGAAACGCGCTATGCAGAATGAATCAGGTGTCCCAATTTTCTATCATTTGTATAGACGGGCCAACATTAAAGCTATTGACTGCAATAGGGCGGATATTGATAATTATAGATTTGACACATCAATCCCCCAAAAAGACAGACATTCTAGTCTTCATAATAATAATAAATTTTGGTGGCTTAGCCATAATTAACCTTTTTTCTTTTACTTATACTGACATAGTTTTACCCTAAACAATAATCCATGTAATGTTTTTCTTAAAACAATTTTCATTACAAAAAATAATTCATGAATTCCCAGAAAAAGTAAAAATAAGCTAAGTTAGTAACGATAATCTTGTAATATAATATAAGGCTTTACTAGAGTACCCGTTTGGGTCGTTGTAAATATGTAAATATTTGTTAACTATTGTTTATTGTAGTATAGAAAAAAAATATGAATTGAAAATAAATAAACAAAAAACAAAAAAAAAAAAAACGCCCAACTTTTTTATTGGTTGCTTCTATATATGTCATCACCATTAACTCTGGTCGGTTCGAAATTTGTACATTACTTTACGTTCGTCCAGGTAATATTTAAACTGCAAGTTTACAATGTTATTGGGCAAGGGGCGTGGCACCACCCATTAAACCCTGACCTAAGGAACACCAAATCTCATGAATAATTTTATATGCCAATGGAGTTGGTATAGAAAGAACACATTCCTTTACAATAGCTGGCGGAACAATGCCCCCGTTATAAAATCGCATTGAAGGCCAAAGCAATTGGCTAATAATTTTAAAATTTTAATAGAATTAACTTAATGATAAGCTAATTATTATGTTGGTTTTAAATTGGACAAGGGGACGTGTATACAACCCTGAACTTAAAAATGCCATTTCTTATAAACTCTTAGAGATATGACTGTGATACATACACTCAGAAAAAGGGTTCGTAACATATGATATTGGCATTGAAAGAAAACACACCTTGGTTGAAAAGTGGGCGACGGCACAACCTTTTTAATTAAAGACATTAATCGTCAAAGTAATAAACCGATCGTTATAAAATTTTGACAGTTTGAAATCAATGATAATCGAAATAAAATTATAATAGACTTTGTTATGTTTCAATTCGATAAAAGGTCGTGGTACCACCCATTCTACTCAGAAATTATAAAGGCGTGCTTGCTCATTCTTAAGTGTACACATATCGTCCTACTTTCGTTAATTTTTTCTGCTATAGGATAGGCATAGCAATACACAAGCATGGTCGATTTATTAGGACAATAATTTGTCGATATTGTGCTATCGATTTTTCGATAGCTTATAGCATAGGAAAAATAGTTCCACTACGACTTAACAAAAAAAATCATTTTCGAAGCGCCCAAATTGATGTTTTTTGACTTTTTCTCGACTTTTATTTTTAAAGATTTTAAGTAGGTAATAAAGAAATAAATTTTATTTAGATTATTCCTTTCCAAGGTGGCATACAATATATACAAATATACATTGCCACATATAGTACAATATGTTAATATGAGCGCATGAGAATAGGAATACGACTGATTCGATTCTATACGTATTACTCTCTCAGTTCTATTTAGTAAAAGTGGAGAAAAAGTAAAAAATGGAATTTGAGCGCCTCAAAAATATAGAAAAATCGATGGCACAATATCGATTGATAAATCGAACCACCCTAATGTACGTAGTTATCCAGTCTGGGCGCAAGTCTTGGCGATTGTGATGAGGGGTAAGCTTTTCCCTGCATAGTTTTGCCTGCACATTAGTCTTCTTTGATTTTTCATACGAGTGGTTGTAATCGGCTGCCCAGGGTAACGTGGATACGAAGCCTTACCAGAGGTTTAACCTATAATCCTGTCATTACAGAAGTTAGTGTCATAACTGGGTGGGGCAGGCAGAGCCTAACTGCACATCTGCCCATCCATTCCCTTATCCAATCATCTATCCTTTTATTAAGTGTTTTTTTTTGTCGACCCAATTGGTCTTCTGTCAATAAGATCTCCCATTTGGTAATGCTATGTTTTGCTTGAATATACTTTCATATCGGTTCTATAGTCTTTCATCTATTTTCACACCAGTATGCCCCTTAAAAATCGATTTATCTGTCTAAACGTCAAAAGTTTCTATTGATAATTTCCCATTATATTCTACGCCTCTCTTTCCATCCTACTGTCCGTTAATGTGACACACATTAGGCTGTGTCAGGTGGTGATTTTTTTAACATTATCCGTAATGTTCCTTTTGGCTAAGTCGGCTGGCTCATCTATATGGTCTATATTACGTTGACAAATGCGCTTTACCAATGAAGCCAATAGGAATTATAATGCATTTAACATCTTCTTTTCTTGAAATCAGAGCGGCTAATGCAAACTAGAGTCGTATGGAATACTCGACCTCGAGCTTGAGTATTCAATTATGTTATCATGTACTTGTAGATACTTAAAAACATAATATCTTTAAAATTTTGGATTTTTGGAATCTAATAGGCAGGAATTGCATATTTAACTAGTGCGAAAGTATTGATGAACCATGTGGAGATCATGATTACCAAAAATTATTTCTCCTTACAGGTATGTGAACACCATTAACAAATTAACCACTTACATATACTTAGTGGAGTTTATATCCTCTGGAGCAATGTTGTGTGCCATGCTATTTACCCTGGTCACGGTAAGATATGCAGAGACTTTGGAACTCTCCTCTACACTATTTATCATTCAATTTATATCTTTATTTTAAGGTCGACACAATCGGCCAAAAATTGCTGGTCTTTGCGTACATTCTAATGATTTTTGCCCAAAGCAGCGTCTTGTATTACCACGCCAACGAATTGTACTATCAGAGTTTGAAAGTAGCCTCGGCTGCCTATGAGAGTAATTGGCATGAGTTTGATGTCACAACACAGAACATCTTGAAGTTGCTGATATTGAGGGCCCAGAAGCCATGTGCGGTAAGCGATAAACTGAGAAACATCAACAAGGAATAGCAAATATGTAATATTTCTTTTATTTTCCAGATACTAGTTGGCCGAGTCTATCCCATGAATTTGCAGTTGTTGCAATCGTTACTCAATGCCACGTATACTTATTTCAATTTGTTGAGAAAGGTTTACGGCTAAAGTAGTGTGGGTCTATATTATTTGGTATCTTAAATAATGCAGATGGGTATTGCCCAGCTTTAAGACTTGTGAGTAACCATATTTAAATAGAAAACCAAAATAATTGCAAAAGAAATAAAGTGCATGTCTTTACTATGACTTAGAGAGAATATTTTAAAAAGTATTTCAGATTACGTCACGATAAAAAAATATACATGCCATTAAGGCTAAGCTAATGTCAGTAGCCTAATGTTTAGAGGCCACTGATTTTGGGGTCGGGATATAAAAACACTATACATAATATTAAATCTGATGTTTAGTGACTAGATTTAGAAATTTCTAAAGTAGGAGCAACAGCGAAAATAATTTATTTGGTGTATTCTATTAAGCGTGCAATGAGCTTCATCGCTCATTGAAACAGAATATTTGAAGTTATGTTGTATCATGGCAATTGTTTGTAACAACCAAACTATATGCGCCTCTTAGTGTACCGATCGACTTTGAATTGCGATTTGGCTAACCGACCTAGAACCTAGAACCTGGAACCGAAAATCCAGACCACTTAACCATAAAGATACATTCAAACAGCAGGCACTATCCATGTATTTTATCGGTACAACCGAATGTTCACGGGGTATACGGAGAACTGACACTATTAGTTGAAGTAACACAATATCAGAAACAGTAACCGCTATAGATGATTATTAGTACATGTATCGGTTCATGTTATATTTAGATTGTTGGTTATAAGATAAACTCGGTTCTCATTACCACTCAGAGTAAAAAACCAGCTGGAAATCCGTCCGAACTACAAAACTTCGGTTGGATAAACCTAATTTATGTTGCAATAACCAACATTCAATAGTATTGATGGTATAATGGTTCGAGATATCATATGATGGTTGCTACAACCATATCACGGTACTTACAGCCAATAACACAGTTATAAAAACTGCATTTAGTTTAACTATTGGTTGCGACAACTGGCAGTTATGACAACAAACCAATTGTGCCTTTTATGTTACTTCGGTAACAATAATTGGTGGTGACAACAGATTTGTTCTTTGTAGTGACACAAACTCCTCTGAGTTGGCTGTTGCAACATAATATTAGTTATTCCAATATCAACGTATAAAACATATAATATTTTATCGGTTTTAGTCAGTACGAAAACATTTTTCGAAATCCCCAAAAAATGTATAAAAAAAAAAAATTGTCAGACAGTTTAAGTTTCTTGGTTAATGCTTCCAAACGATAATGCAATTTAAATAAACAAATTATAAAAATAATAAATAAAAATAATAAAAAATAAATAAAATTAATAAAAATTAATAATAATAATAAAAAATAAAAAAAAAATTAATAGTGATAAAAAACCATTTTCCAGAATAAAGATAGAAGCTTAGCTGTTATTTAGCGACATAACTCAGACTTGATCAGAATTTTCGTCATAGACCCCACCTTATTATTCAAACCACAAATTTTGTTTTTCCCTAGTTACGGATACCTAGATCTTGACAATAAATGTTTTAATATATCTTAATTAATTCTTTTTCGATGCTTATCAAAACATTTTTCCAAAGACGTTTTTAGTTTACTGATCAGTTGACCCATTGCAAGACGGTCAAATTTTACATTTTTTTTAAAAACACCTTATAACCAACAATCTATAATAACAACCTATACATGTAGAAATTCAATTCCAATAATCAACTTAGTTTGTTAGGATGACCGATGCTTGCTTTCTTCAACCGAAAGTGTCAGTTCCTTCTACTGAAAATTGTTGTGTACCCAATCAACATTAGGTTTTAACGATTGAATACATGGATAGTTGGTGCAACCAATAAAATTCGGTTGGCTATAAATTCGGTTGTGGCAGCAAAGCTGTTCTCTGTGAGCATAAACTGTATCTAACTGATGTTAAAATTATGTGTTATCGGTTTATTTGATTCTATAATCTTTCTTAAAGGCTCAGTTATACGAGGGCTACTATATATATTTCTGGCCTAATAATGAAAATGCAAATATTTATCATCAGAAATGGTTTAATTGTTTACTTTAGTATTCTCCAGCATGATTTATACACTTTTGCATGTGCTCAAACCAATTGTCGAAGCACTTTTTCCACTCCGATTGAGACAACTCCAAAACATGATTTCTGGCGACGAAAATCGTTGACCACGGATTTTTTTCTTGATGTGCGGGAATAAATAAGTCATTGGGTGCCAAATCAGGGCTGTACGTCGGATGACGCATCACAACAAGTTGTGGTGTACCACTCAGAATTGATCGTTCCACGTTGCTCAAGCAGAACAGTCGCCACATGACCAGTTTTCCGAAGAAACCGGCGACCATTTGCTTCGAAGTGCTTCTTCCACGAACAACTTTCGTTGGATTTGGCTTGTCTTCGAAGACGCACATGGTCGATTGCTGTTTTGGGCTCATATGCATAGATCCATGATACGTCACCTGTGACGATCTTAGGTCTTTTGAAGCACCGCGATCGCATTTTTTCAAAATTTCTTTGCACCAATCGACACGAGCCTTTTTTGAGCGATTGTCAAATTGTGCGGGTTTCGACGAGAACAAACCCTTTTTTGCGGCCAGATGTTCATGCAATATCGTATGTATGCTTACAAAGATTTAAGTTCATCGAAGCACTCTTGTCGTGATAATCAACGTCGAAAGTTGTGAAAATTGATCGCACGAAAATGTTAACGAGTTAATTCCATTTTTTTGATAACATTTTGTATATGCAAAATCAATGCAATGCTTTGTATATACGAGGGTTGCTATATTAATTTCTGGCCATCTGACATTTCCATTGGAAAGTTTGACATTTTTTAGCATAAACGTTCTTAGAACGTTTTGACGTACGACCATCATTTGTGTT
Organism: Hydrotaea diabolus; assembly: GCA_963513945.1. Classification (NCBI taxonomy): domain Eukaryota; kingdom Metazoa; phylum Arthropoda; class Insecta; order Diptera; family Muscidae; genus Hydrotaea; species Hydrotaea diabolus. The sequence continues at coordinate 14,628,245 of OY740717.1, read as the reverse complement.
GTTTACAGTGACTTGAAAAGATCAATTTGGCAAAAAAATAGAATTAACTCGTAAACATTTTCGTGCGATCATTTTTCACAACTTTCGACGTGGATTATCAAAAAAGAGTGCATCGATGAACTTAAATCTTTGTATGGCGATGGAGTACCATCCTATAGCACTGTGGAAAACTGGTTTACTGAATTTAACCGTGGCCGATGCTCGCTCAAAGAAGAAGGTCGTCCAAAAACGGTCTTTGTACCAGAGAACATTGATGCCGTTTGTGAACTGATAATGCAAGATCGTCAAGGGGCATAACGCGAGATAGAGGCATCCTTGGGCATTTCTTCCACCAGCATTCATTCGATGTTGCATGAACACCTAACCATAAAAAAGTTTGTTCTCCTGGATCTCGAACAGTTTGTAAATCGCTCAAAGAAGGCTCGTGTCGATTGCTGCAAAGAAATTTTGAAAAAAACGATCGCGGTGCTTCAAATGACGTTTATAAGTTCGTCACAGGTTACGAATCATGGATCTATGCGTATGAGCCCGACGAGTCAAATCCAACGAAAGTTTTTCGTGGAAGAAGCACATCGAAGCAAATGGTCATTTGTTTCTTCGGCAAAACTGGTAGGAGGTAAATTCTGACCACAATTTGTTTGCCTGTAGTCTTCGGTGAAATTCGTAAAACGAACAAAAGAAGACGAATCATTGTGCACCATAACAATGCGAGCTATCACACAACGGCTAAAACCAGCCCCTTTTTGACCGGCCAAAACGTCGAATCGATGGGTCATCCACTGTACAGCCGTGACTTCCCCCACATCATGAAAAAATACGTGGTCAACGATTTTCGTCACCAGAAGATGCTGTTGAAGCGTTCAAAAACCATGGTTTGGGGATGTCTCAATCGGAGTGGAAAAAGTGCTTCGACAATAGGTTTGAGCGCATGCAAAAGTGTATAAATCATGCTGAAGAATACTAAAGTAAACAATAACACCATTTCTGATGATGAATATTCGCATTTTCATTATTAGGCCAGACATATAAGGGGTGTTTTTTATTGGGGTATAGAACTTTAAGTTGGCATCACTTTTTTAACTGGCGGCCATTTTGTCAGCTGTCAAGTGATTAATATTTAGTTTGGTTTGCCATTTCATCATGAACAGGTTGACAAAAGAACAACGCTTGCAAATCGTGCAAATTTATTTCGAAAGTAATGGTTCAGTTCGCGAAGTTCACCGCAAGCTCCGTCCATTTTATGGTCGACATAATCGTCCATCAGATCAATTAATTCGGTTAACCATGGATCGGTTAACATGGACCATTGGATTATTTTCTTTGGGGATATGTGAAGTCGCTCGTCTACGCCAACAAACCAGAAACACGTTAGGGGACTTGGAAGCCAACATTCGTGGCGTTATTGCCAACATACGGCCCCATATGCTCGAAAAAGTGGTTGAAAATTGGACCTGCAGAATTGGCTTTATTCGAGCCAGCCGCGGCGGCCACATGCCCGAAATCATATTTAAACATTAATGGCATAAAATTATCTTTCCAATAAAGCCAAATTGATGGACATTAAAACGATTTTCTTGTGTTTTATTTCAATTCGAAGTGCTATACCTCAATAAAAAACACTCTTTATAAAGCTGCACGTATTGGTATCATATTAAAATTGAGTTCCCTCACAAAGCCAAAAATATAAATACTTTTGCGATTTGGCTTTAATTGGGGTAACAGACCACATTTGTCTGGATCTATTACCGAAAATCCGGACCACTTAAGCATGGAGATACATACAGAGAACACATTGTAGCTATAACCGGAGTTTTGGGCAAACCAATAATGGTGTTTGCATCGGTACAATCGAAAGTTGGCTGGCACTATCAGTTGAATAGATCAATTATTGGAACTGTTACAACTCAACATGATTATTGGAACTAAATTTGTACAAGTACTCCTAAAAAGTGGTTGTCAATACAATAAAAATTAACTGGGACAACAGATGTGTAAAATTTATGTAATCGGTTTATCTGACCATAAAAAGAAATTTCCTGCGAAAATTAAAATCAAGAATACTTTTTATTTAATAAACTTTTAAATCCAATTCAGAAAAAATAATGTAAATTATAAAATACCCGTATTAACAATAGTGATTAAATACCAACTTATATTTATTTATTTTTTTGTTTTACTAAATTTGTTTTTAGCAAAGGTTTTGCAGTGACTAGAACCTATGAAACGTTAAAGGAATTACATTTTTATGTTAGGATAACGCAAAAAAGACGTAAGCGCCACCTCTTTTTTATTAGAAATTCTATCGAAAATTGCACAACGCTTTTAAGCTTAAATATTAAAAATTAAATATTTATACTTACAAAGATATAGCAAATTCAATTGTATATGAATCATCCATATGAATTAGACAAAAACAAAAAGAAAACCCTTTGCTGTACAATTTTCTTGTTGGCGCTTACGTTGGTTAGGGCCCAATATGTTACAACAGTGAACTAAATATATCTGCGGTCATCACCATTTATTGGTACCAAAGTAGCATGTACTTAATAATTGTTTGATTGCGATAACCACCAGTTATAGCAACCATTTTTTTTGCTAAATTCGGTTGGTATAACCGATTTATCGGCTGCAAGCTTCGTAACATTAAGGTAGCCAAAAAGCTTGCCCCTATTATTATTGTAAGTTCTATTTGAAATGTAACTGAATTGCTCTCGCGTATTCATTATAAAGGATAAGGCAATGCGAATAAAATTTTGCCGTGGACACAGCACGACTTAAATGTTACCCTGAGCCCAACCTGCGTAGAATAAAAGATACCAACTGTTTTTCCTTATTATACCACAATTTAATGTAAATAATTATAAATATTAAAAAGCCATTAAATAACAAAAAACCGCAAAACCACAAGACTTTTTTTAATGTGGTCGGTCACAATATTTTAATTTTACTATAAGGACCTGCAAACGTTTATTACTCCTCATATTCTCCCACTATCCATCGAAGCAGCAACATGCAATACGCCACGATCGAGGATGTGCCCCTGTACAACGACAGCCTGAGCATTATGAAATTCTGGTCATTTCTATTGCGTCACAACTGGCGACGCTACTTGAGTTTGATACCCTACATCATGGTGACCATCTCCCAGTTTTTGGATCTATTCTTTAGTACGGAATCCATGGATGCCATTGTAAGGAATGCATACATTGCGGTGCTTTTTTTCAACACCACATTGCGCGCCGTGGTAGTGTGCCTGTATCGTTTTGAGTATGAAAAGTTTTTGGATAATATAAGATTGCTGTACATCGATTTAGTGGTAAGAGTGGGAAAAGAGTGGCCTTTAGCCTAATCAATATTGGTTGCCTTTTTAGAATTCTGAAGATAAATGGATAAGGCAAGAAGTACAGAAAACTACAGCAGCTGCCAACTTAATATCGAAAGTCAATCTGGTTATGGGCACCTGTTCGGTTATAAGTTTTTTGATATATCCCATATTTGCCACATCAAAAGGTGGGTCCGTGCAAGGGAAACGCTTCGATATCTTAATCGACTTAATGACGTCTTTTTCGTTTTAGTTTTACCCTTTGGCATTTATGTACCCGGGGTTAATAAGTCGCAGTCTCCCTTTTACGAGATTTTCTTTGTAGTTCAAATAATTATGGCTCCTATCGGCTGTTGCATGTTCATACCGTTTAACAATTTAATTGTGGCCCTTATATTGTTTGCCATTTTGATGTGCAAAGTATTGCAGCGTAAATTGAGAAATCTGCGAAATGTCAGCAATGCCAAGGCCCAGGAGGTGATTGTGTGGTGCATTCGCTACCAGTTGCAAGTGATACAGTAAGTATTGTATTTTAGGCTAAAAAGTTCCATCACACTCTTATTTCCCTATTCAAATGGGAACCTGCTGCAAGAGGTGAAGTATACAATTGTCGGTTAGGCCGAAAATCTATTTAAATATAAAATATTTTTAATATACCAATATCCAATATAAATATTTTAAAAATATAAAAAATAAATTGAAATATTTTAAATATATCTTTTTAAAATTAAACTATTTTAAATATACCTAATTTTAATTAAACTACGCGCGGTTCCAGATATGTGAACACTATCAATCAATTGACAACCTATACCTATTTGGTGGAGTTCATGGCCTTTGGAGCCATGTTGTGTGCCATGTTGTTTACCTTGGTAACAGTAAGTTTTAGACCGTTCCTTTAAGCTTTATTCTACTTATTTATCAAATACTTGTAATTTTCTCTATTCATCTGCAGGTCGAAACGGTGGGTCAAATGCTACTCATTTGCATTTATATTCTCATGATTTTTGCCCAAAGTACCGTCTTGTATTACTTTGCCAATGAGTTGTACGATGAAAGTGTTAATGTGGCCATAGCCGCTTATGACAGTGAATGGTTCGACTTTGATGTCACCACGCAGCATCTCTTAAAGATGCTTATAATGAGGTCTCAGAAGCCGTGTGCGGTAAGGGCAGAATTTTTTTAAAAAAAAACTGACTTATACGAATTTTTTATTTTCAGATATTGGTTGGAAAAATATATCCAATGAATTTGGAATTATTGCAGTCGTTACTCAATGCCACTTACACTTATTTTACTTTGCTAAGAAATGTTTACGGTTAAAGTTGGCAGACGTCACAAGTGCATATGTATGAATTTCATAACTTACGATTACAAAATTTTGTTCATTAGCTAAAATAGATCTAAATAAATAAAACAACACACAGAAAACAGATTTGTTGCACAACCAAATTTTTTTGAAAACCTAATGTTGGTTGTTGCACGTACTATACAGGGTGATTTATTCACCACTGGACTAATTTCACCAACGTATTTCTTGGCTCATATACCTTAGCCCATTTCATGAAAATATGTGCATCTACGACGATGCCCCAAATGGCAAGGGGCGAAATATTTTCGGATTGGTGGTCGGAGGGTACTACGGTAAAATTGCTAAGTTCTAAACCAGTGGTAGTATTTATGACTATTTGACTGGAAGGCAAAAATAGCCTTAGTTTGTTTTTGTAAATTAACACGAATATAATTTTTTGCATTTTAGAAAAATAGTCATAGCTTTGGGCCTCGGGGCTTCGTTTAGTAAATTTTGGGGAGGTGAAGCTATTTTAACAGAAAAAAAACCGACCACTTGCACATTCAGAGCTTAGCAATTTTACCCTAGTACCCTCCGACCACTAAGTCGAAAATTTTCAAACCGCTGCCATTTTGCCGCCTTGCATTGGTAGTAGGGCATGGTAGTAGATGGACATATTTTCATGAAATGAGCCAAGGAATACGCTGGTGAAATTTGTCCAATCGTGAATGAATCACCCTGTATATGTAATAAATCGTTGGTTGGGTACACGACAATTTGTAGTAGTGGCATCAGACAGTATCGGTTGAAGAGACAATGCATCAGTAACCCTAACTAATTAGGATGATTATTGAAACTAAATTTACGTTCTCTTTGAATTCGGCTTTCGTTACCACCGTTGTTACCCTTTGTTAACTGGAACAACTAATGGTTAAGTTTTATGTATTTGGTTTACTGGCCGAAAAAAAAGTTTTTTTTATATAACTTTAATACTTAATGATCTCAAAATATTTATTCTGCTATTTGAATTATGAGAATTTTTTTTTAAAACTTAGTTTTTACTTTCGAATTACATAAAGTTTGTACAATTGTTTTTTAAGATAAAGCTGAATATGACATACAAGTATTATTTAAGTGAAGTAGTCGAATTTGTACTTAAATATTTCCGGCCACTTATTAGTTATTGTTACATAAAATACCCAAATGAAGTCTTGCCTACGGATGCGTTAAAAATATGTACTTCATATCGGTCATAGGTTGGTTACGAGTATTTGAAAAAAAAAAAATATGTGGAAAAAAATTTAATATTCAAATCGCCTTTCTGTGTTATAAACATAATTTATTCATTAATTTCTGATTTTATTTAAGACGATCTATACTAAAATTGTAATAGTACATATTTACTTTCACCCAAAACTGACCATTTTTAAAAACCATTATTCAATTTCATTAAAAAGGACACATCTTAACTAAAATTAATTAAATAACACCTTTGTAAAACATCAAAATATCCAAACTTCCGTGAAAGAATCAATTTTTGAATTTGTCGAAAAAATGACTTAAAGGAAGCTCCAATCTTAGTGATAGGATGTTAAAGTCTTCTAAGGAATTTAAAATTAGAGCTTCAAATTATCACTAACACTTAGTAGGGACATAAATACTGTTACTGTTAAAAAGTACTGATGAATGTTTTTGGCCCAAATATTTTTTTAATATATTTGTTGATGTATATTGTATCCAAAAAGAATCTACTTTTTTGAAATGTCCGCCTTTTGCCTTTACACACGCCTTAAGTCACACTGGCCAATCGTCAATAGCTGCACAAACCTCGTCTATTGGAAAATTGGCCACAGCTCGAACCAAAGCAGTCTTAAGAGATTCAATGTTGGGGTATCTTTTGTGACAAACCTTGTCCTCTAAAACCGTCCACAATTTGTAATCCAATGGGATCAAATCTGGACTGCCTGAGGGCCATTCTTCAGAGGAAATGAACGCTGACAAATTGTTTCGAAACCAGGTCTGGGACGTTATAGCCTTATGGGCCGGCGCAGAATCCTGCTGGAAAGTCCATGGCTGGTTTTGGAACAGGGAATTGTTAAAAGGATTCACAACAGCTTCCAAAACGGTTTCTTGGTAAACTTTAGCCGATGTTTTGACTCCTTGTTCGCAGAAATGCAGGTCAGTGACCCCTTTGTAAGAGACACCCAACCAAACCATGACTGAAGCTGGGTAATGACCCTTTTCCACCCTTGGGATCAATTCAGATGCTTCCTTAGATGACCGAACATACCCTCTATCATTTTGCTTGTTAAATTTTTCCTAAACGGTAACAATTTTTTCATCGACGAACAAAATGTTTCTGTGGAAGTTATCAGCGTGCTTCACCAAAAGACGTTTGCATATTTCAATGCTATTTTTTTAAAGCTGCAGTCAATAAATGTCCGGTACGTCGTCTGAAAGCCCCAAGTCCCAAGTCTTTTTTAATAATTCGACTCATGGACTTTTGCGGGATATTCATCTCACGGGCCATGATTTTTTGTTTTCGGAGCGGATTTCTGTGAATTCTTGATTTAACGGTTTTGATGGCATATGGTCTTCGAACAGAGCGTGGGCGTCCCGACCGGTGGCGGTCTTTTACATCTCCACTCTCCTCAAAATTTTTTTTGCATCGGTACACGAACATGCGGCTAATCCCTAGTGGCCGGAGCGTTTTGAAAATATCTTTTTTTTTTCATTTCACACTTGAAAAGCGCTACTACAGCGATACGGTTCTCATTATCTGACCACTCCATGATGAAAGTTGACACAGTTCTCAGTTCTCACTATTGAAATGGGTGTGTTCAATGTTGTAACAGTATTTATGTCCCTACTAAGTATTTACTACTTTTTAACTTATTTCATACAATATAAAGTTACAAAATGAAAATTTCCTCGGCCCATGAAAAAAAAACTGGGACCTACCATAGCCATCCATTTGCGATTATACTATAATCTCCTTAGTCTTTCACTTACCCCTCGCGAAAATTTAAAATTTTGTTACATAGTGTAATATGTTACAACAGCGAACTAAACGGAGTTTGTTAGCAACAAAGAATTTATCAGTTGTCACCATCAATTATTGGTACCAAAGTGATACGAACTTCATATTTGGTTGGTTGGCATAACCAGCAGTTTTGGCAACCAATAATTTTAGTGAATTTGGTTATTATAGCCTACTTATTGGTTATAAGTATTGTAATGTTATTGTAGCTACCATCTTATGGTATGTAGAACTATGACACCATCAATACCATGGAATATTGGTGATTGTAGTAGAACGTATGTTTAACTACAAATTTTCAACAATTTTTTTATCTGTGTATAAATGGTGTAAAGCAGGGACAGGTCAAATCTTTTATACACTTAACCATGAGTTTGGAAAGTTTGTTGCACATTGCACATGTCAGGGCTGTGGAGTCGGAGTTTCGAAAATTTGCCTGGTATCGGAGGACCAGGAGTCACAAAAATGTTCTCGACTCCGACTACGGATCATAAGAAAAATTTTTATTTTTTGAATTTTTTTTTTAGCTGTTTCTGCCCATTATGGTAAGCACAGCTATACTGATACTTCTCTATTGCACGCCAATAGCTAGGTCTACGCGCTCTATGTAGTCTACATTGTTGAATTCGACCCAGAATCTAATTTGACTATTACATTTTAACCCTCAGTGTAATGTTAACATGAAGTCCTTGACAATCTTCGACAGTACCATGTGTTCTTGCCCGGTTCGTGTATGGTGAACTACACCAGGAAAATGGGGCATCGTTTTATGGATTACACTGTCACACTTTTGAATAATTATGGAAACGTTCTTATCTTATGACATTAAAGCACAGCACACATTTAAACAATTGTCCACAAAAAATAAATTTTTTTAAGGATATAAATACTTTTTGTCATGGTTCCTTGAGTTCCTTAAAAAAACGTTTTCCCTTTAGGCCGATTTTGCCTATTTATAATCCCAAACAGCTTATGTCCATAAGTCATCATAATGCATACATTTACGATGTACAAAATTATATTCTCGTTTTTTGGAGTATTCTGAATCATTCGGTCAGCAGCATTAGAGTCAATGATCTTCTCACTACCACTCTGGCACAGCAGTTCATTCATGAATAAATTTTCATAGCCACATTCACTTAGATCTTTCTAGTTTTCATTAACAACTTTTGAAACTCCCCCTCCAACCCCGCAGAATATCCATTCACTTCTTAAAACTTCACGTCACTTACTAACAAACTACGCCCCTACTGGGGCACTGATTTTGTGATTATTTTTGCAAATTTATGTAAGCAAAAATTATTCGGATAAGACAAAATAAAATCTCCATTATTCCAATAAGCACAGACTGTCGTCTGACGGGCTGCACAATCCGTCGGTCGTCTGTATTGTGTGTGTGGTGTGACATGTAATTTGCACATTTCAACTTTGACTTTACTTTTTGCCAGACACCGTCAGCCCGACGGACTGATGCGCCGGGTTGATTTATTCCATAAAATACGGGGGCGGTTCGAAAAGTAGCCGACCTAACATAAAGATGGCGGTCGTAGTTTGAAAAATGAACTTCCACGAAAAGTGGCCACCATCTTAAACATATGTTTTACGTTTCAAGGCACCACATTGTTAAAAATTTTTGGAGCACTCAGAAGAAAACAATCTCAGGGAATTTGTAAACATGGAAAAAATTGTTCACCGATATGAACTTATAATACTATATTTTTAATTGAAATACTTAAACTGAGCTAGACTCTTCTTTGGGGGAGTCTGTTCCGTAATATACAACTATAAAATATTGGGTGGCAGAGTTTAAACGGGACCGTACGAGCTGCCTAGATGAACACTGTAATGGGCGCCCAATTGAGGCGTCCACGCCAGTGAAGGTAATTGAAATCCACAAAATGGTATTGGTTGATCGTAAGTTAAAGATTCGTGAGCTAGCTGAAGTCATAGTCATTTAAAAAAATGTTATACATCGCATATTGACTGAAAATTTGATGACGAGAAAGCTGTGCGAAATTTGGGTGCCGCGTGTGGTGTTCCATTATTAAATGACAAAGTTCAACCTTTCCAATAAAACCAGAAATTTGTAAAAATTGTCAGTACTTTTTTTTACAGCCGTTTCAAATTTAAAATGTTTAATCGCCAAAATGTCTAATCGCCAACCCAATAGAACAGATATATTGTTTAATTAATGAGGCACTTACGCTTTTTTAACGGATTTTTTCTTTTGTTAAACAAAACACTTTCTATAGAAAAGCACACCCTATAGAATAGATATACTGTTTAAATAAATGAAACACTAACGCTTTTTTAACGGACTTTTTGTAATTAAAACAATTCTATTATTTTGTTTTTTTTTTTATTAATTTTCTTAATAAAATCTAACGCTAATAAATAATTTTGGTGATCATAGCAAGATTTGTGGGATCATAAAATGGTTGTAGGGATCATAACATGGTTGCGTTTAAGGCACACTTTGATAGATCGTTTTACGGTTGTGGGAATCATAGTTTAGGTAAGTGTTAATCATAATATGGTTTGGGGATCTTAGTATGGTCATTACTATCGGTACGGTGCCTCAAACATGTATCTTACAATTGTATGATGCTCTTCGAATATTGTCACCCTAACCATACTTTTTTCCGTGTAGCTCGAAACAAACTAGTTACGAAGGAGTTTATGTTGAGAAATAAAGAAAATGTTCCCAAAATTGGTTGAGTTTTCTTCGTTAGGTAAGCTAATTTTGGGACTGCCCTTGTATGCATATATGAAGGCATGACAATATACGAGGTCTGTTCCATATTAAAGGTGAACCTTAGTATTTTTGTAAAAGTATTTATTTATTCATGAATTAATAGTTTGTGCCCTTCAAAGTATTCCCCCTCAGATATAATACACTTGTGCCAGCTATTTTTTCAAACCTCGAAGAAGTCCCGATAGGGAATTTTCGGTAAGCTTGAGCTTTCTCAGCAATTTGGTTTTTATCTCCTCAAACTCCGCAAAACGCCATACATTCATGGATATCCTCAAATTTAGGAGCAAGAAAAAGTCTCAGTGGGCTAAATCTGGTGAATACAGTGGCTGAGGCAGAATTACGGTGTTCCTTTCGGCAAAAAAAAATTAGGAACATGAAATGACAAGTGAGCAGTTGGATTATCATAGTGCAAAAACTATGAATTGTTGTTTTTTGTATTGCTTTTCCCAAGCGGCGCAAAACTTCGTGATTATACTCTACTCTGCACTACGCCACGGTAATCGAAGAAAACAGTGGGCAACCCTTGAAATTTGATCAAATTAGGCCTGATTTTCTTTGTCTTGGCTCTGCTTGATTCTTTCATAGGGATGATGGACTTTGATTTCGATGTCACAAACATTCGTCACCAGGTATGGCGCTTTTAAGAAAATCGGATGGATCGTCGTTTACGCCACTCAACATTTCCAGAACGATTCACATGCGACAGTTGCTTTGTTAAAAATTTAGCAATTTTGGAACAAACTTCGCTGACAGTACGGAAGATGAACAACGCTCTGGAAGACTGAAAACTGCTACTTCTATTGAAAACATTAGAAAAATATTTAATGAAGTGACTAAAGATAGACGAATAAAGCTCAGAAAACTTGCTGATATTGTTAAAATACACGAAAAACAAGTTGGAGTATTTTACATGATGAACTCCACATGAAAAAGCTATCTGCAAGGTGGGTGCCGCGTTTGTTGACTTTGCCCCAAAAAATCGTCCGTTGGACCAATTCCGAGGAGCTTTTAGCGATTTATCAGCGTAATCCAGTAGAGTTCTAGCGCCGATTCATAACTGTTAATGAAACATGGATCCACCACTACATCCCAAAATGCAAAGAACAGTCAAAACAATGGATAAAAGCTGGTAAAAGTGGTCCCAAGAAGGCGAAAACTGTTAAGTCAGCAGGAAAAGTAATGGCCAGAGTATTTTGGGATGCAAGGGGTATAATATTTATTGATTATGTTGAGAAAGGAAAAACTATAAATAGTGAATATTATTGTGCATTATTGGATCGGTTGAGTGAAGAAATCAAGATAAAACGACCGCATTTAGAAAAAAAGTTCTTTTTCATCAAGATAATGCTCCTTCACACACTACATTTTTAACTCAACATAAACTGGCCGAATTACGATTTGAAATTGCTCCGCATCCACCATATAGTCCAGATGTAGCTCCTTCTGATAATTTCTTGTTTCCAAATTTAAAAAAAATTCTCGGTGGCAAAAAATTTTCGTCCAATAGCGAGGTTATTGCTGAAACTGAGGCATATTTTGAAGGTCTTGAAAAATTTTTTTTTCGGATGGAAATAAAAAACTTGAAAAACGTTTGATAAGGTGTATTGTGTTGGAAGGAGATTATGTTGAAAAATAAATAATAATAATTCCAAAAAACGGTTCTTTTTATGTTAGGCCAGTTACTTTTGCGGTCGCCCTCGTATGTTCAAGATAAGTGTGCTTAAATAAAAAAGTAAACTTTAATCGATGCTAAGCGACGGTTTTACAAATTTTGGAATGAACTTTGCTGCCGCATGTTTCTTGATCAAAATTTCCGGAGAAAATTCAATGGCATAGCCAATGCCGATATGCGCTGATTCGACAATTCTCTTCTCCTTTCAAAATTTTTATGGGCTTTTGATGTGTGGATCTTCTAAGACGATCGTCATCTTTCGCATCTTCTCGACCTTATTTAAAAAGCTTGTGCCACTTGTTAACAATTTTCTGGCTAAGAACACAATCACCACATTTAAAGTGTTTTTTTTACACAAAATTGTTTGCAAATTCTTTGGTCCCTTTTTTCCACAGCATTTTGATGCATTTTGCCGGTTAAGCAAAATGCATCAAATTGTTATGTCTGTTACAAGCTAACTGAACACAAACAAACTCAACTAATAACATATATTTGAGCCAAGCTTACCAACAAAAAAACACTAATCAACCCAAAAATTTACAAATTCACCTTTTCTATTGCACAGCCCTCGTATGAAACGATTCTTGTTTTATCATTTAAAATTTTGCTCCTTCTTTTTGCTCTTATTCCCATAAATACATATTTATGGACTTGCTTTCACAAAAGCACACACACTCACACCAAAATTGACATCCACACAGACCAATGTATGCATTCTTGTTTATACGACAAATATCCCTTTCCAGGATACCAAGTAGTTTCTACCATCAGTGTGGCGGATAGTGATGATTTTGCTGAAAAATTCCATCATTTTTGTGGAAAAATAACCAACAAAACAAAAGAGAGAACAACAGGAAATAAGCGTGATTTTGTGATTTACAGAAGTGTTACAACTCCGACCAAGTTTAGTATCGCTGCCTGCGAATAGGGATGTCGGTGGTGGAAACAGAAAAGGTTCGTTTAGAGAACATAACATGTCAAAAGTGTCTGACAATAACATAAAAAGAAGCAATAAAGATTTTAATTTTAGTAGGGTTGTCACTGTTCGTTTATAATGATCATTCATTATAAACGCCCCTTAATGTTCGGAGTCATATGGGTGTCCAGAAACTGTGAAATTTTCTTAAAATCTTAATATGAACCTACACCTAAAATTTGGACCAGTTTGTGATTCTGATGCAACCTAGGGCCATCTTAAAGTATGGACAGATGAGATTAAAAAAACACTACAATTTCGTACCGAATCAGAATAAAACATTAATTTTATGATTCAAAGAAATTTAAGGCCTTAAAAATATGTCTCCTCTAATATAGACAAATAACAGTGAGATTGGAGGCCTTGACCAATGGGTGTGGCCTATGGACCCTGGGACCCAAAACTCGTCCAGTAATATTCGGAGACATATGTGTATCAGTGACATTTTCTTACAAATCCATATCCAATTTTCCAATTTGGGATTCGGACCATATAGAGTCTTATAGACCAAAGTTCTATAAAATGTCACGAAATCTAAAACATGTCTCGAATCAAAATATCACATTAATTTTACGATTCGAAGAAATGTGAATCATGTAGGCCTTAAGGTTCCTAGGTCCATGTAGGTCTTTAGAACCCAAAAATCGGACTCATTGAGCTATGGATATATGGGTATTAAACAATAATAACATTTCGCCACGAATCAAAATATCACATTAGTTTTACGATTCGAAGAAATGTGAAGGGAAAAGGGCTCATGAAGGCCTTAAGGACCCAAAAATCAGCATGCTTGAACTATGGATATATGGGTGTTAAACAATAATAACATTTCACTACGAATAATGTCACATTAGTTTTACGATTCGAAGAAATGGGTCAAGTCCTCATTTTTTTATACGAGTACTATACGACAGTTTGCAACTCGGGCCGATCCATATTGGGCCAAAAACCGGACGCCTTGAACTGTGGGCATGTGGATTTTAAAAAACATTACATTTCCATCACGGATACAAATATCATATTAATTTTACGATTCGACTAAATTGAAGTGTTCACCCCATAGATCTAAGTTCCCTAGAGTGCTGAAAAATATTGACATATGCAAATATAGACATATGCATACTAAGAAACAGTTAAATTTTATGAAAAATCTGAACAGTACATTAATTTATTATTTCATTAAAACGAGTCCTGAGGTTTAAAAATCGCACAGTAATGTTCGGAGTCATATGAGTATCCATAAACCAAACTTTCACACAAATCGTAAAACGTAGGTCTATTTTACATTTGGGCTAATTTAAAACTCGGAGCGCACCAAAAGAGCCCAAAAAAAGTCCTCATTAAACTATAGACGTATGGGTATTAAAAATAAACAATAATACTTCGTCAAGAATCTGAAAAAACATATTTATACGGTTTGACAATGTAGAGAATATACTGCATCGGGCACCTTGGTCTTTGTGCGCTGAGGTCCACAAACCGTGCACTGATTTTTGGAGGTATATGGATATCCATAAACATTCAAAATGAGTCCAAGAGGCCCAGAAATAGTTATACCCCTTTTTGAACTATAGACATATGGGTCTTAAAAAATTAATAATATTTCTTCAAGAATCCAAAACTATTATAATTTTATGATTTGACTGTGTAAAATGGTTGGCCCATATGTCAGAGGTCCCTAGAGCGCCATCCGACAACGACTTATGGTAGCTCAGAAACAGTGGGATTGCCTCAAAAATCGGAAATGCTTTAGCTTTTAATATAAGGCTTAAAAAATGTAGTTGTGTCAAACAATGACCCAATACGTCCCAGCCACGTCCTCCAATACTGTCTACACGCAGAAAAAAAGTATGGTTGTGGTGACAATATTTGAAGAGGATAATACTAATGTTGGGTATATGGTTGTGGATCCTCACAACAATAGTATGATTCAAATACGACCATACTATGATTCTCACAACAATAGTATGATTCACACATAACCATACTATGATCTCCGCAACCATAGTATGATTCACACTCAACCATACTATGATCTCCACAACCATTGTATGGTCCCCACAACCATAGTATGTTTCACATACAACCATAATATGATCATCACAACCATAGTATGATTCACACGCAACCATGTTAGGATCCCTACAACCATAGTATGGTCACACGCAATTATACTATGATTCCCAATATAATTTATTAGAATTTGTTGAAGTTGTCGACAATGGATTTGAATTACGAAAATTATTCAAAAATACATTAAATTCAAAATAATAGGAGTGATTTATTTCACTGTAGAAAAAATAAGTTTAAATAAAAGTCAGCGTTTTTATTAAAAATATTTCAGTTAAACAAAACCAAAGCAACTCGTTTAAAAAATTTTAATTTCGATAAAAAAGTACTATTATTGCATTAGATCCGTAACAATAACATTTGTTCTTAAAGGCATATTTAAATGAAGAAAATATACAATCATACAATATGATTGCCGTAATCATATTATTGTTAACATAAAAGGCACCAACCTTATTTTTGTCGCTCCAACATATTAATATTGTTGCTTTAACCATATTTTCATTTTTAAATTTTGCAATAGTACTATTGTTACATTTCAACAATATTAATATTGCAGCAACTATACTATTGTCAAAACTAAATTCAGTTAACAATGCTATGGTTGCGACGAATATTCTTTTATTGCGGATAACATTTTATTATTGCCGTGACCATGTAGTAACCATGTTTTTTCTCTGCGTGTACAACGCAATCTACGGTGAAGCGTACAAATGCTACGGCCCGGCCGAACTTACGAATTGCCCACTAGTTTTGTCTGAAGGCAATCATTGCTTAGTTTCAAAGGGTTTTTGTTTTACCAAAACCTAAAGGTTTTTCTTTCCCATTAATCATGTTCTCAGACTTCTTTGACACTTCCGGGCTTATAAACAATCGATAAATTTTGTTGTCGCCAATGGCCTTAGGACAGCATAAATTATCAGCAGACTTTTTCCTTGAGTTTTTTCCGCCGTTTTTTTTCTTTTGTATAAATAAAAAATACTTTAAAAGTAGATATTCTTCCAGGCAAACAACGTAAATAACCAAAGGATGCAGAGGATCTAGGTTACACATCAACCTTAAAGTGTTGATATTAGAAGCGTAAAATGTCCCCCAACACTGCCTTGGTTTCTCGCTGGAACTCATACATATGTTAATCAAGCAGTACTATACTACTCAATATTGAACAAGAACAGGCTTTTGACAAAGGTGTTAAAATGTAAGGAGGATTTAACAAAATAATCCTGACAACAATCAAAACAATGCAACACATGGCATTCAAACAGTGTATGTGACGTAGGAATCATGTAAACCCACTACCTAAAAGGACTCAACACGAGAAAGATGGTTAAATAAAGGGGTTTACATCCTCCCGGAAACTGACAGCTGCCTAATCAGAAAACCAAATAAGTTTTCTGCTCTTAGCATTTGGTGTCAGTGCTTGGCTTCTAGTGTGGAATTGGCATAACATTCACTCAAGTATGAAATTTATTCGGCTTAGTTTCTGCGAAAAAGGGATGAGAGGCAGGAAGATACAGCGAAGACACTTGTTTTCCTTATTTCTTCATGAAACTAATTTCAAAATGGAAATTAATGTAAATAATTGAGTGACTTACGGGCTTCGGTGTTTTCCCCATCGAGATTAACTTTTGGTGTAATTAATTTCGCTTTTTAACAACGCCGATTGTGGTCTTGAAGATAAATTAAACTTTTTGACTTTGCCACCTTGACATTTACCCCCTAGGCTTCAATGCCAGTTTCAATTCACTTCTGTACTTGATAATAAATTGGAGTAATTTAAACGCATTTGGCTTTATCAGGGAAATCGCGGAGATTTGTTTTTCGCTCTTTTTCTACTCAGTACGCCTCGTTGTATGTCTGTCCGGATGGGGTTTCTGGCTATTTTGCCGTTTCGCTTTAATTTCTTTTCTTGGTTCACACTTGATCTTTATTTATTATTTAAATTTCAATTTCTTTATGGCAAACTGGAAATTGAGCGAGGTTACCCTACAGGGTACATTGGTGAACATATCACTCATTTCGACATCGGAATTTTTTGATAGGATTTTATCAACTTAAAAAAATCACTTTAAGGTGATTTTCCCCTTCGGCTTGATATAATGGGGGTTTCCAATTTGAGGATCTGCTGCACAGTGCTTCTTTTCATTGACAGTAATCAGAAAGCTTACCTGCTTCGAAATTAAATTTTTTGATATCATTTTAAAGGTAATAGTACAGCTATGAAAATCCGCAAATAATTTCATAGAAATAGTTTTTTGGGCTCCTGAGCCATTGAAAGTGAGCGATTTGTATCCAGAATTAAAAAATATTGTAGTTTCGTTCCTGTGAAGTGGAACGAATATATTTGTTAAAGATGCATTTTTATATGCAATCGAATTGGCTAATAATTATTAATGGTTAAGATGTGGTACAAATTTAGGTTTTTTGAATTTTTTTTTAGTCTTATAAATAAAGGGTGTTTAAATTTTAAGGGCTGATTTTGAATGTAAACAAGTTTTTTTTCTGTATTTTATTTGACTTTTCTCAATTTCAGACCAATTAAATTTGAAACATGGAAAGATCCACAAGCGAGAAACGCGTTATAGTTATTTTAGAGGTGGCAAGAGTGAGTTGGATTTTCGTGGGCAATTGTGTGAAGAAAACTTGAAAAGTAAGGTTTACAACAATAGTTCTCATTCGTTTGGGGAGAGCCTGGCCTTATAGAGTTCGGTTTTACTTTCAACAATTGCAGCAAGGCTTTCTGAAGAGGGTTGTCACGGACCCGAAATCATGATAAAAGTAGTGTGCAGCCACGAAAATCAATGTCACTTTGCCATTTTGTTAAAAACTTGTCTTCTATTTAAATATAGAAGCAAGAGGTCTTGAGCCGGTTTAATCCCTGTTCAATGTGTAAAAGCAACAGACCGAAATAAAACAAACGAGCTAAAAAAACGTTATTTAGGCTTATTATGAAAATGGACGTTCAAATTAAAATGTATATCGTGCACTTCGTGATTTTTTGGACAATTTAAGCGTCCAAATTTGCGCGCAATCGGAAAAATCGTGCAAAAATTTGAGCAAACCGGGTCTGTAAGAGATGTCAAAACACCAGTGCATGCTCGTACAGCTCGTACTGCACAAAACATTGCTGGTGTTCGCGATAGTGTGGCTGAAGAGACATCCACCTCAACTCGTCGTCGTGGCCAACAATTGCGCCTCTCACGCTTGTCGTTGATGAACATTACAATCACACTCTTACAAGGTGCAATTGACTCAAGATATAAAGCTTCTTGGCCATTCCAAACGTCGTCATTGGTCAGAATGGTGGCAAGAAATGGCAACAGTGGATGATTAATTTTCGAGGAAAACCATTTTCACACATTTTCACCTCAGTGGATTCGTCAATAAGCAGAATTGTCGCATTTGGGCGAATGATAGTCCAAGAGTGATTGTCGAAAAAAAGAGTGACTGTTAGGTGCGGTTTATGGGCTGGCGGCATCATCTGGCCGTTTTTTCTTCAGAAATGAGGCCGGTCAGGCAGTTACCATGAATGGTGTTCGCTAACGTGAGATGATAACGAACTTCTTGTGGCCCGAATTGGAAGATATGGATGTGGACGATATGTGCTTTCAACAGGATGGTGCCACTTGCCACACAGCCTACGAAACAATGGCTCTTTTGAGCGACAAATGCAATGGCCGTGTTGTCTCACATCATGGCGATGTTAATTGGCTTCCAAGATCATGAGATTTGACACCGTTGGACTTATTTCTTTAGGGTTTTTGAAATAAAAGGTGTACTTTGATAAGCCAGCAATAATTCATGAGCTAAAGGATGAGATAAATTGGCACATCAACGGCATAGAACCTCATAGAACCTCTGTTCCATACATAATTGAACCTTACCAATATTATCATAATAAAAGTAAATTACAATAATGTCCTAATTAATTTGTGTTTTATTCAAAATCAATTAACCTCTCTTGAGTTTTAATGGATTGCTTCAATTCAGTCAAATTCCTTGGTTTCGTTTTTTTGTACACCTCTTGCTTGACATAACCGGATAAAAAAAGGTCTGGTGCAGTTTGGTCCGGTGACCTTAGGGGCCAACAGAAGTTCTGGATATTAAGTTTTTTGGGAATTTTTGTTGGAGCTCTGCTATAGCCGGGGTGGATCCGGTCAGCTGGAACCAAATGCTGTTGAATCGAATACATCTTTGGCGCAGTTCTTGGTAAAAAAAGAAGAAGTATGGCCGCACCGTGCAGTTTAATGAATCTGCTCATCATACTGTAACTCTAACTCTGGGTGCTGTTTCATCTCATGGAGTATTTGTGGATTAGATTTACTCCACGTAAGGCAAGTTTGGTTCTTTGCATTTCCGTTTAGATCAAAATGGACCTCATCAGACATAAACAAGTAATTTAGCAAGCTGTTTTGGCCATATCAATTATTTTTTGGCAAAACTCCATTCGAATAGGCAAATCCAGATGATTTAACTTGTCTGTAGTTTGGACTCTGTACGGAAACATGTTTAAGTCATCGTGAATTATGCGTTGTAATGACCGTCTGCTAACTGCAAATGCACCGATAATTTTGAGTCGAAACGCTTGGATTTGCCTGATTTGACGATGTCACAGCCGAGACGGTGTCGTGAAACTGAACATAGGTATCTATGGTACGGTCTTTGTGCGATGCTTTCAGATTCGTCAAACATGTTTACCAGCCTTATAATAGTCCATCAACTCGAGGGAGTTCCGCCAAACTCTACCTTAATTCTTTTTGGACGGAAATGCAGGACTGAAAGGATGATACAGCAGAACTTTCAAAATCCTGCATTTGGTCTGAAGGTGCGGTGCCTAAATTCTTTTTGGACGGAAATGCAGGACTGAAAGGATGATACAGCAGAACTTTCAAAATCCTCTTTTCGGTATCTGAAGCACTTATTTTAGCAAATCAAAATACTAACTTTCCAAATAAAATAAAGAATGAGCACATTCCTCACACGGAAAAAAGTTATTACGCCCTGCATTTTAAATTATGTTGTGTATGTAAATTGTATTTTTGTTAAGGTCAAGGGATCTTATCTACTTTGTTCGATATAAATTTTATTACTAAATTTGTTTATTGTTTTGAAAAAGGTCGCATATTAGGAAAAAAAAGTAGTAAAATATCGAATCTAGATCATAATATACCGCCGAATGGTGTAGGTTTTAATTAATCCGAGGTAGTGACGTCTTTTTTTTAGCGATTAAGGATTGTATAGGGTCCATTAAGGCCTACTACCTCCACTTTGTTCGTTTTATTTTTTGACTTACACAGAGACTACATATTTTGTATTATGTCCTTGTAAGTGTGTATGTTGTGTGTGCTTGTCTCTGCACGAGTGTTTACTGATGTGTGGGTGAACATAAGTTTGTTGGTATTAAACACATTTATCATGGTTTGCCTTTGGTTGCAGGACCACACAGCAAATATTTCCAAGAAATGAAATGAAAGCAGCGAAAAACAGAACATCTTTAAATATTAAGGCACACGAAGTGTAGTACAGTAGTAATGGGAAGAACAGAAATGTATGAGACAGCTGCAACATAAAATATTAAAGATCCACACACTAAGGCTAAATGATGTTGATTTTGAAACATGGCTGACACGCCAAAACGTGTGCTTGATAATTTTAAGGTGCTGGAATAGAATATTAATTTAATCAAAAACATTTTATTGGGTTATATGGAAATCATAAAGAAAATATAAATTAGAGCTTAAATATTCTGACGTCACATAAAGTAACCCTAAAATGGAGTACTGCTATCTCCTTGCAGTATGATTATTTATTTATTTATATTCATCGGGGCGTTTGATTACAATCAGTTATTTTCCTACCTGGCGTATGATTACTTTTATTTATTTTATACTAGCACCTTGACGTATGAGTACTTGACGTTACTTTAATTTATTTCAGTAGCCACCTTGGCGTATGATTATTTTTATTTATTTATTTTCCATTAGGCTTATGATATATATTTTTTTTAGCCATAGCCTCATACTGAGATACGCTGTTGTTTGAAATTAATTAAAACTTGCTCAGACGCTTAAGCAAACTTTTCCTATTTACCCTTCACAAGGATGTTTTTTGAATTTTAAACACTTTCGTGCAATTGTATCCCAGGGAATCCTTGGCTGTTACCTTGTATCTTGTAACAAATGCAATCAAGAACACTTATCACTTTAACTTGAGAAACAGCTCCTACTTTCCTTCTTTCTACTGTCAGCTTAAAGTCCTGCTACCGTTTATGGTTTAAAAACTTCCAGAACAAATCCCAAGTTTCTATGGCTGTCCTAGCTGTACCCTATTGTATCCCTTTCCTTAAGATTTACTTAAAATGTTTCATATTCCAGAAACTCTACACGTGCTCACACATGCTCAAGAGAAAAGGTTGAGCCAATGGCGTATAGCATTAACAAGTTTCCCTTTATGCAAAAAGGATCCTTGCGGAAAGTGCATGTGTTTAGCGCTCCAGGGTGAGGGAAGTATAAAATGCATTACAGGACATATTCGTGCTGGTGCTTAAGATGATGTTGCTAAACAAATTTCCCATAAGATATCCGAGATATCTTATGACAATAGCACGCTGCAAAAAAAAGAATGTAAATGCCAGGATATTATGATTAAACTAAAGGCAAAATAGTGTGTTGGAGTTTGTTTACAGGTAGCATGTACGAATTTTGTTTTCGACAGGACAACGAGGAGATTGAAAATATAAGTACATAAGATGTAATTACTTGGGAATCGTTTGTCAGAGGACCTAGCACACTGTCAGAGGACCTAGCAAACAAAACCGCAAAACAGTAGCCGAATAGCCAAACCATCCCTACAAGACTTAACAACAATTTTACAACTCCCAGGCAACAAGAAGGACATCATGTCACTTCAAAAAAAGTGTACACACATTACCATATTTCTGAGAATGCACTTTTGAAATACTTCATGCCCATGAATTGGAGACAGAGGAGTTGTAAAGTCTTAAAATTAAGTACTTATTATATAATTCGAATATAAATATAATTCGTTGGTGAATTTTCTCAAATGGGGTTGCTACAGATCCGTAAAAATGATATCTAGGTATCATTTTGGCACAAACAGAGAGAGATGGAGAACAAGAGAGAGAAATTACGACAGAGAGACCACGACTGCATTATTAAGAACACGGTTCAAATATTTAAATTTTTCTCTTTTGTTTGGTAGACCACAAAAAAGAACATGAAATAGATTGCAATACAAACAACAGATACGAAAAATTACGAAACTGGGGCTGAAATAAAAATGAAGATAAATCTAGCAGAACAGCGAAGACGACGGATATTACAAAATTTAGATCACACGTTTTATACCAATCCCACAAGTCTAGAACAATACTGGAATTTAATATTCAGACTGCATGTATAGACAATAAAAAAGAAAAACGTTTACTTTCTACCATATCTCTTTCGTCATAATATGAAGGAATAGGCAGGGAACTTCTTTCACCTTAGCGAGCTGTACTCAGTATAATTCTAATACACACCGATCCGAATCTGTTATTTAAAGCCGACATCTTACGGCTTATTTTCTTTACTTCGAATCTTGTACATTGCAAAGAATATAATCCATTATTGCTGAAGATAAATAATGTAGTATGATCCACACATACCAATGCTATAAACCGCATAACAATATTATGATTTACACTTAACCATACTATGATCCCCACAACCTTTATTATGATCCTTACAACCACAGTATGTTTTACACACAACAATAGTATGATGCTCACAGCATGGTATGTGCCACATATAACCATACTATGATTTCCACAGCCATAGTTTGATTTACGTACAACCATCGTATGATCTTTACAACCACGGTATGATTCACACTAAATCATGTTATGATCCCTACATCCATAGTTTTATCCCACTCAACCATACTATGATCTCTAAAATTAGTTAATAGGATTGGGTTATGTTGTTAATCAGCAATAGAAATTTTTATAAAGTAAATTATTTTAAATTACTTACTCGTATACATAAAATTAAGAAAAATAGCATAGTTTTTTTTTTTAAAAAACAGCCAACATCTGTTTTAAAAACGTAAGTGTTTCTTCTGTTGAAAATATTTCAGTTATACTAATCCAAAGCAGTTGATTTTAAACAATTTATATTTACAGATGAAAAGTAATATTATTGCGTAAGATTTGTAAAATAACATTGTTTCAAAAACCATAGACAAATTTATAAAAATTATAATCATTCGGTATGATTGTCGTTATTCTATTTCTGGTAACATAAAACCCAAAAAACATTAGTTTTGTATAATAATTAATAATTAAGTATATTGTTGCTAGAACCAAATTTTCATTTTTAAATTTGGCATTTCAACAATATTTATATTGCCGCAGTCGTGCTGTTGTCAAAATAAAATTCAAAAAACTTACCTATTGTTGTGACGAACATACTTTATTTGCAGAAGACATAATATTATAGCTGTGATCATAAAGTAACAATATATATATTCTCTACGCGTATACAACTTTCTTCATAGGAAGATCAAATACATAAATTTTCATAAATTTCAGGTAATTCCTCAAAGAGTGTACTGAGAATTTTCTGATTAAAATTTGTTCGATATTTTTTAGGTAAATTTAAAACTATAATTACTTTCAATTTTTTATTTGGGTCAATTAGAAGTTTTTCGTAGATTCATACCACATCCGACAACCATACGTCATTATGAGACTGATACACATACCCATTTTTTTTTAATAAAATCAGATTATTTTTGGCGATTAGTAGAGGTTCCTGTTTTAAAGGCCTACCTTTATAGGAAGATCAAATACATAAATTTTCAAAAATTTCAGGTAATTTCTCAAAGAGTGTACTGAGAATTTTCTGATTAAAGTTCGTTCGATATTTTTAAGGTAAATTTAAAACTATAATTACTTTCAATTTTTAATTTTGGACAATTTGAAGTTTTTTGTAGATTCATACCACATCCGACAACCATACGTCATTATGAGACTGATACATACACACATTTTGTATAAAATCAGTTTATTTTTGGCGATTAGTAGAGGTTCCTGTTTTAAAGGCCTATCACATTTTAAAGCTTTATCATATGTGTTTAAGATGTCCTTTTTAAGTATAATTTTTCATCTAATTTCACTCTTAAATATTTTACTAAGTCTTGTCGGGGTATTGTTCTACCGAGTATAGTAAGAATTTCAGTTGGAACTTGTTTTGTTTTGATGGATGGAAATTAATTGCTTGTGTTTTGTCTTGATTTATTTTAATACAAACTTCTCAAAATAATCTTTCCTACACACATAGAAAAAGTCAGTTGACAATCGGTTAAGACTACAAACATTCTGTTGGACGCAAAGACGTTCTGTTGTAATCACCAAATGTTAATAGCTTTATCCGATATTCGTTTTGACGTACCCTAAGATAATAGCTGTGATAATATTATGGTACAGATTACCAACTAGTCGGTTGTACTAATGGAATGAAGTGTAAATAATCGGTTGCCAAAACGGCTTGTTATTGCAACTTACTTGTATTGTCTTGTATACAGTTGTATCTTTAAACCAACAATTGGTAATGACAACAAATAGTTTCGTTCTTATAGAAATAGTTATAGAAATAGTTTTGCCGACCACAACATAAATATCACCCAAAAAATAATAAAACAAAACAGTTCTGAGCAGGATTTCAAGGTTCTTCATTCTTACTGGCTACTGAAAGAGAAAGCATCGTCCTCTACATGTCAAGCGGACCCCAAAAAAGTAGGGCAAATGCTGAAGTTGGACAAATTAATATATATATCTATATTTGATAACAAAATTATTTTTTTTTCTTTATAAGCCCTTCAGTAAACTCTGGCTTAGGATAATTTATTTAATAACATACGTTAAGTTATCCCTTAATTCCAGGGCACGAACTAACGTTTGGTTCTGCTCATAAAGGCTATTATTTTCAGAAGTGTGGTTTTTAATATAATTTATTGTTATGGCTTAGAATTTAGCTTTGTTATAAATTTAAGGGTTTGTATTATGACTTTGGCAAGTGGCCGCCGCGGCTGGCTCGAATAAATTCCAGCCGAGAGGCCCAATTTTCGACCACTTTTTGCAGCATTTGGCAGCGTATGTCAGCAAAAACGCGCCGAATATTATCTTCCAAAGCGTCAATCGTGTCTGCCTTATCTGCGTAGACAAGCGACTTCTCATTACCCAACAAATAATAGTCCAGCGGTGTGTAATCGCACGATCTTGGAGGCCACACCACAGGCCCACGACGCGATATAATGCGCTCACCAAAATTTTGCTTCTATAAATGGATTGTTGCGTCGTTTGTATGGCATGTAGCGCCGTCTAGTTGAAACCAAAAGTCACCCACATTAACATCTTATAATTTAGGCACGAAAAAGACATTAATCATGTTTCCATAACCTTTCCCAGTGGCAGCAAAATTATGGCCGGCTCTAGTTTTAAAAAAATATGCACCAATGATTCTTCTGCCCATAGAGCAAACCAAATATTGACTTTTTGAGGATGTAACGGCGTCTCAACAATGGCTTGGTGATGTTCATTACTCCAAATGCGACAATTTTGATCATTGACTTACCCATTGAACCAAAAGTGAGCTTCATCCAAATTCCGGATTGGTGGCCATCTCGTTTTGGGCCCATTCACCACGATTCCCAATCGTTGTACCGTAGTAAGTCTATTCATTAAGAAATGGCAAACCAAACTGTGCATAGAACAAGCGACATCTGTCGAAAAGACCAACTCCGAAAAATATGTGGCCTGATTGAAAGCCACGCGTCTAAAAAAACACCCTTTGAAATACTTGGGATAGACACACCCATAATCATTCGGTTGGCAAAGAAAATCGGCTGAGACAAATAATCTGTCTCACGGTTATTCTTAACCTAAAAAATGTATGTAGGTGCGTCAGGTTTGAATTTCACGCGATATAACCTCCACGCGCGTAATCTACAGCGAGTTATACAAAGGTTTCGTAGAACTAGCTCCGCTTCTTATGTCGGCTCCTTCTGCGAACGTCCATGAAATCCCTATTGAAGATCTTCATTGTTGGAGCATTTTCATGTATCCCTACACAGTGAAGAAACAACAACTTCACTTCGATGTCCCTGACTACGCTAACGTTGGCGTTTATTTGTCGTTACAGAGAGGTGGTTGATAGATTTAACAAATAACATTTCTTTTGAATGATTCCAAATTTGCCTTAGCCGCTTGCAAGAGTACCTACCCAGACCACCCAGAGGTCTGTATATTTAGCTGCATGGGAAGCCCAAATATATATGATTCTTCGTTTTATTTTCCGGCTGACATAATTTTCTTTGTTATGGGTGGATGGGTATACAAGAACTTGCTGACCACTTCACAGTTGCAACTGCCTATATTTAACTGCCCTCATTGAGTTAACCAACAGCAGCTGCTGCTAAAAATATGTTCCTACTCGACTTTAAGCCTGGGAACTTGTATAATGCGCACTAATCATCACAATATTGCTTTGTCTACAATAATACATCTCTCATTTCGTGCAAGAACGTCTCAAATATTCCAATTTCCATTATTTTTATCTTGAGGTTTCATTGCATGTGCTACAAAATAAAAGTTCTGAAGTAATTTTAAAAGCAAATCCTTTTTTAACAATGTATGAGTATTAAAAAAACATTTTTCGTACAAATCTTTGTAGCTTTTAAATATTTGCATGATTACTAAATAATTAATAACTAAATTAAACAAAATAACTCCGTAGCGAGTATCTTTACATTTCTCAACAACAAGAAAGTGAGGTACTCGCTACGAAGTTATTTCGGTATAATAATTATTTAGTAAAATTTAAAATAAAGGCCGAATACAAAAATTAAAAACTACTGCGTATTATTTGCAGTATTTATATTTTAATATTTAGCAAGTAGTTTTAACGAATTTAAGTGCTTTAAGCAACACCAACTTGATATACCTCGCGTCGTATGAGTAATTTTTATTCCACCCACCCGGCGTATACTTATCTTCTTTGCGGTATTTAATATTACTCATACGTCAAGGTAAAGTTTTAATGAGGATTTCAATTTTCTCTACATAGTACAGACTTTGTATGCGTTTCGATTATCTTTCATTAATGTCTAAATTAAAGAATCCTAATTAGTTTTAGCTACGTATCTTTCGCTGCTTTGTTCGTTTGTTTATTTGTTTAATTTCCAGCTTTGACACCAACAAAGTCTAACTAATCCCCCCAAACCCCCCATTGTTTGACAGTTGAAATAGACTGCAAGCAAAAGTCGACTAAACGAAAATGGCATTAAAAGCCACAGTAGAAGAGGCTAATCAGTAGTTTGGTTGGATGAAGGTGGAAGGAGATTTCCTGGCTTCTGCCAGAACTATACAGGCAGCGCAGGAAAATTAACAACTAATTGAAAAAGTTTGCAGTGTCAGTATTAATAAAATATGAGAGATGCAATAGAAACTAAGACAGAGATTTAGGAATAGAATCAGAAAGAGAGTAAGAGAGAGAGAGAGAGAGAGAGAGAGAGAGAGAGAGAGAGAGAGAGAGAGAGAGAGAGAGAGAGATAGATTATAGCGCTGAATAAAGAAAATAAGTTAAGACATTTTTTATTCTAGACTGTCTTAATTTACTACCTATTTTTTTGGACTGGAATTGAAGTAATATTTAAAAGTGATTTATATAGTACTTTCACAAAAGGAGGACAGTAAACATCAAGAAGATATAAGAAATGTTGTGTTAAGATGGACACATCTAATTTTAATGTAAACATGGTTTTCAACGTTCGCAACATACAAATTTTTAAATTTTGTACGAACCAAGAAATTTTTGAACCTCATTAGAGCTATTTTAATAATCTTAAATATTCCTCTTTTTTTCAAAGTTTATTGATCTTTTTGGTTACTACGCAAAATTAGCTAAAAAAGATGCAATTACAGGTCGACGTCCAAAATAACTTCCGCTTTTTTGTAACATTCGCAACGGTACTTTCGGCACGATTGTAGTTGTACTCGCAAAGACGTGGAGTTGCTGAGAGTATCTAGAAAATACAGCACTCAGAACGCCTACGGGATTAATATTATTAAAACCTACAAGAATAAGTATGTAACGTCCGCAACACAGGATTTACCTTTACCCCATAGTTCAAAAGGCCAATTTTTGGGCCCTTTAAGCCTTGGCAGCTTAAACTTAAAAGTCAAGTCCCCAATTTTGTTCGAATCTTAAAAATAATGTAAAAGTCTGCCTCGTGATGAAATTGTAATGTTTTTTAATATCCATATATCCATGTGCAAGAAGACCAATCTTTGGGCCTCTAGGGTCCATATGGGCCTGTTCGATATGAAAATTGAAAGAAATCTTGAATAAAGATACATATTTGGATTTTTTTTAAAAAGTATGACTGTTTCTGGATACACAAAGGGCACCGAATATTAGGGGATGGGTTTCAAGCCCAGAGCAAATAGACTGAATTTTAAAGTGAATGTTGTTGTGTCGAAGAGTAGTTTAAACAATTTGAAGTTATTCTAGATTGATAGCGCATCTTACAACCACACACGTAAAGAAGCAGTTTGTTCTCGGCGATTAGAAGAGGTTCCCATTTTAAAGGGGGAATAAAGCCCTACCACATTTTAATGCTTTATCCTACGTGTTTAAGATGTCCTTTTTTAAGTATAATTGTTTATCTAATGTCACTCTCAAATTTTTAACTAAGTCTTGCATGGGTACTGTTGTACCTGTTATGATAAGAATTTCAGTTGGCACGAGCTTGGGGGATTTATTAAATGGAAATATAATTGCTTGTGATTTTTCCTGATATATTTTAGTCTTTTACATCTCAAAATAAACTATCTTCCACAAGGAGGAAAAGTAAGTTGATAATCGTTTCGAACTAAAAAAATCTGTTGGACGGAAAGATTTTCTGTTGCAATCAGCAAATGTTAACAATCGTAATGTCATGAGGTCTATAAATTTGAAATTAATGTCACCATATCTGGTGATAAGCGACCATTTAGTCTGTGTTTTCCAAAAGCTTCTATATCTCTCGTAGTAGCGAGAGTATATATATATTAATATACGAGGGCGACCGCAAAAAAAAAACTAATTGGCCTGGCACATTTTCTGTTTTACTAGCAACTTTTTGTTTTGTTTTTTAAAAGCAATCTTTTATAAGTCATCTGTCAAAATTTCCGAAATATTTAATGATTATTTTCTTTGTTATAGGTGATTGAAGTAAACAAATTTTATAATTCTTGAAAAATGGAAAATAAAGAGTTTCGTGCGGTAATTAAACACTTTTATATGAAAGGTTATATGCCACAAGTAATCAAAGATGAATTGGATTCTGTTCATGGTGATAATGCACAATTTAAAATGGGTCGTTCAAGTACGGAAGCTGAACAACGCTGTGGAAGACCAAAACTGCTACTACTATTGAAAACATTAGAAAAATATTTAATGAAGTGACTAAAGATAGACGAATAAAGCTCAGAGAACTTGCTGATATTGTTAAAATACACGAAAAACAAGTTTGGAGTATTTTACATGATAAACTCCATATGAAAAAGCTATCCGCAAGATGGGTGCCGCGTTTGTTGACTTTGCCCCAAAAAATCGTCCGTTGGACCAATTCTGAGGAGCTTTTAGCGATTTATCAGCGTAATCCAATAGAGTTCTTGCGCCGATTCATAAATGTTGATGAAACATGGATCCATCACTACATCCCAGAATGCAAAGAACAGTCAAAACAATGGAAAGAAGCTGGTAAAAGTGGTCCCAAGAAGGCGAAAACTGTTAAGTCAGCAGGAAAAGTAATGGCCACAGTATTTTGGGATGCAAGGGGTATAATACTTATTGATTATCTTGAGAAAGGAAAAACTATAAATAGTGAATATTATTGTGCATTATTGGATCGGTTGAGTGAAGAAATCAAGATAAAACGACCGCATTTAGAAAAAAAAGTTCCTTTTCATCTAGATAATGCTCCTTCACACACTGCATTTTAAACTCAACAAAAACTGGCCGATTTACGATTTGAAATTGCTCTGCATCCTCCATATAGTCCAGGGTTAGCTCCATCTGATTATTTCTTGTTTCCTAATTTAAAAAAAAAATCTCGGTGGCAAAACATTTTCGTCCAATAGCGAGGTTATTGCTGAAACTGAGGCATATTTTGAAGGTCTTGAAAAATCTTATTTTTCGGATGGAATTAAAAAACTTGAAAAACGTTTGATGAAGTGTATTGAGTTGGAAGGCGATTATGTTGAAAAATAAATAATAATAATTTCAAAAAAACGGTTCTTTTTATGTTAGGCCAGTTAGTTTTGCGGTCGCCCTCGTATGCTTATTTATTTTGTATGCTTTTCAGTAAACTTTTGCTGAAAAAAATTTGTGTAATTCCCTAAAAGAGATTGGCCTTGTGGCATTACGTTCATCATTTGTGTATCGATTTTATGTATTCCATTAATGTACAAGAAATGATGTTAACGTTTCAACTAAAGTGTTGTTCTATAAACACCTAATAAATGCTGCTAACACATCATCCCGAATCCATTGCCGCAGGCAGCACTGCATCATCACAGTTCAAACCACATGAACGCTTTAGCGTATGCTTAAAAAACAGCCAAAACAGACAAGAGCTGAATGAATCATTAAAGATTGCCACTCACTCAAACAGGCAAACGCCCTTTACAAACATATGTGTTTGTAAATAAGCGTGCCTTATATAAGTGCGTGTGCATGTGTGCGAGCGTAACTTTATATTTGTGTTAAAATAAATAACATTAAGCTTAACACACTTATACGCACACACTTCCACTTAAAGTCGCCGAGAGCACCAGCGCCACGGACGGACGGACAGCCTAACACACGTTCCACAAACACCATTTGATACGTAACAAAATAAAGGTTACTGTCATCCTTCCAAAAGAAAAAAACCCATACACAAAAATCCAAGATGATGTAAGTCTCAATTTTACACCCCCAACCGCCAACCAGGCCAACGCGATGGTATTGTCTGTTTTGTTGTTTCTACAAAACGGCGGCATACTTTAAATTCCAATCACAGGAGGGAAATGACATATCATGGAGGGAGAGGAAATTAAATTCGTCCTTCGAATTCTGTTTTTATGCCTCACACAGTTTTGTGAACTTTTTTTTACTTGATTGTATTATTCTGTTTTCTTTTTGACAACATTTTTTTGTTTTAGAAATGCAGTTCCCTCTTTGGTTAATTTAATTTTAAAGTTCGTTCGATTCGGGGTTCCATCCGCTCGCATTGTGTAATTTAAACTCCTAATGGAAATTAAAAACTTTTTACCCCGAATTGCTGTTGACTTTGAATTAGAGAAGAAAAGAGCTTTTGTTGGTGTGCCATTTGTGCATTCATTACGCACCGTTGGCTGCGGAGTCTACTTATATATAATTTTCCTTGTGAGCGATGTCCTTTCAGTTGTTAGCAAAAACTTTTGTAACTCTGCATAATTTCAATTTTTTAAAAGTTTTGTGCACTTGTTAGGGAGGCAAGAGCGTTATACATTTGAAATGATTTTCTAAATCTTAACATTTCAAAAATGCTTTAAAAGACTGGAAGAGATTGAGAAAAAAATTAAAATATGGGCCAGGCCACGAGAAGAGCGACGTAGTGGGTCAGTGATTTTGAACTTTGGTCCAAATATCAAAAGGGTATGTCAATATATGTGACGCGCAAAATAGAATGGGACCTTAGGGTAAAAACCAGTTTTATTCTGTAGAGCCATTTTAAAGATTTAAATAGGTGTATCTTTGGTGTACCATCACTTTCATAAAACGCGCATATCTCTGGGAGGGAACACTTTTGGGGCATGGGATCGGTCTTATTCGATGGTCAGATGTTGTCCACATCAAAAAAAAAAAAAAAATGAAAATTGATTTTTTTACCCTTAGGTCCCTTTCTCTATGCGCTGTCACATATACAATTTTTAAATTTCGTAAAGTTGCCATATGAAATGCGTGTGGTATCAACAATTTCACGCACTTTTACTCTTCGATAGGCCAATACCATATCGTGGATTTTTTTAGACATCTTCGGATGTATTGACCATCAATTGTCCATCCAGAACGTTCAGCGTAATTTGTACTTGTGCGACCACAACGAAAGTCAGTAAAACACTTTTTTACCATTGAAAACGATGGTGCAGAGTTCTCATTATATTTCTTAAGGTTTTGCTTTGTTTGATTGATGTTTTTTTTTCGCAACAAATAATTCACCTTTTCATTTCTAACAAAATTAACGAGGTTGTATGTTTTGAACAGCTGTTAAACACAAAATCAATGACGCAACTTCCTCAAAATTTTAACAGTAGTCCATTAACAGATGGTACTTGATGGAAGCTGTGTTGCATTTCATATTACTACGAGGGAAGTTTGAAAAGTCACGGAAATATTGCTATGCCCCGTAAATTCTGTTTAAAAAACCGAGCGCTCGCAACATCGCACCATGGTTGTCAATTATTTTGGTAAATTGTTGGTCAAAATTACCCAAAAAAATCGCCAAGCTATAACCGCAGTGATACTATTTTCAATATTTATGCCCCTCTATCCTATGATGGAAGACACAAAAATACATGGAACGAAGCCATTCAATCGGATATGAGCCAAAATATTCAAAATGGCTACTAAAAATGTAGACTTTCGATGTTTTATAGTAAGATTCTTTTTCACAAAGACTTTTAAATGTTAAATTAGGGCTTTTTCGTAAAACCTGCCAGAACAATCGCCAAATCACCAAAAGTCTTCGATCTCGCTATATTTGGGGAGAAATCGCCAAAACTGGCAAAAAACCATAAACCTAAAAAAGCTCCCTCAGTAAAAAGCAAAAAGAAGGGAGAAAAGAGCAAAAAAAGAAAAAATCGTAATTTTGAAGGTACAGCACAAAAAGAGAAATGCCACTCATATAAGTAAATTAGTAAAAGCTCCCACTTATAGAGATAAATTCTAAATAATGAGTCCTACTTAGTTTCTAACACCTGCTTAAAAAGTTTTTTTTTTAATTTTGTTCGAAATGTGCAGGGACCGCCAAACTGTCCTACTTATAGAGGATTCCCATTTATGCAGATCCCACTTACCTAGGTTCGGCTGAGTTGTTGTTCTGAGACCGATAATGCCAATAAAGGTTTTCATTTTGCGAAATGCTTTCTGAAGTCCACTTTTGTATTTTAGTGCGGCTAGACCGCGCACTAAATTTAATGTTACATGTGCTGTTCCTGAATATTAAAAGAAGGCAGGATGGTTCAGCACTGCAACAAGATTAAGAAAGCTTCCAAAAGTGTGATCCTGTAATACGATGCACAAAACAAAATAATCTTAAAAGAATTCCCGGTGGTACATGTTGGTCTGCTAGGGAATCTTTAAATAGAATAAACTAATTTCGAACTACAGCGTGGAATGAGATCTGAAAATATCGCCATTAACTCAAAATTAGGGCTGGTGAAGCCTTAACGTGTTTTAGCCTTGACATTTGGGTTTAGTTGCTGGCCGTGGTCATCGAAATATTCGACAACATCAAAGCTGCGCGGTAGCGTGTTGCAAATAATCCAACTGCCTCAACTCGTAGCAGGTCCGACTAGTTAAGTATAACAAGAAGAACATTTCAGATTATTTTAAGGCTGAATCTAAAAATAAACTCATCATTAAGATGTGCAACAATTGCTACCGCTACAGTACTTCACATTATCACATAACTAGGTCTTAATTGGGACACCCTGTAAATGGACGATATTGCTTATTGAACTCAGAAAGAGAGTTCACAATTCTAAACTAAGCTTCTAATCGACAAAAGAGTCTTAATTCGTGATCACTAGTTTTCCGGACCAAAAAACTTGGAATTTCTTATAAAAACTTAAATTGTCGATAACTTCTAAACTAAGCGTCTAATCGCCAAAAGAGCCTTAATTCGTGATCACTAGTTTTCCGGGCCAAAAAACTTGGAATTTTTTAAAAAACTTAAATTGTCGATATTTTCTAAACTAAGCGTCTAATCGCCAAAAGAGCCTTAATTCGTGATCACTAGTTTTCCGGGCCAAAAAAGTTGGATTTTTTTTTTCAAAACTTAAATCGTCTTCTTAACTAAACGTCTAATCGACAAAAGAGCCTTAATTCGTAATCACTAGTTTGCCGGGCCAAAAAAGTTTGATTTTTTTTTATAAAAAGTTAAATCGATATCGTTAAGTCGATATCTTCTAAACTAAGCGTCTAATCGACAAAAGAGCTTTAATTCGTGATCAATGGTTTCCCGGGCCAAACAAGTTGGAATTTCTTATTAAAACTTAAATTGTCAATATCTTCTAAACTAAGCGTCTAATCGACAAAAGAGCTTTAATTCGTGATCAATGGTTTCCCGGGCCAAACAAGTTGGAATTTCTTATTAAAACTTAAATTGTCAATATCTTCTAAACTAAGCGTCTAAACGACAAAAGAGCTTAATTCGTGATCACTAGGTTTCCGTTCTAAGAAAGTTGGAATTTCTTATAACAATTTAAATCGTCGATATCTTCTAAACTAAGCGTCTAATCGACAAAAGAGCTTAATTCGTGATCACTAGTTTCCCGGGCCAAAAAACTTGGAATTTCTTATATAGTGATTCTGAGACGCTCGCAATAAAAAACTTGGGGCCCAGCTCCTGCTTTTAGGTATTACAAACATTTGTAATAGACTATAATACTCTTTAAAGAAATGGTGTATTTGGGTATACAGGAACGGGTAATCAATCTAAAGTTATTTTTCAAAATGGCTTTTCTCACAGATTACACGTGAGTTGTGTTAAACTTAATTTTTCTCTTTTCAGTATTGTTTTTTGGAGACGCAACAACGTCTCCAAATTGTGCAAATAAAAAGAAACTGAGATGTAGTTGGGGCAAACATTTAAAGAAAATTATTCTAAAATAAATGTCAGAAAATTTCCTTTCGAATTAACAATAGAAACTTCACACTAGATTTGAATTTTTGTATTTATTTAAAAATATATGCCTCATCGCCCGAAATGTTTCATTGGTTGCTTGTAAAGCTTCAATATCTATACCTAATTATTTTACTCTGGGCTCCCCTAAAATACACTTTGCCTTCAGTCTAGTGATTTACAACATTTGCTTTTTATTATAACTGAAAATGTCATAATTTTGCAAATAAAATGCATTTGTAACATAGTCATAAATTTTTTTATTTCGCAAATATCTTACACTCTCCCCAAACCTCTCTTCTCTGAGTTTCTTTAGCAACTTCGTGCCTTTGCATATTTTATGGATACCTTGCCCAGGAAGCTCCTGCATCCTCCCCGACTCCCATTACATATATTACAAGGCAAACATATCATCAATGTGCACATAAATATAAATAAAAAAGCAAATCTAATTCGCAGCACGTTTTTGCACTTAGAAGAGGCAGAGCCTAAATAATAGTGGCGTTTTTGATTAAGAATCGATAACTAAGCCTGGATAGCGAAAACGTTTTAGTTAAGTCATTTGTTAAGCATAAATGTCACTTTTGATTATGTATATACTAAATATTAACTCGTTATAGCCCTTTAAGAACTTAGTCTGGATAGAGGTTAATACTTGATAGTTATTTAGGCTAAATACTGAAATCTCTACACATAATTACTTTTACTACTTTTCTTATTTTATTTTGGAAGACCAGTTCTTCTTGACCTTTATCTTTAACAAGCAATAGTCATTTGTTAACTTTTTGTTAACAGATGACGGTTGCGATTTTTCTATCCAGTCGAATCTATGGCGGCTTAAATAAAAAAACACTACTAATGTTTAGCACCAGTAGCATAGGGCACACATACGAGCAAACATCGCATACCAGCAAGATTTGAAATTGCCAACAGGCGTACACACACATGGCAATGAACTTTTAATGGCAATTTAATGAAAGTCCTATAAATTTTTAACTGAAAATCGCTTTGAAGGCCTGGAAAGAAAATCACTTATGCGCCACCCAGGGCTTTTCTCCTTCCGAGCGCATGTGAGAGGAATTAAATGTTAATCATACATAAATCTGGTACAGGTATTGGTACTTACAGCAGATACATGTACCATGATTTGCCACTGTAGGGTGTTGGGGCTTTTAATTTGTTGTTCCTTCTGTTTACCTTTGGTTTTGGGGTGAAAGACACCAGCCACATCCTCCCCCAGTTGTGGGTTTGCAATGTACACATCCACTGCCATGCATTAAATTTTTAAAATCCTTTTAAAAATGTGTTTGTGATTTTTTCGTAATATGGATTTAATCTGTTTTCAATTTACTTCCATTTCATTTAAGCTGTTCAACTTCAACATTGATTCCTGTTTATCCTTACGCCATTTACCCTCATCCTCCCTCTCCTGCATTCCATGTTATAGCCATTTTTAATGAAATACGTACTTTTTAATCATTGCCTCAAGATGTTAGCGAAAGAATGTTTATTATGGAAGACAATCAATTCTCCATAACATTCATTGATTATCGTAGCTCCTTGTTCGAGCACCAATGATTATCCTGTGCATCCTTAGAAGAACAAAAGCGTAATGTCATTAAGACTGGATGTGTGTAAGGCTATAAATACTTTGCAGCAGACGTATGCATAAGTACGAGTATATGTCAGTCAGATTTTGCAGATTTGGTCTATACGTATTATCTTCAAAGTAAAATGAAAAAAAATATCAATGAAGAGGAATATCGAAAACAAACAACTGTCACCTATCACTGTCATGTCAAATGCAAATTATTCGACATTAATGTAATCCATGCCAACGAAGGAACGCACTCAGCATTGTCCTCGGCATATGGAAGAAAATGCAAAACAATAGCTTAACTTAACAAGTAAAACTAGTACGAGAAGCTAAAGGCGGGCGTAGGCAACTACCTTATACCCTGTACTTCTGTGTGTTCAGAAAAGCTGACTGAAAATAAGGGTTTGCACTCCTCTTCACATACGAGGGCGACCGCAAAACTAACTGGCCTGGCACATTTTCTGTTTTACTAGCAACTTTTTGTTTTTTAAAAGCAATCTTTTATAAGCCATCTGTCAAAATTTCCGAAATATTTAATGATTATTTTCTTTGTTACAGGTCATTGAAGTAAGCAAGTTTTATAATTTTTGAAAAAATGGAAAATAAAGAGTTTCGTGCGGTAATTAAACCATTTTTATATGAAAGGTTATACGCCACAATTAATCAAAGATGAATTGGATTCTGTTCATGGTTATAATGCACCATCCACCGTGAAATCCTGGGTTCAACAATTCAAAACGGGTCGTTCAAGTACGGAAGATGAAAAACGCTCTGGAAGACCGAAAAGTGCTACAACTATTGAAAACATTAGAAAAATATTTAATGAAGTGACTAAAGAAAGACGAATAAATCTCAGAGAACTTGCTGATATTGTTAAAATACACGAAAAACAAGTTTGGAGTATTTTACATGATGAACTCCACATGAAAAGGCTATCCGCAAGAGATCCGCCGCTTTTGTTGACTTTGCCCTAAAAAAATCGTACCAATTCCGAGGAGCTTTTAGCGATTTATCAGCGTAATCCAATAGCGTTCTTGCGCCGATTCGTAACTGTTGATGAAACATGGATCCATCACTACATCCCAGAATGCAAAGAACAGTCAAAACAATGGATAGAAGCTGGTAAAAGTGGTCCCAAGAAGGCGAAAACTGTTAAGTCAGCAATAAAAGTAATGGCCACAGTATTTTGGGATGCAAGGGGTATAATATTTATTGATTATCTTGAGAAAGGAAAAACTATAAATAGTGAATATTATTGTGCATTATTGCATCGGTTGAGTGAAGAAATCAAGATAAAACGACCGCATTTAGAAAAAAAGTTCCTTTTCATCTAGATAATGCTCCTTCACACACTGCATTTTTAACTCAACAAAAACTGGCCGAATTACGATTTGAAATTGCTCCGCATCCACCATATAGTCCAGTTTTAGCTCCTTCTGATTATTTCTTGTTTCCAAATTTTAAAAAATGTCTGGGTGGCAAAAAATTTTCGTCCAATAGCGAGGTTATTGCTGAAACTGAGGCATATTTTGAAGGTCTTGAAAAATCTTATTTTTCGGATGGAATTAAAAAAACTTGAAAAACGTTTGATGAAGTGTATTGATTTAGAAGGATATTATGTTGAAAAATAAATAATAATAATTGGAAAAAAACAGTTCACTTTATGTTAGGCCAGCTACTTTTGCGGTCGCCCTCGTATACTTAACAACTTATGACATAATGAATTTGGTGGGAAAATTTCATTGTTGTTAGTAAAATCGGTTGAACATATATAAGGGATGATCAATCTAGAGGTTTATTTTTCAAAAGAAAAAAAATACAAAAATTCAAATCGAATGTGGATTCTTATTGTTCATTCGAAATGACATTTTAAGCCATTAATTTTATGTATAAAAATTTAGTCAAATGTTCGCCGCATCTATGCCTCAGGGTGATTTTTCCGGTGTAAGTATTTCCATGATGAAATGGCAAACAATACTGAAAAGAAGAAAAAAAGTATAACACAACTCACACATAAACTTTAAAAAAAACCCTGTTGAAAAATATCTTGAGAATGATAACCCTTTATGAAAGATATATCTAAATCTAAACCGACTTTCTACAATTTCGATAACTTTTGTACCCTGTTGAAAAATACCTTTAGATTGATCACCCTTTATGAATGATATATCTAAATCTGAACCGACTTTCTCCAGTTTCCATAAGTTTTGTGCTAGATCCAAAAAACAGACATGTGCCAAATTTCATCTAGATTGGATGAACTGAAAGACGTCATTCCATGTTGAGTATTCGCAAGATACTAAATTTTATTTATACAAAAAGTGGTTATATCAAATGATGAAAATATTTCAAGTTATCTAGTAAAACCTCCAGCAGAGATTACAAATCAAAGCCTAGGCCAAATATACAAAACATAATATACAATACAATTCTCAATACTGTTATTCATCCTAAGTACACGAAAAGTGCCGCATTTCTTTTGTGTGCGGGCTGCTCCTACCACTGGCCATTATCACCATGTGGAAAAGTACGATCATGAGCGAGCGTACAAATATTATCTAATGTATTCAGGTAACAATTTTATGGGCTGCACTTGAGAATGCAACATTACCCAACACACAGTTTAATACATGTTCAACTTTGAAATTTGGATGCAATAAGTGGCTTCTAGAACTAAAAACATAAAATTGGTTCAACATATCGAGCCATAAGCGCTAACCTATCGTAAGTCAAATTTTTGGAAAAAAAATTTTATTGCTGAAAAATAATCGTTAGGACAAGCCTCATCGTTTTGTATTTTTAAAATGACAAAATTGTTAGTAAAACATCAAAAAAAGCTTTTGCATTTTATCGTAAATGATTGTTTAAATTTTATTGTGTAGCAATTTTATCGTAAGTCACACATCAAATTGCTGCAGCAATCGCAAATGTGTTCAGATTTTTTTTTTTGTTTTTTGATACAGTTATATGAGTAGGTAGAAATCTTAAATTTTTGCATTAAAACATTTGCATTTTTAATAAAGTTGTTTGAAATAAATAATAAAAACCGTCTCCTGTAAAATTTGCATTTTTCACTTACGATAGGTTAGCGCTTATGGCTCGATATGTGTGGAAGCTTTAGGTAAATCCGAACCGATTTGCTTCAATTTAAATAACTTTCGAAATAGGTCCAAAAAAACTGACTTTAGCCAAATTTCATCAAGATTGTATATACCTTAATATGTGCCTTCAAGATTTAAAGACATTAAGTCGGATCAGCATATATGAGAGTGAGCTATATCTAAGCCTTAACCAATTTTCTTTGATTTCAATAATGTTCTACCTTGGGCCAGAAACCCACAAATAAATTCTGCCAAATTTGATCACGATTAGCTTTCTTATATTGCATATAGAGCTAAAAACATAAAAATCGGATAAACATATAATTATGTAAAGGCTGTTTATCAATCCGAACCGAATTTCTTCAACTTTAATAGCGTCCGCCCTTGATCCTAAAGACTTACTTTTGCCAATATTAAAGAAAAGCGACCAATAATTGCGACCTGTAATTCGATTATAAGCTTTAGATGGACGGTCGGTAGGATGGACAGACAATAAATTCTAGTGATTCTCAGTCGATTAGTTTACTTAAGAGTGTGTCTAGCTCAAATATTTTTGGTAGTTACAAACATTTGCCACTAAACTAACTTCTAAAACCCTGCTCCACAGAATGGTGCAGGGTATAACGAGGCTTAAATCAAAGGTGACCTACTATACGATACCCTACACCACCCTGAAGATGCCGCGCCTGTGCCTGGAGCATAAGCAAGGGCGAACATAAAATGTTATTTCTGGTGCGGAAATTACATATTTCGTGGGGCTATACGAAAGACAGACTGGTCCAATTCCATCGAGGCCAATTATAGCTCGAGCATAATGCACTTAGATTGTTGGAGCTTGATTAGATTCACAGCGGCAGTACTTTAAACCAGCAGGAACGTTTGAGTGGAACAAAGATTACGAGTTTTTTAACAAAACGTATTGAAAATGTTGCCACTGCTGTAACATTCAGAATTCTGATTTTTTTTCAAAGATCCAAACTGTTTTATTTTAAACACCAAAGTTAACCAATGTACAAAATATTGTCAAAACAGAAGACCCACTTGTAAAAACTGATCGATTTCACATGGAACTGACGTAAAAACAAACTCTATTTCGGTAGTCAAAGTTTAAATAGGTCTACATTAATTTTTAAATGTTCACTTACATTTTCAATTAGCCAAAACTCTCAGAAAATATTTAGCTCGTTTGTTTCCTTCGGTCTTGTGCTTTACCACATTGAACAGGATTAACCTGCTCTTGACTTCTTGCCTCGACATATTAAAAGAAAACAAGTTTTCAGAAAATGGCAAATTAACATTGATTTTCGTGGCTGCACACTGCTTTTATCGTGATTTCGGGTCCGTGACGACCTTCATCAAAAAGATTCGCAGCAATTGTTGAAAGTTGTTGTTAAAAAAATGATATTCAATATGAAGACATAGATTCGCTTCTTCTTACGGAAAACTCTTTTAAGAAAACTTCTTATGTGAAAAAGGAAAAGGAATGAAATAAGTTTCCTGTTCCGCTCTAGACTGTGTACTGTCGCACAGCCAGAATGAAGAAACTACAAACGGCAGGTTTCAACCCTTCTATGTACATAAAGATGAACGATAAAATAGTAAAACAATCTAAAGAATAAAAATATCGAGGGCAAAGCAAAGAGTAGATGTTACCAACGAAATGAAAAACTAAAAATCGTTATGTAAATTGTTATGAGCCCCTTTCTGTTGGTTTCCAACTTTAATATGATGCTCCTCTAGACTATCCTTTCATGTCCTTTGTCGAGTTTCAATAGAATCTCAAAACTTAAACACTCGCACACACATACAAAGTAAACATCTTTAAGGATGGATGCGCAGCAGCCCCAAATGTATTGGTAGTCGTCATATGAATATAAAAGTGTAGTCGTGAGTGGGAGGGCCAACCGGAAGACGACTATGTTTCCGTAAATGTTGTCATTGTAAGATGTAAGTCCCTTAAGTACTTATGCCACAATTGTGTGCATACGTATTCATGTTTCCTGGTTTAAAAAGGACGTCACATACCGCACTCATGAAATAAGGGCAGACCTTCAACCCAAAACTTATGCCAGCCCCTCGTTCAGACGAAACGTTTCCACCAATATATCGGTGATGCCAGCGCCACTATTTGTATTGACATTCGTCCCCGGCGAGGGGAGATCGCTGCGGTCTACGGCGTGGCAGGGCTGGGTTGATGGGGTCTTTGTGTTGTTATGCAAAACCAAGGAAAACGTTTATTTTATTTTTATACTTCTGCTGAAATGAGCAAAAATAATTGCAATCGTAAAAATCTGTTTCTATTTTCGATTTGTGCTTGAGTCTTTTTTCTTTCTGGTTACGGCCGTTCTTCTCTTTCACCCCTTTAGTGTCTTTCGTACATTTTGGCTTTTTTTTTGCATTTTTATTGTCTTCTTGGAGCAGACATATAGAAAGACTAACTCCTTCTCTGGCATCTTGGCTTTCAGCACAACTATTACGCTCACAGGAACCGGAAGTATTCAATAACTGTGGTAGCAGCAGCAGAAGAGGAAGAGGAATGTCGTTTGAAATAGGAAATAGTTAGAAGACAATGGAATTTATGCAAGAAATGCGGATGTGTTTGTATTTCGTATTTCGTTTTTATTGTGAATTGTTCTTTTCCATTGTTTTGTGTGATTGCTATTTGTGCTATCAATGAATATTTTCAATCAATCGACAGAAGGTTTTGTTCGAAATAAAAAAAAAACGTATGAAACCTTGAAATTGTGTAAAAATTCCTTTAAAGTATTAAAGCCCAAGTGATAAAGAAGATGAGGATTAACAGAAGACCGAGCTGTTTGAAAATCTTGCCTCTTTTTATTAACATGTGAAAGAGTCCTGGCAATTGCTGGACATTTTATTTACTTAAGTCCCACATCATCCCATTAAGGGACAAGTATGAACTTCTCTTAAATCAGTGAGCTGTGCAACATTCAATTTTTATACTTACTGACCGGAACTTACCACTTAACGTCAGTTAACACATTTTATAGAGATATTTTTACATAACATAGAGATAAATCTCCTGCCGGCATTTACAAGGCGTAAACTCGAAAATTGTTAAATGTTCTTACCCAGGGTTTAACCTGAGTTACCTGGCATGATAGCTGATCATTCTTTCGTCACTTGTGACTTTGTAATTTTTAGCATTATTACCATAACGTATAATAAAGGGTGGTCCAAATGAGACCTAGTGATATCTTGCTGGGTTCTTGCGCTAGCAGTTGGTACACAATTTTAATTTTAAATATGTACTCGTACATCTTAAGTTCCGAATTTAACATTCTCTGCAATATATATTCAAACTATACCTCTGGCCTTGTCACCGTTCCGGTCTATTGAATATTAACTCAACGGCGACAAGTACTGACAGATGAACTATTTGCAACACTCTGTCACATAGCTTCCAGATTTTCTTCAGTGATAATATTTAGATGAGCACCTCTTCTAAGATAGCCATCAACTGAACCCAGTTCCTTAAAATGACTGACTAAATATATCCCTTAGCCGAGACGTCATATTAGCAACAACCACCGTCATGGTTATAAAGGGGCATCTCCAAATTAAAAAAGCTTTTGACTGGTGTCGTAGTCGAGATTACCTTAACGCTTACTCCAAATCCTTGGCCACATTTCTCTCAACTGCACACAGAGAAAAGACGGTTAACCTTTCTAATAAAGATGATTTCTTTTTATAACTTAATTTGTATTGGTTGAATAGGGTGATCCATCAGGAGGTATTTTTTCAAAACAAACAAGTAAGTAAGTGCTATAGTCGGGCGTGGCCGACTCTATGATACCCGCACCACTATAAATGTGATTAAGTCTCCTGTTAATCTAAAGCACTCGTCGCTATTTCTATCTGTATCTATCACGCAAGCACTAAGCCTTTATACCCCATACCACTATGTGGTGAGGGTATAACAATTATAGTTGGTCCACATTTTCATACCTTGTTTTCGGACCCTGTGCCCTCCCACGGACGAGATAAATCATTTGGCTTGACATATTTAAAGTCCTGAGGCAATTCCCTGTCATTTGAGGGGTCACACTAAAATCCGGGTAAACCGAAACTTTTGGACCCTCCTAATGGACCCTGGGGCCCAAACAGGTCGAATTTTTTTTCTGTATTTAAAATTGTAAGATAATTTCCTTTCATTTAAGGGGTCACACTTATATTTAAAATCATGGGTCCATTTTTTGGGTTCTGAAGGCCCCGTAGGTCCGAGAGGCGGGTCCAACTATTTTTTTTACATTTTGTGGTCAGTTCTACATCGAATGGCATATTTTTTTTTAATTTGTTGACCAATACACGCGACATCAACTGGATTTGGACCAAATCCGGGAGTTCCTTTGTATGGGGGGTCTATCAGAAAGTGCTCCGATTTGGACCAAATTCAATGGCGTCCGTCCTTGTCCCACATGCCACATGCCAAGTTTCATCAAGATCGGTGCATAAATGCGACCTGTACTTTGATTACAAGAATAGATGGACATCTTTACATCCAGCCAGCCAGCCGGCCAGCCAGCCAGCCAGCCAGCCAGCCAGCCAGCCAGCCGGCCAGCCAGCCAGCCAGCCAGCCAGCCGCCCAGCCAGCCAGACAGACATGGCTAGATCGACTCAAAATGTAATTCTGAGCAACTTTCTCTCTGGTCCCGGTATTCTAACTCGATTCCTTCGATGTGTTACAAACGCAAGCACTAAGCCATTATACCCCATACCACTATGTGGTGCGGGTATAAAAAGAAATATAAAAATTAAAATCAAGTGTGGAATCTTTATTGGTAATTTGAAAGGACATTTTATGACATTTATTTTTTGAAAATAATTACCTTCAAATGTATATATGTATAATGGAAATGAGATCCGCAGTTTTCAGCCAAAATTTTGT
Organism: Hydrotaea diabolus; assembly: GCA_963513945.1. Classification (NCBI taxonomy): domain Eukaryota; kingdom Metazoa; phylum Arthropoda; class Insecta; order Diptera; family Muscidae; genus Hydrotaea; species Hydrotaea diabolus. The sequence goes on along the minus strand of OY740717.1, from coordinate 14,583,538 downwards.
TCAGTGATGAGGCCGATTTCTGGCTCAACGGCAAACTCAATAAACAAAATTGCCGCATTTGGGCAGAAGAGCAACAAGAAGAGGTTCAAGAGGTGCAATTATACCCAGAGAAAACCACGGGTTGGTGCGGTTTATAAGCTGGTGGAATCATCGGTGCATATTTTTTCAAAAATGATGATGGCCGGAACGTAACTGTGAATGGGCCTCGCTACCGCGCCATCATATCGATCTTTATGCTTCCTAAAGTTGAAGCCCGTAATCTTGACGACACTTGGTTTCAACAGGACGGTGCCACTTGCCATACAGCACCTTAAACAATGGATCTATCGAGAGGTCATTTCGAAAAGCAGCTAAATTTACGTTTTGGACAGGTGAGTTGGCCGCCTAGATCGAGTGATATCACACCTTTAGACATTTTTCTTTGGGGTTAAGTAAAGTCCAAAGCCTATGCTGACAAACCAGCCACGAATCAGGTTTTGGAAGCCAACATTTCGCGTGCCATTAAATACATACCGGTCGAGATGCTCTAACGAGTCATCCAATATTGGTCCCTCAGAATAGAAGCCCTAAGGCGTAGTTGCGGCCAACATTTGAAGGAAATTATATTCAAAAAATGAATGCTATTAAGTGTCCTTTCAAATTACCAATAAAGATTCCACACTTGATTTGAATTTTTATATATTTTTTGTTCTGATAAAATACCTCTAGATGGATCACCTTATATATGTATTGGTGGTTGTTATAGATTATTGGCTTTAAGTACTCTTTGAATTCGATTGTCATTACTACGATCTTACATTTTATGTTTTCTGTTATCTGGCCGAAATCAAATTCTTTTTTATTTAATTTTTCTATTTAACGATTTGTAATTATTTATTCTGTTACGAGTATTTAAATTTAGAGAAGGTTTTTTAAAACTTGGCTTTTACTTTCGCATCTAATAAAGTTGGTTTACACAAGTGTAATGATTTTCTGGTTCAAATTGGTAAAGAGGGTCGAACAAAAATTTATTTTTTTTTAAAAAAATAATGCGCAAAAGGCCCACTTTTCTTGAAGATGGTCTGATTGTATTTCAGTCGATCTATGCTTAAATGATAATAGTAGTAATTAAGTGGAACCTATAATTCAAAAAACGAGCGCATTTAAAAACAAAAAGGACACCTACCAGCTGAAATTATTAGGACAACATTTTTGTAGACCATCAAAATACTTGAACTGTCTTTAAAGAACCATTTTTTTTTAAATTTTCTTTACTTTTTCGTTAAAAGAACGAAAACGACAATCCAATCTTAAAGATAGATTACAAAAATACGCTCCATACGATTTCATTGAAGACATCGTTTTACGAAAATTAGCTAAAACGAGGAAGATACGCTTTCTCCTTTTTAACTCATTTCATGCGGTATAGAGTTGCAATATGAAAATTTCCTCGGCTCATTCAAAATAACTGCCATTAGGAAATTCTTTCATTTCCGTAATGTTGTTGCATAGTGTAATAGGATTTGATTACTACAAAGAATTTATTTTTTGCACCACAAATTATTAGTAGAAAATTAACATGTACTTCATTATTGATTGATTGTCATAACCACAAGTTGTGATAACAAGTGGTTTTACTGAATTCGGTACGTATAGCCGAATTATTGTCTGTAAATATTGTTATATTATTGTAGCTACCATCGTATGGTAAGTCGAACCACCACTACCATGGAATGTTGGTGATTTCAACAGAAAGTATGTTTATCCAACCGAATATATGAAGTTTGAACCGATTTCCAACTGAATTTTTTTCTGTGTGTGATAATGCCAAAATACAACGTCATCACTGGTGAGACGTATACAGTTTCCGGCCCAGCCGAAGAAACTACTTTGTAAGGAAAAAATTATATGAATACTTCTTCATATTTTTCCAGCCCAACAAAAGGCGTGAGGAGAGAGGGTGGTACATTTTTTCCAATCTTTTTGATGAAAATTGTGGAAAATGAAAAAAATTAATTCATAGAACGAACACCATTAACACAAATTCTCCATGCGTATGAAGGCGACACTTTTGTCGCAGAAAGTAAAGAAGAGAGGCAAATGAAGATTTATCAAAAATGAAATTAAAGTCATCTGAATTGTTTTTGTTGCTTATTGAAATCATAATACGAGGGCGACCGCAAAACTAACTGGCCTGGCACATTTTCTGTTTTACTAGCAATTTTTTTTGTTATTTAAAAGCAATCTTTTATAAGCCATCTGTCAAAATTTCCGAAATATTTAATGATTATTTTCTTTGTTACAGGTGATTGAAGTAAACAAGTTTTATAATTTTTGAAAAATGGAAAATACAGAGTTTCGTGCGGTAATTAAACACTTTTCTATGAAATGTTATACGCCACAATTAATCAAAGATGAATTGGATTCTGTTCATGGTGATAATGCACCATCATACTTCACCGTGAAATCCTGGGTTCAACAATTTAAAATGGGTCGTTCAAGTACGGAAGATGAACAACGCTCTGGAAGAGCGAAAACTGCTACTACTATTGAAAACATTAGAAAAATATTTAATGAAGTGACTAAAGATAGACGAATAAAGCTCAGAGAACTTGCTGATATTGTTAAAAAACACGAAAAACAAGTTTGGAGTATTTTACATGATGAACTCCACATGAAAAAGCTATCCGCAAGATATGTGCCGCGTTTGTTGACTTTGCCCCAAAAAATCGTCCGTTGGACCAATTCCGAGGAGCTTTTAGCGATTTATCAGCGTAATCCAATAGAGTTCTTGAGCCGATTCATAACTGTTGATGAAACATGTATCCATCACTACATCCCAGAATGCAAAGAACAGTCAAAACAATGGATAGAAGCTGGTAAAAGTGGTCCCAAGAAGGCGAAAACTGTTAAGTCAGCAGGAAAAGTAATGGCCACAGTATTTTGGGATGCAAGGGGTATAATATTTATTGATTACCTTGAGAAAGGAAAAACTATAAAAAGTGAATATTATTGTGCATTATTGGATCGGTTAAGAAATCAAGATAAAACGACCGCATTTAGAAAAAAAAGTTATTTTTTATCAAGATAATGCTCCTTCACACACTGCATTTTTAACTCAACAAAAACTGGCTGAATTACGATTTGAAATTGCACCGCATCCTCCATATAGTCCAGATTTAGCTCCTTCCGATTATTTCTTGTTTCCAAATTTAAAAAAAATTCTCGATGGCAAAAAATTTTCGTCCAATAGCGAGGTTATTGCTAAAACTGAGGCATATTTTGAAAGACTTGAAAAATCGTATTTTCGAATGGAATTAAAAAACTTGAAAAAGCGTTTGATGAATTGAGTCGGAAGGAGATTATGTTGAAAAATAAATAATAATAGTTCCAAAAAAAAACGGTTCTTTTTATGTTAGGCCAGTTACTTTTGCGGTCGCCCTCGTAATTCTCACAACTTGAAGAGAGGCGGCGCTACGTTAATGTAATAAATTAATTTGTATACTTCGGATCCTCCATAATCTAATATAGGCATTGGCAACACTGAATAAAATGAAGGGCCATGTTGGCAAATAGCTGCTATTTTGGGGTTGCTAAATTGTTTATGAATTGAGCTCTCCCTCGAGGACCGAAGATTAGACTGTACGTTACCTGAACACTACCAGTGCTTTAGTATGACGCCCATGCACGAGTCAAGCACAAAAGTTAATGCTTACGCGGAGTATTCACGTCAGACGAACCGTGAACTATATACCGACAAAAATGTAGTTAAGTGGATCAAAATATAATAGTTGCGCTGGTGCAATGGTAAAAAAAAACGGAGACTCAGATCGAGAGACCTTGTGAAGGATAATGGTAGAAGTTTTGGTATGGGGGTTTTGGTAAAAATTGGGGAAAGTACGTCCGAAATCAAGCGTATAATAGGAAAATGTTTTTTTTTGTTTTTCGCAGCATGTTAAAACTGATATCGGATAAAGGATAACGAGATAAAATGAAACTTTCTAAGTTTATTTTTCAAATGCCTGCAGACTGTTCTCAACTTAGGCAACACTTAAGGAATCATTGAATTTACCATTACAACAAAATCTATCTCTGTATTTATGATTACTGCGAGTATTAGATTAACATTTTATTGAAGTAAGTACATATGTGACAGCGCATTGAGAAAGGGACCTAAGGGTAAAAAATCAATTTTCATTTTTTTTCTTTTTTTGATGTGGACAACATCTGAGCATCGAATGAGACCGATCCCATGACCCAAAAGTGTTTCCTCCCGGAAATATGCGCGTTTTATGAAAGTGAAGTCGACGATTCTAAGCGCAAATAGAAAGGGACCTAATCTTTAAAATGGATCTCCTGAACAAAACTGGTTTTTAGCCTTAGGTCCCTTTTTATTTTGCGCGTCACATATGTATATCCCAGTACAAAGCAATGCCAATTTTCAAATATTTCCAATTTGTGCAGAGATTATTGGCTAAACACGAAATTTTCATCAACATATCGAACGATTTAGAAAATTGCCTCCCGCCGCCAGGTTACAATGAATTCATTACATTTTCAATAGAATTGTTGGAGTTTCGGTACGTGTAAAAGCAGGCATTCTTTTTGTATTTTTGGCGTGAGTTAATTTGCCCTCTATGTCTAGGTAAGAAAAAATCAACCAATTATACCATATTAGTTCTGTTGTTGTTATAGGCAGTGTAACTGTGTGACTGACTCACAGATGCCGCGTGGCCTACACCGACGTTAAATATATACGACTTGAATTTTAACGGGGGAAATCATCCCAAAAATAGTTCCCCCACCCTCGCCAGCTCAAAGTGTTTTTCACAGCAAATGCCACAGAAACCAACAGTCAGAACGAACGAGGAAATCAAATTTTCATTTACACGTTTTACACGAATTTGTTGTAGCGGTTGGTTGAGTGGGCAGGCATACACCCTGTTATCCTGCCACCTGAAAAAGGGTCCCTGAAAAAATATTTGAAATCCAGAAGGGCTTTAACAGATTGTGTTTGAATTCCGTGTGTATTGTATGTATATGTGTGTGTGTGTAAATGGCGGTGCAGCCGCACAACGACATCGAAGGAAACTCTTTCAACCGGATGTGGTTGAACAGGATGCCAAGAGAGCTGAACAGCCACGGCAACAACAACAAATATGCTAAAAAGCACACCACCATCATCAGCACACAGAACGATAATGAAGTTAGCAAACGGAAAAGCCAACGCCAAAGGGTGTGCGAGTGGCATTCCAAATGGGCCTAAATGACGTTTGATTTCATTGTGAGTTTATTTTTTTTTCAACAAAAATTCTGCAAGATTTAAATTTATTTTTTTAAACATAAATATTAGCATATAGCATATATGAACGTGTAAATTTGATCAGTTGAATATTAATTAATGGCGGGAAGTGGACATTATTTTATGCAATACGTTAGTTTAACCGGGCCGAAACAGTTATACTCTGGATCCTGTGAATTTGGACTTAAATTTAAATACTTATGTATCTTAAAAGTAAGTTTAGATTAGTGAGGAAGTTTTATTGTTTATCCGTTCTCATATATCTATAGGACCTATTTTTCGCCGCCCTAATAACCTTAGAACCATGGTTCAAGGCATTAAAATTACTCGATTCGTAAAATAAATGTTAAATTCTGATTTGTAACTCGCAAATTGTTTTGAATTCAGTGCACAGTTAAATGAGGCCTGATTTTTGGAGCACAAGGTTTCCTTTAGGCCTGCCCGTCAAAATCGTAAATTTAGAAATTTATATTGATTTGTGCGAAAATTTCTGTGTCTCGGTATACCCAAATATACTGGAACATTTTTTTTTTACCCCTTAAGCACAGGGACTAGTGAATATGGCCATTTGACGTAAATTTTGGTTTTAATTAAAATCTAATTATTTAACGCATTACAGGTGATTGAAGTAAACAAGTTTTATAATTTTTGAAAAATGGAAAATAAAGAGTTTCGTGCGGTAATTAAACACTTTTGTATGAAAGGTTATACGCCACTATTAATCAAAGATGAATTGGATTCTGTTCATGGTGATAATGCACCATCATACTCCACTATGAAATCCTGGGTTCAACAATTTAAAATGGGTCGTTCAAGTACGGAAGATGAACAATGCTCTAAAAGACCGAAAACTGCTACTACTATTGAAAATATTAGAAAAATATTTAATGAAGTGACTAAAGATAGACGAATAAAGCTCAGAGAACTTGTTGATATTGTTAAAATACACGAAAAATAAGTTTGGAGTATTTTACATGATGAACTCCACATGAAAAAGCTATCCGCAAAATGGTTGCCGCGTTTGTTGACTTTGCCCAAAAACCAATTCCGAGGAGCTTTTAGCGATTTATCAGCGTAATCCAATACAGTTTTGCGCCGATTCATAACTGTTGATGAAACATGGATCCATCACTACATCCCAGAATGCAAAGAACAGTCAAAACTATGGATAGAAGCTGTTAAAATTGGTCTCAAGAAGGCGAAAACTGTTAAGTCAGCAGGAAAAGTAATGGTTACAGTATTTTGGGTTGCAAGGGGTATAATATTTATTGATTATCTTGAGAAAGGAAAAACTATAAATAGTGAATATTATTGTGCATTATTGGATCGGTTGAGTGAAGAAATCAAGATAAAACCGCATTTTGAAAAAAAAGTTATTTTTCATCAAGATAATGCTCCTTCACACACTGCATTTTTAACTCAACAAAAACTGGCCGAATTACGATTTGAAATTGCTTCGCATCCACCATATAGTCCAGATTTAGCTCCTTTCTTGTTTCCAAATTTAAAAAAAACATTTCTCGGTGGCAAAAAAATGTTATTGGACGAACATTTTTTGCCACCGAGGTTATTGCTGAAACTGAGGCATATTTTGAAGGTCTTGAAAAATCTTATTTTTCGGATGGAATTAAAAAACTTGAAAAACGTTTGATGAAGTGCATTGAGTTGGAAGGAGATTATGTTGAAAAATAAATAATAATAATTCCAAAAAAACGGTTATTTTTGTGTTAGGCCAGTTTCTTTTGCGGCCGCCCTCGTATTGGAACACCATTGCGATAATGATGGCTTTTTTCGCTCCTAGTTCTCTTGTCAAGGAACCCCCATATACAAGCCTCGTCGTAGGCTTGGGAACCCACAATCTTTGCGGCCAATTCTACATCGGGTAAATGAGTATCAATAGGTATTCAAGAATTTCTGATGTCAGTGTTTATTAGTTCGCCTTAAAAAATAATAAAAAAAATGTTATAGAGCTGATTATAATTTCAGTTATAGTATACTTACCGACTTGATTGAATGCTCTGCATAAATCCAGAACATTTTTGTATAGCATTCGTTTTAAAACTTCACGTACGTTGCTACTGCAATAAAGAAATATTTAATGTAATTCTGAATCGCTGAACTAAATAAAAGCGTATCATAGACGCAATACGCATTGTTTAGATGACAATAAAAAAATGGTTTTATATAAAGTTAAAATAAAAAGTCGAAAAGTCAAAAAATCGACTTTTAGTTTTTTTTTAGAAACAAAAATCGACTTATCGACTTTGACTATAATATTCCCAACAGTCGAAAATGTACTTATAGAATCCTAATATTGTGCATAGCTCCCGAATGTAAGAAAAGTATTTCCTTGACCCTAATGGTATGTTGTGGGACTTAAGTAAATAAAAGAGGAGAACGTTTTCACCTTTTGGTGAAATTGGTCCACATCGGTTCTTGTTTTGATATAAAATAAGTCATTCTCGATTACCAAACCAGCAGCTACACGCAGAGAAAAAATATGGTTACTATATCGTCTCGGCAACAATAGTATATTCTCTGCACCAAAAGTATGATCGTCGCAACCATAGTATTGTTTTTTGAATTTTATTTTGACAATAGTATGGTTGGCGCAATATTAATATTGTTGAAATGTAACAATAGTATTTTTGCCAAATTTAAAAATAAAAATATGGTTGTAGCATCAATATAAATATGGTTGGTGCGACAAAAGTTTTGTTTTTTGGGTTTAATGTTAACAATAATATGATCACGGCAATCATAACAGCAAAATCGTAATTTTTTTTTGATTTGACAATGTTATTGTTACGAGTCTTACGCAATAATAGCATATTTTATGTGTAAATTTTTTTCAAAACAAACTACTTTGGATTAGTAAGAGTATAACTGATATATTTTTAATAAGTAAATTTTTTCTACTGTTAAATAAGTCACTCCTATTATTTAGTTTAATATATTTTTCCATAACTTACTTAATAAAAAATCTCCATTGTTGAATAGTAACTTAACATAATCCTTGCAAAGATTTTTGGGGATCATAGTATGATTGTGTGTGAGTCATACTATGGTTGTGAGGATCATACTACGGTTGTATGTAAAACAAACTATAATTAAGAGAATCATAATATGGTTATGGGGATCATAGTATGGTTGAGTGTTAATAATAATATGGTTGTGGGGGCCATAGTATGGTTGTGTGTGAATAATATTATTGTTAAGAGGACCATAGTATTATTGTGGGAATCATAGTATGGTTGTGTGTGAACCATACTATTGTTTTAATGATCATTATATTGTTGTGCCACAACCATATACCCAACAATAGTATGATCCTCTTCGAATATTGTCACCCCAACAATACCTTTTTTCTGCGTGTATGGAAGCCGTATCTTAAACCTCTAACCGGTAAGACGATCCTCTATTTTTGGGCAACATTGCTGTATTTAACAAAGTTTTTGGTTGAATAAGTAAAAACTTCATACATTTTTTTCCGAGACATTTTAAATCGACATTAAAACGGTCTTGCCGGTTAGAGGGTTAAATTATATTCCGTTTAAAATTTAGCACAGAACCACGAAAGAAGTGTGGTGAAATTTGTCTTTAATAGTGCATTGATTTGAATAGCTCTCATATGAAGGTTCATGCTGATTTGCTTTTCTGGCGCTGCAGAATGCACAAAATAAATCCGATCATGATAAAACTGTTAATGAGAAATAGTAATAGGATACTGCCTACTCTCTTCTTGTAAAGGTCATGAGACGTAGAGTTAAGGATAAACGAATTTGCAATCCTTTCAAAAGTTCGATGAGTCCTTGGTCCACATCATGAATCGATAATCGCGCATTTATCAATTCCGTTGTTGTTTAAGGTTCCTTAATGTTTTAAAACTGATGAACACATATCTCTATAAGGCTTTAAAAAACATGTACGCAGTGACAACCGTTGTGCGTAGATAAAGGGTCTTTCTCTAGGGTCTTTCATTTGTCAAAAGTAGCTGCGTAGGTAACCTTGTGCTTACATTAAAAGCTTCAATGAACACTTTGCAGTCCTCATTCCACACTTGATGCCTTACTTGACGCTTTGGGCAACTAATTTATTTTTCATCGCATTTGATTAAAGAGGATAGATACCATTCTTTTACAATGCAATCGAATTAACTCTTTGTTTTTCATCAGGTCCTATGCTTTTCGCTATGTTTAATTCTTGACCTGCATATAAACAAGTATCTGGCTAACCTGACCATTAAAGAAAGATTTCAATACTATGTCCGAGACAGTGGGCCCACACTAAGAGCGGTAAGAACTCAACTGCTAGATATGTCATTCCCATCAAATCTTTCAAAGTGTAATGACGACATTCTCTTTTTCTTCTTGTAAGAAGAGCGAAAAATAAACGGTTATCTGATAAGCAATGGTCGACAAAAAACATCTTTGGATCTAGTGTTACAGAGCTTATAATTGTGTAGGAATTCCAATAGTTTAAATAAGTTCTTAATATGAGTAATGCTTTTTTTTAATCTTCAATAACTTAGACTAAATAGCAAATCCGCAATAAGTAAGCTATTTGTTAACAAGTTCTAATATTTTTCGTATCAAAAGAATAGTCTAAAAGTACTTTACCATTTCCAATTGAAATTGAGGTATACAAATTGAAATTGCGAAACGCAAATTCAAATTAAGAAATACAAATTGAAACTTAGGAACACAAATTGAAGCTGAGAAAATACAAATTAAAATTGAGAAAACACAATTTGAAATTGAAAAAAATTAATGAAATTGAACTATTTAGTTTTTGATATCCAGTCTTAGTTATCTCTGCTTTAATAAAAACACCACTTTTATACTCATTTCGTACAGACCCCAGCCATTGTTTTATCGTTGCCACAGTCAATAGATGCCACTGTGCAGCAACAACCGCAGCAACAATGATTGACACTGAGATTATTTGAGCCTCATGAGAGGAACTGATGGCGCTTTATTAAGACGAGACATTATGACTGCAACTGCGACTTTGCTTATCAGCAATTTTGAAAACGAACACGTTTTCCATATGGAAAACCAGCCTGCCACAACCAATGGCAGCCGAACTAATGCTGGAGGTGGTAGACTTGTGGACGTTATTGTGGTAAATGTGTTTACTGAAGTTGCTGCTGTCGCCACCACGGACGAGGTCAGTCAGTCAGTCATTGCTTTGCTTTGCGTTCCTTTCGGACCATCTTCTGTGTGTGGAATGCTGCCGTCCGTGGCTGTTGATAATGATGTTGGCAACAAGAGTTCAATGCTGTGTTAATTGACAACAATTGCATCTGTAATACATTAGAGGCATTAGACAAATGGATGAAGATGGCGTCAATGACCATGTTGGTGATGCCTGTGATGTTTTCTGGCTCTACGACTGATGATGCTGTTGTTGAGTTTGTCTGTGGCAGTGCTGTGTCTGGTCGGTCTAACTTTAAGATTGGTATCATTCAAATGTTGGTATGCCCTTGTATTTGTGATGGTTTTTGTGAAAATATTAGGAGCTTTCTTTTTGGCTGTAAAAAATGGTCCAAAGTATGACTTTAACAATTTTGTAATAACATTTAAGACAGGACACCCTAGGTTACAGACTTGCCAACGTCTGTACTGTGATCTCAAAGAAACAAACCACATAAACCTCTAGTCGTTGGGGTTTTGTGGAAAGTGCATGCATTGCAAAATTATACTTGATAACGTCGTTGCTGTCGTCGTTGTCGCTGCTACTGCTATTGTCACTAGAATTGCACATAAAAAGGCCCGACAATTTCATCGGTAATTGTTTTGTGCAAATAATACTCAACGATTTCGTAATTAAAGCTCTTGTAGTACAAATATACACACATATATATATGCTAGATATCTGTCAAATCAATTGTGGTTTCCCAGACAAGACAATGATGCCACTCACCCACAAAAGAATTGGAGATGGACCAAAAGTTCAATGGCTTTAAATGGCACTGATGCAGACAAGTGTTTAGGCGTTGATGGTGGAAATCTAAAAAAAATATTTTTGTTATGTTTAACAATTTGAAAGACAATTTCGGATGATAGATGACGGATATGTAGAAATTTGGCTCCCAAAGAATTACAAAGAGAAAAACCATCTATGCATGATGATAAAATATTTAATGTCAGACATTTTAACAATTGATAAAATTATCTGCTCAAAAAGATTTATTTCAGACTAATCGCTCAAGAAGTTCAGAAGATAATATCAATAAATCTTTGTTGATTAGATTTTCGCGTCAACATTTTTTCTTTTCATTTCAATCTGTTCACAGAGAACAGATTTATTAGAACTGAATTTGTACCAGTGTTGATTGCTGTTGTAGATTTTTAGCGGTTAGAACTGTTTGAATTCGGTTGTCATTACAACTAGTATTGATTAATTGGACCAACTGATGGATAAATAAATTGTATGTATTCGGTTTTCTTACTGAAATAATGCAGTTTTTTTATTTTATTTTTAAATCTAAGAGTTTGGAAATATTTTTTTGAATATAAGAAGGATTTTCTTAAATTTGGGTTTTACTTTTAAATCTAATAAATGATTTTATGCTTTAAATTGGTTAAATGTGTTAAAAGACATAACTTTTGCTTTTTACGTATCTACAAATATCAAAAGACAAAGCTGATTATGATGAAATGGAATTTTAAATATTAACATTTCCGGCTACTTAAGAGAAAAGTGACACAAAATACCCCAAAGACGACAGTTGGCTGCATATGCTAAAAATATATACTTTTACATCCGTCATATTTTGCAGGCTATTTAAAAAAATTGGATGGAAAAAAATTCAATTTAGTAAAACGCCCCTATGTGTCAAATTTGGTTTCCATTCTGAACAAAGTTTATTCATAAAATTTTATTAAAAAATACTATTTTTTAAAAAGGGCGAAAAGGGCCAGTTTTATTTTGAAAAAAGGACGAAAAGTATCTATATATCTTATATATTCCGATTTAATTTTAGAAGATCTTTATTAAATGATAGTAGTATGGTATGAAAACTTTTAGCCCAAAAACGATAATTTTTAATAATATTCATATAATTCCATTGAAAAAAAGGAACCTTAAATTGTCAAATTATTTTTTTTTGAAAAAGGGCGAAGAGAATGCTCTAATCTTAGACATAAGTTGTTAAATTATTCTACGAAGATAAACTGCAAACAATTTCATTGGCCCTTGAAAAATAACTCGGACCTACGAAGGCCGTTCTTTTGGGAATGTACTATTATTACCTAATCTTTCTCTTCTAAATGAAATCATTAACCCCCCGAGCAATTCTGAGCTTTATTGTCTCCGAAATTTAGCTATAATGAAGAACTATTTGCTATACATTTCAAATATTAAAACGTTGCAAAATAAAAATTGTTTTACCCATTTTTTTTGGGAATTAACTGTTTTAACTTAAGTCTTTCATTTCTAGTATAAATTGTCAATCTCCCGAAAAAGTCCGAACTTTTGTTGCATAGTGTAATACGTTACAACAGCAGCCTAATCTGGGTTAGGTTCTACAAAGAATTTATTTGTTGTTACCTCCAATTATTGGTACCAAAGTAGCATGTACGAGGGCGACCGCAAAATAACTGGCCTAACATAAAAAAGAACCGTTTTTTTTGCAATTATTATTATTTTTTTTCAACATAATCTCCTTCCAACTCAATACACTTCATCAAACGTTTTTCAAGTTTTTTAATTCCATCCGAAAAATAAGACTTTCAAAATATGCCTCAGTTTCAGCAATAACCTCGCTATTGGACGAACATTTTTTGCCATCGAGAATTTTTTTTTTAAATTTGGAAACAAGAAATAATCAGAAGGAGCTAAATCTGGACTATATTATGGATGCGGAGCAATTTCAAATCGTAATTCGGCCAGTTTTTGTTGAGTTAAAAATGCAGTGTGTGAAGAAGCATTATCTTGATGAAAAAGAACTTTTTTTTCTAAATGCGGTCGTTTTATCTTGATTTCTTCACTCAACCGATCCAATAATGCACAATAATATTCACTATTTATAGTTTTTCCTTTCTCAAGATAATCAATAAATTTTATACCCCTTACATCCCAAAATACTGTGGCCATTACTTTTCCTGCTGACTTAGCAGTTTTCGCCTTCTTGGGACCACTTTTACCAGCTTCTATCCATTGTTTTGACTGCTCTTTGCATTCTGGGATGTAGTGATGGATCCATGTTTCATCAACAGTTATGAATCGGCGCAAGAACTCTATTGGATTACGCTGATAAATCGCTAAAAGCTCCTCGAAATTGGTCCAACGGACGATTTTTTGGGGCAAAGTCAACAAACGCGGCACCCTACTTGCGGATAGCATTTTCATGTGGAGTTCATCATGTAAAATACTCCAAACTTGTTTTTCGTGTATTTTAACAATATCAGCAAGTTCTCTGAGCTTTATTCGTCTATCTTTAGTCACTTCATTAAATATTTTTCTAATGTTTTCAATAGTAGTAGCAGTTTTCGGTCTTCCAGAGCGTTTTTCATCTTCCGTACTTGAACGACCCATTTTAAATTGTTGAACCCAGGATTTCACGGTGGAGTATGATGGTGCATTATCACCATGAACAGAATCTAATTCATCTTTGATTAATTGTGGCGTATAACCTTTCATATAAAAGTGTTTAATTACCGCACGAAACTCTTTATTTTCCATTTTTCAAAAAATTATAAAACTTGTTTACTTCAGTCACCTGTAACAAAGAAAATAATCATTAAATATTTCGGAAATTTTGACAGATGACTTATAAAAGATTGCTTTTAAAAAACAAAACAAAAGTTGCTAGTGAAACAGAAAATGTACCAGGCCAGTTAGTTTTGCGGTCGCCCTCGTACTTCATAATTGGTTGATTGTCATAGCCACCAGTTAGTTAGTTATTCAGGCAACCAACCATCTTATGGTAAGTCGAATCATGTAACCACCAATAGCATGAAATGTTGGTCATTGCAACAGAAAGTGTGTTTATTCAACCAATCGTCCATATCTACGAGGGCATATCAATAACTCCGTAGCTTTTCCACCTTTTTTCGTAGTTATATGAAATGCAACATTGCTCCCACCAAGTACCATCTATTAGTAGGCTACTGTCAAATTTTGAAAGAGTTCCGTCATTTAGTTTGTTAAACACAAAACATACAACCTCGTGGATTTTGTTAAAAATGGGAAAAAATTAAATTTCAAATTTTGAATTTTTTGAGGAAAAAACCGTCAATCAACCGAAGGAAAAGCTTGATAAAAACTATGGGAACTCTACACCATCGATTTCAATGGCCAAAAAGTGGTTTGCTGACTTTTGTTGTGGTTGCACAAGTACATATGACGCTAAACGTTCTGGAATGCCAATTGAAGTCAATACTCCCGACAATGTCGAAAAATCTACGATATGGTGTTGGCCGTTCAAAGTAAACGTGCGTGAGAATGTTGATGTTATACGCATTCATATGGCAGTGTACGAGTAGTTTCGATTTTACATGATCAGTTGGGTTTAAGAAAGCTGTCTGCAAGATGGCTGCCGCAATTGACCATAGTCGTGTAACAACTTTAAATGATTGTTTGGAGTTGTATAACCGAAATTAGAAGAGTTTTTGGGGAGTTTTGTAACTGTGGATGAAACATGTATCCATTACAACACTCTGGAGACCAAGCAGCAGTTTAAACAATGAGTTTCTCCGGGTGAGCCGGCTCCGAAGAAGGTCAAGGTGACTTTGTCGGTCAATAAGGTGATGGCAACAGTTTTTTGGGATGCACGCTGGATAATTCACATTGTTTACCTTCAAAAGGGAAAAATAATAAGCAAAAAACATATAAAAATTCACATCAAGTGTGGAATTCTTAATTTGAAAGATAATTTATGGCATTTGCTTTTGAAAATAAGTACCTTCAAATGTTGGCAACTGTTTGATGGCAATGAGCGTTCGGTGAGAAACTGGAAGATCCGCTGTTTTCGACCAAAATTTTGTTCAGTGATGAGGCCCATTTCTGGCTCAACGGCAAAGTCAATAAAAAAAATTACCGCAAAAAATGCATCTATTGAGAGTTCATTTCGAAAAGCAGCTAATTTTACGTTTTGGACAGGTGAGTTGTCCGCCTAGCTCGGTTTTCGATTTTCTTTGGGGTTACGATTCAGGTTTTGGAAGCCATCATTATGCGTGTCATTAAAGCAATGCCGGTCGAAATGCTCGAAAGAGTCATCCAAAATTGAACCCTCAGAACGGAAACAGTGCGGCCAACATTTGAAGGAAATTTTATTCAAAAAATAAATGCCATAAAATGTCCTTTCAAATTACACACTTGGTTTGATTTTTTTTTGAAAAAATACCGTTAGATCACCTTTTATATCAAAAAGGGAAAAACAAATGTCATCGAATTTGCCGTGCCTATTACAACTAAGAAAACCGTAGAATGTAGTTTTTAAAATCATATTTAGTAACTTGGAATTTGCCTGGTACCATTACAAAATAATTGGCAATAAGTCCCGAGACCAACAATAAAAGTTACATAAAAATGTTGACAATTATACTTATACACTCGACATAACTTGTCTTGTATCGTTCTTTCACTTTCCTTCCACTTGGACATCATAAAACATTTTGTTCCTATCGACTTGCTCTCCATGGTGGTTTTACTAAATTAGCCGAGACCTGATAAAAATGTATGTGGTGTTATACTCGTAGGACCAGCATAACAGCCCGAAACCAGTTTAGTTGGAAGCCAATAATTTATGAAGTGGTTTTAGAAAATTTCAATTATGTTTTTAGATACTCCAAGCAAAACCGAAGACTAACGGCAAGCAAACGCTACCGGAGTCAGTCAACAGTATTATGGGCAACACCGGGAGAGGTCTTAGGGAAGAGCAACAGGCGAAGACAAAGTGAATAGAAGCTTATAGAAAAGAAGACAAATAGCAGCAATCATTTTCAGTGGAAAGTAAAACCAAAATGACAACGACCAACAACGCCATATGACAAGACAGCCAGAACTGACTAAACAGGTTCCAGGACTGTTGCTAAAGATGCCGGCGAAAGAGTAGAGCTGAGGAAAATTGAAAATTAACTTTCATTGAAATGAAAATGAAATTAAATGCTTTTTGACTGTAAGCTCATTTTAAAATTCTTTCCGCTGGCAAAAAAGTTATCGTATAAAAAAGTATGAAAGCATTTAAGAAGAAGGCGATGAAATTTTATTTGCACATCAAATTTGCAAAATTGAGTTCAACTTAAACAAAAAATAAAAAAAAATATCACGCCGATATGTCGAACAGCAGTGAACGAAACGGTATTTAAAAGTATCCCTTATGGTTCTTAAAGTACTCAATATCATATTGGCAACACTCATATGGTCTCGTAGAAACGGGGAAAACGCTAAAGCTGTATTCAAATTTTATGACTCGCGTAGCAGTTTTTATAGACTCGTTGATTTTGATTGTTTATTTTTTCGGCCTTCTTTTTTTGTTAAAATATATTTTTTCTTTCGCTATTGGACGAGCCGGTCCCATATGGTGGCTTTGTGGCGGATTTTATGTGGCAAATAAAAATCATCATCGATATGGAAAACAATGAACTCGTAAAATCGTCATTATTATCGTAGCAAAATCATTTTATTTTAGCGTAGCTCGTCGGCGTAAATATTTGTTTTATACATCCTTTGTATGTACCCTTTTGGAACTACAAAGGCTGAATGTTGGCTTTAACAATATCTTTGACGAAGGCGACTGATGTCATCAAAATTTTTTTTTATATTTTTTTGTTTTTTCGTTTGTGACGGAAATGCGCTCAAGTGTTGCTGAAAAGATAAAAGTCGACTGAAGGCGGCGCTACAATAAAACCGCTCATAGGGAAAACCGCTCTCTGTTGAATATTGGTTGAAACTAAGGGATGAGCCTATTAAAAATGTTAAGTTTGAATCGGCTGTTAACAACCCTGAAGAGGGTTGTCACGGACCCGAAATCATGAAAAAAGCAGTGTGCAGCCACGAAAATCAATGTCACTTTGCCATTTTGTTAAAAACTTGTCTTCTATTTAAATATAGAAGCAAGAGGTCTCGAACCGGTTAATCCCTGTTCAATGTGTAAAAGCAACAGACTGAAATAAAAGAAACGACCTAAACATAACTAAACGCACGGCACGGCACACAAAGTCAACTAAACTCTTTTTGCAACACACACTCACGTTGTAAAAGAAATCTATTGATGGCTCTCGATGTGGAGTCTCTTTAGAGGTGGCAAAAGTGAGTTGTATTTTCGTGGGCAATTGTGTGAAGAAAACTTGAAAAGTAAGGTTTACAACAATAGTTCTCATTCGTTTGGGGAGAGCCTGGCCTTATAGAGTTCGGTTTTACTTTCAACAATTGCAGCAAGGCTTTCTAAAGAGGGTTGTCACAGACCCGAAATCATGATAAAAGCAGTGTGAAGCCACGAAAATCAATGTCATTTTGCCATTTTGTTAAAAACTTGTCTTCTATTTAAATATAGAAGCAAGAGGTCTTTCAGTGAAATTATATCACAAAAATATTTCAAACTTAAAATAATTCATTGAAGTAAAGGAAAATGTTATTATCTTATCATAGTTAGTTTTTGCGTAACATGTAATTAGAATTGAACAGGGATTAAACCGGCTCAAGACCTCTTGCTTCTATATTTAAATAGAATACAAGTTTTTAACAAAATGGCAAAGTGGCATTGTCCGTGACAACCCTCTTCAACCCTCCGTGACAACCCGAAATCATGATAAAAGTAGTGTGAAGCCACGAAAATCAATGTCATTTTGCCATTTTGTTAAAAACTTGTCTTCTATTTAAATATAGAAGCAAGAGGTCTTGAGCCGGTTAATCCCTGTTCAATTTCTGATTATATTAGAAACGTTGAACTTAGTTGTTTAATAATGGCACCCCCTCAGGTTTGTTTTCGCTTTGCCCAATGGCCTGAAGATTGTTTGGCAGGAGAAGAAGAATTTGACTGAAAAAATCGTGTTTTTAGATGAAGCTTATTTTTATCTAGGAGGCAATAAGCGAAATCAAAATCATTGGAATCATAATCATAATATGGTTGTGAGGTACTACAGCCTGATTGTCGGAATTATATCATGGTTGCGTATAACCATTGTGGCTTGCCGTAGTTTAATAGTAGTGTGCAGGACAATCATGACAGTGAACCAAGGTTTAAATCCTGGTAGAAACATCAAACAACTTTTCAGCGTCGGGTTTCCACCTCGTAAATGCCGGCGACTTTACGAGTAAGAGATCTCTATGTCATGAAAAAACTTCTCTATTAAATGCATTAGCAGTTCGGAGCCAGCGTTATAAAGGAGAATTTTATCATGCACAGCTCACTGATTTAAGAGTAGTTCCCCCTTGTTCCTTAAATGTATGTTGTGGGAATTGTGTAAATAAGCAAGTAACCATAATATGGTTGTGGAAATAAATATAATATATATATAAAATAATATAATTTAAAATAAAATGGATGTGTTGGATAATATACTTATAAAAAATATTGTTACAAGAACCATACTTTGATAGTGTTAGGAAGTTCCCACATGGTTGCCACAACCATATACCCAACTATAGATGCTGTTCGATTGTTAACACCCCAACCATACATTCTTTCTTCGCGTATGTTACATCTAAACCAAAGAAGATAAACCCCTTTTTTATTATACTGATCGATTGAGAGATATGTGACAGCGCATAGAGAAAGGGACCTAAGGGTAAAAAAATCAATTCTCATTTTTTTTCTTTTTTTGATGTGGACAACATCTGAGCATCGACTGAGAGATATGCGCGTTTTATGAAAGTGAAGTCGACGATTCTTAGCGCAAATAGAAAGGGACCTTATCTTTAAAATGGCTCTCCTGAACAAAACTGATTTTTAACCTTAGGTCCCTTTCTATTTTGCGCGTCACATATATGTCGGTCTCATTGTCCACCATGTTAAATAAAATAAAATCTGATCTCGACAATATTTGCACATTGTTCAGTTATCGTAGTATCACAAAGGCATAGACTGCACACTGAGAACATTTTCATTGCCACAACCGAATGATTGAGATTTTATGTATCTCGAGTTTTCCACCAGTTTTACCGAATGTTAGTTGGTGTTTTGTAATTTTCAGTTATTGGTGCAACATGCCAAGTATTCGAACCTTTAGAAGAGAATTTTTGGATCTAAAAAACCACATGCCACACTTGTTCAACGAAAAAAATTAAAGTTTTAGTCAGGGGCAAAAAACTGTTTGCTTACACAATTAAAGTACTTGAAGTACTCGTAGGAATGGTCATCATGAGGAAAAAGTGGAAAAGATGACGGATACTTTTTACTTTAAAAAATGTGGTTAATCGATTGGTTTAAAGTCAGTAATAATCGAATTATTTTATTTAAAAAAAACATTAAATGTTTGGTTACACCAACAAAATGTTTGCTTAACAATTGGTTGTCATAACCACCAGTTATGGCAACTAAATCAATATCAATAAGTTTTGAGCACAGTACGATGATTATATTTATTACCATGTGGTATATCGAGCTGAAAATTCATTACAATTAAAAACGAACCTCCTCTCTTGCAACCGACTCATTGCAGTTCCAACCGAATTTCAACTAATTTTTCTCTGTGCCAGGACTAAGAGTTAAAATTGTTGCGTCAATCCAACCGCTTTGGGCACATGGTTTTCATAAAAATATTTCAATAATTTGTCGCATCGGCAATCGGCTCCAACAAATTTCGCTAGCAATCTAACAGTGTTAAATGAAACACTCGTACAGACTCTTTTACTTGTACTGTTTTGTCGTAGAAATTTGGTCTACTTTAACTGGTACTATTACCAAAACTGTTGTAACTAAAATGACAGCTAACCCTACTACAGGGAGGGTTAAAACAGATATATCATGTCCATAGTTTGCGTACCATTTTCCGCAATCGCTCCATCTAGAATTATTAAATTATAATGTTGCTCCACAAAAATTGGTCGATCAGTGTTCGATAAGAAGCCCCGGAGACCGTTTCTGGTGTTTATACCTCTAAAATAAGGACCGGTGACTTTTGAATTTGATGGGGTGTGACTTAAGTTTGATGAATTGCCTTTAGTTTTGAGTGTTCCACAACCTTAAATTTTGCTTTTTGTCATTGCGGCTTAAATTGGCTTATCAGACATAAAAATATTATTTAAAAAAAAGCATTTTAAAAGAGTGAATTGCTTCACAATCTAATTAAAATAGGTCTATTGCTGTTTTTCAAATGTTTAATGCAAGTAGGTTAGCGAAGATAAAGCGAAAACTACGCCGTCAGTAAGACGCACGTTCCGTCATTGGTGTATAGCGACTTATCAATACCTTCCATGCGTACCGTCGACGACAGTGGAGTGCTCTCCACTATCGCATAACAAACTAGAATAAGACAGTTCGCCTGGCAGGCCTTTTTTATGCGTCGTATTCTTCTTGACTGATTGCGTTCCACAATAACCGGAGGTTGGTTCCCTTTTGACCTTCCACTTCTAATGCATTGGGAGGTTACCAGTGCCCTGGTTTGCTTGTTACTGAAACTGGAAGCAACGTTGGTTACGAAACCTGACCGGAGGTAATCTGGTAACACGGTCGACTGGTAATAATGGGGCCTTCTCAAGACTTCACCCAGTCATTATAGACCCTAGGGTCTTGAGGGAGGATCGGTCGACCCTGAGCTGTGAGGAAGCCATGCCCAACATGGTTTCAGACCGTAACAACTATATGTAGGCACTAGTGTCTGCATATATGACAGGAGATCAATCTAGAGGCCCTTTTTCAATAGGGTTTTTTCACAGATTACGCGTGAGTTGTATTAAACTTTTTTTTCAGTACTGTTTTCCTTTTAATCATGGAAAGACTTACGCCATAGCAACGCCTTTAAATTGTCCAACTGTAGTAGTGGAATGAGCGTTCGGTTAGAACGAAATAAATAAATGACATAAAATGTCCTATCGAGTGAAAAATTAAGATTATATAAGTACACTTGATTTGAATTTTTGTAATTTTCTTTATTTGGAAAAAATACCTCTACACTGATCACCCGATACTTGCTCACGACCGATGGCTTTAATTTTGGTTAACCAGTCACGCGTTGTATGGATCGCATTCAGGTAATAGGTCGGCTTCGAGGTCTGACTAGAGACTAAAGTTTAATACAATGGGTATTTAGGAGCCCCTGCCGTTATGGTCCAACTAGTAGGTGCGGCCCTTCGGGGAGTATTGTGGTGGCTGTGGTTTTAACCCAAATCGCGGGGAGAGTTTCAGCTTAGTTTGGTGTTGCATTCAATCTAGAGGGTGCTGTGACCCATGATAAGCAAAAGTTTTAAATATGTCTCGGTTCCTGACCAAGGGGAAGTTGTATCCATATAGAACGCTTTAAATTAGTACCGGCGGAATGGGCCTTAAGGACCAATTCCGCTTGGCTTGGCTTCTGTTGCAATGACGAACCATGGTTGAAGCTATCATAGCAAGAATCATGTAAAACAGTTGGACGCTGTTAAATTGCCCCTACTGACGCTCGGGACATACAGGTATCCAGAAGCAATACAATTTTCTAACCAATAGGAAAAAATTTTTGAATGACCATAAGGCCAATTTGCTGCTCGGTTCGACCCATTTGGACCATATGGTCAACATTAATTTTACGATTCGGCTAAATTAGAGATTGACACTTATGGGTCTACGGTCCAATTAACGCCGCAAAATAGACCCTTTTTACATGTATAAGTACATATGAGTACTCAGAAGCAGTGGAATTTTCTCATTAAGCTTTAACTTTTTTGATATATCTGCATTTCGGGTGCGAATCCACAAACCCTAGGAACACAAAACCTAAGTCCCTTAAATAATAGACATATGGACAATTAAAAACAATAAAATTTCTTGACGAATCTGAACGTAACATACGTTTTATGATTCGGCTTCATACGAGGCCTCGAGCCATTGGCCAGTGGCCCACAGTCTGGAAGTATGGGTCTCAAAAGCGGACCCACCTACAACAACCATATCTCCCAATACTGCCATGTCATACTGGAACGTAATCTATAATGGATTGTAGAGACATACAAAAATCGGCCTGGTCGAACTTACGTTTAGCTCACATGTTTTATCGTCGTTGTCTGTGTGATTGTGTTAAAAGTCATAAAGGCACAAAAATCACTAGTCCAATCCATTGATGTGTTTAAGCCTTAACTTTGGCTGTTGATGTATCCTCCGCTACAGAAGCGGATTGATAGCTGCGGCCCACAACGATAAACGTAATGCCTTAACAGAACTGCATTTAACTTAGTCATTTTTTTTTATTTAAATCTTTGTCTTTAGCCAGCATTTTCCTTTTATATTTTTATTTCTTTTATATGGATTGCACGTTAATGGAGGCTTCGATGCGCTGCTTTGGCTGCAAAAAAGTGCAGTCTCCAACAGCAAAATCAACGACGTCGATGATGCCGTAAAAAACATTTACGGGTTCGTGGATAATGTGTTGATGATACCGTTGATGTGCCGTTGAAGCCTCCAATCCAGAGTTTTTCTTTACGTGAGTGAGTGCTTTTGTGTGCCATCCCCAATTTTTGCACGGACCAGTCTGGAAGTGATGCCTCTGCCTACTGGCATTACTTTTAGCAGTTCTCTGCCAGAACGTCTGGTTCATGTGCGTCTCTGTATGGAATGATACAAACAGACAGACGTTGCATTGAAATATTCTGGCTTATAATGCTGCTGCTCTTGATGTTGCTGCCGGAGCCAGTCAGCCTTGGGAGACGCTTTGTTTGTCTGCAGCATCTGCCCGTCTGTTTGTATGATGGAATCAATTTAATATGATTTTCTTCTTTCTTTTGGCTTGATTTTTAACGGTCTCTGTTTTGTTTGCTGTTTTTTGTTCGTCGACTTCTATAATAGCTGCTTTGTCGTCTGTTTTGGTTGATTGTACTACATAAAAATAGGCCTTATGTCTCACGTTTATTGACTTCGCGCGCTACTCACACACAGAAACAAACCAAATCGAATCGCAAGATATTGAATAGATTTTTGAGGTGCGACCTGGTATGTGATGTGTAGACCTCGGATTTTTGAATATTTTTTATTTTTCATTCGATTGGAACCAAATTTGGTATTTAGGCGTTTTAAAATATCGTCGGCTTTATGCTAAAACCTGCTCAATCTACTTTTTAAGTTAATTAAGATTTTGACGGCGTGTGTTTGGTTGACAGGCAGGTAGTTTTTCTTAAATTTGGGCCTTGAAGTGTGTAAAAAGGTTTGATCAGAAAAACTGCTCAATCAACTCCTAGAAAAATATTTGTAAGGAAAACTGCTAAATCCAGTACAATATTAGTTCAGTGTTAATAGTGTTAATATGAAATATAAGAAGTATCTCTTCTGTAAAATTTGCTAAAACGGAGTTAGCAGGTTTGCATAATATGCCAACGATATTAGAAATTGTAGTACATATCAAAAATATATGAAAAAAATGTGTGAAAAAATGCAGAAATTTATGCAAAATAATCGCGACAAAAGCAGTTGCACACGGCTTTTGAATTAATTGAAATTTATTGAATTCCCTTTGTTACAAAGTTGTCTTCGAGACATGGAATTATTGATATGCCCTCGTAGTACCCATTATGGAATACCTCTCATTTGTACCCATGGATACGAATAAAGCACAGCTTTTTGTATCCTCTAAAAATTAGGTCGTTTTTTTAAGTCCTCGTTAAATCGGTCCAATAAGTTGGCATAATTTTTGCCGTTTATTGTTTTTCCTTTTGAATGTAATCGACGTCTAGTATCCCGCGAGCATCCCAAATGGGTACAATGAGAGGAATTCCATAATGGGTACTACGAGGGCATATCAATTATTTCGTGTCTCGAAGACAACTTTGTAACAAAAGGAATTCAATAAATTTCAATTAATTCAATTAATTCAAAAGCATTGTGCAACTGCTTTTGTCGGGTACTACGAGGGCATATCAATAATTCCGTGACTGTTCGAATAAAGGACAGTTATTTTGTATCCTCTAAATTAGGTCGTTTTTTTAATCCTCGTTGAATCGGTAAAATAAGTTGGCATAATTTTCGCCGTTTATTGTTTTTCCTTGTGAAGGTAATCGATGTCGATTATCCCGCGTGCATCCCAAAACACTGTTGCCATCACCTTATTGGCCGACAAAGTCACCTTGGCTTTCTTCGGAGCAGGTTCAGCCGGAGAAACCCATTCATTGTTTAGACTCCTGCTTGGTACCCGGAGTTTTGTAATGGATCTATGTTGTAATTGTTTATATGATCTGATCGGTACGGTGATAAGTCTCATGGTATCTGAAAAGGGTTATTAACTCCCTTCAATTCCAGCTTAAGCTTTGTTTTTTATAGATTGTTTTTTCAAATATATTTTCCCCGAAACTCCCACTTTAAGCTGAAACACTTGTCTCAATGCCACAGAATGGCAAAGGTGAAAATTTGTATTCATATTTAAAATGTTATATAGTGAAACGGTATAAATTTTGCACTATTATCATCCTGGGATAGGGAGACAAGCTTTTCAGCTAAAAGTGGGAGTTATCGTGAAAAATAGCGAAACCTATTTTTAAAAAATTACGATATTTTTATGAAGCTCTTTCTACTTATTTTTATAAAACACCCTTTCTTAATGTTGCGTTCAGATCTGTCTAAGATTTGAATAATAATGTTAATTATTTGCTCGTCACAATCTGAACACCAAATATTTTTTAGGCTCAAACGAGAAATCAGCTGATATTCGAGTAGAGTGGGAGATTTAAAATTTTAAAGTTGAATCGGCAGTAAAAAAATGTTCGGATAATTTGTTTCAATTTCCAGTTTTATTGGAAAGGTTTAACTATGTCATTTAATAATGGAACACCATCCGTTGGGTTTTCGCTTCGACCAATGGGCTGAAGAGTGTTTTGCGGAAGATGAAGAATTTTACCGGAAAATCCAGTTCTCAGATGTAGCTCATTTTCACCTTGGTGGCTATGACAATAAGTAAAATTGCCACATATGGAATTCAGAGAACCCATACGTGACTATTGAGAAGCCAATGCATCCACAACGACTCACTAATTGGTGTAAATTTTGGGCTGGGGGCATCATTGGTTAATTTTTCTTCAAAAATGAGCAAGGAGTCGCCGTTACCGTCAACGGTGAGCATTACCGCTCCATGCTCAACGAATTTTTGTTTCCAAAAATTCATGGACGACATTTGGTTTTAACAAGACGGAAGCCCCAGGCTACATGTCACACAGCCAATTGATTTTTACGCACTGTTTTTGAACATCGAATAATCAGCCGAATTGTGATGTCAACCTCGGAGCTATGATTGGAGCCCTTTTGATTATTTTCTTTGGATAGCCATTAAGGACAAATGTTACGCAAGCTCAACAGGGTCTTATTTCCCCGCTCGTTAAAACATGAAATCGAAGTTTCCAGTGAAGGGAATCGACGCGAAACAATCAAAAATGTACTGAAAAATTGGGTTGATCGTATGAGGTACTGCAGAGCCAGTTGTGGTAGTCATACCAATGACTACCATTATTAAAAGACAATTTTTAACCTTCCCAATAAAACCAGCAATTAGAAAAAATCATTAGTCCTTTTTTTACAGTTTGATTGTTTCGTTGGCATGTAGAGTCGTCTTATTGGAACCAAATTTCGTCAAGATTGCGGCCCTCAATTTTAGGTAGCAAAAAGTCCGATATCAAGGCGCCATAGCGAGCACGATTCACTGTAACGTTCCACCCATCATCCTTTTAGAAAAAATATAGGCCGATAATTCCACCAGCCCATAAACAATACCAAACCTCTTAAACCTATTCTGGTTGCTCGTCAGCCCAAATGCGGCAATTTTGTTTGTTGAAGTTGCCGTTGAGCCAGAATTGGGCTTCATCACTAAACAAATTTTGGTCGAAAACAACAGGTCTTCTTCGAGCTCTTGAAGAGTCCAAACACTGAAACGGTGACGCGTAGGAACATCGTTCGGCTTCAATTCCTGCAAATGGCAAACAATACTAAAACTCAACTCATTTTAGCACAACTCACGCGAAATGTTATATAATGCTCTATTTAAAATCGGATACTAATTAATAATATAAAAAAAAGTATCCTTATCAGGATCGAATGTTTATCTTTGGTATTTCTGTTTTTTGCATATCTTTAGCATACTTTACATGTTTTTTTTGCATATGTGACGCGCAAAATAGAAAGGGACCTAATGGTAAAAACCAGTTTTGTTCAGTAGAGCCATTTTAAAGATTTAAATACGTGTATCTTTGATGTACCATCACTTTCATAAAACGCGCATATTTCTGGGAGGGAACACTTTTGGGGCATGGGATCGGTCTCATTCGATGCTCAGATGTCCACATCAAAAACAAAAAAGGGAAAATTGATTTTTTCACTCTTAGGTCCCTTTCTTTATGCGCATATATAAATATTCAGCATTATGCAAATATACAACAAATTTAATAAAATGCATAGGTTTTTAATTCCCTTTTCGGTGAAACAAATTTTGGTCCAGTCAGAATTTGCCTATTCGCTTCAATACAAATATGCAAAAATCCGAGGTCTAGTGATGTGGCAATAACCGTTGTGCAGTCGAAAAGAAATTATTAAATATTGAAAAATCTCGTTTTCTTTTGCTTTTCTCCCAGTCTTTATTCATCGTTTGAGGTTTACATTATATTAGTCGCGGCTGTCACCATTAATATTGAATACCATTAAATAATAATTTGATTTAATTTTGATTTACCGAAAAAGAAAAGGAAAAAACACAGCAGATCACATTATCAATATTGATTGTAATTGTTGGGAAAATTAATGAAATGTGTTTTTTTTTTTTTTTTTTATAAAATTATTTTTCGGCCTTAGGTCATTTATTTAAACTCGTTGTTCTGTGTTGTTTAAGTTTTATTTATCCCAATATTTCGATTGACTTCGTCAATCATCTTCAGGGGTTGTCAATTAACAAAACAATGTCGTCCGTCTGATTATCGCTTGACAGCGATAACATTGCGACGACAGCGAAGACATTGTTTTGTTAATTGACAACCCCTGAAGATGATTGACGAAGTCAATCGAAATATTGGGATAAATAAAACTTAAACAACACAGAACAACGAGTTTAAATAAATGATCTCAAGCCGAATAATAATTTTATAAAATAACAACACTAAAGGTCAGCTAATCACTTACAACAAATGTTTTTTTTTTATTAAAAATAATAGACATTTTTGTAGAGTACTTAAATTTTTTTTGTTAAAATAAGTATTCGAGGGCTGTCATATATATTTCGGGCCTAATAATGAAAATGCGAATATTTATCATCAAAAATGGTTTTTATTGCATTTATACACTTTGCATGCGCTCAAACCAATTGTCGAAGCACTTTTTCCACTCCGATTGAGACACCTCCAAAACATGGTTTTTGAACGCTTCAACAGGATCTTCTGGCGACGAAAATCGTTGACCACGCATTTTTTTCTTGATGAGCGCGAATAAGAAGATGTCATTGTGTGCTAAGTCAGGGCTGTACGGCAGATGACCCATCAAATCGACGTTTTGACCGGTCAAAAGGGCGCTGGTTTGAGCCAATGTGTGAGAGCTCGCATTGTCATGGTGCACAATGATTCGCCTTCTTGTGTACGTTTTTCGAATTTCTCCTAAGACTTCAGGCAAATATTGTGGTGTACCACTCAGAATTGACCGTCCTACGTTGCTCAAGCGGAATAGTCGCCACATGACCAGTTTTGCCAAAGAAACAGGCGACCATTTGCTTCAAATTGCTTCTTCCACGAATAACTTTTGTTGGATTTGGCTCGTCTTCAAGGACCCACAAGGTCGATTGCTTGTTTGTTTCGGGCTAATACGCATAGATCCCTGATTCAACACCTGTGACGATCTTATAAACGTCTTTTGAAGCACCGCGATTGTAGTTTTTCTAAATTTAGTTGCAACAATCGGCACTATCCTTTTTTTGAGCGATTGTCAAATTGTGCGGGATCCAACGAGAACAAACCTTTTTTACGGCCAGGTGTTCATGCAATATCGAATGTATGCTGGTGGAAGAAATGCCCAAAGATGTCTCTATCTCACGGTATGTTACATGACGATGTTGTATTATTAGTTCACGCATGCCATCAGTGTTCTCTGGAAAAACGGCCGTTTTTGGACGACCTTCGTATTTGAGCGAGCATCGGCCACGATTGAATTCATTTAACCATTTTTTCTCAGTGCTATAAGATGGTGCGATGCACTCTTGTCGTGATAATCCACGTTGAAAGTTGTGAAAAATGATCGCACAAAAGTGTTCACGAGTTAATTCCATTTTTTGCCAAATTGATTTTTTCAAGTCACTGTAAACAACAAATGATGGTCGTACGTCAAAACGTTCGGAGTACGTTTATGCCAAAAAAAGGCCAAACTTTCTAACGGAAATGTCAGATGGCGCCAGGCAACACTTAGTGAGTAACATGCAGGCGGCCCTATCTGAGTAAGTTCTTTTGTGCTTGTTATTGGTATATTTCTTATATAAATATTTATGATGTCACACTGGCCCCTATTGAATATGATTTATTATTGGCCAAGTTTAAGCCTCACATATTTTTGTTTGTTTTAACTCTGGAATTTAATCTCCCTCAATGATACTTTCTTTTTTTCTGCGTCGATAGTGAGAATTTCCCACACCCATATTTGATTTTTTTCGGAAAATAAAGTGACAGATTTTGTTTAAAAAGAAAAACCTCTCTAACAATTTGGCACATATCCAAAGGATGTAATTTATGTAGAACCATTAATCACTTGTTATAAAAATGGTAATAAATGTATTGGTAAATTTGGTAATAAATGTATTGATCAGATGCTCTTAATTTTCTGGGCTTGAAAATACAATGTGACGCTCGTTGTATTTTCATGTTATCGAAAGAAGCACTGCATAGGCTTTTTAAAGCGGTACAAGAAATATTTTACTCCTTCTGATATTTTCAATATCTATACGAGTACAATTTACGGCAGGCCAAAGATGAAATACAACTCCCACATAGGGCAGGTGCTTTAAAATCATACTTGAAGCTACCTGACCGTTTTCAAAGGAGAGCGATAGTGCTGATAGATGACAGTGGGATATAAAACGCAATTGTCTCCCTTAAGCATCGTCGGAATGTGGGTTGTGTGGCGCTGTTCTGTCGTTACTTTAATGGTGTGTGATCGTCAGACATCCATCGCCTTTTTCCTGACTTGAGAATGTTCGGCAGGCATACGCGACTTTCTAGAAATTCACACCCGTTTGTTATCGATTGACCAGTTGTCCGCACTATACACCACAGATCAAATTCGTTTTTCCCTCGTACAGTTCGTATATGGGATCGACTTTCGGCAAATGTACTTCCCACTAACTGCGACATTCAGAAGTTCAAGGCAAGTGTCAATAACCATTACTCCCTCTTTCTACCCTCCGATCCGTTACTTTCCACTCACCAGCGTAATGCACCGTATGTACGAGTACTAATATAGGGATCATCCCTGGAATATTGGGTTCTAAAAAAAATTCCAACTGGTTTCCAACTATTTCTTTTTCTGTCTGCATTTTTTTTCCTAGTAAACTATTTCGAGCTTCTTTTTTATATAACTCGGATATATAAAATAAACAATAAAATGAAATTAAATAACAAACTTTCGAGTAATAAAAAACTATTTTTTTCGCTTCTTCCAAATTACTTGATATAAAAGAGGCAGAAGCCATGCCCTCTTGATAAAATGCTGAAATTAGACCGCTATCCATAATGGAGGGTATATAAGCTTCGTCACTGCAGAACTTAATTTGTCCATTTCTTTAGTTTATACTTATGGCGATAAATTTATTTTCCAAGTTTGGATTTATGTATAATTATTGTTTGTATTTACTTAGAATTAAAGTTTAAATTGCCTTAAAGAGCTTGCAAGCGCCATAGATTCCCATACAAAAGCAATTAAAGTTTGAGTTTGTGATTGAAAATGTTGTTGAAAGTAATCCATATCCCTTCAAAACTAAGCCCCTTTATTATTTCTGCTTTACACAATTTCATTAATATAACGAGGTGCCTTTTTATTACAATAATCACGCTGACTTACACTCGAGGAAAAATGTAAACAATTTCCAAATCGCTAGGGTATTATGGTTTTGAGCGTAACGAGTACAGGATTTACATCAAGGATACCTTCTCAGTACCTTTTGGTGGCAAATTTTTTGAGTGTTTAAAATGAAAACAAGTGGGGAATGCAGAGAAAAGCTTCACGTTTAAAAGGGTATTACTACAATTGAAAAAAAACTGGGTGGAAGAGCGAGGGAAAAGGAAACTCAACGGGAAAAAAGTCATTATTATAAACGAAGCGTAAACCAGGAATAAGTTGCTAAACTTCAATAGACTGGCTGGCAGCATTAACAACTTTTCCGAACGCAAAAAAACAGAGTGGAAAACTGGAGTACTTTGCTGGAGCAAAAAAAAAGAAACTCGGCATAAATCCTTTTACCAAAGATGAAATCGCTTCGAACATGGATGTTATTTAGCCTAGAACATATTTTTTTACGTTTAAAAAAGCAATTTCTGTTCCTTTTTCCTGCTCAATAGACACCCTATTTCTTTAAGCGAAAAAGCCAGAGGAAATAATATGCGATTGTTTGCATTTAATGCGTTGGGCTACAGAGCTGCTGCTGCTTATAATAATTTCAAATTGTAATGAGGACGATGATTGTTGTTTTGTGAAAAAAAACCAAAAAGTCAAAACATAAATGGAAGGAAGAAAAAATATGCAGCTTAAGGAAATAATGAGATTAAGTGAAATATTAAGCATCGCTGACTTTCTAAAGTTCTGAAGGGAAAATTGAGTAACCAAGTTGGATGTAGGGGAAAACGAATTATACTTAATAACTATATACGCCGATGTCATAAAGTATTATATTAAAGTATTGAAGATTCGAAAATGTGAAAACGTTGACTTCATACGGATATACAACGGTAGTAGAAATATTTCAAATGTATCGCTGATACGAGTACACAAGATTAGAATGCACTTGGAAATTAAAATTTCTTAAT
This sequence comes from Hydrotaea diabolus, assembly GCA_963513945.1. Classification (NCBI taxonomy): domain Eukaryota; kingdom Metazoa; phylum Arthropoda; class Insecta; order Diptera; family Muscidae; genus Hydrotaea; species Hydrotaea diabolus. The sequence continues at coordinate 14,552,157 of OY740717.1, read as the reverse complement.
AACACGTGGTGCGTTTCTTAACCCCAAACCACGCATTTATAGATATAAAAAGAAGCAGTATTTTCGATATAATTTATATACTGTTAAACTAAATATTACTGAAGTTATATTACTATCTGATTTGATACCTAAAGACTGATGTATTCAGTCTTCAGTTCCTTAATCGTTCAAAGTTATAATTGAAACTTAATAGTTTTTTATGTGTTCATTTAAGAGGATGTACCTACTATTTGGGCAATAAACCGCTTTAAAAAAGAAGGTATGGAACCGCCCACTTTCCCCCAAGACTTGTTTCTTTACACACAAATAAGAGTATTGTGATCACTTAAAAACATTGAAAATTGTAATCGCGTATATTCTCGAATTTCGGGGGTAAAGTGGTCGGTGCCACGTCCCTTTTTTAAAATCATATACGAGGGCGACCGCAAAACTAACTGGTCTGGCACATTTTCTGTTTTACTAGCACCTTTTTTTGTTTTTTAAAAGCAATCTTTTATAAGCCATCTGTCAAAATTTCCGAATTATTTAACGATTATTTTCTTTGTTACAGAGGATTGAAGTAAACAAGTTTTATAATTTTTGAAAAATGGAAAATACAGAGTTTCGTGCGGTATTTAAACACTTTTCTATGAAAGGTTATACGCCACAATTAATCAAAGATGAATTGGATTCTGTTCATGGTGATAATGCACCATCATACTCCACCGTGAAATCCTGGGTTCAACAATTTAAAATTGGTCGTTCAAGTACGGAAGATGAACAACGCTCTAGAAGACCGAAAACTGCTACTACTATTACTCAGAGAACTTGCTGATATTGTTAAAATACACGAAAAAAAAGTTTGGAGTATTTTACATGATGAACTCCACATGAAAAATCTATCCGCAAGATGGGTGCCGCGTTTGTTGTCTTTGCCCAAAAAAAAAACGTCCGTTGGACCAATTCCGAGGAGCTTTTAGCGATTTATCAGCGTAATTTAATAGAGTTCTTGCGCCGATTCATAACTGTTGATGAAACATGGATCCATCACTACATCCCAGAATGCAAAAACAATGATAAGAAGCTGGTAAAAGTGGTCCCAAGAAGGCGAAAACTGCTAAGTCAGCAGGAAACGTAATGGCCACAGTATTTTGGGATGCAAGGGGTATAATATTTATTGATTATCCTGAGAAAGGAAAAAGTATAAATAGTGAAACATATTATTGGATCGGGTGAGTGAAGAAATCAGGATAAAACAACCGCATTTAGAAAAAAAGTTCTTTTTCATCAAGATAATGCTCCTTCACACACTGCATTTTCAACTCAACAAAAAATGGCCGAATTACGATTTGAAATTGCTCCGCATCCACCATATAGTCCAGATTTAGCTCCTTCTGATTATTTCTTGTTTCCAAATTAAAAAAAAATTCTCGGTGGCAAAAAATATTCGTCCAATAGCGAGGTTATTGCTGAAACTGAGGCATATTTTGAAGGTCTTTAAATATCTTATTTTTCGGATGGAATAAAAAAAACTTGAAAAACGTTTGATGAAGTGTATTGAGTTGGAAGGAGATTATGTTGAAAAATAAATAATAATAATTCTAAAAAACGGTTCTTTTTATGTTAGGCCAGTTACTTTTGCGGTCGCCCTCGTATATGAATCATCACATCATTAGAATAGCCCTCTTTATAAACGTTTTCGACAAGTAGACACTGTCGCCAAACTTTGCCACCCAACTTCGAGTGTAGAATCGTAAATTTGGCGGTAGCACCGTCTTGTAAAAACTACAGCTCAGCATCAATATGTTTCGAGAACCTAAGACTGCGACAGCGTTTCCTTCGTCATTTCGAAAAAATAATGTCTGATGATGCCGCAATGCTTGTTGACTTTCATGCGATAACATATTAAAATGATACACGGTGAAGTGACATTTCCGGCTGCTACTACCGCAATTTTTTACTACAGACATACTATTTGGCCATCTGGATTATAGTAGTTACTTTGACAACTTATAAACAAAAAACAATTTAAAAACAAGTAAGTAAGTGCTATAGTCGGGCGTGGCCGACTCTATGATACCCGCACCACTATAAATGTGATTAAGTCTCCTGTTAATCGAAAGAACTCGTCGCTATTTCTATCTGTATCTATCACGCAAGCACTAAGCCTTTATACCCCATACCACTATGTGGTGAGGGTATAACAATTATAGTTGGTCCACATTTTCATACCTTGTTTTCGGACCCTGTGCCCTCCCACGGACGAGATAAATCATTTTGCTTGACATATTTAAAGTCCTGAGGCAATTCCCTGCCATTTGAGGGGTCACACTAAAATCCGGGTAAACCGAAACTTTTGGACCCTCCTAATGGACCCTGGGCCCAAACAGGTCGAATTTTTTTGTATTTTAAATTGTAAGATAATTTCCTTTCATTTAAGGGGTCACACTTATATTTAAAATCATGGGTCCATTTTTTGGGTTCTAAAGGCCCCGTAGGTCCGAGAGGCGGGTCCAACTATTTTTTTTACATTTTGTGGTCAGTTCTACATCGAATGGCATATTTTTTTTAATTTGTTGACCAATACACGCGACATCAACTGGATTTGGACCAAATCCGGGAGTTCGGGTGCGGGTATAAAAAACTATCATTTTAAGAAATTTTAGGCTAGGCATATACCTCATACCCTCCGCCATGGATTTCGTTTCTACAGGGTGGGCCAAAAGTTACCAGGTGTTTTTTTCTTAGTTTATATAATACACAGAATGGACATTTTGTCACACTAAGTATGAAAAATAATTTCATTTAAATGATCCCCGTTTTCAGCTTCATAGTTTAGAGCATTTTCTATAACATCTTTCAAATCTTGTGGCTGTAGCTTTCGAATTTCTGCAACAATGTTGGCCTTGATTTTAAGGATTGTCTCGTTCTTGTTCACATATACTCGCTCCTTCAAATAACCAAAAAGAAAATAGTCGGCTGCTGAAAAAACTGGCGATCGCGCTGTCCAAATAATTTCCGAATTTCTGGAAATTTTTCGCTCCAAAAATTTGACTTAAAAGTGCCGGTGTGAGCAGCTTCTATCATAAACCGATACCGCTCTCCATTTACGGGTTCAGAACTTCCATCTTCATTTTCGAAGAAGTAAGGCCCAACGACATCTGCAAATGTGATCAGCATAATGTAGTAGGGACATAAATACTGTAACAACGTTGAACACACCCATTTCAATAGAAGAACTGAACATACCCCGTTAATGTCATATGGGTTTTGAAAGCTAACCCCAATAGCGTTAGGCTGTAACCGCGTGTTACAGCAGAAAACAGAAAATCATGGCCCGTGAGATGAATATCACGCAAAAGTCCATGAGTCTAATCATTAAAAAAGATTTGGGACTTGGGGCTTTCAAACAACGTACCGGACATTATTGACAGCAGCTTTAAAAAATAGGATTGAGCACGACGATAACTTGCATAGACACATTTTGTTCACCGATGAAACAATTTTTACCGTTCAGGAAAAATGTAACAAGCAAAACAAGCATCTAAGGAAGCATCTGAACTGATCCAAAGGGTTGAAAAGGGCCATCACCCAGCTTCAGTCATGGTTTGGTGGGTGTCTTTTACGATGGGGTCACTTACCTGCATTTCTGTGAACAAGGAGTCAAAACACCGGCAAGTTTACCAAGAAACCGTTTTGTAAGCTGTTGTGAAGCCTCTTAACAATTCCCTGATCCAACCAGCCAGCAAGACTCTGCGCCGGCCCATAAGGCTAAAACGTCGCAGGCCTGACTTCGAAACAATTTGCCAGCGTTCATTTCCCCTGAAGAATGGCCCTCAGGCAGCCCAGATTTGTACCCATTGGATTACAAATTGTGGACGGTTTTAGAGGACAAGGTTTGTCACAAAAGATACCCCAACATTGGATCTCTTAAGTCTGCTTTGGTTCGAGCTGTGGCCAATGGACGAGCAGCTTTTGACGATTGGCCAGTGCGACTTAGGGCGTCTGTAAAAGCAAAAGGCGGACATTACGAATAAGTAAATTCTTTTTGGATACGAGATACATCAGTAAAGATATTAAAATATATTTGGTCCAAAAACATTCAGTACTTTTTATTTTACAGCATAAAACGTATGTAACAGTATTTATGTCCCTACTAATACTAATACACCTAATATACAATTGACGTTGAAAAATAAATAATGGAGTGATTCATTACTGAATCATGAATCACTCCATTATTTATTTTGATAAATGAATTTGAATTTTTGAATTTTCAGAACCCCAGAACCTACAGTTCTGCTAATTAACAAAACCCATTCAAATGAAAATGAGCTTCATCACTCATGCGTTTGCGTTAAAATAATTGATCGCTAATTTAACCAAAAAAATTCTACTATTCTGGTTCTTTGTTCAGTAATGAATCACTCCATTATTTATTTTTCATGTGTTATTGATATATAAAATCTGAAAAAAATATATAAACGAAAAAGTTATAAAATTTTTAAGCCCCATGGTAACTTTTGGCCCATTTTTTGTAGTAGATATTTTAAAATGAAGGAGTGGAACAGCATTTTGCCTAAGATAACAAAAAAGTTGGACAAACCCTGACATCTCGACTATCTGCTTTCATAAAAGCTATTGGCGGCTACACAATATATTAATTAACGTTTCTTTGTATTGTATTTTAACTTACATTAAACAAAAAGTAGAACTAATTAAATTTATTTTTTATTAATATCCATGAAAACTTTATATTCTTTAATTTATCTTTTTCAATAACGCTACACACAAAATTTAAAATCGCATTGTAGTTAATCATAATAATATTTTAGTTGAAGAACTAAAGTATTGTTCATCCCATTTTACCCAAAACAATTAAATATTTTCACAAAATTAATTATGACTTAAATTTTGAAATCGTGTTGGGCTAATAGTAGAGCTAAATAAGAAGTCGAAGTACGCGAGATTAGAAAATAGACAGGTTTATTCAATGATATTTACTTTAGGAGTGAGTTTGACAAAAAGGTTTAATGATAAAGAAACTTAACAATAGAGAGAATAGTACTTGGAGTGGATAAGAGTATAATAGGGTGACCAGATTCTACAAATCGACGTTAATTTAGAGCCCTTCTAAGAGGTCCAAAAACCTATTCTCTGGTGGATTTTCTGAACATCCTGAATTCCAGGGTATAATATTTTGGTCACATTCAACTTTAGCTTCTTTTATTTATTTTGATTTAACTACAACTCATGCGAAATAGTTAGTGTATCTTCCCATTTAACCGTTGGGCTTGTCTCTTTGTAATTAGCGAAGTAAATCATACGAGCGGCCGAAAACTTACTTTGATACTTATGCGGTGGGTGATGTTGAATTGCATTACAAATTGGATGTCAGCTGCTCCTTCTACTACCAAATACACTTAGCATTAACATTTTTCAACAGCGTGTTTGAGTTTAGAAAATACAATTTGCTCCTAGTGAAAGGCAGTAGCAATCAATAACTTCTTATGCTCACATTTATCTAACTTTACGATTTATTGTGTATTACAATAAAGTTTATCGTTTGTATTTGTGGTGCTTCTTAATGTCCCCACTTTTGTTTATTTTCCCAAACATGGCTTCGCCATAAATCTCCCACCCCTTAAAATTATGCAATTCTAGCGTGCATTTAAACCGTTTTCTATTCAAAGCCATAGCTTAGACATCACGTGCTTTTGGCTTATTTCAGTCGTAAGGCAGATAACAGACCCAAGCAGACCCCATTGACAAGCACTCCCTCCAGCGCACTCTGCGTAGAACAAGATACTCGTGTAATTATGGGCGAAAAAACTGCGTGCTTAAGGGAAATTCTACTTGGCTTTTTCGTTCTGCCCTAAAATTTATGCAGAAAAATATGGACATTTTTATAGCCACCCGGCCGTGAACTCGAGAGAAACAAAATTTATTGGGACACTCCAAAAAATTTTGTAGGGAATTTTTAAAGTTTTTTATTGGTTCATTTTCTGGGAGAAAAAAATAAAAAGGGGAGTAATTAAAGTAAATTGGAATTTTATTAGTCTACAGCGAGAAAAAAAGTTGTACGATTTGTTAAAGTTTATAACAAATTAGTTAATCTTATGCCTGTGCTTAGAATAAATTAACCTTCTATGGTTTCTTGGGCAGAGCAGTGTAGTGCACAGAGCTTTGACCAATTTGTCGACGGCTCTGAGGAATAAAAAAAACCGAGAAATAAAACGAAGCCAAGGAGGGAGCCTATACAATTTTCTAACACTGTTGTTGTTGTCATTGGCATTTTTTGGGGGTTTTTGCTTTGATTTCCATCTAACGTAAGAAACTCATAGATTTTATTTTTTTTGGCTTTCATCGTTTAAATTTTTATTGTTTTTTATTCTCGAGCTCTTAGCCGATGCTATGTCATGATATGATGCGAGGTGGTCCGTCATTCCGGTTATTGTTTACCAGTTGTACTGTCTGCGGTGTGACTGGACGTTTGCCGGTTGTCGAATGGGCAGTCGGTTATCCGATTTGACTGGTCTGCTTTCTTTATGATATTCGATATTGTTACCACATCCCCTGCCCCTCGTCCATCCACTGCTAATTGCATATGCTTTGTCTTGTAAATATAGACTAAAAATTTTAAGCTAGAGCAATTTTTTTTCAAGAAGGAGCAAAAATAGAAGAAACGCATCCACAAAACACTCCGTAAAACATCTTTGGCGATTAGTTTGGACTTTAAGAAGTAATAACAGAAACTGGTATTTTTATACTCTCCACTAAAGGATAACAGTATATGTGACGCGCAAAATAGAAAGGCGCCTAAGGGTAAAAACCAATTTTGTTCAGAAAAGCCATTTTAAAGATTTAAATACATGTATTTTTGGTGTACCATCACTTTCATAAAACGCGCATATCTCTGGGAGGGAACACTTTTGGAGCATGGGATTATTCGATGCACAGACATTGTCCACATCAAAAAAAAAGTGACAAATTGATTTTTTTTACCCTTAGGTCATTTTCTCTATGCATATAAGTTTATCACTCCGTTTGTAACACATCGAAATTTTTATCTCCATCTATATTCTTATTACCATCTATAGTATGTATATTATTGATCTTCATACAAATATAGCCATGTCCTTCTGTTGAAAACAAGGTTCAGTCCAATCAGAAAGAGTTTTAAACTTACCAGTTAGGGATGGGTTGGTATTGAAAACGAACTAAATCTGGCAAAATGGCAAAAAAATACCCCAAAGGGACTAAAAAAGCCCTGATTAAATTTCTTATTTTTGTAAGTTGTTCTATAAAGTTTGATTAAATTACTTATAAATCAGATTTCCTTGTAATGTGGTAGACATTGATTTTATAGCCAAGAAACCGTCCCCTAATGTTCTGCGACATATTGGTACCCTGAAACGGTGAAGTCTTCTCTGTTATCTAAATACAAGTATGTACCAACACCTAAGATTTCAACCAATTTTGGATTCGGACCATATAGCACCATATTTGTCCAAGGGTCCCAAAAATCGAACTCCTTGAACTATAGACATATAGGTATAAAAAAAACAATACAATTTCGTCAAGAGGTCTTGAGCCGGTTTAATTCCTGTTCAATGTGTAAAAGCAACAGACCGAAATAAAACAAACGTGCTAAAAAAACGAAGCAGAATATCACATTTATTTTACTTTTCAAAGAAATTTGGGATTTTAACAATTGCGGGTAAGGTTCGCAGGCTTATACAGACCCATCGGACTCCTTGAACTATGGGCAAATTGGTATTAAACAACAATAAAATTTCGTCACGGATTAAAATGTTACATTAATTTTACGTTTCGATAAAAATTGAGACCTTTACCCATGAGGGTAAAATCACTAGGCGCGGAAATATTGGTTCTTTGACACGTACTTAGTAGGGACATAAATACTGTTACAACATTAAACACACCCATTTCAAAGTAGAACTGAACATACCCCGTTAATGTCATATGAGTTTTGAAAGCTAACCTCAATAGCGTTAGTCTGTAACGGGATTTTAAAATTGTTTCAACTTTCATCATGGAGTGGTCAGATAATAAAAACCGTGATACGCTTTTCAAGTGTGAAATGAAAAAAAGCGATGTTTTCAAAACGCTCCGTCTACTGGGGATTAGCCGCATGTTCGTCTACCGATGCATTAAACTGTTTGAGAAGACTGGAGATGTAAAAGACCGCCACCGGTCATGTTATCAAAGCCGTTAAATCAAGAATTCACAGAAATGCTCTCCGAAAACAGAAAATCATGGAACGTGAGATGAATATCACGCAAAAGTACATGAATCAAATCATTAAAAAATACTTGGGACTTGGGGCTTTCAAACGCATACCGGACATTTATTGACTGCAGCTTTAAAAAAAAGGTTGAAAAATGCCAATGTCTTTTGGTGAAGCACGCTGATAACTTGCACAGAAAAATTTTCTTCACCGATGAAAAAATTTTTACCGTTCAGGAAAAATTATACAAGCAAAATGATAAAGTGTATGTCATCTAAAGAAGCATCTGAACTGATCCCAAGAGTGGAAAAGGGTCATCACCCAGCTTCAGTCATGGTTTGGTGGGGTGTCTCCTACAATGGGGTCACTGACCTGCATTTCTGCGAACAAGTAGTCATAACAGCGGCCAATGTTGACCAAGAAACCGTTTTGGAAGCTGTTGTGAAGCCTCTTACCAATTCTCTGTTCCAAAACCAGCCATGGACTTTCCAGTAAGATTCTGCGCCGGCCTATAAGGCTAAAACGTCCCAGGCCTGGCTTCGAAACAATTTGCTAGCGTTCATTTCCTCTGAAGAATGGCCCTTAGGCAGTCAAAATTTGAACTAATTGGATTACAAATTGTGGACGGTTTTTGAGGACAAGGTTTGTCACAAAAGATATCCCAACATTGGATCTCTTAAGACTGCTTTGGTTCGAGCTGTGGCCAATTTTCTAATGGACGAGGTTCGTACAGCTATTGACGATTGGCCAGTGGTAAAGGCAAAAGGCGGACATTTCGAATAAGTAGATTCTTTTTGGATACAATACACATCAATAAATATATTAAAAAATATTTGGTCCAAAAACATTCAGTACTTTTTATTTTACAGCATAAAACGTGCGTAACAGTATTTATGGCCCTTCTAAGTATATAAGGGTACTCAGAAGCAGCGGAATTTTATGAAGAATCTGAATATGACAAAATAGTGTCACCATTTGGCTAAATTTGGGGCCTTGATCATGGGTGGATATACAGAATAAGTGATATTTTCTAACAAATCCTAATATGTACCTACTAAGATGTGTGTCAATTGGGAACTCGTTTCTGTCCATATGGACCGTAGGAGTAAATAAATCAGCCTCCTTGAACTATGGACGTGTGGGTATTTAAAAACATTAAAATTTCGTCACAGATCCAAATATCATATTAGTTTTACAATTTGATTAATTTTAAGCCCTTGACCAACGTCCCTTAGGTCCTTTCCAACACTGAAATATGGGTACTCAGAAGCAGTGGAATTTTATGAAGACCATATAAAGTATATATATTTGACTGTCTTAAATTCTAGGAAAATTTAGCCATGTCCTTCTGATTAAACCACGATTTAGTAAAAACGAAAAGAGAAGAAACTGAATATGATTTAAGTTTTAAGATTACGCTGAATAAGAGACCTTAATAAGGGAGTGATCAATGTGCCTAGGATCCAAAAACAGTTGCGTAATATTCGTAGAATCAAAATATGTACATAGATTAAGGATGTGTTCGAATTTTGCACTCGGAAATTTTGCATGATGATGGCTAATAGTCATAAACTGTTTGGGATTGTAAATGGGCGAAATCGGCCCAGGGGGAAAAGTTTCCCTTTAGAGTACATGCTTAATAAATCACAATATTTTGTGGGCGGAAAATTGTTAAAATGGCTACTGTTAGATGGGACGCACTAAGTACCTTAAAATGGGCATAGTTGTGGGGCCTTTAGCTCATGTGGCCCAAAAAACTTTCCACATGGCCAAAACGCCCGATTAATATGGACATATGTGTACTGAAATTTTGCTACAACTATAAATACAGTCATTTTAAAATTTTAATTGAGATAAGTAATTGACGCATGGGCCTAAAATACTAACCTTATATGAGCTTTAGTAGCGTATGGGCGATGGAGGCTATATAAGGTGTGGCCTGTCCGAACTTAACGACGTTTTTACTTGTTTTTATTAAAGTTAAGGTGTCAATTACTGTGAAAGCTTCTATACAATGTAAACCGTTGACGTTTGCTTAAATTATCGGTTTGCAAGTATTGTCAATGTAAAAGTGGTAACATTGGAAATCGCGTAGAACCGTACATTTTATGTTGGTATACAACGAAACACACTCTGATGGTAAAGTGGGTGGTGCCGCTTTGAACAAATTTTCGTAGTGGACCGAACCCCATGATGGTGGGCATATAAACTTCGGACCAGCCAAACTTAATTTGTCCACTTGTTTTTGTTTATTCTTATTTGGTTGATTTTTCCGCTTTTAAAGATGCAGTCAGTGCCTTTGGTTGTCCAAAAAATTATAACACTGACCAAAATCGCATTGCTTTTTAAAAATACTCATCACAAGCGCCACATAGAGAAAGAACAAGCACAGAAAAAAACCATTTACAGGCACCATGTTGCAACGTTCGCATCCAACATGGCGTTATTATAAAGGTGCACTGCAATCCAATGTCTTGTTAGTTCGACGTTATTTATTTCGCAAAGAAATATGAAAATGTTGAAAATCATGTACAAATAACGTTAAATTCATAAAAATTGGAATTTTGTTGCCTCGTAGCTTCCATAAAGAAGTCATAAAAAATGGTTATTGACTTTAACATAAATTTTTGGAAATTATTATTACAACGTTTGGTATTTGATTTCTTGCAACGCGGTAAAAATATTTTATTTGTATATAAAAATGGAGAATCAACTACAACAGGTTGGGTAAGTAACCCATGATTGAATACCCTTTGCTAACACCACTTGCAGCTCATGATGATAACGAAGTTAGCGGGCAATGACGGACAACGTTGAGAAGTTAGCGCTCTTGTGCGAAACATTTGTATGGCAGTTTATTGACGATTTTATTGTCGTTGGATGGTTGATGGGTTATTGAGCTTGTTTCTATGAAAATGATACTCTACACTGGCCTGTCCGTCCACGCTGACTGACTCTTTGTCCGACTATCATAAATTGTTTTTTGCTGAAAGAAATTTATTCATTTCAGTATTGTTTTCCTTCTCGTCGTTTTGGGTTTTGAAAAATTTCAGTCCCGCCATACAATGGTGAAACATAAATGTCAATGTTCTGGCTTCTCTTTCTACCGATCCCCTTCCACCGCTGATACCATTACATAGAAAATAAGGCGTCAGTGATGGAGGCTGCCCCACCAATGCGCAACAAACATTGTTTTGTAAAATAAAGTCTGATAGACCAGACCTCAAATGACAACCAAAAATTGGTCAAAAATCTGTCACAGTATCGAGCTGAGTTAGCGGAATGGCTGCCGATTGTTTGCTAGGAGGATGAATAATGTTTGGAAGGGCTGGAATTTAGTAAGAACATAACGACTGTTGGTCTATCACATATGGTGAGTACAGTAGACGCTCACAAATTAGAACTACTTTGTTTTTCGGGTCGTTTAAAATTCTGAACGTTTTTTTTATACAATTTTGAGTATTTTATTAAGAAAAACGAAAACTTAAATAGCATTTCAGTGAAATTATATCACAAAAATATTTCAAACTTTTGTATTGGAGTTGAATAGAAAAATTCTGACTGGACCAAATTTCGTTTCGTTGAAAAAGGAATTTAAAGTAACGGGTGATCAGTCTAGAGGTATATTTTCAAAACAAAAACAAAAATTCAAATCATGTGTGGAATCTTTGTTGTTCATTCGAAAGGACATTTTATGCCATTTATTTTTTAAATGTAGTTTCAAATGTTAACCGCGACTAAGTCTCAGCGTGTCCATTCGGAAGGTCTAATTTTGGATGTTAATGACACACGTAATGTTGGCTTTTAAAACCTGAATCGTAGCTGGTTTGTCAGCATCAACTTTGGACTTTACGTGGCCCCAAAGAAAAAAGTCTAAACTCGTGATATCACACGATCTAAGCGGCCAACTTACCGCTCAAATACGTGAAATTAGCTGCTCTTTGAAATTATCTCTCAATAAATCAATTGTTTTAGCAGCTGTATGGCAAGTGGCACCGTTCTGTTGAAACCAAATACCGTCAAAATTACGGGCTTCAATTTCAGGTAGCAAAAAGTCCGATAACAAGGCGCGTTAGCGAGCACCATTCACGGTTACGTTCGGCCATCATCACTTTTGAAAAAATATAAACCGATGATTCCACCAGCCCATTAACTGCACCAAACCATGGTTTTCTCTGGGTAGAATGACAGCTCTAGAATATCTTCCGGTTGCTTTCCAGCCCAAATGCGAATTTTTATTTAGTGACATTGCCGTTGAGCCAGAAAGGGGCCTCATCACTGAATAAACGTTGTTCGAAAACAGCGGATCTTCTCGTTTCTCATTTCCATAATTCAGTTGCACAATTTTGAGACGTTGTTGCGGTGTTAGTCTTTCTATGATAAAATGGCAAACATTACTGAAAAGGAAAAAAATAAAGTTTAACGCAAATCACGCGTAAACTCTGAAAAAACCCCTATGGAAAAAATACCTCTTGATGGATCACCCTATATACAAATTTTTAAATTGTTTGCATAAAGTGCATATGAATACGAGTATATGCAAAAATATGCAAAAAACCAAAATATCAAAGATCAACATGCGATCCTGATGTAGATTTTAGAAAGATAATTTTATACTAAATAAATACTATATATGGGCAGCCGTTGTGTTATGGTAAGTGATCAAGGATACCATATATACTCGTAAAAAACAGGTTAAAATACAGATCAAAACATCTTATAAAGGATGTTGTTTGCAGATAAGTGGTTTTTATTTCACTTCATTTCATTTATTACGTCTATGGAGATAAAAAAGTGTAATAAAAATTACAACAAATTAATTTTAATTTTTAAATTTAATACTAGGAAGACTAAAATCTACATATTCACATATTGTATTATAAAGCTTCATAGATTTATTCAAGGGTTCATAAACAGCATAATTTAAAAGATGCGTTTCAATGGCAAAGGGAACGTAATGTCTTAATATTCGAGGTGGCGCATTAAACCGAATGAGTGCCAACAATGCAGGACAATCAACATTTCCACAAATTAATCCCAGTAAAAACATAATAGATCCAATATATTTCCTAGATTTTCGAGATTTTAAGGAAAGGAGTATGCATCTACTATCATAAGATGGTATTGGTTGCGTTAAACTCAAGAAACTAAAGCAAATTTTAAAAAAGATTTTTGAACTTTATCAATGCGATTTATATGTACCGCAGCATGCGGATTTCAAATTAAAGATGCGCACTCTAATTTAGAACTGACAAAAGAACAATAAATTATCTTTATAGTGTGCGGGTCCAAAAATTCAGAAGTATTTCATCGAATGAATCATAAGAAAATAAGCCTGGGGATACTCGTAATACTTATATAATCCAAATGGCAATTGAAAGTTACGAGTAATTTGTTATCAAACAAAACGCCTAAGGCAAGGTATTCAGAAACAATATTCAGATTATAATTCACAATTGTGAATTGATTAAAAATTAGGTTACAACAACGGTAAAAATTCATTTGAATGCATTTAGATACGTTAAGTGGCAAACCATTTAATTCAGACCAAAGAACAAACCTATTATCATCCTGCAATAAGTGGAAATTACTTAAAGACCTTACCTCCTGGAAAATTTTTAAGTCATTAGCGTATGCTAAACTCTGATAATATTTAATGATGACCAATGAGCAATATTATTAACAAAAATATAAAGAACCCAATACAATACCTTGCGGAATACCAAAGGTAGGAACATAACTCGTAGATCAGAGTAAACACCATCAATACATACAGAGCAATGTCTATTACATAAACAATCAAAATGAAATAAAACGCTTATAATTTAATGTTATGGCCAAGAATTAAGCTACGATATATTATACAGAAGAGGTTTTGCCATTTTGTTTAAAAATGATTTTGGGCAAATGGCTGCCCCAGCTGGCTCAAACAAATTCCAGCCGAGAGGCACAATATTCGACTCGACTTTTTGCAGCATGCAGCCATAAGTCAGAAATAACGAGCTGAAATACGGCCTGAATCGTGTAGTTCTTATCTGCGTATACAAGCGACTTCACAAAACCTCAAAAAATTGTCGAGCGGTGTTAGATCGTACGATCTTGTAGGCCACGCCATAGGCCCACGACGCGAGATAATGCGCTCACCAAAAGCTTTCTTCAGTAAATTGATTGTTTTGTTGGCTGTATGGCATGTAGCGACGTCTTGTTGGAACCGAAGGTCGTCCACATGAACATTATGCACGAAAAAAATCATTAATCACGGCTCTATAGCGTTCCCCATTGACTGTAACATTATGGCCGGCTTCATTTTTGAAGAAATTTCGACCAATGATTCCCTCTGCCCATAGAGCACTCTAAACAGTGACTCTTTGAGGATATACTTGTAACGGCGTCTCAACAATAGCTTGTGGATTTTCATTGCTCCAAATAAGACAGTTTTGGTTATTAACGATCCCTTTTAATCAAAAGTGAGCTTCATCGCTGAAAAGATTTTTTTGGGCGCTTTGGGTCCATACAGCACGATTTACAAACGTTGTTCCGGAGTTAGTCTATTCATTATGAAATGGCAAACCAACTCAGCGTAAATCAAACGACAAGTGTCAAAAATATCAACTCCGAAAAAAGTGTGACCAGATTGAAAACCACACGATATTAATAAAAAATTTTATAAACGAAATCTGATTCAAATTATGACTCTTTAGCCTGAAAATATGATCGCCGTTTTAAGGGGTTAGCTAACCCATTTACGTTTGAATTACAAAAAAATCTAAATTAACTTTTATTAATTAATATATAGAAGGCCAAAATCTGCTTATAAAAAGTTTTTTCTTTTATAATTTTTTACATTTAAAATGGGATTTTCTCTCATATTTCTAAAACGACTTATTCGGTTCAAACGATATAAAGTGCAATTCGTTGCATAAAAACGTGATTAAAAAAATTTCTAAAACTCAAAAAAAAAAAATTTTACAAAAAATATGCAAAGTGGTTAGTTAAACCATACAAATTTGAGTAAAAAGAAATCTCAATTAACTTGGTTAATAAAAATTTCCATTTTTATATGACAACATAACCAAATTCTTTTTTGATGAGTCAAATCAAGCTATGGTTGTAGGTATCATAACATGGTTGCGTGTAAATCTTTCTATGGTTGTGAGGATCATACTATGGTTGTATGTGAAATATACTATTGTGGTGAGAATCGTAAGATCGTATGGTTGAGTGTGACTCATAATATGGTTTTGAATATCATAGTGTGGTTGTTTGCGAATCAACTTTTGTTGCGGGAATCATAATATTATTGTGCCACAACCATAAACCGAACAAAAAGTATAATAATTTTCTAATATTGTCACCCCAACCAAAACTCTTTTCTACGTGTACTCGTGGCGGAAGATTTTAACGCAATTTTTATTTGTTTTTAATTGAGACTTTATTAATTTTTTAAATTATATTTTCATAAATAAGAAAAGTTACTCCTTTCATTAAAAATCATGCCATAGCAGGCTTACTGCAAAAGTTAAATGACAGAGGTTATTGCTCCTTAAATTTTCTTGATTATCATAAAAAACCAAGTCTCACAAGAACGCTACTCCTACCATCCAATTCATCTTTTATGAGTGACCTCATTCTAAATATTTACGCTTCCAGCAAGTTTTATTGTCTGCAAATGTAGTAAAAAAATTATTGGTATAAATCAAATAATGTTGCCCACACTCACTCAAATAATCGAGTAATTTCAAAATGCATTCCCAGCCATGTGATGGCATATTTAGAAAGAAATAATTCTGGTGTTTTATAACTTTTTAAATAAGCCCGCACGAGCGGCCGACCGACTGGCGTCGCCGCACAAATAAATAATTTTATGGGCCGATAAAAGGCAACCAAATACGACGGGGCGTGCATATAAAGATTTAACTAAGAGCAGTGGGAGATTTTTAGATTTTAAGATATCACTACTTCCTTTTAGTGAATATTGGCAGGAGCTGTGTTTTATTGCCGCCGTCTCATAATAGGAGTAAGGATACATTTTCTTTTTACACATTTTTTTTCTCTTTAAGGACCCTATTTTAAAGTAATTTTGTTGCCAACTGTTGGGACTACGGCTGTTTTGGCTGGTAATAATGCCACATCAAAAGGATATGCAAATAGTTTGTTTGCATTTGTGGCAATGAAACTGAAAAGAATTCAGATGAAGGAGGAAAATAATTTGAGAAAAACCCAAGAAATACTGTCTTGAAAGTACAAAAGAAAGGACTTACTAAAGCAGAATAATTTAAACAAAATTTCTTGCTGTCTGCTCAAAAGCTTGGGGTACGGCCACTATCTTCCAAGTTCATCTACACATGAAAACGGGCACTAGATGTAGGACGACTAGTCAGACATGGTGGTGGTATTGTTGTTAAGAATACAGTGCAGTTGAACACGCAATGCAATTATTGCTGTACTTGCAAGTTGTGTTTGCTGTTGTTTTTGCCCAGAGATGGTGGTTGCTAGAACGTTGGCTGACTGGACTGGAAGTTAGCAAAATGCTCGCATTTGGGAATGCTCTAGCGAAGGATAACAAACTTTAACACCGTCCTGGCGCCATCGTAAAAACTTCCATTAAAGCGAACAATTTCTGGGTTGGAAGAAGGGAGTGGAAAACAAAAGAAACAACAATAACAACGTCAGCCGCTTCAACAACGCAGCTCATGCAAATTGTAGTTGCAATAACTACTAGCAAGCATGCCTAAAGAATACTCGCCACCAATGTTGCACAGTGGTCCATAAGTTGAACTCCTCTTGTTTTTGAAGCTATGTCACTTTTCTTATTTAGGGGTTTATTTACTAAAGGATTTGTATGTGTTACTGTTACAACCGCTTGAGATAAAAAAAGTAAAGTAGGTTAAGAATGATCGCGTTAATTCGCTAAAATTTCGTACTGTTGCTTCCTCCAAAACACTTGAACAAGTGTCTTCGTCAATTCTCGGAAATAAAGGGTGTTTTTTATTGAGGTATAGAACTTCGAATTGAAATAAAACACAAGAAAATCGTTTTAATGTCCATCAATTTGGCTTTATTGGAAGGATAATTTTATGCCATTAATGTTTAAATATGATTTCGGGCATGTGGCCGCCGCGGCTGGCTCGAATAAAGCCAATTCTACAGGTCCAATTTTCAACCACTTTTTCGAGCATATGGGGCCGTATGTTGGCAATAACGCCACGAATGTTGGCTTCCAAGTCCCCTAACGTGTTTCTGGTTTGTTGGCGTAGACGAGCGACTTCACATATCCCCAAAGAAAATAGTCCAATGGTCCATGTTAACCGATCCATGGTTAACCGAATTAATTGCTCTGATGGACGATTATGTCGACCATAAAATGAACGGAGCTTGCGGTGAACTTCGCGAACTGAACCATTACTTTCGAAATAAATTTGCACGATTTGCAAGCGTTGTTCTTTTGTCAACCTGTTCATGATGAAATGGCAAACCAAACTAAATATTAATCACTTGACAGCTGACAAAATGGCCGCCAGTTAAAAAAGTGATGCCAACTTAAAGTTCTATACCCCAATAAAAAACACCCATAGTTGTGGTTTTTTGAATTCTCAACTTTCACACAGATCTGTGTGAAAGTTGGGCTGTGACGACACATATTCCTCTTCGCTTCAATTAAATGTTGACATGCCTAGCACCTTTTCGATTTCACTCGGCTGATACTTGTGGAGTCACATCCTTGCGGAAGCTGGGTGTCTCACAGATTTCGTTCAATCCTAACCGTTTCATCCTGGCACGATTCGCATCTATTCATGTCTTCTTAGTTCAATAGAAATAGGTAAACTCTCTGTTTTGAGTGTCTTTGTACGACGATAATGCCTCTTTCTTGCCTAGGTTTATCCAGTCTTAGGTGTGTTCTTGTGCTACTCGGTTATTAAACGAGTTAGTGTCTCTAACGCGATAACTTTAAAACTTTGCGAAACATTTTACGAAGCATTTTATGAAATTTCGTTTGATTTGAAAATTTGTTATTTGTTTAAGAAAAATATTAAAAAATACTTCAAGCGAAAAATAACCAAGCTCGCTTTAACTCGGTAAAGTTTATTCTTGAATAAATTTCTTTTCAAAAATTATAATCATATAAATAAAACAAACTGGTTTGAACGCAAATTATCTATAGTTGTTTGTAAACAAAATCCTTTTAATAGCGACCTTCTAAGCGAGTTACCAATAGAACACGGCCCCTTTTAGGATTCTAGTCATGCTTTCGTCTGGAATTCCCCATGGAATTAAAATTGTTTCGCTCACGTTTGATAAATGGCATGATATGGCTTATTTTCCGCCTTTATTAAATTCAGAAGTAATCGATTGGAACGGCACTGCCCTTACCATTTATATTGTCTGGAATATCGTTTCCTTTTTATCCAGTTTGTCAGCCAAGATTCCATATGATCCCTAAGACAGGTTGAAGAATCACCAGCTTGTTGGTTTGCTATTGACATTCAAGTTACTTTTCAGATTTTACAGACACTAAAGTGTGTGTTTTAAACGGCTCAGGAATATTAGTAAAGATTTCAAGCCGGTGACGAATATCATTCAATTTGTTTATACCCTACACCACACCGCGGTACAGAGTATTATGACTAGTGCTAATATTTGCAACACCTTAAAGGAATGGAGATAGAATCCGTTTGATTCATTGATCAATGTCATTCCGTAACTTCGTCCTTCTCTTCTTCCATCCTCCCCTCCCTCCGTCCCTCCATCCATCCGTCCGTCTGTCCCTACGTCCGCCCGCCTGTCCATCTGTCATTGTAATCTGTAGATTTTGATGAAACTTGGTACTTTAATCAATTTAGGTCCAAGGACGAACTATCGTTCCACATCGTTCTATATTAATATAACATATTTCCCGATTTCAGAACCAACAGCTCAAAAAGCCGACCAAATTTCACACAGAGCAGATACATATCTCTGGTGAAATGTGAACATATCGGTCCATGTTTTTCAATAGCTCCCACACTAAGATCCATCATGATTTGAAGACCTGCAGCTATAGAGCATGCAAATTACACCGGATTACGCCCAAAATTTGCATGGTATTTTACGAGGGCGAAAGCAAAAGTAACTGGCCTAACATAAAAAGAACCGTTTTTTTTTGGAATTATTATTATTTATTTTTCAACATCTTCTCCTTCTAACTCAATTTTTTGCCACCGAGAAATTTTTTGAAATTTGGAAACAAGAAAAAATTAGAAAGAGCTAAATCTGGACTATATGGTGGATGCGGAGCAATTTCAAATCGTAATTTGGCCAGTTTTTGTTGATTTAAAAATGCAGTGTGTGAAGGAGCATTATCTTGATGAAAAAGAACTTTTTTTTCTAAATGCCGTCGTTTTATCTTGATTTCTTCACTCAACCGATCCAATAATGCACAATAATATTCACTATTTATAGTTTTTCCTTTCTTTGCATTCTGGGATGTAGTGATGGATCCCTGTTTGATCAACAGTTATGAATCGGCGCAAGAACTCTATTGGATTACGCTGAAAAATCGCTAAAAGCTCCTCGGAATTGGTCCAACGGACGATTTTTTGGGGCAAAGTCAAAAAAGGCGGCAACCATCTTGCGGATAGCTTTTTCATGTGGAGTTCATCATGTAAAATACTCCAAACTTGTTTTTCGTGTATTTTAACAAGCAAGTTCTCTGAGCTTTATTCGTCTATCTTTAGTCACTTCATTAAATATTTTTCTAATGTTCTCAATAGTAGTAGCAGTTTTCGCTCTTCCAGAGCGTTGTTCATCTTCCGTACTTGAACGACCCATTTTAAATTGTTGAACCCAGGATTTCACGGTGAAGTATGATGGTGCATTATCACCATGAACAGAATCCAATTCATCTTTGATTAATTGTGGCGTATAACCTTTCATAGAAAAGTGTTTAATTACCGCACGAAACTCTGTGTTTTCCATTTTTCAAAAATTATAAAACTTGTTTACTTCAATCACCTGTAACAAAGAAAATAATCATTAAATATTTCGGAAATTTTGACAGATGGCTTATAAAAGATTGCTTTTAAAAAACAAAAAAAAGTTGCTAGTAAAACAGAAAATGTGCCAGGCCAGTTAGTTTTGCGGTCGCCATAAGAGCGCCTATGGTTATCAGTGGTGAAACTGGATCACATAGGTACATATTTTCCTATAATCTCCACGCAAGGATCCTTGCCGATTTCAGTATCTGCAGCTTTAGGAACCACCTATTATATCCGATTCCTACAACAACTCTCATGGAGCGTTACGAGCGACCATTACCTCTATCCTGCAATATTGAACCAAATCACTTCATTATTCGAATAGTCCCCACACAAAGATCCACAAATTATTGTCGATCATGCCCGAAGCTTGCATGGTACGTTATGAGTGACAAACTAATTAGCTGTGTTATATTTTCCTATAGCGCCAATACAATGGCCCTTCCGATTTTAGAACGTACAGCTCCTAAATCCACATATTACACCCGATTCCAACCAAATTTCGCAAAAAAGATTAACAGTGATTAACACATATCTTTGTTGTTATTGGACTATATCGATCCATGTTTTCAAATAGCTCCCAGGAAAAGTACCTCTCGGTTTGAGTTCCTACAGCTCAACAAACCAAAATTACACCTGATTACGCCCAAATCCAGCATGGTACGTTATGAGAGATCTTTTATTAAATGCGGTGAAACTAGTTCACTAAGCTCCCTATTTTCGCACAGCCCCCACACAAAGGTCCTTTCCGATTTTAAAATCTGCAGAAGCCACATTTGACATGCGACCAATCTTCGCATGGAGCAAACAACCTCCATGTCCTGTAACATTGGACCATATCGGTACATGTTTTAAATTGCCCCCACCTGACCACTTTTAAATTTTGCAAGTTGTGAGTGACAAATAATTAACTCTAACATATTTAGTCCGACCGTGCTTATGCTCCAGATAGAGGTACATTTTCCGCTAAATAGTAGAGTGGTGTTCGGTATCTAGTTGTCGGCCAAGCTGGACTTATTTTTTACCTATTTTTTTTTGCTTTCTGAATGGAGAACATTTCAAATTTTAAATGAATCGAAGCAAATCTAACAAAGATACAGCAGTTTTACAACCGAGCCTCACACATGACTTAATATTATTCGAAACTTTTTATATAACTCAGGTTTTTTAAAGTCAATTCCCTAAACTACTGCTCCGATCTGCTTGAAATTTGAACACTTTCTTTGTTAATAATTCAGAGAATGTGTTTTTCATTCGGCTCGTGACCTCATGCGTCTATAATTAAATAGAAGACAAGTTTTAAACAAAATGGCAAAGTGACATGGATTTTCGTGGCTGCACATTACTTTTATCGTGATTTCGGGCCCGTAACGATCTTTATCAGAAAGCTTCGCAGCAATTGTTGAAAGGAAAACTGAATTCTTGAAGACCAGCTTCTCACCAAACGTATGAGAATTAATGCTGTAAATCTCAATTTACCAGGATTCTTCACACAATTGCCCACGAAAATACTATTCACTCTTACCACCTCAACAGAGACTCCACATTCAGAGTGTTGGTAAAAACAGTTTTTTTTTTAATTTGTTTTTTTTTTAAATTTGTTTTTTTTTAATATTTTTTATTAAAACAAATTAACCGATATTTTTTTCAAAAATCGCTTTTTTCTCTTCAAAGTGTTTCCAAAAATTTAAAAACTAAAATTACGAAACAAAATCGCACAGCAGTATCTGGAGAAAGTAAATATCCAACGAAATAACTTTTATGGCGATGTCTTCGGATGATCCATCACCTGCCGTGAGAGCTTTACATTATCAATGTTTCTAAACTCTGGATTCAACAAGTCCATGATACATACCAAGAAAGTGACCCAACTCATGGAGTTATAAAGGCGATATGCTGCACTTTGGTTCTTTTTTCTCTTTAGATGAGCTCGTGGTCAAAATTCGAAATGCTTTAGCCAGAAAACCACAGCCCATAATAAACCGTGGCATTAAAAATTCATATGCCAACAGCCAGCAATGGCGTTTATCTCAAATTTATTTTTTCCCCTATCATTTTTATCGGGATACCCTATGACTGCTTAGCTTTATTAAACCCGGTCAGTATCACAGCAACATATTCGCATTGCTAGACACACTATTGAAATAATCTTTGCATTGGACTTTTTGCCTTGGCGTATTAACCCGCGATCTACTGTTTCGACTAATCATCCTTTTGTATGACATGAATTTTGAATTTTGCCACTTTACCTTATATCCCGCCTTTGACGGAATCTTGGTTTTTGGCTCGAGTGATGTGAAGAGTTTTGGTCAAAGTTTTCTAAATGACATCAGCTCATTTTTAATAGAACCAATGAGATCATCTGGCCTCGGAGCTTTGAGGAAAACTTTTTATCACTTTTCATGACTTGGTGACAATAGTCTCTAAATGTATGGTTCTAACTAATTATTGCAGTTCCATCCTGAGGCCAAATTCTTTCGCAGGAGAGTAGGAAGTTTTAACACTTGCTCTCTTTTGATATTCTATTACCTTCAAAATGATTTCAGCCTGTACGAGTATGTAAGTTTTTATAGAATATTTTCAATTTAAATATATATATTGCCTAGTGAAAGAATAATCTCCAGAAGTTTTTCCCATTATCAAGGGCTTTTAGTTGGCTAGACTACCATGGTATGATAATGACATTTTTCAGGGTGTCTTTACAAATTTTACCACTTTTTCATCGTTAGAAACCACAGTCATTTTTGGTTTTGGGGGACCTACACCAGAGTACCATACAGTTGGTGTATATTATGCCCGCAAGCGTTTTGCTGACACTTAAACATGGCCAAAGTGCACATTCATGTCTGTCTATTGTATGGAAATTGCACTTTCCTCCCTAATTCCATGCTGAGCATACAGAGCAATATTACCCATTATGGGCGCTGTTTTTTTTCACTGGCAGGAAGGATATTGTAGTGTAGCCTAAGACTTTTTTTGTTCGCAGCAAGTTTGAATCGAAAAAAAACTCGATCGACAACTACCCGCATGAGCGTTTAAATTGGACAAGTGTGTCGATAATAAAAATTGCATGTTACATGCCAAACTTGCAGCCGAACGGTACAGAATTAAGCGGCGGAAAAAATAAACTCCACGGATATTGTGTACGCATAAAAGATATTGACAAAATTACCCCTTTAAAGGGTATCCCAGTATAACACGTGGTGATTAACACAGCTGGAAAAAAAGTCGACTAGGGCTGATGTAGCAAGTTCGAATTTAATACAAGAAAATATGATAATGTTTGGCGAGGCCGACTACACGCAGAAAAAAAGTATGGTTGGGGTGACAATATTCGAAGAGGATCATACTATTGTTGGGTATATGGTTATGACACAACAATATTATTATCCGCGCACAATAGTATGATTCACACATTACCATACTATGATCCCCACAACCATAGTATGATCCTCACAACCATAGTATGTTTCTCATACAACCATAGTATGATCCTCACAACCATAGTATGATTCACACGCAACCATACTATGATCCCTACAACCATAGTATGATTCACACTCAACCATACTATGATCCTCAAAATTATTTATTAGGATTGGTTATTGTTGTTATTCAAAAATAGAGGTTTTTATTAAATTGTTTTTATTAAATTAAATTGCAATACTATTAGTTCATAGCCAGAATTGAAGCCATGTTTTTATTAAACATTTCATTCAAGAAACAAAAATATATATTCCAACGGTCAAAAATACTTTAAGTTGCCAGCAGGTGTAAATGCTACTTCACCATCCGTAGACACCAAGTAACGAATGTGATTAAACCATGATCAATGGCTATATACTTAAGTGCAGGCAGATTTTAAATAAACGAGAACCAGTCGTTATTAGAGTATTTCACCGAACAAACTAAATATAATCAAAATCCCTTGAACTACCTTCCGATTGTTGATGTCTTTTTCAATGGACAGCAACAATTCACTGTATCGTGTGTATGTGTTTTTTTTGTACACATACACGTGTGCTCTACAAAACCTGTCTTGTTATGTTCATAGTCACAACCATACTGTATGATTGCCGTAATCATATTTTTGTTAACGTAAATTTTAAACTACAATACTTTTGTTGCACCAACCATGTTTATATGGTTGCTACAACCATATTTTCATTTCTAAATTTGGCAATAATACTATTGTTACATTTCAACAATAGCAATATTGTCGCAATCATACTATTGTCAAAATGAAATTCAAAAAACAATACTATGGTTGCGACGAACATGCTTTTATTGGAGAGAACATATTATTGTTGCGGTGACCATAGTGTAACCATATCTTTTCTCTGCGTGTATGTAAAACCCAAGACAACTCTGCTATTCAAAAGCCTAGGTCGGTTTTAAGATTTGACATCCAGAGCTGAACTCAAACATTTCTTAGGAGATTTACCATTTTATGGCATTTTTTTTTTGAATATAATTTCCTTCAAATGCTGGCCGCAACAACGGTACAGGCTTTCCATTCTGAGGGTCCAATTCTGCATGACTCGTTCAAGAATTTCGACCGGTTTGGCTTTAGTAACACGCGTAATGTTGGCTTCCAAAACCTGAATCGTAGCCGGTTTGTCAGCATAGAATTTGGACTTTCCGTAGCACCAAAGAAAAAAGTCTATAGCTGTGATATTTTATGATCTAGGCGGGTCCAAAACGTGAAATTGGCTGCTCTTTGTAATGAC
Organism: Hydrotaea diabolus; assembly: GCA_963513945.1. Taxonomy (NCBI): domain Eukaryota; kingdom Metazoa; phylum Arthropoda; class Insecta; order Diptera; family Muscidae; genus Hydrotaea; species Hydrotaea diabolus. The sequence goes on along the minus strand of OY740717.1, from coordinate 14,527,183 downwards.
CTCTTAATAGATCCATTGCTTGAGCAGATGTATGGCAAGTGGAGCCGTCCTGTTAAATCGAAATGTTGTCATGATTACGGGCATCAATTTCAGGAAGCAAAAAGTCTGATACCATTTTTAAAAAAATATGGACCGATTATTCCACCAGCTCATAAACCGCACTAGACCGTGGTTTTCTCTGGGTATAATGGCACCTCTTGAATCTCTTATGGCTGTTCTTTAGCCAAAATGCGGCAATCAAGCTTATTGACGTTGTCGTTGAGCCAGAAATGTGCCTCATCACTGAACAAAATTGTGGTCGAAAACAGTTTCTCACCGAACGTTCATTTCCAATATACAATTGCACAATTTTGAGACGTTGTTTCGTTGTTAGTCTTTCCATGATGAAATGGCAAACAATACTGAAAAGAAAAAAATAAAAAACACAACTCATGCGAAATTTGTGAAAAGGCTATTGAAATAAATACTTCAAGATGGATCACCCTATATATGATGTATGCTACTAATTACTTTCAGTAGTGTGCCATATTATCGGTCAAACTACTAATTGAGAAAGCGTGCTATCTTGGCTCCACCAAAGATTCCGACCACTAAAATTTAACGCATACATTAGATTTGTTTGCCAAATACTATCCAAATACAAATACTATCCAAGGAACTTCCGCGAATAACATAGTTGTTTTTTTTGGGCAAATAACTAGTTGCTTTACAAAGAATGAGATTAGGAATTTTAAAAAAAAAACTTTTTTAGGAATATACTAAATTGTATTGCCTTATTTCCAATATTGAAGATTTACCATATTGTTTGCTGGGCTTCACTGCAAAAAAAATATAAATGTCGTGTTTGTATTAAAAAAACATGCGACATGCAATAAAATGTTATAAAAAAAGTCACACACACACACTTGCAAAATTGTTATCAATAAATTACAAATTTATGGTTATAAATGTCGGTTTTAGAAAATGGACATTATTATTATTTAATGAATAACATCCACAACATATTTTAACAGGAATAAAAACTGTATTGCTGGTGGGAGCAAAATATAATTAAATGACCCTTTAAATGAGGGGAGGATCTGGTGCCGCTGAGTGAATAAACAAATTTTATGCTGCACCGCAGATTCGAGAGAATTTCACCCTTGTTATCTGTTGTAATATTCAGGGAATATTCTCCTTCTTGTTCACTCGTCCAGTAGATAGATTGGATAATATCAATTTTTCAATGTATTTGTTATGGCCACTATGCAAAGGACACTCCAATGGTCCTGCTGCTCTACAATCCACATTTTACTTATACAGTCGATACTCGGGTGAAATTGGACCATATCTGTTTTTCAATGTTTTTTATGGTCACTTTGCAAAGGACACTTCGTGGTCCTGCTGCTCTACAAGTAAAATTTTATTTTCGATACTCGGATGAAATTTTACCACATCAACCGCTGTAGCGCCATACAAAGACCATCGATTTCAGATAATATCGCTACAAACCACAGTTCACTTCCGGTCCGGCCTAAAGTAAAATTTGTGCACAATGTGCATCTTTTATCCAAACCTGGTAAAATAGGAGCATATTCATCTATGCTTATTGTGTCTCTTAACAAGGTCCATCCGTCACTTGAGCGACCGTGACTTTCACGTTCTCCTTCAAATAAAATCTCTGTTTAATTTCTTTAAGAAGCAATGTCCCTTAGTAGACCACAGTGGTAAAGGGTATACTAAGTGTAGCCTTTTTTGCATGACTTTTAGTTAAGGTAATGACTTTTGAACTGTTATCAAAACTCAGTGAAAATAATGGTAAAGTTGTACTACATTTTCTCTGATTAAAAACCGGATAGAGCGCGCAATGACCGAGTACAGTGGACCTATTACTAGTGGCTCCAATGTTTTGGTGAATGTTATGTTAAGTGAGGGCCAGTTTTATCAGCACTAAGGGACTCCCGAGTGAAAATATATCAGATATTTATCAGCAAATAAAATGGTGTCCAACCATCATGCACGATGTTAATTGTGAGTCACTCCTTAATGACAAATTGTTTGCCCAATTTAATTCGACATTTCTTCGTGTCAGTGTTTGACAAATTATAATTAAACCAATTGAGCAGCGCATTAAGTTTGTTGATGCCTTTTACAAAAATGGACGTTCAAATCAAAATGCATTTTGCGCATTTCGCGATTTTGTTGGTCAGCATAATCAACTAAAAGTGTCCACAGCGTAATCGTTAATCACCTGCATTTAGGCAAAAGAGAATTCACCAGTGCTTGTTGCATCCACAGAGAATAACTCTTTTTGGTGCGGTTTATAAGCTGGCGGCCAAGCAGTTGCCGTAAGTGGTGTTCCCTTTTACAAGATGGTAACGGACTTCAAGTGACCAGAAATTGAGAGTATGGATCGGACGATATGTGGTTCCACCAGGATAATGCCAATTGCTACACAGCCAACGAAACAAAGGCTCTTTTGCGCGATAAATTCAATGGCCATGTTAACTCACGTCGTGGCGATGTTAATTTTCCGCTAAGATCATGTGATTTAACACCGTTGCACTTGTTTCTTTGGGGATATTGAAAAGAAATAGTGTACGTCAATAAGCCAAGCGCTAAAGAATAAGATACTTCGGCACATTAACAACATTGAACCTCCATTATGTCTCAGAGTCATTCAAAATGTGGACCATCAGTTAGTTGTATACCACTATAGACTTTACAAGTATTTGGCCGCATAATTGTCATAGATCCTTCTTCCATAATTAATTTTTTTTAGATAATTCTCTAAAAACTTTTTGTTTTACTTGCAGCTAACACCATGTTGGACCACCCTTTTGAAAAGATATAATCACAGTATTATAAGTCGGCAATAGTCAACATTAAGTCATATTGCAAGGCATTTCTCTTTGTTCATTTTGCATTAAAGAATTCTTATCCGCTTTCTTTATTGTTTCCATTATATTTCTAAAATACTTTTTGTTGCTAAGAATGGGATGTAATTTCCTTTAAGCTATTGTCTACTTAGCATTTTCTATTACACCCGCCCGTAAAAGGGGAAAACTTTTTCATTTAAGGCCAGACGCCATGACCACCATAAATGCTCTGCTGCTTGGCGACTATCAGTTCACACATAAATTAAATAAGTGAGACGATTCATCTTGAATTGATGTCAATGCTCACTTGACTTAATAGAAAAGTACAGAATGCATTTCGAATCACATACAAAGGGGATAAAAGTCTGAAGCACGTGCTTAAAGAAAATCGTTAGAATATTATTTCTTTCTTGGCACTTATTTTTCTTAAGGAAACTTCCATTGATAAGAAGGAATGTTGGAAGATGGTTTTTTTTTTGTTTGTATGGAGGAGAGCTACGGATATAATATATTAAATCGAAAAATTAAAGGATTTAAGTGGGAAAACGAGGAGAAATTTTAAAAAAATATTTTTAGTACTTGCAAAGAAAGAGTGTGCCTTGTTGGTTCCATTTTTGAACTAACAGAAAAGCTATAATAAGCCCAGTCTGTTCAGGGTAGTATATAATTTACTTTGTGAAATTCCCTAGCTCTATCGCAGCCATTTTTTCTTTTTGACGAAGCATGCAATTGCAGATATACAGAGGTTCTGAAAGTGCGCTCTGTATATCTGAAAGTAATCCTTAATGTGGTTCAGTTCTCTCTCTTCCTTTCCTTTTTGTACTCAAATAGGCAAACATCGGATTAAAATCTGATCAGAGCTATTCTGAGGTGTATGTTTCTAGTATGGAGTTCACCTCAAAGTCAGTACCACAGTGTGGTTTTAAAGTAGCACATTAAATCGAAGGTATTTATTCGTACTGTAATGTCTTTTAAAAACGATATTTTTTATAATGCCGACAGAGTATTAGTAAAGGGTTGAGAAGGTTTTAGTTGGCTTCTGAGTTTCTGCATAGCAAAATTTTTGGACAATCCAATTATACTACGTAAGAACGTATCTACACTAATGCTAGTATAGATACAACGTCGACATCGTTAAGAATGTTTCTCCATTTGCGAACCATACGGACCTCTTGGCTAACTAAAAAGTATTTGCTACTTTTTCATTATTTCACAATTAAATGATTCCAAAGATCTTTAAACGCCATTTCAAAAAAAATGTACCGCACCCTTTACATGCATGTGGTACAATGCATATAACAAGATTTATATCATACAATTTTCAGAAATATATTTTACAATCAGCACCCAGGGAAAGCAGCCTTTTTATTTTTCATGTTTCATGTCTTGTCGGGCAGCTGTAGGTCTCAATTTAGTGCACAGATCACTGATTTCAGAGTAGTGTCCCGTTTGCTGCTAAATCAAATATTGCTGATACCAGATACGCCTAATAAATAACCTGTCTGTTATCAGACCCCTTTAAATAGATAAAACGCACCCTCAAACATTTTTAATAATCTTTCAGTGTCCTTAAATCTTAGTCAAAGTCAACATTTTTATCATGGCAAAGCTCATTTTCGAGCAACGTTTGGAAATCATTAACAATTACCACCAAAGTTCTGAGTCGGTGGTCGCAACTTTAAGAGCGCTTACTGAAACTTTCAGCCGTAATAATCGTTTCACCCGACAGGCTGTGCGTGCTATAGTGGATAAGTGTGGATCAAAATTTTCACTTACGGATGCTCCGGCGCCAAAGAGACGCCGCACAGTGTCGTGTTTTCATATAAACGGCGGCAAAAAATAGAAGGAGTTATCGTAGAAGAATGAAAATTGGTACACATTTCTATTATAAGTAAAAAAACGAATTTTTGCGGAAATCGGCCCAAGGACTCGTCCACCTCCCATATATCCTGAAATGACAAAAAAACTTATTTTTTCCAAAATTGTTGTTAGAATTGAACAAAATTTGGCTCGATTTGTCTCTGATATATTACTGATAACTGTGGGGAGTTATATGAAATTATCTCAAAGGACACGCCCACCTCCCATATATCCTGATATGAAAAAACTTATATTTTCCAAAATTGTTGTTGGAATTGAATCAAAGTTGGCTTGATTTGTCCTTCATGTATTTTTGATTAGTATATTCAGTTTCATTTAATTATCTTACAAAACACATCTACATCCCATATGTCCTTGATACAAAATAAGAAAATATTTTTTTATATATATTTGTAAATATATATTTTTTTCATTTGCCAATTACTATTATTATATTTAATAAGAGAGAAGAAACAGATATTTTCAAATTCATTTTTATTCATTTACAAAATATTAAAGAAATGAATAAATAAATAGAACTAAATATTTTTCCTTATTCACTAAAGCTGTAATAATCCGTATCACTCGACTCGTACTGAGTTAAAAAATTGTCTGCTATTATAGTTTCAGAACATTCCTATTTTTTCTGAAATGATTTAATCGGGTCTTTCTAAAAACTATGATTTAATCGGGTCTTTCTTTCTTTCTTTCTTTCTTTCTAAAAAAAGTCTGTATGATATGTGAAGGACACATTCAACAAATTTAATCCAAGCATGTAAGGTTGTTAATCCGTATTTATAAAACTCCTCGCTTTTTACGTTTCGTTTTAGAAAATCCACTTAATTCATTTCAGACGGTTTTGCCCCACAAACAAAGAATGACGAACTGTTCTTGTTTTCTGTTAAAACAATAAAGACAGCTCCATCTATCATCGTTAGATGCATATTTAAATGAACATTAAAGGTAGTATCACCTGATACATATGTGTATTTTTTCAATCGATCTACTGTCTTTCACAGATTTTATTAAGGACGGATTTTCTTTTTGTAAATAAACCCGAATTGGTCGACAATGTTTAGTGGAAGAATGTTTAATATTATTCCATACTACTGCTTCACTACCCCAGTTTAAAAATCTTTACGGCACAAATGATACAATAAAAAGAAACTCATCGTTGGAATTCGGGTCATTAAATTTCTGGTTGTAATTGCTCTGCCCTGAACTACCGTCAAACCCATTTAATATCGCAAATAAGGTCATCTTTTGATTTGATGTTACATAAATCTAAATAACTTTTCGCAGTCGTATTCAAAATGTTTCGTAACAGAATTTCTACAGACGTTTCTGAAACTTAAACTGAGTCTGGAATATATTTTTTCTTCGCATTTTGCAAGGCATAGTATGACGGAATGTAATTTTTGTGAGCGGCTTTGACTACTGTTCTCATAAGTTGGTATTGCCTGAAAGACAAATCCATATCTAAAACAAGTAAGTAAGTGTTATAGTCGGGCGTGGCCGACTCTATGATACCCGCACCACTATAAATGTGATTAAGTCTCCTGTTAATCGAAAGCACTCGTCGCTATTTCTATCTGTATCTATCACGCAAGCACTAAGCCTTTATACCCCATACCACTATGTGGTGAGGGTATAACAATTATAGTTGGTCCACATTTTCATACCTTGTTTTCGGACCCTGTGCCCTCCCACGGACGAGATAAATCATTTGGCTTGACATATTTAAAGTCCTGAGGCAATTCCCTGTCATTTGAGGAGTCACACTAAAATCCGGGTAAACCGAAACTTTTGGACCCTCCTAATGGACCCTGGGGCCCAAACAGGTCGAATTTTTTTCTGTATTTAAAATTGTAAGATAATTTCCTTTCATTTAACGGGTCACACTTATATTTAAAATCATGGGTCCATTTTTTGGGTTCTGAAGGCCCCGTAGGTCCGAGAGGCGGGTCCAACTATTTTTTTTACATTTTGTGGTCAGTTCTACATCGAATGGCATATTTTTTTAATTTGTTGACCAATACACGCGACATCAACTGGATTTGGACCAAATCCGGGAGTTCCTTTGTATGGGGGGTCTATCAGAAAGTGCTCCGATTTGGACCAACTTCAATAGCGTCCGTCCTTGTCCCAATATATTACCACATGCCAAGTTTCATCAAGATCGGTGCATAAATGCGACCTGTACTTTGATTACAAGAATAGATGGACATCTTTACATCCAGCCAGCCAGCCAGCCGACCAGCCAGCCGACCAGCCAGCCAGCCGGCCAGCCAGCCAGACAGACATGGCTAGATCGACTCAAAATGTAATTCTGAGCAACTTTCTCTCTGGTCCCGGTATTCTAACTCGATTCCTTCGATGTGTTACAAACGCAAGCACTAAGCCATTATACCCCATACCACTATGTGGTGCGGGTATAAAAAGTGCCAAAGCTTTACCTATCGGTATAGTTGTTTGAGTTGCTGGGTCGGAAATTCTCTCAACAGACTTTTGCAGTAAGTTTGGATTTGTATTTGAAACAAGTTTATCCACTTTTCGCCTTTAAGTGCGATACGAGCAATCATCAAAGTCTGTCGAAGGTTACCTATTCCCCTCTCCATTGTCTTAGTGACACCTTTGCCAATTAGTTTTTATTTTTAATACTATAAATTTAATTTCTTTAATCATCTTCTCATTTATTTTTAAGTTTAACTCTTCTTCTAAATACGCAATTACTTCTCCCTGGGCAGCACTTGAAGTACGATGCCTAAGCCAAATATTAAAAACTTGTCTAATTTTCAGCTGTCTCGACACTGAAAATTTAAAAAATATATGAAAGGGGGAAGAAGGGGGACGAGAAACTTATTTTTTTAAACTCTACACACTTGCCCACATATTATATTAAAATATTAAAAAAGTGTTTTTTGATATTTTTTTACACTTCACTGAACATGAATGTTTTTCACAACTTCGATTTTCGATTTTTGTTTACATTCGGTGTAACGGCATACCACATATGACCCACCAAACGAGCCAAAAATGCGAGTTGCCATATCGTTATATTCTAACAAGATTATCCAATCCTAAATTATGCTGTTTCACCGACTGTTTTTATTTTAACTTGCCGAATTAAATTTGCCTAATTTTTTCCATTTTTTTATATCGATTTTTTCTTTTCTACAACTCTTAACTTTGAATACTCATAACTTTTTGGAAATATAACATTTTTTAAAAATTCTTTTTAATTTAACATATGTAAATGAAGTGTTGTTTGTACAGTGATATTTTTCTTTTTTGGCCGCCCTCATGACACTGTGCGCCGTACCGCTCGAAGCGATGAAAATATAGCAGCAGTTGTGTATCCGTTCAAAATGAGCCAAATCAGTTGATTTCACGTCGTTCTCACGAATTGAGCATATTTCAAACCACACTGTGGCGTATATTGCGAAAGGATCTTGGCCTTCATCCTTATAAGATCAAACTTACTCAAGAACTAAAGTTACTTTATCGTTTGAAATGCCGAAATTTTTCTGATTGGGCTCTAACAAAGTTTCACAAAAATCCAATAGTTTATCGAAAAATCATCTACAGCGATGAAACTCATTTCTAGCAGAGTGGTTTTGTCAATAAACAAAAAAGGCGTTATTGGAAAGCAACAAAACCACATGCGCTTCAAGACCCCTAATTGCATCCACAAAAAAATACTGTGTTTTGTGGTTTTCAGAGAGCGCTATCGTGCAATGTTAGTAAATTATTTTTGGCCAGAATTGGATGACATCGCCGATATGTGGTTTCAACCAGACAGCACGCGTTACAATCGATTAACTGAAAGGCAAATTTGGTGAACGTCTTTTCTCGAGAAATGGTCTGGTCGAATTGCCACCTCGTTCATGAGATTACAAGCAATTGGATTTCTTTTTATAGGGCCACATTAAGTCATTGGTCTATGCCAACAAGCCAAAAACTATAGACGAGCTCATAGACAACATCCAACGCGAAATTGCAAACGTTCGGTAGAAATGTGTGCAAGAGTGGTGGAAAATTGGGTCCAAAGAAATGATCGCTGTACACGGGCTTTTGGTGGTCATATGACCGAAATCGAATTTCAATCTTAAAATGTAACATTTGCACTACACCTGGAATAAATTTGAGCTCGATATCTAAAATATTCTGTGTTTTATTAATATATGAAATTGTTATGTACTTAATGGAACACCCTGTATACGAGTATCTATAGCATTTATATGGTATAGAGGAGTTTCTGACATGCTGCTAAAAATTTTAAATCAGGGTATAAGTATATGTGTAATGGTTATGATTTTTGACCATACCATCACTCCGGTCTTATGTATTAAAACGTTTGTGCCAAAATATATTAGCGGGGCTTTTCATGTTGCTCGCCATTTATTCCCTTCGAACAATTTTATACATCAAATCAATACAATCTGCCCTCTTTTTCGCCCACGTTAAGTTAAAATATTACATACATTCTTCGAAGTCTATGCTTGTTGGCAGTACCAAAACTCTGACATGGAGCATAAGGTCTATCATAACATTTATGAAATGTTAAGATAAGTTACACGTCATTGTATTAAACACGACATCTCGAACGAACGAACGAACAATCATCTAATAAATTATTGCCCCAAATTCTCCACCGAAGTATGTAGTGGCAACTAGAGGAGCCCTGCGAGCGCCATGCTCTAAAACCGTTCGCTTCGCCTGTAATCTGAACGGAAGAGCCCCTCTCCAGCGGAGTTTCTGGGCAAGGCGGAAAAGGAAAAACGTTAAAATGCCACTCACGTAGTGTGTGAATGTTAACTCAGACAAAATGCCAAGTAATTTTGCAGAAAGCCATACAAAACCATGTACCAAGAACATGTTAAGAGATGTACCCTGGGAAACATACATATGTACTGCAGTAAAATCGAGGATACATATGTGTGTAAGTATGACCTTACTTCCTGTTGGCGTATTCTCGACTATGTGACTTTATGCGAGTGTAGGAGTATTATTGTTGTGTGTATAGTTGGCCAAATCTTGAAAATGTTAATTAGCAATTCATGTGCTTAAATTCCGAAAGCCTTTTTGGCCCCTTAGGCTCAACTGGAGGTGTGAGGAGAACTTTAAATGATATTCTTGCCGAAAATGCCCAACAATTCAATTTTACTCCGTTTCAGTTTAAATTCAATTTATTTCAGCCCATTGTATCACTTTAGGGGTTAGTTGGTATTTCTATTTATCATTCCCCCTTTCCCCTCGTTGACAAAGAAAGAGCCCCTTTATACCTGTGTCATATCTCGTCTAGTCTCTGGAGGAATGTAGTCCGTCCCCTTTTTACAACTCATGCTGATTTTACACAAAAAAAATGTAATGTCGTTCGGTCTCTAAGGTAAACGTTTGTTATTCCATTAGGCGTAATAATATTACAGCAAAAATTTGCTTACAAAGAAAATGTTTAAAAAACAATTTAAGTTGGTAGTCATCCTAAAGACGTAAATGCCACATCGGAATAGAGGGTTTTCAGACGGCGCGTTATGAAAATTAAATAGAAGTAAAATAAGGAAAACAAAATGTCAAAAGGAAAAGTAAGAGGCAAGAAAAAGAAGAACACAAGAGCTAAATTACTTTACTGGTAAAAGCCAAGTTTCGAAGACCCAAAATATTAAAGTTTGCAATAATGTTAGTGTGGAATTTTCCCATAATTGCTGATGTCATGAATAATGATAGTGTAAAATTTTCACATGATAGCTGATGTCTTCTAAATTATTAAATTATTTAAATCGACGAAAAACCCAAGGAGTTATCCTAGTTTTAACTACAATCAAATCAATAACATGAAAAATGTGCATGCGAAAATATTTATGAAAAACTTTGCTTAAAGCCCGATTAAAATATCAAACGTCATTATAAACTAAGGAATCCTGATTTAGAAACCTGAAATGGTTTCAGAGCCACCTTTAAATTGTTGGATTTCAAACAATCAGTATTTTAATTTAATAAATTATAAAAAAATCAATAAAAATGTTTTTTCAATCTCCGGTATGTTTAGAAAATCATTTAGAAAATATGCATTTTCTTTATTTGTCTCAAATCGAAATAGCTGTGCCCTGTATGGCGTGTATAAACGCAGATTGCACCATACGGTACTTTAGGAGCTGGGCTTTATTAAGTCTACTAGGTTGGTCAATAGTAAAGACCTGGAAAATTCTTTAACATAATGCTTGGGATCGTTGTCTTAGACAAACACAAAAACATCCACCAAGTTATATTTAAGAATATTTAAATAATCGTTTTTGTTTATGTTTTCTTCCACAAATGCGCGGTTTCCAACGTCATTTTTATCCATTGCGCCCCAGATCACCATATTACCACCTCAGTTTGTAGTATTAGTTTTGTAGTATGCGTGATTTATACAGGGTGGATCTCCTTAATTTGCTTATTTGGGAATGAAATAAAAGAATTACGAACATTAGAAAAATTTATCTAATATTTTAATTATATTGAACAGAAAGCGCATTTTAAAATTACATGGTTTTAAATGGTGTATCTGCAAATGTCAACCTTCGCTATCCACACACTGCTGCATACATTTTCTGAAGTTTTCATAAACCCTAACAAGCTTGTCGACTGGTATTCTGCAATTTCAGTCTTAACATTGTTAATTAGGTCTTTCAAGGTGTTGGGACGTTTGATATACACCTTCGACTTCAGATAACCCCAAAGGAAAAAATCCCATGGGGCTAAGTCTGGTAAGCGTGCCGGCCAGTGCACATCACCCCTCAAAGATATAAGTCCGGGAATCATTTGCCTCCAAACGTGTCCAATGCATGATGGAAACTAAAAGGCTGATGAATAAAAATCTCCCGTCAGCCACTATAAGCCACGCACACTCTCTTCGACCAACAGTGCCTGTACGTCCTGCTTTGTAAAAAAGAAAATTACCGTGCGAGCTATTTTTTGGATGTACAGTAATTTTAAGAGTTTCTTAATAACGTTCCACTGGTGCGTATGATTGATATTATTAGAGAATATAGTTGATAAATCTGCAAAAACATCAGTGTTCATGCATGGATTTAATAAAAACAGTTGTATAGGTATAGTGGACACATTTGGTTTGAAACATGTTGTTACTATTATTCTGTTTCAAAGGCCACCTTAAAATTTGTAACTTTTCGATGATACGCGGTCGAAAAACACATCTAACCAGCAGTGATTTAATCCGTAGTGATAAGATCAAAGTTGAGTGTGATTATAGACCGTGGCAATCAATTGCGATACAGCGTACAAGGAATTGTTCACAAGGGTCTAAGTTTAATAGATAACAAAATCAAACTAATTTAAAAACTGAAGTCACATTATTTAATTCAAGAGTTTGATTTCAGCCAATAAACTCTGGAAAGGTTCAATGAAGATCATAATTTATCGGTTTTATTTGGGCTAAAAATCAATCTAAAGAGATTTTCCAACTACCACTATATCCACAAAAGTCATTGGTGTGGTTTATGGTATGGTGGAGTCATCGATCCATAGTTCTTTAGAAATACGCCCGGAAATTAAGCCAGCGATTTCGTAGACATTTGTTTTAGCATAACGAAGCTAAGGCAGGCTTAGCGCCATCGACATTTGGTTCAACCAAAGCAGTTGACAACCACATCACGAGATGCAATGCAATGCTGAGCACCAAATTTCTGCATAGACTGCGATATGACACTTTAGGAATTTTTTACTACCAACTACACTCTTATTCACAAAAATCTTTGGTATGGTTTATAGCATTGTGGAATCATCAGTTTATAGTTCTTTTAAAATATTTCCGATGATTAATTGGACACATTTGGTTAAAGCAAAACGAAGCCACAGCTCACTTAGAGCCTTCGAAATTTGTTCCGCCAAAGGCAGTTGGCAACCACAGCACAAAATGCAATGACTTTATTAAAAAATCATATTGTTGAGCACCAACTGGCAGCCTAGACCGTGTTATGAAACTTTTTGATTTTTTTTTTAAAGTTTTGTGCAGTTAAATGTCTGTGTCGATAAACCACCTACAATTTAATACTTGAAAGTTAACTTTAATCGCGTAATTACGATAAAAGTGCTAAGAAGAGTGGTCGAAATTGGGCCATCTCGACACTTTCTTTAAAGTCGGTTTTATTGAATGAATGAAATTTCGTTTAAAAGTAAATGTTAAAGATGGTCCTTAAGCAAATCTTTTCCACAAATTTTCTTCTGCAGGCCATTAAGAAACATACGCGGAACTTCTTTTAAGTATGTGGACTCTATCCTTTACAATACAATGTAAACAACAATTTATAAATTAGAATGAATAAGCAAAATCAAGCAGGAATGTGTAAGACGGACTACTAAGGAACGTTCAGGCTGGGAAAACCTGGAAGAGGCATGGAAGGCCTTACCAATGAAAACTAGAAAAGAAACACAAGTTTACAGAGTGCGATAAGTTTAAAAGTAGGAACAAGGTCCTAACGTCTCTAAACGACAGTACTTAGGGACCTGAGAAAGAAACCTGGTTGACCTCTTACAAAGCGAACTACGCAGCGCCAGTGTGTTAGGCTAACGTGAGTACGACGCAATGGAGGAAAATACCGACTTGCCATAATGCCGCCTCAATTAGTATTGGGCGAAAATTGATGCTATCGTTCCGAACGTTTGTCCCGTCTGCCACCAGGGACCGCAGGACGTGCTGCACCTCTTCTATTGTCTGGCCAAGCCCACTCAGCTGAACTCCATATCTTTTGACGCATCCTTTGCCTGGATATAGAAGCAGATTCCATATAGAGAAATATGAATTTATATAGTAGTACAACAACAGCAATATATGTGTCAGCGCATAGAGAAAGGGACCTAAGGGAAAAAAATCAATTTTCATTTTTTTTTTTTTTTTTTTTTTTGTTGTGGACAACATCTGAGCATCGAATGAGACCGATCCCATGCCCCAAAAGTGTTCCACATCCAGAGATATGCACGTTTTATGAAAGTGAAATCGTCGATTCTAAGCCCAAATAGAAAGGGACCTCATCTTTAAAATGGCTCTCCTGAACAAAACTTTTCAGCAACTTTTCACTTTTTTTTTGATGTGGACGGCATCTGAGCATCGAATGATACCGGCCCCATGCCCCGAAAGTATTCCCTCCCAGAGATATGCGCATTTTATGAAAGTGAAGGGACATAATCTTTAAAATGGCTCTCCTGACTGGCTTTTAACCTTAGGTCCCTTTCTATTTTGCGCGTCACATATACTGAAATTATCTACAGAACATATATATTAATGTTAATCATACGCTCCAGCTTACTTTTATGACAACTTATGAAACTATAATGTAATTCAGAACATTTGAAATATCTCATACTTGAATATTACAATTTAAATAGTTTGCTTTCTAAGAAATCCTTTAGCGCTTAAAGTTATGCTTCTAACTTGATATTCAAAATAACTGCTAACTTTAAAAACGAGAAACATGTTGCCAAAGATAGACAGAATTGTGTACGTTTTTACTACTCGTATTGTCGCCTGTTTATAATATAATTGTCTCAAACGTTTACTTTGTATTCAAATTTCGTTAGCAGCAACCAGCGTCATCGATGAAAAACAAAGTTGTAACAATACAGAATAGAAGTTAAGCTAAAACACTTAAATGGAAAAAAAAACATTTTGCTTCTTGTTATAAACACACGAACTTTAGTTTCTTTGCAGCAAAGACGGGAAAGCATTTTTGGTATTATCCTTTAACAGAATACTAAACAGTTTCTATATCGTAGGACGTGCTTAATGAAAACAATGGCGTTCCTCCATAAACTTTGTGCCAAATAAGTGTAAAAGATATGTTTATCATGCGGCAGCTTGTCGTCAGCTGTTTGTGGCTTAAAACTTTAAAAATATCATGATTTTTACATAAAATTTCGCCATAGGCCCACAGACGGAAAAGTAAATTCCAAGCAAATCCTTCTTAAAAGTTCCTTAAATTTTTCGAAGAAAATAACTTCCTGCTTTCTGTGAATTTCATAAACGAAAAAAATGTTTATTTTGTTAACTCACAAAAGGCCATAAAAATGATTTAATGTTGGTAATGTGTGAGTGTTCATAGGAATAGATGCTGTGAAACGTATGTTGCCATAGTTGTTGTTGCAATATCCTCCTCTATCCAGCTTTATTATAGCATGTCTGTGTTTAATGGTTTCTAATGAAATTAAGTTGTTTAAATGAGTATTAAGGGCAACAAAAAAAAAAACAAGGGAACCCAATATACATTATTTAGGAGGTAATTATTAAAAGGTTGCCTCTTGCCTGGGAGTATAACTTTACCACTGTACAGAATTACTTTAACATTTTGCTACCAAAAATTGTGTCACAAGAAATTTCCACGAGATATTTTCTAAGTCATCAATTTTAAAAGTAGATTTAGTATTAACATAGCTTATGATTTAATTTAAATTAGTATTGCAACAAATGAGAACTTGTGTTGTACATTATGGTAGTCAAGTTTAAGGTATGTACAACAGGTAAAGGTTATTAATTCGTAATTTGAAGTTCTGTTTCGATATTCGAATCTCTGTGTAAGTTTTACTCTTATATGATTCTTAATCCTTTGAACCAAATTTAAATATTTCTGGTGTATACTGCAGTATTAAAAGTTTTGGATAAATTCCCATGGGAGCGTATGATTAATGTTATTTATGAGGTACATTATTAAATTCTTTGGTATCTTTAGTGACTATGATAGGATTTTAAAACTTAAAAAAGTTTTGGGTACAGAAAAAAATGTGCTTTAATCACAATATGATTTAAATAACCTTCATCGTATTAAACATTAACTTGAAAAACTCGAATCCAATATTTTTGGAACCGGCGTCAAGGTTTCAATAGAAATGCCAAATTATAATTCACGTTTTGTATTGTATCTATTACTAATACTATGCAGCAAAATTTCCGACATTCTTTGGTGTGTAGATGACTTCTTTGGAGTATGAAAGACTTTGGTTGGTGTGGTAAATTCCCAAAATGACAGGGTCATCGTGACATATTTTTTATTGGCCAAGGAATTTTTCATTAGGAGTTGCACAAAATAGAACATATTCCTTCATGATGACGAATTGATAAGATGAGATGGCTTGAGTATAATCCTGCGGACATTTTTTTTAAAGAACTTTTTTAAATCCCATCACAAGTTTGTCGTTTAATTATCGCCCTTTTCCTTTTCTAGCGAATTTTAATGACTATATGTCTGGAATGAAATCGTACGGACATTATTTTCGTTGCACATTTTAAGATCCTAACACTATGTTTGGTGTCTTCTTTTTCACGAAAAGTTAAAATCGCTCGTTATCAGCAGTTTTGTGTATTTATATGATCTACCCAAATTTCTTCAAAGACGTGAAGTGGATATCTTAAATTTTAGGTTGTCTTTTGGCTTTTTGTAAGAAAATCAAATGTCGGAAAAATGGTCGTTTTTGTCTAAAAATGTATAACTAAAGTACTACTTTTATCATTAATGTTCGTCTAAAATAAAATCAGGATATCTTTATTAAAAAAGAGTTCTTTTCGTCTTCTTAACATAAGTTAGTTTTATGGTAAAAATTTATAATTAGAAAAAAACAGCTAGACCTTTAAGCCACCTTTAATCATCATACCACCTACGTATTACCATCTGCTGATTTAACGATGTCTATCCGTCCGTCCATCTAAAGATTGTAATCGTAGTTTGAAAGCTCACAATTGTTGTCCGATTTTCTTGAAATATGGCGGAAGTACCTTTTTTTTGGATCCATACCAATATTTTCATAAAGTCTCACACAAACGACACCTTGGCGCTCTAGAAATCACAAGTTATATAAAATTTAGCGTAGTTCGTTATGAGCCAATTAGGACCATTCCTACAGAATCTAGATCATATTTGTCCAATTTTCGATATAGACATCATACGATTGGTCCTTCCATTTTAAAATCCTGTCGCTATACAGAAAACATTTTAAATTCGACCTAGCTCAATATAAAGCTTAAACTGAGACCTAGAACTTTTCCCTGTCAAATTGGACCATTTCGGTCTGTTTTTTCATATAGCCATATCCTTCCTACCCTAGAAATCACATATTAATACCGAACTCCCTCCAGCTCAAAGCAAAGACTTGGATTCTTCAGAAAAACAAAGTTGTGCCCTGTATATCTCAGTCGTTCCTGCTATATTTTATCCAGTTTTATACACTTCATCATCATTATGGAATTAACGTTGTCATTCCATTTGCAACACATCGAAATACTAATTGAAGACCCCACGAAGAACATATATTCTAAATCGTCGTAAAATTCTAAGAAGATTTTGCCATGTCCGTCCGCCCACCTGGGAAAAGCAAACTACACATCGTATTATTAAAGCTACATGGTTGAAACATTTGCTAAAGGACTGCAACATTTGGTATTGGAAATGGGCCAGATCGGTCATGAGGTAAAAACTTTCTACTCTCATGGACTAGGTCAACCTTTGGAAAATCAACAATCCTCATCTTTAAAATTCATGGACTGTTTGGGATATGACGATAATAATTGTAACATATGATGTTGATATAGATAGAAACACATCCTAGAGAAAAAGTGGACCATTTTGGACCGATCGTTATAAAACTTTTATCGGAATGAAAAAAGACTGGGACATTATTAAAAGTAGACTAAGTTATGGTTAAATTGGACAAGTGGCCGTGGCATCGCTCACAAAACCCTGAAGTTAAAAAGACTATATCTCACAAACTAGTACAGATATGAATATGATATTTGGGACTTATGATATTGGCATAGATCCAACTAAATCTAGAAGGAAACGTGAGACTTGTCACGCCCCTTTAAAAATCGCATTTAGGCCTTAATTATGAAACCATCGATGAAATTTTTAAGAGAATAAAACTATATATTTGCATTTTAAATTAGATAATAATGTGTTTAAATTTGAAAAACGTGACCCTGCCCATGCAACCTTGGAATCGTAAAGGCTAGATCTCGAAAACTTATACTGATATGACAATAGAAGTTGATATATATAATGTGGGAAGAAAAAGAAACACTGCCTGATAGAAAATAGTCCAGTGCCACGCCCCATTGGCAATATTTTCACACTGGACCGTAATCCATGGAAGAGGTTATAATAGGGAACGTCCGATATTTATTTGTTCACTTGTTAAGACCTATAATCGGTGTAGAGAAAACTTAATTTTATAACAAGTTTGGCTTTTGTGTAGTTCTTCAAAGAATACAGGCTGTGACAAATGACACAAAAGCCACCAGAGCAATAGAGTTGTTTTACTCTTCAAAACCATTTGATAATAATGACTTTGTACAAAAAGTGGAAATAATGTCTTATTAGAAAGGGTGTCCCAACTAAAACGAAAGAGGTTAATTGTATATAAAACAAAAAGTTTTCAGAGAATTATCTTAATTTATTTTTATGATAGAAGGATCTATGACAGTTATACGAGAAACAAAATATCGGCTAAATGCTTGCCTTGGCTTCGTTGGCATACCTCTATCCGATGGACCATATTTTCAATATTTCTTAGATATAATGAAGGTACAATGTCGTTTATGTGACGAATGATCTCATCCTTTTGGTCTTGAATTGTTCTTGGCTTATTGACACTTTTCTTTTAAATATCCTCAAAAAAGAAGTTTAAAGGTGTTAATTCACATGATCGTGGCGGCCAATGAATATCGTCACGACGTAAGATAACACTGGCATTGAATTGCTCGCGCAAAAACACATTGTTTTGTTAGCAGTATGGTAAGTGGCACCATCCTGTTCTATTTACATATCGTCCATGTCCATATTCTCTATTTTTGGATATAAGAAGTCCGTTAAATCTTGCGATTGCGAACACCATTTACGGTAACTGCTTGGCTGACCTTATTTTCCAAGATGACGCTGTCATCCCATAATCCTCACTAAACAGTCACTCTTTATATAGATGCATCGGCTTTTCAACTATCAATCGTGGATTCTCATTTGCCCAAATGGAATTGTGTTTGTTAACGAATTCACTGAGCTGAAAGTGTGCCTCGTTGGTGAAGATGATTTTCACGTCACGTAGTCACGAAATGCATTCAGACTTAAACGCTCTTTATCTTAAAAGGCTTCAACAATCTTCTCACGCTGCTCAACTGTATAAATCTTAATGGTTAAGTTTTTGAAACACAGAAACAAAGAAAAGTCATATTACGTTGGGAAAAAAACTTGACGCTAAGGTCTGACTCATTACTAAAATCGGACATTACTAACACAATCGAATCATTACTAAAATGGAAGACCCTTTTCATACCTATTATAACTTATTGTCGTGTTTTCTTTATAGTTAACTTAAATGTCACATCATAGCCAAATATGTTTGTTCACTAAGCCTTGGAAGTGATAGGCACACTAGTGGCAATGATGACGACATTATAAAGAGCTTCTCTTTTGCACCTTTCTTTTAACTAAAGTTTCACGACAACATTAAAAGGAAACTGACCTATCACGCTCCCAAATATGGCAGTCATTGAACATGAATCACTCAAAAGAGAGGGCACGTACGTACGGGCACATCCTGGCGTATGATTAATAAAAATGCTCATATCTCGCAAACTTCAAGGCCAATTTGGGTATAAAAACACCATTACGAAAACTGAAGTATAAAGTCTTACACAAAACACATTTGTGATTAGTTAGCATTGTTTACAAACGTAATGGCTAAATAATATTAATTAAATTGTCATCCCAAAAGCAACCTCCACACTAATACGGCAATCATATGAAGGGGTACATAATATAGAGGAAAATAATCCTGTGGCAATAAGTTTCTAGAGACGATTTTAAATATGACCATATTTATGGGAAACCTTTAAAAAAAATGCACAACAATTGAGACTGAAACTCAGGAAGAACCGAGCCTGTCATGGATAGCCGAAGGGTTGAGCGACTCACCATGAAGGGAAAGGATTGTGCCATCATAAACACGGGACACCGGTTTTCAAATAGCATACAAAAGGATTCCTGAAGACGGAAAAAGAAGACAACGAGCGATGTTATTAGTAAGATAAGTTTGACACTGAGAGGAGTCATAATTTGAAAGGAAATGGTGAAGAAGACGCTTGAGCGTGACAAATTTAGCAAGGGAGTCAGAAAGAAATTTTATCTCTGGTGAAACTTAAGCTTATTGAATGTGTTGGTTGGTTAATAAAGATTCTCCCTATATGCCACATTGACCAGAGAAATTTAAAACTCCACTCAAGCTCAGTTGTACCCTTCGAAAACACCAGCGATTTAAGGTGTGAAATACGCGGTAAAATATACTAGTGTACGCTTTGTATGAGTATAACGCCTCAACCGCCTTCAAATGACAATGAAACCGTATATGCTTGTAAGGATTTCCTCCCCCTAACAGGTCTACTACTAAATACGAGATTACTTTATGCTGAGGATTTATTATCATTTAGGCCTAAAACGATATTTGTTACTTCCATGTAAGTGCATGATAATTTCTTGTCCGGCTTAAATGAAATTCTGTTTAGAGTCTAACACGGCCAGGATTTACTGCAGGACATTTTAAGTTCATAATGTAAGTTTGTTACTATCCCTCTCCAAAGAGTGCAGATACATTTTTCGGTCGTCATATGTTGATGTAGAAACAAATATACCCTCTTCTGGTTGCATCCGCAATAGCCACAGCGAATAATGTGTCGGATTTGCCTGTCAGAGGCAAGTGCATAAATGCAAGGTATTGTCCTTACATTGAGTTCGATTATACGAGACCGTAAAATGCAAATGTCTAGGGAAAGATGGCCAGCCTTTGCCGAATGTGCGTTAGAGAACTCATCGTGTTTATTTTTTACTTTCAATAAAGAAATCGACCAAAAATTCAATATAGGAAAAGATGCTGAGTTTTCCAAGTAATCTGTGTGCTTAGATAAATGCGGTAGGGTCTTATCATTCTATTTTGTTTCTATATAAGTTCTAAAAGTGTTATATTGTGGACGTTCTGTCTGGAACAGACAATTTACTATAGGCTGTAAAAGATTTTAATGGCCGCTGTAGTGTGATGCAAGTGTGCACAACCATCGACTATCTAAGCCATGTAAAAACTTCTGTATAAAATTAATAAGCCGATTGGATTTAACAGAAGTTCCCGGTCAGTTAATCACTGACTGGGAACTACTACTATATCGTGCATAGCTCGCTGATTTGAGAGAAGTTACCCTTGTTTCTAAATGGAATGTTGTGGGACTGAAGAGTAAAAAGATTTTTACTTTCTGATTCCTTGTCAGACGGGGGGCGGGGGGGGGGGGGGGGGATTATACATACGATTACATCCAATATTTGCGCAAATGTAACAAAATATTCTTCTTTACAAATATGTTGTTTGTGCCTTCGGAATTAAATCTTAAAAAATTATTTATATCGATATGAGTCATTCGATGCCAAACGGTACGGGTTTTTTACATTGCTAGCTGTGGTTGGTACAAAACTCTGTGTATGCATTCTTCACTTATAAATATTTTGTACATGTTTCATTGATTTTTTTTTGTTGCTTTTTAAATGTTACGATCGTTTGAACTTTTGTGAAAAGGTGTGTTAATTCAATTGCTTGTAATTTCTAAAATACTTCACCGATTTTAATGTACTAAGTAGGTACATACATACTGTTACAACATTGAACACACCCATTTCAATAGTAGAACTGAACATACCCCATTAATGTCATATGGGTTTTAAAAGCTAACCTCAATAGCGTTAGTCTGTAACGGGATTCTAAAATTGTTTCAACTTTCATCATGGAGCGGTCAGATAATGAGAACCGTATCGCTGTAATAGCGCTTTTCAAGTGTGGAATGAAAAAAGCGATTATACATGTTCGACTACCGATGCATAAAAATGTTTGAGGAGACTCGAGATGTAAAAGACTGCCACCGGTCGGACCGACCACGCTCTGTTCGAACACCGCATGTCTTCAAAGCCGTTAAATCAAGAATTCACAGAAATCCGCTCCAAAAACACAAAATCGTGGCTCGTGAGATGAATATCATGCAAAAGTCCTTGAGTCGAATCATTAAAAAAGGCTTGGGACTTGTTGCTTTCAAGCGACGTACAGGTCATTTATTGAATGCAGCTTTAAAAAAAATAGGTTTTGAAAAATGCAAACGTCTTTTGGTGAAGCACGCTGATAACACTGTGGAACATTCTTGGGGTTATTGTCTGGGGTGATAGTACAAGTCAGGGTGATGGTACTAGGTCAGTATATTAAAACCCTCAAAGGGTTTTGGATTCGTATGTGCCACTTTTTTTTATGACCGTTTACATTTTTTCCTTATCTTGATGTTTTTTCGCTTAGTTGTAAAATGTTGGCAAAAACGTAGTTTGACATAACTCGAGAACGACTAGTTCGATTTTGCTGAAATAAATTGAGAAAAATTAATAATTACATTTTCTTTAATCCATTAATATACTGTTTCTCTACCAAATCAACATTTTTGCAATTAGAAATAAATTTATGAAGAAAATTTTGCCAAAAAAGTTTTTTTTTTTTAAAACATATAAATCCCAAACGGAAAAACGTGTAGAGTCTTATAACTTTCACGTAAAGTCTCATAACCTATTTTATTTACAATTAAGTAACTTCACTTAATTGTAAATAAAAGCAGAACGCGTTAATCGATTTCTATGATCTGTGTCGCATTTTGTTTATAGATGGCATGGAATGACTTATATGCGCCTATAAATTCCTTTAAAACCTTCGAATTGCATCAAAACCATCAAATCAGGAGTATTTTCATATGCTCGATTGGCTCAAATAGTAGACACGCCCCCAAATAAACCATTTGGTATTCTCAGGATATTTTTACTACTATTTAACTGTAAAATAAAATTTGTAATTGAACCAAGTAAAAACGTCTTTATATTCAGAGAGGCCTATCCTTATACCCACCATCGTCTCTACGCAAACAAAGCTCAAAAAAGTTGTCCATTTCTGCTTATGCGTCCATCTCAAAACTTCAAAGTTTCTTTTAATTATTTTCGTAACAATATTTGCTTTATCTTGTGTACCCATGTATCAATTTTGAAATTTGATCGCGCGTTTTGTTTTAGCTAGACCATTATAGGGCTACATGAACCAAAATGTTCAGGAACTTAGCCTTTTGTGCGGTATGGTGTGCGCCACAACCAACAGTACCCATTTTAACTAATACCTGCCCATTAAAAATTATGATTTACTAAGAAAATACTTGAAAAGCTATTCTTTTTACCGAGGTTCCTTTAGTCCCTTTACTGGAACTTTTCCCCCCGTTGGATAAATTTGACCATTTACAGCTTATAACCTTAAGCCATCATCATGCAAATTTTTAGGATCATAGATAGATTGATTCGTTTGACCACTATCGTGCTTCCAGCAGATACACTAACGGACGGATGTATATGGCTAGATCGTCTTAAATTTTATTACGATCGATAATATAGCGTCGATGTTCCAAACAGAAGGCCTATATATTACAGGAGAACCAAGAAACTGTTGCATTTATTCAATTCGCCGAATTTCCGAAACTTAGTAATTGCAGATGATTCGCACATGCAAAAAAATGAGTTTAGAGTGCGACTTTGTGTATATACAAAAATGTCAAATAGGCTCCTTTAGTATTGCCTTTTCTGCATTAAAATAAAAAAATATAATTTTTCACATAGGTCTTTTTAGGATGGGGTGTACCAAATTTGGCTTTTCTTTTGGTACACCTCAAAATATTGATCTGATACCCTATAGCGTATAAGTATATATGTTGTTGATCAGCGTACAATTGTAAGACGCTCTAGCGATTTCCTACCGTCCGTACGTAAGTGTTTCTGTTAAAAGCACGATAGCGGTCACAATAATCAACCTAGAAAGTTCAAAGTTTGCAGAGAAATGTATTGTTGTTGCAAGTTATTTGGGATTTATAATGGACCAAATCCAAAACAAGGTTCTCTATTCGAGGTCTCAAACAATATCTGTAAAAATCACACTTTTTAGGTTATTTTATAGTACCATGGGATTGATTTAGGCTTCTGAAACAAGGTACGAAACTGGACTAGGCCTATTTAGGATTGGATATGGGCCAAATTGGTAAATGTTTTAATATAGCCCCCATACAAAGTACTTTCCCGAGTTCAGGTGCAGCCGCTCCAGAAACTGGATTTACAGTCTAATCTCGACGGAATTTTACACGAAGAAGCATCATGGCATGGAAATTAACTGTTTATAATTTAGATCATATCGGTACATAATTTTAAACACACTCACACAAGGGTCCCTCCCGATATTATGTTCTGATGCTCTTGAAGATACATTTATTGTCTGATCTGGACAAAATTTAGAACAAAGTAGTTCTATTAAATGACAAATAACTGTTAAAGATCTTGATCATATTTAATAAGGTAATTCTTATTAAATATTTTTTTTAAAAAAATTTTACACTTCCCCTTTTGAGACCACTCTTGTTTAAATCGATAAAAGCATTTAAAGTAATGGTCGAAAAAACTGAGACATCTCTTAAAAAAAATCTTAAAAAAATTCCAAAAAATTCTCTCTTGAAAACTAATCAGAGGAACATTTTTTATAATACATTTTCGTGTTAAGGGGGCCAAAATCTATAGGAAAAAATATTTAGAACTCTGGACCAGGGAAAAATCATAATTTTTAAACTAGTGTTATCAATCTGTCTTTCATCCGTCTTGGGCCCCTGCCCAAACATATGTCTTATGTACCATCTTTGGTTAAATATACTCGTACATCGTCTTAATATTAGAAGATCGAATGGAGTAAATATTTAAGTGCGCCGCTCTAGATAGACACTGTACTTGAATGTTGAATTATATCAAATCCTTTCTCAAACTTTTGCCCGAAGGGGCGTTCAAGTCAGGCTTTTAACTACCAAAGACAACTTGCTACACTTTTGTAGATCTGAATCTTTTGAAAACTTATGCAACTTGTATAATGACAATGTCATGCCTATTGGCGAAGTTATGGGATATAGCCTGAAAGTATATTTTAGTTAATATTAATCATACGCCATATGAAACAAACTATTTTTCACAAAATTCAACCTTATAATGACAGCATCCCTTGAATTATCTGAGGAGCCGAATGTTGTACATATCATCTAAGCTCTTACCAAAAAATCCGATTTCACTCAGGAAGATAATTCTTAGTTTAACATACACACGCACTCTCCATACACACGCCTGCGTTTACCATTTACGCATACGAAAATGCGTTCTCTATGAAGTAATGTGAAACCCACAACCAGCTTCAGCTTACGTTATTGGATGATACGTATTGATATGTAAATGCAATTTTTCGGTCTTTTATGACGACGATGATGATGATGGGTAAATTTTTGGCCAACAATGGATGCTTGCTGCTTCTGTCGGATAGAAAAATTATGCAAAAAATAAACTTTGTTCAACAGTTCCCCCTTCACACAAACAATATTGATATAAGGGGCTTGTCGCTGTATATGAGAAGGGGTAAAACTAATTTACATAAGGGCTTACAAATAGAAGCAAAACATTCTTTACGCACACACAAGAGGTAATCTCAACGTCAGTATTGAAGATGATTTTTGTGGAAAAGTAAAATTGAAATTTATTAAGTTTTCCTAGAATTTAAAATAATCTACGTACAAAAAAATGTTACCCGTCCCCTGCAAAATCCCCAAGGTGTATTTACACCTAAAGAAACGTAGCATTTGCTAGAAATTAATCATTCCAGGGAGAGAAATAAATGTTTGTAACATATTTCATTTGCCTTTGCTGCAGAGCAAAGTTTCGGTGCTTTTATACCACAAATGACCTGTAATTTGTTAAACATTTTTTGAATTATGACCCACAGCCTGCCGGCCCTACCACTGCTGGTCTATTTTACTTTGTTTATGACCCGTAAAATGAATGAATTTTCAATATGCTCCGGTGGTCCCAGCTTGTTTTAATGGTCCTAGAGATTCATTAAATATTAGACTTTATTACCATATATCATCCTGGTTTGTTTGCCTAACAGCTTAATTAAAGCCAAAAACAGGGAATGTATATAAATGTATGCCAGACATTTATTAAATATTTCCGCTTCATTACGGCTTAAAGAATAAGGAAATGGGCTCGACCGAAAGTGAAACATCTGCTTCCGTTTCCTGTGTGTGTTATACTTTTAAAGGGCCAGAAAGCATTTGTGTTTACTCGAAAATGTTGTTGAAAGTTTCTAACATTCGGTTTCTTAAGTGTATTATAAATTACTTATTTGTGTTAAAGCCTCAAGGGTATTTAGTGTTCCGATTTCCATGTTGTACAAAAGGTAACAGATACCAGGCTCCATATGAAATAAGTTCTTGTTTGTCTTGGTTATGTCTAACAAACCTCTTACACTTCAAATCAATGTTTATTTTAAAAGGACCAAAAAAGGAAACCACCAGAAATATTGACAAATGCTTAAAATTTAAAAGGATATTTTCTAAAGAGAGAAACGCTCGAATATAGACTGCAGGGGAATACAAATTTATTATTATGTATGACAATAAAATATTACAAATGTTGGAAATAGATAAATTTATTTAAACAAAAACATTTTGTGTCCCACATGACGTATGATTAATATTATTTATGGGATTTTTAGAGAAAGTGCCACATAAATTTGTCATTCTACAAGACTTTGTTGACTCTGTTTACGGACTTTGTTTAAACGGACAACGCTGCATTAACTACCAAACTTTAATAAAGGTTAGCCAAATGTTATTTTGAACTAGTAAAGGAGAAGACAGACTAATACCCACATGCAGTGTGATGAATAATGTCAGATGTGAATTACTTGTAATTATGGAATGGGATTCTCCACTCTTATCTCGGACCGTGCATGCTGAGAAGGTTACATTCCAGTTAATGCATAACTTTTTATGCAGATGACTCTTTAAAAGTAGCAGAAGTTGGTTGCAGAATGGACTTTATGATGCTACTATTAGATCCATTGATTAGATCAACAGATAATAATAGATTTTTTAAGCAGAAGTCATTGCTTCAAAGATGTGACAACACATCATTATCGCTGTTGGAATCAATATACATTCTGATTTCGAGGTAGCGATCTAACCTACACCACTCAATGCCAAAATACAACGTTTTTTAGACCCGCAACAAAGAACCAGAAATGCGATATATCTGACTTTACTAAGGGTAATATACCAGATATATCGCTGACATACTGCCTTATAGCTTAAAATCTAAGAATTCAATTGTAGGCTAACACATATGAGAATCGCAAATGGAATGGCTACCTAGTATATATGGCCTATTTAAACCATAGACGTTGGTTGTCTGGTCTGTAATAGGCGTGTCCTGTAGAAACCAATTCCCCAAATCGCAAAAATTGTATTTAACCATTTGTAGTTGGCTAGGGGATTATCGAGTCATCTGATTTTTCACAGGTAAAAATGTACATATATACCTCTTATATATATAAAACCGAATTAGATAGAAATATTCATCCTCTATGCCTTATAGATTTGTGTATACTTTATTCTACCTGGCAGAAACTCAAATCAGAAAAAAAACTGTTGCATTGATTTTTATCAACAGATGAGACAATGTGGACGAGCTTTGATTATATAAGTTATAAGTCACACATAACATAATAAGCTAAGTTTGAGCAGAATCGGATTTGTAACTGGCTTCTAGAGCGACATGGCTTTACATCGGAAGAGTTACCATTCGTTCGTAATGTGCTATGCGAAATTTCCCATAAAACGGATTTATTTAGGGATTCTACAGCGATAGATCGAAAGAGTGCTTTAATGGAAGCTATTCGACAATATTAGCCGCATTTAGTTAGAGTTGGTTAGTGGTCACTGATAACATTCTGTGTAAATTTTAAGCAAAACTGGATTTTGAAAAAGGCTTCTTGAGCTAAGACTTCTAAAATCGTGGAGAACTGTGTTTTATATAGAATCATATACCACCCTGGGCCAACCTTGCATAAAATGTCCCCTCCATTTAGGGTCATATAGCTCTACAAGCTTTAGCTCTAATGACTTTGCTTAAATCTGGAACCCCTAACTGGAATCCCTGCGCTTAAGAAGTCTGATCTGTGTTTATTTTGAATCCCTAATTGGAATCCCTGCGCTCAAGAAGTCTGATCTATGTTTATTTTGATGCGCTCGCAATAAGTCTTTTGTCATTTTGTAAATAATAGGGCGGGTCAATTAGTGTGGATAAAAAAAACGATTAAGCGTACTCCTTCAAGCAATTTCAAGAACATTTCTAAACATATTTGCGAAAGAAACCATTTGTCTACAATCATTTTCGAGCTTGGGAATGTCGCCTGCCTATATCATAATTAGGGCTAATGAAATATTAAAATTTTTTTAAAACATTTTTGGAATGGAAAGTTGTTGCTGTCATAAAGGAACAAAATCTAAAAAATATCGTTCAGCTCCCACAAGACAAAAAGTAGAAAATTATGTATATTTTCAATAATTCCCAAAAAACTGTTATACGAGGGCGACCGCAAAACTAACTGGCCTGGCACATTTTCTGTTTTACTAGCAACTTTTTTTGTTTTTTAAAAGCAATCTTTTATAAGCCATCTGTCCTAATTTCCGAAATATTTAATGATTATTTTCTTTGTTACAGGTGATTGAAGTAAACAAGTTTTATAATTTTTGAAAAATGGAAAATAAAGAGTTTCGTGCGGTAATTAAACACTTTTATATGAAAGGCAATACGCCACAATTAATCAAAGTTGAATTGGATTCTGTTCATGGTGATAATTCACCATCATACTCCATCGTGAAATCCTGGGTTAAACAATTTAAAATGGGTCGTTCAAGTACGGAAGATGAACAACTCTCTGGAAGACCGAAAACTGCTATTACTATTGGAAATTTAGAAAATTGTTTAATGAAGTGACTAAAGATAGACGAATAAAGCTCAAAGAACATGCTGATATTGTTAAAATACACGAAAAACAAGTTTGGAGTATTTTACATGATGAATTTCACATGAAGAAGCTAGCCGCGTTTGTTGTGCCGCGTTTGTTGACTTTGCCCCAAATCGTCCGTTGGACCAATTCCGAGGAGCTTTTAGCGATTTATTAGCGTAATCCAATAGAGTTCTTGCGTCATCACTACATCCCAGAATGCAAAGAACAGTCAAAACAATGGATAGAAGCTGGTAAAAGTGGTCCCAAGAAGACGAAAACTGTTAAGTCAGCAGGAAAAGTAATGGCCACAGTATTTTGGGATGCAAGAGGTATAATATTTATTGATTATCTTGAGAAAGGAAAAACTATAAATAGTGAATATTATTGTGCATTATTGGATCGGTTGAGTAAAGAAATCAAGATAAAACGACCGCATTTAAAAAAAAGTTCTTTTTCATCAAGATAATGCTCCTTCACACACTGCATTTTTAACTCAACAAAAACTAGCCGAACTACTATTTCAAATTGCTCCGCATCCACCATATAGTACAGATTTAGCTCCATCTGATTATTTCTTGTTTCCAAATTTAAAAAAATTTCTCGGTGGCAAACAATTTTCGTCCAATAGCGAGGTTATTGCTGAAACTGAGGCATATTTTGAAGGTCTTGAAAAATATTATTTTTCGGATGGAATTAAAAAACTTGAAAAACATTTGATGAAGTGTATTGAGTTGGAAGGTGATTGTATTGGAAAATAAATAATAATAATTCCAAAAAAAAACGGTTCTTTTTATGTTACGCCAGTTACTTTTGCGGTCGCCCTCGTACAGGGTATCCGACCGGAAGGTATACTACTTTTGGTTTTTTATAATTTTTGATTAAGTGAAAAAAATGGATCTTGAATTGAAAAAAAAATTTAATGTCGGCAATTAGGTATATACATTACATTAATGTCCACCTCTGTTAACCTCACAAATGCAAGTGCTTTTGAGCACATTTTTCAGTTGTTCTTTGATGACCAAGCTCCTGAGCATCTAATTGAGGTTGAAGGATTGTTTTGAATACTTTCTGGCGCAGCAGTAATCAGCAACAGACCATCTTTCTTCGAAATCACGGCGTCTAATTGATGTTGATGGATTGTTTTGAACACTTTCTTGAGCATTGGTAAGAAAAGCCTATCAGCTACAGACCCTTTTTCTTCGAAATCATTCACTACACAATAAATAGTGCGCTTTGTTGGCACGTTGTTTCTCCCAAAAAATTCACGTAACTTTCTCATCGCCACAAAAATCGATGATTGATTTTGATAAAATGTATTAACGATTATAACACGTTGGTTTATCGAATATTTTTCCATAATAAATTTGCCACGTCTCCACTTCACGACTGCCAAATATGAACTATCATGACTAAAGTTTACCAAACTGGCGGCAAAACAAAGTAGTATACCTTCCAGGCGGACACCCGTATAAAGGCAGATCCAAGCATCAGATTTAATAATGAAATTCTATAGAGATAAATCTTTGAACTTAATCCATTTTTTGGATTGGTTTCTATTTTTGCTTTAATCGGAGTATGCATATCCCCACATTTTCAGGTGGTGTCTTCTGTAAGGTCAATCTTTGAACTCCAAAACTGTTAACTTAACCCATATTTAAATTTAAAGTAGCACCACCTTTATTTTAAGTACCCATATTTACCGGTGTACCATTGAACACATGGGCTGTTTTTAAGACCCATCGCTCTAAGACTCCAACCTTCATGTCTGCCAAAACAACCGAACAAATCCATATTTGCACTCCTAGCAAAATTTTCTTTTACGAGGGCGACCGCAAAAGAAACTGGCCTAACATAAAAAGTACCGTTTTTTTGGAATTATTATTATTTATTTTTTAACATAATCTCCTTCCAACTCGATACACTTCATCACACGTTTTTCAAGTTTTTTAATTCCATCCGAAAAATAAGATTTTTCAAGACCTTCAAAATATGCCTCAATTTCAGCAATAACCTCGCTATTGGACGAAAATTTTTTTCCCACCGAGAAATTTTTTTAAATTTGGAAACAAGAAATAATCAGAAGGAGCTAAATGTGGACTTTATGGTGGATGCGGAGCAATTTAAATCGTAATTCGGCCAGTTTTTGTTGAGTTAAGAATGTAGTGTGTGAAGGAGCGTTATCTTGATGAAAAAGAACTTTTTTTCTAAATGCGGTCGTTTTATATTGATTTATTCACTCAACCGATCCAATAATGCACAATAATATTCACTATTTATAGTTTTTGCTTTCTCAAGATAATCAATAAATATTATACCCCTTGCATCCCAAAATACTGTGGCCATTACTTTTCCTGCTGACTTAACAGTTTTCGCCTTCTTGGGACCACTTTTACCAGCTTCTATCCATTGTTTTGACTGTTCTTTGCATTCTGGGAAGTAGTGATGGATCCATGTTTCATCAACAGCTATGAATCGGCGCAAGAACTCTATTGGATTACGCTGATAAATCGCTAAAGGCTCCTCGGAATTGGTCCAACGGACGATTTTTTGGGGCAAAGTCAACAAACGCGGCAAACATCTTGCGGATAGCTTTTTCATGTGGAGTTCATCATGTAAAATACTCCAAACTTGTTTTTCGTGTATTTTAACAATATCAGCATGTTCTCTGAGCTTTATTCGTCTATCTTTAGTCACTTCATTAAACAATTTTCTAAATTTCCAATAGTAATAGCAGTTTTCGGTCTTCCAGAGAGTTGTTCATCTTCCGTACTTGAACGACCCATTTTAAATTGTTTAACCCAGGATTTCACGATGGAGTATGATGGTGCATTATCACCATGAACAGAATCCAATTCAACTTTGATTAATTGTGGCGTATTGCCTTTCATATAAAAGTGTTTAATTACCGCACGAAACTCTTTATTTTCCATTTTTCAAAAATTATAAAACTTGTTTACTTCAATCACCTGTAACAAAGAAAATAATCATTAAATATTTCGGAAATTTTGACAGATGGCTTATAAAAGATTGATTTAAAAAACAAAAAATAGTTGCTAGTAAAACAGAAAATGTGCCAGGCCAGTTAGTTTTGTCCTCGCCCTCGTATTGATCGATGGTTTAGACCGTATGGGTCTCATGGGCTTTCAACAACTATGCCTTTTTGGGTGGGATTAAGTGCGTTCCATACTCTAGTCGGATACGCAAACTTTTATTTTCAAACCTAGCTGTACCATTCTGTATTCCGAGAGTAAAAGGATCATGGACCTCTTACAGTCAAGATACCATAAAGATACTGATGGAAACCAACTTCCCACGCTGTCGAGAACTTGACTCTCAGTCGGTAGAGTCATGATATTTCCTATAACCAGATTACACGACATATCATACGAAGAGCGGTTAAGAGCTTGCATCCCTTAAAATTTCCGCTTCCGGATGACATTTTTCTAGTGGACTTACAGAAAGACATCGAAGCGTTAATGCCATGGCTCTTGACTATTTTCAGAAGTAAAAAAATAAACATGATTAAAAAAAATAAACATGATTACGCTCAAATTAAACATGTACTTCCTCTGGACCTTTAACCAAACTGTGTGTCAGGTTTGAAATCATCTCAATACAAGTGTAGTGAAGTATAGCTCTAGTCCCGTGTCGCCAGAATTTATAGTATTTACCCGTTCAATTTTCCAAATCATCTTCCTTAAAATGGTTATGGAACAAACTAGAAAACCGGTATCGAATACAGGAGTTCAGCTTTCATGAAAGTGATAATATTCTAAATTCAATGCTTTGAATGAAATTCAACGCTGACTGTTATTCGTATAAACATGTCTTGTTAAATATGTAAAAGCATGATTATATTTCATTTATACAAAACGAATCGCCCTAGATTTAAGAAAACCCTAATTGGATATATATTTTGTAAGTTAAAATTTATGGCTGCAGCAAGTTTTTCCCAAATCGTCTGTCGTCGCAAAATATTCACCTCCTTCTACTTGTGTTAAACAATTAAAATCCTATCTTATTTATAGCCCTAAAATAAAATACAAATAAATGTTTAACTTATTTCAGTGGTTACTACCTAACACAATAAAACATAGAAAATTTAAATCAATCCCGAAACGATGATTTGCTTAATAAATATATATCGCTGGGGCAAGTTTTTCCCAAGACATATTGTTTCCCAATACATATTGCACTGTTTCCACCTACTTGTGATAAACAATTAAATTGCTGTCTTGTTTTTAGCTCTTAAATAAAATAAAAATTTATGTTTGTTTTTTCTATCAGTGGCTACTACCACATAAAGCACATAAATACATAAATTGTTTTTCTCCTCCTTTAACAGGAGGAGGACATTATCCGGTTGAAGGAACCACAGACTACCAATAGATTCAGAGCTTTTAACAGTGCAAGCTTCTTTTTCGTCTAAACAAATTTATTACAGCTTTGCAGAAGAATTGAAATTAATTTTTGTTCCGAAATACAGCCAAACCGCCCAGTATGGAGAGACTGGAGCTCCTAAAATTCTGCAGCCGTTAGAGGAAACATAAATTTTCATTTGCATTTGTGGTGGTGATTATGGATGAAATTCAATTTAGGAAAGGATTTAAAATTTAATTAAAAACACTAAATTGCTCAAAAATATTCTGTCTAGAGAAGACAGAGTCTCGCATTTATGAGACCATCGTGCACCGACCGACCTAAGCCAACAAAAGTTCAAGGCTTTGGGCATTCGTGAAAATATAAGAGGTGTAGTGCAGATGCGGTGCTACCAAACAAACCTTAGCCGGCCATAATTCTTACATAAAGGCGAGACATAAAAGCTGATTTATATGGTGTTGGTAATACTTTTGTGTATCTTGGATGACCTATTATCTTTTTTGTTTTGTTTTAGATACTTGTGGACAAACGTCTAAACAGAAACACAAATTCAGTTAAACTTTGAGGTAAGTGTAAACGGAGAAAAAGTTTAGCTTAAAGCAGCAGGCGTTAAAACTATTATGGCATTTTAAAAGTGTCTGTAATTAAAGTTGGGAAAGTGTATGACTGAATACATATTAACAGAGGTATCTTTATTCTGAAATGCTATCTGGCATTTCCATTGGAAAGTTTGCCATTTTTTAGCATAAACGTACTCAGAACGTTTTGACGTACGACCATCATTTGTGTTGTTTACAGAGACTTGAAAAAATCAATTTGGCAAAAAAATGGAATTCACTCGTGAACATTTTCGTGCGATCATTTTCACAACATTCGACGAGGATTATTACGACAAGAGTGCATCGATGAACTTAAATCTTTGAATGGGTATGAAGCACCATCCTATAGCACTGGTTTAATGAATTTAATTGTGGCCGACGCTCGCTCAAAGACGAAGGTCGTCCAAAAACGGCCGTTGTGCCAGAGAACACTGATGCCGTGAGTGAACTGATAATGCAAGATCGTTATGTGACATACCGTGAGTTGGAGGCATCCTTGGGCATTCCTTCCACCAGCATACATTTGATATTGCATGAACACCTGGCCGAAAAAAGGCTTGTTCTCGTTGGATCCCGCATAATTTAACAATCGGTTAAAAAAAGTCTCGAGTCGATTGGTGCAAAGAAATTTTGAAAAAATACGATTACGGTGCTTCAAAAGACGTTTATAATATCGTCACAGGTGACGAATCATGGATCTGTGAGTATGAGCCCGAAACAGAACAGCAATCGACCGTGTAGGTCTCGAAGACGAGCCAAATCTAACGAAAGTTGTTCTTGGAAGAATCACTTCGAAGCAAATGGTCGCGTGTTTCTTCGCAAAACACAATTTGTTTGCCTGAAGTCTTCGGAAAAACTCAAAAAACGAACAAGAGAAATCGAATCATTGTTAACCATAACAATGTGAGCTCTCACACATCGGCTCAAACCAGCGCCTTTTTGAATTGATGGGTCATCCAGCGTACAGCCCTGATTTTTCACCCAAGGACTTCTTTTTATTTCCACACATCAAGAAAAAAATGCGCGGTCAACGATTTTCGTCGCCAGAAGCTGCTGTTGAAGCGTCCATGTTTTGGAGGTGTCTCAATCGGAGTGGATAAAGTGCTTTAACAATTGATTTGAGCGTATGTAAGAGTGTATTAATCATGCTGGAGAATACTTTGAAAAACAATAAAACCACTTTTGATCATTATTAGGCCAGAAAATTATATAGCAGACCTCTGTTAGGTTTAAGAATACACCATCAGGCTACATATGTGACAGCGCATAGAGAAAGGGACCTAAGGGTAAAAAAACATTATTAATTTTTTTTCTTTTTTTTATGTGGACAACATCTGAGCATCGAATGAGACCGATACCATGCCCCAAAAGCGTTCCCTCCTAGAGATATGCGCGTTTTATGAAAGTGGTGGTACACCAAAGATACACGTATTTAAATCTTTAAAATTGCTCTCCTGAACAAAACTGATTTTTACCCCTAGGTCCCTTTCTATTTTGCGCGTCACATATGCTCTTAAACGTTAAATAAATTTTGTCCATAGCGGCGTATGATTGATATTAATAAAAATGTATTTTATGAAAGGGCATTTAAACTTTCTTGTCATTCAATAAAGAATTACCATTAAAATTATGAAAGTTGGACAATATATAAAGCAATATGTATCTACATGTACTATAAGAATAGAAAGTGAGCGACTGAATATGTATTTACAAAGGTATCTTAATTATCAATCATAAGAACGAATAATAATATGACGATATTATAAAGGAAAGGCTAAACTTGTTCATATTTTGTAGAATACCTCTTCAAATGAATACATCTATGAAAATATACTACCAAATCCGTAAGATTTAATAACATTCCATCTGCCAACTTGTGCTATTTGAAGTCAAATTAGTTGGGTTCATGTTGGCGTATGATTAATATTAATAAGGGGTTATTTCATTAACAAGCTTTCCAACTTTCTCGTGATTTAATAGACAGCAATCATTCAAATTATGAAAGTTTCAAAAGATTCAAATCAATGCGAGTATGTATCCACATCTTAACATACATGATGGTATTCAGACGATGCTGGAAGTTAAGATATGACCAATTATAATATATCACGGTATTTAATAAACATAAGAATGACAATTTTAAGAATACTAGAGGAGTGCTTACAATGTCACGGTATTCAATAAATAGAAGAATGGCACCTTTAAGAATTCTCCAGATCTAAAGAGTGCTTACAATATCCCCTCTAAATTATTCAGCGAGGTTTTCGCGTTGTTGTCTGGCCACGGAAAAGTTGAATCTACGTGTTACAAAACTATCAGTTCTGTAAGCATCTCAGGCGGTATAGCACTAAATGAATTCCGAAAAGATGTCCAGAGAGTTCAAATTTAAAAATCTAGGCGTCATTTCAATGTCGCCTTTTTGTATCTAAAATTTACTTTAAATCAATGAATAGATTCTCTAATAATTCTGCATGAAATTAATGAAAAATATGATTGATTAGATGTCTTAACTCTTCAATTTGAAGTTTCAGGGTTTTCTGACTTCATATAATATTACAAAAGTAAAATGTGAACACCTACAACACACTACACTATAAACACATAAACATACACGAGAGATTTTTTTGTATTTACTTTGTTCGGTGAAAAACATTACTTTCGACAGTTCTCACTAGAGATCGCACTATAAGAGTTGTTATAGATGGGTTCTCTTCCAACAAGCATAGGCTTACTGCAGGAGTACCACAGGGTTCTGTCCTTTCTCCCTCTTTATTTCTAATTTTCATTGATGATCTGTTGGGTCAGACCGTGAATCCAATATACTCCTTTGCGGATGACAGTAACCTCTCTCATTCATATTCATTCGACCGTAGGCCGAGTCTTCAAGATATTGAAGACAAAAGGCGAATTATGGATGAGACACTTGGCCGGGATCTACTGGCCATTTCCAAATGGGGTCGAGTGAATAGAGTAGATTTTAATGCGCGCAAGACACAGTGCTGCCTGTTGTCTCACAAGCGATTCACTGACCCAACAATATTGTCAATTTCTATTGATGGTATAGATATTGAACAATCAGAAGCTTTTGATGTTCTGGGAATGAAAATACAATGTGACGCTCGTTGGGCGAGACATGTATTCGAAGTGTCGAAACAAGCACTTAAATGCATTGGCTTTTTAAAGCGGTGCAAGAAATACTTCACTCCTAATGATCTTTTCAATATTTATACAACTTTCATCAGGCCGAAGATGGAATACAACTCCCATATATGGGCAGGTGCTCCAAAATCATCCTTGGAGCTACTTGACCGTGTTCAAAGGAGAACGATGGTGCTGATTGATCACAGTAGGGTATCCAACTCTATTGATTCCCTTGAGCATCGTCGGAATGTGGGTTGCGTGACGCTGTTCTATCGTTACTTTCATGGTGTGTGTTCATCAGATATCCGTCGCCTTATTCCTTATTCCTGACGTACATGCGGTGTATTGCCAACGCAATACACCGCATGTATAGGGGGCGTCCCCTGAGTATTTGTTAATTAAAAAAAAAATTGAGAGAGTTCGGTCATTTAGTTTTTGGTTAAAAGTTGTTCAAAACATACATCCTCGTAGATTTTGTTAAAAATCAAACCAGAAAAAAGCTTAAAATCTATTATGGGACTCTGCACCATCGATTTCAGTGGTAAAAAAGTGGATTACTGACTTTCGTTGTGGTCGCACAACGAAAGTGAACGGCAAATTAAGGTCAATACACCCGAAAATGTCGAAACAATCCACGATATGGTGCTGGCCAATCAAAGAGTAAAAGTGCATAAGATTGTTGATGCCATACGCATTTCATATAGCAAAGTGGTTTCGATTTAACATTATCAGTTGGGTTTAAAAAAGCTGTCTGCAAGATGGAAGACGCGATTGCCTATAATCGTGTGATAACTTCAAATGAATGTTTGGAGTTGTTTAACCGCAATTCGAATGAGTTTTGGCGGCGTTTTGTAGCTGAAGACCAAGCAGTAGTCTAAACAATGGGTTTCTTCGGGTGAAATGGCTCTGATGAAGGCCAAGGTGACTTTGTCGGCAAATAAGGTGATGGAAACAGTTTTTGGGAAAAAAGGGAAAAACAATAAAGGGCGATCAAAATGTCAAATTATTGGACCGAGGATTTAAAAAAACGTCCCATAGTGTCAAATATAAAGTTCTTTTTTATCAATATAATGCACGTATGCACATGTGTACAGTCTCAATGGCAAACTTGCATGAATTGGGTTACGAATTTGTACCTCATCCGTCATATTCTCCGGATTTAGCCCACAGTGACTGTTTTCTATTTTCAAACTTAAAGAAACGGCTCTCTTGGAAGAGATTCAGCACCAACGATGAAATTATTGATCAAACAAATGACTAATTTATGGACGTCGAAAATTCTATTTTTGCCAGGGACACAAGAATTAGAGAAACCTTTATTGATATGCTTTTGTATATTAGCTGAACATGTTTATATCACATTCGTTGCTTGGGATCGAAATGTGTTAAGTTAAGCGAAGCTTCAGTCATACCAGCTTGCATCTAATAGTCTTTTCGATTGCTTTCGAATAATTTCAGGTTTCTATTCTATAAAATGTTTGACATAAATAGGTTCTCAAATCAGATTATGACTTACGAAACTAAGAATATGATTTTTTTTTTTAAATTGATGTACAATTTTCTTCTAATGAGAGTACTGGTATATTATTATCCGATTGATTTAGAATTTTCTTCAAAATTATGTAAAATTATAATCAAGTTAATGTACGTTGTTTATCAAGTTGATGTACATTGTTTTTCAGATTGATGTACAATGTTTATCAAATTCATATTACAAATTGAGGGATAATTGTTGAAATGTTCAACATCATATTAGAGAAAAGAGTTATGGGAAAATGTTGTTCAAATTTATCATATTAAAGAAAATTTTGTTTTCAGAGTAAGAAAGTCATTCAAAAAAGACTAAATACCCTCATGAGTTTAAGCACGGTTGAAAAATTATGTTCAAATTCATCAAATCGATTTAAACAAGCAAAAAAGACAAAAGTGACGTCGGGGCAGATTATGAGATACCCTCTAAAGTTTAAGCAAGTTTAAAGCATGACTTCTAGAACGGGAGGGAACTATTTACTTGGGATACAATTTTACCATAGATAGTTATATGCCGCACATATCGAATTTTAAATGTGTCTCGTAGAGCGATAGGACATCAATTCGGAACTTTTGTACCGGGGCTATGATGTTAATTAGTTGCTTACAACGTACTAAGCAAAAATTTTAGAAAGATCTTATGTATAATGAGACTCCTAAAGCTGCTGATTCTAAAATCGCGAAAAACTTTTGTTTTATATAAAACATGGACCAACTTCAATATGACTCGTACATGCCCCAAGCCTAAGCAATGTACCAAGCTTGTCAAAAGAAGTGAAAATTTGCGACCTTAACTTTGATTACAGTGATAGATAGACAGACGGGCCGACATTGCTTGACTATTTGAGAAAATTTTGTTGTTTTAAAAAACCCATTTTGCCAATAAATGGAATCGGAAATAATATAGGTAAATGACGATTTAGTGTCATTGTGGACTTCCTAAATACATCCGTTAAATCAATAACCCGACTTCTATCCTGTTCTTTGTTGCTAAATAGGGATTACTGATTTCTATAATTTTCTAGATCTCCTTTGGATCGGATAGTCCGATAGTAATCTTATGCATAGATTTTGACCTCTGTGTTATATCAGCTAGAAAAATAGCTTCAGATCGCGCAGCCGACAAAGCTTTTCCAAGGAAGTGTACATCAGGGATGGAGGTTTATCTGTGTAATCACTTTATTAAGATCAATGTCAACCAGTGACTACTTTGTGCCATTACACCTTTTAGTTATTGGTTAAATAAAATCTTTACCGTTCTGAACTATCTGGTCTGAATCCTCTAGGCTAGTTCTTAGGGCGGTTAGTTACTGGAAGAGTATTTGCCTCTGACCTCTGCCACTTCGGCTCTCAGCAAATAACTGTCTTGTTTGTAACTTAGAGTTGAGTTTGCAGGACAGAATACTCTTTCTGGCCCCTCTTACTGGCGCAATGCCTGGTAGTGAATATCATTTTGGAATAGTATTTGCGCCCTAGCAATACCTGTGGATTCCAAGGAATATGCCTCTGCTTTTTAAGCAAAATCAACAGTACTGGTTTGGCGTCAGATTAAATCTTGTCCAACTGGATCTTCGGTTAGTTTAAAGAACTTAAAACCAACCGGCTTTGTCAGGCCTTAACAACAGCTTGGGGCTTCTGGCTACTCGTGATACCAGACTTTTGTCTGCGGTCAGACCTCGTAGCCGAGCTACAACCACTTTACGATCCATTAAACGAGGAACTGATAACCCAGGAGCAGGGATGACTTCCTCGCCGCTCAGAGAGAGAGAGGTATATCTCTACCTCATCCGTTCAACGATGATGAAAAACGTAACTAAAGAGTCCAATTTCGTGACCACTAAGAGCTAAGATACTCAGAGGTACCCTTAAAATCAATAAACATTCTTACTCATACTTAGCAATAACACTATTTCACATGCAGCCGTGTATACTTCGACCTCGCTTGAATCAGAACTGTCGTTCACATTCAGTCTCAGTCAACCTATCTTAAAGCCGGGCGACCATAATCATCTCCAGCACTTCTCCAAGTACCAGAAGAAGACCGATCCCCGGATGGAAACTTGGATTACTCCGCACCATTACTCCAAAGCCACAATCTTCTGTGAAAGTTTTGGGGGTTGTGAAAAAAACACTCAGATACCAGAAGGTAAGGACGTTACCACTGACCCTTATCCCTGATACATCCCTGATACATCCCTGATACATAAGGACGTTACCACTGACGCTTGTCCCTGATACATCAACTGACCTACCGTTGGACCTACGGATTCGGTAAAAGTTACCCCAATAATCTTTACGATTCTGCTCCACAAACTGATACCAATGATCATCTTTCGTCTTGAGAACCTACTGCAGTTACCAAGGTTTTGTTCTCTTAGCACATTAAAAAAGGGATTAGTAAAAAGGACACAGCAGTTTAGGAGACAGGCGAAGACCTAAAGCCACTAAATATTAGGACTGAGTCTGGTGTATTTGTGGCGGCCACACGTGCTTCAGGATGACAAGGCTACTGAGTGTCAATGGATCCAATTCCCTTTATCCTTTGCGAGGACGATAAAGAAGGATTGGAGTCAATTGCCGCTCCAACTGAAAGAAACGAACGCCACAAGATGCAGGGCCATTCTTAATTCGTCCTTTAGCATGGCTGACCCATCCAGTGGAGATGGGAATTTTCACCGCCAGCTTTGCAATATAGCACTTAAGCTCTCGGGGACCAATAGGTAATATTGAAATATTATTAATTACAACAAGTTGGTGTAAGGACTATAGGGACCATAAATTAAAGGACTGTTATTTTTCTATTTCTACAATAGTCCCATGATGTCCGAATTTTACTCCATTCTTACATGCTAGCCTACTTCTCGGTTTATCTTAAACATTACAATGAGTTTTCTTCCAGTATTCTATACTGACTATTTTCAAATCCCCTAAAAAACATACAAAACAATTTAGCTGCCTTGGTTGAAACGAAAAGGACAATAACTTCTTGTTGGCTTCTGTTCGACATAACTTAGACAAGACTCCTTCTTGTCAACACTTAGCCATATCTGCCGGCTGCGACTGCAGGGAAAAAAATCTCACGATATGCAGACATCAGCTGGTTCTACTTTTGATGAAGACTGAAAAAAATGTTATCAACATAATATTACTTATTCTAGGGGATGCGTTGAAAAGAATGATGGAAATACAAAAAATAGGAAGAGAATATTATTTTTTCTATTTTACATAACAAATCGTCAAAGTCATCAACACGTTGAGTAGAGTAGAATGTACAATATGTATGTCTGGGTATAATATATTTTATATTTCCATGGTATATGTCTATACAATATGCACATTCCGGAAAAGGAGCAGTCTCTCGCTTTATGCAAAAGTTTGTTATTTTTTTTCCATTCCTTTTTTGTTGGACAGCAGCGGTGACAGGATATTAAGTTAAAATATACATGCATACTTTTTGCAGGGATTGAAATATTCGTACTTAGAAAATGTATGAAAATTTAAAAATATCTAAAGTACATCAGTTTTGCAGCAGTTCTGTGTAAATTTATGAGATTTAAGAGGAAAATCCCTTTTCCACTTTTAGGATATTTATGACCACAGGATGTGCAGCTGTTTTTTGGTGGTGCACATGGCTAGAGAACATTTAAAGTCACTCTACATGAATTCATGTAAAAGAAGGTAATATAAATTTAAAAGCGCATATGCCATAGCTCGGATGGAAATTTTTGTGTTATTCGACTATGAAGTCTAATCGTTTGACAGTGTCAGAGATGTTTTTTCTAAAAATTACTTACGTCAGTTCAACAATTAAACGTAATATAATATTGATGTAGAGTCTGAAGGCGATTATCATGAAATTGACGTGTGATAATAATTGCTACCTATGAAGACTAGTAGTGCTAGCATCCCGATAAAATCTGTGCAATGCAGATATTCACTGTGCTTTTAAATACAGGTGACAACGACGATTATATTGGGTGATTGATCTAGAGGTATATTTTTCAAAATAAAAAAATAGAAAAGTTCAAATCAAGTGTGGAATCTTAATTGTTTAATCCAAAGAACATTTAATGCCATTTATTTTTGGAATATAATTTCCTTCAAATGTTGGCCTCTATGTCCATTCTATGCCTCAGGTCGTCCATTCTGAGGGTTTAATTTTGGATGACTCGTTCGAACATTTTGACCGACGAGTACCATTCACGGTTATGTTCCGACCATTATCATATTTGAAAAAATATGCACAGATGATTCCACCAGCCCATAAACCACACCAAACTGTGGTTTTCTCTGGGTGTAAAGGCACCTCTTGAACCTTTTATCGTTGATCTTCAAATGCGGCAATTTTGTTCATTGACGTTGTCGTTGAGCTAGAAATGGACCTCGTCACTGAAAAAAATTTGGTCGAAAACAACGGATCTTCTTCGAGCTTTTGAAGAGCCCAAACACTGGCTTCGAGTTGTTGCTGTGTAAGTCTTTCGATTATGAAATGGCAAACCATACTGAAAAAAAGTTTAAAGTATGTAAAAAGTTTAACACAATTACAACGTAATCTGTAAAGAAAACCCATATGTTACGCGCAAAAAAGAAAGGGACCTAAGGTTAAAAACCAGTTTTGTTCAGAAGAGCCATTTAAAGATTAGGTCTCTTTCTATTTGCGCTTAGAATCGCCGACTTCACTTTCATAAAACGCGCATATCTCTGGGAGGGAACACTTTTGGGGCATGGGATCAGTCTCATTCGATGCTCAGATGTTGTCCACATCAAAAAAAAGAAAAAAAATAAAAATTGATTTTTTTAACCTTAGGTCCCTTACTCTAGAAAAAAATACCTCAAGGTTGATCAGTCGTTAGTAAAAGCTGGGGAAAAATTCAAAGTGCTATATGATTTTAATAAAGTTTTTGTACTAAATAAAAAAAGGAATTTTGATTGCTGGAAATCTTTTTTGACCATTGCTTATCTGCTTGTATTTTGCAGCTGTCTAGTTTCTAAATGACAAATATGAATGACGTACGACGTCTTGCAAAATCCATAACACTTTCCGATAGGGTGATTAATTATGTACCACCTCGTACAGGGTACTTTAACCACAATACACGAAGTTAATTGTAAGTTACACGATAACGTCTAATTTGGTGCCCAACATAATTTGATTATTCTTTGTTTCCGTGTTCAACCATGGATACACAGTTGAGGATCACGTCAAGATTGTTAAAGCCTTTTACAAAACTTAGAGTTTAAATCAAAGACATTTTCGGGCACTTCTTGATTTTTTGGTCAGCATTATCGACCAAATGTGGCCACAATCGGGAGAATTGTAAGCAAATTGTAGCAAACACTGCATGTAGAAAATGTGAAAACGCCTATGCATGCTCGCCCAGTTTGTTATTCCATCATCCTGTCATCGAGCCGTACTTCTGCAAAAATTAGTTCAGCTAAGCAGTAACCGAGAGTGGTGATCGCTACTTTAAGATGATAACGGACTGCTTGTAGCCAGAAATTTAGGATATGGATCAATATGGGCGATATGTGTTTTAAACAGAATGGTGCCCCATAGCCAACGAAACAATGGCTCGTTTGTGCGAGAAATTCCATGGCCTTGTTATCTCACAATCTGGTAATTTGACACGGTTGTACTTCTTTCTTTGGTGATATCTAAAAATAAAAGTGTACGTCAATAAGCCAAGAAATATTGCAAAGGTAAAGGATGATCTAATTCGGCACACTAAGGACATAAAACCTCCATTACTTTTCAGGGTCATTGAAAATTGGATAGAGGTATGCCACCGAAGCCGTGGCGATTATTTGGCAGATATTTTGTTTTACA
Source organism: Hydrotaea diabolus (assembly GCA_963513945.1). Lineage (NCBI taxonomy): Eukaryota > Metazoa > Arthropoda > Insecta > Diptera > Muscidae > Hydrotaea > Hydrotaea diabolus. The sequence goes on along the minus strand of OY740717.1, from coordinate 14,483,030 downwards.
TAATTTTCATAGATCTTTCTATTATAAAAAAATATTTATGTTCCATAGTCTCACGGACGTTATTAGATGTGATCACGATAAAACATTATCGTATATCGACTTATTTACGACTTGGACAATTGGTTACTTAGGTTACAGCCAGTTCGCTTAGCTGTCAGAAGAGAAGTTAAAATATCTTTTTCATTGCAGAGTTGACAGTCTGAAAACGATAATACGAGGGCAAATTAATAATTCTGTGACTTTTCTAATAAAACACAGTTTTTTTTTTTTTGCAAAAAATTATTATTTTTCAACATAGTCCCCTTTTAGCTCAATACTCGTACACTTAGTCCAACGTAGCACATGAAGAAAAGAGTTTGCTTTGAGGAACTAAAGTTACTTTGGAAATAAAAGTACCCTTAAAGGCGATGAGTATATTAGATTCGAAATAGTGACTTTACTAACTTGTTGTACCCTCCATCATAGTATTGAGGGTTTATTCAAGTTTATTCCTTTTGCAACACATCGAAAAATTTGTCGTTAAAATTTACGATGATCTTTCCATATCCGCCTCTGTGTCTATGCAAAGCTAACTTCAGGTCGCTCTATTGCATGCAGCTAGGTGGTTGCACTTTTGCCGAAACGTTTGGTATTAAAAATGGGTCAAAAGGTTAACATTTTTCGCTCACAAGGACTAATTTTACCTAAGAAAAACCAACAATTCAACAATTTACAACGCAATATTTAATGAACTATTAGAGACGTAATATAATTTTATCAGAATATAATAAATGACTAGGAAATGATTATATTCAGTCCTTACAGTCCTTGTATTTTTAAGTTTAGAATTGTTAATTTCGCCAGAGTTAAATCAGTTTTGGCCAAATTAACAATTCTAAAGTTTAAAATGCAATATCTCATGAACTATTACCCCGTTGTACAATTTTATCAGAATAAAATCAATGACTACGAAAATAATATGAACTATATTGGACAAAAAGCACTGCCCACACAACTCTGACAATATCCAATGAACTATTAAGGAGTGTCCAAAAAAATCGGCGTTTCAGAAAACCAGCATTTTCGATTTTTTTAAAACTGTGTTTTAAAAAAACTGACTGGCTAGTTTTTTTAAATGTAAAAAATCAGCATTTACCGACATTCTGGTATTAGCCTTTTGCTTAAAAACTGCATATATAGCCCGTATCAGAAGTAAAGTAAGTGTCTCCATTTATCGACTCTACTATGTATTACAATCACTTGCTGCGAATAGAGGTTTGGTATTTAAAAATAAACTAAATAAACGCCTGAAAGACTTCCTATCATTAATTTTGGATGTGTTCAAAAGCCAATTAAAAACAGAATTGTGAACCCCTTCCACGGGCTCTAAATTCGTCCAGATTTAAAGGTAAGGTCATATTTTAATTTGACAGAAAATTTCATTGTTTTTGTTGCCCTTAGTTTAATTTTAAATGGGTAAGATTTGCGGGCATAGGGTGCGTTAACCAAGATAAGAGAAACTGCAAATATAATTGTGGGCTAAGTGAGAAAATTGTATAGGTTTTTAAAGCCATTTGTCTATGCATACTTTAAGCAATTTAAGATAACCAGACAATTTGTACGGACACCATATCAAAAAACGGAGCATATACTCGTACCCGTATGATCAGTCCAAGATTGATGCTATGCCAAATTTACTCAAAATTTGTTGTAAAGCGTTTGTATGTATCTTTAGCATCATTGTTCTGAAACTACAGGGTAATTAATCCAGAAGCATTTTTTCAATAGGATTTTTTCACAGATGGCTTGTGTTTAACTTTAATTTTTTCGTTTTCAGTATTGTTTGCCTTTTTAACATGAAAAGACTTACACCGCGAAAACTAGGGTTTGGTGCGGTTTATGGGATGGTGAAACCATCGGCCAACATTACGCTTGTCATCGCCTCAATACCGGTCAAAATGCTCAAACGAGTCATCCAAAATTGAAATGGACACCCTGAGGTGAAGTTGCGATAGTTGTAGGAAGTTATATTAAAAAAAATAAATTAAAAAAATAAATTCCACACTTGATTTGATTTTTTTTATTTTGAACAAATATTAATAGACTGATTACCCTTTATATCTAAAAATGTAGATGGTTTGTGCCAAATTTCATCAAGGTGGTGTAATATGTGTTTTCGAAAGCTAAATGCATAGAATCGCTTGAACATATGTATGGTAGCTACATCAAAATATTTACAGATTTTTGAAAGTCAACAGCAATTGTATTGGAATCAATTGGTGGCTTCTAGAGTAAGAAACCTAAAATCGAATGAATATATGTGAATGACCTAAATTCAAATCTAAACCAATTTTCATTAATTTCAATAGCGTCCATCCTTTGGCCAAAAATCTTACTTCTACCAAATTTCATGAAGATTGGTCAATAATTGCGGCTTTAAGATTGATAACACGCTAAACACAGAAGACGGAAAAATGGTCGGATAAACATATAGCGATAAATCAAATAAACTGGTGTTTCTAAGTCCCTCGATATCCTTCAAGGTGAGTTTAGCTCAAAAACTTGTAAAATTTTCATTAATTTTACATGCAACAACCAAATAAACCAAAAAACTCGACAGAAAAAAACCGGGTAAACTGACATGTCGGGTTTTGGCTATTTTTTAGAAACCGAATATCGGGTTTAGGCATAAACACGAGATGTCGGTTTTCGGCTTCGGACATGTGAATGAAGATGATATCTCTAATGAATCGAAACACATACTGCAGGAAAATAGGGTGTTGCCACGCCCCCTTTAAAAATCGCATTTATGGTAAAATTAATGGTAACAGAATAAAATCAATGATTAGAATATTATCATAGACTATAGATATATTGTGGTATAATTAAAAAAAGAGAACCTAAACAACCTTTGATTTTAAAAGGCCATTCCGTGAAATAGCGTTATGACGATAGAAGAAGTTGGTACTCGTATACATGATATTGTCATGAGAAAAAAACGCTCGGATTTTCTATCCGAGACCAGTGACCAGTGCCACACCGCCTTAACAACATTTTGATATTGGACCTTAATCAACGATGGAAGGTATATAAGCTTTGCACATCCGATCTTAATTTTTCCACTTTTCTTTCAAACAAACTCTTATATACTGTAACAAAAATTCGTTATTAACCCTTCATGTAAAAGAAAAGCATTTCATTTTATGTTCTGTTTAAATACCTTTGGCGCACAAGTTGTGAACTTTGAGCAAGTGCCTGGAATACGACCATCGTAACTCCTTCACACAAATATGCCGGCACCAAAAACTCCATACGACGATCGGCGTAATGGCCTTTTATAACATCGCTTTACTTTTTGCCAAAATGCTCAAGACTTTTGCTGACTTAATAGCTTCTATTATTGCTTTTTCTTCGGCTCAAAAAAGAAGACATATAAAGCAGAATTCTTCGGCACCAGGAAAAACTATTACTTTGAAGACCCTTCTGCAGAACCAACACATACGCGCAAAGAAATTATGAAAAATCTTAAAAATTTTACATCATATTTCACATCCAACAAAAGCAAGAAAATCGTAAGGAATGTAAGTTTCTACAACCATGGAGGAGCTGTTCTGTTTCACCTCTTCCGTGGCCAAGTGATGAAAGCACTCCTTCTCCCTATTACATCAGTTGAAAGCAAAGTTCATGGTTGTTCGTGGCTAGCACCCACTAAAAACTAACATTAATATGATGAATATGCGGGCATACTGCCGGCGAAAGAAGAAATGAAAAAACAACTGCCACTAATGCATGTCTTACCGTCATAAAAATCAAATATTTGTTAGTTTCCAAGAATAAGTTTTCCTTCAGCCCTTCTTAGTGCTGCAAAATGGAACAGTTGGTTTTAAAAGGAAGCGGAAATGAAAGCTATTGAAATTTATTTATAAATTTATAGGAAATAAATTTAAAGTAATTAATATATAATTTTAAAGTAAAGTAACAAATATTTTTCGTAGTATCCCGAGTACTATGTCAATGTTTCCGAGCTCTTGCGAGTGCTAACTATTTTATATAGGCAGATAGAACTAGAAGTAATTGCCAGATGTTCCTTACCTTATATTGCCAGGTGTCAATGAGAAAATTAAAACTTACTGAGTAACGAAAAAAAAACATTGTAAATTTTTGCTAACAGAAATAGCCTATTTCGACTGACAACACTATATCGTGCAAAGGATGAGTGGAGTCACCTGATTTCCCTAAGGGCTCCCCTGCAAGATTAAAATACATTTTAAATAATACTATTCATTATCTTTGTTAGTGGGTAACATGGAGCGAATTCTTGGTGTAGACATTAAAGCTACCAGTAAGAGTGTGTGGTACTCAAACACGAAGTAGACGTGTGCTACGAGGTCGGACCAAAACTCAAGTCTAGTGCCGGGAGGGCAGACTCCCTCCCTCGAGGCTGACCTGTTTGGAAACGGCCTATCAGAAAGTTGTAGTTTAACACCTAAATCTCATGCAAAGTAAATGCTTGGCGTGGAGTTCCGTATCAACCGGGTGCTATGACCCAAAGAGTGGCAGAGGTTCAAGATAGACCTTAACCATTTACCAAGAGTCAGGTGAAGCCTGCACAGCTAATCTTAAAATAGGCTGCTACAGTTTATCTGGAGAAGCTTTGGTAGTTTATATAAGGTGATCCATCTAGAGGTTTTTTTACAAAATAAAAAAAATTCTAAAATTCAAATCAAGTGTGGAATCTTTTTTATTCATTTGAAGGAAAATTTTTGCCATTTATTTTTTGAATACAATTTCCTTCAAATGTTGGCCGCAACCACGCCTCAGGGCGTTTATTCTGAGAGTGAAATTTTGGATGACTCATACGAGCATTTTGAACGGTATGGCTTTCATGGCACGCGTAATGTTGGCTTCCAAGACCTGAATCATAGCTGATTTGTCAGCATAGACTTTGGACTTTCCGTGGCTCCAAAAAAAAAGTCTAAATTGTGATATCACACGATCTAGGCGGCCAATTCACCGGTCCAAAATGTGAAATTAACTGCTATTTGAATTTACCTATCACTAGAGCCATTGTTTGACCAGCGGCATGGCAAGTGGAACCGTCCTGTTGCAACAAAATGTCGTCAAGAATACGGGCTTCAATTTCAGGTAGTAAAAAGTCCGATATGATAGAGCAATAGCGAGCATTGAAAGTTGCGTTTCGACCATCATCATTTTTGAAAAAATATGGACCGATAATTTCACGAGCCCATAAAACGCACCAAACCGTGGTTTCTCTGAATATAATGCCACCTCTCAAACCTCTTCTGGTTCCGGCAATTTTGTTTATTGACGTTGCCGTTGCTCCAGAAATGGGCCTCATCACTGAACACAATTTTAGTCGAAAACAGCAGGTCTTCTTGTTTTTCGCCGAACGCTCATTTCCATATTATAGTTGCCAACATTTGAAGGAAATTATATTCAAAAGATAAATGGCATAAAATGTCCTTTTGAATTCCAGTATTTTTTTATTTTGAAAAAATACCTCTAGATGGATCACCCTATAGTGCTTTGGGCACCGTGGTTCAGGCCATTATGATGATAATCATGAAAAACTGATATTGATCTATTAAACATCGATTGAAAACAGTTTTTCTAGCCACTGACAAACGCCATCTGGAAATGCTTATTGAAAATGAAAATAAAATATTTGGAATAAAACTGAGTAACAGATTCATAAAAAGCTTTTATTCAAAAAAAATAGGAGTTCCTAAAAATCGAATAAACATAAGGTAATTCAAGTCGTTTGTAGATTATTCCTATTAAAGTTTTTAAAAATTGTAAAACAAAGTTTATTTTTTATAGCAGCATATTTAGACGTTTGGTTTTCAATCTGGCCACACTTTTTTCGGTGTTGGTGTTTTTGACAGCTGTCACTTGATTTATAATCAGATGTTTGGCATTTTTATAATATATAGACTTACTGAAAGGGTGAATGGGCCTAAAACGAGACGGCCACCGATCCTGATTTTAACAACTTTTATTCAGCGATGAAGCTCAATTTGTGTTGAATGGTAACGTCAATAAACAAAATTGTCGCATTTGGAGAAATGAAAATCCACAAGCTATTTTTATATCCTTTAAAAGTCACTGTTTGCTGTGCTCTATGGGCAGAGAAAATCAATTATCCATATTTCTTCAAAAATGAAGCCGGCCTTAATGTTACAGTCAATGGGGAACGCTATAAAGCCACGACTGATGACTTTTTCGTGACTGAATTGGAGGGTATTGATGTTGAAGACGTTTGCTTCAACCAGACGTTTGGAACAACACGCCATACAGCCAACCACATAATCAATTTATTGAAGGAAACTTTCAATGAGGGCATTATCTCGCGTCATGGGTCTGTGGTGTGACCTCTAACATTGTGCGATTTAATACCGCTGGAATATTTTTTGTGGTGTCTACGCAGATAAGCCCAACATGTTTGACGCCTTGAAAGAGAATAGTCGGCTGGTTATTGCTGACATATGGTCCCAAATGCTTTAAAAAGTGGTCAAAAATTGGGCCTTTCGGTTGGAATTTTTTCTAGACAGCCGCGGTGGCTACTTCCCGAAATTATTCTTAAAGCATAATGACAATTTCTTATCTTTATAACAAAACCAAAGTCTTGGCCATAACATTAAATTATATGTGACAGCGCATAGAGGAAGGGACCTAAGGGAAAAAATCAATTTTCACTTATTTTTTTTTGATGTGGACAACATCTGAGCATCGAATGAGACCGATCCCATGCTCCAAAAGTGTTCCCTCCCAGAGATATGCGCGTTTTATGAAAGTGATGGTACATCAAAAATACATGTATTTAAATCTTTAAAATGGCTCTCCTGAACAAAACTGTTTTTTACCCTTAGGTCCCTTTCTATTTTGCGCGTCACATATGCGTTTTATTTTTTCTTGAAAACCACACGTCTGAAAAATCTCCCATTACAAGGGACCACATGTCCGCATAAATTGACCTTAAAATGAATTTTATATTAAAATTTTTTGGAGAAATTTGGCTTCGAATTTAAATATAAGTAGATACAAGTCTTGCATGCAAAATTAATCTTTCACGCTTGACAGAAGTGGCAAGGATTGACAACGTTTTTTTTTCGATTAGAATTTCCTTTACGACAAACTGAAGGTGTCTTTGGATAGTGCTTCAATTGTATTCGAACACCGTTGCCATCATTATGGAATTTTTCGCGCCTTGCGCTTACACTTTTCTCAAGGAACCCCCATGTGCAATCCTTTTCGTTGGCAATGGAACCAGCAATCTCCTCGGCCACCTCAACACCGAGTAAATGGGTATCAATAGGCTTTCCATTCCAACGTAAGTCGAAATCAATATTTTCAATTTGGTAAAGTTTACTTACGAGCAAAGTTTGGAAATCTTTAAAAATTCTACCGAAATTCTGTGTCGGTGGTCGCAACTTTAAGGGTGCTTACTTCAATTTTCAGCCAAAATAATCGTCCAACCCGACAAGCTATGAGTGCTTAGTGGATACATCTGGATCGATATTTTCACTTTTGAATGTTCCACCGCTAAAGGGACACCGTACCGCTCAAAGCGACGAAAAATCGCAGACGTTGGTGTTTTCGTTCAAAATGAGCCAAATCAGCCGATTCCACGTCTTTCTCAGGAATTGGGCATCTCTCACACCACACTGTATAGTATTTTACGAAAACATCTTGGCCTTCATCTTTATAAGATCAAACTGACTCAAGAACTAAACCCACTTGATCATTTAAAACGCCGACGGTTCTACGATTGGGCTCTAGCAAAGTTTCACGAAAATCCAGAATTTCATTGAAAAATCATCTTTAGCGATGAAACTCATTTCTGGCTGAGTGGTTTTGTCAATAAACAAAATATGAGTTATTGAACAGCATCAAACCCAAATGTGGTTCAAGAGACACAATTGCATCCGCAAAAAATTACTGTGTGTTGTGGTTTTCATGCCGGAGATGTGATTGGGCCGTATTCATATTACCGTCAGTGGAGAGCGCTATCGTGTCATGTTAGAAAATTATTGTTGGCCAAATTGGATGAGCTTGACAACGCCGATATGTGGTTTCAACAAGACGGTGCCACTAGCCACACAGCACGCATTATAATCGATTTTCTGAAAGGCAAATTCGGTGAACGTGTTATCTCGAGAAATGGTCCGGTCAAATGGCCACCTCGTCTATGAGAGTTAACGCCATTGGATTTCTTTTTATGAGGCCACATCACGTCATTGGTCTAATTCAACAAGCCAACGAGTTCAGAGACAACATCCAACGCGAAATTACCAACGTTCCAGTTGAAATGTGTGCAAGTGGTGGGAAATTGGGTCCAAAGAATAGAGTGCTGTACACGGCCTCGTGGGGGTTAGATGACCGAAATCGATATTCATTCTTTAAATATAACATTTGTACTACACCTGATTTGAATTTAAACTATATATCCTAAATATTCTGTGTTTTATTAATAAATATAAAATTGTTATGTCCTTAATGGAAAACCCTGTACTATTCTTACCGACTTGATTGATTGCTCTGGATGAAGCGCGAAGAATTTTTGAACTGCGCATACGTTGCCGCTAAAATAAAATAAAACTTATTTGTATTTCACAATCGGTGAAACTAAACGAAAGCGCATCACAAACTTACGCAATATGCATTGATCGGATGTAAATTAAAAATATGATTTTGTTTGAAGTTAAAATAATTAGTCTAAATTCGAATTCGACATCAAGAAAAGCCGACTTTTAGACATTTTTAAAACAAAAAGTCAACCTTTAGACTTTAACCTTTTTATTCCCAAAAGGCGATTAATCGAAAATCGACTATTCAGAAATACAGGCATATATGATTATAATATATCAATTTAGTTTTCAAACGAAACCAAAAAGTAATATGGAGTGGTTGACCCTAAAGTTCCGTTCCCTAAGGCCGAAAATCTTGCTCTTGTACACATATCTAATGGAAATTGTCCATATGGGTACTAAAAAATAATATTATTTCCTCAGAAATTCCAATATGGATTTTTTGTTTAAACCCGGGTAAATTGAAAGCACGGCCTCGGGATACCAGGGACCCTAAATTTGGTTCCCTATACACATGTCTATATGAGTATAGTACGGTAGCTGGTTCAAATTGTTAAAAGCAATTGGCAGGCATTATCAATACAAAATACGAGAAAAGTCTCAAGGCTCTAGCCAACTGTGTTAAAAAAAAACCGCCTACCTATGCGATTTACAAACAATGTCAACTAGAGACTAACAAATATTCACCGACTTGACTAAAAATGAATAAACTGCAATGAATTAAAAAAGAGCTCTCAAACATCATAGTTTTATTTTGTGCCCCAACATGCTAAGATTTTCAGTCGATTTTATCTATTTTCCCTTTTAATTAAATCTTGTCAGCCCCGGCTTTTGTGAATGAGCGCACATTCACCTGCATCTGGAATTCATTTCATTAATTCAAGTGCACTTTAAGGGTGTGGAAAACTGTGCAAAAAGCCAGTAAATGAACAATAGCTATGTTTTTTCAAGTGGCATTACCATGATGTAAATGGTCAGCACGTGTTTAAGGAGTTGTCTAGACGACTGCAAGAGACAACGCCAACAAGCACGGAAAAAGTAATAAAAAGTAAGCAAAACCAACAACAACAAAAATAGTTTTATCCCAAAGCTACCGCAAGTGATGTTGGCCTAGAACTATGCAACGGAAATTACAAAACATTGTAATGCCCCTTAAAATATGGTTTGCCTTTCTGAAACGCTAAAAGTTAAATTACCCCGAAATAGAAATAAAATTCCAAAAAGTTTACATTTTCGACATCATTAACTATGTGAGGATTTGATTTTGTGTAACAAATAACTAAAGTTTTGTACAGAAAGCATGCCCTTTTGGCCAAGAGATAGAGAGAAAAGCAACAACAAAAAGTAAAAAACAACTTCCTAAAGTTTTTCAAATAAATCAAAAGTCTTTCATTATTCCACCAGAACGATCATTTAATTATTTGAAGCTGGTGGGCAACGAACAAAACGTTCATAGCGAACTTTTCCCAAAGAATGCGAAGATGAAGAAAACCCATAAAAAAAACTTTACTAAAGTTTTCTGAAGAAAAAAAAGATAATGTCAGCACAGTAAAGCAAAACATGCTGTGGAAAGCATGACCCTCTAGGCAACACACACCCACAAAAAAGTGTTGAAAATTGACAGTTGTTAATAAAATCTTAACTCACAAAATGAATTAGCTAAATGCCCTGAGTATTAAATAAAGGATACAAAACGGGAAAGAGAAAAACATGCTACAGCTAAAGGCTTTCAATGTAATTAACACGCGCCGATTACTGGCGACCATCCCAAAAACTCTTTGCGATACACATCGATGATTTTGCTTAAAAGCTTTTTATAAATGTGTCAGTAATTACAGTCAATTAACGGTGTAATGGATATAAGTGTCACTGAATGCTCTTTAATACAGCCATAAAGTAAACACGTGGTAACGTTTTGGACATTTGCACGAAATTGTGGTGTTTAGCATATGTGGGCCACGGTGCGTATGACTAACATCGATACACAGTTAAAAGGGAAAAACCTTGAAATTTTCGATACAAAAGAAAATATTGTAAAAATATAAAGAAACTGAAATAAATGGTAACAATGCAAGCAGTCTTTGTTTTATGCACCAAATATTTTTTTTCGAAGAAAATATTCTTAACCCGAAAAGATACTACGATACCGGCATGTTTGAGATAAATAAAGTTTCTTATCGTTTCCAGGACAACAAACTACGCTTACACTTTAGAAATTTTACCTGAATTGCTATAAATGTATTTTTCTCAAATGATTTTTAGTTCAAGGTATGTTGACGTATTATCTCTTTATATCTTTAATGACATTTAGGAATACTTGTATTCTCTACTTCACATAGTGACACAGTGGATAATGGCTTAGTGTATATGTTTTTATTACCAAAATTGAAAGTACAAAGGCATATTAACAATTCCGACACTTTTCCAACTTTCCTCATAGTTATACGAAATGCAATACTGCTCCCACCAAGTACTATCAAATTTTAAGAGCGTTCCGTCAATAAGTTTGTGTTTAACAGCTGTTCAGAACATGCAACCTCAAGGATTTTGTTAAAATGGAAAAAAGTGAATTTCGAGTGCTCATTAAACATTATTTTTTAAGGCAAAAAGCTGTCAATCACACCAAGGAAATGCTTGATAAATACTAATGGGACTTGGCACCATATATTACAATGGTAAAAAAGTGGTTTACTGACTTTCGTTGTGGTCGCACAAGTACAAATGACTCGAAACGTTCTGGACGGGCAATTAAGGGTTATACACCCCAATAAGTCAAAAAATCCATGATATGGCGTTGGCCGATCGTAGAGTGAAATACGCATTTCATATGGCAGTGTTTTAATTTTACATAATCATTTGGGTTTAATGCAAGATGTCTACCGCGTTTGCTTTCAAATCGCCATAAACGTAATCGTGTGACAACTTCAAAGGATTGCTTGGAGAAAAAAAGTTGTTTCTCCGGATGAAGCGACTCCGAAAAAGACCAAGGTGACTTTGTCGGCCATAAGGTGATGGCAACAGTTTTTTGAGATGTCACTGTAAAAAACACAAATGATGGTCGTACGTCAAAACGTTCTAAGTACGTTTATGCTAAAAAATATCAAACTTTCCAATGAAAATGCCAGATAGCGCCGGGCAATACTTAGTGTTCTGGCCTAATAATGAAAATGTAAAAATTTATCAGCAAAAAAGGTTTTATTGTCTTCAGCATGATTTATGTACTTTTCCATGCGCTAAAACCAATTGTCGAAGCACTTTTTCCACTCCTATTGAGACACCTGACAAAAAATTGTTTTTTTTGTTAAAGAAACAGGCGACCATTTGCTTCGAAGTGCTTCTTCCACGAACAACTTTCGTTCGATTTGGCACGTCTTCGAAGACCCACGCGGTCGATTCCTGTTTTGTTTCGGGCTCATACGCTTAGATCCATGATTCCTCACCTGTGACGATCGTATTTTTTCAAAATTTCTTTGCACCAATCGACACGAGACTGTTTCTGAACGATTGTCTAATTGTGCGGGATCCACACTTAGTGTTGCCTAGCGCCATCTGATATCTCCATGGTAAAGTTCGAAATTTTTTAGCATTAATGTACTCAGAATGTTTTGACGTACGACCATTATTTGTGTTGTTTACAGTGACTTGAAAAAATCAATTTGGCTAAAAAATGGAATTAACTCGTGAACATTTTCGTGCGATCAGTTTTCACAACTTTCGACGAGTATATTCACGACAAGAGTGCATCGATGAAATTAAATTTTTGTAAGGCGATGAAGCACCATAGCCTTGTGAAAACCTGGTTTAATGAGTTCAATCGCGGCCGACGCTCGCACAAAGACGAAGGTCGCCCAAAAACGGCCGTTGTGCCAAAGAACATTAATGCTGTGCGTAAACTGATAACGCAAGATCGCCATGTGACAAACCCTGAGATAGAGGCATCCTTGGGCATTTCTTCCACCAGCATACATTAGATATTACATGAACACCTGGCCTTCAAAATGGTTCGTTCTCGTAGGCCAGAAATATATAGGAATCCTCGTATGGAACTAAAGCCCATCACAAAGAAAAAAACAACAAATGGACCGTTTACTTTATCTTAGTTTTCGTAGCAAAATTTGCTTTTATTTGAACAACCATATCTCCATATTGACTCGCCCGTTAATACCATGCTATCGATACGATTTGTAGGCCACAGAGCCCAAAAGTCTAGTAACTAGGCACTTTTTTGAGATACACGCTGACAAACATGGCTAGATCGTCTTAGAAATTTACGACGATCAAGAATAAACATAATTTATAGCGTGCCATCTCAATACTTCGAGGTGTTTCCATCGGATTGACAACTTTTATATACCATGCATCCTTCAGTGAAGGGTATTAAAATGGTCCGCTTTTTGGTCCATTCGCACGTCCCCTATTTCAGCCATAACTGAAAATTCAAAATTACTTTATATTTGGATTTCAGCGAAATTCACGTAAATAATACCCACCCACTGAATACCTAAAGTCTTGTCCTTACAAATTGGCTAGGATGGGCCAAAATTTGCCGATATCTATTTTTCGATAGCTGAGGAAAAAAAAGGTGCACCACGACTTAACAAAATTACTAGGTTACCAAATTCCTCAACTTTTTTTTAAACGTTATTTTGGTAGGTAATAAAAAAAATATTTGTACATATTGAACAGGGACTAACCGGCTCAAGACCTCTTGGTCTATATTTAAAAAGAAGACAAATTTTTAACAAAATGGCAATGTACATTGATTTTCGTGGCTGCACACTGCTTTTATTATGATTTTGGTTCCGTGCCAACCCTCTTCAGAAAGCTTTGCTGCAATTGTTGGAAGTAAAACAGAACCGTATAAGTCCAGGTTCTCCCCAACCGAATGAGAACTACTTTTGTAAACCTTACTTTTCAAGTTTTCTTCACACAATTGCCCACGAAAATACAACTCACTCTTGCCACCTCCAAAGAGACTCCACATCGAGAGCCATCAATAGATTTCTTTTACAACGTGTGTGTGTGTCGTAACTCTGTAAGGCCAGGGAAGAGCCTGGCCTTATAAAGTTCGGTTTTACTTTCAACAATTTCAGCAAAGCTTTCTGAAGAGGGTTGTTACGGACCCGAAATCACGATAGAAGCAGTATGCAGCCACGAAAATCAATGTCACTTTGCCATTTTGTTAAAAACTTGTCTTCTATTTAAATATAGAAGCAAGAGGTCTTGAGCCGGTTAACCGCTGTTCAATGTGTAAAAGCAACAGCCAGAAATAAAACAAACGAGCTAAACAAAAAATATTTTTTTTTAAATATAACCTTTTCAAGGTAACATACAAATATACATTGCCACATACAATACAATAAAACATATAAGAGAGAATCGATCAGTCGTATTTCTATTCTCACGCGCTTTATTTCTTTTAAGTTTTCGAGCAAAAGAAAAACTTCGTACTTAATTTTCTGAACCCATTACTAAACTGAACCTTAAAGTTTTTATATTATGAAAATGTTGCCAATAAATCCCAACCCACTATTTTGGAGATCTTTCTGCATGCGTAACTCATAAATCAGCAATTATTTGTTGCTGCGACATTTGCTGTTGCTTCAGCTTTTAAATCATTCAGAATTTCTTAGCCTGTTTAACATGCCTTGAACATTATTAATTCCTTTCTCTCAGCACACACACACTCGAGGGTTTGTATCATTTGACACTACACGCTGTTGCTGTCGTTTGTGTCAGATTTAAACTTGTTTTGTTGACATCCACTACCACCCCGGCTCTGACCCCGGATATGACTTTTGAACTTTCTGTTGTTGTCGTTAAGCGGAAACCCAAAAGACAACAGCAAGAGAATACTTGAGGCATTATTTCGAAATGGAAAAATTTTAGCCCGCAAAATGCGAACATTAATATTGACAGAGAGTCAGTGACATTTTTAACATACAAAACGTGCCGGGTGATATTGAGTCGTATTCTTTAGTGGGCCATAATGCGAAATGGCCCTGTGAACAGAAGAAACGAAAGAAGCAAAAAGAAGAAAATGAAGATTTATCTCAAGGCTGGTGCGAGTTTTAACAGGAAATTGCTTATTTCATTGTGGCCTCGAGATTTTTTGCTTCAATAATAAAATATTATTTAAGGCTCGTTTTTTTAGAATAACACCATTTTAAGTCTCAGATGTTGCTTTCGCTGCTCAGTTCTAGGTTTGTTTGTACAACTTTTGGTTTATTACCTTTAAGGCTGTTTGACTTTGATTAGAATTTGTACTTCCTACAGGCACTTTAAAATTTTCCAGCACTTTCAAAGTTAAATTTTTAAATAGCACCTATTTTTTAAGGGTGTCCATTTGGTTTTGTGTAATGTTACAAACATCAAAAACAAGGGTATCAACAACAAGAAGGCCAAGAGCATTTGCAGCGATAACAACAATGGTCTTCTCTTTAGACTTCAGTCGTGTTAAGAGATTTGTATGTGGCTGAAATGGCTTATAAGGCTTATCATAAATGCCGAGGCTGAAGAACATACAGACATGTTAAAAGTTTAAAGGTATTGTGGTGGATCTCCTAAGGGCTGCGTATTTTTGTTGTTTTTTAGAAACTGATATTTTAAAGCAATAATAAAGCAGTAGAATTTTGCTTCATAAAATAAGTAATTTTGCTATATTTATTTCTATGTATTTCTGGCGCCATCTTCCATTTCAAAGTTTGAGGTTTTTTAACATACACGAACTCAGGTCGTTTTGACGTAAGACCATCATTTGTGGTGTTTACAGTGACTTGAAAAAATCAATTTGGCGAAAAAATGATATTAACTCGTGAACAATTTCGTGCGATCATTTTTCATAATTTTTGACATTGATTATCACGACAAGATGTCATCGATGAACTTTAATCTTTGTATGGCAATGAAGCACCATCCTATAGCAGTGTAAAAAACTGGTTTAATAAATTCAATCGAGGCCGACGCTCGCTCTAAGGACGTCCAAAAACGGCCGTTGTGCCGGAGAACATTGATGCCGTGCGTGAACTGATAATGCAAGATCGTCATGTGAGATAATACCATCCTTGGACATTTCCTCCACCAGCATACATTCGATATTGCATGAACACCTGGCTGTAAACAAGTTTTGTTCTCGTTGGATCACGCAAAATTTGGCAATCGCTCAAAAAAAGGCTCGTGACGATTGGTGCAAAGAATTTTTGAGAAAATATGATCGCGGTGCTTTTATAAGACCGTCAAAGGTATCGAATCATGAATCGATGCGTATTAGCCCAAACAAAACAGCAATCGACCGTGTGGATCTTCGAAGACGAGCCCAATCCAACGATAGTTGTTCGCGGAAGAAGCTCTTCTAAGCAAATGGTCGCCTGTTTCTTTGGCAAAACTGGTCATGTAGCGACTGTTTCGCTTGAGCAACGTAGGAGGTCAATTCTGAGTGGTACACTTCATTTTGTTTGCCTAAAGTCTTCGGGGAAATTCGAAAAACGAACAAGAGAAAACGAATCATTGTGCACCATGGCAATGCGAGCTCTCACACCTCGACTCAAACCAGGGCCTTTTTGTATGGCCAAAACGTCGAATTTATGGGTCATCCGCCGTACGGCTCTGACTTCTTTCGCGCACAAAAAAAAATGCCTGGTCAACGATTTTCGTCGCCATAAGATTTTAACAGCAAACCATGTTTTCATGGTTCAAAAACCATGTTTTGGATGTGTCTCAATCGGAGTGGAAAAAGTGCTTCGACAATTGGTTTGAGCGCATGCAAAAGTGTATAAATCATGCTGGGGAAAACTTTAAAAAACAATAAAACCATTGTTGGTGATAAATATTTGCATTATCATCATTAGGCCAGAAATATATATAGCAGCCCTCGTATCACATACATTTTATAAAAATTCTACAAATATCGGAAATATATGCCTTGCAAAGTGTTTTTTATTTTCAAAAAATACATCAAAAAAATATAGTTGTTCCAATGAGAGTTTCTTTTAAAATTAAAAAAAAATCTTAACAAAATTGAATATTATAATACAAAATGATCATCGTATATGCATACAGATTCAAATCTATGTATATGGTACAATAATACAGGTAGTGTCGACTATCCGCGGATTATTTACTTTTTTTATTGTGTTTGAAAAAAAAAATGTCGAGTTTTCTTTTATAAACAAAAAATGACACTTGAAATTTAAATTTCTCTTAATATTTTAACCAGCAACTTTGACAACTTCACTGTGTACTACAAAAACAATTGCCTTTTGCTTTTGAATTTGTTGTAGCTGATACTACTACCTGTTATGTGCTATATTTATGTGCAATTTTAAGAAATTAATTATTAAAAATTCTAACAAAATTTATTTTATATTTCGTAAATTTAAACTTTTACGAAAAATAAGATGTATACAGGGTGATTATTTCACGACTGGATAAATTTTACCAGCGTATTCGTTGGCTCATTTCATAAAAATATTCCATCTGCGATCATGCCCGAAAGTGTAAGGGGGTGAAATGCCAGCGGTTTGAAAATTTTCGGATTGGTGGTCGAAGGTTAATAGGGTAAAATTGTTAAGTTCTGAGCGGTTTAAAATTTTTCAGATTTTTCTTTTAAAAGTTAGGCAAAAAAATTAGCATTTCAGTCCAAAAGTCATAACTTTCGAACGATAGGGCCTCTGAGCTTCGTTTACGTAATTTTGGAAAGGTAAGCAATTTTTTAAGAGGAAAATCTGGAAATTTTCTTGGATTTTCGGGCATGGTAGTAGAAGACATATTTTCATGAAATGAGCCAAGGAAGACGCTGGTAAAATTTGAATGGAATGACAAATTTAATATACCATACATCCTTCAGTGAAGGGTATTATAACTAATCCGTTTTTTGGGCCACGCTTACTACCATAATCTCAGCCATAATTTAAAATTACTTTACTTTTGCGTTTGTAGCAAAATTCACGTATATTTGAGTACCCAGGGTGGCTAGGGTGGTCCAAAATTTGTCGATATCGATTTTTCGATAGCTGAGGGAAAAAAGGTCCACATATCAAAATAACTAGGGAGCCAAATTCCTCAACTTCTGGGCTTCGTTTACGTAATTTTGGAAAGGCAAGGGGTAGAGCAATCTTTTAAGAGAAAAATCTGGAAATTTTCAAACCGCTGCCATTTCGCTCCTTGGATTTTCGGGCATGGTCGTAGATGGACATATTTTCATGAAATGAGCCAAAGAAGACACTGGTAAAATTTTTATTAGGAACCATATCACCATGGGTATAAATTAGTCGAATATTAAAACTAATATGATAATACTTAAAGTATCCGTGACTAAATTGTATTGTTTTTTAACACCATTGTCAAAGGGGGTCGTTTTTTGGGCTACTAGGGCCCATATGAGCCCGGGGCCCAAGTAAGAACAAATCTAAATTATAGGTACATTTATGATACAATTTCTGGATACCCATAAATATCCGAGTATTAGAGAACATTTGTGGGCTCTTAGTGTCTATAGACCCAATGACCACGCCCATACTTGAGGCGTTTTATGTGTCTACAGCTATAGATATCAAGGAAATCTTTTTTTTGATTTAATTACTATTAGATTTTTATTAGAAAAGTGAAAAAAAAATTAATTAGGATTTTTTAGTACCTCAAATCATAACTTTTTCAAAACTAACCGATCTGCAAATATTTATCTTTTTTCTGGTAATTTATAAGCCATAATCTCTTTTTGTTTTAACTGAATTGTGTTTTCAACCCACACACAGGCGCGTGATTCATACGCCATGGGCCCCAAAAATTGCACTTAATGTTCTGGGACATGTAAGTAGGTATCAAGAAAAAGTCAAATATCGACCCAAATATAAGATTTTGCGTAATTTGGGATTTGCCTGGTCCATGTAGTATCAAGGGAACCGAAAATTGGCCTCCTTATGTTATGGATATATGGGTATTTAAAGAGAGTACAATTTCATTCAAAGATATTTAAAGGGCTAGGAGCTTTGATCAATGGGCCAACCCATGGACCAATGTAGAGTGCCGAAAAATAGGTCCTTTCGTACGTTGACATAAGGATACATAAAAACAATGACATTTTTAGAAAAATTGGAATATCGGTTTGCCTTAGCAGGAGGCTCTATCTAAGGGAGTGGTCTATGCACCCTTGGTGCATTATAAATGACATTCTTTCAATTTTTAAAAAAAGAAGTCTTCGGTATTTGTTATGTCTGTGTTACTATCCTGTAGATTTCAGAATAATTTCTATGAAGATTATGAAGAAGTATAGCGATTAGTTTTATCCAGTATTAGACCACAAGTATTGGTAATGATTCCGCGAGATTATTTGCAATTTTTCCCGAGGATTGGGTATAACTCAGTGTAATTTTGCTTGAGTCGAGTGTGGATATTCAATCTCATTGTCTTTGAGTGATTAAAATAATTGTTCTTGATCCTTAACTCATTTGACGTATTATTTACCAGATTCCTATTTGCATTTATATACAAATAAAATTTCTTCGTGTTTGACTAGCTGCAATTGCTTGTTTTGCCGTATAAATTTATTTAATTACATCGGTGTCTTTCTTACTGTTTCTTCTTTGCTCGGGATAGACGAATCTCCAACTTTCTTTACTCCCGATAATAAAACCAGTTTAATAAAATTATTATGCACTTTAATATTCCCCCATACTTTCTAATTATACAATGATCTGGATATTAGAAAGTCTCCAAAGGCAATTTTCTTTACTTTCATGTTAATTTCTAATCTACTACAAAAAACAAACTTTTCCCATTTTTTCTCAGCGCTCGACTTTATTTTACATACCCTTCTTTGTTTTATTTCAATAATTTCAATATTCTATTGATAAAACTTTTTCTATTTTTCCGTGCTTTCTCTTTGCCTTCTTCCATTATCAACTAATTACAAAGCCTATAATTGATATCAACTCCCTCCAACTTCGCTATAAAAATAGCCATGAATATTATAGTCGAAAGCAAAAATCGTATCGTGAGGAAATGAAATAACATGACACAACGCAGCAACAGAAAATAAACTTTGCTACTTTGTAGTACCTTTGGTTGGAGCAAACTGTCACATATTCCAAAGTTTTTTTTTCCTTTCAACATGCCTTTCTCCAAATTCCCATCTTATCCTTTCCACTTTTTGACTTTTGGGTTGCCATTCTACTGCTAAGGGGTAGTACTCAAGAAAGTGTGAAGTCAGTTGAAGTTTGCAATAGCACGAGTTAGAACGCAAAAAAAAGAAATAGGAAGCTGTTACTGACTTATTCCCCAGAGATTTCTTATCTCTGCCAGATATAGATTGTCATGTCAGGGCACAGTATATGACTGGAAAAGGGCAAAATGTCATGTAACGACGACTGAGAAAGCTAAACACGTTTGAACATGATGATTTGCCAAAATGTAACGCTAAAGAAGGATGAACAGAAGGAATTATACAAGCGAAAACAGATGGAAAAAACACAAGGCAAGGGCGGAAAAAAGTTTAAAAAGCCATTTAGCAACATTATCTTTTTTAAACAAAAATTGAATTTTCTTCTGGCCCAGAAGAAAGCTCATGTTTTTGAAAAGGATGGTTTAATTTAAAATGTAGGTATTCTTGAAGGATTATCCTCTTAAATGGCATGAAATTCACTTGAGCTTCATGGGTTTGCAAAAGTTGGAGTACTTGGCGTATGATTGATATTAATTATGGGATAGGCTAAGATGAAAGATTGTGGGCGGATATGAGGGAATTCTTTCAATGAACATTCCGAAAGTGTTGCGTAGATTTTAAAGGTCATGGTGTTTATGAAGTTTTACAGTATACCCTTCAGCTGTAGTACAGGTTTTTCTGACTTATTGTTGGTATTTGCAACACCTTAAAGGCTAAGAGATACCCTTTGGTAAGCAAATGGTCAGAACATTTATTACGAACCTTAAAATGTTTTTGCCGTTCGCGAAAATGTGTCTCTGGTACTAATCCTAGCTGTATTTTGCCAATAACTTCGGCAGTTATGATAGTCACATAAGTCAAATTACAGTTTTTGAATTGTTAGAATAAAACGCAAATTCGGTAAAATTTTTAAAAAAATCGGCGGCTATGAAAGCTTTCATCTGTTAATGCACTAAACTCTTCTTTCATACGTTGTAAAAGAAAATCTGAAGATGGCTATAAATGTAGAGTCTCTGTAGGTAAAAGTATTTTCTTGGACAATTGTTTGAAAAAAATTGAAAAGTGAGATTAAAACAGTAGTTCTCATACGTTTGTTGAGAAACTTAAAGAGTTCGGTTTTCCCTTCAACAATTGCTGCGAAGCTTTTTGATGAGAGCGCCACGGACCCGAAATCGCGATAAAAAAACAGTGTACAGCCACAAAAATCGATGTCACTTTGCGGTTTTGTAAAAAAAAACTTGTTTTCTATTAAAATGTAGATGCAGGAGGTCTCGAGCGGTTAATCCCTGCTTAATGTTTTTTTTTTAAGAACAAAAGTTTTTTTAGGAAACAAAATGTGTTTGCTCGTTTGTTTTATTTCGGTCTATTGCTTTTACACATTGAACAGGGAGTAACTTGCATCTATATTTAAATAGAAGACAAGTTTTTAACAAAATGGCAAAGTGACATTGATTTTCGTGGCCAGTTAATCTCTGTTCAATGAGAAACAAAATGTTTTTAAAAAACAAAATTTATTTTAAAAAATGTTAAATGAATATAAACATTTAAAAAAAATATATATAATTTGCCTAAAAATATATAACATTTTTTAAAAAAAATATATAACATTTTTTAAAAAAATATATCTAATTTTTAAAAACAATATATATAAATTTTTTAAAAAAATAAAAAAAAATTCTTAATATATATTATAAATTTTTTTTTAAATTTATTTTTAAAAAATATATACTATTTTTAAAAATATAAGTATAATTTTTATTTGTTGGCAAATGTGGTTTGAAAAATTAAATTTTTTAAAGAAAATAAATTTACTAATGAAACAAATTATTTTAAAAAAATGTTACACTGCATAAAATAAATCAAAGTGATCCAAATTTCGACCCAAATTTCGTACAAATCGGTAAATCTGTTCCAGAATAGTTTTGTTAAGCCCGAAACTTTATTTTTTGGTAATTCAAAATTTTTAAAATCCCCCTCAAAAAAAAACTAAAAGTTCTATAAACTTTTCAAACAGATAAACATTTAAGGTACCTTATCTGTGCGATTCAAAACCAAATTATACAATTCTTTTGAGACATGTCTGTCTGTCCCTATAGCCGTCTGTGTATCTGTCGCTGTAATGAATGTAGAGATCACAGTTATTTACAGATTTCGGTGAAACTTTGAACAGTCTTTAAGTTTAAAGCACAGAAGCGCCCTACAAAAATATATCCAATTCTTTCCATATTTTGATGTCATACATAGGTTTTGCCCGATTTCAGAATATTTAGCTCTTATAGCCGCATATTACACCCGATAGACCACGTAGGTCCATATTTTCGTATAGCCCCCATACAAAATTCCTTTCAATTATAAACCTACAGCTCAGAAAGCTCATATTATTGATCAAATTCGCTATACAATGGTCCCTCCCGACTTGAGGTCCAGCCGATCTGAAGGCAATCAATCAAAGGCTCCAGACAAAATGGCGTAGCGTATCTAATAGCTGGTCACGTCCAACTTCAGATGTTTTAATTGTGATTATTTCGTTTTTTAGAAATCACAACATTGGCGAGTCACAGCATTCAACAGCATACCAACACATGCAACTTATAAAACTTTCCTTATGGAAACAAATAACTCTTTGTACCTAGGAATTTGTACCAGCAATCCAATTTCACTTCGTTGCCTCTAATCATCATATTTTTAATTGTGTATTTTTTAGTGAGGAAACGTTTTGTTTTTGAGCCAATGAACAATTAAGGGATGTGTTTAACCTTTTCAGCAGGGAGATACTGCTGACGCGAGTATTTAAGATAATATTGGAATACAAATCATGGTCAGAAAGGTGCATTTTCCCATGCAATGAGGTTTTAGGAGAATCTACTGGCGCGTAAACCATTAAGGTGACGACCATTAAACAAATGTGGTTGCTCAGCTTACTGTTACCTTCCATACAAGAGGCTCTTTACGAGATTTCCTTTATACTTCCGCATCTTCCTTTTGAAGCTCACATATTTTTATGTTACTGGACATTAATGTTGAATTCTTCTCTTGTCTGAAACCTCCTTTACGAAAAACTTACTTCGTTCACTAGTCAATTTGAGTTTTATCTTCAGTACGCTTCAGCCAATCTTAAATAAGTGTTAAAAAATATTATTTGTATGCAAAGACTCCGACAAAATATTGTAAAGTAAGCCACACCCCTTTACTTTAGAGTACGGAAACTTTTTTGATGTGATATGTCTATAGTCACATGTCGGCTGCTAGTTGATCACTTGATATATCGGGTGATCAATATAGATGTTTTTTTAAAAAAAAAAAAAATTCAAGTCAAGTGTAGAATCTCTATTGTTTATACAAAAAGACATTTTATGCCCATTAGTTTTTGAATATAATTTCCATCAAATGTTGACAACTGTATTATGCAAATGAGCGTTCTTCCGCTGATCCGCGGTTTTCATCTAAAGTCCCAATTCTAGCGCATCGGCAACGTCAATAAATAAAATTGCCGCCTTTGGGCTAAAGAGCAACTAGAAGAGGTTAAAGAGGTGTCATTATACCCAGAGAGACCCACGGTTTGGAGCGGTTTATGGGCTGGTGGAATCATATTTTTTCAAAAATGATGATGAGCGGAACGTGCATGGTGATCGCTTTTGGGCCATAATATCGAACTTGTTGCTACCTGTAATTGAAGCTCGTACTCTTGACGACATTCGGTTTTAACAAGATGGCGCCACATGCCTCACAGCCAAAGTAACAATCAATTATTGAAGGAAACTTTTGGTGAGCGCATTATCTAGTGTCGTGGGCCTGTGGCGTGGCCACCAAGATCGTGCAATTTCACACCTTTGGACTATTTTTTATGGGGTTATGTGAAGTCGCTTGTCTACGCAGATATGCCCGGTACGATTAAATATGCAAGAGAATATTCGGAGCGTTATTGCTTACATACTGCCCAAAGTGGTCAAAAAGTGGTGCTCTCGGTTAGAATTTATTTAAGTCAGGCATGGCGGCCGCTTCTTTTTAAAAACATAAAGGCAAATCCTTATATCTATACTAGAGCTAAGTTCTTGACCATAACATTAAATTATATGCGTTTTATTTCTTCTTGAAATCCACGCGTCTTAAAAAAGGTAATTATACAAATCTAGTGCATTGGTAATAATGCCAATCCTCACAAGTTCATCTTAAAAACAATGCGTTCCCACAAAGTCCCTATTTGCTGAAAAATGAGGCTAGGCGGCAATAACTGTCCGGTATTTTTCAAAAACGTTTAAGGGATTGCTATTGCAGTCAACAAAATCCGATTTACAATCCCATGCCCCATATATACTTTACATAATAATGTGAGTTTCTGCACGCAGAAAAAAGTATGGTTGGGGTGACCATATTCGAAGAGGATCATACTATTGTTGTTTATATGGTTGATGCACAACAATATTATGATCCTCACAACAAAAGTATGACTCACACACAATCATAGTATGATTCTCACAACGTACTATGATGCTCACAACAATAGTATGATTCACACTCAACCATACTATTACCTCCACAACCATATTATGACCCTCACAACCATAGTATGTTTCTCATACAACCATAGTATGCTCCTCACAACCATAGTATGATTCACACACAACCATACTATGAACCCCAGAACCATAATATGATTCGCACTCAACCATACTATGATCCCCAAAATTATTAGGATTGCGTAATGTTATTATTCAAAAATAGATATTTTTATCAAGCAACTTATATTAAATTACATTACAATAAATTAATAGCCAGAATCGAGGCCATGTTTTTATTAAACATTTCATTCAAAAAAACAAAAGTATTTATTCCAACGGCAGTCGAAAATACTTTTAGTTGCCAGCAGGGGTGAATGCTACCTTACCATCCGTAGACCCCAAGTAACGAATGTGATTAAACCATGATCAATGGCTACATACTTAAGTGCAGGAAGATTTTAAAAAAACGAGAACCAGTCGGTAGTAGAGTATTTAACTGAACAAAGTAAACACAATTAAAATCCCTCGAACTACCTTCCAATTGTTGTTGTTTTTTTTATTATTGACAACAACCAAGCACTTTATCGTGTGTATGTATTTTTTTGGTATATCAAAAAAAAAAACATACGCACACACATACATGTACGCTGTATAAAACCTGTTTTGTTATGTTCATATTCACAACCATACGGTATGATTGCCGTAATCATATTATTATTAACGTAAATTTTAAGCAACAAAACTTTAGTTGCACCAACCATGTTTATATGGTTGCTAAAACCATATTTTCATTTCTAAATTATACTATTGTTACATAATAATACTATTGTTACATTTCAACGATATTAATATTGCCGCAATCATACTTTTGTCAAAATGAAATATATAAAACAATGCTATGGTTGCGACGAACATGCTTTTATTGTAGAAAACATATTATTGTTGCGGTGACCATACAGTAACCATATCTTTTCTCTGCGTGTGCATAATTACCACTTTAATTCCCTAACTTCCTCAAACTTAAATTTACACATGATTTCTCTTTTTCGGCCTGAGAAAT
Organism: Hydrotaea diabolus; assembly: GCA_963513945.1. Classification (NCBI taxonomy): domain Eukaryota; kingdom Metazoa; phylum Arthropoda; class Insecta; order Diptera; family Muscidae; genus Hydrotaea; species Hydrotaea diabolus. Next base: position 14,457,725 of record OY740717.1, on the reverse strand, counting down.
TGGACTCCATTTGAGGCTTTTTTAATCGTTCGCCTATATACCCCCAAAAAACTTTCAGTTTTAACTACTGCATTTTCGATTATCTTCATTAAAAACCTCCTTTGCTTTGAGAATCTCCAGTTTTTTATGATCCTCCTGCACTAACAAGTTTCCTGTATCTACTTAATATAACATGCACTATCTCAATACGAACATTTTACGCCGCTAATGTTGCCTGAAATTGCATAAATTCGAACAATTTCCTTTTAAGCAGATTTATGTGATAACCTAGATACAGGAAAACGAAACAACATTCACACTTTACTTGTATGCACTTGCAAGGAGGCGTTTATATAAGCCTCGGAATGAATGCATGAAATAAACACACATTTTCCGAAAGACACATTTTTCCAGCACTTTATTTCGCCCACAAAATGCCGTAGAAGGCTGGGTCAGCAAAAGTAGAGAAAATGTGATAAAAACGAAACCAAAAAATCAATAAAAAAAATTCAAGAAATAAGAATCATTTTCCATTCTTACCCATTTCAATAAAGCATAAATTATCAGGCCATTTGGGAATAAGTATCGGAAATGTATGCAAATAACTACGTACTACTTTAAACATACATATGTACGTATGAACGATATATGCAAATGTATGTGAGTTCACATATACACATGTATCCAATATATAACCATGTACGTATATAAGTGTCTGCAAACCCCGAAAAGCTTTTTGGCCACCCTTTTTCCCTGCTTTAAAATTTATGAATGTTTGTTTTAGATTCTTTAAAATCAGAAGATATGCAAATTACCGGATGCTAAAATATGAGAATTATCACTTTTCGTATAATATGGCACAGAGGGAAATTTGTGATATAATCATAAATTAAACCAAAAATTAAAAAAAGATAAAATCTCAATATTTAAAAAAGAGTTTTAAAGATTCTTTAAAGTGCTGATATTTGGTGAATCCATTTAAGGCTAAACACAGATCCGTGCCCTTGCGATCCGTGCCCTTAAACGGCCTATTTACAAAATAGGACGTATACCCATTTAGAATCCCAAGAAATGTAAAACTATAGGATCGTCAGGTAAATTCTTGATCTGCTGCGTTCTGTCATTAATCATTTTGGGGATCCAATACCCTTATTTAACGATAGGTCGGTCTGTGGGGAACTATGCTGCCAAGTATTGACACCACACGTGAGCAATACAGAGTGGAAACATCCAAACTTGCCAAAACACCACTCTGAGAATATGAGAAGATGTAGATATTGTCCATACACCGTCACAACTTGTCGAATAAGTACTTGCTAGGATGTTACAGAAGGGCTCAAAGGTCCAACCTCCTTACGGACAGGCAACCCCTACCCTGGCACGTCAGTGGCGATCTTGATGATCTAGAGAGTTTTAGCTTTACAAGCGGAAATCTCTAGACTTAAGGGCCTATCAGGCCGAGTGAATGTCATGCTAATAGACCATCCTCAGTATTGGAGTTATATAAGTATAACTTGGTGATGAAAATGGAGTATATTCTATTTCACTGGAAATTTTGTAGTGCGATGCAATATTCAACCGAATCATTTAGGGTGTCCATCTGGAAACTAACCAGACAATAAAAAGTATGCCGGCATTCATCGTGAGTGTTTTCGGCTATGACGCATATCAACTTTGGTTCAAATCTCTGTAAGAACGTAAAACATTTTCCAGTTGAGGTTTTTCCACTAAAAGATGACGGCGACTTTACTGGAAGGAGCTCAATTTCTAAGCTATGTAAATTTTTTTGCATATATTACACGTTCGGAGCCGGCCTGAACCTTAGGTTGTGACCTGTGAGAAGCTCACAGAGTTACGTTGTCTTATTTAAATTTAGAGGGGGTCCAAATATAACCTACTTACATTTTTTTTTGCTCGAAAAGTTTATGAATCCCGTCTTTATTATCTTATAAATGGCTGCTACAGAGTGGGCTAAAATTACCATGGTGTTTTAAAATGTAATAACTTTTTCGTTTATATATTTTTTTTTCATATTATATAAATAACACTTGCAGTATACATAATGGAGAGATTCACAACTGAACAAAGAACCAGAATAATAGAATTTTATTATTTATTATTCATGAGTGATGAAGCTCGTTTTCATTTGAATGGCTTTGTGAATAAGCAGAACTGTTGGTTCTTGGGTCTAAAAATCCAAGAGCCATTCATCAACGCCAATTGCACCCCATCAAGGTATCTGCATCTGCAAATATAAGATAGAAGTGCTGAAACTGTAAATAGAGAGCGGTATCGATTTATGATAGAAGATTTTTTAAGTTCTGCTCTTGAAAACAGCCCTGAGATTTGGTTTCAGCAGGATGGAGCCACTGCCCACATTGCCCGAGGCACAATGGCACTTTTAAGTCAAATTTTTAGATAGCGAATAATTTCCAGAAATTCGGAAATTATTTGGCCAGCGCGATCGCCAGATTTTTCAGTACTCGGCTATTTTCATTGGGGTTATTTTAAGGAGTGAGTATAAGTATATATGAAGACAATCCTTCAACGAGACAACCTTCAACTCAAGGCCAACATTGTTGCTCAAATTCGAACGCTACAGCTACATATTTTGAAATATGTAATAGAAAATGCTCTAAAACGATCCCATCATTGCAAAGCTGAAAGCACGAATCATTTACGAGTAAGTGACATTATTTTCCATACTTAGTGTAAAAAATTTCCGGATTGACCGAGCATATGTCTTATGAAAGAAAGCAGTACGGACTATATTACTCGTATGCAGTAAAATTTCGATTTATTAAATTTTTTTATAAATATTAGATTAAGTCATCGTTTTTTTTTTAAAATTTAGCAAATTTGCGAATAGTCTTACAAATCCAAAACAAAAGTAAGATTTCTGGGACAGTTATAAAAGTTGAAGTTTTAGAAAAAATAATGGGTACATCCGCATTAATGCCATTCGTTTTAAGTATTTGCGGTCTGAGGCTGTCAAAAATCTTAAGAAATTTTCTTAAAACTTAAACAAATCCACAGCAATAATTAGACTTTTCGGATCGCCATAACTAATGTACAATTATATAGACTTGTGTTCAAGCTCCAAAAATTTTTGATAAAATCGGCGATCGCATACGTTTATAATTATAAATTTTAATTTAACAAAAAAACATGTTAAACCAGGTATACAAAATCTTGCTGTTCGGACGGACGGAGACCGCCGGTACGCCATATGAAAAAAAACACTACGGTGGATATTATGTAGTCAAAATTTAATTTATTAATTGTTTTTTTTAAAAATTTATACATAAGTGTAGCTCGTTCGTTTTTTTCCGGTCTGTTGCTTTTAAATATTGAGTGAGTTGTATTTCCGTGGGCACTTGTGTGAAGAAAACTTGAAAAGTAAGGTTTGATTCGTTTATGGAGAGCCTGGCCTTATAGAGTTCGTCTTTACTTTCAACAATTGCAGCAAAGCTTTCTGAAGAGGGTTGTCACGGACCCGAAGTCATGATTAAACCAGTGTGCAGCCAGTGTGTCTTTTTGCCATTTTGTTAAAAACTTGTCTTCTAATTAAATATAGATGCAAGAGGTCTTGAGCCGGTTAAACCCGGTTCAATTTTATACATATTTTAAATATGTAAATTTTTAACGAATGTTTGTAGTTTTTGTTTATTTTTAGCGATTAAAAATCCAAAACAGAAATCAAATTTCCGATACCGCCAAAATTGTTGAAGTTATAGGCTAAACGAAAATTTTCAGATTTTTGAAGTGTTTGCAGTCGCCGAGGCGGTCGATTTTTAGTTGGATTTTTTAGACTCTAAGACAGCAATACTTAAAAAAAAATAAAAATTTAAAAAAATAAATAAAAAAATTTTTTAAAAAAAAATGCAGGGTTACGCCTTGTTTTGTCCATAACTCTGATTACTGTTTAGGATTGGCAAGACTTATGATCATATAAGGTATTATTTTAAAAAAAATTATTTCGAACATTTATAAAAATTTAAATTTTTAAAATGGAAATTTTTATAAATTAACTTGTGACTAAATTATAAAGACCGTAGTGCTCTTTTTCATACAAATACCATTTCTACAAATCGGTCAATCTGTTCCAAGCGTAATTTGTGTTATACTTTATTTATTTTTTCGTTTTCACGGTTTGGTGCGGTTTATAGGCTGGTGGTATCATCGGTCTATATTTTTTCAAGTTTGTAAAGGGTCATCAATCTAGAGGTATTTTTCATAGGGTTTGTTCTACAGATTACAAGTGAGTTGTGTTTATCTTTATTTTTTTCCTTTCAGTATTGTTTGCCATTTCATCTTGAAGATTTACACTGCGAAAACCACTGTGTGTGTCGGTCGAAATGCTCGAACGAGTCATCCAAAAGTGGATTCTCAGAATGAACATTCTGAGGCGTGGTTGCTGCCAACAGTTAAAGGATATTATGTTTAAAAAATAAATGACATAAACTGTTCTTTCGAATAAACAATAAAGATTGCAAACTAGATTTTAGTTTTTTTTTTATTTTGAAAGAAATACTTCTAGATTGAGTTTTAAAAAGCTCAAAAAAATTTTTTTTGTTCATGCTAAATTTTATAAACCCCCAAAGAAAAACATACGATTATAAAGATGATTTTCATAAAACTTTCGAGCACGTATCTTAACTTTTTAGAAACGTATTAAACCTAAAACTGTTTAGGTACGTATTAATTTATTTTAATCCGGGGAATAAGTAGCCATTTAAAGCCAAATAAAATCAGTGTCTATATATTCAGCACATACAAGGCAAGAAAACGATTTTCTACACAGAGGGTGATTTATGGCTTTTAACACATTTAAATCTGTGTTGGCTTCTACTACCGATATGAGGTTTTCTTATAAGCAGTTTATTACTTGCTTAAAAATTAGTCAACAACATTATGATGGTCACATTTGCATTTCTATGGCGTGATTGGAATGCATAAAATATGAGTCATTGTTTTGAAGCCTCTTAAACAAATTGATTTATAGCTTTGTCATTACAAAAAGATGAATATGGCATGATAGGAGGAGTTTAAGACGAAAGAAAAGGCCTAAACATTATACGAAAACAAAGACAAACATAGACTCGGGCTTTTTATGCAAAATACTGAAATGTAAAATACTGTAAGTCATAAAGTATTAAAATATTATGGAAAATAATTGTAGAAATGTGATTGGATTTTAAAACCTATGGGTTTTTATTACAGGTCATGTCGCATTACACTGATAATGTTGTACAGGCACAACTATGAAAATTGGCGCATGAAATTAATATTGATAACCTTACACGCCTTTAAGATTTCCTAAATTAACGCTACGATTGTCCATCGCTTTCTTGTGCTTACCCTGTATTTCCATTTTTGACCATGAATGTAATTCCGAACAAACAAAAAACTCAAGTAGAACGTATAAATAAAATGCATACATAGTATATTTTTTATTATTGAAAACCTTAAAATAATAAAATATATGGGATACGTATACAATACTGGTAAGCAAAATACTGTTTGGACAAAATACTGGTCAAAAAAACTGACAAAATCCTGTGTTTCATAAAACTGTTTTACAAAATACTGGATTTCACAATACTGTTTTGCAAAATACTGTGAAGTAAAAATGCTGGTTTACAAAATTTATTTTATTAAAAGTAACTTCAACAAAAGTATATAATTCTCAAAAATTAACAAAAACATTTAACAAAAAATTAATTTCAATGCATTTTATAAACTTAAATTAGTTAAAGATTTTTTGCAATTCGCCTTCAATGCATTTTATAAACTTAAATTAGTACAAGATTTTGTGCAATTCGCTTTAGGTAGTCTGCATGGCTTAATTCACACCTTTTTCTTATTACTCTTTTAATGTTTGTGTACGCTTTTCTTTTCTTTAAGCTTATGTAACGTCTTTCTCCAGTCGCGCGTTTTGAAATGGTATTTACAGCTACCACGACCTCATTACCCAACTGCCTGATAAGGTGGTATAATCCTGACTTTCTACGCCCAACAACAGCTTTCAGTCTTCTATGCCAAGCTTCCACACTATTTTGAGTTCTTGGGTAGGAATTTGTCATACTGTCATCGTAAACCGACCAAAAGCTTCTAGGATACTTTGGCTGATATGAGCCTTTGACGTAGTTTCTTTCAAACCACCCGCACAGTTTAAGCAAATCTTCATCTTCAAAAGTACTACTAAGACTACAGTAGTAATTTGAGATTTCACTAGATGGCACAAAAGCTAAGGCTTTCAGCATTCTCACTTTTAATGCAAAATCTTCATCGTTTCCATATTTTCGACTCAATCTGTAATACATATGTTAATGCTATAATGAATTAATTCTACTATGTTATACTACCTCTCTTTTTGAACTCGACGCCATATTATTTGGCTGAAATGGAAAAAGCATCCTTGAGTTTGTGCTCTTGGAAAGCATAGCTGAATTGCCTTCGCAATATCTACTTCAAAATCGCTTACAATTTTGGTAGGATTTAGAACACATCCATAGTTTTCGCCGATCTTTAATAGCTCCTTAAAAAATGCAGTGTACATGGATTTCGATTTTTTCGTCATTAGACAGAATACTAATGGCACTACTTCGCCTTCCACTCTACCATGTACAGAGAATAATTGCCGCATAAATGATGGAACAACGTCAAATGTTCCATCTACCAGCCAGCAATCACTGTTTTGAAGCAATTTTATAGATGTTTGCGTGGCCATAATTATCATACAGTCAGTACCGGTCATTACCTCGGACTAAATAAATATCTCTCTATCCACAACATAGAAATTAAGAGGAATGTCTATGTCTTCAATATTCTCCGGTTCTTTTGAAATGCAAAATTTTTTCCTGAATCTCTTTATTTTAACATTTTGAGCATTTTTGGATGGTAAAAAATCTCGACTGTTTGCACTTGTCTGCACTATTGACTCTTGAATTATTTGACTTGGTGTCAAAAACGATCTTTTTGCAAGGGTCTTAACCACATTATTGGTTTCTGCAATATTCAAGTCAATAGCAATAGGTTCATGTGTGTGCTGATTTGGATACTTCACAATTACCACATTATCATCAACCATGTTTGTTACAATACGAGATTTACACATATGGACTTTACGTTTTGCACAAGCCCAATTAGAAGTGCCTGACTTATTATTTCTCTCCAAGTGATAGAAATATCCATCAATAAATAATTTCTGATTTCCTTTGTTTTATTTAACAATATTAACTTTTGACATTATAAATTATTCACAAAACAAAAATTTTAACAAAACGACAAGATTACTAAACATATGATTTGATTAACTACACGTGCGTATCAACACGTTTAATGCTGCTTGCAATATCAAAACATTTGCATATGATAACAACAACACAGGTGAACTGATAACATCTGCAATGAGATCAGCTGTTATTAACATGGTGTCTCGAGTAGCTATAATTCATGGCAATGTTGAAGTTAATAGCTAGCGGAGACCGCTAATGTTCATGTCATGTCTTAATAACTCTAATAATTTTTTTTGTCTTTTGGGTTTGTTATGGTTTATTTTAATAATCATATATATAAATTGAGATAAATTTTACTTAATTATAACAGTGAACATTTTTGTAAAAATAAAGAAAAAAAGCGCTTTTTTTCTTTATTTTTACAAAAATGTTCACTGTTATAATTAAGTAAAATTTATCTCCATTTAAATATATGATTATTCGCCGCGCAATAAAACAGGATTTTGCAAAACAGTATTATGAAATGCTGTATTTTGTAAAACAGTATTATGAAAAACAGGATTTTGAAAACAGGATTTTGAAACCAGGATTTTGTTATAACCGGGATTTCGACCCGAACCCAAAATATATTTTTATCTCGTTTGAGCACAAAGCTTTTGAATGTAAAACAGATAGCCAGACGGCCAGCTTTGCTTCTTTACAGCAGCGTTTAAATTGCTCTTAGCACTCTACGAACGCTAATATTTTTATTTTTCATGACTACGGAAAAATGTTCGCCTTAAAGGGACTAAAAAGAACCGAACAAATTTCTATTTCTTTGACATTTTTTCTATATAATTTAAAAAATCGTCATTGAACGATATGTGTATGGGAATAAAAAAAAACAATAAAATTTCGTTACGAATCAGAATATTTGATTAATTTTATGATTCGAAGATATTTGAGGTCTTAAAAATGGGGATAAGGTCCCTGCGGACCAAACGGTTCCAAAGGTCGTCCTATATGAACTATCGACATATAAGTATTTAAAAGCAATAAACTTTACGTTACGAATCAGAATATCAGATTAATTTTATGATTGGAAAATATTTGAGGCCTTGACCCATAAGGTTAAGCTTCCTTGGGTGCCAAAATATTGGTCTCTTCAAATATAGACGTATAGTCGTTCAGAAGCAGTGGAGTTTAATGAAGATTCGGAATAAGACTTTAATTTACGATTCTGCTAAATTGGAGGCCTTGCCCTATGAACGTGGTCTATGGGCCCTGGGGCCTAAGAACTGTCCCCTAATGTTCATTGGCATATGGGTATGCAGAAACAGTGAAATTTTCTTAAAGATCAAAATATGTACCTATTTCAAGATTTATGCCAAATTTCAACTCGGAACGGCCTATATGGCCCCAATAATCTGTGTTCTTAAACTATGAACATATGGGTATTAAAAAACATTAAAATTTCAGCGCGAAGCAGAATACCACATTATTTTTTCGAACAAAAGGTCCTTTCGAACATTGACATATGTGTTATTTGAAACAGCAAAATCGTCTGTATTTTTTGAATAGAACATACATTTTACGAATTGGCTAAATAAAAGGTCTCGTCCTATGGGCGTCTTCAATGGACCCTGGAGCCCAAAAATCGAACTGTAGCGGTCGACATATGGTTATCCTGGAACACAGAAATTTTCTCACAAATCCAAATATGTAATTATATTTAGTATTTGAGCCAATTTGGAATTCGCTCCGGCCCATTTGGGCCTTAGACGCTCAAAACTCGGCCACCTTGAAATATGGACATATGGGGAATAAAAAAAACAAACAATAAAAATTCGCCATGGATCGTGATATCATTTTAATTTTAGTATTCGTCTAATTCGAAGTCATTGTCCCATCGAACTTTAACCTATGTTGATTAAATATTAATTAAATATTAACTTTTGGCTGAATTATTGGAGTTTACATATGGGCCCTGAGATCCATAATCCATCCCAAAATATTGAAGGATACATGGTTATCCAGACACAAAACATTTTTTTTTAATCCAAGTATGTACCTATATGTAAGATTGAGATCATTTATGGGTCGGGGTTCGCTCCATAGTATCGTCACTTATCTCAATATGCATTAACTAATAAGATTTGTCTAAATTTAAGGCGATAATCTACAGTTAGGCCAGATTCAAGTACAAAAGCCTCGACCTGGGCGAACTTAGCGACGATTTTACTTGTATTTTTATAACATTGTTATTTTTTTCATAACTTCAATGATTTCTCTGAAACTCGGCTTAAAGACTATTTTGTTGACGAGTTTCGGATCTTTTTAAACTGAATATGGTTAATTGTTTTAAGGTTATTCTAGTATATGTAGTGGAAGTGCCTTTATTTTTGACATAATGGTATCTAACGAAGAGTCGAGCTGATAGAAATAAAACAAGTGCGGATTTGGATCCACTTCTTAATATATATTTACCTTGTTCCCTTGTGTTATCATTATTAAGAGAACTGCATTAAAATCTTTAACTTTGGGATTTAGCTAACAATATACAAATATGTTCCAACATTTTTGAATATTGATCTCACATTGCAAGGCAAGACAGAGCAAGACAGAAGGTAAAATGTGGCTGGTTGACTGGCAAGATCTCAAATCGGGAAGGACATATTTGTGGGCCTTAAAGACCGACAATGTCCAATGTCAACATATCTTTTGGTTGCTCGACACTTTTAGAATGAAGTTTGAGAAATTGGACATGGTTAGTGAAGCTGCGGGTTCTAAAAAAGCTATTTGACGGATTTTTTTTTGCTGTTTATCCTGTCACAAGGTGTAGTAAGGCTATAATGATAAAATAAAAGGATATTATCAGCTGATGATGTAAATATCTTTAGTAAGTCTTTGGGCGCTTATTTAGTACAACCCTGTGAGCTTCAAACTTGTAAGCCTTTCCCAAAGTTAAATTCCCAAAAGTTTTTAATCTATTTTCGCTGGGGCTTCCAACAAGATACTAGCTCGTCTGTTTTGTGTGCTTCTGCGAGACACTATACTCAGTAAGTCTGTCAGTAATATGGTTTCTTACTACGGAATAGGTGTTTTAATATATACTATCGGAAATTCTTCTTTTTCTGCATTAAAATTATTTAAACAATGATTGTATTATTCAGAAATTTAAAATATCCTCAGCCGTTTCTCACGAAATAGTCCGTTTATATAAGTTTTCGTTCAGATAACAAATTCAACAATTCTTTCCTCTTATAAACGACAACTTGGTGACTTGAATTTTTTGTGAACTTCCATTTACTTTAGATGATTGTTTATAACCGAAACGAGTAAAAACCAGCTCAACAGATATGCAGTGCAAAGATACGAGTGGTAAAACCCAGCAAGATTTCGGCGCACTTGACAATGTCAACCCTTCATGGTTGTGGCAGTTAAATGCGATTACCATTGTTGGACTCGTATTCCGCTAGAAACATGAAATATAATGAAGAGAATACAATAAAGCAGCAACAACAATAAAATATAAATATATGAATGGAACTAAAGAAAATCTTACAAGAACAATATAAAAGTTTATACAAGAACAATATTCGAGGTTTAACGTGGACGCGAACAATAATCAACCGCCGTCCTGCCTCTGACACGGAGATGATAAGAAAAGCATAAGAAGCACGACAATTGATATTGAAAGCATATCAAGTGGAGGTCGGATAGTAGAACAAGAAATGTAAAGAAATTGAAGAACTATGAAGGTTTACACTATATAAGTAGTTTCTAAATAACAAAAACGTTTTAGGGGTGTCCCGGGAGGAGATTATTTAAATGTGATTTCAATGTTTTTTTATAGAATTAAATTAATTTTTCCTTTGTTAAAAATATTGATTTTCAAACACTTATTTTATTAAAATTTATATTATCGTTTTTTTTGCTTATTTAATGATTAAAATGAAAAAATTCCTTTTATCTTCAAAAACTTTATATATCATGTCCTTAAATGTTATAACCGAGACTTTCCTGCAAACCATTTTATTTAATTTAACTAAGCTTTCTAAGTTGTCGACACTTGGTCTGAAATATTGGCATGAAGATTACTTCTGTATACGTCGTTCCATCATTAGCTCGTAGACCATTGATTATAATTCTCGTTCGCACAAGTATTGTTATCAATTGAAAAATTCTGAATGCTCTCAGATGCTGAAAATTGTAGTAGGTGTGGAATCTAGGCGGTAGATACAAGCTTTAATTTTTATTACAGTGGTGGTATGAAATGTACGTTCTAGCCACTGGCCAATCGAACGTTTGTTGTGAAAGTCATAAACTAAATTTTGGAGAAGGCCCGAAATACCGTTTGTATTTCGGGCCTTCTCCAAATAAATGGGGTTGCGAATAAGAATGGATGAAAATCTAATGGGTCCTTTTGTTAATTTTCTTGTTTTTCTACTTATAATAATAGGAAATATTTTTCAATTCCGTTGTCGAAATATTCATCAGAGTCCCTAATGTTCGTGGTCATATGGATATCCAGAAACAGTGAAATTTCTCAAAAGTCTAAATAAGATTTAGGCCAATTTTGGACTCGAACCGTTCCATATGGGACTTAAACTATGGACATAAAGGCATAAACAATAAAATTTCGTGCAGGGAATAGATTTTTTGACACAACCGAATTTTTTGGCAAGTGAATGTTGGTGGTTGCACTTCCTACTTGTATTTTATCGCTACAACCGAATGTTGATTGAGTACATGGTATACATCGGTTGAACGGACAAAGTATCGGTAACACCTACTAAGTAGGATGTTTATTGGGACTAAATTGGTACATTTATTGGTTGTTGTATTAGATTTTTGTCTATATTAAGTCTTTGAATTCGGTTCTCAATACCACGAACATTTGTTAACTAGACCAACTGATGATTCAATTTTATGTATTCGATTACCTGCCAGAAGTAACATTTTTTTTTATTTTATTTTTTATATTTAAGGATAAAAAATTCTTATTCTGTTTTTTGAGTTATGAGCAAGTTTTTTAAAACTTGGTGTTTACTTTCGAATCAAATAAAGTTTGTATGCAGAAGTGGAACGATTATATGCATGAAGTTTTTAAGTGTCGACAATTTTTAAGATAAAGCTGAGTTTGATACATTATTTAAGTAAGGTAAAGTAGGTTTAATGTGAAACAATAAATCTCAAATCAAAATTTTGTAGGTTATAAAAAAAAAATTGGCGAAAAAAAAGAATGCTCAAATCGACCCTCTTCGGTTTCCATTCTTTTTTTTTTTAAAAAGGACGATAAGGGTGATTTTATCTTGTTTCTATACTTATAAGTATATTAAAATGAGTATATAAGTAGTAGCAATTAAGTAAAATGTTTGAATTCAAAAACGACAATTTTTAAAAACTTTTAAATAGTGTCATTAAAAAAAGGACACGACCCAACTGAAATTATTTGGATAACATTTTTTAATTTTATTCACTTTTTCCAGAAAATGTAAGTCACTCCAATTTTAGAGATGAGATCTTAAAATTCTCTACCAAAAGAAACTTCTTACGAATTAACTTAAGACACCTCATCTCTACAATTTAGTAAAACGAAGGAATATTTACTACAGCGTTGCAAAATAAAAATTTCCTTGCGCCATATTATTTCTCGAATTTACTATAATCAACTTAGTCTTTCACTCCCCCATGAAACCCCATTTATTTCGCAACAAATAGTTTTACTTAATTCCGTTGGTATAACCGACTTTTTAGCTGTAAGAATAGTAGAACCAACCAACCATCCGTCAATACCATGGTATATTAATGATTGAAACAGAAAGTATGTTTATTCAGCGAACATTTGTAGTTCGGACTGATTTCCAACATATTTTGTGTGTACTAATTTTTAAGCATAGTGCGAGCATGGATTCTCAAAAATATTATAATTTTCTTACCAATCTAAATATGCATGAGGGTCCGGATTTTTGGACCCATAGGAATTGAAAATCGGACCCCCTTAACAATGGACGTGTGAATACTCAAACACAATAAAAATCCATACGGAAATTGAATGTGACATAAATTTTACGATTTGGATGAATTGTAGGCCTAGATTCATTCAAGATTAAAGAGCCAAAACCCTATTGTTCGAAAGTCATATGATGGGCCCTGGTGTCCCAGAAATATTCTGTCTATAGCTATCTTGTATCCAGTTACATTGGCCGTGTTCGATTGGCAACTCGCCTAGGTGGTCGCTAACGCAATAACTTTACACCATTGTACAAGAATATAAAATGATTTTGTTTGCAGAAAACTATAGACAAATAAATAAAATATTTAGGAACAAAGTTATTTAAGAATAATTTCTAGTCAGTTTAAGCAATTTCGGTTATTACTCGCTTATGTTATTTTTTGAATAACCTTTATATGTATAAATTAAAAACATTCAGATAAGAAGGTCTATAATGCATAGATCTTGTTTACAAAGGAATTACAAAAATTTCTCATTAACTTGAAGTTATCGCCTTAGCGGTCACTTACTCGTTTAATAAGCGAGTAGCAATAGAGGGTAATTACAAGCCTCGATGTAAATAAGTCAATGGGCCCAGATGGTATTTCGACACTCGTCCTACATAAGTGCTCTTCGACGCCAGTCCGTCCATTACTCAACCTTTTCAAACTTGCTTAACGTTGAGCGTTGGTAGAATGCAAACGTCAAGCCAATCCCCTAAAAGGTTTAAGTTATTTGAAGCCATTGGAGATTTGCTCTTCATTTTCCAAGGTAACAGATGGCATGGCAACGATTGCTGGCATGGCAACGATTGCAAAATCGCTTCGGTAAAAATCACTCTACAGGGGACCTGTATGTGTTTCTTTCAGGCGGCTGGAGTCGGTCAATTATCCAGTATGGTAAAGGAAAAGTCGAAACTCTGGATATTTCCAATGCCTCTGATAGAGGGTGGCTTGGTATACTCTTATCAAACCTCATCGCTTTTGGTGTCGGTAATACTTTAACTCTATTTATATCCAGTTTTCTTAGAGGTCGCAATATACAAGTAAATTGAAAACACCATATTAAATGATTCTCATCCAACGAATATAGGTTAACCGCAGGTGTATCTCAGGATTCTGTCCTTTCTTCCTCACTTTTTCTTATTTTCATTGTCGATCATTTGGGTCAGACCGTAAATCCCATGTACTCATTAGCAAATGACAGCAATCTCTATCATTTATATTCATTCGACCGTAGACAAAAGCCAAAATAATGGATGAGACTCCTGGCCGTTATTAACTTTCCATTTCCGAATGGGTCGAGTGAATAGAGTATATTTTAATACGCGTAAGACACAGTACTGCCCGTTGTCTTACAAGCGATTCGCTGACCCAACAGAGCCGTCAATTTCTATCGATGGTATGAATAATGATCAATCAGAAGCTCTTGATCATCTGGACATGACAATTTTTAAAGCATTGCAAGAAATATTTCACTTTTAATGATCTTATCAATATCTATGCAACCGAAGATGGAATTCAATTCGCATATATGGACAGTTGCTCCAAAATCATTATGGACCTACCTGACCGTGTTCAACGGAGAGCGACGGTCTTAAAAGGCGACAGTAGCACACAGAGCACAAATTCTATGCCACAATCGGATTTTTTTCCAACAGACTAAATGTTAGTTAGTGAACTGTGATTTTCAGAAATTAGAACCGTAATAATGGTGCAACATACCAAGTATTTGGTATCTTCAGTGACCCTTTTTCCTGCAAACAGTTTTGTAGAATATTTTGATCCTTAAATGAGCTTTTTAAAGGACTTTTTTTCGTCGAAAAAAAGGATCAAATTAACCCATAAGAAAAGGACTTAAAGGGTTAAGATCTTCTACAAAAATAATCATTATAAAATTTCACCATAGCAAAAGAAACGACGTAAAAGAAAACGATGACCAGTTGAACTATAATTTTGTTCTACAAAAGTGATCAAAAGGTCGCGACTCTGTTCCAAAAATGCTGCTGGAGAGTGTAATTAGTTACAACAACAAAATGTTTGCAAAACTATTGGTTGCCACAGCGACCATTTGCGGTAACTCAATACCTTTTTCGCGTTTCGTTGGTATACAATTGGTATCAGTAAGTTCTGCGTACAGCGTACAGATGATCATATTTATCATCTTGTAGTACAGGGTGGAGTGCGAAAATTTGCTTATTTGGGAATGTA
Source organism: Hydrotaea diabolus (assembly GCA_963513945.1). Taxonomy (NCBI): domain Eukaryota; kingdom Metazoa; phylum Arthropoda; class Insecta; order Diptera; family Muscidae; genus Hydrotaea; species Hydrotaea diabolus. Next base: position 14,442,318 of record OY740717.1, on the reverse strand, counting down.
ATAAAAAAATTATAAACCTTAGAAAAATTTATTTTATATTATAATTATATTGAGCAGTGAGGGGATTTTTAAATTACATGATTCTAAATAGCGTATCTGGCAAATGTCGACCTTCGCTATCCAACACTGCTGCATACGTTTTCTGAAGTTTTCATTAACTCTAACAACATGTCGACTGATATTTTGCCAATTTCAGCCTCAATATTGTTAATTAGGTCTCCAAGATGTTGGGAAGGTCGATATACACCTTCGACTTCAGGTAACCCCAAAGAAAAAAATCACAAGGGCTAAGTCTGGTGTGCGTGCCGGCCTGTTCAAATCACCCCTCAAGGAGATAAGCCGCCCAGGAAACATTTGCCTCAAACAATTCATGGTAACCCTTGTTGTGTGTGCTGTGGCACTATTCTGTTGGAACCATGTAGCCTCTAATTGCATTGTATAGTCTAATTGCAGATCCGGCTGAAATCCGGTGGAAAGAACGTCTGGAATACCAAGAGCTAGTGATTGTTTCCGAGCAGAGCGTTTCGAAGATTGCAGTACTGCTGCTCTAACTCTCTCGATGTTTTGTGGTGTTGTAATCCTTCCCTCAGATCCCCTTCGTACACACGACACATTCCCTGCTGTTCTTAATGAAGTTACCCAATTCACAATTGATTGCCGTCCAGGAACACGACTGCAGGGGGGAACAGAGATTGGTACACGAAGCACGCTGCACTGCAATAATCGAGTGCGCATTTAAAAAATACGCTTCAACACAAAATGACCTCTTCAGACGTGTCCGTCCAATGCATGATGGCAACTGAAACGCAGACAAATACAAATCTCCCGTCAGCCACTATAAACCACACACACTCTCCACTCTCTTTGAACAACAGTGCAGCCATAGCCTGCAGTGCAAAAAAGCAAAAACCGCGCTCCACCGCGCTCCAGCTAAGTGAATAAACATTAACCCCTTTTCCCCCCTCCGCACACTAACTTTCCTAACCAGAACTCAACGCACTCACTGAATATAAAGGGGACAACCACTTGGTCTTTAAAAAAATATCCCAAAATAAGGAAAAATATGGGGAAGTTTCTCTACCCACACAACAAGAAAATACTCCGGTTTGAGCGAACATGTGTCAAACAAGGTTTGATAAGAGCTGCCTAACCTGTGTGGTTTGGGTTCGACGAGAGAGTGTGTATGGGTAGGTTTGAGAGAATGGTTGCTTTTTTGGTTTTTATTTTGTTTGGTATGATTGTGTTGCGTCTAACACATTCCGATACAATTTTTTTTTCTTGTTGTGGTTTTAAGATGTTTGAGTTCCATGTCTGTGGCCAGGAACCTGTTTTCGCAACGTTTGTTGTCCGCTGGTTTTCCTCTCAAACCATGAGATTATGATTTAGTAAACAACGAACACCACGTGTCAACGGTTAACGGTCGTCGTTTGCTAAGGAAACGGATGTCGGTGCAAAATGCATAAAAGTAAATGCAATACGAAACATTATTTGTTTGGTAAATGTTACTCTCTTTTGGAACAAATGTAAGGAGCTTAACCAAAAAAAATGTGAAGCAAGAAAGAAAACTTCAAATCGGTTCTTCCTCCTTACATAGGAAATTCGACGGTTTAATGTAATTTTAAAAAATATTGCTATTACCTAAAACAAAAAATTGCAATTCTGTTTAATATTACAAATAAAGGTAATGAAATAAATATCGAGTACGTTCACAACATAAAAGGAAGTCCTTTTTCCACAAATTTAGTGTCTCCACAAACACGTTTGGAATTTTTAATTTTCTTTCCGCTTCAGGAACGTAGAACTTGCCAGATTTCCTTGTATCTACAGGCAAGAGTAAGCGGTGGTCTTCAATATTGAAAAAATCAAAATTTAAAAAAAAGAATACAAAGATAGTCGTAAGGTACCCAAGAGTTGCAGACAGAGCTAAGTTTTTGTCGGTCTGTCGGATTGCTTGTTCAGTGCGCAGTATTTAGAGTCCGTAATTATTTTGAGTGTGAGAGGTTGTTCGTTTAAAGCAAGAAAAAATTCACATATCTGCAGATAAAAATAGCAGCAAATTATACCAATCAATAGTAGTAAAATTCTTTCAGATCTTCAAAAAAAAATTTAGGAAATCACCTAAAATCTTGAGAAAACAAAATAAAATCCTCCGCCTAAAAGTGTTGTTCCACTTTACCACACTAGGATCCAGTTCGTCGTTTTCGCAATTGTTTTCACGCGCAGAGAAAAAATATGGTTTCTTCTAATAAATGTAAATGCATGATGTCTCGAGCCGGTTAATCCTTGTTTAAAATTTTATATATTTTTTAAAAATTTTAATTTTTAAATGTTTTTAAACTTTAATTTTTTTAATTTTTATAAAATTTCGTAAATTTGCATATAAGACTATGGTCACCGCAATAATAATAGGTTCTCCACAATGAAAGTATGTTCGACGCAACCATAGTATTGTTTTCTGAGTTTTATTTTGACAATACTCGTAGTATTATTTCCGCAATATTGATATTATTGAAATGTAACAATAGTATTATTGGCAAATTGAAAAATGGAAATATTGTGGTTGTAGCAACAATATAAATATGGTTGGTGCGACAAAAGTATGTTTTTTGCTTACAATAATATGATAACGGCAGTCAAATTGAATGATTGTGATTTTTCTTCATTTAAATATGCATTTTAGAACATTGTTATTGTTACGGATCTAATGCAATAATAGCACTTTTTATATGGAAATTATAATTTTACAAACAAACTGCTTCGACTTTGTTTAACTGAAATATTTTCAATAAAAACGCATATGTTTTTTAAAATTGATTTTTTCTTCTGTTAAAGAAATCGCTCCTATTATTTTGAATTTAATGTATTTTTAAAAAATGTTCATTATTCAAATCTATTGTTGACAACTAAAGCCAATTCTAATAAATAATTTTGGGGATCATAGAATAATTGTGTGTGATCATACTACGATTGTAGTGATCATAGCATAGTTGCTTGTGAATCATACTATGGTTGTGAGGATCATATTATGGTTGTATGTGAAACATACTTTGGTTTGAGGCTCATAATGTCGTTGGAGAGATAATAGTATGGTTGAGTGTGAATCATACTATGGTTGTGGGGATCATAGTATGGTTATGTGTGAATCATACTATTGTTGTGACGATCATAGTATGGTTGTATTTGAATCATACTACTGTTGTGAGGATCATAATATTGTTGCACCACAACCATATACCCAGCTTATGTCCAAATTAAATTCTATTCCACCACCACATGCTCCGTCTATTTTGGATTATCCAAAATAGAACGTACCTGTCTTTGATTGAACGCATCTGCCCAGTAGCAGCAACAGTATCCGAATTTGAACTACAGTTGTGGCAGTAATATGCGAGTAAATACTTTAAATCGTCGATTTTGGATCCAAAGGTAAATATTCATATTTTCCATATAATCTACACCTTAAGGTAATCTATAAGCTAGTTTGCGAATATTTTTAAAAATATATTAGGGTTATACATAGTACTTTCCGCGGATGGGTTGAAATATCTGCTATCAATAGGGGTATTTTATATAACAAGCTAATACATTTTTAATAGATTCTTTAAGAATAAAAGTGATCACTTTACAATATGTATTTGTCATACTTCTGATTGCAAACAGACAACTAAGTGAAAAACTTTTCGAAAACATACATCGAAAACCTTTATAAGCGCAAATTTATAAAACGTGATAATTGAGCTCAAAATTTAGGTGTTAAGAAGATGTGGAAGCAGTCCTGCCTTTAACTTTATCCCCATCTTCTTTAGAACAAAACAAATAAAAAACTCTTAGGATATGTGAGCGGAATTAAGCTGTTTGGGCAAATGTACATTTTTGTTTAGTTCTCACTCGCACGCATTTGCTTAACAAATAATACAATTTGTGACGAACAATGGTTTAGTATGGACGCGCATAATATGCGACAAAGGCCATGATTGGTGGTCACTTGATCTTGAGTGGCCCGAAAAGTTCCCGTTTGGCGATCAATAACCAATATGTAGATATGGGTACTCAAATTAAAGCAACTAAGTATCGAAATATGAAATTATGGATTTGGAAATTTAGGATGAGCTAAGTGTCGAATGGTCCAAAAAGAACGGGCCACATCAATTCAAAGGGCATAAAATATTCTGCCTGGCTAAACTTAACGACGTTTTAACTTGTTCTTTTTAATTGTTTAGTAAATATAAAATCTAATAAAGACAAGTTTGCATTTGTTAAAGAAAAATTCGAAAATGTTTAACATAGATTTTTTGCTGAATTTTAAAAACATGCATTTAGAACATGGTTATTGTTACGAATCTAATGCAATAATAGCACTTTTTATATAGAAATTAAAAAATTTAAAAAAAACTGCTTTGGCTTTATTTAACTGAAATATTTAAAAAAACGCATAAGTTTTTCTAAACTGATTTTTCTTCTAGTACAGAAATCGCTCCTATAACACAGTGTAACAAAAAAGAATGAAGTCAGAATACCTGGGAACTGAAACAATTAAGTATCGAAATATGAAATTATGGATTTGGAATTTTAGGATGAGCTAAGTTTTGAATGATCCAAAAAGAACGGGCCACATCAATTCAAAGGGCATAAAATATTCTGACTAAACTTAACGACGTTTTTACTTGTTCTTTTTAATTTTTTAGTAAATATAAAATAAAATAAAGACAAGTTTGCATTTGCTAAAGAAATATTCGAAAATGTTTTACATACATTTTTTGCTGAATTTTAAAAAAACGTATTATTTTACCATAGAATAATACGTTTTTTTAAAATTCAGCAAAAAATCTATGTAAAACATTTTCAAATTTTTCTTTTAACAAATGCAAATTTGTCTTTATTTGCTTAGAGCGAATAATCCTAAACACCCATCAAGTTTAACCATTTCCGCAATTACTAAAATTCCAGCTGTACGTGGCGGAAATAATTCTAATTTTACAGCACATTTAAAGTACAAAACGACCTACTGAACTCAGGTAATGCAAAATGTTTAATATCTTTTAAGCGGTTCACCGGTCAAACGACGGAAGAGTGGTCATCTTATCTTAGGTGTTATTGTATCTCTCGAGTAGACGACAACCTCAGCGTTTTGCTCTCGGTCTGCCAGCAGTCTTAACTCGATTTAACCCATAAACAATATGCAACATTTTTTTATTTGAAAATGTTGTTGTTCATTTATTGTCGCTTTTGTTTGTTTCTTTTTGTAAAGGCTTGGAAAAAGTTTATTTACCGGATTTTTTTGTTTATTTTAATGAACAGAATGTGGCGCTTTTTGCTAATTTGGTCGTTCGACTTGAGCAGTGTTACAAATGTCAAGCTTCGATGCATATTTCACACACATTCGCACTCTTCCACGGCATAACAAGCTCCGTCCGTAAAAATTTGTTTAAGTAAAACAATACCTACCAAAGTATTTTTTCTTTTCATTCTGTCATTTATACGTTTAAGTCTTGTTAAATAGAAAAATAAGTCACAAAGAACTACGACAGAACAGAAAAAGAAAAATGTTTCAAGAAACTGTAGGAAAATAAAAGAATAAAATAATAAAAGACACCACAATGAATTTACAAAACAGCAGCAACATCCGAGTAGAGAAAGGCCCTTTTTACTTCTTTGCTAAAAATTTTACGAGAAATATTGCGACATTTCTATAGCAAATATTTAGAGCATAAATAAGCAAGACAAGAAAAAAAAACAAGCGAGCAAAATGGAATTGAACTAAAATACATAGGAATTTGTACTCTTAGGCCATCATAACATCAAACCGCTAAGAAAGAATTTCATTCAAGGAATTTTCCTTCTCCCCACTTCTATTCCACACATGAAATGACACCCATTCCAAAACCATCACAATGACCCTAGTTTTTCCGGTGGTTTATTCATAACAGAATTTATGACCCCACATAAAAGCCTCAACAGCACAATGGGAAAAATGTGACCAAATTTAAAACATTTCTCAATGTCACTACACATTAGGGTGGGTCGATTTAGTAATCGAAATTGTGCTACTGATTTTTCGATAGGAAAAAAAGTTCCACTACGATATATCATTTACGAGGAGCCCAAATTTCATTTTTTTTATTTTTTTTACATTCATTTTTAATTTAGTAGGTAAAAAAATTAAATATTACCTTTATAAGGTGGCATACAATACATAAAAATACATTGCCACATAAAATACATGAGCGCTTGAGAATTGAAATACGACTGAAAGACTCATAAACAATCGAATCAAAATTTCTATTCTCACACGCTTATATGTTATATTGTGTTGTAGTATGTGGCAATGTATATTTGTGTGTATTGTACTCGTATGTCGCCTTGGAAAGGTAAAATTTAAAAAAAAAAATGATTACCACTAAAAGAAACCTTAAAAATAAAAGTTAAGAAAAATTCTAAAAATTTAAATTTGGGCTCATTGAAAATGATTTTTATGATATTCGTAATGGACCTTTTTTCCTCATGCCAAAAGGAATCGAAAAATCGATGGCACAATATCGAAAACTTTCTGTCCCTACAAATCGGGCCACCCTATTACACATAGACGCAGCATAGCACAGTGCACGTATGACTCAATATCAAACAATTTGTGAATTTTTCTATTTCATTTTTTTGGTCTTCCCAAAATTTCCGTACATCAATAATAAAAGCATTTAACGCTGATGCCTTTACACTCCCCCTCTACACGTGGTCGTGTGGTACAACTTTATGGCATAGAGAGACAAGAAGAGCAAACATTTTATGTTTGTTTTTTATTACCAAAGGGTCATCGCACAAACATACTGTGAATATAATTTAGTAGTGGACTATATCAAATATAAGATGTTTGAAATATTATAAACATTTATTTACATATGTTAAACAGAGATCATTTGTCCCAAGCACACTTTTTGGAAACAAGAATATTGCCCTTGACACAATTTTTTGCAGTAGGAAAAGAAATTTTCTTCAGAAAATATTGTCTTAAACACAAAATTTATTTGAACTTGAAAAATTTAATTTAAACTGAATGTATACATGGAAAAATATTATAAAAATATTGGTTGAAAATATGCAACTTAGCCTGGTAATATTTGATAAAGACGCTACCAACGAGTCCCCCAGAACTGGGAAAGCATTAATGCTGTAGAAGCCATAAATGCAATTTAATTCCGCATGTTACATGAAAAGTGATCCCTAATCAATCATAGTGAAATTAATTCTTATCGGTCCATGATATTCTTCAGCTCTACAAGTAGCCGAAAGATTCATATAATCCGTGGGTTAAAATTTTTTTCAAGCTAATGGGGTCGTATGAGCATTGGCAAAAATGTGGGCATGTAGGGGTTAGATATGTGACTCACATAAGTCATTATAAAAAATGTCGTTCAGGCTAAACCAATTTTAGTGAAAAGTAGACACAGAGAACAGATTCGTTGCCTCAACCGATTTTTTTGCCAACCGAATTGTAACGAAAATAATGAAAAATTTTTACAGAGAAAATTGGATTTTTTGAAAAATTAAAATTTTAGATTTTGAGTTTAACATTTTTTTAAGAAGAACTTTAAATTATTTATTATAAATCTCCACTATTCGAACTAATAAACATTGGTGTAAAAGTACACACAGAGAACAGATTCGTTGCCACAATAGAATTTTTTGCCAACAGAACATTTTCTTGATGAAAATGTGGAGAAAATGAAGAAAATAGGATTTTTTTTGAAAAATGTTAAGTTTCTGAGTGAATAAAAATTTTTTTTAACAACAGCTTTACATTATTTATTATAAAACATCATTATTCGCCCTATTAAACATTAGGCAAGGAAATAGATGATCGCGATCTTATTTTATAACGTTTTATTAAATAAATGTCTTTACGAAAAATCTAAGTAAACGTGATATTATCAAATTTAAGCTCAACAAAACTTAAACTCGTAGCGTCATCTGGGAGTACTTAAATTACCCATCGGATTTAATTTATAAATATTTGAATATATATTCTCAAATAAGCTACAAGTAGCTTCATCAACAAACTACGCGTTTATTGTTATTATAAATTGTTTGCTATCATCCCCAATAATGGTTGCTGCAATTAATTATGTGCAAAACTATTCGTTGCTACAACCTCTCGTTGTGATATATTTTTCAGCATTTCTTTAGTATGACCGATCTATTGGTTGTGTGAACACAAACTTTGATCATATATATCATCTAGTGGTGTCAAACCGTATATTCGTTACGGTTGAAAACATTCGGTAATGGACAATCTTCTTCTACAACAGAATTTCTATAGTTTTAACCGATTTCCAACTGATTTTTTCTCTATGTGTAACTAGAGAAAATTTTAACTAGTTTTCCCAGAGGTAAAAAAAATTGGGAAAAACAGTTTTATTGCTGAGAGTCAGCCACCCAAACTACTCTAGAAGACACATTACATTTGATTTTGCTTGAATTTTACCCGGTACATTAATAGCGGTCAGGAGATAGCTTGGGTAAAATTGTACTATGTCGGTCAATGTTTTCCTTGAGTCACGATGTAAAAGTCCTTTCAGATTTGAGATCCTACCGTTTCTTAAGCAAGATACTATTTCCGATTTTTATCCAAATATTGCACTCTGCTACATTGTTAATCCCGGTAAATTCGGAATAGTGCTTAATGCTTTCTCTTGTATAGGTTCCTTTTTATTTAAGGTCCTGTCGCTCTAAAAATTATGTTTTTTCTCCGATCTTCGTCAAACTTTTTCTCCGATCTTCGTCAAACTTGGCAACAAGAGCTACTCTATAATAAATTACACTAATCTCTTAGTAACAGTTAGACTAGTCATGTAGTGCTAAATCCAGCTACACAGAAAATTTAGATTACACTTGTTTTGGAAACTGAAATTTATAGGGGTTAAGTCTGATATAAACAGCATCAACTATTTTCTTTTGTTTGACAAGAAAAGGAAGATTCCTGTCGGACGAGTCCTGGCAGTAAACCAATTCTGAAAGAGCACGACCAGTTATTTTACTGGTATAAATTGCACCAACCCAACTTTTTTTTTTAAATTCTGGTACCTGCTGTTGAATTCTATCCTGCGATGTTTTTAAATTTCGAGATTTGTAGCTAACTTTAGGTTAATTGTATGCTTACCAAAATGCCTTACAATGAAAGTAAAAACCGAAATATATCAATCTTTAGGGTTCCTGCCAGTTTCGAATTAAACCAAGCCAAGGATTATTTTATATAGACAATGAAAGGCTCATAACAGTATTAAAACCCTGAAGGAATTTTATTTAAATCTTAAGTTGATTTTATTCCATACGAATGCATAGAATAACAATGAAGCCTTTTAATCATTAGTATGTCTTCTAACGCTTCTTTAACTGTGGCAAAGTTTGCAAACATTTGAAGGACTTATTTTGGAATATTTGAAAGACTTTCCTTAGCCACTAGAAATACAACCTGAAGCTGTTCTTTGATACGTTGACTCAACAACTCCTAAAGGAAATTCAGTAAAGGTTATTTACATAAATGATTTACCGTGTAAGCTAACACAGAAGACCATTTATTTTATCCGTATCTTGGATAACTTCTTAATCAGTAAAGAATGCCATAAATCAGTAAAACACGTTTTTTAAGACCTAAGCGAAGCTCGCAACTTTTCATTAAAATCAAACATGTGACAAATTTTCCAAAGACGTTGATAAACATTACATTGGTATCAGTGCCGCCAGGTTAATTTTTCGAAAAATTTGAGAACAAAAATCGTCAAAATCTTAAAAACAAATTTTCAAAAAATCGTCATGCAATAGAAATTAAAAAAAACCCAGTTGTTAAGGTTTTATTACGTTGAAATAGCAAAAAATAAAAGTTATATTAACAAATTACAGCCGATAGCTTGAAAAAAGTAGGCGTAATTTACCTAAAATTTATTTTTTGAGGTTAAAATCCGTTTAATAAACCAGAAAAAGTCCAGCTATTATAAATACTTCAGCTATTTAAAAACATTATTTTGACCTTTGCTAAGACTTTAACAAAATTGTAAACTCTGATTTGTAATTTATAGCAAAAATTAGTTGACAGTCTGTCAACGGCATTTGTCTTATTATATATTTTTAAAATCAGATGTTATCACTCGACCTCAACAATGCAATTTGTAACCCGCCCATTTTAATATAAACTAAGTTTTAAGAGTTGCTTTTTCGAAGCCCTAATATTTACGACTCTATTATATGCATGAACAATGAATTATATGCACTCTTTGTTTACCGATGACTGATCTAATGCTCATTAATACCCAGTGTTAATTATCAAAACTTCGTAATACGCCACACTCTTACAAATTTAGATCTAAGCTAACAAAATTCCTTTAAGTATTAAGCACTAAGTTTTTCTCAATCTTGAAGTTTTAAAAAAATCGTCAAAGTTTATATTGGGTGATCCATCTAGAGGTATTTTTTCAGAACAAAAAATATATTATAACTCACATCAAGTGTGGAATCTTTATTGGTAATATGAAACGACATTTTTGTGGGGTTACGTATACAGTCCAAAGTCTAATCTGACAAACCAGCTACGATTCAGGATTTGGAAGCCAACATTACGCGTGTCATTAAAGCCATACCGGTCGAAATGCTCGAACGAGTCTTCCAAAATTGGACCCTCAGAATGAAAACCCTGAGGCGTAGTTGCGGCTAACATTTGACGGTAATTATTTTCAAAAAAAAATGCCATAAAATGTCCTTTAAAATTACTAATAAAGATTCCACACTTGATTTGAATTTTTATATTTTTCTTGTTCTGAAAAAATACCTTTAGATTAATCACCCTATATAAATAGGCTTGGGCCAAATTTCTAGAAAAAAATCGCCATAATAACGAAAAATCGTTTCTTCAGGAGCCACTGATTAGAATCAACGACAAATAGAGTTTCACTTCAATCCTACCTTTTAAAGGATAAAAAAGTAGAGAGTTTAACTTTCAAATGTTATACTAATTCACAGAACTTTTGATAGGCATTTTAAAACCGTGCGTTCATCCACTACGAATCTTTCGTAAACTTTTGATTTATTGTAAGAGATGTTAGCTTTGAGGTGTACGAAATAATAAATCTGGCTTTTTATGGCTCTTTTTGCTGTTGCCAACTCTTCCGTATAGGACAAGTTGGAAAAATAAAACTTTTAAAGTAGCTTTGATGTTTCCACTATTCCCCTCGCACTTTCTCACATCAGGAGAGACACCATGTTGCTCTTTCCCCTCCTATCCACCCAAAAAGGGAGAATTCCAAACTTTTAACAAGAATTTTGAGTCTTATTTAAAGTGCAATAATTTAAATTTAATTTTTTGTGTGGCAGCCCAGAGCAGCAAACCCTGCTCTAGTGTTTGATTTTTTTTTATTCTAACCCAGTTTTGTTTTTTTTTTGCTGGAGGTGTATTGTCACGCGTAGTGGCAAAGGGGTATGAAATACTGACAATTTGTCAGCGAGTGTGGCGGCATCTGTTCACTTATATGCAGTTGCACCCACTCATACCAGCGCACGTTTTATGCCAATGATGATGTTGAAGAGTAGTCAGCATCAAGATGATGATGATATTACGTTTTGGATTTTATATACGATAGACAGATGATTGGATAGATGGACAGACAGCCAGAGTGTGATATCTTTGTTTACCAAATGACACTTTGACCTATTTCATTTGGTGTTCTGACTAGAGTTGAGATCAGTCAGTTTGCATTGGATTGGTTAGTTTTTTATTTATCTGGCGCTGTATATATGGGACTGCAGGGGATTTATTGACCGCCACACATGATATATTTGCTATTAAAGAGGGGGAATAGAAAAGTTAGTTTGTTTAAAATTGAATTTCCGTTAATTAAGGTCAGCATTTTGTGTAAAAAAAACAAATATTGATGGATATAGATTAAATAGCCTGGGTTTTCATGAAAAAAATTCTTTATCACAATCAACGATTTTAATTGTGGACGACAAAAATTACATAGTAAAAAGTTGCAAATGGCATATGCAAAAATGCAATGCAATGGAAAATCTAAACCTTTAAAACACAAGAACTTTTTCTTATAGAATGTTAACAGATTTTAGAAGACGATATTTTCTCTACCAAAAGCCATTAACACATTTTTGTTTATTGGCAAAATCTTTCCAAGTCTTTTGTTAATTTTTTTCCGTTTTCAGCCTCTTTTCAAAAATGGCAACTCATCGTTCCTAAAACAAAAACATTTCCCCTCAACTGACTTTACTGTCTTTTAACTTTTTTTTTTAACAGTTAACAGTTTTTCCTGCTTATTATTTGTGGTATCTCTCGCTCTCTAACTTTTTTAAAATCCTCTGATCAGGGTTATTCTGCCAAAAAAAAAAAATAAAAACGGCTAAATACTATTGATTTCCTGTCGTCTGTTGCAATTTTCCGCAATTTAAAATGTTTTGCTCATCCTTCTTGCAGAATGTTTCCTCTTTCAGTTTCAAGGGGGTTTTTCTATTGGCTGCATCCAAAGAAAAAATAGGAAGACAAATTTGTGAACAAGTTCATCTTTTTATAAATAAATGTGGAAATATATATTAGGGTGTACTGAAAAACTGGTTTTTTTTCTAGAGAGATAGCTTAAAAATGATGCGAATTAACCAAGATGGTCTATTAATCTGAGGTTAGAGGGCCGCAGAGGTGTAATGGAAGTGTGCACGACTATCACGCCTGTAAAGCCAAGTTTAGCCCCGGGTAAGAAGAACTAACAATTTTTCAGCTGCGGGTTTCCCACCTCCTTAATGCCGGCCACTTAACGAGTAGGATATTTATCTCTTAGCCATGCAAATAATTCATTAGCCTTTCGGAGCAGGTGTTAAACAGAAGGTCCCAGTCGTAATTATACGAATTGAATCATGCGCAGCTCACTGATTTAAAAGAAGTTTTCCCTTGTTCCTTAATGTGATGTTGTGGGAATTAAGCAAGTAAGTAGTAATCTGCGGTTTGGACGTATTCATTTTTATTTTCACTTGGTGAGCAGCGTAGACCTATCTTACACCTCCGCTGATATATGATTCTTGGTTCGATGTTGCGATTTAACTTTACACGCAGAGAAAAGATATGGTTAGTACATGGTCACGGCAACAATAGTATCTTCTCTGCAATAAAAGTATGCTCGTCGCAACCATAGTATTGTTTTATGAATTTCATTTTGACAATAGTTTAATTGTGGCAATATTAATATTGTTAAAATGTAACAAAAGTATTATTGCTAAATTTAAAAATGAATATGGTTGTATCAACAATATTAATATGGTTGGTGCGACAAAACTATTGTTTTTTTTTTTGGTTTTATGTTAACAATAATATGATTACGGCAATCATAATAATTTTTTATTTGAGAATGTTATTATTACGAATCTTACGCAATATTTGTTCTTTTTATATGTAAATTAAATTTTTTCAAAACAAACTACTTTGGATTAGTAAGACTAAAATATTTTTTATAAGTGCATTTTTCAACTGTTAAATAAAACGCTCCTATTATTAAGCGTTTAATGTATTTTTACATAATTTACTTAACAAAAATCTATATTGTTGAATAACAATTTAATTCAGTCCTTACAAAAATGTTTGCGGACTACGAGTATACCTATAGTATGGTTGTGTGTGAGTCTTACTATGGTTGTTAGGATCATGCTACAATCATAGCATGATCCTAACAACCATAGTTAATCATACTATGGTTATGAGAATCATAATATGGTTGTGGGAATCATAGTTTGGTTGAGTGAGAATAATAATGTGGTTGTGGGGATCATAGTACGGTTGTGTGTGAATGATAATGTGGTTGTGGGGATCATAGTACGGTTGAGTGTGAATAATGCTTGTACGTCGATACGAAATTATCCCCTGAAATAGAATTAAAATCATAACCAACCCAGAATTTCCCAAGGTACACTATAGCAGGTTGTTCCACCAGGCTTAAACAATCTGCTGTGGCTGATTAAAGTCTCCTATAAGATCTTGTAGCCAAACGCGTTTTCCAATTTGCGTTCCATGAAAAAAATTAACTGATCCAAGAGTAGCTATTATGAAGACACAAGTGTATAGAAATATATTTTATGGTATAATCTTAAAATCAGAGGCGATTCAAGGACATGGATCCTTGAATTTATTTCGTACATAAACCTCCTATTTTGGCACACCCTAATTTACGAGTATAATATAAAATATTAGTTGAGTGTTTATATGTTCTTAAATGTGTGTGTGTGTTTGTATATGTATAGTTGTCTTTGCGCAAGACTTACATCGTCCTTGCGGCAGGATATTTAGTTTGTCTTTTCCTCTTGTTTGTTTTACTAGCAGTTATTATCTACATATATTTTGCAGTAAATCGTTGACTTTTTATATAAAGGCACGGCATTGAACTATACTTAATGGTATGGGGAAATTAAGAGTGCATTATGTTCAGGGGGAAATACTAAAACTGGTCTCGTTAAGAAAATTAAATCTTTAGTTAATAAGTTCTTAAGGTAGCGCACTTATGAATTCATCCAGCAAAAGGTCCAATTACGAAGTAATCTTGTGCATAAGTCCAATCCAATCACATACTATTGTATCTTAATACGCTATATTTCGGCTTTAAAAGTAGTATTCAGTGGGTCCATGGAAGACTAACGAAGAATCTTTAGCAAATGGTTTTTAGAAAATACCTTAGCTACGAGGGCTGCTATACATATATATTTCTGGCCTAATAATAAATATGCGAATATTTATCATCAAAAATGGTTTTTTTTGTTTTTCAAAGTACTCTCCAGCATGATTTATACATTTTGCATGCGCTCAAACCAATTGTCGAAGCACTTTTTCTACTCCGATTGAGACACCTCTAAAACAAGGGTTTTGAAAACTTCAACAGCATCTTCTGGCGAAGATAATCGTTGACCGCACATTTTTTTCTTGATGTGCGGGAATACAAATAAGTCATTAGGTGTCAAGTCAGGGCTGTACGGCGTATGACCCATCACTTCGACGTTTTGGCCGGTCAAAAAGGCGCTGGTTTGAGCCGATGTGTGAGAGCTCGCATTGTCATGGTGCACAATAAATCGGCTTCTCTTGTTCGTTTTTCGAATTTCTTTGAAGACTTCAGGCAAACAAATAGTAGTGTACCACTCAGAATTGACCGTCCTACGTTGCTTAAGCGGAACAGGCGACGCATGACCAATTTTGCCGAAGAAACAGGCGACCATTCTCTTCTTCCAAGAACAACTTTCGTTTAAATTGGCTCGTCTTCGAATACCCTTACGGGATCTTTTGTTTCGGGCTCACCTTGTTTCGGGGTCACCTGTGACGATCTTATAAACGTCTTCTGAAGCAGCGCGATCGTATTTTTTCAAAATTTCTTTGCACCAATCGACACGAGCCTTTTTTGTGCGATTGTCAAATTGTGCGGGATCCAACGAGAACAAACCTTTTTTACGGCCAGGTGTTCATGCAATATCGAGTGTATGCTGGTGGAAGAAATGCTCAAGGATGCTTCTATCTCACGGTATGACACAGGACGATTTTGCATTATCAGTTCACGCACGGGATCAATGTTCTCTGCCACAACGTCCGTTTTTGGACCACCTTCGTCTATGAGCGAGCTTCGGCCACGATTGAATTCATTAAACAAGTTTTTCACAGTGCTATAGGATGGTCATTCATTGCCATACAAAGATTTAAGTTAATCGGTGCACTCTTGTCGTGATAATCCACGTCGAAAGTTGTGAAAAAATGATCGCACGAAAATGTTCACGAGTTAATTCCATTTTTGCCAAATTGATTTTTGCAAGTCACTGTAGACAACACAAATGATGGAGGTACGTCAAAACGTTCTGAATACGTGTATGCTAAAAAATTTCAAACTTTCCAACGGAAATGTCAGAAGGCGTCTGGCAACACTTAGTGTTGCCAGAAATATGTATAGCAACCCTCTATTGTATCTTAATATGCTAATAATAATGGTGGATGGTATCGATCGCTGTGGTTTGCTAAACTTCCAGCAAGAAAAGGCATATTTTTAAGCGTTTTTATTTGAAAACATTCATTTAAGGTATTGCCCACGAGATTTCCACGATTATTCTGCAGATTGACCATATGATACAAATAACGAGCCGAATAGTTTAAAATTTGAATATCGAATTTTAAAACTACTTTCGAAGCAACTTTCGGCTTAAAGGCTCGAATTTAGTGGGTCCAGGGAGGATTAATGAAGAATCTTTAGCAAATGGTTCTTATCAAATAACTAAGCTAGTAGGCCTTTTGACAAAAATGATTTCTAGCTCAATAAATTCATACATTGGAATGTCTTATTTGCCGCAAACGTATCTAGAGCGGATCATATTTATAGTGTCGAAAACCGAAAAAACGACATACAGGTTTTTATGTTCCAACCCGGCAGTCGGGTTCTTAAAAAAAAACTAAAACCCGACATGCCGGTCTTAATGGGATGTGGCGGTTAAGAAAACTCTCATTTGTAAGTACCGAATACCATTTTTATACCTTTCACTAATCTTTGAACCAGAGTTATGGCAAATGTTTGTGACTACTAAAAATATTTGACCAAAATGCAACTCTTAATGCACCGATCGACTTTAAATCACCAGATGATCACTTTTATGAAATCTGTCTGTCTGTCCATCTAATGTTTCTGATCATAATACTGGTCGCATTTATTGTGTGATTAACATGAATAGCGGGTTTTTTTTTGAGACCAGCGACAGATTACTACGAGTACTACGAGTACGATTCCTATATTGCGCCCCAAATAAAGCAAATAGAAATGGCATGTCATAACCTAATAATGAAAATGGCAATGTGTTTTTGAGATCCGATTAAAAGCAAAACAATTGTGTTTAAAATATTCAGCATATGTTTTTTCGCCACATAAGTCATACCGCCCCTCGTTCTTATCACTTATGTAAGAGTATTTTTTCTTGGCATCAGTTTTCGAACGTCAAGGAATTGAAAATATAATAGTAAGTTTGGGTATAAAAACTGTTTCGATTGCCATTGAATAGTAAACCCAAAAAAAGCAGAAGAAGTAGATTCTCTGGTAATGGGAAAAATGAAATGTGTACAAAAAAAACACAGACACTAATGCAAAGTCTATTGGCAGGCCCTACAAAGGGAAAAGAAGAGGCAATAAGCAAAGGATATAAATGTTTGGGGGAAATGAAGGATGGCTTTAATATAATTCAAATTTTAAAAATACTTTTGAACAGGGTTGTCCCCTAAAAGCACTTTTTTGGTTTTAAAATTAGCTAAACTGTTACGCAGTGACCTCAGGATGCCCACTTTCAGGTTTTTCGATCCTCAGTAATGACAGATTTGCTAGTTTACACAGGCGTCGAGAGGAAAATGCGCTTCGTTAGAAACGATGTTTTTGTTTTCCATTTCAAGCTCTAAATCCCAATCCCGAGAATCGCAAAGAAAGCAAGCCGAGGTTCGTGTGCCTTTTGTTTAGCAAATAATGCAATAAATGTGCTTTAAGTTTTGTTGTTGTTGTAACAACAGTACAGTGATTCATTCACGATAGAAAAAAATTCACCAGCGTATTTGTCTTTTGTTAATTAACATAAAAAAAATTGCATTTCATTCAAATACTCATAACATTAGAACTGTGCGGACATCTGGACTTCGTTTAGGTAATTTTGGAAAGGTAAGAGGTAGGGCTAAATACCACTGGCTCACAACTTAGCAATTTTACCCTAGTACCCTCCGACCACCGATCCGAAAACCGCTACCGGAACGTTAGCATCAATTCGCGCCCAATACGAACTGAGCAATCCAGATCCCTGCTGAGCCAAAACCATGCGTCTGCCAAGCTAGGGTCTTCTGCTTAGGTGAAATCTCTCTCCCTCCCTAGCACTTAATTCACGCTATAGCTGGATACTGTTGCTGCGACTTCATCAGCGTGAAAGTCGTTCAGGCCTGCCTGATAGTTTTGATGACCTAAAGGCTCTCGTGTACCGCTGTACAGTGGGATGAAATGAACAAAAATTGAAATAATTCAACCGTTTCTAAACTAAGAGTCGAATGTTGATGGAATTTTTACACACCTATAGAAGAGGTGTTAAGTTTTGAATTTGGATATGCAGGGCCGAAGCTACAGGGCACCCAAGTTGGGCACCTTGAGTTTATATAATTTTAAAATGCATGTAACTTTTGTATTTGTGAACCGATTTAAATGATTTCAACAACAGTTATTTACCTTAAAATCAATTTTTTTTAAATGGAATGAGTCGGTTGGTATTTAGCTCAGATATTAGCAAATACTACAACAAGGTAGCGCAAACAAAATTTTAGTGGATTTTATGGAAAAAAAGTATCAAAACCCGACTGTTAGTTTAGAAACGGCTGAGTTTTTTCCAAAGACTGACGAAGAAAAACCTTGGCGGGTTTAGAAGCAGCTATACAGTCTGACAGACAACCAAGCCAATACATTTCCCCATATTTATACGTTAATTCCGAAAAAGAAGCAACAAAAAGGTCTCAAACCACAGTCACTTTTTTATTCTCATCCCACTGTTCGCTGAAATCTTCTCTCTAGATCATGAAGATCGTACCTGATCTGCCTGGGCGAAGGCATCCTGCCCAAGAGATGGTGGTTGGGATGACAACTGGAAGACACCCAAGCCGATACTGCTCAGATAACTATATCTACGCACGGTTAGAACCTTCGTCTTCTTATACAGATGATCCTCAGAAGACGCAAGGAGACACCCTGTTGATTTTCTCAGGACAGCATTCTAAAAAATGTTGACTTATTTTCTTCCATTGCGTCGCAATCACGTTCGCCTAGCACGCCGGTGCTGCTTAGTTCAGTGCAGACCGACCTATCGCTTTTTAAGAGGTCAACAAGTTTTTTTTGTCGGCTTTCTAAGTACTGCCGGCTAGTGACTTGAGGACCTTGTTGTTTAGTTGTTGAGATCGAAGGCTAGTCCATGATTCAGTACTTAGTGCCACACTATCGCTACCGTTTAACTACGGGGGCTTTGAGTCCCCGAACTGTCACGAAACTTTTCCCCAATCATGAGCACAGTAGGCGCTCATTTTGGGCCAAACTTGTTTTCAGACAACGTTATGTTTTCATCACTTTGTAGGGATTTTTGATACTGACTTACAGCGTTTTTGTTAGATTTAATTTCTTTTTGCTTTCGTTTTTATCTGGTCACCCTGTACAGTACCATATGTGTTTCTTATATGTTTTAAAAAATAATTGACATAAAATGTCCTTTCGAATGAACAATAATGATTCCACACTTGATTTGAATTTTTGTATTTTTTTCAATGAACACCTCCAGATTGATCACCCGATATACACGGAATTGCCTAAGAAATAGTAATTTTACTATTGACCACACCTCTTATCAGTCTATTATTTTTCCCTTTCCCCCATCCGGCGTTTATATCTCTAAACGGACGTACGTTAATTCAAAACGTTTCTGACTAATTCGCCAAGTGGAATTTTAAAAGAAATGCCGAGATAAATGAAAATCGTATAATCATCTATCCGAAATTCCATTTAAATGTTGCCTAATACTGGAAACTTTATTGCTTTTGTTCTTTGAAAAACTATTTAAAATCCACCCAATATTTCAAGAAAAAATTAAATTCTTGAAAAGTGAAAAACAAGAGAACTCCCATATTTCATAAGGAAAGTCCTCCCACATGCCATGACACATTTCTTATTCACACGTATGTGAATTTCCAAACATCTGCAAATGGCCTGAGTCGTCGTTGTACGTTAGGGTGCAGTGGGACTGAGTGGAATCCTTCCGCCGCTACAATCAATTTGAGCAAATGCGTTACAATAATTCGGCACAGTATCTTATCAAGTATGTGTGGATATATGACCAACCGATTCCGGTAAGAAGATATAAATGTATTCAAAAGCTACATTGTGGGGACTAAGTGAGCTGCTTTGTGGCTTGTCTTTATTGGGTTTGGTTAAGTTGCTTGTTCATACTGTCCCCTTTCTTTCTTACATAATTTTGTGGAGACTTTTGATAAGTACCCACTTTTATTTTTAGCAATGCTTTATATATGTTTATACGCCGTGGCCTCGTATAAACAAAAAAGGAAATGAAGTTTTATCACGCACAAAAGACGTTATGCCTATCTCTCCCCAGCGTAGTGTGTTGGAAGCATTCGTTAAAGACCTAGAACATTGTTGGCATAAAAAAAGTGTACGAAAACATTTGTTGGAGTGTGAACTTAGATGAGGTCAATACCAAAGGTGGAGTTAAAGTAGAACAGAAATAAAAATAAAAGAAACGTATGAATGGAACATTAGCCCTAATTTGATATAACGATCGTCGCAAAATTCCAGCGTCAAAATTCCAGCGTTCAGACCTAAAAAAAACGAAAATGTTGAACAGATATGGCTTTTCATGGACAAAATCGACTTATTTTTATAATTCATTTAGTACAAAAGAGTTAAACAACTGGTTTATATTGTGCCCCATCGCCACTTTGTCATTTAGAAGCATACAAAGAAAAATGCCTCTAAGAAATCAAGCTTAACTACAGTAAAATAAACTATAGTTTAATCAGTCTAAAGTTATTTTTTTCAAAATAAAATAAATACAAAAATTCAGATATAGTTGTTGAATCTTTATTGCTTGGGCATTTTATGCCATTTTTTGAATATAATTTCCTTCAGCAATTTTGGATGACTTGTTCGAGCATTTCGATCGGAGACCGTGGTTTTCGCGTTGTAAGTCTTTCCATGATGCAATGGCAAAGAATAATGAACAGAAAAAATAAACCAAAAACTCTAAGAAAGTAACAAACGAAAAGTCGGCCTTCATTGTATAAGTACTTATAGTATCAACAACATCGTTGTTCAATAAATAGAAACTTTCAAATCATCAACATACGTGCGTGTGTGAATGAAAGTAAAATATTCTCGTACAGAAAAACTTCAGTCGGACAGTGTTGTCAATATGGTAGGAATTGTTTCAGTGAGTCGCATGTGTCTCACTCTTCGACAATACTTTTGATACTTCGCATATGCAAAATCAATAGTAAAAAAATAAATTTTCACTTTTTTTTTGATGTGGACAACATCTGAGCATCGAATGAGACCGATCCCATGCCCCAAAAGTGTTCCCTCCCAGAGATATGCTCTCCTGAACAAAACTGGTTTTTACCCTTAGGCCCCTTTCTATTTTGCGCGTCATATATATAGAACGTTAAACTAGTAGAGACCACGTCGGCAGCTTAAATATATATGGTACTGAAGAGCCGTCCCACACAAACGGCGAAACGTGTGTCTACCAGATGGTGACGTGCTTGTTTTAACTTCGCTGACTTCCTTTTCCTTCCCTCTTTGACAAACAACAACAAAAATCCTGATCTTATTAGCAAATGGAGTAATTTACTCTTTCAAAAAAAATAAGTTTGTGAAAAAAGTCTTTTAAAAAAATGCCTCTAGATTGAACCCTATATATGCGTACAGCACGTTAACGAGAAACATTTTTAACAATAAATATGTGAATATCGCAAAATGTTCTGAACTTAGTTTTAATGCGACATTTCTTAAATTGTTAAAATGTTTCAATACGAGTATTATAGTTACACACCATTACAAAAATGACATTGTTGATGTGTCAAAAGTATCGTTTTTGGGGCTATGAATCATATATGATTGTGATAATGGTTGTAATATGGTTCTGGAATTTGACCAACGAAATGTGTCCACAATTGGGAGAATCCGCAAACCGGGTCTTTGGAAATGTGAAAACACCTGAGCATGTCTGCCCAGATAGTTCTGTCATCGGACCTTACTTTTTCGAGATTGAGGTCGGCCAAGCAGTAACCGTGAATTGTGGTCACTACCGTGAAGTGAGGGTGCCACTTACTACACAGCCAACGAAACTATGGCTCTTTTTAGCAAGACATTCATTGGCCATGTTATCTCACGTCGTGGCGATGTTAATTGGCTGCCACGATCGGGGGATTTGCCACCGCCGGACTTCTATCTTTGAGGATATTTAACAGAAAACGTGTATGCAAAGGGCCAATAAAAATGTAAGAACTAAACGATGACATAATGCCGCACATTAACGACATTGAACCTCCATTATGTCACAGAGTCATTGAAAATATGGACCATCGGATATAGGTATGCCACCGAAACATTTGGCCGATAATTTGTTTCACATAAAATTTTCATAGATCATTCTATCATAACAAAAAAAAAATAATAAGAGCATTCTCTGGACAGTTATTGTTTTATTTCCTATTATCAGGTGATCAGTCTAGGGGTATTTTTTCAAAACAAAAAAAATCAAATCAAGTGTGGAATCTTTGTTTTTCATTCGCAAGAACATTTTATGTCATTTATTTTTTAAATATTTCCTTCAAATGCTAACCGCGACCGGTATAGCGTTTATGACACGCGTAATGTTGGCTTCGAACCCTGAATCATAGCTGGTTTGTCAGCGTCGACTTTGGACTTTACGTGGTCCCAAAGAAAAAGTCTAAACTCGTGATATCACACGATCTAGGCGGGCAACTCACCGGTCAAATACGTAAAATTAGCTGCTCTTTGCAGTGACTTGCACGCAGAGAAAAGATATGGTTACTATATGGTCACCGCAACAATAATATGTTCTCTACAATAAAAGCATGTTCGCCGCAACCATAGTATTGTTTTTCAAATTTCATTTTGACAACAGTATGATTGCGGCAATATAAATATTGTTGAAATGACACAATAGTATTATTGCCAAACATAGAAATAAAAATATGGTTGTGGCAACCATATATACATGGTTGGTGCAACAAAAGTATTGTTGTTTAAAGTTTACGTTAACAATAATATGATTACGGCAATCATACCGTATGGTTGCGAACATGAACATAACAAAACAGGTTTTATAGAGCATACATTGATGTAAGTGCGTATGTTTTTTTGATATACCAAAAAAACACATACACACGATACAGTGCATGTTTGTTGTCCATTATAAAAAAAAAACAACAATCGGAAGGTAGTTCGATGGATTTTTATTGTGTTTACTTTCTTCGGTAAAATACTCTAATACAGGCTGGTTCTCGTTTATTAAAAATCTGCCTGCACTTAAGTAATTAGCCATTGATCATGGTTTAATCACATTCGTTTCTTGGGGTCTACGGATGGTGAAGTAGCATTCACCCCTGCTGGGAACTAAAAGTATTTTAAACTGCCGTTGGAATATATATTTTTGTTTCTTAAATGAAATGTTCAATAAAAACATGGCCTCAAATTTGGCCATGAACTAATTGTAATGCAATTTAAAACTACTTACTTGATAAAAATCTCTAGTTTAGAATAACACCATTACCCAATTCTAATAAATAATTTTGGGGATCATAGTATGGTTGGGTGAATCAGAATATGGTTGTGTGAGAAAAATACTATGGTTGTGAGGATCATAGTATGGTTGTGTGTGAATCATACTATTGTTGTGAGGATCTTAGTATGGTTGTGGAGATCATAGTATGGTTGAGTGTAAATCATACTAAGGTTATGGGGATCATAGTATGATTATGTGTGAATCATACTATTGTTGTGAGGAGCATAATATTGTTGTGCCACAACCATATACCCAACAATAGTATGATCCTCTACGTATATTGTCACCCAACCATACTTTTTCTCTGCGTGTGGCAAGTGGCACCGTTCTGTTGAAACCAAATACCGTCAATATTACGTTCATCGATTTCAGGTAGCAAAAAGTCCGATATCAATACGCGATAGCGAGCAACATTCGCGGTTACGTGCCGGCCATCATCACTTTTGAAAAAAAAATGGACCTAAGATTCTACCAGCCCACACACAGAAAAAAAGTATGGTTGGGGTGACAATATTCGTTGTCATACTATTGTTGGGTATATGGTAGTGGCACAACAAAATTATGATCATCACAACAATAGTATGGTTCACACACAACCATACTATGATCCCCATAACAATATTATGGTCCTCACAACAATATAATTATTCACACACAACCATGCTATGATCCCCACAACCATATTATTATTCACATTTAACCATACTATGATCCCCACAACCATATTATGATCCTCATAACCATAGTCACAACCATAGTATGACTTACACATAATCATACTATGATCCCCAAAAAATTTTGTAAAGATTCGGTTAAGTTGTTATTTAACAATAGAGAATTTTATTAAGTAAGTTATGTAATAATATTAGTGATTTATTAAACAGTAAAAAAAAATATTTATTAAATATATTTTAGTTATACTAATTCGTAGTTTGTTTCGAAAAAATTTAATTATTTTTACTATTATTGCGTAAAATTCGTAAAAAAAAACATTTTCAAATAAAAAAAATACAATTTTGCCGGTATGATTGCCGTAATCATGTTGTTGTTAACATAAAACCCATGAAAACAATACTTTCGTTCCACCAACCATATTTATATTGTTGTTACAACCATATTTTCATTTTTAAATTTGGCAACAATACTATTGTTACATTTCAACAATATTAATATTGCCGCAATTATAATATTGTCAAATTGAAATTCAAAAAACAATGCTATGGTGGGACGACTATACTTTTATTGCAGAGAACATACTATTGTTGCCGTGACCATATAGTAACCATATATTTTCTCTGCGTGCATTAACTGCACCAAACCATGGTTTTCTCTGGATATAATGACATCTCTTGAACTTATTCTGGTTGCTCTGCAGCCCAAATGCTGATATTTTTTTTATTGACGTTGTCGTTGATCCAGAAAGGGGCCTAAAACGTTGTTCGTAAACAGCGGATCTTCTCGTTTCTCACTTCCATAATTCAGTTACACATTTTGGAGACGTTGTTGCGGTGTAAGTCTTTCTATGATAAAATGGCAAACAATACTGAAAAGGAAAAAAAATAAAGTTATCGCAACTCACGCGTAAACTCTGATAAAACCCCTATGGAAAAAATATCTCTATAAGTAGATGAATCACCCTATATAAGCGAATAGTAAAATTTCTCTATTTAAATTAGAGCAAATTTCAAATGTGGATTTATTTTGAAGATTTGAGAGATATTCGGGTTGGAAATATCGACACTGGGACCTAAGTGAGAGCCGTAATAGCCAAAACAAATGGACGTACATATAGGTAGTCATTTTAAAGCAACTGGTGGTCATATTATAGCTACTGAGTTTCAACCTTGACCTGAGTCGGTCTCGTAAATTGATGGGCCCACGTTAAAGTCACAGTAGGCATAACTATGATGGTCCTTATTTAGGCTATTTCTTATTCAGGATATATGTTAGATTTTGTCTGACTTGAGATGCAATGACTATGAGATGCATCCGCAAATGATAGTCGGAGGATATCGCGGTTACCTTGATCGGACGATAAATCTTCCCAGCATCACCAAGCTGTTTGCTCTGCAAATCCATCGCTTTGATAATTATTAAGCGAACTATTCCTTAAAGTTTGTCAATAAGATTCGAAAAATATTCGCTCGGACGATTTACCGTCCAAAAATCGTCAAATTGATTGCAGGGCACACACATGCTCGTAGCAACATGTGTATGCAAATTGACTGAATAAACATAAAAGGCCTTTGTTCCCCCGAAAAAACCCCAACCAAGTAATAAACACAACAACAGAAAAACATGTGGTATTGTTTGTTGCTGCTTATGCATATTAAAAGTAAAACCCCCCTTAAAAAAGAGGCTCTCACGTACCACATCAAACTCATTCTCCTTCACACACATGCACTTGACAAAAACGAAAGCCGTAGTCTCTCACACACCCAACACACATTGAGTGCAATTGCCAAATGCAAGCAAACCGACCGATGGTTTGCCTAGTGAACGCAAGCGGGTGGGACAACCGGTCGTAAACGCTGCACGGACTTCAGCGCTCGCAACAACGACTGCGTTTCTCTCAAACGGAAGTGCATAAAATTACAACTCACAAACAAATCGGTTTTCTTGCACACTTTTGAGCAACAACAACTGAATGAATGGGGTGCCGGGTGTATGTGCATGTTTACGACGAGAGCTGCGTCGTTGGAGTGCTGGTCCTAGTGAAGGTGGTGCAGTGTGGTGGTGTTTACCGTTGTTATTTTCTGGTATGTTTGATTGTTATGCTTCGTATCGATTCTCGCTGCTACGCATGCTGTTGTTGTTGCTGCTGCTGTTGTTGTTATGACAGCGGCTGACCCAACATCGACAGCACATTGATCAGATCAGCGAAGCCAACCATTGCCATCAAAAACAAACAAACAAAAGTGATGAATTTGATGAAGCGGCAAATGTAAGCACATGCGAGAGAAACCACCCAAAACAAAAACAACTACATTAAATTAAGCACAAAAGATACGAATGATAAAGCAGCGTAGAAGGATTGGAAAAAAACGAAATCATAAAAATATATGTATGTTTGTACAATTTAATGTAGTATAATCCAACTGTAAATACAACTCAAGTATAACTCATTAAACGGAAATATAAATCAACAATAGGCGTGTTTTTTTATAAGTCATTTATGAAACGAATATGAGGACGCTAACTCGATAACTTTACACCATTGTACAAAAATATGACTGCGATTCTTTCTTGTTGTTTGTACGGAATAAAAGTCATATCTTTAAGAAGGTAATTGAAATATTGTCCTCTAAAATTAAAACGGACCATTATAAAAAGACTAAGACTTCCCGAAAAGATATGGTTTATACGAGGGTTGCTATTTATATTTCGGGTCCGGCAGTAAAAACACAATAACACATATCTTTGGAAATGGAGTTGTTGTTTTTCAAAATATTCTCCTTTAAGATCAATACACTTTTTCATGCGCATAAACCAATTTTCGAAGCATTTTTTACCACTCCGAATAAGACACCTCCAAAACATGATTTTTGAACGCTTCAAAAGCTTCTTAGCGCGATAAATAAGTTGGCCACCAAAGAAGAAGAAGTCATTGGGTGCCAAATCAGGGCTGTACGGTGCAAGGCCCATCAATTCGATATCTTCAGTGGTCAAATAGCTCATCGTTTCAGCTGATGTGTGAGAGCTCGCATTGTCGTGATGCAAAATGATTCGTCTTCTCTTATTACGAGTATCTTCCCTCATTTCTTCGATTTCTGTTTGCAAACAGATGTTGTATAGGTATACCACTCAGAATTGACCTCCTACGTTCCACTAGAGACACTGTGGCTACATGACCGGTTATACCGAAAAAACGCAGTCTAGAGGTATTTTTTCAGAACAAAAAATATATAAAAATTCAAATCAAATGATGAATCTTTATTGGTAGTTTGAATGGACATTTTATGGCATTTATTTCTTGAATATAATTTCCTTCAAATATTGGCTGCCACTACGCCTCAGGGTTTCGATTCTGAGGGTCCAATTTTGGATGACTCGTTCGAGCATTTCGAACGTTATGGCTTTAATGACACGCGTAATGTTGGCTTCCAAAACCTGAATCGTAGCTGGTTTGTCAGCATAGACTTTTGACTTTACGTAAACACAAAGAAAAATGTCTAAAGGTGTGATATCCAACTCACCTGTCCAAAACGTAAAATTAGCTGCTTTTCGAAATGACCTCTCCATAGATCGATTGTTTAAGCAGCTGTATGGCAAGCGCCATCGTCCTGTTGAAACCAAGTGTCGTCACGATTACGGGCTTCAATTTCAGGTAGCATTAGGATCGATATCATGGCGCAATAGCGAGCACCATTTACGGTTACGTTCCGGTCGTCATCATTCTTGAACAAATATGCACCGGCTTAAAACCCTACCAAACCGTGGTTTTCTCTGGATATAATGGCACCTCTTGAACCTCTTCTTGTTGCTCTTCAGCCCAAATGTGGCAATTCTGTTTATTGACTTCGCCGTTGAGCCAGAAATCGGCCTCATCACTGAACAAAATTTTGGTCGAAAACAGCGGATCTTACCGTTTCTCACCGAACGCTCATTTCCATAATACAGTTGTCAACATTTGAAGGCAGTTATTTTCAAAAACTAAATGCCATAAAATGTCCTTTAAAATTACCAATAAAGATTTTCGTGGGTAATTGTGTGAAGAAAACTTGAAAAGAATGGTTTACAACAGTAGTTCTCATTCGTTTAGAGAGAGCCTGGCCTTATAGAGTTCGGTTTTACTTTCAACAATTGCAGCAAAGCTTTCTGAATAGGTTTGTCACGGACCCGAAATCATGATAAAAGCAGTGTGCAGCCACCAAAATCAATGTCACTTTGCCATTTTGTTAAAAAACTTGTCTTCTATTTAAATATAGAAGAAAGAGGTCTTGAGCCGGTTAGATAGATCACCCTATACCACTTCCAGGAACAACTTTTGTTGGATTTCGCTCGTCTTGAAAGACCCATACGGTGGATTGCTGTTTTCTTTTGGATATTCATAGATCCATGATTCGTCACCTGTGACAATGTTATACACTGCCTTTGAGCTACCGCAGTTATACTTTTTCAACATCTCTTTGCATCAACCCATACGAGCCTTTTTTGAGTATTCGTCATATTATGTGGGGTCCAACGAGAACAATTTTTTTTTACGGCCAAATAAACATGCAATAAATTATTGATGCATGTCAAACTTATGCCCAAGGATGCCTTAATCTGTCGGTCTTGCTTAATCAGTTCACGCACAGCATCGAAGGTTTCTGTCAGAGTGACCGAAGATGGAAGTTCTTCACGAAATTCATCCTGGAGCGAACGGCGCCCGAGCCTGAACCCTTGGTACTAGCGATTAACAGCGGTTTTTGATGGTGCTACACCACCACAAGTCGAAACAAGTTGATTTAAACACTCTTGTCTCGATAACCCACGCCGAAAATCGTAAAAATCATCCCACGAAAATGTTCACGTGCTAATTCCATTTTTTGGCTGAGATGAATTTTTCAACTCACTGCAAAGAAAACAATTCGACCTCAAATGACAAAACGTTTTGAGTGAAGTTATGCTTACAAATGTCAAAGTTTCCAATGGAAGTTTCAGTTTGTATCTGGGAACACTAGTATTGTCAGGACCCGAAATATAAATAGCAACTCTCGTACGTCAATTTTAAAAGGAAGCAAAATGCAACTTAGTACAATTTTGGGTTATGATTACCTGAATGACTTACTTGAGAATTAGTTATGCACGACATTACCATAATCCACTATATAAATATTTCATTATAAGCCATTTAATAATAATTTATAATGTAGAATGTAAAATTGACAGCTCTTAACCTTTTGCGGAAGATATCCTCACAATTTCTGGTATTTGTAAACATCCTTATCCAAAACATGTTTCAAAGACCACAACTTCTCGGAAAGTATTTGCCAAAAACCATCCAGGAATCCCACTGACACTACCCAGAAAAACATTATCAGTTCACTTCTGGTCTTTGGTTTCGAAACAGTAACAACAACCACAAAGCAGCAAATGCAAATCAACCATAACTTACGAAGAATGAAGAAGAACAAAAAAGCAACAGCTCCAATGAAAACTAGCTACATGGAGAAGGAGAAAAACTCGCAAAATGAGAAAAAAAAACATTACAACGACGATAATAAAGAACTTTGCAATCAACGATTATTGTCTGTTTAAAAGTGGCTGAGCGCAGCGGCGGTTATCTTCTCTTCTTATTTCATAAACGAGCGTTTCATTCATATTAAACAACAGCAAAATGAACAACAATAAACTTAATGTTGCTGCACTCAGCAACAATAACATGCAAGGAAACAAGAAGAACATGCTGCTGGCTGTAACTGAGAACGTAGCAGAGAGAGGAGGGGGTAGGCCTTATTGTACTCCTTCCATACCCCCTGTACATGGTACAACTACTCGTACGTACTTAAGTGAAGTTTGATATGCTGTCTTGCTGATGATGATGATCATGATAATGCCGTAAGCTGGCTGGCAACAACTTCAACTGGAAATTGCAGTTGCACGAGCAAATACGTTTTTGCGGAAGGGGTCCAGAAGAGGCGCCAGAAGAGGAGCGAAGGAAACAGCAACAACTGCAACACATGCAGGAGAAGAAGATGAGAAAACCTAAGTAAAACAAACAAAACAACTACAACCTATGTTTAAATCTACAAAGAACAAAAAATAAATAAATCGTGTCGTTAGTGTTGATATTCTGTTGTTGTTGCTGCCGTTGTTTGCTGGAAAATGTACATTGAGCTATAAGATATTCATATTTATACGACTATATTAGTAAGTGCTAGTGCCTAGTGCTATCTAGTATTACTAAGACTTGTTTGTATATGGACATTTATATAGGGTGACCCAAATAAGACTGAAGGGTTCACCAAAAAGGTAACGAAGAAGTTCCATTGTGGATCTCGCTGTATGCGCAATGGCTCCATCATGCTGAAACCATATGTTGTGATTATTTTCAACTTGTGGACGCAAAAAATGTTCGATCGTAGGCCTATACAGAGCCGCGGTAATGGTTATTGAAAGGCCATATTCATTTAAAAAAAATGAAACGATCTCTCAACCATAACATCCCACCAAACAGTACATCTGCTATTACTGGGGTGCTATTCTGACAAAATGTAGTCGTTAATTTCATGGAACTCAGATAAAAGACTTGATACCAGGGCTAACAAAAGTTGTTAAAGCCCAAAGAGCGAGTATTTTTTAAGTAGTGGGGAAAAAAATTTCACGAAAATTTAATACCGCCTAACAGGACTTTATTGTATAGTTCCTTCGTTTAAGTCGGGTAATAACGTGTAGTTTATCGCTAATTTTGTTTACTTCCGAGTTTACTTTCGACTAGTTACTTCAGGTACCCTGGAACAGTGTAATAAAATCCATTTTGGCGGTATTTAATTTTTGTGGATGCTTTTTTCCATTTCTGAAATACTCTCTCTATGGCCTTTAATACTATAAGGTGACTCGTATAATTTTCTTTGTGACCCGCCTTACTGTATACCATATGTAGCCATCATATATCTCCATAAAAAACTATATTGCCAGCAAAAAAGAAAAAAACTATAAACAACTAAGCTATGAATATTTTTAACCCTTCAGTCTTATTTGGGCCATCCTGTATAATATTGTTATACCGTAGCCCAAAGGTTATTAAACTAGCATTTCTATGGAAGTGCCTTGGTCGGCGAGTTGGTCTCAAGTCGTTTAAGAAACGAGTAAGAGCTTTGGCAACAAAAAGTTAAACATGACACACCCTGTTAATAAACTAACATTTCTATGGAAGTGACTTGGTCGGCGAGTTGGTCTCAAGTCGCTTAAGAAACGAGTAAGAGCTTTGGCAACAAAAAGTTAAACATGACACACCCTGTTAATAAACTAACATTTCTATGGAAGTGACTTGGTCGGCGAGTTGGTCTCAAGTCGCTTAAGAAACGAGTAAGAGCTTTGGCAACAATAAGTTAAACATGACACACCCTGCTATATAAAATCGTTACCGATAATCCACAAAAAAAAACTATATAATAAGTAAAAAAGAAATAAAATTATAAACAAATAAGTTATGAATATTTTTTAACCTTAAGTCTTATTTGGGCCACCCTGTATAATATTGTAGTACTAAACTAGCATTTGTATGGAGTGACTTAGTCGAGTTGGCCTTAAGAAACGCGTAAGAGTTGCCACATTTATTTTGGCAACAAACACTTCAACATGACACACCCTGCTATATAGAAATGTAAACGACGCGTCGTCGGCGAATTCGTATTGGGCTTATCTGCACGAGATGTAATAAATGAATCTACAAATAGGGTGTAATTTATAGTTCAAAAACATACTACACATTTTTACAAAGAGTAATAACATTTAATGTGTACCAAACATTTCTTTTTGCTCGAGAACTTCATAAAACGCTTCATTATTATCGCATAAATGGCTGCTATATATTTTTTTTGGGCCATGTTGGCCATTTATAATGGCCAAAAAATGCTTTTTGGGCTTTACTAAAAATCGTGCTGCTCTGGAACAGATCTAGCGATTTGTACAAAATTTGAGTGATATAAACATGGATATTGTCTTTGTAAAGCTTTAACAAATATTAGATGCTTTTAACTAGAGATAATAAACAGTTTTTCGGTCAATTTAATCGTCCAAATGTGCGTACAATCGGAAAAATCGTGCTAAAATTTGAGCAAATTGGGTCTGTAGGTGATGTGAAAACCCTAGGGCATGCTCGTACTGCTCGAACTGCAGAAAATATTGCGGCTGTTCGCGATAGTGTGTCTAAACGCCGTCCACCTCAACATTATGAATAAAGACTTGCATTTACACGCTTACAAGGTGCAATTGACTCAGAACTAAAGCCTCTTGACCATTCTAAACATCGTCGATGGGCAGAATGGTGGCAAGAAATGGCAACAGTTCAATCAATTTTCGAAGAAAATCATCTTCAGTGGTGAGGCACATTTTTACTTCTGTGGATTCGTCAATAAGCAGAATTGTCGTATTTCGGCGAATGATAATCCAAAAGTGATTGGATTATCGATAAAATAATGCACCTACAAAAAGTGACTGGCGGCATCATCGGGCGTATTTTTTTTTCCAAAATAAGGCTGGTCAGGCAGTTACTATTTATGGTGTTCGCTATCGTCAGATGATTACGAACTTGTCATGACCCGAATTGGAAGATGTGGATGTAGACGATATTTGGTTTTAACAGGACGGTGCCAGTTGCTATACAGCTAAGAATACAATGGCTTTTTTGAGCGGCAAATTCAATGGCCGTGTTATCTTACGCCCTGGCGATGTTAATTGGCCGACAAGATTATGTTTACGTATGTAGATAAGCCAGCAACAATTCAAGAGCTAAAGGATGAGATAATTCGGCACATTAAAGACATAGAACCTCTATTATGCCTCAGCGTCATGGGAGATTTGGACCATCGGATGGAGGTGTGCCGCCGAGGTCACGAGGTCATATTTTGTTCCATTCATAATTGAACCATACCAATATTAAAATAATAAAAAGAAATGACCATTATTTCCCAAATAATTTGTGTTTTATTCAAAATCAACATTGGCCCTTAAATTTTAACCACCCTTCCAGTTGCCAGGGAAGGGATATTCGTTATTTTTGAAAAGCAACTTAAACTTTAAAATCGACGAACGAATTCTTAACATAGAATTAACTCAAATCTTCGTCGAGTAGTATATTAATATCATTAATATAAAATTTTAAAAAAAATTTAAATTATTTAAAATTATAACACTTTTTTATGAGGTTTACAATTTTTACCTTTTGTATGGTATAACAATTTTTTTTTCTTTAAAATGTAAAACACTTTTATTCAAAAATTGTATACAATTTAGCAGATACAACATATAACAATTGCATACACGTAAAGAGTACTTGTTATGGACAAGAAAAGTATACTCGTAGCACTTTCCTACGAAGTACTTTATAAAATGACTTCTTACGAGTAAAAAACAATTTTTTCAGAATTTTTCTCCTGGGAAAAAATTTTCATCCGACTATTTTAAAAATTGTAAACTACTCCATAAAAGAAAGGAATGGTATCCATTCCACAATTTTTGGTCCGTACAAAAGTCACTGGGGACAAAAATGCAACAAAGGCTTACTAAATTTCGTGTATTTTGTTAAGAAAATATTACGAACCGACTTCATAAAAAAAAATTCTTAAAAGTTTCGTTATTTTTCCTTCATATGTTTTATGAAAAGTTTCTTAATTTGTATGAAAAGTCATTGTATAAAGTTTGTTCATAATTTTTAGGAAAATTTTCGTATACAAGTACATTCCGTAATGTTCCTCCAAAATTCGTAATTTTTGCTTCATATTATATACGAAAATTTACATATTATTTATGAAATGTCTTTATAAGAAAATTAAGCGCCATTTTTAAGAGCATAATTTTGTGCTTGTGCATACGGTAATTCTCATTCATTTGAATACGACTTCAGTATAAGTTTTTTGAGACTGCTTAAGAAAAACCATAGCCAATACATTTCACAATTTTTTTTTACAATGTTCAAGTCATTATAATTAAAAAAGACCGAATAAAAGTTAACAAAACGTAAAAACTATTTTATGAACTAATTTTATATATTGCCTTGAAAATTAAGAACAAATTATTTAGTTTTTATGAATCAATTTTATGTTTTTTGTGAAATATTGTCCTAAAAATTATTAAAAAGTGTCATGAAAAACATGTAACAGTTTCATAAAAAATGAGTAAAATTTCATAAAAAATATGAAACTTTTTTTATAAAAGGTATGAAACGTATTCTTAATAAATATGAAAGTAATTCTTAAAAAATAAGAAAATCTTTCATTAATTTCCTACAAATATTGTCATAACAATTATGCAAAAGTGTAATAAAAAATATGTAACAATTTCATAAAAAATAAGTAACATTTCATAAAAAAAATATGAAAGAAATTCTTAAAAAATAAAAAAATCTTTCGTTAATTTCATTAAATTCAAGGAAATTTTATTGTCAAACCGATTTTGTAGTTTGAATCTCGTTTGAAAAGTTTCTTTGACTAAAAAAATGATACAAATTTCTTAATTTATATGAATTATTTTGCGATTTTTACGAACATTATTTTTTTGAAACTGATTTCACATACATATGCGAATTGCCTTTCGACTCTTAGGTTTACTTCCTCAAAGTCGAGAGCGTGGGAAAATTGTTTAAATAACTATTACTTCGTTTAAACAAATAAGTAAAAACGGGAAAAACTTAAATTTTTGTGTCGCTATGCTGTTGTTGTTTTTTGCCTTTAACGCTGTTTGTGGATGCTGCTGCTGCTAAAACAACAACGTTTCATATTCGCATATTTTTTCTCTACAATATTATGATGATATTACGTGTATTACACTCGTTCGTAAACGATTACGTAAAATTGTGTTTGTGGATGATGGAACAAGAATTTTCACAGAAGCCTGGCTATGTGGCACCAGAGGACAGCAGGGGTTAACGAAAAAAAATTACAAGGAAATATTCTCGCAGCGCACAATCCTGCATACAATGAAATGGAAGATGGTGCAGACAGTAATTGCCACCCAAAATACGAATAAGAAATAATGTTGGTTTTTTATATAGCTTTGCGAGATATCTTTTCATAATGTGTTTATTGTCCTCTGCTGCTCAGTTGGTGTTTCGAGCTGCTGGCGGATAAGGTGCTCGGGCAGTAAGGGGGTACATACGGAGTAATGATATGGCACATGACCTCGTTTTGCACTTCTGCCATTGCACTCTTTTCTTCTGGAGAAGTTTTGTACGCCTGTGAAAATGTGTATGTTTTCATGGTGCAATCTTTGAGAGACGGTCGGTCGTATGCCCCTGTTTTTATTTACGAGTACTTACTTAAGTCCCCCAATATTCCATTATGGAACAAGGGGGAACTTCTCTCGCATTAGTGAGCTGAGTACGATTCAATTTTTGTACTCACTGACCGGGTCCTACTGTTTAACGCCAGCGCCGAACGGCTAATGCATTGTAAATGTTTTTATTGGGTTGTAATTTCCTGTTGCAGTTTTGTGGCTAGGGTTTGGCGCAAACTTATGCCTTTAAAGTTGTGTTGTACTGTTTAATGAAGAATTGCGTAACTGGATCACCACTCTCAAGGTGATATACCAGCATAAGAAAAAAATAATAAAAATACTATATAAATTTCATTTATATAACTATTTTTTTAAGAGGTTGACACAGCCTTGTCCTTGGGAACCGATCTGACCCAAATTTAAAACCTACCATTACAATAGCATCCGCACAAGTTTCAGCCACCTAGCTTCAATAGTGAGACTAGCAGTTTTCCATCAAATCCAGACATACAGACATGGCTAGATAGTCTTAGATTTTTACGACGATGCAGAATTTGTGGAGTCTATAATCAGAATAACAATGTTACAGTACTTATACAGATGTAACAACGTTTGCTCGAAATTCTGAATTGCATATTATAATTTGGGGTATAAGTGCATGGTAAAATGGCAAACCTTGCTAAGTTGCCAAGTTTCTGTAACTTGGCAACTCTGTCATAAAATGAATGAGAATTATTTCGATTTTAAACTCTCAATTTAATAAAAATGTGCTAGTAAAAATTGCATATTTATCATTACACGCTTTAAATTTTTCAGGAAATAATCGCATTACTTTAATGAGAATTATTTCTACTATAATATGTATTTGATGTGTTTACCAAATGCCGTTTTAATCAGATCAAGCTTAATATGAGAGTAAAACCACTTTATAATTGAGTTATTACATTAGGTGTTTTTGTTTCAGGTTACTAAATTAGCTTTTGTTTGGTTGTTACTCGGTAAGCCGCCAATTAGCTAAAGAAGCGCGCAAAAGTTTCGCACTTAGTACAAAGAAGAGGTATGGTCAGTGAGTTTTTTTATGATTCTCGTTATATAACTTAAATAATCAACTTGAAAACTAGTAAAAAAAAAGCTAAAGTCGGGTGTGGCCTACTGAAAATAGTTTTAAACCCCCTGGACGGGTTATAAAACTAATGTCAAATTTGAATTTATAAGGACATTTCATTATTTTTAGTAAAATTGGTTGAACATTTTTGTGGGAGCTATATCTTACTCTAAAGTGATTTTCTCCAATTTCGACAGGGTGTGAGCTATATACGAGGCCGACCGCAAAAGTATCTGGCGTAACATAAAAAGAACCGTTTTTTTTTAATTATTATTTATTTTTCAACATAATCTCCTTCTAACTAAATGCACTTCATCAAACGTTTTTCAAGTTTTTTAATTCCATCCGAAAAATAAGATTTTTCAAGACCTTCAAAATATGCCTCAGTTTCAGCAATAACCTCGCTATTGGACGAAAATTTTTTGCCACCGAGAAATTATTTTAAATTTGGAAACAAGAAATAATCAGAAGGAGCTATATCTGGACTATATGGTGGATGCGGAGCAATTTCAAATCGTAATTCGGCTAGTTTTTGTTGAGTTAAAAACGCAGTGTGTGAAGGAGCATTATCTTGATGAAAAAGAACTTTTTTTCTAAATGCGGTCGTTTTATCTTGATTTCTTCACTCAACCGATCCAATAATGCACAATAATATTCACTATTTATAGTTTTTCCTTTCTCAAGATAATCAATAAATATTATACCCATTGCATCCCAAAATACTGTGGCCATTACTTTTTCTGCTGACTTAACAGTTTTCGCCTTCTTGGGACCACTTTTACCAGCTTCTATCCATTGTTTTGACTGTTCTTTGCATTCTGGGATGTAGTGATGGATCCTTGTTTCATCAACAGTTATAAATCGGCGCAAGAACTCTATTGGATTACGCTGATAAATCGCTAAAAGCTCCTCGGAATTGGTCCAACGGACGATTTTTTGGGGCAAAGTCAAAAAAGGCGGCACCCATCTTGCGGATAGCTTTTTCATGTGGGGTTCATCATGTAAAATACTCCAAACTTGTTGTACGTGTATTTTAACAATATCAGCAAGTTCCCTGAGCTTTATTCGTCTATCTTTAGTCACTTCATTAAATATTTTTCTAATGTTTTCAATAGTAGTAGCAGTTTTCGGTCTTCCAGAGCGTTGTTCATCTTCCGTACTTGAACGACCCATTTTAAATTGTTGAACCCAAGATTTCACGGTGGAGTATGATGGTGCATTATCACCATGAACAGAATCCAATTCATCTTTGATTAATTGTGGCGTATAACCTTTCATATAAAAGTGTTTAATTACCGCACGAAACTCTTTATTTTCCATTTTTCAAAAATTATAAAACTTGTTAACTTCAATCACCTGTAACAAAGAAAATAATCATTAAATATTTCGGAAA
Organism: Hydrotaea diabolus; assembly: GCA_963513945.1. Classification (NCBI taxonomy): domain Eukaryota; kingdom Metazoa; phylum Arthropoda; class Insecta; order Diptera; family Muscidae; genus Hydrotaea; species Hydrotaea diabolus. The sequence continues at coordinate 14,404,528 of OY740717.1, read as the reverse complement.
TTTTGACAGATGGATTATAAAAGATTGCTTTTAAAAAAACAAAAAAAAGTTGCTAGTAAAACAGAAAATGTGGCAGGCCAGTTAGTTTTGCGGTCGCCCTCGTGTATCTGCGAGGATTTTCTTCATTTTTTATAACGTCCTTCCCTGGCCCAAAGACGTACTAGTGCTACATTTCATCAAGATTAGATGTAATGTCTGACTTCTAATCGGATGAACACGTATGAGGCAGCTTTATCTGAGACCGAACGGATTTTCTTCAATTTAAGTAGCGTCCATCCTCACTTAAAAAACTTATTTCTTCAAAATTTCATTAAAATTAGACAACATTTTCGACACACAAACTTAAGATGAGCGAACGGACAGACAGATAGACTTCTTTGAATTTAATCAGCGATACGTTGATCGGTATGCTTAAAAGTGATCGAGGTGAAATATTTTTGGTAGTTACTAGCTTACACACACGTGACTTACTAACACTAAGGAGGTCAAAAACCAATCTTTAGTTTACAATATAAAAGTGCAGGGTTTTATTAGTCGGCCACGTCCGACTTTAGCTTTTTTACAATTTTTTTCTTCTATTGACGCTTCAGCATATTTTCACTTCACGCTAATTTAAGAGTCTGTAGTCCCTGTCTATCCGCATTTTTTGTTTTTTGATATTCTACAGATCGTTTGACTCTATTGTCTTTTACCTTGAACTGAATGATTTTGACTTGCTTTTATATATTATCATAAATGGGAAGTTTTATTTAGAAAATGGTGGCAAGTCTACTGCTATTATCGCATTTAAGTTGAGATTTCATTTCAACAATTGCAACCAAGTTTTCTAATGAAGGTTTTCACGGACCTGAAATGATGATAAAAGCAGTAGGTGGCCTAAAGGGATACATACCGTTATGCCATTTTGTATAAACTTTGCCTACTTTTACAACACGGATGCAAAAGGTACTCCTTGTTTAATTACACAGTACAACAGCCAATCTGGGGGGTGAGAAATTCCAAGTCAGGGTGATGGTACTAGGTCAGTATATTAAAACCCTCAAAGGGTTTTGCGTTCGTATGTGCCAGTTTTTTTTATGACCTTTTACATTTTTTCCTTACCTTGGTGTTTTTTCGCTTAGTTGTAAAATGTTGGCAAAAACGTAGTTTGACATAACTCGAGAACCACTAGTTCGATTTTGCTGAAATAAATTGAGAAAAATTAATAATTACATTTTCTTTAATCCATTAATATACTGTTTCTCTACCAAATCAACATTTTTGCAATTAGAAATAAATTTATGAAGAAAATTTTGCCAAAAAAATTTTTTTTTTTTTTAAAACATATAAATCCCAAACGGAAAACCGTGTAGAGTCTTATAACTTTCACGTAAAGACACATAACCTATAAACAAAATGCGACATAGATCATAGAAATCGATTAACGCGTTCTGCTTTTATTTACAATTAAGTGAAGTTACTGGCACATACGAACGCAAAACCCTTTGAGGGTTTTAATATACTGACCTAGTACCATCACCCTGACTTGGAATTTCTCACCCCCCAGACAATCACCCCAAAAATGTTCCACAGTGTTATAAAGAACTTTAATACCAGTTACAAATTGATATAATGATTAGTAACATGATTTTTCGATAAAAAAAAACCAATAATAGTATTATCTCAGTTTTAGAATTGCATAATTATGAAATCCTCAACCTCCTGCTTCTAAACGTTTCATAAGTTTTCAAATATTACCTCATATGATGTAATATTGTTATATGTTGTTAACTAGCTCATAATTATGACCTTTAGAGGGGAAAACCTTTAATATTTTTTTGGCTTAACTTTCTCCAGGTAATTCCTAATTATGAAACTTTGTGGGGAAAGCCCAATATGTGGTTGGAACATTTTTCGGGTAGGGTTAGCCACTTTGCTAATTATGATGTTGTGTAGTGCCATTGACGGCTTAATGGTTCTGAGGAGAAGCCCCTATTATTTCACAACATACTTTTTAATGAATGCTTATTCTTTAAATTTAATTCTGGCCATCAAACTCAGTGAAATTCATTTTCTTTTGTTTTCTTCTTAGCAATTATTCTTAATTACCCCCAAAACCGTTAGGAAAACGAACCCCAACACATTCTCTGTTGTGCTAGCGTACATTTTATTTCAGTACGTTTTATTTTAAAGACAATTAGTTGTAAAAACTACTCGGAATGGAACGTGGAATACATTCCCATCATTTAGGGGCGAAAACGGTAGCAGCCACTGCCACTGCAGAAGCAATGCCACTAGAAGTGGCAGTTGCAAATTCATCTAAAAACGTTAGAGGTAATAATCAAATTGTGCCGCAACGAAACCATTGTGCTCTCTAAACAAACAAAATGTGGTACATAAGAACATACAATTTCAAAGTAAGACAGAATAAGAGGGTGGTATGATAAGTTGGGTTGTATTTCTACATTTTTTACTTAAAGTTTTTCGTGTTATACAGAAAAAAATCCCACCTCATCACACCAACCCGCAATGATAAACAAAAAAAAAAGACTACGATTATTTTTCTGTGGCAAGCGACTGTTCTAAATACCACGCTTTTGGTGAAGTGGAAAAATACACTTACAACCAGGCAATAAAAGAGATGAAGAAAGGAAAGAAACAAAAAACCTACATTGAAATTAAAAAGATACCAAGACAAAACGCTTTAGAAAAAATCGCATTGAAAAAAACCATTGTAATTTATACAAATACTCTTGAGTTAAGTACGAAAACCGCAAAAATGCCCAGCGTCCGACAGACCGCACGTCCGACCGCCAAACCAGCTTTTTTGCTCGTATACCTCCACCATCTGGGGCGGTCGACTTAACTGCTAAAATGGATAAATGCAAAAACCGTGTATGAACATCTGTCGTCCATTCGCCCGTCCGTCTATCTTAATAATCCAGTGTGCATAGTGTAGGGTACGAGTAGGTAGGTTTATTTTCCGCTGCATTATGAGCATGTAAAGTAACATGTTATATAAGTAATTATTAATGGGCAAAAACAGCCTAAGTGACTACAGCAACAATAACGCTCAGCTAAAAATCTAGATCAGGGTTGTAGACAATGCGGACAGTGAGAAAATAGATAAGTTTCACAACTTTTCTTGTTTAATAAACTGTGGGGGTTTTTGGGTGGAAAATCGTTATTAGCAAAGTCTTTATGATGGCCAAGACCAACTTTTTTGGGTGGTAAATGAAGGATACTGGCCGCTGAATGGGAAACAATAAGAGAAACATTCAAGGCCAGATGAAAATGAAAATATTAAACATAAAATGATAAATACTTTTACAATTTAGAATCATTTACTTGAATTCACATAGGAATATTTAGGATCAAATAATTGTAAAAACTAAGAATATCTTAGATGATGGTAGAATAATAGAAACAATATACCATAGAACTATGAAAAATTATAATATCACATCATCTTAAAATTATAGAATCATAGAGATACATAAATCGCTGTGAATTATAACAACATAGAATCACATTATCCTCGAATCAAAAAATCATAGGATTATAATATCTTATTATCATTAAATTGTATAAACAAAGAATCGTTAATAAAAAATTTAACGAAATCGCACAACCTTAAAGTCGTGGTATAATACAAAAAATCGTAGAACCATGTAATCGTAAAAATGTAGAACAATAGAATAATAAAGGGCGGTCCAACCATAATGCATGACGTATATTATAAATCACATTTTAACGTCAAGTTTTTTCCACAAATTGTTTTGACTTTTTTTTTGTTTTAGTGTTTTACAAATTCAACTGAGAAGAGGTACAAATATGAGCAGCGCGTTAAGATTGTTGAAGCCTTTTACGAAAATGAGAGTTAAAATCAAAATGCATATCATGTTGTTCGTGATTTTTTTGGTCAGCATACGAGGGCGGTTCGGAAACTTCTTAGCCTAGCACAAAAAGCGCCGTATAAACAGAAAAAAGTTAAGAGAAACTTCCATCTCTGCTATGAACACATGTTAAATGGTTTCGATCTGGCAACTCCTTCATATAGAAACAGGTGTTCACAAAAGACGCATCCGCGATTTTTTTACAATGGAAAAATTAGAAATGCGTGGTGTCATTAAATATTTACATAAAAAAGGTTTATCGGGACAAGAAATTCATAATGATATGGTGAATGTGTTAGGTGAAAGTGCTCCTTCATATGCAACAGTAAAAAATTGGGTTGCTGAATTTAAACGTGGTCGTACAAGCATTGAAGATGAACCACGTAGTGGACGTCCAAAAACAGCAACAACAACAGAAATTGTAGCCAAAGTGCATGATATGGTATTAAATGATCGACGAATAAAAGTGCGTGAAATAGCTAATATCATGGGCATCTCAAATGATCGAGTCCATTCAATTTTGCATGAAGAACTACAGATGAAAAAGCTTTCTGTCGGACTTGTTAACAGTCGACCAAGAACGCATAAGAATGAACATTTCTCAAGCTTGTTTGGATCGTTTTCAGCAAAATAAAATGGATTTTAAGCGTCGTTTCATAACTGTTGATGAGACATGGATCCACCAATATACTCCAGAGACAAAAGAACAATCCAAACAATGGACTGAAGCTGGAGGAAGTGTCCCAAAGAAGGCAAAAACAATTCAATCGGCTGGTAAGGTAATGGCAACTGTTTTTTGAGACTTCGAAGGTATTTTATTGATTGACTATCTGCAAAAGGGTAAAACAATAAATTCAGAGTACTATTGCAACCTTTAAGATCAATTAAATGTACAAATTCGAGAAAATCGTCCTGGCTTACAACACAAAAAAATAATTTTTCATCAAGACAACGCACCAGCGCACAAGAGTGTTTTAACAATGGCTAAAGTCAACGAATTAAAGTACGAGTTGCTTGACCACCCACCTTATTTTCCTGATTTAGCTCCCAGTGACTTTTACCTGTTCCCACATCTAAAAAATTCCAAGCGTTTTACCTCAAATGAAGATGCAATTACAGTTGTAAACCACTATTTTGATGACCTTGAGGAAAACTATTTTAATCAAGGGATAGAATTGCTAGATAAGCGTTGGACTAAGTGTATTGAAGTTTCAGGAGATTAAGTTGAAAAATAAAAATATTTTTGAATATCTAACTTTTCTCTTTCATTGATAGGCTAAGAACTTTCCGAACCGCCCTCGTAGTACGTCCAATACCGCGCATTTGAAAAAATTCGACTCCAAATCATGAGTTTTATAAAAACTTCTTCACTCTACAAGCCTAGAATTCTTTACTAAAAATGTCAAACTAATGCAGTTGACATACCACTGTAAACAAATTATTGCAAATCCTGCAAAAAAAAGCACAGAACCGCAAAACACAGAAATCCATGTCAGGATTCTATATTGAATTTTACTTTAAGATTCGTACACTTATTGTTAGGCTCCCCCGAAACAGATCCAATAATAGCAAGTAAAGCATTAATAAAAAAATATTACTCATGAATAATTCAAGAGCTTAAGGATGAGATAATTTAGACAATGAACCTTTATTATGTTTCATAGTCATTGCAAATATGGACCATCGGATAGAGGTATACCACCAATGCCTTGGCGAGCATTCAGCCGATATTTTGTCTCGAACATAATTGTTTTTAAGATAATTCTGTTAAAACTTTTTGTTTTATTTACAATTAACCTCGTGCATTTTAGTTGGTTCATGCTTTATAATCATTCAATCAAAAAGAATTATACGAAATCACAGAGACATAAACTCAAAGAATCATAGAATAGTAGAGAATGGCAGAGATTCATGAAGACACTGGGATATATAAGTATTTGTCCATAAATTCATAGCTCGTTAAAATTAAAGTCATAGACTGATAACAAAAAAAATATAGACTTAAAGAAACAAAGAAAAGCAATCATAAAAACTTATAAAATATAGAATCATTGTCAATCATAGAATCATAAAAATCAGAGAATCATTGGCAATAATAAAACACAGTTTGAGTATCATAGAATTTTAGAACCATTTTGTTGTAGAGCCATAGAATTATAGAACATTTAGAAGCAAAGAATCAAAAATTGAATTTTAAGATGACCAAAAATAGTCATTCTTTTTCCACCAATTCTCAGCTATAAAGGGCTGAGAATCAATGGGTGTACCGTAAAAATCGAATATATACGGTGATCCACTTACAAAAATAAAAAAGAATACAAAAATTTAAATCCAGTGTGGAATCCTTACTGTTCATTCGAAAGGATTTTTTTGCCATTTTTATTTGGATAAAATTTCCTTCAAATGTTGACGCAACTACGCCTCAGGATGTCCATTCTGAGGGTCCAATTTTAGATGACTCATTCGAGAATTGCGACTGGTATGGCGTTCATGATACGCATAATGTTGGCTTTCAAAACCTGAATCGTAGCTGTTTTGTCAGCGTAGAATTTGCACTTTACTTAGCCTCAAAAAAAATCTTAAGGTGTGATATCACACGATCTAGGAGGCCAACTTACCGATCCAAATCGTAACAGTAGCTGCTGTTCAAAATTACCTCTCTATAGATCCATTGTTTCAGCAGCTGTATGACAACTGCCACCCTCCTGTTGAAGCCAAATATCGTCAAGAATACGGGCTTCCATTCAGTTAGCAAAAGTCCGATATCATGGCGCGATAGTGAGCACCATTCACGGTTACGATCCGGCCATCATCCTTTTTGATAAAAATATGGAGCGATGATTCCACCAGCCCATAAACCGCACCAAACCGTGGTTTTCTTTGGATATAATGTTAACTCTAGAACCTCTTCTGGTTGCATTTCGGCCCAAATGCGATTATTTTGTTTATTGAAGTTGCCGTTGAGCCAGAAATGGGCCAAGTCACTGAACAAAATTTTGGACGAAAACAGTGAAAATTCTCATTCTCATTTCCAAAATACAGTTACGCAATTTGGAGATGTTGTTGCGGTGTAAGTCTTTTCATGATGAAATGGCAAACAATACTGAAAATAAAAAAATAAAGTTGAACACAGCTCATGCATAATCTGTGAAAAAAGCCTTATTGAAAAAAATCCCCGAACAAATTCTTAAATATTACAGACGGAACGACATATTTAGTATATTATCCAATCTTAGGTTGAGGGTATACTTATACAAATGCCGGCTCAGTTAGTGATACGCAACGTGAATTTTGTCGTGAGGTCGGCTATTATCATGACAGCAATGTGAAAACAATTCATTTTACCTAGGAACTAGGGAAAATTATCGATACATTCTTTTATCAAGACTTACGAGGTAATACAGATCGATACTGCAGGGTGGGCCATATACAATTTTTAAGTTGAATCGTCTGCAAAAAATGTACTGATAGCTTTTTCAAATTTCTGGTTTTATTAGAATTTAATAATGGAGCATTAATAATGGAGCATAATATCATTCATACATATGATTATCACAACTGGCTCTTCAGTACCTTATCCGATTAACTCAATGGTTCAGTACATTTTCGATTGGAAAACAAAAATTCATTGGGCAGGTCGCGGTTACCCTCACCGTTGATGGCAATGGCGGATCCTTGCTAATTTTCAAAGAAAAATAGCGCAATGATGCCGCCAGCCCAAAATCTACACTAAATAACAAATTATTGAGTATGCATTGGCTACTCAATAGTCACGTGTGGATTCTCTGAACCTCATATTCGGAAATTTTGCTTATTGACATAGTCACCGTGACTTAAATGAGCTTCATCTGAAAACACTATTTTAGGTAAAATTCTCCATCTCCTGCCAAACAATCATCAACCCATTGGAAAGCGAAAACGCATTAAATATTGTTCCATTATTAAACCACAAGTTTCAACTTTTCTAATATAAAACTAGAAATTTGAAAAATTGTCAGAACTTTTTTACAGCCGACTCAATTTTAAATCGACATCCATTGAAAATTTTGTTTAATCGGACCATTCGTCTTTGATAGAAGTAAGACTATTTTATGTGTTTCCAGGAACTGAAAGCCTCCAAGTATTTCCCTGCAATCTCATTATTTCCACTGTAAACCTTATTTCCTAACACTTTCATCGTTATGTTTAAGTTTGAGCTTTTCGCGTGAACAAATTATTTGCATTTTAATTAATGACATTTTATCATGCCAGAGGTAGAAAGAGCGATGAAAAACAAGACTGCAACAATTTAGTGGCTGTTTTAATTTATTTTTTGCTGCTTTTGATGTTGTTCGTTCGATGCACTCTTTTACGTTTTTACAAGTGTCTGTTGCAAGCAGATTTAGGCGACTTAAACCTGTAATTAACTCATGTTTGTGGCATGAAAGAGGAAAATTTGTTGTTGCAACAAATTAATTACAAACTCAGCAAGGCGCTGGCCAAGAGATACCTAGACGCATGAATATACAGACAGTTGGCTAGCGGTGAAAAGACAGACGGAGCATTCGGTTATAATACTCGAATTCACCATAGAATATCTGAGATGGACAGCGTAGTGAATAGTTCAAGTGAAATACTTTAGATGATTAAGGGTCCTCTAAATAACAATATTTTTCCTGTTTGGCTTTCATTGCTTTGGGGTGAAGGAGTTTTGTCACCACAGAAAGAAAAAACCTGGTTTCGACCATATCCGTCTAAACTAGCTGAGACTGAAAATTGAACAACAATAAATTTAACAAAAATTGAATAAGAGCCTAACTAAGCCATCTTTTTTTGTAGCCGAGTGCTTGATCTTCTCAACACCAGCATTGTCGAACCGGTTAAATTACTTAAAACGTTTATTTTCGTTTGAGTTCTCAATGGCCAGCTACGTTGGCATGTAAATGCTTAATATTATTCGATGCTGCCATCGGAATCGTAAAGGAACTGCTAGTTGGCATAGCATTTGTGTCGGCCTAACATAAGAATTTAGAGGAAGAAAAACTAGTTTTCGTTGTTTTTATGTTTTGGTTAATGGCCTTTTAGTACCATCATCATCATTCTTAACTCGCTTTTTTTGTTTTCTTCGAAACGAATCAAAGGTTCTGTTTCTTTTTCCATTCTGTTAACTTATATCATTTGCATCGTGTTCCAGTAAGTTGTTAAATCATTTATGGTAACGAGCTAGATGATATGCATTCAAAGCGATTTCAATGAATAAGACTGTGGCGGCCGAAAGACGTCAGCTACAACCACCACCAACAAAAAACCCTCTTATTGAAAATTATGGTTTATTAAGTCGGTATTTTTGGATTTTTAGACATTATTTTCAGTTTATATTTCTGTATGTGTTGAATAACTTCGTTGTCGTCTTCTTTAATGGTTGCATTATATTTTTATAGGAACACGGATAGCTGTGGCTTATAAAGGAGTTTTTTTTAGATGTGTGGTTTTCAATCTGGCCACACTTTTTTCGGAGTTGGTCTTTTTGACAGCTGTCACTTGATTAATGCTCAGTTATTTGGTCAGTTTGCCAATTTATAATGAATAGACTTACTCCGGAACGACGTTTGCAAATTATGTTGAATGGTCCCAAAACGAGATGGCCACAGATCCTGATTTTTACAAGAAAATTTTGTTCAGCGGTGAAGCTTACTTTTGGTTGATTGGGTACGTTAATAGCATTACCGTTGGTAAATTTCAAAAAGTGGCACAAAAAGTGGGTGTTTTTTAAAAAAGGGGCACAAAAAGGGAATTTTTTTAAAAAAAATTGGCAAATTTTTCATATTTTTTTATTTAATTTAAAAAAACATTAAAATTAAAACAAAAATATCGAAAAAATAACAGTTTATAACAGTTCTAAAAAAACAATTGATTTGAAGGCACATACTCGTACATACGTACATTAGGCCGTAGCTCAAAAAAAATAGTCTGCCGTACGTACACCTTCGAATATAAAAAGTTATTGCAAGGTAGCTTTGATATTTTTTTTTTGCCGAACTTAGGGGTCGCGCTTTTACATTTTTACTTATATCTTCTTTTCTTTAAGTGTGATACATCGATGATACATCTGACCTTAAGTACCCCATCATATCTCCGTTGATATGATTAAAAATTATTAAACTCTTGCTACGGAAGTGTGTCGATAATCCCGGCAGAACAATTTTTGAAAATGTTTTTGCCTATTTTGCCGAATGTTGGTGTTGTCCATTTAAGTTATTCTTTGTATCTTCGGTGTTTACAGTCGGATGGTAAAGTGTGATGCATCGATGTTTTTTGTCTTAAAGAGACCAACGAAAACATCAATGCATCACTCTTTTAGATCCGGTAGTAAGTGCAGAAGAAATAAGGAAAAATGTTAAAGCACGATCCCTAAAAAAAACAAGAGACAATTTTTCGAAACTACCTTTCTATAATACTTTATATTCTAAGGTGTACTCCGAACTTTTTTTTACCTGAAAGGTGGTACGCTACTTTTCTATAACACGAATTTTGTACAAAAATATATAGTTTTTGCTTTGACGTTTTATATATTCGAAACTTCGTTCCAATACTTATATACAAGTTTTTCAAATCAAAAATTTTTTTTAACAAACGTTCATTACAATTTTATTTAGTGAATTACCTATCTTTAATCAAGAATTTTAACGTCTGTTATATCAAAGAGGTATTCATATCATTTATCAATAGCCTAACATTCTAATAATATTAATTCATTTATGAATGCCTCAGGTTTACTTATTATATGACTTTATTCAGACACTTGGTCAAAATAGGGTACGAGTATGTCTTCAAGTTGTAAAAATTTTAAAAAGGGGCAACAAAGGGGATTTTTTGGAAAGAGGCAGTAAAAGTCACACGGCTTCAAAAAAGGGTTAATTTGACGCTTTAGTCGCACGGTAACGCTGTACTTTATTAATCAAAATTGTCGCATTTTGAGTAATGAAAATCCACAAGCCATTGTTGAGACGCCGTTACATCCTCAAAAAGTCAATGTTTGGTGTACTGTATAGGTAGAGGGAATCATTGGTCCATATTTCTTCAAAACTTAAGCCGGCAATAATGTTACAGACAATGGGGAAAGCTATATTGCCATGTAAATAACTTTTTCGTAACTTAATATATATTGATGTGGGCGACCTTTGGTTCCAACGAGACCGCGCTACTTCCTATACAGCCATCGAAACAATCAATTTATTGAAGGGAACTTTTGGTGAGCGCATTACCTCGCGTGGCGGGCCTGTGGGGTGGCCTCCAAGATCGTGCAATTTAACACTGCTGGACTATTTTTTGTGGGGTTATGTGAAGTCGCTTGTATAAGCAGATAAGCTCAACACGATTGACGCCTTGAATATACGGCACGCTATTGCAGACATACGGCCCCAAATGCTGCAAAAAGTGGTCGTAAATTGGGTCTCTTGGCTGGAATTTATTCGATCCACGGCGGCCACTTGGCAAGTCCGTATCTTTATAATTAAGCTACATTCATAGCCATAACATTAAGCTATATGCGTTTTATTTCTTCTTGAAAACCTCGAGTCTGAAAAAAACACCCTCTTTTTATGCAGCAGCAAACCAAAATATTGACCGACCGTGGTGTTTTATTATTTGTTTGGTCTTGGGGAGAGAGATATCGAGGATTCTATTTAAATGTCAGTTGTTGACATTTTTGTGCAGAGTCACATAGAATCGAAGATTTTTGTTGATGAGAAGAGAAAAATTAAAAAAAATATTAATAAACAATTGTTAAAATTATTCTTCGAATAGTGGCGGTTTAGAGTAATGATTTGTAGTAAAAATCCTAAATGGGTTAAAGTGAAATCAGCGTAGTAGAATAATTAACCTGCATCACTCTGTGGAACAGTGTATTATAAGTTTCGTGGCAAATGTTTTTAGCTACTAATAATACATAAGTTAGACCCACCTTTAAGAATACCGATCGACGTGTAATCACCTGCTGATTCCATTTAGAGATGTCTGCTTGTTATCGAAGTACAGGTGCCAATTGTTGTCCAGTTGTAATGAAATTTGGCAGAAGTATAGATGGACCGGATGATTTTCAAATTGAAGAAAATAGGCTCAGATAAAGACCTATGCTATCCGATTTTAGGTTCTTAGCTGTAGAAGTTACATATTAAATCCAATCATCGTGAGAGTTAACACGAGAAGTTTTATGGGACGACGTTATTTAAATTGACAATACGTTATTTAAATTGACAAAACGGTTCATATTTAGATATAGCTCTCATACATATATGTTCATCCGATTTAATGTCTTCAACTCTGGTAACCACATATTAAATCCAATCTTAACAACCAGTAGGGCATTATTGAAATTGATGAAAATCAGTTCAGATTTAGATATAGAGCCCACATATATATGTTCATCCTATTTTATATCTTTAGCTCTAGAAGCCACATTTTACTGCCAATCTTAACGAAATTTAAAACAAGTTCTTAGACCTTGGAATAAAACTAGTAAAATTGAAGAAACCCGGTTCAGATTAAGATTTCAAGCTATAGCAGCCACACCTTACATATAATATTAATACAATTTAGCACGAGTAAACTGTTGAGGCCATGAAATAACGCTAATGAAATCCAAGAAAATTATTTTAAGATTCAGGTATAGTTCCTACACATATGTGTTTGTTTCTTTAGTTTTAGAAGCTATGTATTGCATCCAAACTTGATGAAGTTTGGCACAAGTTAATTCTTTGGACCAAGGAAGGACGCTTTTAAAACTGAGGAAAAACGGTTCAGATGTAGATATAACTCTCATACATATATGTTCATCCGATTTTATTTCTTTAGCCAAAAAAAGCTTCAAGTTCCTTGTGCCAAGGACGGACGCTGTTAATATTATAAAAGGTCGGTTCAGATAATTTTAAGCTTATAATAAATGGTCCAAAAACCTATTTTTAGTTGGCTTTTCGGAAAATTTAGAAGTTCAGGGTATAATATAGTCGGGAACGTCCGACTTTAGGTTTTTATACCCTCCACCGAAGAATAAATTGGTATATTAAATTTGTCATTCCCTTTGCAACACCACGAAATATCTAATAATTTTTTGTACACGGGCAATGAAAATGAGTACTAAATATTTAAAAAAAAGAATAGTTACTGAACTTGTGGGCCAAGAAATGTCCCGCATGGTCAACACGGCTGATTGATAGTTAGTATGGACAAATGGGTTCCCAAATGAAAGCAAATTTAGCTACGAATCCAAATATATATTAATTTAAAGTTTTACCTGAGATCAGGAACGGATGCTTGAGCCGAAATGGTCCAAAACACTAACCTCTTTGCCGCTTTAATAGGGTCGGGATTTTTTTCGTTCTGGCTGACGTTTTGCTGGTTTTACTAGTTTTGAAATTTGCCACACGTTAGTTTTTTGGTCTAAGGAAAGACGTTATTTAAATTGAAGATAATCGGTTTCGCTTTTGATATAGCACCTTTAAACGTGTGTTCATCTGATTTTGCCAACAAAAAAAATAAATTTTCTCACAAATTCAAATGGACAAATATACTGTCATATGGATGAATGTTCTCATAAAGACGGACTGTAATCGTTTTTCTGACTCTTGAGGAATGTAAGTAACATAATACTTGAATTATCGACAAAAAGACGATTCGGAGTAGATCATACATATTATATTGCTTTTTGGATATTTAACATAATTTAATTTAATTCTCACCAAATGAAAATTAATGACAAAATTTAAATTAAAATTTCCAGTTGTTGCTTTTATTTTAAATACAATGTAATAAGATAGAAAGTAAATAACAGTTTTTAATTTAACACTTCAAATAATTCCTGTTTGTCAATTATTCGCTAATTAATTACCATGTTGGGTGATTTGATGATAAAGCACTTGATGAGTTGTATAATTATCAAACGTTATGGCCTATTTCTCGACCCCACCAATGGCACCAACAATTTATGTAAACTTTTCTCTGCCGTTTAAACAATGTTTTCCGATACAGAAAAAAGTTTGTAATATAAATTTAAAATGAAAATTATACAAATACTTATTAAAATGTTAAAGTTTATTAACCTCTCTGAACGATACGTTTGTTTTCGCCAGCAACACTCAATTAATGAATGATTCATTCGTTCCCATAAATATACCACTCTATTATTAAGAATTGTAAAAATATTATTGACATCGTTTTATACAAAATACTCGTAAAGAGAAAGAAAAGGAGAAAAGTAAAAAAATAACGTCAATGTTGCTCCGCGCCCCTCCCATTTGATTGACATTGTTTGGTGGTGTTTAAAGTTGCTGGTGCCTGAGACACAATACACAATAAACCGAGCCCTTACCGCAAAAAAGACTTATGCGCCACTCGCTTTTTCATGAAAATCGATGGAACAATGTGCAACGCTCTTAAGCCAAAATATTAAAAAAATACATTTTTATTTAGAAACGTGTGTCAAACTCAATTGTATCGGAATTCTTCAGAAGAATTAAACAAAAAACCAAGAAAAACCCTCTCCAGTAAAATTTTCTTTTAAGCGCTTACGTCTTTTGTGCAGTAAGGGCTCAAAATATTTGTATTGCTTGGGATTCGCAACACTTGATTTTCTCCATCTCTAATGGCAAAACATCGTCCATGATGGAGTAATAGGTTGTCAAAGGAAAGACCACCAATGAGTTGAACGGGACAAGAGCAGAGTGACTATGATTCCATCTTTCATCTTCATAGGGCCATCTTTTCCCCCTCCCTTACGTTTCATTTATTGGGTGCTAATGTGACCAAAGTGGTTTAAGGTTACACCTCGGTCCATTATCATGACTGCACCAACACAAGGCCAGATGAATTCTACAGCATCTCTCTCCTGGTCACTAAAAACAACATTCACCACACGCAGAGAAAAAACATGGTTACTACATGGTCACGGCAATAATAATATGTTCTCCGCAATAAAAGTATGTTCGTCGCAACCATAGCATTGTTAACTGAATTTATTTTTGACAATAGTATAATTGCTGCAATATTAATATTGTTGAAATGTAACAATAGTATTATTGCCAAATTTAATAAGGAAAAGATGGTTATAGCAACAATATAAATATGGTTGGTGCGACAAAAGTATTTTGTTTTGCGTTTTATGTTAACCATAATATGATTACGGCAATCATACTGTATGATTAAAATTTTTCTTCATTCAAATATGCTTTTAAGAACAAATGTTATTGCTAAGGATCTAATGCAGTAATAGTACTTTTTTATCGAAATTATTTTTTTTAAACAAGCTGCTTTGGCTTTGTTTAACTGAAATATTTTTAATAAAAACGCTTACGTTTCTTTAAACTTATTTTTTTTCTACAGTGAAATAAATCACTCCCTATTATTTTGAATTAAATGTATTTTTGAATAATTTTCATAATTCAAATCTATTGTCAACAACTTAACCAAATTCTAATAAATAATATTGGTCTGATCATACTATGGTTGTAGGGATTAAAACATAGTTGCCGCTGAATCATAGTATGGTTGTGAGGATCATACTATGGTTGTAAATGAAACATACTATGGTTGTGAGGATCATACTATGGTTGTGAATATCATAGTATGGTTGAGTGTGAATCAAATTATGGTTGTGAGGATCATAGTATGGTTGTATTTGAATCATACTATTGTTGTGGGGATCATAATATTGTTGAACCACAACTATATACCCAACAATAGTATTATCCTCTTTGAATATTGTCACCACAGCCATACTTTTTTTCTGCGTGCAATGTTTCTTTTTCCCCTACTTACATAAACCTCAAAAGAACCCGGTCTTGTCTGGCCTGTTTGTAAAACAAAGACTTTGATTTATACTTACTGCATAAATGGAGCTTTTTGTATCAATTCACGGTACATAATACAGTGAGAACTGATAAAAAGCCATCACTGCCTTGTATTTCCTCAAAAGTATTTCTAAGGGTCAGCGAAAAACGACACGCTAGTGATTATTCGTTCTACTGGCGTTTTCCATCTTTCTTTTTGGATTTTTTGTTGTAATTTCTTTCAGACAGTCTTTAAATTTTTTTCATATCACAATCAAACAACCCGCAGATTTAATACTACATCTACTGCAATTAAGCGGCATTTTAATTTGTAAAAGATGAACAACAACACATAATACTGGAAAATTTTCTGAAAGATATGCCTTTAGATGAAAACCAACGTGGTGTAAACGCCACATTCGATGTGGAGCAGAAAAACAAAAGTTTTGTTGTGAAGCACAAGTAAGAGAAGAGTAAGTAAGACGCGATGTTTCAAATAAAAGGCCAACTCACACCAAATTAGTAAACTTTGGATGTAATTATGCTCTAAGGTGTTAATAAGAAAAAAAAATAAAGCAAATACAAGAGATAAGATTCGAGATAGAAGGGCATCGGCTTAAAAGGGGCCTTAACGGGTAAGAAAAAAGAGTAATGATAAGTCAAAGGCAGCATACTGAATCAATTCAATATTAATTTTATTGTTTTTTTATTGATAACTAAACAGAACAAAAGTGACACTCTTTGTCGATGCATCTACTTTTTAACAAACACTCGTGGATTCTCATTTGCCCAAATGCGGTTATTCTGCAAATCTATTGAGTTGAAAGTGTGCCTCTTCGTTAAAGATATTTGAACCAGTTACGTTTTAGCTCTTGAGGTCAAAGGTCGTGGCATGGGGGAAAAAATTCACAAAAAGCCCCACAACTAGCTAGGAGTAGCACATGGAGGTGTGAAATGTATGGCCAACGCCCATTAATTTTTCCCTTCCAATATTTTTTTCCAAACATAACTTCCCCCTATCTTTACCCCCACAGGGGGCTACCCTTTTTTATTTTGCTCCCACCGCTTTAACTACCCCAAAAGTGCCCCTAGAGTAGTTATATGTAAGACCAACTCCCAATATTTCTGCAATTCCAAAAGTTCTCAGAACAAATCCACACTCTATCTTCAACCGTTAAGGGAGTCCCCATAAAATTATTTGTCATGAATACCCCCTATCGCTAACCAATAAGAAAAGTCCAATGCAAAATGCACTTAAAACGACCAAACAAAACAAAATTCCACTCCAAATAATATTTTCGTTTAAATTCTCTGTTATTATTGATGATAAAATATTTTGATTTTTAATAAAAGAAAAAATACATGTATTTAAAATTCAAAACTTTTTATAGTTCGAAAATTTTGGTCAAATTAATTTAATTTTTCCATGTGATGGAGATTTCTTCCGACTTTCGGCGACGACCTTAAGTAACATTATTTTTCATCATCGTAAGGTCAAATTTATATTACTAGGGAGTATTTTCAGCGGTCTTGTCGACTTTTTGTGGGTCACTCTTAGGAGCCGATGTTATACGAACAATCCATTAGGGATGTCGTCTCTTATGGCGAATATCGAGCAAGCCATTAGTGAGATAGAGCTAGAAACCGTCACAGTGAGCCTCGAAAATTGTATTGACAGGATGTGGTATTACATGAATTAAATTGTGTTCTGTAAATAATTGGAGTGTTCGGGGATCGTTTTAGAATTTTATGGTGAACAATAAAATACTTTATTGGCTCTCCAATCAATATTTTGAGGTCTTGCTAATAAAATGACAAATCTACAGATTCTGTATCTTTTAGTTCCCATTAAATAAAGAGAATCCCGATCAGTGCATTCCTCAAGTAAAAAATTCCGCCTACACATTGTTTTTTAAATATAATTTCTTATCTGCAATTTTCACATTTCCGCCAAATTAAAAAAAAGAATTACTTGCTCTTCAGTCTGAGTGGATTTCACACTAATATATTCCATAGAAAACAAAACAAACATTTTATTTTCCCAAACAAACAAAAAACAACAAAATTATTTCCAGTTAATGATTAAAAAAACATCGACATTAAAATTATTAGGAAAATTGTAGATAAAAGTACTAAAGGGTGGTTACATTTTAAGGGCCAATGTTGATTTTTAATAAAACACAAATTATTTAAGAAATTATTGCCATTTCTTTTTATTATGATAATATTGGTTTCAATTATGTACGGAACAAATGACACACCTCCATCCAATGGTCCTAATTTTTGACGACTATGTCATATTTGAGCTTCTATGCCGTTAATGTGCAGAATTATCTCATTCTTTTGCTCTTGAATTATTGTGGGCTTATCGAAGTACACCTTTTATTTCAAATAACCCCAAAGAAAGAAGTCCAACAGTGTCAAATCGCATGATCTTGGCGGCCAATTAACATCGCCAGGGCGTGAGATAAAACGAACATTGAATTTGTCTCTCAAAAGAGCCATTGTTTCGTTAGTTGTGTGGCATGTGGCACCGTCCTGTTGAAACCACATATCGTCCACATCGATATCTTCAATTCTAGCCATAAAAAGTTCGTTATTACCTCACGATAGCGAACACCATTCACAGTAACTGCCTGACCTGCCTCATGCCGCCGGCCCATAACCGAACCAAACAGTCCGTGCATTGTTTTTTTTAACAATCACTCTTGAATTATCATTCGCCCAAATGCGGCAATTCTGCTTATTGACGAATCCACATAGGTGAAAATGTGCCTCATCACTGAAGATAATTTTCTTCGAAAATTGATCATCCACTATTGCTATTTCTAGCCACCATTCTGACCATTGATGATAGTTCAAATTGAGTTAGTCTGGAATTAAGAAATCTCAAATGAAATGCAGAAAAAAGCTTGACGTTTAGGTGTGGTTCACATTTAACATTGGCCCTCAAATTTAACCACCTTTTAGAAACTGAGAAAAAATTATTCAATTTGTTTGCGGAAAGCAATTATCTCAACTAAAATAAAGTACACTGATGATGAATTTAGTGAACAGCGTGTTTTTCATGCGAATTTTAAAAATTCAACATATAAATATAAATATGAAATTGAATGAAATCACTTTGTATATGTTCACCCACTTCCCCCTTTAATTAATAAAAGAATATATAGTTTCATACTCATGTACTTACGTAAATATTTACAATACATACAAACAATAAATGTTTAGTTTAGTGTGCGCTAGCTGGGTTGGTACACGCAGAAAAAAATTATGGTTGTAAAAAGAATAGGCTGAGAATATTCGAAGCGGATCTTAATATTGTTGGGTATATGGTTGTGGCACAATAATATTATTATTCTCATAACAATAGTATGATTTACACACAACCATAAAATGATCCCCAAAACTATAATGTGGTTCACAATCAACCATACAATGATTCCCAAAACCATATTATGATCCTTACAACCATAGTATGTTTCACATACAAACATTGTATGATTCTAACGAGCACATGTTAACATATTATGATCCCTACAACCTTAGCATGATTCACCTCAATCAATCTATGCAACCCAAAGTATTTATTAGGATTGCAATTAGAAAAAAAGTATGGTTGGGGAGACAATATTCGAAGGGCATCATAGTATTGTTGGGTATATTAGGATCCTCATAACAATAGTATGATTCACACAGGACCATACTATGATCTTAACAACCTTAGTACGATTCACACTCTACCATACTAAGATCCTCAAAACAACCGTACTATGATCCTCACAGCCATAGTATAATTAACTCTCAACCATTCTATGATGACCACAACCATAGTATGATCCCACTTAACCATACTATGGTCCCCACAACCATATTATGATCCTCACAACAATAGCATGTTTGACATATAACCATATTATGATCCCAACAATCATAGTATGGTTCACACGCAACCATAGTATGATCACACTCAACCATACTATGGTCCTCAAAATTACTAATTAGGATTGGGTTATGTTTTCAACAAAAGAAATTTTTATTTAGTAAATAAATTAAAAATACATTAAATTTAAAATAATAGGAGTGTTTGTTAAACAGTCGAGGAAATCCATTTAAAAAAAAAGCTTTTTTATTAAAAAAAATTCAATGAAACATATCAAAAGCAGTTTTTTGGAAAATTGTAATTCTTATTATTTTTTCATAAGATTCGTAACAATAACATTGTTGCAATACCCATATTACAAACAAATTAGAAATTAAGAAAAATTACAATCATACAGTATGATTTCCGTTATCATAATATTGTTAACATAAAACCCAAAAAACAATACTTTCGTCGCACCTATACTATATTTATATTGTTGCTGCAGCCATAGTTTCATTTTTAAATTTGTCAATAATTCTATTGTTACATTTCAACAATATTATTATTGTCGCAATCATACTACTGTCAACATGAAATTCACAAAACAATACTATGGTTGCGACGAACATACTATTATTTCAGAGAACATATTATTGTAGCCGTGACCATATAGTAACCATATTTTTTCTTTGCTTTTGGGTTAAGTTGTTTTGAACAGTAGAGACTTTATTAAGTAAATTATTTAAAATTAAGTCGAAAAGACTATTATTGTAAGCAGGGGTGACTGCAGTTTCGGTAACGCTACTTCAACAATCGTCGAACTCCAATCAACGAATATGATTAAGCCATGACCAATGATTTTGCACGTAATTGCAGGCAGATTCTAGAATTCTAATGGACAACTACCACCATGAACTGTATCGTAACATAGGGTATGATTGCAATAATTATATTATTGTTAACATAACGACCAAAAAACAATACCTTTGTGGCACCAACCATATCTATATGCTTGCTACAATCACTTTTTCATTTGTAATTTGGCAATAATATTGTTGTAACATTTAAACAATATTAATATTGGTGCAATCATATTACTGTCAAAATGGAATTCTTAAAACAATTCTATGGTTTTGCCAAACGTTCTTTCTTTGGCGAGATCATATTATTGTTGCCGATACCTTATAATAGCCATATCTTTTCTCTTGGTGTAGGCACGTACTCGTATGTGCACATGTTTATAAATGCCTGTTCCTTTTTTTAAATTTGGGTGTGTGATCTTTTTTTGTTTATAAACAAATTAAAAGCGTAAACATAAATAACGCCAGTAATAACCGCAACCAAAAGAAGAAAGAAAAACGAAGCGTACAAAATTAAAAATTGTCGGGTCGTGTTCATAAACATATTTGCCGTCCTGCCACCGACCATGGCAATCACGATGATGACAATGATGGATTTGATTTAATTAAATTTGTTTTATCATTAATGTTCTTTTTGTTGTTTTTAAATGTACATGTAAGTAATGACATTGAAAAATATAAAAACGAAATTCGGTCCCGCCTTTAGTAACAAGAACAAACACCAGACAGCCACACAATGTGGAATTAAGACTATGGACTCGTTTATAAGATACCAAATTAAAAGAACATGGCTCGTAGTGAGAAATATATTAGCACACTTAAGTTATCTCTAAAGATATTACAGCTAATTTTTGTCTAAGTTATACAGGGTGTCCGTCGGAAAGGTAAGTAGTATACGTATCCGTCGGAAAGGTAAGTAGTTTGTTTAAAATTTTTGATTAAATGAAAGAGAATATTTTATTTAATGTCGGCAATTATGTATGGAATACAATATCAGATAAATGTCCGTCTCTGTTAGCCTTACAAATGCGAGACCTTTTAAGGCACATTTTTCATTACATTCTCACTAATTTCACTTGGTAATACATTAATTTCATCACGAATATTTTGTTTGTGTTGCTCAAGCGTTTCTGGTTTATTTCACGTGGCCATGGAGGCCAATCAACATGACCATTTTTTAAAATATCGTTTTGTGAAAAGAGGACTCGCAGTAATTCCATTGAAATCCTGGCCAGAACTCCAAGCCCATAGCATGCAGTTCTGGCGTTAAAAAGTTTTCAATCGTATCACGATATTGCTCCCCATTGACTGATACCCTTTCGCCGTTTTTATTTTCATAGAAGTAAGGTCCAATGATTCCTCCTGACCAAATGGCACACCAGACTGTCACCTTTAATGGATGAAAAGGTGACTGATGAATAATTTGAGGGTTTTCCATTGCCCACAACCGACTATTCTGCTTATTCACATATCCATTCAAATAAAAGTGTGCCTCGTCACTCATTATGATTTTTTCATGAAAATCGGGGTTGGCCTGGGCGAGCTGTAACATCCTATTGGTATATGTGCGGCGGCGTAATGGTCCTGTGAAAGAAGTTCTTGTGTCAACTGATTCTTAAATGGAAACAAATGCGAATCCTTGTGCAAACTTGTGGCCAAAGTTGTTCTTTGAAGACCAAGCTCCTGAGCACGGCGTCGAATTGAGGTTGATGGATTGTTTCGAACCCTTTCTTGAGCGACAGTAATGTTTTCAGCCGATCTTGCAGCACGTTGTTGTCCATGCTTGGACCTATCAGCAACAGATTCTTTTTATTCGAAATCATTCACTACATGATAAATAGTGCGTTTTGTTGGCACGTTTCACGTAACTTTCTCATCGTCACAGTAATCAATGATTTATTTGGCTAAAATGTTTTAACGATTAAAACACGTTAGTTTATCTAATATTTTCCCATAATACATTTGCCACGGCTTTATTTTACGACTGCCCAATATGATCTGTCACGACTAATGTTTAACGAAATGGCGGCAAAACAGTGTAGTGTACCTTCCCGGCGGACATCCTGCACAAATACATCATTAAAATCAATGTACGTAACTTCCAAAAATAGGTCATAATCTTATCTATAAAAAGAAAAACTAAGTTAATTTGTTCTTTCTGCATTGCAGGTAACTGAACACAATACAATGAATTAGTGATTCTCGTATGATGACAAAATTAAACGTGAGTAGTTTTGAAATTAAATGAGTAAAAATAAATAAAGTTTAAAAGATAAGCATTGAGTTAACCTTGAAGCACGTTTTTGTACAACACGAGACGTAACCTGGTACGCCCTACTATCTGTTTTGGAGGTTTTCCAATATACGTAAATGCACATAGTGTATCTATTTAAAATGGACAATTCTTTTCAGTTCCTTTGTAGATCAAAGTTATTTTTGTAGCTTTAAAAAATTATGTGTTATTGTAAACGATTTGCTTATTACTATGGCCTTTAAACCGTTGGGCGTGGAACCGCCCAATTTTCACTAAAACTTATGTCCTTACACACTAACATTTTATATGTATAAGTATACGAGGGTTGCTATATATATTTCTGACCTAGGCAACACTAAGTGTTGCCTGGCTCCATCAGACACATCCATTGACATTTTTCAGCATAAACGTACTCAAAACGTTTTGTCGTACGACCATTATTTGTGTTGTTTACAGTGACTAGAAAAAATTATTTTTGGCAAAAAGTGGAATAAACTCGTGAACATTCTCGTGCGAAAATTGTTCACAACTTTCGACGTGGACTATCACGACAAGAGTGCACCGATGAACTTAGATCTTTGTATGGCGATGAAGCATCATCCTATATCAATGTTAAAAACTGGTTTAATGAATTCAATTGTGGCCGACGCTCGCTCAACGACCAAGGTCGTGAAGGTCATCCAAAAACGTCCGTTGTGCCAGAGAAAATTGATGCCGTGCGTGAACTGATAAAGCAAAATCGTCATCTAACATACCGTGGGATAGAGGCTTTCTGGGTATTTCTTCCACCAGCATACATTCGTATGCATGAACAACTAGCCGTAAAAAAGGTTTTGTTCTCGTTGGATCCCAATTTGGCAATCGCTCAAAAGGAGGCCTGTGTCTATTGGTGCAAAGAAATTTTGAAAAATTACGATCGCGGTGATTCAAAAGACGTTTATAAGATCGTCATAGGTGACGAATCATGGATCTATGCGTATTAGCCCGAAGCAAAACAGCAATCGACCGTGTGGGTCTTTGAAGACGAGCCAAACCCAACGAAAGTTGTTCGTGGAAGAAGCACTTGTAAGCAAATGGTCGCCTGTTTCTTCGGCAAAACTGGTCATGTGGCGACTGTTTCGCTTGAGCAACGTAGGAGGTCAATTCTGAGTGGTACACCACAATTTGTTTGCCTGAAATCTTCGGAGAAATTCGAAAAACGAACAAGAGAAGACGAATCATTGTGCACCATGACAATGCGAGCTCTCACGCATTGGCTCAAGCCAGCGCCCTTTTTGACCGCCCAAAACGTCGAATTAATGAGTCATCCGCCGTACAGCCCTGACTGACCCAATGAATTCTTTTTATTGCCGCACATCAAGAAAAAAAATGCGCGGTCAACCAATTTCGTAGCTAGAAGATGCTGTTGAAGCTTTCAAAAACCATGTTTTGGAAGTGTCTCAATCGGAGTGGAAAAAGTGCATCGACAATTGGTTTGATTGAGCGCATGCAATAGTGTATAAATCATGCAGGAAAATACTTTAAAAAACAATAAAACCATTTTTGATGAAAAATATTCGCATTTTCATTATTAGGCCAGAAAAATATATAGATCTATAAAGGAATAGAGTAAAATAATTCTTATAATAACCTCACTAATTTTTAAGGCTTAATGCCTTAAAAACTGTTAAAACAAATTTACAATGTTGGTTATGATAATCTCTCACAATTTTGTTAAAGGTAGTTTTTATAAGAATATTTTTAAATAATTAGGGGCTTAAATACGCGGGCTTATTGGTCAAAACAAACGACCAACAGTAAATTTGCCTATGTGGGTACCCATACTAAAAACTAGTACTACAAACTTAAGTCGACCATATTATGGAGCGCACGGTTGTTTGGGCAGGAAAATTGACAACAGTCATAACTAAAAATAGCAATTTTTATGTTTCAAACTTATTATATGTGACCCGGCCTGAAATGAAAAGGTGGCTTATGACTCAAAAAAGAAATTGCGAGAAACAGCTGTAAAAGATAAACAATGCATTTCTTCATTTTCTTAGTAGTTTTTCTTTTGCATTATGAACTGCAATAAAAAAAATCAAGAAAACGTAAGGCCTCATCTCCAGAAGGATATTCGAAAAAACGAGCAACTTCAAAGGTTTCAACAAGGATAGCGACGAAGAAAACTACTTAATACTGCTAAATAAATATTTTTTGTGCAAAACAACTTTTTTTTGGTAAAATTGTTTTTGCAGCGTTCAATCCTGTTTTAAAATTTTTCAATTTCATTTATTATCTTGATTCTGGATTTTCAATCAAATTCTGTTCTTCTTTCATTCTTTCTCTACATTTTAAGTTCACTTCTAAGCAAGTTAGGACATTCTAGTTTTTACCACGTGAAAGAGCGTCTCAAAAACTATCGAAACCAAAAAAAGTGGAAACTTTTTTTTTTGAGTCATAAGCCACCTTTTCATAGGCCGGGTCACATATGTTGAAAATTCCACCCAAACATATTATTTTTGCATGCGAGCATATTTAGTTCTCAGTGTAAGTTCTCACTGTCAGTGTCGAAAATTATCATGGTTAGAGAAACTTATTGTGATTTTAAATTTATTTTATAATAGATCTTCATATTTTAAATATACTGTTCGATTACGTTTTATTATTACTGCATCGTTTTTTTTTTCTCTACCCCCAGAATTTTATTTGTTCCATTGTGCGAAGCACAAAATGTCATTGTTCTGAACCAGCTCGTATTGTACCACCTACGAGTTCACAACAAAGAGAAAGAAAATAATTGTTTAAATTTATTCTGTTGAAAAAGCCGCATTTGTTTGATTTCGAATTTCCTATAACATTTAGACTCAACTCATTGAATAAAAGCCTCATTGCACAATGAGCATACGAGGGAATGTTTGCCAGTTGCACAGCCGAAGTTGGTGGTGTTTGCTTAAGTACTTTTCAATCATCATCAAAAGCCCCTTTGTGGTGTGTATTAATCAAATAAAACTTTAGCTACTGCAACTGCCAATGAGTGGTAATATTTGCACTCAACTTATTATTCCATGCAAACAAAATTGCATTTCGAGAAAGAGGGAGAGAGCAAACTAAGGTACAATTGAGTTTTACACAAAGTGTACCCCACCATGATGACGAAGGCATTGCACAAAAGTGGCCAATTCTCAGAGTTGTTAGGCAAATAATGTTGTACATGCCTACCTACCGACTCTAAACTCCGGTCTGAAAGATCGACTGACTCAAGATTCATTGGCTTCGACTTAACTTCGGCTGCATTAACAACGACAATAACATGCCATAGTTGAAAATTACCAACAAAAAAGTATGTCAGTGTAAAAATTGCATTGAGTTCAGTGTAACGTAATATGTATTGTATTTACTTTATTTGTTTGTCTACTGAGCAGTTGAAAATTCTTGCGTTTTATTGTAACTTTAGTAATTGGAAACTTTTATGCAAAACTTGACAACATCAACGAAAAACCAAAAAATAAATGTTGACAATGAAGCGCCTTTACGCTTGTAGATGGAGTCTCGCACAGCATGTGACTTGTGTATGGTGGTGCACACGTTTGAATGCAAATAAGAAGGCGTTTTCCAACACAATAGTGTAATAACAGAAAAGAATAAATTACAAAAACAAACAAATATAAAACAAAAGGGAACCGGTAAAAATATACAACAAACAAAGAGACACCGGTAAATATAGCGGGTAATATGAGTATGGGCAGTCAGTTGATGTTATTCTGTTTGCTTTACTGGTTTGAATTGGCAAAAAAGACTGCAGGCAAAAAAAATATAAAGAAAAGCGCAACTTCAGTGAAGAGTGCACATTTGTGACAAATTCCTTCTTTAAATGAGCCGTAGGAAATTAATTTTTCTTATTTAATTAAATAAATAAGTTTCTTGGTTTTTAAAAAATACATCGCTTTAAATGCAAATCGCAGTTAATTATGTATCTAAATTTTGGTAAGAGCATGTAAAACGAGGCGCCACTTCGAGAAAGAGAGACGTCATAATTGAATACAAAAAACTTAAATAAAAAAATAATAATAAATAAATACATAAATGTGTTTATATTAAATACTTAAGAGGGACATAAATACTGTTACACACGTTTTATGCTGTAAACTAAAAAGTACTTAATGTTTTTGAAGCAAATATTTTTTAATATATTAATTGATGTATATTGTATCCAAAATGAATCTACTTAATCGAAATGTCCGACTTTTGCCTTTACACACGCCTTAAGTCGCACTGGCCAATCGTCAATAGCTGCACGAACCTCTTCCATTGGAAAATTGGCCACAGCTCGAACCAAAGCAGTCTTAAGACATCCAATGTTGGGGTATCTTTTGTGACAAACCTTGTCCTCTAAAACCGTCCACAATTTGTCATACAATGGGTTCAAATCTGGACTGCCTGAGGGCCATTCTTCAGAGCAAATGATCGCTGGCAAATTGTTTCGCAGGCAGGCCTGGGACGTTGTAGCCTTATGGGCCGGCGCACAATCCTACTGGAAAGTCCATGGCTGGTTTTGGAACAGGGAATTTTTAAGAGGCTTCACAACAGCTTCCAAACCGGTTTCTTGGTAAACTTTGGCCGATGTTTTGAATCCTTGTTCGCAGAAATGCAGGTCAGTGACCCCATCGCATGAGACATCCCACCAAACCATGACTGAAGCTGGGTGCTGACCCTTTTCCACCCTTTGGATCAAATCAAATGATTCCTTAGATGACCGCGCATACACTCTATCATATTGCTTGTTACATTTTTCCTGAACGATAAAAATTTTGTCATCCGTGAACAAAATTTTTCTTTGCAAGTTATGAGCGTGCTTCACCAAAAGACGTTTGCATATATCAATCCTATTTTTTTTAAAGCTGTAGTCAATAAATGTCCGGTACGTCGTTTGAAAGCCCCAAGTCCCAAGTCTTTTTTAATGATTCGACTTATGGACTTTTGCGTGATATTCATATCACGGGCCATGATTTTCCTTTTTTGGAGCGGATTTCTGTAAATTCTTTATTAAACGGCTTTGATGACATGCGATGACATACGCTCGAACAGAGCGTGGGCGGCCCGACCGGTGGCGGTCATTCACATCTCCTGTCTCCTCAAACAGTTTTATACATCGGTAGACGAACATGCGGCTAATCCCTAGTGGCCGGAGCGTTTTAAAAATATCACTTTTTTCATTTCACACTTGAAAAGCGCTATTACAGCGATACGGTTCTCATTACACTGTGAATCATTTTTAGGGTTAAGTAACTTCACTTAATTGTAAATAAAAGCAGAACGCGTTAATCGATTTCTATGATCTATGTCGCATTTTGTTTATAGGTGATGTGACTTTACGTGAAAGTTATAAGACTCTACACGTTTTTCCGTTTGGGATTTATATGTTTAAAAAAAAAAAATTTTTTTTGGCAAAAGTTTTTTCTAATTGCAAAAATGTTGATTTGGTAGAGAAACAGTATATTAATGGATTAAAGAAAATGTAATTATTAATTTTTCTCAATTTATTTCAGCAAAATCGAACTAGTCGTTCTCGAGTTATGTCAAACTACGTTTTTGCCAACATTTTACAACTAAGCGAAAAAACATCAAGATAAGGAAAAAATGTAAAAGGTCATAAAAACTGGCACATACGAACGCAAAACCCTTTGAGGGTTTTAATATACTGACCTAGTACCATCACCCTGACTTGGAATTTCTCACCCCCCAGACAATAACCCCAAAAATGTTCCACAGTGTAATTATTTCAAGGCACTACTACAAGAATTGACAAATTTATGTATAAGTATACTGCCATCCTATGGTGGAGACTATATAAGTAAAAACGGTCAGTAGAGATGCGTACAACAGCCGCTTCCAATACAGTTACAAACTATCAATTTAGTAACAACTTGTCCGCCATTTCTCCAAATATAACTAGCATTTTTTAATAAAGAAATCCACATCTTTGCTGTAGTTGACGGATTTCCACAAATAATCTTCAAATTATGATTGGCCTTATATAAAGTGATTGTGATTAAGCGAGCGCGGTGCGCATAAAAAAATGTTTCCTCCAAACAAAGTTTTATTTTTAATTTTCTGCGAATGTTTTTCCTCACTACCGGCGTCATTATCATTTCCATCATCATTACTTTTAAAGAAATTGAAGAAGTAAGAAGTCTCTAAACTTGTCTTTATAACAACATTTGCTATCAGAAAGAGAAGTGGAGTTTGAAACAAAACAAGAAAGCCGTGTTTGGGGAATAGTAAAAACTAATGTGTTTTACGGCT
Source organism: Hydrotaea diabolus (assembly GCA_963513945.1). NCBI lineage: Eukaryota > Metazoa > Arthropoda > Insecta > Diptera > Muscidae > Hydrotaea > Hydrotaea diabolus. The sequence goes on along the minus strand of OY740717.1, from coordinate 14,375,588 downwards.
TAAAGTTTAAACATGGAGAGCTTTTGTATTTGTAAAAAAAAGTAAGAGTAGTAATTAACACACTTTTTGCGTTACGGCTAAACAGACGTAGCTAAGACAAGTTGGTGTTGGTGGGAAGACCATGAAGAGTGGATAGGCGATGGATGATAAAAAAACAAGGTTCGTAGTTAGCCGAAAACAACAGCTAGTCAAAGTATCAAGAAATTTCTTCTGGGTTATAGTAATTTAGATAAATAAGAAGAAACGAAATATTTTAAACAATATTATTATCAACAATTGCTGAGAGTTAAGACGAGTTGTGAAAATTCCAAAAGTATGAGGGAGAATTTGAAGACAAGACAATGATAATGGGTTGTTGTTTTGTAGTAGAAGAAAATTATGGGAAAAGCCTGCAATGATTATAAAACAGACTGTCCACACAACTTTTTAACTGTTGGTAAATGTAAGCAGACAGACGTTGTTTGGTAAAATGGGAAGACTAAATTAATACAGGGTGGAGCGAGGAAATTTGCTTATTTGGGAATAAAATGAAAAAATTATAGCCTTTAGAAAAAATTATTTTAATAACGGATTTTTTTAAATTACATGATTTTAAATAGTGTATCTGCCAAATGTTGACCTTCGCTATTCACACACTGCTACATACGTTTCCTGAAGTTTTCATGAACTCAAACAAGCATGTCGACTGGTATTCTGCCAGTTTGAGCCTCAATATTGTCAATTCGTTTACCAAGGTGTTGGGATGGTTTATACACACCTTCGACTTCAGGTAACCCCAAAGGAAAAAATCGCATGGGGTTAAGTCTGGTGAGCGTGCCGGCCAGTTCACATCACCCCTCAAAGAGATAAGCCCTCCAGGAAACATTTGCCTCAAACAAATCATGGTAAACATCGCTGTGTATGTAGTGGCACCATTCTGTTGGAACCATGTATCCTTAAGAGCCGACTGAAAAAAGTCTGGAAGTGTTAAGAGCAAGTGATTGCTTCCGAACAGAGCGTTTCGGAGATTGCAGTATTGCTGCGTCAACCCTTTCGATGTTTTGTGGTATTGTAAACCTTCTCTCAGGTCCCCTTCGTACACATGACACATTCCCTGCTGTTCACAATGAAGTTGCTCTATTTACAATTGATTGACGTCCAGGAATACATCCGCGAGGGGGAAGAGCTAATCGTATACGAAAAGCACGCTGCACTGCAATGATCGAGTGCGCTTCAACACAAAATAACCTCTCCTCACGTGCCCAATGCATGATGGCAACTGAAAGGCAGACGAATACAAATCTCCCGTCACCTACTATAAGCCACGCAAACTCTCCACTCTCATCGATTAACAGTACCGCCTCAGACTGCAGTGTAAAAAAGCAAATGCTCTCCACCCTGTACAATCTTATTAGAATCTTAGCTAGATTGTAATTAGATTATATGCAGAACACACGAGAACGATGAAAAATGCCATAATTTTAGTAAACAAATCTAGACAATTTTCTTAAAGAAAATTTATGACAATTTTCTTAAAGAAAATTTATGACAATTTTCTTAAAGAAAACTTATGACAATTTTCTTAAAGAAAATTTATGACAATTTTCTTAAAGAAAATTTATGACAATTTCTTAAAGAAAATTTATGACAATTTTCTTAAAGAAAATTCATGAGAATTTTCTTAAAGAAAATTTATGACAATTTTCTTAAAGAAAATTATGACAATTTTCTTAAAGAAAATTTATGACAATTTTCTTAAAGAAAATTTATGACAATTTTCTTAAAGAAAATTTATGACAATTTTCTTAAAGAAAATTTATGACAATTTTCTTAAAGAAAATTTATGACAATTTTCTTAAAGAAAATTAATGACAATTTTCTTAAAGAAAATTTATGACAATATTAAATATAAAGAAAATATAAAGAATGTAAAGAAAATTTATGACAATTTTCTTAAAGAAAATTTATGACAATTTTCTTAAAGAAAATTTATGACAATTATCTTAAAGAAAATTTATGACAATTTTCTTAAAGAAAATTTATGACAATTATCTTAAAGAAAATTTATGACAATTTTCTTAAAGAAAATTTATGACAATTTTCTTAAAGAAAATTTATGACAATTTTCTTAAAGAAAATTTATGACAATTTTCTTAAAGAAAATTTATGTCAATTTTCTTAAAGAAAATTAATGATAATTAATTAATCATAGTCCTTTAAAGAGCCCTGCTAACGGATTCTGGTTCCGGTTTGCGCTGTCACATATATTGATCGACTCAGAATCACTATCTAATTCCATTGAGCGATGTCCGTTCCTCTATACGGTCATCCGTCTGTCCATCTGTTCGTCTCGCCATCGTAGGACTCCTATCGCAATCCATTGAGCAATATCCGTTCCCCCATACCGTCGCCTCTTTGTCCATAACTCCATGAAACTTGGTACTTTCATTAAGTTTGGGAGAAGGATCAACCCTTTAAAATTATTCCACATTAGTCCATATTTTTTATATACATAGGTTTTTCTCGATTTCAGAACCTACAGCATATTACTTTCGATTTTGACGAAATTTCGCACAGACATATCGAGTGACCAGCGCTCATCTCTGGTGAAATTTGTCTGTAGAAGTCCAAGTTTGGTCTCTCCCGATTTGAGGTTCTGCAGCTCTGGAAGCCACAAACTACGTACACCCGTTCAAGCCCATATTTCGCTTGGTACGTTATGAGCAACCGTTTAATAACTGTGATTAAACTTTTTCCTATTGGTCCTATCCTATATTTTTGTATAGGTCCATACAAAGGTCCTTTCCGATTTCGAAACTACAGTTATTAAAGCCACATAATACACCCGATTCCAACCAATTTTCTAACAGACCATAGTGAGTAACCAACAAATAGCTTTGCTGAATTTGAACCATATCGGTTTTATATAGCGCCCACACAAAAATCCCTCCCGCTTTAAGGTCCTGCAGCCCAAAAAAGCAACAAATATGGGACACCGTCTATTAAATGTGGTAAACTGGACCACATAGGTCCATATTTTCTTATAGCCCCCCAGACAAAGGTCGTTCATGATTTTAGAATATTAATCATTCTAAGCCACATTTTACATCCTATTCCTACCAAAAATCCGAACGATGCTTTACGAGTGACCAACACCCATGTCTTCTAACATTGGACAACATCGGTCCTTATTTTCTAAAAGGCCGCACACGAAGCTCCCTCCCGTTTTAAGGTCCTGCAGCTCTAAAAGCCTCGAATTACACCAAATCACAAATTTTGCATGGTACTTTATTAGAGACCATTTATTTAATGTAGTTAAACTGGTCAATATTTTTCTATATCATCACATAAGGGTCCCTTTAGATTTTAAAGTTTGCAGCTTTAGAAGCCCCATTGCCATCCGATTCCTATCAAATTTCGCATGGAGCGTTACTAGCACCCAAATCCCATATTCTCCTACATTGGAAATATCTGTTTTTATTTTTGAATAGGCCGCACACAAAGTTCACTTCCAATATTAGGTCCTGCAACTTTGAAAGCCACGACTTTTACCAAATCACGCTCAAATTTTGTTAGGTACGTTATGTGCTACAGATAATTAACTCTAACATATTTAATTCGACCTTGCTCAAGCTCCAGACAGAGATGTTTAATGCTCTGCATATTAGAGTGGTGCAGGGTATCTCATAGTCGGACACTTCCGATTCTAACTTTTTGTACTTGTTTTTTTGGTGATATATCATCCAACTATTATAGGTTGTTAGCCTTTTTTGTGACACTTTTCATCACATGTTGTTTAAGACTACCTGTCAGTGGTGTTGAAACGTTTTTTTTTATTTCCGATGATATATCACCTTGTGATATATTTGCAGCACGCTGAGCAAAACAAAAAAAAAACTGAACTAGTGCTTCAAAAAACAAGTTCCATCTCTAAACAAGGGTTGTATGGTGCGCTGATATAAGTTATGTAAATCGATGAATATAATTTAAAGAAGACAGCAAGAAAAACTGTTGCTACTGATTAAAATCTTTAACAAGAATTTTCTGGTGTCATTTACTGAACACAATACTGAACACCTTGAGAAAAACTGGAGGATAATTTAAAATTCACTCCTTTCTCAAAAAAAAGTAAACACCCTTACCACACACGCATCCGCAAAATCAGTCATAACTTCAGTCCCCACTTGAAAAGTTCAATGTAACAAAGCAGAAAGAAAGGTCCGCTGGTGTTCGTTGGCTCATAAGCCTATACAAAAGGGTGGAGTGAAATTCAAAAAAAAAAAAGTTAACCTCGGAAAGAGATGTAGTCTGGGGTCCTAAAGAGGGGAAAAATAAAGAAAACAATTTAAAAAAATTTTTAGGGGTCGCGCCACTCCCTCGAAATTTGCAAATTATCGCTATTTTGGCGTTGATTTTAGAAAAATCCTAAAAAGTTTTATGTCAATAAATGTTTGCAATAGCGTAAACAATGAAATAAGGGCATGAAAAAATTTAAAAAAATTTTTCTCATTGTTCAAAAATTTCAAAAAGTAAAATAAGTCAAATCGTCCCTTCTTCAGAAAATTGACTGAACAATGAAATCGCCACCAAAGCTACAAATATTAGTCGATTATCCTCATATTTGCCTCAAATACTTTTGTTTGGGCACTGAACAAGCTCAAACTTTTAAATTTCGAATAAGTTAAGTCGTTAATTTTTAGGATTTTTCTAAAATCAACGCCAAAATAGCGATAATTTCCAAATTTCTAGGGAGTGGCGCGACCCCTAAATTTTTTTTTAAATTTTTTTCTTTATTTTTCCCCTTTTTAGGACCCCAGACTACATCTCTTTCAGAGGTTAACTTTTTCAAATTATAAAAAAAGCATGTTTTCACTCCACCCTACTATACAAATCTATAGAAAACCACAAAAGCTCTTTTCTTTATCGGGTTACCAGCATCACACACACTTTACTCGCATCCTTGCCATTCTCCGGTATCACAAGACAATACACAGGTGCATTTTAGGATGCTCATATTGAAACTGTCAGTTAGGCAGTCTCGTTATGTGGCTCCCCAGGCATGTGCTATCTCCAACACATCAGACATATGTAAGGCTTACGTATCCAATCGACCGTCCGTCCCTTATGTACATAACTTCATTAATATCTTATCACAGGCGAGTGTGGCAGGGAAACGGCAAGGGGACGGTGGTGTTCTTTGCAAGTTCATCATCAATAGTATTTCTATGTGCTTAAACTTCATCACTTCCTCGGTGTGCTTTTAGCTCTTCTTCATCTTCTTTGGTTTACTCTAAATATGATAGATTACGCACAATTTGCTTTCGGATTCTGTTTTATGGTCTTACCAGAGTTAGTCTACTCTTCCATCATCTTTTGCTGTGACGATAATTGACATTTACAAGAGATGATGCTGTCGACCGATCCCTTCGATGTTAAGGCAAAACATGACAAATTAGATGTCATTGCTGTGAAGTTGTGGGAAAAAGAATGACATGTGGGTGAAAGGACTGGATACATAAGAAAATATAATGGAATTTTTTATACCCTCCACCATACAATGGAGGGTATATTAGTTTTGTCATTCTGTCTGTAACATCTTGAAATAATCATTGGAGACCCAACAAAGTATATATATTCTTGATCCTCGTAAAATTCCGTCTGTCCGTATGTTGAAAACAAGATAGAGTCTGCACGAAAACAGCTGAAATTTGGCACAAACATGTGTAATTAACCTAGCATGGTTGGTATTGAAAATGGGCTATATAGCTCTACGGGAAAATGGTGTTGGAGACCCTCAACCGACACTACCTCATAAAAATTAGTTTTTTATTTGGAAATATCCGTCCAGTTTCTTGAGCAAAATCACTGAATTTTGCAAATAATAATCTCTATATAGGCGCAATCATCTATGTAAAAATGGTTTAGATTGGGCTACCAATTCTTGTTGTACCTCCCATACAAACGGCCTTATCGGCCTTGAGAAATAATATGACTATAACTCACCACAAACTTGACCTATCGAAATGAAATTTTACACATCAAGATTTCTATATACAACACACTTCGGCGCTGAATTCGGTTGAGATCGAAAAAGTCCTACTGGTATCTCCCACACTAACGGTCTCATGGGCCTTGAAAAATAATATGACAATAACTCACCAGACACTTGACCTATCGAGACGAAATTTTCGGCATAAAGATTAGTATATAGGACAGACTTTTGCGCTAAATTTGGCTAAGATCGGAAAGGCCCTACTGGTACCTCCCACACAAACGGTCTCATGGGCCTTGAAAAATAATACGACAATAACTCACTACAAACTTGACCTATCGAAATGAAATTTTCTACATAAAGATTTTATATAGAACACACCTCTGCGCCAAATTCTGTTGAGATCGGAAAAATCTTACTGGTACCTCCACACAAACGGTCTCGTGGGCTATGAGAAATAATATGACGATAACTCACCACAAGCTTGATCTATCGAAATGAAATTTTGCACATAAAGATTTCTATATAGAACACACTTCCGCACCAAATTTGGTTTTATTTGGGAATCTGGTGAAGGGTATCCAAAGTTCGGCACAGCCAAACTTAACATTTTTTACTTGTTTATTTATTATGCAGCTGTTAAGAGCAGTTAAACAATATTTAAGAGACTCGTCTAAAAAAGGAATAAATAAATTCTAGTGAGGTTTTGAAATGTTAATGGGAGTTTTAATACCCTCAGCCAACTTTGGTTCGACCAAAAATTGTAACGCATCGAAAACAGCATTTTAAACCCTAAATACCACAACCGTTTTATGACTTTTAAAGTCATTTGAGACATGCCAGCATATTCGTCTGTGCGGCTGACTCGCACGATTATTTTCGAAAGGAGCTACCAATCGGTTTTAAATTTAACATGTCCTGATATTATTCCAAAACTACCTAATGGATTGAAAATGGGCCATATCGCCCCATCCCTTATGGTATTCTTGTAATATCGTTAATACAATTTCCACGATCTTACTAGTAATTATACCCACGTTCGACCGTTCATCCGTACAGGTGTCTATTGAAAGCAGGACCCTGAATATTTGCATAAGCTGTTTTGGGATTGTACTTATGAATAAGCGAAATCGGCCTAGGGAGAAAACAATTTCCTTTTAAAGGACTAAAAGTACTTAGGTAAAAATTACACTTTTTATAGACAATTTTTTAATAAATTATGTATAATAACTTTAAATAAATTATAATGTTTTATAGACAGATAATGGTTAAAATGTGAACTGTTAGCACTTCATACCTTACACAAGGAAAATTTGTTTTTTTTTTTTGGAAAAAAAAAGGCATAGTTGCTGTTTTTTTGGGCTCATGTGGCTCAAAAATGAGGTCAAAACTGCGATTAGTAGTCAATATCGACATAAAGGAACTTAATTAAGGCAAATTATTCAAATACAGAGTAATGAATTCGAAAGTTTTCCATGAGATGGGGAATGGACTCATGGGCCGAAAGGCCCCAAAAAATGTACCGTTTGGTCTTGCCCTTTAGTAACGTAGGGAAAATGGAGGGTATATAAGGTTCGGCCAGGCCGAACTTAACCACAGTTAACCTTATTTCATCTGTCCTAATCATAAGATTTTGTTTTCTCACTACATACGTTTTTAACATTTTATTCATTTTGTCTCTGTTTCTCCATATTTAATGCTTAATAAATTGTTGATTATTTTTTATTTTCGTTCGTTTTTTACCTGTCTGCAGTTTTGATATTGTTTTTCTACTTTTTTATACTTTGTCCGAGTTGACCGCTTTTTGCTATTCTGTTGACTTGATATTATTTTTGTCACTTTTTAAATTTTATTTTTTCCCTTTATTGACACATTTGTGTATCCCATGCCATCCTATTTACTTAATATTGATTTTATATTATTTTTCCCACTTCCTTTTGTTTGGACCCTTTGGGTTTTTTTATTCCTATTTCTATTTGATATGTTATCCTCTTAGTTTAGTATCTGTTTTTCCATTTTTCTATTTTCCGCGTTTTGGACTTTATTTTACAAGCCATACTGTTGATTTTTTGTATTCTGCCCATTTTGCCCCCTTTTCTATTCCTTTTTACCCCAATTTGCAATAAGAAATAGACAAATATTTTTAATTCTTAGTAGGGACATAAGTACTGTTACAACATTGAACACACCCATTTCAATAGTAGAACTGAACATACCCCGTTAATGTCATATGGGTTTTGAAAGCTAACCTAAAGAGCGTTAGTCTGTAATGGGATTTAAAAATTCTTTCAACTTTCATCATGGAGTGGTCAGATAATGAGAACCGTATCGCTGTAATAGCGTTTTTCAAGTGTGAAATGAAAAAAGCGATATTTTCAAAACGCTCCGGCCACAAGGGATCAGCCGCATGTTTATCTACCGATGCATAAAACTGTATGAGGAAACTGAAGATGTAAAATACCGCCACGGGTCGGGCCGCCCACGCTCTATTCGAACACCGCATGTCATCAAAGCCGTTAAATCAAGAATTCACAGAAATCCGCTCCGAAAACAGAAAACCGTGAGATGAATATCACGCAAAAGTCCATGAGTCGAATCATTAAAAAAGACTTGGGACTTAAGGCTTTCAAACGACGTACCGGACATTTATTGACTGCAGCTTAAACAAAATAGGATTGAAAAATGCAAACGTCTTTTGGTGAAGCACGTTGATAACTTGCAGAGAAAAATTTTGTTCACCGATGAAAAATTTTTTACCGTTCAGGAAAAATTAACAAGCAAAATGATAGAGTGTATGTGCGGTCATCTAAGGAAGCATCTGAATTGATCCCAAGGGTGAGAAAGGGTCATCACCCAGCTTCAGTCATGGTTTGGTGGGGAGTCTCTTACGATGGGGTCACTGACCTGCATTTCTGCAAACAAGGAGTCAAAACATCGGCCAAAGTTTACCAAGAAACCGTTTTGGAAGCTGTTGTGAAGCCTCTTAACAATTCCCTGTTCCAAAACCAGCCATGGACTTTCCAGCAGGATTCTGTGCCGGCCCATAAGGCTAAAACGTCCCGGGCCTGGCTTCGAAACAATTTGCCAGCGTTCATTTCCTCGGAATAATGGCCCTCAGGCAGTCCAGATTTGAACCCATTGGATCTCAAATTTTATACGTTTTTAGAGGAAAAGCTTTGTCACAAAAGATACCCCAACATTGGATCTCTTAAGACTGCTTTGGTTCGAGCTGTGGCCAATTTTCCAATGGACGAGGTTCGTGCAGCTATGGACGACACAGTACAACAGCCAATCTGGGGGGTGAGAAATTCCAAGTCAGGGTGATGGTACTAGGTCAGTATATTAAAACCCTTTAAGGGTTTTGCGTTTGTATGTGCCAGTTTTTTTTATGACCTTTTACATTTTTTCCTTATCTTGATGTTTTTTCGCTTAGTTGTAAAATGTTGGCAAAAACGAAGTTTGACATAACTCGAGAACGACTAGTTTGATTTTGCTGAAATAAATTGAGAAAAATTAATAATTACATTTTCTTTAATCCATTAATACGCTGTTTCTCTACCAAATCAACATTTTTGCAATTTGAAATAAATTTATGAAGAAAATGTTGCCAAAAATTTTTTTTTTTTTTTGAACATATAAATCCCAAACGGAAAAACGTGTAGAGTCGCAAAACCCTTTGAGGGTTTTAATATACTGACCTAGTACCATCACCCTGACTTGGAATTTATCACCCCCCCCCCCCCCATACTGTTCGAGCCTTACGTTTCTAGGTGCACTGGATAAAAAGGTACGAATTTTATTCGTTTAAGGGGATAAATGCTTTCAATTACCAAAAATCACTTTTTACTTTAAAATTGACTACATTCCCTGAATTTGGTTCTAGATTTAACCGTTTAGTCTCGCTATGAATTAATCAATTGTTTATGGGGGATCAATTTTTCCGTTTTTAAAAAAAATCCCTTCTTATCGATCGTCTAAATCTGGACCTACCTACACCTTTTCACCAAATTTCTTGATTCTAGCTTCTTCCGTTTAGCCTGGGCGAAGATTAGTCAGCCAGAGACTTACTCTCAAAGTCAGTCAGTAAATCAACAATTTTATGTATACTGTTTTAGAATGGCTTTTAACAACTTTAAGACTAAAAGTCATGTCCTATATATGTTCGAAGAAAATGAAACAGTTTGGCAGGAAATTATTATTTTTATACAGAATCATTTGAAATATTTTAATGATTGTACATATTTTATTCTTACCATATGTACATCAAGCTTTTTAGTTTATCATAAATTTAAAATTGTTTATGAGTTTTCGGACCATTTCACTTTTGATTTACTTTCTGATGTGACTCATTAATATTTTGTGATAACTTATTCAGCATCTGATCATGAATATCAGTTGCGTTTTATAAAGGGAGCGGCTTAGGGTGACTCATATGTGTCTCCAAAAGAAAAAAACAAAAGTCTCGTTATTTGTATATAAAAAATAATTATAGTAAACAGTTGAGCAAAGAGCAGAATTATTTGAATAAATTAAAAAAAAAAGTGAATTGAAATATAAATGGGATCAAAAAAAATTAAACTTATTTTAAAAGTATATATTTGCGAACTATTCTTGACAAATTGTGATACTTTGGATGATTATTACGTTTTCTATTTTATTCGGAATTAAGTTTGTCATTATCACTGACATGGAAGAGTCTTAAGCGCGTGCGGACTGTAAGTAGGGATTAACGTTCGTTTTTTTTTATTTTAAAGTTAAAAAATCAATATGTGACGCGCAAAATAGGAACGGACCTAAGGGTAACGACCAGTTTTGTTCAGGAGAGCCATTTTAAAGATTTAAATACGTGTATCTTTGCTGTACCACCACTTTCATAAAACGCGCATATCTCTGGGAGGGAACACTTTTGGGACATGGGATCGGTCTCATTCGATGCCCAGTTGTTGTCCACATTAAAAAAAAAAGTGAAAATTGATTTTTTTACCCTTAGGTCCCTTTCTCTATGCGCTGTCACATATAGATATTAAATGTGAATTTAAATTTTGGACCTATGTTATTCAGTTCTATTACTGGAAATAATTTGTCGCTCATACTCGTAATGTGAAATGAACAGTTTGTGAGTAATAGGGTGTAATTTGGGGCTTTAGAGCTGCGGAACCTAAAATCGGGAGGGATCTTTGGGTGGGTGCTATTCCAAAACACGGACCTATATGGTTCAATTTCACTAGAGATATGTGGACATTAGGTATGCTTAGTACGAAATTTGATCGGAATCGGGTGTAATATGTGGCATTTAGAGTTGTAGGCTTTGGAATCGGGAAGGACCCTTATATGGGGGCTATACAAAAATATGGACCAATGCAGTCCGGTTTACCACATTTGGGAAGTGACATTATAACGTATCAAAATTTGGTCGTTATTCGTGGCTTCTAGAGCTGCAATATCTTAAATCGGGAGGGACTTATGTGGGAGCTATTCGACAACTTGGACCGATATAGACGATATCTTTATGCAAATTATAAAAATTTTTGTTATTATCCCTTCTTTTAATTTTTTACAAAGTAATTAATTAATTAATAAATTTAAAAACTATTTTAATTGTATTTATTATGCTTTCAAAATGCAACAGAGTGCACTTTATCGCTTGAATAGAATAAGTCGTTAACGAGATATGGGAGAAACAATCATGTTATGTGAGGTCCATTTTCAAAAGCCGACATCTCCAAAAATATTTGTGCAAATTATAAAAGAAAACAATTGTTATTATCAGATTTATCATAATAAAAATTAAGTGAGTTTTTTCTAATGCAAAATTGTTATGGGCTAATGGGTCAATGCCAATCGATCATTACCAGAGATGGGTATTATTGGTCCCTCGGAATGCTCGCGCAGACCCTAGATTCGAAAATCGGGTAATTCGAAAATCGGATAAAAACCCGTGTATGATATTAAAAGATGGATCTTTTTGGACCAACTTCTATAGGGTATGTCCTTGGCCCAAACTTGAAGAATTTACCAAGCTTCATCGAAATCGGTTCTGCCATCTGTACTGAAATTACAACGATGGATAGACGAACGGAAGTACAAAGCTCAATGGAATCAGATAGTGATCCTGACTCGATCGGTATAGTTATCATATCTCCATTCCTTTGCAAACAACATCCTTAAGTCATAATACCGTGTACCTGTGAGGTTGGTGTAGGGTATACAACATACTACTAAACAAAACAAGAACGACAGCAGCCGCCTCAGCTAAATATACTTATATTAATAATAGATAAAATAGCCATAAATTAAGATGTAACTTTAGACGATCGAGAAGGCAGGCTACCGCCAGCCAACTCATGTTGGTGCATTGCCCTCCGCTCCTCTTCACAGGTGTAGTAGTTTGAGGAAACGTTTTCCATTTCAAAAAATACAGACTCATTCCGAGAGGCAGTCTCTGTTTTAGGCGCGGCTTAAGCATCACCACCATACAATTTTGTTTTTTTTTTAAATTAAAATTAATTGCTTTATACGAGTTGTTGAGCAGAAACAACACAAAAATTACAACAAAAATGTGCGAAAAAACTGATACTTAAATACGCAAACAAAAAACTGAAATAAATAGTATCGTACAACAATCTAACAACACAACGGCATGCATGTTGTTGCCCTGTTTTGTTTAACGGCCATACCGAACTGTAGACGATCATTATCATTATCACAGTGTTTTAAATAATGAACAAGAAATTATGTTTGAACTATTCTCAAGAAAGTTGTTAAAGAAGATTCCAAGCAACCAAATTTACTTTAAATGAAGCAATCTGAAAACTGATTTTCACTTTTCCTCCAAAAACAACAAAACTATCTTTTTCCAGATAAACCTATCATAATAAATCAAAAAAAAAATCCTTATACAGTAAAAAAAATATATTTGGCGCCCAACTGTTGTAATACAAAATGAGAACTAATTTTGCTTTTTTATACGCGTAGCAATACATGTTTGTTACACCTTTAAAGAAAGCAGATAAGCTCGATGTTAAGTCCGGGTTTGAAGAGTAACCGATTCAAACTAGCTATTTTTTGTGTTGAATTATTTTTTATTGATTCAATTTTAAAAATTGTCTAGAAGTAATAAAAATGTCCTTTCCAGGTGTAAAAGTTCATCGGTTATGCATCAGGCGAGTTTGGAAGCCATTGTGTGGATGAAATAAAGTGTGGAAAGTGGGTTTTAACCATTTCTGGTTCACACGTGCTTTAAAAGACGGTCTAAGTAAAATGTCTAAGCACTAAAATGTCTAAGCGCTTCTAAAGTATAATATCCTTTCACAATACTTACTAACTTAAGACCCAACAAACCCTTAAGGAACAAGGGGGATTTTTTTCTTAAATCAGTGAGCGGTGCACGATTCAATTATTCAACTCAGTAACCAGGGCTTACTGTCTAATGCCGGCTTTGAACGGCTAATGCATTTTATAGAGAAGTTTTTACGTGGCTTAGAGATAAATCTCTTACTCGTAAAGTCGCTGGTATTTACGAAATAGAACACCCGCCGCTGAAAAGAAGTTAAATGTTCTTACCCGAGGTTTATCCTAGCCTAACTGGCATGATAGTCGTGCACACTTCCATCAAGCGACGGTGGCCCACATATATTATTTGTTATATCCCCATGTTTTATTTTCACCACCATTTTTTGGTTGCGCAATACTGTGCCGCAGTTGAGAACGGCTTTACCAAAGATAAGTTATTAAAAGTGTGTGGTTCTTACCTTGAGCGCTGTTCTTCTGCAATGATTTGAAAATCGTTTAAATAAAAATGCCACTCTTAGTTAAGCTTCATTTTCTGCGATATTGTTTTTCTGTTTCTCTGTGTGTCTGTTGGTTTTTTTTTTCTACAGGAAGTTTAATGCCGCCTTAATTAAAAAATTCCATTTAGAAAAATGCGAAGAATGACAAAAAATAAAAATGAATTTTACGCACTATGACTTTTATTTCGATTCTTATTCTCTTGCGTTGCTTGTCCGGCTGCCATCCTACCACTCAGATCCAAAAGCTCTAGGCCTAATTATCATTTATTGGTTAAAGACATATGGCTTTTATGGAATATAAATATTAGAAAGCAGATCAAAAATTAAGATATCTTAACGAATATTCTGTTACTTTGGTTGACACACTACCGATATGAAATACTCGTACATACTACACGCAGAAAAAAAGTATGGCTGGGGTGCAAATATTTGAAGAGGACCATACTATTGTTGGGTATATGGTTGTGGCACCATATACCCAACAATAGTATTTATATGGTGCCACAACAATATTATGATTCACACATAGCCATACTATGATCCCCACAACCATAGTATGATTCACACTTATCTAACCATACTATGATCTCCACAAACATACTTTTATCCTCACAACAATAGTATGATTCAAACTCAAACCATACTATTATCTTCACAAGCATATTATGATCCTCACAACCATAGTATGTTTCTCATACAACCATAGTATGATCCATACAACTACATTAGGATTCATACGCAACCATACTGTGATCCACACAACCATAGTATGATTCATACTCAACCAAACTATTATCTCCACAACCATATTATTATCCTCACAACCATAGTATTTTTCTCATACAACCATAGTATAATCTTCACAACCATAGTATGATCTTCACAACCATAATATGATTTTCACAACCATAGTATGATTCACACGCAACCACGCTATTATCCCTACCAGCATAGTTTGATTCACTCAACCATATTATGATCCCCAAAATTATTTATTTGTTTATTTTTTATATTTATTTTTATCAAGCCAGTCATATTAAATTGCATTACAATAAGTCAATAGCCAGAATTGAGGCCATGTTTTTATTGAACATTTCATTCAAGCAACAATAATATATATTCCAACGGCAGTCGAAAATACTTTTAGTTGCCAGCAGGGGTGAATGATACTTCACCATCCGTAGACCCCAAGAAACGAATGTGATTAAACCATGATCAATGGCTATATACTTAAGCGCAGCAGATTTTAAATTAACGAGAACCAGTCGATATTAGAGTATTTCACCGAACAAAGTAAACACAAAAAAAATCCCTCAATCTACCTTCCGATTGTTGTTGTTTTTTTAATGGACAACAACCATTCACTGTATCGTGTGAATGAGTTTTTTTGTATATCAAAAAAACACACGCACCCACGTACATGTATGCTCTTTAAAACCTGTTCTGTTATGTTCATAGTCGCAACCATACTGTATGATTGCCGTAATTATATTATTGTTAACGTAAATTTAAAACAACAAGACTTTTGTTGCACCAAACATGTTTATATTGTTGCTACAACCATATTTTCATTTCTAAATTTGGCAGTAATACTATTGTTACATTTCAACAATACTAATATTGTCACAATCATACTGTTGTCAAAATGAAATTCAAAAAACAATACTATGGTTGCGACGAACATGCATTTATTGTAGAGAACATATTATTGTTGCAGTGACCATATTTTAACCATATCTTTTCTCTGCGTGTATATACCATCGCCGATTGTGTTGTGAGAACTTTTGTCTGTTTTAAAGTTTCGGAAATAAATAACATAAATTAATGCCTTAAGCGTACAGACAACGCTTTTTTGTGGTGCATATTTAATCATTTATTTATTATCGATAAGACAAATTTCGAAAACAAATATTGACCATGAGATTTATGGTGGTGTTGGCATATTTTAGTTTAGCTTTCAAATTTATTTGGATATAATTAACCAAATATGGTCAAAACAAAAACGCCCACATTGGATTTTCGTATACATTTCCAAGCAACAAATGACCTTAGAAGGTGCGAGCAAAACAAACGTGATCATTTCTCAAAAATGCTGGAGGCCAGATGTTACATTTAGAAAATTTAAACGAAACACAGATAATAACGAACAGAACTGAAATGTGACATAATTTTTCAAATGTAGGTTAATGATACTGACTTAAAGATAAAGAATAAATGGGTATGATATTTCGTCAAACTCTGACTTATAGTGAATTTATCTTATACAAAATGTGTCTAACATAAATTTGTGTGTGGCATAATTTTTAATTCATACTCGTATTGTTGCCAGTATATGACAAAAAGTCTCATCTAAAAATTTCCCTTTAAATTTTTCTATGACAAACGCTTTTTTTGTCAGTTTATGACTAAAATGTCGCATTGTAATTATTGTCAGGTCATATTAACAACTCTCTATTCAAATTTCTTTCAGTTTAATACAAACATTTATTATTATAATTTCCTTTCTCTCATGACACTTATTTTTTTTAATAATATTTTGTCAGCTTATTGAAAATATTATCTAAGTTTGCCTCTTAGCGCTAAAAATGTGTTTCACATAAACGAATTTCTAATAAAACCGATTTTCGTTTAAGCAGAGTACAGTAGTTAGAAAATCACATTCAGTTATTATTATTATTTTGAATTAACCGATTTTACAATTCGATAGTAGTACTAATAGAGGGTTAATAGTATGAACGAAAATGTAGCAATGTCTGTAATAATTCAATGTTGTTTATACATAGAAGTTTAAAATCAATAAAGGTAAGCAAAAAGGTCAATAAATAATCAAAATAATTTAAAGCTTTTCATTACAGAATATTTTGAATTAATCTGTCTTAAATTAATTATTTGTGAGATTTTAATGAATTGTTTTTATAAATTTGTTTTATAAGTAAATTTCTTATAGTTACACGCAGAGAAAATATATGGTTACACTATGGTCACCGCAACAATAATATGTTCTCTCCAATAAAAGCATGATCGTCGCAACCATAGTATTGTTTTTTGAATTTCATTTTGACAATAGTATGATTGCGACAATATTGCTATTGTTGATATGTAACAATAGTATTATTGCCAAATTTAGAAATGAAAATATGGTTGTAGCAACCATATAAACATGGTTAGTGCAACAAAAGTATTGTTGTTTAAAATTTACGTTAACAAAAATATGATTACGGCAATCATACAGTATGGTTGTGTCTATGAACATAACAAAACAGGTTTTGTAGAGAATACATGTATGTGTGTGCGTATGTTTTTTTGATATACAAAAAAAAACACATACACACGACACAGTGAATGGTTGCTGTCGAGGGATTTTTATTGTGTTTAATTTGTTCGGTGAAATACTCTTATACCGACTGCTTCTCGTTTATTTAAAATCTGCCTGCACTTAAGTATATAGCCATTGATCATGGTTTAATCACATTCGTTACTTGGTGTCTACGGATGGTGAAGTAGCATTCACCTCTGCTGGCAACTAAAAGTATTTTTGACCGTTGGAATATATATTTTTGTTTCTTGAATGAAATGTTTAATAAAAACATGGCCTCAAATCTGGCTATGAACTAATAGTAATGCAATTTATAATAACTTGCTTTATAAAAATCTCTATTTTTGAATAACAACATTACCCAATCCTAATAAATAATTTTGGGGATCATAGTATGGTTGAGTGTGAATCATAGTATGGTTGAGTGTGAATCATACTATGGTTGTGGGGATCATAGTATGGTTGCGTGCGAATTATACTATGGTTGTGAGGATCATACTATGGTTGTATGAGAAACATACTATGGTTGTGAGGATCATAATATGGTTGTGAAGATAATAGTATGGTTGAGTGTGAATCATACTATTGTTGTGATGATCATAGTATGGTTGTGGAGATCATAGTATGGTTGAGTGTGAATCATACTATGGTTGTGGGGATCATAGTATGGTTATGTGTGAATAATACTATTGTTGTGAGGATCATAATATTGTTGTGGCACAACCATATAGCCAACAATAGTATGATCCTCTTCGAATATTGTCACCACAACCATACTGTTTTTCTGCGTGTAATCTTCAGTCTTTTGTCAGTCTTCTGTCTTTAACATCCTGTGAAATGTTATTTTAAATGTCTTACATATATTCTTTGCAATTTTATATTCTGTTCGTTATTATTCTTTTCCTGCGCTTATTATGATTCTCACAACACAGTATGTTTGACATACAACCATAGTATGATCCTAACAACCATAGTATGGTTTACACGCAGTCATAGATCCCACTCAACCATACTATGATCCTCAAAATTATTTATTAGGATTGGGTTATGTAGTCAACCATAGAGATTTGTATTAGGTACATTAAGTAAAAATAAATTAATTTAAAAGTAATAGGAGTGATTTATTTAAAAATAGAACAAATCCTTTTAAAAAACGTAATTGTTTGTAATTGAAAAATATTCCAATTAAACAAAAATGTTAATTTTCATATAAAAAGTAATGTTATTGCATAAGTATCTCAGCAATAACATAGTTCTAAAACCCATTCTTAAATTAAGAAAAATTACAACCATACAATATGATTGCCGTAATCAAATTATTGTTAACACAAAACCCTCCAAAAAAAGGGCAATACCTTTGTCGCACTCACCATATTTATATTGTTGCTACAGCCATATTTTTATTTTTAAATTTGGCAATAATACTATTGTTACATTTCAACGATATTAATATTGCCGTCATCATTCTATTGTCAACATGAAATTCAAAAACAATACTATGGTTGAGACGAACAAACTATTATTGCAGAGAGCATATTATTGTTGCCGTGACCATAGAGTACCCATACATTTTTTCTGCGATTAACTCTGCACGCAGAGGAAGAACATGGTTACTACATGGTCACGGCAATAAAAGTATGTTCTCTGCAATAAAAGTATGTTCGTCGCAACCATAACATTGTTAACTGAATTTAGTTTTGACAATAGTATAATTGCTGCAACATTAATATTGTAAAAAAATAACAATAGAATAATTGCCAAATTTAAAAATGAAAATATGGTTATAGCAACAATATAAATATGGTTGGTGCGATAAAAGTATTGTGTTGCGTTTTATGTTAACAATTATATGATTACGGCAATCATACTGTATGATTGTAATTTTTCTTCATTTAAATATGCTTTTAAGAACAAATGTTATTGGTACGGATCTAATGCAATAATAGTACTTTTTTATCAAAATTAAAATTTTTTAAACAAGCTGCTTTGGCTTTGTTTAACTGAAATTTTTTTTAATAAAAACACTTACGGTTATTTAAACTTATTTTTTTTACTGTGAAATAAATCACTCCTATTATTTTGAATTTAGTGTTTTTTTTTTGAATAATTTTCATAATTCAAATCTATTGTCGACAACTTAAACAAATTCTAATAAATTATATTGGAGGTCATAGTATAATTTTGTGTGATCTTCCTATGGTTGTAGGGATCATAACATGATTGCGTGTGAATCATACTATGGTTGTGAGGATCATTCTATGGTTGCTTGTGAAACATACTATGGTTGTGAGGATCAAACTATGGTTGTGGAGATCATAGTATGGTTGAGTGTGAGTCATATTAAGGTTGTGGGAATCATAGTATGGTTATGGGTGAATCATACTATTGTTGTGAGGATCATAGTATGGTTGTATTTGAATCATACTATTGTTGTGAGGATCTTAATACTGTTGTACCACAACCATATACCCAACAATAGTATTATCCTATTCGAATATTGTCACCACAACCATACTTTTTTTCTGCGTGTGCACTATTGTGTCATCATTTAAAAGGATGTCAATTTATTTGTAAGAACTCCGCAATGTCTAGTAACATAAGAACACTAAAATCAGTGTTAATTTTTAATCTCCACTCCTTTTTTAATGAGTTCTAGCACCTATGCCCTAAAAGTAGGGTTTTCCGGATTATTATAGTAAGGTTTGATTGATTGGCGGTAATAGGAAAGTATTATTTTTAATAATATTTTTCTATGGAAGGTATTTAAAATAAGTTGAGTAGAGTCCCAAATGGCCTCTATTATTCCACAATTCCATTATCGAAATGAATTTAGGGATGTCGCACTAAATATAACATAAATTCACTCTGTTCACTTGAGCCCATTCGGAAGTGGCTAGTAAATACATTCATAAGTCGTCTTTTGTCTTTAATTTCTTGAAGACTCGGCCTACGGTCGACAGATTTTGCTGTCATCTGTAAATGAGCAGATTGGACTCACGGTCTGAACCAAAAGATAGTCAATCAAAATAAGAAGACTTGAGGGAGAAAGGATAGAACCCTGTGGTGCACATGCGGTCAGCCTTTGTTCTCTGGATGAGAACCCGTATACAACAACTCGTGTAGTGTGAATTCTAAGAGGGATCAAAATAAATCGGACAAAGTTATTATTGACGCCATAAGCCATCGGTATATTAAAGGCCTAAGTATATTAAAGGCCTTGGAGATATTCAGAGCCATGACCTTACTCTCACCAAACTGGCGGATAAACCGACTCCAACGTTCCGACAAGATCGCCATCAGGTCTCCGGTAGAGCGATTTTTAAGGAAGCTATAATGTCGATTACTTAGCACGCCGTTGGTCTCCAAATACCCCTATCCGGCGGTTTATATTTGCAATGACTCTGCGGCATCATGGAGGTTTAATGTCGTTATTATGCCGAATTATCGTATACTACTTTAGCTCTTGCATTGTTCGTATTGTAAGGGCAAAAAAACTTGACGTTAAGGTGTGACTCACAGTTAACATCGTGCATTATGGACCACCATTTACTTAAAAATTAAATGAAAGTTATTTTTTCAATAAGAAGTGTGTTTATTGCTTTATGGATCGTATTTTTAACTTTTTCAAAAACAAAATGGTTCAACCTTTAGCAAATTTACTTTTGTCAACGAAAAAGGCTGGGAAAAATTCTATAAACCAAATATACTTCCTTTTTTATATCCTTTTTTTCTGCGCTATTTCTCTTAACGGTTGGCCAAGTAGAAATTCATTAATGATTTAAGAAAAGAAAAAATGCGGGAAAAATCAACACTCAACAAATTTGCAAACGTTTCAAAAAGTCATGGAAAATCGACTACTACGAGTACTTAAATGGTATTCACGTGTAGAGTAAGTAGAGGTAGTGTGTTTCATGCTTCATGGGTACCCTGTCGGAAATTGAGTAAACTTTAAGCTAACAAATGGTTCATCAAAATTGAGTCACAGGTGACTCAAAAGCTAACTCATTTTCCAAGTAAAGACCTATTCAGTTTTAACATTTGTTGTCATGAGAGCGAGTCAGTACTCACTCACTCTGCATAAGTTTCAGTTAACCACAAGTTAGCTCAATATGAGTTAGTTTTTGGCTCATTATATAAGAGGACACTATGAGTTAGCTATTGACTGACTAGCTAATGATACGGCTGTCGCCAGCTCACCATTAGCTAGTCAGTAATAGTGTCCTCTTATATTATCACCCAAAAAATAACTTATAGTGAGCTAAATTGTGGTTAACTGAAACTTATGTAGAGTGAGTAAGTACTGACTCGCTCTGATGTGGTAAACTGACTAGATAATGCTTAGCTGACTACAAGGTTATCATTACCTAGTCATGTTAGTAAAACCGCATATACTTTAAAAATAAAAAAAGTATTTTTGTTGTACTTTTTTGTTTTTTTATTTTTTAGTATTTTTATTTTAATGTAAAGTTATAAAAAAAATTAAGTAATACAGTCTTTCTATAATTAAAAATAAAGTAAAATAAAATTAAAGTTTTTGTATATGTTTTGTTTTAAACTGAAGTAATTTGAGTTGTTTTTTCCATTACGCACACTGCTTGGAAGTGACGCTTCTTTACCAACTTTAAGGCATTTTTCAATGCTTTTTTTTTGACCAACAAATATAGGATAAAAAAGGAAGCAATAAAAATATTTGCTACTATACCCAATAAAGCATCAAATAGAGTTTCCCATGTATTCCGTCAATATTAGAGGCGACAATAAGGTCCACTGAAAACATTTCTTTACTTCACTCAACTGTTTTTTCCGTAATCGATTTAAAACTGACACGTGTCTGCTGAAACCGCGAGCTAAACTGAAAAAAAGCGCATCTATAAGTATATTCACAGTTATGTTTTTTGTGAATTCTCTTTCGTTCTTTGAATTTTTTAATATGACTTGATGTTAACTTACATCTGCATCATATTAGAGCGAGCAAGAAGCTAGCTTATTACGAGTTCTTATCGAGAAGAAGTTCGAATGGTGAAAGAAAAACTGACTCAAGTCTGCATAATTCTTGTGTTAGCTAGAAGTCAGTTGTAAATGAGTTGCCAAAAAGTTAACTTAATTTTGAGTGAGCTCACAAAATCCCGACAGGGTATTTACGCGTATTCTTGAGGTAGTGTGTGTTCACGCTGTTTAAAGAAATCATCGTCGTTGGAAGCAAACAGAATTACTACCTGCGTTTTACGGTGTTGAGTACCGTCGAGTCATCAGCGTCGTCTTTGTGCCTCATGTTTGTGCGTAATTCCTAAACTGGGACTCTGACTGTCTATTTGTTCAACCGCACTGCCGTACTGTACACTTCCTTTTCTTGCTTTTAACTTGATTACAATATAATTGCAACAACCAATACCGTACCTCAAGCGTGGAAGAACCGTGTACCGATGAAAAATAAAAACAAAAAAGAAACTAAATAAACATCAGAAATTGTGCTG
The DNA here is from genome assembly GCA_963513945.1 of Hydrotaea diabolus. Taxonomy (NCBI): domain Eukaryota; kingdom Metazoa; phylum Arthropoda; class Insecta; order Diptera; family Muscidae; genus Hydrotaea; species Hydrotaea diabolus. The sequence goes on along the minus strand of OY740717.1, from coordinate 14,353,037 downwards.
AACATTAAACCTTGCATTTGCGAGAGATCTCATCCAGGTTGTCGGGCAATTGCAAAAGAAAAGGAAAATCATCTGCTGTGGTTCTCATGCTTTAACAATTTAAATAGAACTTTGAACTGTGACAACACTCGAGAAAACAATGTTTACAAAAGACAAGAAGAGATTGATTGAATTCTTGTAGAAAATCTTAACAATTGTTATCCCAATGGAAAGGTCACTGTTTCTAGATACGAGTACTCATGTGTCCACGATAATTATAAGTTATATAGTGGAAATATCAATAAATATGGTATTGGTTATTTGGACCCTCAATTGGGACTTTTTCCCAATTATTATATATTAAGTTAGGACATAATGTTGCACACGTTTTATGCTGTAAAATAAAAAGTACTGAATGTTTTTGGACCAAATATTTTTTAATATATTTATTGATGTATATTTTATCCAAAAAGAAATGCCCTCCTTTTGCCTTTACACACGCCTTAAGTTGCACTGGCCAATCGTCAATAGCTGCACGAACCTCGTCCATTGGAAAATTGGCTACAGCTCGAACCAAAGCAGTCTTAAAAGATCCAATGTTGGCGTATCTTTTATGACAAACCTAGTCCCCTAAAACCGTCCACAATTTGTAGTCCAATGGGTTTAAATCTGGACTGCCTGATGGCCATTCTTCAGAGGAAATGAATGCTGGCAAATTGTTTCGAAGCCAGGCCTGGGACGTTTTAGCCTTTTGGGCCGGCGCAGAATCCTGCTGGAAAGTCTATGGCTGGTTTTGGAACAGGGAATTGTTACAAGGCTTCACAACAGCTTCCAAAACGGTTTCTTGGTAAACTTTGGCCGATGTTTTGACTCCTTGTTCGCAGAAATGCAGGTCAGCGACTCCATCGGAAGAGACATCCCTCCAAACCATTACTGAAGCTGGCTGATGACCCTTTTCCACCCTTGGAATCAGTTAAGATGCTTCCTTAGATGACCGAGCATACTCACTATGATTTCGCTTGTTAAATTTTTCTTGAACGGCAAAAACTTTTTCATTGGTGAACAAAATTTTTGTGTGCAAGTTACCAGCCTGCTTCACCAAAAGACGTTTGCATTTTTCAATCCTATTTTTTTAAAGCTGCAGTCAATAAATGTCCGGTACGTCGTTTGAAAGCCCCAAGTCCCAAGTCTTTTTTAGTGATTCGACTCATGGACTTTTGCGTGAATTTCATCTCACGGGCAATGATTTTCTGTTTTCGAAGCGGATTTCTGTGAATTCTTGATTTAACGGCTTTGATGACATGCGGTGTTCGAACAGAGCGTGGGCGGCCCGACCGGTGGCGGTGTTTTACATCTCCAGTCTCCTCAAACAGTTTTATGCATCGGTAGACGAACAATCCCAGTGGCCCGAGCGTTGTAAAAATATCGTTTTTTTTTTCATTTCACACTTGAAAAACGCTATTACAGCGATACGGTTCTCATTATCTGACCACTCCATGATGAAGGTTGAAACAATTTTAAAATTCACGTCACAGACTAACGCTATTGAGGTTAGCTTTCAAAACTCATATGACATTAACGGGGTATGTTCAGTTCTACTATTGAAATGGGTGTGTTCAATGTTGTAACAGTATTTATGCCTCTTCAAAGTATAAGACATAAATTTGGTATGTAAGAAGACAGTAACTGTTTTCGCTTGGACTGAATCTTGCTTTCTTCAGACGGACATTGAATTTTAAGATAGTACAAATATATTTATATATAAGGACTCAGCTGAGTATTTTGCTATTTAACAAACGGAATGACAAACTTTTATTCTCATGACTACTATATTTAAGCTCATGACTACTATTGTTTTTCTTTGAGTGCTTTGCTCCTCTCCAAAGAGCACAAATTAAACGCCACTTCGTAATACTCGTATGTATGTACTTATATAACTTAGAGTAGTCGTTTGAAGGAAAACTTTCATAAACTATAATTATCTGCATGTTCAAGAGGTGCAAATTCTATAGCAAAGTCTTATACTACTCAAGCTTGTACGCAGCAATGTTAACGTCAGGTTGACAACTACTCTCATCTCTTGTTGGGAGTGTTTGCGTTTTACGCAAAAGTTTACAATTTTGAAAGTTTTCAAAACGTCGAAACAACAAAATGAGAATGTTTACAGAAGAAAGGACAACCCCAGAACAATCTTGTAATCCGTGTCATTCTAGCATGTTGTCGTTGTCGTCGTCTTCGTCATCGTTTGGCAGTTCCAAAAGTGTACAGCAAATACGTTCGAAAAATGTTTCCAGAAGAAAGTCACGCACTTTTCTTTTCAACATCGCACTTGTTTCCTGCCTTCTTCTGCCTTCCCTAAGATCACATAAGTTGCTTTTTTAACAGAAATTATAAAGTAAAATACGAGCAGCTACACATGAAGGGTGCCTGTGCTTGTGGACTGACGTCAGCCAAAATTAGTTGACAATGATGAAGGCAACATTTTCCTTTTTTGCTGTTGTGCAGTTTTTGGTAAATTGTAGAAACGTGTTTATTTTTGGAGAGTACACGATTGTAAACAGCTCTAGAATATGGCATACTTCTCGAAAATTCTATTAATTAGAAGAAAGGATTGTTTTAAGGTACTATTGACAAATTTTAAATCAGAATTTTGTACTTCTCTTAGTTAGACAATGAGTCATTTCAAAAACAAAAAAGGTCGACATAAAAACACGGAACGATATGGTCTCATTTAACAAGGATTAATCAAAGGTTTCTTATAACGCCCGGTTCAAGTCGTTGGTCGGGCGTGCCGGAATATGAGGTAACCTACAACACTGATATTGAAAGGATTAAGCTCTGTAGAGATGTTGGTCGCTCGTAAAGCTTTATGCTAAATTTGGTAGGAATCGGATGTAAAATTTGACTTCTAAAGCGGCAGATTCCAAAATCGGGAGGGAACTTTGTATGAGGCTATTCTATACGAAAATATGGACCTAAGTGGTCTAGTTTTACCGCAGATAATGAAGTACCATGGAAATATTTGGTGGGGGGGGGGGTCCGTTGTAATTTGTGGCTTCTAGAGCTGCCGGGAGGGACCTTTGCGTGAGGCTTTTCGCAAACATGGACCGATATGGTCATATGTTGTAGGGCATGGATTTGGTCACTCGATTTGCTTCAAATTTGGTAGGAATCGGATGTAAAATGTGGCTTTTAGAGCTATAGGTTCTACAATCGGGAAGGACCTTCGTATAAGGGCTGTACGAAAATATGGATCTATGGGGTCTACTTTAACCAAAGTTAATAGATGGTCGCTTATAAATTGCAAAATTTGGGCATGATCGAATCTTAGTTATGGCTTCTACAGTTCCGGACCTCAAATCGGGAGGGACCTTTGTGTGGGAGCTTTTTGAAATCTTGGACCGATATGAATAAATTGTACTAGAAATGGGTGTTGTGTTCTCGAAATGTCTTTTTTTGCGAAATTTGGTCAAAATCGGATGTATTATGTGGCTTGATGATGATAGCCAATTTCAATTCAAACTTGCAGAATGTACCAAATTCTATCGATATCTGTTCGTAATTGCGACCTGTACTTTATAATGATAAATGGACGGAAGGAGGGATGGACATACATCACTCAGTGGAATCAGATAGAAATTATAAGTTCATCGGTATACTTAACATAGGGTTTATCTCCTTTCCTTTAAGGTGTTGTAATCAGCAGCACTAAACAATAATACCCTGTAACTCAGGGTGGTGTAGAGTATAAAAATATGGTTTCTAGGGGGGCATAGCCTAAATTCGTATTAAAGGTGCAATACGAAAACATTAACCGATATGGTCTTATTTAATCTGGGTAAGTTATGGAGCTTTCGATATTGCATGAACACCTGGTCATAAAAAAGATTCGATATTGCATGAACACCTGGTCATAAAAAAGATTTGTTCTTATTCGATCCCTCGCAGTTTGACAATTCGCTCAAAAAAAGGCTCGTGTCGATTGGTGCAAAGAAATTTTAAAAAAATACGATCGCGGTACTTCAAAAGACGTTTATAAGATCATCACCGGTTACGAATCATGGATCTATGCGTATGAGCCTGAAACAGCAATCGACCGTGTGGGTCTTCGAAGACGAGCAAAATCCAACAAAAGTTGTTCGTGGAAGAATCACTTCGATGCAAATAGTTGCCTGTTTCTTCGTCAAGACTGGTCATGTGGCGACTGTTCCGCTTGAACAACGTAGGACGGTCAATTCTGAGTGGTACACCACAATTTGTTTGCTAAGCCCTTCGGAGAAATTCGAAAAACGAACAAGAGAAGACGAATCATTGTGTACCATGACAATGCGAGCTCTCACACATCGGCTTAAACCAGCGCCTTTTTGACCGGCCAAAACGTCGATTTGATGGGTCATCCGCGGTACAGCCCTGATTTGGCACCCAACGACTTCTTTTTATTCCCGCACATCAATAAAAAAATGCGTGGTCAACGATTTTCGTCGTCAGAAGATTCTGTTGAAGCGTTCAAAAACCATGTTTTGGATTATTTTTTGTGGATTGAAACTTTGAAACATGAAATCGAAGAGATCCGCCTCAAAACAATCGAAAATGTAATGAAAACTTGGGTTGATCGTATGAAGTAAGGCCGAGCCAGTTATGGTATCCATATGAATGCTATTGTGTTCCATTTTTAAATGACAAAGTTCAACCTTTTTAATCAAACGATAAATTTGAAAAAATGATTAGCAACGGATTCAAATTTAAAATTATAAAGGGCCCATCCTGTGTTTGATGTTGGTATGGAAAGAAATACACACAGGCGAAAGAGAAGCCGAATCAACGCTTCCTTGTCAACATATTGATATTGGACTGTAGTCCATGATGGAATGTCCAGATATAAGATTCGGCATGGCCGAACTTAATTTGTCCATTTGTTACTATTTCTGTGGACCCTTTATGGCTTAGAAGGGGATCGTACCTAACGCATCCAATGCGGGGATAGTTTTTTAGATTTACGTGCTTATGTTTTATATGAGTTTGGTTTAACTTTCAACAATTGCGGCAAGGCTTTCTGAAGAGCGTTGCCACTAACCCGAAATCATGATAAAAGCGGTGTGCAGCCACAAAAATCAATGTCACTTTGCCATTTTGTTAAAAACTTGCCTTTTATTTAAATATAGAAGCAAGAGGTCTTGAGCCGGTTTAATCCCAGTTCAATGTTTTATATGATCCTTACAAAAATCAGAATAAAATTCGGGCTAGGTCGCGTAGCACTTAAAGGCGCCAAAGAGGCCACTACTGTTAAACCATGCAACTAATTGTAAATGGTAACATGGGTACCCTTATTTAAGCTTATTTCACAACGAAACGCAAGAAACATATATTTACTTTTAAGCTTAGGTTAAATATACTAATTGTAGTTTTTGTAATCTATAGTGGAGGCAGAAATCTTATATCTGCTGGCCAACCTTAGCAAGGTTTTTACTTTTTTTAATTCATTTACGAAATGAAATTACATTACACCATTCAGCTGTGCCTCAGCGCCTCTAGGGCTTTTTTGAGACTAGTGGACAAAAATTGTGCAGCCATTGAAATTTGTATCATAAACACATGTCCTCTCGCATGTGTATCACTTTGTACGCCTTTTATGATCTTTTATGATCTATAATGCTTCGGGATCTACTTTCTTCGGTCTTTCTTTCCACAGGTTTTTCATTTGTTCACCATTTTATCCCACAAATCCGTCTGTGTCCTATATTTAGTTGTTAACTCAACTGTCAATTGCTTACTAATTCTATGTGAGTATACATTTGAAGGACTAAGGAAACCACCATTCAGATTGGATTGAAATTTCGTCTCATACTTTTGGACAACTTTATTTACACAGACACTCTTATGTCTTCGTTCAGATGTGTTTGTGGATGTTAGTCTTCACCTGGTTAAATGTCATATGTTACTTTTATTGCATTTGAGATTTTCGCGTACTTAAAAGATTTTTCAGGTTTTCATTTTCCTCTTGCAACAACATTTCCCCAAACACACAGACAAATAAAACAAAAGAAAAAAATCAACTCAAACAAGGATATAAAGACTTACTGAAGGTAAATAGACACCGACTCGTAGTCTGTTTGTAAATTGATACATATGCAGCCATACGTTGTGACTGACATAGCCATAGATGTACAGGACTTACTTTCTGACTACGCCTATCAGGCCATATTGAGCGATGAGTAGGGGAAACAAGACAACATGGCAACCTGGGTGTTCCTTTAATGGCGGACACCGTCACAACGACAAGAAATATTTTTGTTTTGTTTATTTTATTTGCTATCAATGCTACATGGGTTATATATTTACAGAGTTTTGAGTTTTATCGTAAAGATATTTCAACAAATAGTTACAATTATTTCATTAATTACTAACTTATTAAATAAAAACAGTTTATAGGGAAAAAAGATAGTAAAAAACCTACGCTTAATATCACAAAATTATAAGAAGATTTAAAAGCAATAACTAGATTTGTCTATAATAAAACTTATGGAGTAAATAAGCCGTTGTTAAATCAAACTTCTTAGATGGGCGTAGTTTGACCTTCTGCATTTGTCATTAAATGTCAGCGTCAAGTCGTCTATTATGTTATGGATCATTTTCTGTTTGAATAGTCTATGAAGTTCTGCAGTAGGAAATCTTGAAGGTAAATTGTAAATTATTTTAATATTTTTGTTCTGAATAATTTGAAGTTTCTTTCTATGTGTTTTTGCACAATCTCTCCAGATCTGGCAGCCATATGTAAGGATTGGTTTAATGCATAAATAGTACAAAAGAAGTTTGTTCTTAGAATGTAATTTAGATTTCCTATTTAATAAAGGATATAATGCTCGTCCACATCTTGTAGCCTTTAGACACACCTCCTCTAGATGATCCTTAAAAGTTAATTTCTGGTCCAGAATGATTCCAAGGTATTTAATTGATTTTGATAAGGGCATTTCTCTTCCCGGTACCAATAGTTTTATGGAAGGAATTCTTTTAGGAGATTTATTGAAAGGAAATAAAATAGCTTGGGACTTTTCCTCGTTTATTTTTATTTTCCATCTGGAATAGTATTTGCCTGCAGAATCCAGAGCTTTTTGCATTTTCTTTACTACGGCATTTGAAACTTTTCCATGGCATATGAATGCGCTGGCATCGGCATAAAAAGCTACCTCATATCCTTCAGAAGGTTTAAAGTCCGAAATATAAAGCGAGTATAACAAAGGAGAAAGAACAGGTCCCTGAAGAACTCCAGCAGGGATACATTTAACCACCGATTTCTCTCCATCTATTTCAACAACAAATCTTCTGTCAGTAAGGAAATTTTTAATCAGCTTAATTATATATGTCGGGCAGTTCATTTTGTAAAGTTTGTATACAAGTCCATCCAATATCCAACAATGGAATCAAAAGCCTTTCCAATATCTAAAAAGAGTACCCCGGTGGATAACCTCCTGTTTTTGCTTGATTTTATCATATTTACAACTCTTTTCACCTGATGAGTTGAACGAAAAGAAATAGATGGTGATGATGTTGGAGATGGTTCCTAGGATGTTGCTGATGTTGTTTTATAGGTTTTGCTATGTTAAAGCAGGGATACTTTTAAGGAAAACTGGATTAAGAAACTGAACAAAAACATCTTCTATTATCACATAAAGGAAAAATACAGCTGCAATGCCAGCACATCGCCGCACAGTGGTTTAGTCGATTTCCGGCAAAAATTCTATAACTTTTGATCTAGTAGATATTTTTGTGTTCTATAAAAAGGGCAAAATTGGATCCTTAACATCGTGCCTACACCGAAAGAATCAAATTATAATGTGTAATTGCATTAAAAATATCAAAAAAGGCTATCAGCTTACAAATCATGGATGTGAATTTTATAAATATTCAGTCGTAAGAGTTTTTAAAAATTATATAAAAAATAGTGAGTAATAAGCGTTTTGGTACTAAAAAATGTGGCTTTTTTCACTAAACGTACGCTGAATGGCCATTTTCGGGCCCCCAAAAAATGCTGAACCTTTTTGCCTTTCCAAAATGGTATTGAATTCTTTTACGGCTTTTGAAGAGAACAAATTATGTTCGTCAAAATTATGTTCGACACATTTTTTTTAAAATCTTAATATTTTAAAATAGTTACTACGACCAAAGTATATTTGGTACAAAATTGGACGACATATTAAAGATAAGAAACCACACTTGATACTTAAGAAATCAAATAGTGCAATAGCTCTTTAAATGTATGAGATACATACAGTTCGAGAAAGCCGACAAATTAAATCTTACTTTTTAAATTCTTTAAAACCTAAAAACCCATAAGGAAAATGAAAAAAATCGTTTGCGCATGTTCTGAACAATTACTTGCAAATATGTTAAAAAACTAAAAACAAAAAAAATTATTTTCTTTAAAATCGAAAAATACGAAAAGTTGTCAACTTCAGGCTAATTTCGTATTTTAAATGTTAATAGTACAAATATTAACTAGGTCAAAAGTAATAGAATTTTGGCCAATGGAAATCGACCTTGGAGCACTGTCCGCCGTACCACCCTAGACCAGTGCAGAACTGGCGGCTGGTAATTTGTGTGAGATTTCTAATAAAGATTTTCCATGTGTATAATTGAAGACAAATAACGAGTTGTAAGTATGTAAATTAACACGCCACAGATGAGGCTTAAAGAAATCGTCGCCGCTGCCGCTTGTTTCACTTTTTTTCACTGTTGTCAGAAGCATCTTGAAGTGTGTGCCTTGTTAGGAGAGTCAATTTGCAAAATGTAATAATTTGCGGTTGCTGGTAGATCGATACAACTTCAATTGCTGAACTTGTTTTTGCAACAAAAAAGCGCAATTTTTACTTTCTACGCATGAAAGGTCAGACACAAGACACGTTTATGGCGGCCGCGTGTTGGCTATGAAAATGCTCAAATGTGTGTCCGTCCATTGAAAAGTGCTTGTAACGGTCATTGTATCTTTCTTGTTTGTAAAACTTCATTTGAAATAAAGAGTTGCATTTGCTTTATTTTATGTGTGTTGCGATGAGACAATATGCACAGTGGTTACAAACCAACCAAATGACTCTGAAAAAAATCGAGAGTAATGCCAGTCGCACATCAACGATATTTCCCACGGGCAAGGTAGAACTCCTTTTCGAAATTACATACATTAAGTGAGACGGCAGGTTTAAATACAACAAAGCCTGGGCTGCTTTATATAGATATCAGAGTTGTATTTTCGTGGGCAATTGTGTGAAGAAAACTTGAAAAGTAAGGTTTACAACAGTAGTTCTCATTCGTTTGGGGAGAGCCTGGCCTTATAGAGTTCGGTTTTACTTTCAACAATTGCAGCAAAGCTTTCTAAAGAGGGTTGTCACGGACCCGAAATCATGATAAAAGCAGTGTGCAGCCAGGAAAATCAATCTCACTTTGCCATTTTGTTAAATACTTGTCTTCTATTTAAATAAAGAAGCAAGAGGTCTTGAGCCGGTTAATCCCTGTTCAATGTGGAAACAAATTCTATCAGTGATGAACTATTTTTATAGCATTTTTTTGATATTTTCGAGTTTACGACTTCAACAAATGAATTACCATGCTTATGATATAGCTTCTCTGATCGGAGTCATCACTATTTGTATGCTCATAGCATGCCTACTTATTGCATTTTGAATGACTCTTTGAAAACGAGTTAAGAGAATGAAACCAGACATAATTGTAACTGAATTATAATGATTCGGTTGCAGATGAAGATTTTCGGTTGCACTCAGTCCATGTTTATAATCGTAATGAATATTCGTTTCGAAATACCGCATGATCATAAATATGTTCTGTACTAACAACTTATTGTCGGTCATACCAATGACACGGGGGTTGTGGCAACCAATATTTTGTTGACGTAACAATTTATCAAATATCAATATTAAAAAAAAATAATAATTTGATTGTTTCTGACTTTAAGACAAGCGATTAGCCAATTTTTTTTTGTTTAAAAATCATCCATCATCTTTTTCCTCGTCATGACCGTCAAGTTACTTCGGTTGTACTTTCATTCGCTTGGCAAAAAACTTCAAAGTACAAGCAAAGTGATCATGTGTTCGATACTGAAATAGCTGTTATTATCCGCTATTATTTGTTTATTTGCAGGAAAATGAGAACCAATAAATTAAGTGTAAATTAAATCTGTGGACATTTGATAAAAGAACCTAACTCGACATCGGACAATTTTCCAACATTTTAATCATATGTATAATTTTTGAATGCGCATCATTCTGTTTAATCAGAATGTTTCTATATGTTCTAGATCGAGAGATATAGAAGACGCCAAATCAACCTATCTCGCGATTTGTATAATTTGGTTTTGACAACACAACCCACCTCGAAATAGGTTGCAAGGGCCTAAGAAACATGTCATAACGTAATTTTGACAAAAGAACCTATTTAGACATGGGTTTCTAATAATCTTCAAAAATAATTTTGACAAAACAACCAATTTTCAGTCATGTTCTTTTATCAAATGAATAATCGAAATAAATATATTTCGTTGTAAAGTAAAGTTCTTTTAATAGCCAGTTGTGCACTAGCACAACTGGCTATTAATAACATCAGTGCTTTTGTGAAGTGATATTTGGCGAAATAGCGGGAACTTAAATCAAATGCTTTTGTCGTGTGCAGATGAAAAAAAAAATTGAATTTTTACGAAAATAAGTTGTTTTCTAATTTATAAAATTTAAAAAAATGAACAGAGGAAGGCTTCTTACGGCTATGGCTCAAAAAATTACCTCTATTAACAGAAAAGAGAAATTTAAGTGTTGAAAGAGAAGGTGATAACAGAACAAAGGTTTTAAAGCATCTGCTTGAGGATGGAAGAGTAGTAGAACCGTTTGCGGATGAAACAGTAACATCTTTTGATATTGGCGCAAGTGATGGAAAGTTGTCTCAAATTAATGCAAATAACATAGGTGCAATTGAGCAAAATGAGAATGAAATTGATGAAGATCCCTTTCATGAAACTGATTTCGATGACTCAGATTATATTCCGGATATGGACTCCACTGTTAACACATCTACAGAGAGCACTCGTGAAATGGCTGCAACTCTTGAGTCCAATTTAAGTAATTGGGATTCCGCCGAAATTGATGAAACCCAACTATTGGAACTTCCAACCACTTCGTCATTTAAAATAAACAACAGGAGTAACAAAAACTTTGGAAAAGAATATGTAACTTATAAAAATAAAATAGTCCCTGCTAGAAAAATTGAACCCCTTTCGGAATGTAGAAGATTGTGTAACACTCAACTAAATTTCGAAGATCAGAAGAAGCTTTTTCACTTGTACTGGAATTTGGGCGACTACAACAAACGTCGGCAATATCTGTCAGGCTTAATTGAAGTTGAAATCAAGAAGTCGCAAAAACTTAATAACTCAGGAAATCGGCAGTACAACTATTTGTATAATTTTGAAATTAATGGTTAAAAGACAAGAGTATGTAAGCAGTGTTTTATAAAAATATATGACGAAACAGCTCAAAGTATCAAAACTATTACTAAATATAAAGTGAAAGAAACTACTGGCCAACTTCTCCAATGCGATAAAAGGGGAAAACATTTTCCGCAACACAAATTGTCAACAGAAAAGTATCAGGAAGTGCTGCATCACATAAATAGTTTTCCAAAATATGAGAGCCATTACAGTCGTCGTCATACAAAGCAGATATATTTTCAGTGTAGTCTAAGCCTAGCTCAATATACAGATTATACACCGAAAAATATTCTCAACCTGTTTCGCTGTCAACGTATCGAGAAATATTTCAGAAGCTGGACATTAAGTTTAAAAAGCCGCATCTTGACGTATGCAACATGTGTGCGAATTTAAGGGTAGATATAAAAAATGCATTACACGAAGAAGAAATATCAATACTTAAATTAAAACAAAAACAGCACCACGAAGCGGCAGATATAACGTATGAATCTAAAAAACATGATAAAGAACTTTCTTTGAAAGACAAATCTATTAAAATGTACACTTTTGATCTGCAGCAATGTTTGCCAACTCCACATTTAAATGCGGCAATGTACTTTTACAAACGACCATTATGGACTTTTAATTTTACAATGCACGATGGAGCAACGAACAGAGCCAATTGTTACATATGGAACGAGACCATTGCAAAGCGTGGGGCAAACGAGATTGGTTCCTGTATTTTCAAGTATGTTATGGATTTGCCGAAACATGTGAAACATATCATTTTGTACAGCGACTCCTGTCCTGGGCAAAATCGAAATTCTCACGTTTGCGCCATGTTTGAAAAGGTTTTAGAAGATCATCCAACTATAGAAATAATTGATCATTAGTTTCTCGTTGTTGGACACACGCATATGGAATGTGACACTGTTCATTCCCAAATAGAAGAGAAGAAGAAACAATGCGTAAATTCCATACATCATCCACATGACTGGGCTACTTTAATAGCAACTTCAAATCACAAATATATTGCAATTGAGATGCTTCAAGATGAATTTTTTGACTTTGGCACCCTGTTGAAGAACAAATATACATGGAGAACCACTAATACATCAGGTGCGAAGAACATCACATTTGTTTATACATTTACAATCTAATGTTTATTTTCTTTTATCTTTTTAAAGGTGAGAAATTTCAATGGAAACTGGTACGATGGATGCGGTATGAGAAATTAAAGCCTGGAATTTTGCAATACAAGCTATCTTTAGAGTCAAGTGAGGACTTCATGGAACTAGACATAAAGCAGCAGCGACAGAAAATAAACAACCCGGAATTGAGCAAATGTTATTCTGCTCCTTTGCCGATATCTTTGAACAAAAAACAAGATTTACAGTCCGTTCTTTCGTTGATAAATCCTGAGTTTCACAATTTTTATAAGAATTTGCACGTTGAAGGTGAACAACAAGTGGAAGTTGATTGGGATATTAACGAATATGATTAGACGAAGAGTACATTTATCATTATCTTTCCGTGATTTACATAATTTATATAAGTTGAATCATTTCAATATTTATATGAACTAAATGTATTTATTGTAACAGAGATTCTGAATTCATATATATTTTAAGTTTCCTTTTTTATACCAACCATACATGTACTTGAGCTAATATATACACAAAGGGTAATTCTCATTAATAAAAATGAGTCTCCCGTATAAGTCATTTGATTTGTGGCCGAAGTAATCGTTGCCAAAGACTGCTGAAGAAAAACCTTGGCGGGTTTAGAAACAGCTGTACAGTCTGCCTGGCAACCGTAGCAAATACATTTCACCAATTTCTTCTTTTTAAGTTGATTCTGAAAAAGAAACAACATAAAGGTCTCGAACCAGAATAAAAAACTGCTCAAGTCATAATAATGATAAAAGACCGAATAAATAACAAAAAAACGAAAAAAAAATAAATCAGCACTTTTCACAATATTTATTTAAAATACATTTTGAATTCTATTTAACAAAGTTATTCTATGTAACAAAGTATGAACTAAATGTATTTATTGTAACAGAGACTCTGAATTCATATATATTTTAAGTTTCCTTTTTTATACCAACCATATATGTACTTGAGCTAATACAAATCAGCACATTCACAATATTAATTTAAAATACATTTTGAATTCTATTTAACAAAGTAACATATTTCATTGAATTTTTCTTATTTTATTTTAATAGAAGCACTAGACCCGAGATAAGTTACAAAATATGTGTCAATTTTCATTTTGACAAAAGATTTTATCTGGAGTAAAGTTAATTTTTTGGTCAAAACTATTTTTGACAAAACAACACATCTCTGTTTTTGGCCATTTTCTCGGCAACCGTTCCAGCTAGAAGGAAAATTTGTATTGGAAAATAAAGATATACGAATTACCCACAACATAAATAATTAACATGTTCTTAAATATGTCCTCATGCGACTGCGTGACCCTTCAAAGGAGTATTTTTGCTCTCCTGTAAAATTCAGTTTTTTGACATTGGTTGTTTTGTCAAAATTCCACAGAGATGATTGAACCCAAAAACGAAGTTTAAAAAAAACCGGACCGAGTTTTATTGAGATCGCACTATTTATGCTGCTGTATGGGCGGCTGCATGTCGAGAGGAAAGTTTGTCTGACTAATATATTACAACTGTAACGAAATGGTAGAATTTGGCATTATTCGATTACTGATCGCAGTAGTACATTTTAAGGTTTTATATAACCATATTTTTAGGCGTTAAAAGCATCACTAAAAGTTGGGGCATTACAATTAGTAGAAGGTAGTTTGTAAAACACCGCAGTTGTTTAAATGAACCATTAAAAGACAAAAGAAATTATTTTGTACGTCCCATGTGACTTTAAACTGTCGAGCTGTGCCAATTTCAACTGCGGCTTCGTCAATACCACACGCAGAGAAAAGAAATGGGGACTGTATGGTCACCGCAACAATAATATGTTCTCTACAATAAAAGCATGTTCGTCGCAACCATAGTATTGTTTTTTGTATTTCATTTTAACAACAGTATGATTGCGGCAATATTAATATTCTTGAAATGTAACAATAGTATTATTGCCAAATTAAGAAATGAAATTATGGTTATTATATCCTGTTAGTAACAATCAATAATATTTGAGCTAGACCCTCATCGAAGCATATCGTTCTATGTATGTATAATCACCTGCTTCTGATTCACCTGATTTCATTTAATGATATACATATGTCTATCTTTATGTCATTCCATCTTAAGATCAATCTTAATTGTTGTTCGAATTTATGAGATTTGAAAGAAGTTAGCTGTTTAGTCCAAGGACGGGCGCTATTGAATTGTAGAAAAATTTAGATATAGCTCTAATACATTGTGACAGCGCATAGAAAAAGGGACCTAAGGGTAAACAAAATCAATTTTCACTTTTTTTTGATGTGGACAAGATCTGAGCATCGAATGAGACCGATCCCATGCCCCAAAAGTGTGGACCTCCCAGAGATATGCGCGTTTAATGAAAGTGATGGTACACCAAAGATACACGTATTTGAATCTTTGACATGGCTCTCCTGAACAAAACATGTTCACCGGATTATGTACCTTTAGATCTGAAAGCCAAATCTTACATTCAATATTAATGAAATTCGCACATTTTTGTTTCTTAGAACAAGGTCGGACGTTATTAAAATTGAAGAAAGTCGGTTCAGATTTAGATATATTTTTACATATCATACATATTTTTATCAGATTTTTCTGCTTCAAGCTATAGGAGGAGCATCTTACATCCAATCTTAATGACATTTAGTACAAATAAGTTCCCGTGCTAGAACGGGCGCTGTTGAAATTGGGGAAAATCGGTCCAGATTAAGCTCAAACATTTATGTATAAATGATTTTACAAAAAACAATGACATTTTCTTACAAATTCAAATACTACATTAGTTTTAAAATCTGGATAAATTGGAGTCTCAGCCCAATATTCAGTAGGCTTTTCTAAACAAACAGGAGTGCAGGGTATATGTGTGACGGCAGAAATAGTAGTATATTTTTGGAATTTTCGCCCTCGCATTTCAAATCTTATAAAAAATCAATACAGTCTTTCACGTGTCGCTCTCTACCCTCCAAGGTCAGCAGAGGGCACAGGTTTATTATAAAAATGTGAATGGTCTTGGATAAAATTTAATAGGTGATTGTATGGCGTTTAAGGATTGAAAAAAAATCTATTTGGTACTTAACCACAAAAAAAAGATTTGGTCTTTGTTACCTACTACTTGTCCATCTAGAGACACTGTGCAACAATGACTTTATAGATTTTTTGCAATTAAACGCAACTATTGCAGATCTAGTTTCAGCTGTTTTTGTAACAAAATAGAAGAAAACAAGTAAAGTAAATTCTTTTATGTTTATTTTCTTTTTAAAGCAACGTTTAATGTGTTTATTTTGAAAATTTCCTAATGAGACGACTACTTGATTACTGCATTCATTTGGCCAAACACCATCCGTGTCGGTAACACACGGATGAGATATCATTGTACTCCAATATCTGATTATATTATGGACGGAATATTGTATAATACCAGTCAGTAGCCACCTGACTGCCGGCTTTTTGGCATTCGCTTTTCTTCATCTTCCATTTCTATTTACAATTTCCTGAAGTGCCTACGAGTGCGTAAAAGAGTTGTAATTACAAAACTCTTGAAAATGCCGACTTCACTTTCTGTTTATAATTCCAAAGGATTTTGAGGATTTCGCCTTACAATGTCTTCCATGGGTGTTTGTGCAAAAGCTTATTCGGGTTTAGTTTAATTTTAAAAAACCGAAACCACACATTTTAAAATCTTTATCGTTGTCCGAGGAACAATTTCCTTACAGACAAGGACTATGTAATTACTTAAAAAAAATCATCTTTAAGGTGGTCCTGAAAGAAAAGTGTAGGAATTAATTTGACCTTGTGTATTTAAAATTACAAATAACACGTTTTGACATGCTTTGAAAGGCTATGAAAAGCATCGCAAGAAAATCTTTGTAGTGGTTTGCAATTTTATACCAGAACTATAGATTGACACAATAGGTGTGTTCTATTAGTACTCGCTTATTAAATGAGTAAGTGGTCGCTAAGCCGAAAAAGTCAAATCTTTGTAAGAAATTTTCGAAACCTTCTTTATATACAAGAACTGATTAATTTGCCAATATAAAACCTCTAGTTAGGTGATTATTTAAAACCTCTCCGATCAAGATGTGATCAACTCATTTTTTCCACTTTTGGAGACTTTGTCTATCAGTAATTTTAGTTTCGACACTGACGCTGTAACGATACATTTCAATCGAACATTTCGGTAATAAGAGTGTTGCCTTAAAGATTCAGCTAGTCAACTTACAGTAGCATGTTTAACCTCGAGTTCTGTCACTTCATTATCGAAATAGAACGGTGGTCAATCTAGATGTATATTCTTCAACAGGGGGTTTTTCACAGATTACGCTTGAGTTGTGTTAAACTTTCTTTTTTCTTTTCAGTATTGTTTGCCGTTTTATTATAGAAAGATTTACATCGCGAAAACCACGGATCAGTGAGATTTATGCAATGGTAGAATCATCGGTCCATATTTTTTAAAAAATCATAAAAACCGTACGCAACGGTGTATGGTGCTCGCTAACGCTCGATTATGATATCGGACTTTTTGCTACCTTAAACTAAAGACAACATTTGGTTTTAACAAGACGGTGCCATTTGCAATACAGCTCCTCAAACAATGGAATTATTGAGGGGTCATTTCGAAGAGCAGCTACTTTTAGACCGGTGTGTTGGCCTCCTAGATTTTGTTATAGATTTTTTTCTTTGGGTCTACGTAAAGTCTAAAGTCTATGCTGACTAACCAGCTACGAATTGGGTTTTGGAAGCCAAAATTACGCATGTAAAGCCATACCGGTCGAAATGCTCGGACGAGTCATTCACACGCAGAAAAAAAGTATGATTGGGGTGACAATATTCGAAGAGGATCATACTATTGTTGGATATATGGTTGTCACACAACAATATTATGATCCTCACAACAATAGTATGATTCACACATAAACATACTATGATCCCCACATCATAGTATGATTAACACTCAACCATACTATTATCTCCACAACCATATTATGATCCTCACAACCATAGTATGTTCCTCATACAACCATAGTATGATCCTCACAACCATAGTATGATTCACACGCAACCATACTATGATCCCCAAAATTATTTATTAGGATTGGTTATTGTTGTTATTCAAAAATAGAGATTTTTATTAAGTATTCGTATGTTATTTTAAATTGCATTACTATTAGTTCATAGCCAGATTTGAGGCCATGTTTTTATTAAACATTTCATTTAAGAAACAAAAATATATATTCCAACGGTCAAAAATACTTTTATTTGCCAGCAGGGGTGAATGCTACTTCACCATCCGTAGACACCAAGTAACGAATGTGATTTTACAATGATCAATGGCTATATACTTAAGTGCAGGCAGATTTTAAATAAACGAGAACCAGTCGGTATTAGAGTATTTCACCGAACAAAGAAAACACAATAAAAATCCTTTGGACTAAATTCCGATTGTTGTTGTTTTTTTAATGGACAGCAACCATTCACTGTATCGTGTGTATGTGTTTTTTTGTATATCAAAAAAAAAATACGCACACACATCCATGTATGCTCTATAAAACCTGTTTTGTTATGTTCATAGTCGCAACCATACTGTATGATTGTCGTAATCAAATTATTGTTAGCGTAAATTTTAAACAATAATACTTTTGTTCCACCAACCATGTTTATATGGTTGCTACAACCATATTTTCAATTCTAAATTTGGCAATAATGCTATTGTTACATTTCAACAATAGCAATATTGTCGCAATCATACTATTGTCAAAATAAAATTCAAAAAACAATACTATGGTTGCGACGAACATGTTTTTATTGTAGAGAACATATTATTGTTGCTGTAACCATTGTGTAACCATATATTTTCTCTGCGTGTAGTCAACTTACAGTACCAAATGCTCGAACGAGGCATCCAAAATTAACCCACAGTATGGACATCCTGAGGCGTAGTTCTGGTCAGCATTTGAAGGAAGTTATATTAAAAAAAAATAAATGGCTTAAAATATCCTTTCGAATGAATAATAAAGATGCCACACTTAAATTGATTTGTATTTTTTTTATTTTGACAAAAATACCTCTAGACTGATCGCCCGTTACAATGAATATATAAGTAGAGTCCAGTTGAGCGAGCATTAATAGCAACGTTCTGCGCTCATTGGGTTAGATTTGATAAAGTGCTCTCCCTTTCTGGTAAAATAAGCCAGCATGTTGTTTACGATTTTCTTACCTTTTTCCATAACTTTTTCTGTGATATATTAAACAGAAACTATTTCCTCCTAAGGGTGATAAAGTTCTATTCTTC
This sequence comes from Hydrotaea diabolus, assembly GCA_963513945.1. Taxonomy (NCBI): domain Eukaryota; kingdom Metazoa; phylum Arthropoda; class Insecta; order Diptera; family Muscidae; genus Hydrotaea; species Hydrotaea diabolus. Next base: position 14,334,134 of record OY740717.1, on the reverse strand, counting down.
CAGAAACTGAGCTGTGATAGTTATAGAAGTGTTTTCTATTCCACTAATCTTTTAAATCATATTTTTATACACTGTAATACTTTTGGAGCTTTGGAAAACACAACTGAACTTGCTTATAAAGATTTCAATGTTGTCAATGGTATTGGTCCTACAATCACGTTCTCCTAGATAAAATTTTTTATACTTATATAGGTTACTTATATAGGTTACTTTAAACAAGTAAAATCAAAGTTAAGTTTAGCCAGGCCGAACCTTATATACCGCCGCACAGTGGGGTGTTGTACCCTCAAAATGGAGATTAATTAAATGACGCTTTCCGGAGATGTAATCTTACTTATAGTTACTATTTATGAGATTATTAGCCGATTCCAGCTGGTTTTATCAAAATCGGCCTTAAAATGGCTTAGATATGGCCGAAAGATCGGAAAAGATATGCCAAAATATAATTTTTTAACGTATATTGGGCTATAACTTCCGATTTATGCACTCCACGTGGCACCTTCTAATACTAAAATTATAGCCCTCAACAGTTTTTATCATTTGCACTTAATTTAATCAAAATCGCAAAAAAAAATGGCCTAACTATCGGCGATATTACGTCGAAAAAACACATTTACGGCAGATATCGGGCTATAACTCCTGATATGTATATCCCACTTGGAGCCTTCAGAGATCAATTTAATAGCCCCAGCTAAGGCCTGACTATTGCAGTCAATTTCATTAAATTCGGTAATCAACTGGCGACAATATGGATTATAGTATTTCAAAAATATATTTTTACACCCGATATTGTGCTATAACTTCCGATGTATACATCCCACGGGAAACCTTAAAATATGATAGCCCTCAAAGAGGTTCATCTTTTATCGTTAACTGCAAAAAAATCGACCGAGAAATGAGTAAAATAATTAAAAACCAAAAAAATCTTTTCAACCGACATAAGGCTATATTAATATAACTCTGTAAATGCAAACCATTCAGATACCAAAATAATGCCTCGAACCTGATATATAATATGGGCGCTGTAACATACTATACAATTACCAAACATTTGACTGGCTTTATAAAGTCTTACAGATATGTCAACAAAAAATTATTATATGTTGGCCGTAACTTAATTTTCAATTCGAACTAACATGTGAATAAAGTTGCTGTTATGTAATACTTTTCTATTAGTTGTGAACAAATGTAGTAAAAGCTATATTTTTAAAAAATAATAATTTTATATTTTTATTAAAGAACTACTAAGCAGATTACTTCATAATTTTGGAAATTTTTTGCTTCATAACACAATGGTATTCGTAAAACTATTAATGTTGTTGTGTAAAGAGACCGGGGTTAAATCTTTATATATTCCTTTTGGAAGATCACGTTTTAATTGCCACTTTTGCTTTGTACTTAAAATAATAAATAAAAACCAGACACACCGAAGTGTTAACACCTTATACATCTATAATGGTAGAGTTAAAAATGTTACCGAATATTGACACGCAATTATATTTTACAAAAAATCTTTAAAATAGTTATCGTGACCATGTTATTGTTAATATGAAATAAAAAAATGACTTTAGGGTGCATGGTAATGCACCGTTAGTCACAAATATAGATAACAATAACTATAACAACAACGATTTAAATGTAAACACAATAAATAGAGTCACCGTTAATTTTCTACATTTTTACAACATGTGAATACTTTCAGAAAATCTGTAAATACACGAATTGGCGCAAAATCGCGCAAGAAATGTTTCTTAATTATATAAGTACACATATTCTATTATAAAGGGTGTTTTTTATTGAGGTATAGAACTTTGAATTGAAATAAAACACAAGAAAATCGTTTTAATGTCCATCAAGTTGGCTTTATTGGAAGGATAATTTTATGCCATTAATGTTTAAATATGATTTCGGGCATGTGGCCGCCGCGGCTGGCTCGAATAAAGCCAATTCTACAGGTCCAATTTTCAACCACTTTTTCGAGCATATGGGGCCGTATGTTGGCAATAACGCCACGAATGTTGGCTTCCAAGTCCCCTAACGTTTCTGGTTTGTTGGCGTAGACGAGCGACTTCACATATCCCCAAAGAAAATAATCCAATGGTGTCAAATCACACGATCTTGGTGGCCAATTGACAGGCCCATTCCGCGAAATTATGCGCTCATCGAATGTTTCCTTCAATAATTCGATTGTGACGTGCGCTGTGTGGAATGTAGCGCCGTCTTGTTGGAACCACAACTCATCCACATTCATGCCATCCAATTCGGGAACAAAATAGTCGGTTATCATGGCTCTATACCGGTCTCCATTAACGGTAACTGACTCTCCAGCATTATTTCGGAAGAAGTATGGCCCAATGACTCCACCAGCCCATAGAGCACACCAAACAGTCAGTTTTTGTGGATGTAATTGCGTCTCAAGGGTCTCATGTGGATTCTCTTCACTCCAAATGCGGCAATTTTGCTTGTTGACGTAGCCATTCAACCAAAAATGAGCCTCATCACTGAACAAAATTTTGTGATGAAAATCAGCATCGAGATGAATCTCATTTTGGGCCCATTTTGCAAGCGTTGTTCTTTTGTCAACCTGTTCATGATGAAATGGCAAACCAAACTAAATATTAATCACTTGACAGCTGACAAAATGGCCGCCAGTTAAAAAAGTGATGCCAACTTAAAGTTCTATACCCCAATAAAAAACACCCTTTATATATCTACAAATTTTTTTGTTGGGTTTTGCCCTTTTAAAACACTAGAAATATACTAAAAATGCCTTAAATTAAGACCATTTTTCCAAAAATAATTAAAAATACTTACGAGGGCGGCTCGGAAATTTCTTAGTCTAGCACAAAAAGCGCGGTATAAACAGAACAAAGTTAAGTGTTTTGGAAACTTCCATCTCTGCTATGAACACATATTAAATTTTGTTTCGATCTGGAAACTCCTTCATATAGAAACAGGTGTTCAATGCGTGGTGTCATTAAATATTTACATAAAAAAGGTTTATCGGGACAAGAAATTCATAATGATATGGTGAATGTGTTAGGTGAAAGTGCTCCTTCATATGCAACAGTAAAAAGTTAGGTTGCTGAATTTAAACGTGGTCGTACAAGCATTGAAGATGAACCACGTAGTGGACGTCCAAAAACAGCAACAACAACAGAAATTGTAGCCAAAGTGCATGATCGACGAATAAAATGATCGACGAATAAAAGTGCGTGAAATAGCTAATATCATGGGCATCTCAAATGATCTAGTCCATTTAATTTTGCATGAAGAACTACAGATGAAAAAGCTTTCTGCAAGATGGGTGCCGGACTTGTTAACAGTCGACCAAAAACGCATAAGAATGAACATTTCTCAAGCTTGTTTGGATCGTTTTCAGCGAAATAAAATGGATTTTAAGCCTCGTTTCATAACTGTTGATGAGACATGGATCCACCACTATACTCCAGAGACAAAAGAACAATCCAAACAATGGACTGAAGCTGGAGGAAGTGCCCCAAAGAAGGCAAAAACAATTCAATCGGCTGGTAAGGTTATGGCAACGGTTTTTTGGGACTTCAAAGGTATTTTATTGATTGACTATCTGCAAAAGGGTAAAACAATAAATTCAGAGTACTATTGCAAACTTTTAGATCAATTAAATGTTCAAATTTGAGAAAATCGTCCTGGCTTACAACACAAAAAAATATTTTTTTATCAAGACAACGCACCAGCGCACAAGAGTGTTTTAACTTTTTTTTTGAAAAATATTTTTGAAAAACTAACTATTCTTTCATTGATAGGCTAAGAACTTTCCGAACCGCCCTCGTATACTTCATATTCACTGACAACCGATATGTATATTTGTACTAAAATACCTGAAGTTGAAGGTTCCATATCAATAATATTGTTTTCGAATGGTTAAATAGAAAAATTGTCACTTGAAACAACTGAAATGTCACTTTCTGAGAGAGCTTAAACAAATCAAATAAAAATTTCAACTTTTGACGGAATACAGAAGAAGAAGCAAACAACATATCTTATCCGTTCTATCAATTAGTGATGAAGAATTTCGTATACAATTATGGAGTACCAATATATAATCGGAAATATATATTTTCATTTTTTAATTAAGCGTCGTTATGGTAGTCAAATACCCCACTGTGCGCCAATATATAATCGGAAATATATATTTTCATTTTTTAATTAAGCGTCGTTATGGTAGTCAAATACCCCACTGTGCGCCGTCATTACGCTGTTAAGGCTGAACATTTGGTGCGTTTTTGAGCCTTTTCAGTCCATGCGCCCGACACTCATTTAAGCCAAAACTTCATGGTGACCGTAGCAAAATTTACTTTAATTTGAGTACCTTAATATCCATGCTGACTATTCATTGCCTGTTTTGATCAAACGGGAGGTTTTTTAATGCCCTCTTTGGGGTATTTAGTTCGTCCGAAGTAACAGTTTTCATTTTAACCATTGTCCGTCCCTAAAAAAGCAAGCTTAGTTAAGCAAATTAAAAAAGCGACTTTTTACCGAGTTACCTTTAGTATCTATAGTAAGGATTTTGTGTAATAAAGCGCGCTTTTTTTTATCATCGTGATCTCCGTTACCTTTAAATTTGACTTGTTATCCTAAAATTTTAAATAAATTTCATTTACCCCCTCATTTCACAAAATACGTAAAAGATCTGCTGTGTAAGTTGAAAGGAATTGCCCACTTGCGTAGCATGTTATGGTCCTGTTAATCGTTATTGCGATTTTTATATATTGGAGCGTCTTGAAGTCTGTTAATAAATTGGCTCGATTTATGACAACCATAACATAACAACTTTTTATTTGACTGTTTACGATGGCAAACGACATCAGCATCGTATCAATGAATGGATTACCACCAGCCAACACAAATGCCAAAAAAATCAAAAAATAGCCCAGACGAAAACATCACTGGCGACCATGTGGCTGATCATAAAACTGTGAATTTTAGCTTCAATCATACGAGAATAATAAAGTAATAGCAAAAAATGCAAGTTGTTTTTTTTACGAGGTACCACAGACTTGTTGATAGCGACAGACAGGAGGACGGTGCGCAGTACGGTACTTGCTGGCAGTTTGTGGTATTGTTTGACAGTGGCGTCAGTGATGGTGGTGTTGTTATATCAGCTTCTGGTTGTCGCTGGTGAAGGTGCAGATGTTGTTTATGCAAAAAATTCTTTTGGATTACATCATCAGCATGTTGTCGGCGTCGTCGTCTCCATCCTGCTGCTAGGTATTTACTCCACTCGACTCTATCCACAAGTTATGCAATGACTTGGAAGGATAGAAAAAAATAGGTGGCACCTCAGCCACCAGGTCAATCTCCGATGCAGCTAGAACCGGTCGATATGGGTAAGAACGGAGCACACGCTCTCTAATAGTGTTTAATGGCTGCGTACGTCTAATGATATTAAAATGTCAACTTGTTTTTACCGTCCAGCTCCTCCTCCGTTCGTCCATCGCCTTTCCTTTGCCACTCTCAAAGCACCCAGCAAGTGAACTGTAATTGTCAAGTCAAGTGGTGGCAATGTAGTTGCTGTTTTTCGATTAACAGATTTTTTGTGTTTAGTATTTTCTTGCCGCGAATCGAATACCTTTTGCATATTGCTAACAACATTCATAAAATAGTTGAATGTTGCTATCAAGAGTTGTAAGTTGTTTTGGCCATAAATGGTTGGTGAGTCGAGAATTGACATGAAATTGTTTGTACAACAAGATTATATTTTTACAACAAACACCAGTTAGTCGACGATTCAAAACAAGTAAAAGCGCCGATATGATTTTATACTATTTGCGTTGTAGGGACAATTTTTAGGCCCCAGGGTCCATGGAATTACGTCCATAGGTCAAGGAAACTAATTTAGAGGAGTGCAGCATTGGCCTAAATCATAAATATATTTATATATTTGGCTATATCTCCCCAAACATTACTGGACGGCTTTTAGGCCCCTGGGCTCATAGTTTAAGGCCTCTAATTTAGCGAAATCGTTGTTTGTCTAATTAATTACATATTTACTTCAAAATATTGCCAATGTGTCAATTACTTTAAAATAGGATCTGTGACGAAACTCTATTTGTTTTTAAAATTCATATATCCTTAGTTCCAAGTGGCCAATTTTTGATTCCCATATCGACCGGTGCAAGTTCCAAATGTGCACAAATCCTATATATAGCTTCATATTTGAATTTGAGAAAATTTCACTGTTTCTGGATACTCGGTTTTTGTTCCCCAGGATCCATAGACCACGCTCATAGGTCAAGGCCTCTAATTTAGCCTACTCGCTAAATTGATGTCATATTCAAATATTTCAGAATTTTTTCTCTTTCTGAGTACCTAAGGACATATTTTTTGGCACCCTAGAGACCGTGTACACATGGTTAGGACTTTAAATTTCTGCCAATCGGAATATAAATGTGATTTTCTGAATTGTGACGAAATTATGTTGAATTTTAATACCCATTTGTCCGTTTTTCAAGATGGCCTTTTTGGGGCTCTATATGGGTCCCTAGGACCTTTATGAGCCCAAATTGGTGTAAATCTTAAATATAGGTACTTATTTAGAATTGTGAAAAGATTTCGCCGTGTCTTTAACGACCGACATGAAAGAAATTGTTTTTCGGAACCCCGAGGTCAAATCGCAGAATTAGTATAATATTAGGATTCGTGGCGAAAATGCATTGTTTTAATACCCATATGTCCATACTCAAAGTTGTCATTTTTTAGATATCTAGGGACCATATGCGACAATCCGAGTCCCAAATTGCCCTAATACTAACCTATACGTAGATACATATGTGGATTTGTAAGAACATTTTACTGCTCCCATATGTCTCTGAGGACATTAGGAGATATATTTTGGGCCCCTAGGAATCTTAAGCCCAATGACCACTCAATATTTGGGGCGTTTAACGCATCAACTGTTAGAACTTTCTAACATAACTATTTTTTACGCAGTCATTTATAATTTTTGTATTAGGACTTTATTTTAAATTTTACTAAATAATTATTATATTTATATAATTATTGTTATGTTTTTCTTTATTCGATATTTCGTTCCTCTCTGAAGAACATCATCAGGAATAACTAAATTAAAAAAATAACTCCGTAGCGAGTACCACACTTTCTTGTTGTTAAGAAATGTACTCGTACAATTTGTTAATAAAATTATATAGTTATGTAGTTTTTAGTCACTCAATGAGGAATTGTTTCCCCTTTTGCCCAATTTGTTCTATTTTCAATACCAACCGATCTGCAACAATAAGTAATTTATAAGCCTATTGCTTTCTTCGTTTGCACTAAATAGTGCATTCAACAGACAAACGGACATAGCTAGATCGTCTTAGAACTTAAGACGATCTACTTTATAAGGTCACAGATAAGTATTTCGAGATATTACTAACGGGATGACAAACTTATATATACTCACATCCAAAAAGCATAAAGAGGTATTTATAAATTATAAATGAAATTAACAGGTTGCGGTTGGGCGGCCTATGAGGTTGTTGAGACCATACGAGGCACATGGTCGTTTCGCTGGTTGAATAAAATCAACTTTTTCGTTCGAAGTCTTTTCTTTTTTAAGGTATCACACTATGTGTCTGCAGATTCTAAATAAATGTATCCTTACTATCCGTATTTATTCGATTTTTTTCAACATATCGGAAAAATAACGCCAACAAAGTTTAAAACAAGCGGTCGATGCATCGATCGGAAGTGATATGCATTTGTTATTGAGTGCAACTTTTGTGTTGAATGTCTGGATGTTTTTTCGAAAATCATTTTTCCAGAGAAAAAAACAGATTTCAACTTCAGTTTGAATTTAAATCGAAAAACAAAAACATGTTGAACGTGATGTCAGAAGAATACAGATATTTAAAGAGCATTTTTGAACAGCGAGGACTCTATTTTCCGGAAACGAGTTTATGGTTAATTTCAGTTATACGAAAAAGAATATATGATATATGTTTAGCTCTTTTGTTTTATTTCGGTCTTTTGCTTTTAAACATTGAACAGGGATTAGCCGGCTCAAGAACTCTTGTCTCTATATTAAATTGAAGACAAGTTTTTAACAAAATGGCAAAGTGACATTTTACAACAGTAGTTCTCATTCGTTTGGTGAGAGTCTGGTCTTAAAGAGTACCGTTTTTCTTTCAACAATTGCTGCGAAGCTGTCACGGACCTGAAATAGCGTCAAAATCAGTGTGCAGCCACGAAAATCAATGCCACTTTGTCATTTCGTTCAAAACTTGTCTTCAATTTAATATAGAGACAAGAGTTCTAGAGCCGGTTAATCCCTGTTCAATATATGAAATATTTTTGAATTTTTAGTAATCAATAAAATTAATATAACTTAACGATAGTGAAATGTAAGTTTTGAAGTAAACATTTTAAGATAAAAGTAAAAAAATAAACTGAAAAAAATACAATAATATTATTAAGGGATTTTGCAAATAGTTCCAACAATTTGTATTATAAAGATAGCAATTTTGAATCGAGCTTTACAATAGAGAATGAAACTCGTTTAGCAAAATATATCAATACTTTATTTTATTTAGGTTAATATTTAAAAATATTTAACAAAACTCGACCTGAAAGACTTTTCTACTCAAACGTTATTGTCGGATAACAAAATTTCTTTTTGGATTAAGTAGAAGATAAATTTCTAAATATATTTCCACGATAATATATCAAATAATGGTGAAGATCAATGTTTGAAAAAAGAAAATATATGAAATTTTGGAATTTTTTTGTGGTAATTACAAAGTGTTATGATATTGAAAAGTGTTCTTTGAAGTGAACAATTTAAGACAGTTTTGAGTAATGAAAAAACTAAAACAAAATCTCAGTAAATTTTACATTAAGAAAAAATCAATTTTATAAGACTAAAATTTGAAAACGTTCTGAACTAAAGTCAATGTACGCTTTCATTGAGCTATACTTATATACAGGGTGACGTGTGCTTTTCAATCTGGCTACACATTTTTCAGAGTTGGTCTTTTTGACAGCTGTCCCTTGATTTATGATCAGTTTGGTTTGCCATTTCATAATAAATCTGCAGAACAACGTTTGCATATAGCGGTGAATGGGCCCAAAACGATATGGCCACCGATCCTGATTTTAACAAGAACATTTCACTTTTGGTTGAATGGGTACGTTAGTAACCAAAATTGTCGCATTTGGAGTAATATAAATCCACAAGCCGTTGTAGGGACGCCGTTAAAGTAAAGTAAAAAGTCACTGTTTGGTGTGCTCAATGGGCAGCGGGAATCATTGGTTCATATTTCTTCAAAAATGAAGCCGACCATAATTTTACAGTTAATGGGGAACGCTATAGAGCGGAGGATGTTGATGAGATGACCTTAAGTTCCAGCAAGACGGCGCTACATGTCATACGACCAACGAAACAATTAATTTATTGAAGGAAACTTTTGTTGAGCGCATTATCTCGTGTCGTGAACCTGTGGCTTGGCCTTCAAGATCGTGCGATTTAACACCACTATATTATTTTTTGTGGGCTTATAAGAAGTCGCTTGTCTACGCAGATAAGCCAGACACAGTTGACGCCTTGAAAGAGAATATTGGGCACGTGATTGCTGATACACGGCGCCAAATGCTACAAAAAGTGGTCGAAAATTGGGCCTCGGGGCAGGAATTTATTCGAGCCAGCCGCGGCGACATCTTTCCCTAAATCTTTTTTAAAACTTAATGGTAAGACCTTATCTTTATAATAAAGTTAAATTCTTGGCAATAACATTAAATTATATGCATTTTATTTCTTCTTAAAAACCACACGTCTGCAAAAAACGTCCTTTACCTCTACGCAACCTTTATTGAAAATCAATTTAATTTATCAGTTCTCCACAGTGTTATGTTTGAAAGCAGTTGTAGGAGACCGAATAGCCGATGACTTATCGAAACATTGCAGCAAATAGACTCTGAGGAGTCTAAACCCCCTTCGAAAAACTCTCTCAAAAATTTCAAATTATATGATGACAGCATTTTTTTATTGTTTGGTGTTAAAAAATAGAATTCCAATTTTGTTCTTAACAATAGCTTACTTTAAAAACCCAAATCCTCGAACTTGTTCTCTGCTTAAGATTCATTCAATCTATCCGTCAGCATATCGCAATGTCAGCCAATTTAGTTGTCTACCTGTTCGTTCATCACTCCATGTACCGATAAAAATAGCTGCCAAATCTTTCAATTCGTATTTTAACGTTTTTAGATTGGTATCATTTAAAGAATATCTGAGTCTATCCAGCAAATGTACACATGAACAACAAAAACTGAAAAAAATTGGACTTTGTGTCATGTTTGAGTAACAAATAAAATTTGACAGTGGAAGAGAAGACAATGCAAATAATAACATTTTGTTTTAAAAAATATATTTCGTTTTAGAAAATAAATATAAATAAAATATAAAATATAATATTAATTGCATAATTTCACAAATCATCAATACGTGATTGTAATTAAAAGAAAAAAGCGAAAACGCAACATTAATTGGATATGATCGTGATAACTTTGGCATACAAACATTATTTTAACATATTTTCGCCACAATAAATGATAAGCACCCACGCATCATACAAGAACGACAACTTAAATGTATTTAATGATTATTCAAAGTAAGTACTATATAAAGAACAATTAAAAATAAATACTATAAGTCAGAGACAATAATATTCCATTCATAAAATTAATTTTTAAAATTAAAATATTTTTATTAATTTTTCAAGGTTAAAATAAAAAATGTTTCCAATATTAACATATGCGATTAACCTGAAAAATATTAACAACTTTACGTAGAAAAAAAAATACTGGATATAATTTTCATAAAGTCGCCCCATTTTAGGGGACACACAACCAACAACAATTATGCAAATGTTCAATATAATAAATCAAATGAAAAGTTCACGAAACGTTTAAACAATATTCAACTGATCCAAAGAATACAACGATCGTTTGTGGGGAAGCCCGCCCATTAAAAGAACTACAATTAATTACATTTTGAATTGGCCGGTTTGCTGGATTATGGGTATAAAACCCCGCATAATGAGAGTGTTTATAACATAAAGTACATAATTTATGTTTATGCCATATAGGTGACAAAATGCCAGCAATTTTTATTTCCTTCTACAGCTATTCCATACACGCCCAACTTGCTCTCTTCCATGTACAAATGCCTCTTCTGTTCGATGAGAAGACGATTTGACGAAAACGAAAAAAATATCATGGAACGATAAGAGGTAATTAAATTTCTGTCACGTTTCTTCGGTAGAAAAAGTTGAAAACCCAATTTATTCAGATAATAACTAAACTTTATGTTTTGGAATGTTGTTGAAAATAAATTCTTTTCATTATTATCGCTCGAGGTTTTGAAGGCGTGCAGTAGGAACAACACGCATGCGCCGCAAGCCCCAAAAGTTATGAGGGAATTGTGTATTTTTAGATTTTTTCTTTTTATTCCCTACATCATATGAAAGAGGCAATATTCCTTTAATTATTTAGTTTGCAACATATCGAAATACTGCGCCGATTCAGAAGACATATTCTGAATCGGAGTAATGTTTAAATTCTAAGAAAGTCTAGATATGTCCGTCAGTCTGTGAAAAGCAAACTACAGTGACACTATTGAATACAGGCTTTGCAGAAACATGTGTTGTTGGACTGATACTCGTATGGTGGGTAATGAAAATAAGCCTGATCAGTCTACAGGTAAAAATGTTCCTTTCACAAGGATTGGTTCAACCTCTGCAAAAACCATCCTGATCTTTAAAAAATATCTCTTAAACTATTAGAGCAAGACGATTATATTTAAAACACATGATGTTGGCATGGATGGAATCATATTCCGGAGGAAAAGTGGACGCGGCCACGCCCCTAAAAATAGCGTTTTAGGCCAACTTATACTCCGATCGTCCTAAAATTTTAGCAGAATGAAATCAATGACAAGGCAATTGTTATTATTAAACTTGGACACGCCCACTCAAACCTTTACTTGTAAATACAATATCTTATAAACTATTGATATGACAATTATATAAATATGATGTTGTTGATAAACATAAGTGACAGCGCATAGAGAAAGGGACCTAAAGGTAAAAAATCAATTTTCATTTTTTTTTCTTTTTTTGATGTGGACAAAATCTGAGCATCGAATGAGACCGAACCCATGCCCCAAAAGTGTTCCCTACCAGAGATATGCGCGTTTTATGAAAGGGAAGTCGTAGATTCTAAGCGCAAAGAGAAAGGGACCTAATCTTTAAAATGGCTCTCCTGAACAAAACTTTCATCAATTTTTCCCTTTTTTGGATGTGGACAACATCTGCGCATCGAATGAGACCGATCCCATGCCCCAAAAGTGTTTCCTCCCAGAGATATGCGCGTTTTATGAAAGTAACGTCGACGATTCTAAGCGCAAAGAGAAAGGGACCTTAACTTTAAAATGGCTCTCCTGAATAAAACTGGTTTTTAACCTTAAGTCCCTTTCTATTTTCGCGTCACATATGCTGTTGTCATGGATCGAAGAAAATCCTGGAGAAAAAGCGGGTGGAGCCAAGCCCCCTGTAAAATAAAAACGTATAGACCGATCGTTCTAATATTTTAACAAAATGAAATCAATGACTGGTCAATTACGACTATACGAGTATTATGAAAAAATTGGACAAGGGGGCGAGGCACCGCCCTCTCAACCCTGATTTTTAAAAGGAAGTATTTCGTAAATTAATACTGCAATGCCATTAGTAGTTGATTTATATTGTGTGGGTACTAAAATTAACACACACTGATTTAAAAGATGCTTGAACCATATCCGTGACAACATTTTCATATTGGACCATAATCCATGATGGAGGGAATACAAGCTTCCTCACGGCTTAACTTAATTGGTTCACTGGTTTGTTGAAAAAAGACAGAAATTCACGTACGGAATTTCTGTACGGAAACTCTGTTAGTTTTAAAATAATGAGGAAGTCTTTTCGGTCACCAGCCTAAGTGACAATATGACCAAGACAATATAAAAGTGGGTTTAGAAGCTAAATATGGTATTGAAAGTTGTTAACTGCAAAACAACAAGTTCCAGTAATAGATCGATTTTAAGCCCAGATCCCTATTAAATTCGTAATGTCATGATGATAACGGGAAATCAATCTAGACGTATTTTTTCAATAGGTTTTATTTATCACAAATTGCGCGTGAGTTGTCTTAAACTTTTTTTTTTCTTTTCAGTATTGTTTGCCATTTCATCATAGCAAGACTTACATTGCAAACGTTTTAGTGTTTGGGCTCTTCAAAAGCTCGAATTAGATCAGATGTTATCGGCCAAAATTTTGTCCATTTCTGGCTCAACGACAACATCAATAAACAAAATTGCCGCATTTATGCTGAAGAGCAACCAGACGAGGTTCAAAAAATGCCATTATATTCATAGAAAACTACGGTTTATTGCAGTTTATGGTCCGGTGGAATCATCGGTCCATATTTTTTAAAAAATGATGATGACCGGAACTTAACCGTGAATGCTGCTTGCTATCGATTTATGATATCGGACCTTTTCCTACTTGAAATAAAAGCCCGTAATCTTGACAAGATTTGGTTTCAACCGGACGGTGTTAATTGCCTAACAGCTGCTCAAACAATGGATCTACTAAGAGGTCACGTCTAAGAGCATCTAATTTCAGGTTTTGGGCAGGTAAGTTGGCTGCCTAGATCGTGTGATTGCACACCTTTAGACTACTTTCATTGGAGCTACGTAAAGTCCAAAGTCTATGCTTGTATTTTTTTTTATTTTGAAAAAATACCTTTATCGTACTTACATTGATCAACCGATAGAATTACACTGATCATTTAATCGTTAAAAACGAAAACTATATAAAATGATATCAAGGTGTAAAAAAGGACACCGATTTTTTGATTTACTGCCTAAATAATATGTTTTTTTTTGTTAAAGTGTTTAAATTATAACAATTTTTTAAAATTTACATGTACAATTGCAATTGGCCTCCACCATCTTAGATAAACTATTTGATAAACACTGCCAAAAGACGAACAAAAATTAATAAAGAATAATGCGTACAAAGTACCTTACAATGTAACTTATTTTATGGTAATTATTTTATTTGACCTCATAACTAGCGCCAAACGAGAAGTTTACGTTGTCTAAATTCTATACATTCATATACAAAAACAACTAATATAACAACAACAAAAAATAGATTGGCGACCAACGGCGGTGTTTAACGGCGAGATTTCCACCTAGTACATTATGTAAACTATCGCATGAACTTTGAACCTTAGATTTGTATTCAATTGTATTCCAGATAACACTTCTAAATGATTTTGTTTAAATTGTATCTGTATATTTTTTATTTGTTTATTAGACCGGATTTAATTAAATTTGCCAATTTTTGATAATTGTATTAAATTTTTTGTTTATATTTTTATTTTGTTATCCTGTACAAACTTTCAACTATTTGCCTGCTCTTTTTTATCTTTTTATTATAACGGCCCGGCCATAAAGAGGTCACCTTTATTTTGGCACTATGTTCTGTTTCATTTCCACTTCATTCCCCTTCTAATGAACTTTCAACGTTTCAACTAAAGGAAGTTGAAATGTTCTTACAAAACTGTAAAAACACATTTTTGTTTAATTTTTCTTATCGCCCTGTCTTTATCTTCTTGGTCTTTTGGTAAATATTTAAACTTTACTAATTAGTGAATGAAAAGAAAAACGACAGACAGGCTGTCGAAGATACTTGAGTATAACAAACGGGGACATGGCAACGCCACAACAACAGCAACAAAAATTATATTCATTCATTAAAATTTGAAAAAAAAACAGAACCAGAAAAGGCGAGAAAAAAGCACAGAACAAGTGGAGTACAAATGAACAAAATTTAGGGAAAGCAAATTGGACAGAAACTTACATTACAAGTCAACATTAACCCTAATGCTAGGTTCTCGCGAGGCTACCGTTGCAGCAATACAGCCATGATAAGGAAAAGTTGCTCTAAGTGTTTTGTCAACAAAAACTCCTAAAAAAGCGTTGCCTACTACTCGTATATTATACCCAGCACTTCTAGATGTACAGAAAAGCCAACAGAAAATAGTTTTTTGGACCACCTTGGACCCAGATTTAAAACTAATGTCATATTTAAAAATGTCATTGATTTTGGTAAATCAGTTGAACATATTTGTGGGAATTATTTTTTTTTAATTTTAATAGAGCCCTTCCTTGATCCAAAAAACTAAGATCCAGATTGGATTTAAGATATGGCTTCTAGAGCTGAAGACATACAATCGGATGAACATATGGCTGTGGGAGCCATATCTAAATCTTAACCAATTTTTTCAAATTCAACAACGTTCTTTCTAGACATTAAAAAAACTTACTCGGTATAAATTTTAATACGATAAGATGTACGATGTGGCTTCTAGAGCAAAAAACAGAAAAACCAAAATAAAAAATACAAAAATTCAAATCAAGTGTGGAATCTTTATAGTTCATTCGAAAGGGTATTTTATGCCATTTATTTTTTGAATATAATTTCGTTTAGATGTTGGCCGCAACAACGCTTCAGGTTGTCCATTCTGAGGGTCCAATTGAATGACTCGTTGGATCATTTCGACCGATATGGCGTCTTTCCATTATTAAATGGCAAAAAATACAGAAAAGAAAAAAAATAAGTTAAACACAACTCAAGCGTAATCTGTGAAAAAACACCTATTGATAAAATACCTCTAGATTGATCACATGTTACAAATTTGAAAAACTATGGATTGCTGATTCTAGCAGCCTATAAGCCGCAGCAAACCGTGGTTTTCGCGGTGTAAGTCTTTTCATAATGAAATGGCAGACTGTACTGAAGAAAAAACTTATCACGCGTAGTCTGTGAAAAAAACCCTATTGAAAAATATACCTCTCGATAGATTACCCTTTATACGAGTACCTAAAGCTGAATAGATTTTCCATTTCAGCATCGTACTTTCTTGTTGGTCGGCGTTCTTTCTTGTTGGTCAGCATCGTACTTTCTTAGCGCAAAAAAACTTACTCGTGCTAAATTGTATCACGATTGGATGTAAGATGAACATATACTTAGTAGGAACATAAATACTGTTGCACACGTTTCATGCTGTAAAATAAAAAGTACTGGATGTTTTTGGACCAAATATTTCCAAAAAGAATCTACTTATTCGAAATGTCCGCCCTTTGCCTTTACAGACGCCTTAAGTCGCACTGGCCAATCGTCAATAGCTGCACGAACCTCGTCCATTGGAAAATTGGCTACAGCTCGAACCAAAGCAGTCTTAAGAGATCCAATGTTGGGGTATCTTTTTTGCGACAAACCTTTTCCTCTAAAACCGTCCACAATTTGCAATCCAAGCGGTTCAAATCTGGACTGCCTGAGGGTCATTCTTCCGAGGAAATTAACGCTGGAAAATTCTCAAGAGGCTTCACAACAGCTTTCAAAACGGTTTCTTGGTAAACTTTGGCCGATGTTTTGACTCCTTGTTTGCAGAAATGCAGGTCAGTTACCCCATCGTAAGAGACACCACACCAAACCATGACTGAAGCTGGGTGATGACCCTTTTCCACCCTTGGGATCAGTTCAGATACTTCCTTAGATGACCGCGCATACACTCTATCTTTTTGCTTGTTAAATTTTTCCTGAACGGTAAAATTTGTTTCATAGGCGAATAACATTTTTCTGTGCAAGTTATCAGAGTGCTTCACCAAAAGACGTTTGCATTTTTCAATCCTATTTTTTTAAACCTGCAGTCAATAAATGTCCGGTACGTCGTTTGGAAGACCCAAGTCCCAAGTCTTTTTAATGGTTCGACTTATGGACTTTTGCGTAATATTCATCTCACGGGCCATGATTTTCTGTTTTCGGAGCGGATTTTTGTGAATTTTTGATTTAACCGCTTTGATGACATGCGGTGTTCGAACAGAGCGTGGGCGGCCCGACCGGTGGCGGTCTTTAACATCCCCAGTCTCCTCAAACAGTTTTATGCATCGGTAGACGAACATGCGGCTAATCCCTAATGGCCGGAGCGTTTTGAAAATATCGCTTTTTTTCATTTCACACTTGAAAAGCGCTATAACAGCGATACGGTTCTCATTATCTGACCACTCCATGATGAAAGTTGAAACAATTTTTAAATCCCGTTACAGACTAACGCTATTGAGGTTAGCTTTCGAAACCCATATGACATTAACGGGGTATGTTCAGTTCTATTATTGAAATGGGTGTGTTCAATGTTTTAACAGTATTTATGTCCCTACTAAGTAGTTTTTGTAAGAAATCATAAAAAATTTTCATACAGACGTTGTAAAGTTTTCGAGATATCGTGAAAATGATTTTTTTTTACAATTGGCAGATTGAGCCAAACGGACACTCAATTCTGATTTAGAAGATTATTAAACAAATGATCAGATGGTTTTCTCCAAAGGAGGATTTTGTTGTAGAATAGTGTAGTTTGTTATGTTTATTTAAAAATCACAATTATCATGCATTATTCAACGGTTGATACATTTTTTAATTGAAATGTCACATTGTTTACGAGCAAAAATAACTTAATAAGCATTTCGCATGGAGAACAATTCAAAATATTTTTAAAACATTTTTCACAGATTAAAATCTAATGGCAATTTAAATGACACTAGAACGGGCAGACGAGGAAACCACAATAAAGCGATGATACTAATTGGAAAACAAACGCCTGTGAATTTTTACATTCTACCGATGATACGAAAATATTTGAACGAGCAATAGCAATTCTTAAAATCAGAGTAAAAAGTAGTTATGCTTCTTCAAACTTAGCTAATTTTTTGCTTATCTACACTTTAACTATTCAAAGGGACAATTTATGAACTTTTTAATTCACTTCTTTATTTATTTATAAGTACATATATGAAAACGATTTTGCCAGTACTTTTGTATATACTTTCATCTACATCTTTCCAATTATTTAGCAATTCCCATTTCACTAAAATTTGAGTTCAATGCCAGAAGCCACAAAAACGCATTACGCATTCTCTGTGCTAATGGATAATTTCAATTTCAAAATATTTTCAATTTAATTTCATTAAAATTGTATCGACATAACATGCACTGCATGGACATGTTAATGGATATGCCTGTCTATGCTCCATTTTAGATGATTGAAATGATGACGGTTTCCAATCAAAATCGAATTACACCACACAATCATCGTCATCATCGTCACTGTACATAGGTTCGAGTACCAAGCACCTACATCACCACCTCGGTCGCCGGCCCCTCCGTCATTATCATCAGGATCATTATCATCACCACCACCATCAGCATTACAGCAATTTTGAATTTTGTAATTTACGCATAATAAAATAGTCACATCGTATACGCGCGAATGGTTTTTCTCATTTACGTACGAAACTGTGTGCGAAAATTTTCCGAAATACAGATTGCGTTTTTATTTGAGGTGTAAGTCATTACATTAAATGCAGATGCAACAATATGCACTATATACATGGGGGTAGATATACGTATATTTTACAGTATAGCCGCATTTACAGCTGTGTCTGAGCAAATGAAATTTACGTACCTAAATGTTCGCGCAAGTATGCATGTGCAAAGATTTGTTTGAGTAAATAAACGATTACGATGATGCTCTCGTTGAGGAGGACTGTTGGTGCTGGTGACGACAGCTGCTGTTTGCGTAGTATGTTCCTGTTTGTTGTTCTCGATGCCGTTGATAATGACGCTGGTGCGGATGATGCTTCGCGCCCGGTTGGCAATTTTGATTTATCAAATCATCATGTGAAGATTTTTCGTCATTTTGTCGATTTTTTGTGAAAATTCACTCAAATGATATCCTGCAATCTAGGCGGACAACTAACCGGTCAAAAACGTAAAGTTAGCTGCTCTTCGAAATTAACTCTCGATAGATCCATTGGTTGAGCAGCTGCTGTATGGCAAGTGACACCGTTCTGTTGAAACCAAATGTCGTCAAGATTACGGGCTTCAATTTCAGGTAGCCAAAAATCCGATATCAAGGCGCCATAGCGAGCACCATTCACGGTTACGTTCCGGCCATCATCATTTTTGAAAAATATGGACCGATGATTCCACCAGCCCATTAACTGCACAAAACCATGGTTTTTTCTGGGTATAATGACAGCTCTTGAATCCCTGGTTGCTCTTCAGCCTAAATGCGGATATTTTATTTATTCACGTTGCCGTTGAGCCAGAAAGAGGCCTCATCACTGAATGAACCGTTGTTCGAAAACAGAGGATCTTCTCGTTTCTCATTTTCATAATTCAGTTGTACAATTTGAAGACGTTGTTGCGGTTTAAGTCTTTCTTTTATAAAATGGCAAACAATACTGGAACGGAAAAAATAAAGTTTAACGCAACTCACGCGTAATCTGTGAAAAAACACCTTTGGAAAAAATACCTCTAGATGGATCACCCTATAAAATACTAGAGTTAGCAGTGTAGTTTAAGTCTTTAGTAAATTTCAAATAATTTGTTTAAATAGCTGCAGCCTTTTATTTTGTCAAACACGATGTATAACTGAAATCATAAACTTTAGGTAAATTATGCCTAATAGTTTCAAAATTATCGGAAAGGAAAAGTTTTTATTAATTTTGTGTAAAAAAACCTTAAAATTGATTTTTTTTCTATTACACAATTATTTTTTTTTACGATTTCTTCTTAAACATTATACTAAATTTCAAAAATGTTCCTGGCAGCAATCTAATGCTGCCGTAGTTAATTTTAGAGACACACTAATCTCTCATCGTCTAACCAGACCACCTTCTCTTTGATATGGCGTGCTTAGAGAATTTGCAGTCTCTACACGAAGAGAAAAGATATGGTTACACTATGGTCACCGCAACAATAATATATTATCTACAATAAAAGCATGTTCGTCGCAACCATAGTATTGTTTTTTTGAATTTCATTTTGACAATAGTATGATTGCGACAATATTGCTTTTGTTGAAAAGTAACAATAGTATTATTGCCAAATTTAGAAATGAAAATATGGTTGTAGCAACCATATAAACATGGTTGGTGCAACAAAAGTATTATTGTTTAAAATTTACGCTAACAATAATTTGATTACGGCAATCATACAGTATGGTTGCGACTATGAACATAACAAAACAGGTTTTATAGAGCATACATGTATGTGTGTGCGTATGTTTTTTGATATACAAAAAAAAACACATACACACGAAGCAATGAATGGTTGCTGCTGTCCATTAAAAAAACAACAACAATCGGAAGGTAGTTCGAGGGATTTTTATTGTGTTTACTGTTATCGGTAAAATACTCTAATACCGACTGGTTCTCGTTTATTTAAAATCTGCCTGCACTTAAGTACTATATAACAATTGATCATGCTTTAATCACATTCGTTACTTGGCGTCTACGGATGGTGAAGTAGCATTCACCCCTGCTGGCAACTAAAAGTATTTTTTACCGTGGAATATATATTTTTGTTTCTTGAATGAAATGTTTAATAAAAACATGGCCTCAAATCTGGCTATGAACTAATAGTAATGCAATTTAAAATAACACACTTAATAAAAATCTCTATTTTTAAATAACAACAATAACCAATCCTAATAAATAATTTTGGGGATCATAGCATGGTTGAGTGTGAATCATACTATGGTTGCGTGTGAATCATACTATGGTTGTGAGGATCATACTATGGTTGAATGAGAAACATACTATGGTTGTGAGGATCATAATATGGTTGTGGAGATAATAGTATGGTTGAGTGTGAATCATACTATGGTTGTGTGGATCATAGTATGGTTGTGGAGATCATAGTATGGTTGAGTGTGAATCATACTATGGTTGTGGGGATCATGGTATGGTTATGTGTGAATCATGCTATGGTTGTGCGGATCATAATAATGTTGTGTCACAACCATATACCAAACAATAGTATGATCCTCTTCGAATATTGTCACCATAACCATACTTTTTTTCTGCATGTATGTTTAATATTGTTCTATCTTCTTCTTGAATATATACTTTTATTTTCATTCAGAGGTCTGCAATACTTCCTCTTTGACTTTCGCATTTGTAGATACTTTTCACTGTGCGTCTGTCATTATATGGTGTTAGATTTTTCAGACCGAGTTCATCATTTAATTATCTTCATTTACAAAACATTATAATTATCTTCATTTACAAAACAAACAAATAAACAAGTAAAAACGTCATGCAGATCAGCTAGGCCTAAGCTTTTCTACT
The DNA here is from genome assembly GCA_963513945.1 of Hydrotaea diabolus. Taxonomy (NCBI): domain Eukaryota; kingdom Metazoa; phylum Arthropoda; class Insecta; order Diptera; family Muscidae; genus Hydrotaea; species Hydrotaea diabolus. Next base: position 14,312,857 of record OY740717.1, on the reverse strand, counting down.
CTCTACCATGGATTGCGTTGTAGTACGCCATTGACAGGATTTAGGTATTTGGTCGTTGGTGTTAGGTCCATTTTTAAAAGGAGTACTTTTTTTGGGCCCGTTTAACCATTGTCCTTTTCAAATACGCAAAGAAAAGAGAGCAGAAGGGGTTATAGGGAGCTCGTACAGTAGAGCCGTAAAATTAGACAAATCTGAAAAGTTAATACAAATTGAGATAAGTCCACCGTTTCTGAGTTACTATATGGCAATGTTTGAAAGCACCTTATTTTCGAAAATCTAGGGTTGTTTGACCTATGGGCCAAGGCTCCAAACAAGTAATTGAAAATATTGAATCAATTGAATCACTTTTTATGAAAATTGATTTGTCTAAAAGGGTCAAAAAATACCTAAAAATCTTAAAATGTACCCGCTAAAACACTAATAATTCAAATCTACAAAACACATGTTGTGAATTTTATGACAATTGATGTGAATTTAATTAATATTTAGTCTTAAGAATATTAATATAGTGTCAATGTGTACTTGTGAATGAATTGCAGTACTACCTGTGGTCTGTTATCCCGCGGTTATTCGATTTGCTACATTAATTAGGGGTATTTGGCGCATTGAGCAAATGAGCTCCGATTGGAATAAAGTTAGGAGTTTTGAAAAGTTATTAAACAAAAAGTGAGAAATTTGCGTTTAGGTACTAAAAACTTTTTTCTCTTATTAAAGTATAAGCTATCTTTCAGGGGGGCACAAGTTACCTCCAAAAAATGGAAAATCTTTTATCCTTTCCAAAATGGTACTGCATTTTTTCAAAGAAAAAATAGTTATGTTGGTTCAAAACCATATTTTTTTTTTTTAAATCGACATTTTTTAAAATATAAGTAGTTACTAGAACCAATGTTTATTTGGTACAAACAAAATTTTGAGGCCATATTAAAGATTGAAATCACACTTAAAAAAATGATAATGCAATATCTCTTAAAACAGTTCGACAAAGTCGAAAAATTAAATCTCACTTTTTATTTTTGTAAAACCTGAGAAAAGTGAAAATCGACAATAGGGGGAAAAAATGTTCATTTATTTTATGGATTAGGACCTTTATTTTCTTCGAATCGTAATATTATTGTGTTTTTCTGATTTGTGACAAAATTTTATTGTTTTTAAATACCAATATGTTCATACTTTAAGGTTGCAGCTTTTTGGGTCGGTTCAAATCACCAATTAGTTCAAATTAATAGCACAGGACTTTGATAGGATTTCACCATTTATGTATACCGTTATGTCCCCGAATATTAGGCGACGGGTTCATTAATAACGCCCATTGATCAACGCCTCCAATTCAGCCAAATCTTACAATTAATATAATTTTCTGATTCTTTAGAAACTTTTATTGTTTTTGAGTACTTATATGTCCATTATCGAGAGGACCTATTTTTCGGAAGCAGAAATAATGTTCTATTCTGGCTCATGGCCAAATTAAATTATTTTTTGAAACCTCTACATCCTTAGTCATAGAGGCCGTTTTTTTGGGCCCAAATGGACACACATCTAAATTATGGGTACATATTTAAATTTGTGAGAACATTTAACTGTTTCTGGGTGCTCATATATTCCCGAGTATTAGGGAATATTTTTTTGGCCCCCTAGGACCCCTAGTCCCAAAGACCACGTCCATTTCTGCCTTTATGTTTTATGCCTTTACGTTTACAACTTTCAAGCTTAATTTATTTTTATAACGTTATTTAATTTAAAAGACCAAAAGAAAATAAAAATTTCAAGACTTTTTTTAGTTCTTTCAAGGGGAACTTTTTTCGCTTTTGAACGTTTTGGTCCATTTTAAATACCATCCGATCTGTGATCTGGTATTTTATAAGCTTCAGGCGTTTGGACTGAATCGTTTTTTCATAGTCACGACGATCAATAATATATGTTATTTATATAATGACAGATAAGTATTTCGCGATGTTACAGATGGAATAACAAACTAATATACTCGTATATTTCCATGTTATGGTGGAGTGTATAAAAATAATTTAAAACCAAAATCGAAGGAAGACTTAAATTTTCTAAACAACCACCACTTACGAAACAAGGCAAACCACTTTCAACGCCATAAACGGACAGCGATTGCTTGCTTAAAGACCAGTAGACCTTTAGTGGCAGACGGTGTAAAAGATGGCTAGGCAGGCGTACAGAAAATATAGACAAACCAATTCACTTTGTAAAAAATTGACGTCGTTAAAATTAAGTCTATAATAATAAATGATTTTTTAGTATTACTGAAAATGATGATTGTTATTAATAGTTTGTAAAACTAAATATTTTCAATTAACGTCTCGATTACAAGACTCACACCAATATGGCAAAAAGTTGCCGAAGAAAAAAAAACAAGCTAAACAAAAAATTTTTAAATTTGCAAAAAAAGCTGCTAGGCGACTTGTGGCGATTTCCCATCAAATATTTTTATTTTTTTGTTATACTTTGTTTGTGTTTTGCTGATTTTTTTTGCTTTAACTTTGCTCGACATTCCTTCACTTTAGGTAATACAAAAGATCAATATAAAATATTAATGTGTATATTAAACCAACGTTTTAAAAAACAATAACCAATGTGAATACTACAAAATAACAGGTTGTTTTTTTTTTGCGTTAAGCATATATGGCTTAAATCAAGCTAAACAACTTTTTTCTTATTTTTTAGCGGCATTCAAAATGATTTTTTTTTTTGATTTCTTAACATTTTGTATACAAACTGTGTCTGAGCTTTATCGCACATGCCGGTTATTTAAAATGCAGTTTATTGTCTTTATGAATTTCATGAGAAATATACATGGCCTGAGGTTAGAAAAAGAAGTTTTTTTTTTTTTTTAAATTTAATCGAATCGAATATTTTTGCAGTTCCGCATATAATAATGTCAACATTTACAACGTTTTCTAAAAATAAAAGAAATTAGTTAAAAATAAGTTGCACAGCGAATCCAATATATTTATTTACTTTTTACGAATTTCCACTACTTTATAAAGAAAATAAATATAAAAATCATGGTTGAGATGATGCCCAAATAATAGGGAAAAACTGCAGTCCATATAATTTTTTTCGACTTTACGGATTGAGATTTTAACAAGTTATGCGGACTATTTTGTTGTTGATTTGAGAATCATAAAATTAATAATAAAGTTAATCCATCACTTAATATGCATTGAAAGTCATTTATTATTGTTTTATCTGTGTTCTTTAAAATGCTGGTTACAAATTTCTTTAAAGATTTTAAACTAACCATTTGTGCAAAGTTGTTAACATTTTCCTTATTAGAGGAATTTAAAATCAATAAAAAAATAGAGAAAAGCTAATGCATTCTCGATATGCATTTTTTTTCATCGTTTTCTTACGATTATTCGTATAATTCGAAAAAAAATTAATGTTTAAAAAAATAATTTCCCAAGGTTAAACTTTTCCTCTTAAATATTAATACACTCAGATAACAGATTTGTTGCCACTACCGACGTTGTTGCCAACCGTATGTTGATTGAGTACACGCCAGTTTTCAGTAGTTGGAGCTGAGAGAATCGGCTGAAGAGACAAAGTATCGGTAAAACTAACTAATTATTTATATTATTGAAACTGACTTTGTACATATATTGGATGTTGTTAAACATTATTGGCTATAAGAACTCCTTGAATTCGGACCAAATGGCGGTTAAATTTTATGTATTCGTTTATCTGACCGAAATAATAAAGCTTTTTATTTAGTTTTTATATTTAACTATTTAAAAATATTTTTTCTGTTTGTTGAATTATGAGCAGGTTTTTTAAAACTTGGATTTTACTTTCGAATCTTATAAAGTTTTTACTCATAAAAGGAACGATTTTATGCTCTAATTTCTAATTTTATCAACTATTGTCAATTTTGTTTTTATAAGTAAATGTCTTTAGATTAAAGTTTAAGTAAAATAAAGTGGAGTTTTAAATCTAAATAGTTTCGGCTCCTTGAGGATGGAATAAAGTGGAATTTTAAATCTAAATAGTTTCGGCTCCTTGAGGTTACTGTGACACAAAATATCTTAAGTGAATTCATATTTGAAGTTTTTAAAAAAAAAAAAAATGGGTGGAAAAAATTTAATTTAACAAATTGCCCCTATGTCGAATTTATTACAAAATAATTTTTTTTTGGATATAACTTTGAAAAATGACATTTTATCTTGAAGATATTCTGATCTTATTTTAACCCGAAATGCGACCGTTTTAAAAAACATTTATACTTACGTATACAATTTCATTAAAATCAGTACACGCCCCAATTGATAAAAGGATACTATTTTTTAACTTTTCCGAAAGGAAGAAAAGGACACTCCGAAAGGAAGAAAAGGACACTCCAATCTTAGAGAAAGGATGTTAAAATGTTGTACGAAAATAAACTCAATACTGTTGCACATTTCCTTGGCGCAAAAAAAAACTAACAAGTAGGGGCTATATCTAATTTTGAATCGATTTTCTTTAATTTTCCATTGTCCAACTTTGCTCTTAACAGATAACTTGTGACAAATTTCATAATGATTGTATGCAATATGTATATTCAAGAGCAAAAATAAATTAAATCGGATTAACATATATGTGGGAGCAATATCTAAGTCCGAACCGACTTTCTTCAATTTCAAAAGCGTCCGTGCTTGATCCAAAAGACTTAATTTGTCCATATTTCATATAAATCGGACAACAGTTGTGACCTGTAGTTTGATAACAAGGTTTACGAGTATACGAGGGTTGTTATATATATTTCTGGCCTAGGCCACACTAACTGGCGCTATCTGACATTTCCATTGAAAAGCTTGACATTTTTTAGCATAAACGTACTTAGAACGTTTTGACGTACGACCATCATTTGTGTTGTTTACAGTGACTTGAAAAAATCAATTTGGCAAAAAAATGGAATTAACTCGTGAACATTTTCGTGCAATAATTTTTCACAACTTTTCACGACAAGAGTGCATCGATGAACTTAAATCTGTGTATGGCGATGAAGCACCATCATATAGCACTGTAAAAAACTAGTTTAATGAATTCAATTGTGGCCGACGCTCGCTCAAAGACGAAAGTCGTGAAGGTCGTCCAAAAACGGCTGTTGCGCCAGAGAGCATTGATGTCGTGCGTGAACTGATAATGCAAGATCGTCATGTGACATAGAGGCATCCATGGGCATTTCTTTCACCAGCATACATTCGATATTGCATGAATACCTGGCCGTAAAAAAGTTTCTTCTCGTTGGATCCCGCACAATTTGTCAATCGCTCAAAAAAAGGCTCGTGTCGATTGGTGCAAAGAAATTTTAAAAAAATGCGATTGCGGAGCTTCAAAAAACGTTTATAAGATCGTCACAGGTGACGAATCGTGAACCTATGCGTATGAGCCCTAAACAACTCAGCAACCGTGTGGGTTTTCGAAGACGAACCAAATCCAACGAAAGTTGTTCGTGGATTAAGCACTTCGAAGCAAATGGTCACCTGTTTCTTCGACAAAACTGGTCATGTGGCGACTGTTTCGCTTGAGCAATTTGTTTGCCTAAAGTCTTGGGAGAAATTCGAAAAATGAACAAAAGAAAACGAATCATTGTGCACCATGACACACATCGGCTCAAACCAGCTGCTTTTTGACCGACCAAAACGTCGAATTAGTGGGTTGTCCGCCGTAAAGACCTGACTTGGCACCCAAGACTTTTTTTAATCCCGCACATGAAGAAAAAAATGCGTGTTAAACTATTTTCGTCTCCAGAAGATGCTGTTGAAGCGTTAAAACCATGTTTTGGAGGTATCTCAATCGGAGTGGAAAAAGTGCTTCGACAATAGGTATGACCGCATGCAAAAGTGTATAAATAATGCTGGAGAATACTTTGAAAAACAGTAAAACCATTTTGATGATAAATTTTTGCATTTTCATTATTTTGCCAGAAATATATATAGAAGCTCTCTTATGGTCAGTAGAAAAGCCAGACGTATGGTCAGACGGAAAGCTAGAATCGAACCAGCTAGTGATTCTAAGTCGCTCGGTACACCTGAAGTAGGATCTTTCTCAGTTATTTTTTGTGATTGCAAACATTTGTCATGAAACTAACTTATAATACCCTGTTTCACAGAGTGGTGCAGGGTATACAAATTTCAATCACTTTTTAAATTATAATAATTGAATGAAATGTTGAATAGAAACATGGTCCCAAATCTTATAATGAACTAAGCATAAAACAATAACAATTAAAAGTTTTCTATCGGATAATATACGTTGGCCGCCACTTGCTATGACTAAAGTCTCCCCGGTTTTTTTTCGTATTGTTGAATCAATCATTATCGTTAGTCGCTATGTTGAATAGATTAATTGAATGCTACATATTTCATGTGATTCTAATTCTATCACACAGAGAACACATTCGTTGCCATTACCCATTTTTTGCCAACAGAATGATTGAGATTGCATTAACTTCGTGTATTCCATCAGTACAACCGAATGTAAGTTGGTGCTCTGTATTTTTCAAGTAGTGGAACTGAAGGTGGACTAAACGAAGAGACAAAAAACTGCTAACACGCTTAAAGAACTCCAAAGAATATGGAAGTCATGTAAATACCTCACATTATGTGAGGTATTTTTTCAAAAAAAAAAACTTAAATTCAAATCAAGTGTGGAATCTTTGTTATTCATTCGAAAGGAATGAATTTATTTTTTAAATATAATTTCCTTCAAATGTTAGCCGCGACTAAGTCTCAGCGTGTATATTCGGAAGATCTAATTTTGGATGACTCGTTCGGGCATTTCGACCGGTATGGCGTTCATGACAAGCGTAATGTTGACTTCTAAACCTGAATCTTAGCTGGTTTGTCAATAAATCCATTGTTTGAGCAGCTGTATGGCAAGTGGCACCGTTCTGTTAAAACCAAATACCGTCAAGATTACGGGCTTCAACTTCAGGTAGCAAAAAGTCCATTAACCATTCACAGTTACGTTCCGGCTATCATCATTTTTGAAAAAATATGGTCCGATGATTCCACCAGCCCATTAACTGCACCAAACTATGGGTTTCTCTGGGTATAATGACAGCTCTTGAACCTATTCTGGTTGCTCTTCAGCCCAAATGCGGATATTTTATTTATTTACATTTCCGTAGAGCCAGAAAGGGGCCTCATCGCTAAATAAACCATTGTTCGAATACAGCGGATCTTCTCGTTTCTCATTTCCATAATTTAAAATTTGGAGACCTTGTTGCGATGTCAGTCTTTCTATGAAAAAATGGCAAACAATACTGAAAAGGAAAAAAAAAGTTTAACGCAACTCACGCGTAAACTCTGAAAAAAAACCTCTATGGAAAAAATACCTCTAGATGGATCACCCAAGATTTTTACTACAAAACATTGTATTAATCGATCTATTTTATATTAAAACAAAAAATATTATTAAACAACCCTTTTAGTTTATGATGAAATTTATGTTCCCATCACTAAGAATTGGTTGCAACAACAAATTGTTTGCTAAACTATTGGTTGTCTCAACTACAGCTTTTCTTTCACATGACCGATTAATTAATTGTGTGTATAAGTACAATACGATCAACTTGTGGTATGTCGAACTGAATATATATGATTGTAGCCGAAATTCTTTTTTTACAACGGAATTTCGGAAGTTCGAACCAACTTCCAACTAATTTTTTCTCTATGTGATCTAGTCTTACTCCTCATTATAGCAAAAAAACTTTGCTCGTCATTCTTAAAACTTAACCCACTTATATAGCAAACTTGTTTAAAAAGAAAGATAAATCCGGTACGAAAATAAGTCATCAAAAACACAACCACTATTACCGCTTAAAACCATTTCCAGTTTCAGGAGGCATTACAGTTTGCAGCTCTAGCTATATGGACAAATATTTTACTAATTAATTAGTAATTAGCCATTTGTACCCGTCTTTTAAGAAATGATAAGTGAAAAGTTTACTATCGGATAATATACGTTGGGCGCCACTTGCTATGACTAAAGTCTCTCCGGTTTTTTTCTTATTATTGAATCAATCATTTACGTTAGTGGCCATGTTTAACAGATTAATAGAATGCTACATATTTTAAGCGATTCTAATTCTATCACACATTCGTTGCCAAAACCCATTTTTTTGCCAACAGAATGATTGAGATTGCATTAATCTCGAATATTCCATCTGCTCTGGTTTGACAAACGAATCCCACGTATTCTTTTAAGAAATATTAAGTGAATCCCATTCCTTAATATTTCTCTTAACTGAATTTTTAAATTTTTGTTTCGACCAATTTTTTCTTCTCCTCCTTACCCAATTCTATTCAATTTTAAATTTCTGCCCGACAATCCATTTTCATAAGTTCAATTTATCCCATTATTTGATATTTTTTTACATCATTCCCTTTTACCCACAAAACATTATTTGCTTTGATGATTAAAATCTGTGTTTGATGGTGATTTTTAAAACGAAATCGAAAGATAAAAACCAAAAAATTCTAATAAAAAATCATAACGTTTTCGTTTGTTGACCAAAACTCTATTTCTCTTATATCATGCAAAGGTTTTACTAGCCATACCCTCGCTTCACATCCACTGGCAACATATGTTCCAGCCCTTCGTCGGCTCCCCGCTCTACAGACCATGTAAACAATCAACGTTTCTTCTCATATTTCCAGTTCCATGCTTGGTTGGTTTTGGCGATTTCATAATCATAATGCCAACAAGCTCTTTGCCAATGATGATGCCGATGATTATTATTCTCCTTCTCTTCGTTCTCCCTGCATACCCACTCCAGTAGCCTTCACCAACGTCCACGTTGTTCTGATTCTTTCACAGCGAAGGCGGTGTTACTTTTGCAATATCTCCTCAACTCTCATGTTCGTATGTAGAGTATGCGGAGTATCTCTTTTCTGTCTGAGTCCATGTGTACGATGCAAATACCACAAAAATTGTTCCAACTTCAACATCGTAACATAATAACAATTTTTTATACCGGGGAAAAGCAGTCTGTTGGTGGCTACACAGGAAAAAATAACAAACTGAAAATTTCAACTAAAAATGTGTTTAAAAATACTATTAGTAAAAAAATATAAATATTGCAGAGTTGTTGGAATTTTAAGTCAAATTTAAAGAAACAGAAAATAGCATCGAATTATAACTCTTGAATAATGAATTTATTAGAATCATTTATGCGAGTAGAATATCATTTTTGATAATTTTTTACCCAAAATTCTTAATTGGGTATTATTTTATACTTCGCAGAATTCATTGGTATGCTACTTGTGGAAGGGGGATGGCTTCATTTCATTTAAAACTAAATAACGTTTAAGAAGAGTGATTGTGAGAGGATTTTTTTTTATTGTGTGGACTATGTTTAGTGGAAAACTCTGCTGCTGGCAATTCTCGTTAAGTAATTATTAATAATTAATCTATAATTTGCTGCCTGCTCTGATATGTAGCCTTCGATCGAAGTATATCTAATTAGGAACTTGGCAACATTAAACCCATTAGGTAAACGCAAACTTCTATGGCATAAGACATTTATGTGTTTATTTTGCCAGCCCTCCATTACCATTATTTTCGACAGTCAATTTTCATTCGAATTTTAGTATTTTTTTACACGTAATCTTGTGAATCAGGATTTACATTTCTTAAGGAGATGATGCATATGGAAATATTTTAATAACATACGTACATTTTTTGTATTAATAGTAACATTTTTTAATAAGTGAAGTGTGTACTAGTGCTGCTCGTATATATCTCTGGCCTAAGAATGAAAATGCTAATATTTATCATCAAAAAGGTTTTATTGCTTTTCAAAGTATTCTCCAGAATGATTTACACACTTTTGCATGCGCTCAAACCAATTGTCGAAGCACTTTTTCCACTCCGATTAAGACACCTCCAAAACATGGTCTTTGAACGCTTCAACAGCATCTTCTGGCGACGAAAATCGTTGACCACGCATTTTTTTCTTGATGTGCGGGAATGAAAAAAAGTCATTGGGTGCCAAGTCAGGGCTGTACGGCGGAAGACCCATTAATTCGACGTTTTGGCCGGTCAAAATGGCGGTGGTTTGAGCCGATGTGTGAGAGCTCGCATTGTCATGGTGCACAATGATTCGTCTTTCCTTGTTCCTTTTTCGAATTACTCTGAAAACTTCAGGCACACAAATTGTGGTATATCACTCAGAATTGACCGTCCTACGCTGCTCAAGCGGATCAGTCACCACATGAGTTGTTTTGTCGAAGAAACAGGCGACCATTTGCTTCGAAGTGCTTCTTCCACAAACAACATTTGTTGGATTTCGCTCGTCTTTGAAGACCCACACGGTCGATTGCTGTTTTGTTTCGGGCTCATAGGCATAGATCCATGATTCGTCACCTGTGGCGATCAAATAAACGTATCTTGAAGAACCGCGATCGTATTTTTTCAAAATTTCTTTGCACCAATCGACACGAACCCTTTTTTGAGCGATTGTTAAATTGTTTCGGATCCAACGAGGATAAACCTTTTTTACGGCAAGGTGTTTAGGCAATATCGAATGTGTGCTGATGGAAGAAATTCCTTAGAATGCCTCTATATGACGGTATGTCACATACGATCTTGAATTATTAGTTTACGCACGGCATCAATGTTTTCTGGCATAACGGCCGTTTTTGGACGACCTTCTCGACCGTCGCTTCTTGAGCGAGCGTCGGCCACGAGGATGGTGCTTCATCACCATACAATGATTTAAGTTCATTTCACTCTTGTCGTGATAATCCACGTCGAAAGTTGTGAAAAATTATCGCACGAAAATGTTCATGAGTTAATTTCATTTTTTTGCCAAATTGATTTTTTCAAGTTACTGTAAACAACACAAATGATGGTCGTACGTCAAAACATTCTGAGTACGTTTATGCTAAAAAATGTAAAACTTTCCAATGGAAATGTCAGATGGCCCCAAGCAACACTAAGGGTTGTCTAGGCCAGAAGTATGTATAGCAACCCTGCTAATGGTTTAGTCGAACTCAAAGATTGTAGAGCTTTAGATATTGATGACATTGCGGCAACATTCATTAAAAAAATCTTGCTCCTTTGAGTGTTTTCCATTGCTATACATTTTTAATTTTTCTTAAAAAACCGGCATATTTTAAGACTGCTGGAAAATATCTTCAATTACTCCAAATCATAAATCAGGACCTAAGGGTGATATTTGAAATCATCGTCCCATTTCAAAATTAACTAATGTTTCAAAACTTTTTGAATATTTAGTATTTAGTAAATTATCTGCAGTCATTTATCCTTTTATTTAAGAGCACCAACATGGCTTCATTAAAAACCGTTCTGAGACTTTTAATTTCTACTTGTATTTACTAATTTTTGTTGAAGCAAATTTGAATTTATATTTCAGGTAGATACGGTTTATTTTGATTTCTGCTAGGCTTTTGATAAAGTCCCGCTTAACATTCTTTTAATAAAACTTGTTAAAATTGGCTTCCATTCTTCATTTTTGAGCTGGTTGGGCTCATACCTATCTCAAAGGCATTGTTTTGTATCTATCAATTCTATTCGCAGGGTATTATATTAGGTCCTCTTTTGCTCATATTATTTAATAATGATATTTCTTCGTGCTTTCTGTTTTCAAAACTCTTAAGTAATGCTGATGACATTAAGCTCTTTTATAATATACTAAGTATTAATGATATGATTGTTCAATTGGTGTGAATTAAATCGCTTGCCATTGAATATTTCAAAATGTTTCCTTCCTCCGTGTGAATTAATTAAAATAGTACGTCTATTTTAACTAATTCAGTTTACTTCATTTATAATGAACAGCTACAAACAGTTAGTAGCATTCTGGATTTAGGTGTTGTTTTCGATGCTAAATTAAATTTTAATTTGCACGTTGATTATATTATGACAAAAGCCTACTCTGTTCTAGTTTTTATATAAAGAAATAGTAAAGAGTTGACTAATTCATACACCCGAAAATTATTGTATGTAACTTTCGTGAGGTCGAAACTTGAATATGGTTCCATTGTTTGGGCGCCGTTTCATGCAACACATGGTAATCGTGTTGAGGGATTACAAAAAAAAATTATAAAATTTGCCTTATTTACTGTGCCTCTTTCTAGCCCTATTTCATCGTTCGAAGCTAGATGCTAGCTGATACATTTTGAACTTTAGTTCATCGTCGGTCAAAGTGTTCTATTTTGTTTTTATTAACAATTTTTAGTGGTCTTGTAGATTGCTTTGAACTTCTTAGCCTTGTTTCTTTGACCGTATTCACTTACTGTCGGCTTAGCGAACATTTCTCTATATACACTTGGTCGATCAAGTCCGCTAATGTATTGATGCCAATAATAAAATTTCTCCCCACTTCTCTGGTGTTATATGGACATTTCCATTTGTAGAGTATTCATATGTATTTATACAATTTTAAAATTTGAAGGCGGAATTATTTTAAATATATATACTGACGAAAATGGCGAAAATGCATTTGTTATACAGCTCGACCAGATTTATATTTCATATTTTGTGGTAGTTGTTGGTTGGATGGTATCGTCCATTCAATTAATTTATTACTTTTGCCATGTTAGGCTTTAACTTCAACAAATTCCAACTTTTTCATACATTCTTGTCCGTTTTGTCAATTTTTCTCTTCGAAATCCCCACATACTTACCCAAGCTGTGCGTTTGATAATTGTTAATTTCATTACTTTAACCGTTCGAGTATTTATTTCGCGAAATAAAAAAACTATAAACTGGGTTTAAATTAAAATATGCTATTATTTGTTGTTTTTACAATGTAAAAACTACGCATAATAAGTAATGGTCACTGACACGAGCAGTCCATGCTCTGCAGCGTAGCGTGCGAATGTTATCGACAGCTTTCGAAAGCCTCAGAGCCAATAATGCAATTGTGAGAAAAAAATCATAAATAATAGAAAAGTAATACAGAAATAAAATGAATTACCAAAGCAAATATTGTTACGGTTATGCAATTATGAAATATGGTTATCGATTTTTTTTATTTTTAGCCATAGCTCTTGAGCAATGCCTCTTAAGAAGTCTGTAACACTTAAAGTTTGTGTGTGAGAAAAAAATCATAAATAATAGAAAAGTAATACAGAAATAAAATGAATTACCAAAGCAAATATTGATACGGTTATACAATTATGAAATATGGTTATCGATTTTTTATTTTTAGCCATAGCTCTTGAGCAATGCCTCTTAAGAAGTCTGTAACACTTAAAGTTTGTGGTGCATTTTATGTTTTAAATAAAGTTAAATGTCGGCGAACATGCCCTTTTTTAAAGTTAGTTAGGCAGCGCGTTAGTTTGTAACACTAGCTTTTTGGTGTAGTTCATAGTGAATTTTATGTTAAAAATTAGTAACGGCGCCCTGTTTAGAAAGTCAGATTTGTATTGGGTTGCATGTTATTTGAAATTAGTAGGTTTGGGAAAAATAGGGTTATCTAAATTCTAACACATTTGAACACATCACAAAAAGTCATACTCATCATCAATATACAGTTAGCGGCATAAAGATAAACGCAAGTGAAGACATTATACTGCCAGTCAGAGTGTGTGCTATAAAAACTAGAAGTAGTAATGTTCTCAAGAAGTAACCGAAAGCTGCAATGTAGCAACGCGTATGCTCCAGGAACTTTTGTTCTAACCTGGTCATCTGGGAATTGTTCATCGAATAGCACAGACGTAAATGTAGTTTGGTACTAGAAATGTCCAAAACCCAAAAACGATGTTTCCCAAAAAACAGAATTTTGGGTTGTTTCTAAAAGAAAAAATCCGATTTAACCGACATTCCGCCGTATGCTTAAAAATAAAAAAAAATCGAGTCAACTGCTGATTCTAAGTCAATCTGTAAATGTAGATTGGTTAAATATTTTTGGTAGTTACGTATTCCGTACGTGCAAATTATAAATTTTTGGTTTCGGAGAAACTATATGACCATAGATGGCACTGGGGAAACAATTGATTCGGTCCTTTAATTTTGACAAATCACAAAAGTTAAACCATCTTAAAATTCGAATTAAAATATGTCGATGTTCGTAAGGAACTAATTGTTGGCTCTCATGGGACCTTTGACCTATGAGTCAAGACCTCAAATATAGTTAATTCATTCATAAATTGCCTTGCTTTTTAGTTTCCATGTGCCCATAGTTCAACAAGGAAGATTTTTGGACCCCGAGTGCAAAATTGTCTTAATCCTTAATCTAGGTACATAATATGATTTGTGTGAAAATTTTGCTGTTTCTGAATATCCATATGCCCCCAAAATTAGAACGGTCGTAGACCTAAGAGCTCATAGGGAAGGCCTCCCTCCAATACAGCCAAATCGTAAAATTAATGTCATATTAAGATTTTTCATAAAATTCGATTGTTTCTGAATAATCATATGCCCATTTTCGAAGGGACCAATTTTTCGGCACCCTAGGAACATAAAGTCAATTTTATATTCCACTTCGTTTGGATACAAATATCAATAATATTTACTTTATATGTATTTCGACGTGTTACCTACGGAATGACAAATTTATATAATCCAAACCCATAGTGGAGAGTAAAAAAGTTAAGTCCATTTATGACAAACTTTGTGGATGCGGTGGTGCTTGGTTGACCTTACTTCATTTATCCTTAGTGGCATGTGATTCATTTCTCTTAAATAAGTATAAAAATCAATTTGGTTTTACTTCCTAGTCCGCTAACGAAATGGCGCCCAACATAGTTTAGTAAAATTTAATCTATTTAATTATTTTTAAAAACCTTAGATATATTTTGGAGCATTATAACGGGTGATCAATCTAAAGGTGTTTTTTCTATAGGCGTCTTTTCGCAGATTACATGTGAGTTGTGTAATCTTTATTTTTTTCTTTTTAGTTTGTTGTTTGCCACTTGAAGGAAGTGAAACCAAACGAAGTTCCTGCGCGTCGCCGTATCAGTGTTTGAGCTCTTCTAAAGCTCTTTACGTTTTGGACCGGTTAGTTGGCCACCTAGATCGTGTGATATAAACCCTTCAGACTTTTTTCTTTGGGGCTACGTAAAGTCCAAAGTCTATGCTGACAAACCAGCTATGATTCCGGTTTTGGAAACGGGTGTCATTAACGCCAAACCGGTCGAAATGCTCGAATGAGTCATCCACAATTAGACGCTCAGAATGAATAGCCTCAGGAAGAAAACTATATTCAAAAACTAAATGGCATAAAATGTCCTCTCGAATGAATAATAAAGATTCCACACTTTATTTGAATTTTTGTATTTTTTATATTGGAAAAAAATACCTCTAGATTGATCACCTGATATAATTACGTGCAAATAATTAAAGGTAGCACTATATGTACCTATACTTTTTTATTTATTGTAACCACCAATTTAGGTAAAAAGAAAACTCTGCTCATGCAGAAACCTAATTCATATCAGAAGTTTTTGTTAAAAAACTATTTTCCTCTGAATTTAAACAAATTTCTTATTACCCTACAATTATACTTTAATATTAAAAATTATCATATCTAGATGTAAATTGTGTGATAACTTAGTTTAAGAAAGCCCATATTTTAAAAATAAAACTAAAATAAATAAAGGTGGACATTAACAAACAGCACAGAAACAAAGATAAAAAATGGAATTTAAAAGGCTTAAAGACTTTCGCCTAGATTGCCTTGGACTTTAATCTGAAACCATAAATTATACTTAAAATGTTGGCTTACACATGTCAAATTTTTTAGATTTTCGTTGAAAACTAAATGGCGTCCAACGCAATTTGCAATGAGGCCAATGATTTGAAATTTCCCAATAAACATTTAATGGTATTATTGAAAGTCATTAACACAACAACAAATGTCTTGAAACATAATGGAACTGAATCACCTTGAAGACCCTTCTCTAGACTCTTTTAGGGTTTATCTTTAAACCATGAAGTCTTCTTAAAAAATCTGGCTCCCTCTTGTTTCCTCCTTTTGATGTGGCATTTTCTCCAGAAATTTTCTGTATATCGTCTTGTGTGAATAAAGTATTAATCATTTACTTTATACAGATGTATATAAAGGGTGTCCCAAGAAGAACGCAATTTTTAAATCTGGCAACATTCGAAGTGTCATTGTTTGACATTTAAACAATTGTTATTGTTTGTTAGTAGAAGATACTACGTTAGTAAAAATGGAGCGCTACACGAAAGGGAGTTCGTTAATTGGGTATTGGAGAGACAACATGAAAATGCTGATTTTGCCGATAAAATCATCTTCAGTGACGAGGCCCATTTTCATCTTGATGGCTTCGTCAATAGGCAAAATTGTCGCATTTGGGGTGCGGAAAATCCTCGAGTGGTTCACGAGAAGCAAATGCATCCTCAACGTGTCACTGTGTGGTGTGGTTTTTGGGCTGGAGGAATCATTGGACCTTTTTTTATGAAAATGAGGCAGGTCAAGCGCAAACAGTCAATGGTGTTTGGTATCGTGAAATGATAACCAGTTTTTTCTTGCCTAGAATTGAAGAAATGAATGTGGAGGGCATGTGGTTCCAACAAGACGGCGCCACATGTCATACAGCCAGAGAAACAATTCAATTGATGCATCAGTCATTTACCGGTCGTGTTATTTCGCGTTTTGGAGATCAGAATTGGCCGTCTAGATCGTGCGATTTAACACCATTAGATTTTTTTCTTTGGGGTTTTTTGAAGTCGATGGTTTACGCGAATAAGCCGACGACGACTTAAGCCTTAAAAGACGAAATTGGACGCTGCATTAATGAAATACCGCAGCATTCATGCAAAACGGTCATTGAAAATTTCATTAAAAGATCGCGTGCATGCCAGCAAAGCCGCGGCGGCCATCTGCACGATATATTGTTCCATACATAACCTCATTCTGTCTACTTTACGATATAATAAAGTTTCACGATTTTTTCTTAAATATCTGTGTTTTATTTAAAATTTAAAAATTGCGCTCTTCTTAGGACACCCTTTATAAACAACAAAAAAGTTGAAGTAAAATGTAAACAACACGCTTATTATATACCGTTTTGTCGGTGTTGGTGAGCTGGGGTTGCAATGGTTTCATGCCCCGCCTTAATAACGGAATGGCTAACACCGGCAATGGCATGTATTCAAATCTTAGCCAGATATACTAGGGGGTTCCTTTACTCAGAAATTAAAGATGTAACGCAAAATAAAGCAACGCAAGTAAGGAAATAATTAAGTCGCTTAAATGTAGCTGGAGTTGCCGCTGCCGCTCTAGCTGTTGCTGCTTTCCTTTTCGAGTGAAATCGCTTATAAAATATTGCATATTTCATAGCAATTCATATGGGACTTGAACCAAGGGAAAATAACACTGAAAAAACAACAACATCCACCCTGTGAAATATTTCGGTTACATTCAGGATAAATTAGGTAATAATTTCTACAAACGCTCATGCATGCGTATTTCACCTACTCGCGTAGCGTTGTACACTCCCAGCCAGCCATCGATCGAGTGAGAGAGAGAGGCGTAATAAATAAAATGATCAAAATTTAATGGTACTTAATACGTTTTGCAGCAGGAAGGAGATGGCTAAAGGAGTGGAACGATATGAATGGTACCGTATGTGTATGACTTCATTTGTGGCATGCATTTGGGATTTGAAATTCAAAATTATGTTGGAACACGAATAATAGACTTATGATGTAAACATGAGCTATTTTATAAAAGTGTATTTCATACTAGTACAGTTACACGTATCACCTCGTAATAGTCAACTCAAAACTCAAATCGTTAGCTCCTTTTTAATGTTCTGAAATTTGAAAAATGTAATGAAAATTGGTTAAGTTTCATTTACAAATATGTTCCATCTTATTCCACTAACAAAAAATATTAGATCTCTAATATATTTTCAATTATTTATATCCAGCAATTCCAAATTTTACAAAGGTATCAGTCCAAGACTCTCCGACTAATTTCTAATTTTTTTTAAGGACGAAATAGCAAGGTTTAGTGCCAACTACTTAGACAGACTAAGTAATCACTCTAATGTTCTGGCTATATCTCTTTTAGATGACAGTAACGAGATTAAAAGACTAAAAATAAATCATATACTAGATCTCCCTTTTTTAAAATAAATGTATGTACTCGTACATAATTGCAATAATATAAGTTAACAATGTAAAATATATTAATGCTGAGGCCACTGGGTTTTAGCTATACTGTCATTAATTTATTTATTACTAAATTTGCTTATTATTTTTGTATATAAAATAGATGGCAAATAAATATATTGTTGAAAAAAAAATATTTATAGGTAAACTTGCAAGGTCGATCTGCCTTTTCTTACTTACTATTAATGGCAATCACTTGGGTTCAAGAAAATTCAAGCTATACCTACGAAGTTAATTTTCTTAACTCCTGTTTAGTTTTTCTCCGAAATAATTAGTTAGCAACATTTATTTTTTTTATTTTTCGTACATTTCTAAAAATTTCTCTGTATTTTCTTTACATACAAATAACGCCATAGTGATCTTAGTATAATTCTGCTTTAATATTGTGATGGTGGTTCAAAAAACTTTTGGGAAATGTGTTTAAAATGTACCATAGTTAGGTTAAGTCCCACATATACTGTTATTTTACACCTGTATGAAAAAAAATAATTTCACCATTATAGTTCATTAATATATTTGTTGTATCTCTAACTTTGTAATAAAATTCCCTGTAGCACAGATTTACTCCAAAAATAAAAGAATTTTGACACGTGTTTAAAAAATTTGGAAGAAAATAATTTACAATTTTGTTTAATTGTTTAAAATTTAAAAACAAATAGACTTTTGAATTTCGGCCACTTTAAAGTTTATAAAGTATACCATTTATTACAGATTGCGGAATCTTTTAATAAGGCAATCAATCACAATATCTTTTAAAAGTCAAAATACTTAGTAGGGATATAAATACTGTTACAACATTGAACACACCCATTTCAATAGTAGAACTGAACATACCCCGTTAATGTCATGTGGGTTTGAAAGCTAACCTTAATAGTGTTAGTCTGTAACGGGATTTTAAAATTGTATCAACTTTCATCATGGAGTGGTCAGATAATGAGAACCGTATCGCTGTAATAGCGCTTTTCAAGTGTGAAATGAAAAAAATCGATATTTTCAAAACGTTTCGGCCACAAGGGATTAGCCGCATGTTCGTCTACCGATGCATACAACTGTTTGAGGAGACTGGATATGTAAAAAACCGACACCGGTCGGGCCGCCCACGCTCTGTTCGAACACCGCATGTCATCAAAGTCGTTTAATCAAGAATTCACGGAAATCCGCTCCGAAAACATAAAATTATGGCCCGTGAGATGAATATCAACCAAAAGTCCACGAGTCGAATCCCTAAAAAAGACTTGGGACCTGGGGCTTTCAAACGACGTACCGGTCATTTATTGACTGCAGCTTTAAAAAAAATAGGATTGACAAATGCAAACGTCTTTTGGTGAAGCACGCTGATAACGTGGACAGAAAAATTTTGTTCACCGATGAAAAAATTTTTACCGTTCAGGAAAAATTTAACAAGAAAATGATAGAGTGTATGCGCGGTTATCTAAGGAAGCATCTGAACTGATCCCAAATGTGGAAAAGGGTCATCACCCAGCTTCAGTCATGGTTTGGTAGGGTGTCTCTTACGATGGGGTCACTGACCTGCATTTCTGCGAACAAGGAGTAAAAACATCGGCCAAAGTTTACCAAGAAACCGTTTTGGAAGCGGTTGTGAAGCCTCTTAACAATTCCCTGTTCTAAAACCAGCCATGGACTTTCCAGCAGGATTCTGCGCCGGCCCATAAGGCTAAAACGACCCAGGCCTGGCTTCGAAACAATTTGGACTGCCTGAGGGTCATTCTTCCTCTGAACCAGCCATGGACTTTCCAAGGCTAAAACGTCCCAGGCCTGGTTTCTAAACAATTTACCAGCGTTCATTTCCTCTGAAGAATGGCCCTCAGGCAGTCCAGATTTTAACCCATTGGATTACAAATTGTGGACAGTTTTAGAGGACAAGATTTGTCAAAAAAGGTACCTCAACATTGGATCTCTTAAGAATGCTTTGGTTCGAGCTGTGGCCAATTTTCCAATGGACGAGGTCCGTGCAGCTATGGACAATTGACGAGTGCGACTTAAGGCGTGTGTAAAAGCAAAAGGCGGACATTTCGAATATATGAAAAAAATATTTGGTCCAAAAACGTTCAGTACTTTTTATTTTACAGCATAAAACGTGTGTAACAGTATTTATTTCCCTACTAAGTAAAATGCCATCTTATCTAGTGTATTAATATTTTTGAATCAAAAATTACATTACGTAGTTGAAAATGCTGTGTCCCAACCTTTTGTGTAATTTTAACCTAATACAGTAATTAATAAATTACTTGTCATTAATTTCATTTTGTTAAAGTTAAAGACGACTTTTGGCTCGGCTCTTTTGAAGGAAATAATTGCACCGCTTGTCTGATCTGCCATTTTTATTACCAACCGTTTCAGAGCATAAACATCTTCCTCTGCAAAATTCCAGACACATAGCTTTACAAATACGAGGTGTATTTTGTTTTACATATACGAACATGGCTGGATCGCCTTAGATTCTAAAGACGATTTAGCATATATTAAACTTGTGGGTTTTCTGATCTGTATTTTGAGTTATTGCAAATGGAATGACATAGAGCATATGTATTCCAACCTTTGATGTTGGGATTAAAACCTTCTAATTACATGGGAATTAATTATTAATTTTGGCAAATTTTATAAGGACATTTACTCATATTCTTATGAGTAGGGAACCTTTGACCACAAAAGAGGTCCAATTCCACTCTTCCATTCATATATACAATGTCTTTAAAGTTTTCTACAAATTTTTGAAATGATCGATTGTTCAGCTTTTCATTGCAATTCTATTTTGATTCACTTATATGAACTATTATGAGTAGTCTAAATAATTGCAAGGAATGTTGTGGAGAATCAAAGTAACTGATTACTTTGATAAAAGCATGATATAAAACTGTCTTATCTGTTTCAATTCCGTTTAGTTCCTCATCTTAAGTATACCAAGTTTTCAACAAATTATCTAGCAATTTAATTTTTTAGATTTCATTAAATTTTTAAAAATTTGCAATATGATATGTTCGCAAAAAAATCGTATTCGGCTCCAAGTCTAAATTTCAAAAAACAGTGTTTCATTTTCACTTTGTTTCATTACTAATAGCTATTAGTTTTGTTGTCCTTTTTAAATAATTTCAAGGAAACTTATAGTGTTTAGACAGTGTGATATATTGAGAATAATGGCAATTCACATAATAGTCATTTCCATTATATTAATAAAGGGATAATGCGAGATAAATAAAGAGATAATGAAAACGTTTTTTTTGGCTTTCTGTGACGTTTAAAAAACAACGTTTTTTTTCACAAATGAAGGTGAATTTGGTGTTTCATTTTTATCGCGTAACAGTATTGCTAATTGTTTATCGAAAATGTTTTTTGAATTTAAGACTCTTAAGCTGTGTTGCCGCTGGACAATTTCTTTCCGAACAAAATATTACCAAAAACCGACTAGAACGACCAGAAATCGACTGTTTCCGACAAAATCGTTAATGTATTCATAATAGCGGTTTTTAGGTTAAGCCTCGACAAATAGGACTGAATTACAAAACCGCAATAGTTAAGTCATTTAATAGCTTAAAGTGGCAGTATCTATTAGTCTCCATGCTAATTACTGAAAACGCGCCAACAAATTACTTTTCTAAAATGTTGTTTCCAAAATCGAGACAAGCTGAATAGACGCTTTTTGTTAAAAAATTACTTAACTCTTGCGGTTTTACTATTTATTTATATATTTTATTTTTTTTTGTTAATTTACTTCATTGTTATATATTTAGTCTTATTTAACAGATAATAATAAGAGGCAAAAATCTAACAAACTAAAATTTTGTAATTTTTTCCGAATCCGACCAAATCGGCAACACTGGTCATTAATAAATAAATGTTGGATATTCTCAAACTTTTTCGATTCCGTTTCGTCCAACTTTAGTGATTTAAAAGTGCTTAATATTTTTACGATATTTTGAAGAAAATTCTTATCTAAATTTGTTTCCACTAATTTCTTAAAATATTTCCAATCCCATTTTGTTTCAGTGGCAAAAAAAACAGTTTCAACGAGTTATTAGGATTACCTAAATACTGTTGTATTAGGCTTAAAAATTATTAATCTAAAAATTTTATGACTTATTGGTTGCTGTCCTTGTTTTTGCGGACTATCACCATTTATTAGCCTTCCTTTAAAACTCTACTGTTTTAAAACTCTACAAGAACCTACAATTTATATTGTCATAAATTATATTTCCATAAATTAAAATTACGAATAAAACACAAAAAGCTCCTTTACCCCTTTTTCTCCATGAAAAGTAAACTGTAAATAATTAATTATTTTCTCTTTGATTTAATTATAGAATTCACTGTTGACAGGACGTATACCGGTAGCCTCAATGAAGGGTCCAATTACACGCGGCCTTTTATGGCAACAACCCTTTCGTCGGTTTTCACAATGGGAGCAAAGGTATGTACTACAGTACAACATTGCAAAACGGTATGCAAAATGTGTCCAATGCCAACTCTTCCCACCCATCCAACATCATGAGGAAGACGGAGGCATGAGTCACACATACGGGACCAGGTTGGTATGGACTTGTGTGTGTTTAAGAAGGAGTCTGTTTATTGGACACGCTTTTCATATACATTTTATTTCACATTCGTTGCTGTTGTTCTCTGCAAAAAGCTTTAGTATTTTAATTGGTGACAAATGATAGACAGGTCAGCGCGTCACTTTTACTCTCACCCTCACTTTTAGCTGGCAGAGCTTGTTCAAGGTTTTCACATGACCCAGCCTTCTACATGTGCGAGGGTTGCTATATTTATTTCTATACATTTGACATTTTCATTGGAAAGTTTCCATTGGAAAGTACGACCCAAATTTGTGTTGTTTACAGTGACTTGAAAATATCAATTTGGCCAAAAAAATGGAATTAGCTCGTGAACATTTTCGTGCGATCATTTTTTACAACTTTTGACGTGGACTATCACGACAAGAGGGGTTTGATGAACTTAAATCATTGTATGACGATGAAGCGCCATCCTTTAACACTGTGGAAAACTGGTTTAATGAATTCAATCGTGACCGACGCTCGCTCAAAGACGACGGTCGCGAAGGTCGTCCAAAAACGACCATTGTGCTAGAGGGCATTGATGCCGTGCGTATACCGATAATGCAAGATACCGTGAGATAGAGGCATCCTTGGGCATTTCTTCCACAAGCAAACATTCGATATTACAAAAACTGTTAAAAAGGTTTGTTCTCATAATTTGACAATCGCTCAAAAAAGGCTCGTGTCGATTGGTGCAAAGAAATTTTGAAAAAAATACGATCGCGCTGCTTCCAAACGACGTTTATAAGATCGTCACAGGTGACGAATCATGGATCTATGCGTATGAGCCCGACACAAAACAGCAATCGACCGTGTGGGTCTTCGAAGACCAGCCAAATCCAACGAAAGTTGTTCGTGGAAGAAGCACTTCGAAGCAAATGGTCGCCTGTTTCTTGGGCAAAAGTGGTTATGTGGCGACTGTTCCGCTGGAGCAAAGTAGGACGTTCAATTCTGAGTGGTACACTACAATTTGTTTGCCTGAAGTCTTCGGAGAAATTCGAAAAACGAACAAGAGAAGACGAATCAGTGTGCACCATAACAATGCGAGCTCAAACCAGTGCATTTTGACCAGCCAAACGGCGAATTGAGGGGTCATCCGCCGTACAGCCCTGATTTGGCACACAATAACTTCTTTTTTATTCCCGCACATCAAGAGAAATATGACTGTTCAACGATTTTCGTAGCCAGAAGATGCTGTTGAAGCGTTCAAAAACCATGTTTTGGCGGTGTCTCAATCGGAGTGGAAAAAGTGCTCCGACAATTGGTTTGAGCGCATGCAAAAGTGTATAAATCATGCTGGAGAATATTTTGAAAAACAACAAAACCATTTTTAAAGATAAATATTCGCATTTTCATTAATAGGCCAGAAATATATATAGCAGCCCTCGTATATACCCGCACCAGTGCATACTGGTCGCTGCAGGATATTGATCAATGTGTATGTGTTCTCCTTTTTACATTTTGAGTGAATTGTTTTAAATAATTAATGAAGACCTGATAAAACGTTTTGCCCTCCTTTGCCTCAGGTCACTCACAATCGTTCGTCAGGTCGACAGTTGTCAGCACAAATGTGGCAAAAAGCTCAAAAAAAGTAATATTGGAAATTGATATAAATGGAAATGTAATCGATTTGCTGTCTTTGAATATATTCCAGCGTCAGTTGAAAAGGGGGCTAATGATTTTGATGTTGAGGCATTGGTGATTTAAAAAGTGTGTGGAGATGTTGGCAATTTGTAAAGTTTAAGGCAAAGACACGTATTGAAACGAATGAATTTAATATTGCTTTGCTCGAGATATAAAAGAAACTTATGTTTTTTCAATGATAAAGGTAGAGTTTTTCGATTAAATAGTAAGGATCGTAATGGAAATGAAACACATGTTATGTTTTATAGCATTTCCCTTTACATAATTCTCTCAACGTGTTCTGAAGGATCAAACAAAGGGATAGTATAAAATAAAGTGTGGTCCAACCATAATGCACAATATAAATTGTGAGTCATATCATAACATCAGGTTTTTTGCCCAACTTAATGTGTCATTTCTTTGTTTTAGTATTTGAAAAAGTAAAGCATGGAGAGTTACCAAATAAAACAGCACTTTTAAGATTGCAGAAGCCTTTTAAAAAAAATGGACATTCATATCTAAATGCATTTTGTGTACTTCGAGACTTTTTTGGTCAGCATAATCGACAAAAGTTCAGCAAACCAGGTCTGTAGGAAATGTAAAAACATCTGTGCATGCTCGCCCAGTTCGTTCTGTATTCTGGACGAACTTCTTCGAAAATAAGGTCAGCCAAACAGTTACTGTGAATAGTGTTCGTTATAAAGAGACAATAACGAACTTCTTATGGCCAGAAATTGAAATTATGGACCTGAACGATATATGGTTCCAACAGAATGGTGCCACTTACCACACAGCCGACGAAAAAATGGCTCTTTTGAGCGATAAATGCAATGGCCATGTAAACTCACCTCGTGGCGATGTTAATTGGCGGCCATGATCTTGTGATTTGGCACCGTTGGACTTCTTTCTTTGAGGATATTTAAAAGGAAAAGTGTACGTCAATGAGCCAAGAATAATACAGAAGCTAAAGAAAGAGATACTTTGGTACATTAATGACATTGAACCTATACTTGTAGTGTCTTGGAGTCATTGAAAATATGGACCACCGAAGCCGTGGCGAGCGTTTGATCGATATTTTCTTTAGCACATAATAGTCACAGATCTATTGTAAAAAAATATTAAGATAATTCCCTGAAGAGTTTTTTTTACAATACAATTAGTTTAAGTTGAACCGCCTAATACATTCTTGATCGACGTAAAATCTCTAAGACAATCTCGAAATGTCCGTACGTCCATGTGAATGTTGGAAGCACGATAGCGGGCGAATGAATCCACCTAGGATCCTGAAATTTTGCATGATGGTGGCTTATGATCATAAGCTGTTTAGAATTGTATATGGGCTTAGTCGTCCTGGGGGAAAAAAAGTTTCTCTTTAGGGAATTAGAGGTACCTCGGTAAAAAGTGTACTTTATTAAAATTTGCTTGAGCATTTGCTTAGCACCTGATAATTTTTGTGGATGAACATTGGACGCACTAAATGCTTTAAGGAAAGGCATTGCTGCTAGACTTTTTGGTTAGTCAAATTAAAGCAAATTTAGCTTTGAATCCAAATATAGAACAATCTTGTTGTTATGGTTGACTTTTATGAGCTTAGCCAAAGGAAAACTTAATGGGATGTAAGAGATCTTAAAAACTGATATAAGGTTGATTCTGAGATTATGGGCCACTTTGCTGTCCTTGGTTGTTTCAAGCGGGAAAAATAAAATATATTATACTATATTATTTACTATACAATAGTAAATCTTAATATGAACTTTAAAGTCTTTAAAATTGTTTTTTTAAAAATTTATTGGTTCGTCAAAAAATTTCCTTCCACCGAACATAACATGTGCTTCATTTCCATTACGATCTTTACTATTTACTCTACCTTTATCTGGTGGTGGCTTATGATTATCCAAAATTACTTTTTTTTTGAGATTTTTGCCACATTTGACAACTGTCGACCTGACGAACGATTGTGAGTGACCTGAGGCAAAGGAGGGCAAAACGTTTTATCAGGTCTTCATTAATTATTTAAACTGAGGTATTTTTTTCTTCTTTTTTCTATCAACTTCTATGGTCTTTTGAACATAAATTTGCAATTTTCATAAAAATCGTACAACCCAATATATGGGCCGGGAGTAACTGGTTAAATGGCAAAAAACAGTCCGTCCTTTGCGATTCCACATATCCAGGTTCTACTGTATTTTGTTTTGACACGTGACTATCTGCATTGTTTCAAAAGAGCATCCGGCTCAGTCAATGAACGTGCCTCCGACATGGGACAATTTATCTTTAAGGTAACACAGTAAACCAAATTTGCCGACAATGTCTGATATTAGACAAATATGAACAATATCTGAACCGAAATGGTCAGGAATTCTGTTCGATTTGTCTGAAGATTTTTTTTTCAGAGAAGTAGTTCAGAATTTTTGTCAATCCTCTGATATGTTTTTCGTTTCGAACTCGGTAAGAAATCGGAACATTTTGCCGATTGTCGTACAGAATTCTGAACGTTTGGTTTGCTGGGAAGTTTCATACGAGATTCTACTTGTGTTACTTTTAATGGTCGTCGAGCCTTTATGCATAAACACACACACAAAAGAAAAACTTAACTCAAGTAGAGGACAAAGCTTATTCTTGAACGCTTACAAATAATTCTTGAGATGGCTTTAAAAGATGATTATCGCCTTTTTGCTGCTGTTGCATCACCCATATATCGTGATTTATCTTCAAATAAACAGAAAGCGAAATACTTGCGAATCTTAGGCTGGGGAGAAAGAGATGAAAGAAACAGCAGAAAATTCCCACCAGCATCCCACGACAGCAGTTAACAACAGCGTCATGACGATGTTCATCATCACAAGTACCAGCGTCGTGAAATCATTGAAAATGCATTAGGTTCAGCTGTTTTCCGATTGTGCAACTGCTGCCTGATTTTATATTATTCTCGTTTTTGTTTCAGCTGTTTCTCAGTGTTCATTTTCATGTGGAATAATCATGAAGATGAACACTGGCGCCGTAAACACAACGACATCGCCTTTAAATTTCAATTCATTCACCTTTTGACTCTTTTTTATGACTTCATTTCAGCTCCATCGACTTTGTTTCGTATTTTTATGGCTCATTCAAATGTTAATTTTCTTTTCAAAATTAAAGTCAGTAAGTCAGTCGGTGTGATTTGCCAACCCTTCTCCGCTTAAATTGCCTGGCGGTTGCGGTGATACTTAAAGGTAAAGTTAGTGCAAATTCATTGCAAAGTTGTATTAGAGCCTGATTTTTTTCAATTCGAATTTTTATATTTATAATTTGAAATGCAGTGTCAAATGTTTAACGATATATGGGCTTTCGTTTGGTTTGGAATGAATATGTAAAAACGAATTTATAGCCAAAAAAAAGATTGGCGTGTTTTTGCCGCGAACAGGCAAAAAATGAGATTACAATGAAATAATCACTCAGTTAAAGTAAAAATCCATGTCGGAATTTTTAAATCGCAGGTTTAATAGCATTTGCGAGATTCGAATTTACAACAATGTTGCATTTGTTAATAGGAAAAGTAAACGATACGAATTGGAATGGAACCCTGTGGAAATAAAGATATTATCTAATAAGCAGGTGAAACATATTTCATAGACTTAATACGTTATCTCATTTATATACAAAATACTTAAAAAGAAATAAAACATAATAAAAAAGGAATAAAAAAGACTTAATGCGCTAAAGCAGGATTTTAATTTATTATTTTTCAACAACTTTTGTCAGTTTTTTTTCTTTAAATGAAGAGTAATAAGAACAAATGCTCTATTGCAAGTACGAGTGGCAGTTTCCTGTCATTGTGGATTTGTGATGGTCTCGCTTACGAGTACTTTTGCTGGTAGGCAGTTCAATAAAATTTCCGCCAAGGAAAATGATCTTGTTGGGGCTTTAGAGATTTTAATATAGCTTTCCATAAGGCTGCTATATATATTTCTGGCCTAATAATGATAATGTGAATATTTATCAACAGAAATGTTTTTATTGTTTTTCAAAGTATTCTCCAGCATGATTTATACACTTTTGCAAGAGCTCAAACCAATTGT
The DNA here is from genome assembly GCA_963513945.1 of Hydrotaea diabolus. Taxonomy (NCBI): domain Eukaryota; kingdom Metazoa; phylum Arthropoda; class Insecta; order Diptera; family Muscidae; genus Hydrotaea; species Hydrotaea diabolus. The sequence continues at coordinate 14,284,485 of OY740717.1, read as the reverse complement.
CGAAGCACTTTTTCTACTCCGATTGAGACACCTCCAAAACATGGTTTTAAACGCTTCAACAGCATCTTCTGGCGACGAAACTCGTTGTCCACGCATTTTTTTTTTTGATCTGCGGGAATAAAAAGAAGTCATTGGGAATAAAAAGAAGTCAGGGCTGTACGGCGGATGGCCGTACAGCCCTGATTTGACCGGCGTTTTGGCCGGTCAAAGGGGCGCTGGTTTGAACCGATGTGTGTCAGCTCGCTTTGTCATGGTGCACAATGATTTGTCTTCTCTTGTTCGTTTTTCGAACTTCTCCGTTTTTCGAACTTCTCCGAAGACTTCAGACAAACAAATTGTAGTGTACCACTCAGAATTGACTTCCTACGTCAAGCAAACCCGTCGCCACATGAAAAGTTTTGCCGAAGAAACAGGCGACCATTTGCTTCGAATTTCGTTAGATTTGGCTCGTCTTTGAAGACCCACACGGTCGATTGCTGTTTTGTTTCGGGCTCATACGCATAGATCCATGATTCGTCATCTGTGACGATTTTGTTTTTGATCTGCGGGAATAAAAATAATTCATTGGGTGCCAAGTCAGGGCTGTAAGGCGGATGGCCCATCAGTTCGGTGTTTTGGCCGGTTTGGGCCGATGTGTGAGAGCTCGCTTTGTCATGGTGCACAATGATTTGTCTTCTCTTGTTCGTTTTTCGAACTTCTCCGAAGACTTCAGACAAACAAATTGTGGTGTACCAGTCAGAATTGACTTCCTACGTCAAGCGAACCCGTCGCCACATGAAAAGTTTGGCCGAAGAAAGAGGCGACCATTTTCTTCGAATTGCTTCTTTCACGAACAAATTTCGTTAGATTTGGCTCGTCTTTGAAGACCCACACGGTCGATTGCTGTTTTGTTTCGGGCTTATACGCATAGATCCATGATTCGTCATCTGTAATGATCTTATAAACGTATTTTAAAGCACAGCGATTGTCAAATTGTGCGGGAGCCAACGAGAATAAAACCTTTTTACGGCCAGGTGTTCATGCAATATCGAATATATAAGTATTCTGGTGGAAGAAATGCCTAAGGATGCCTCTACCTCACGGTATGTCACATGACGATCTTGCTTTATCAGTTCACGCTCGGCATCAATGTTCTCTGGCACAACGGCCTTTTTTGGACGACCTTCATCTTTGAACGAGCGTCGGCCACGATTGAATTCATTAAACCAGTTTTTCACAGTGCTAAAGGATGGTGCTTCTTCGCCATACAAAGATTAAAGTTCATCGATGCACTTTTGTCGTGATAATCCTCGTCGAAAATTGTGAAAAATGATCGCAGGAAAATGTTCACAAGTTAATTGCATTTTTTTTTTGCCAAATTGATTTTTTGAAATCACTGTAAACAACATAAATGATGGTCGTACGTCAAAGCGTTTTGAGTACATCTAAAAAATTTCAAACTTTCCCATGGAAATGTCAAATGGCGCCAGACAAACGTTAGTGTTGCCTAGGCCAGAAATATATATAGCAACCCTCGTATAAAGAAAGGAATAACAAAGACTTAATGCGTTAAAAGCTGGATTTTACATTTCTCTTTTGTAAGTGCGAGTGGCCATTTTCTTTCAGCCAATACTCTGAAGTGTAAAACCTATGAACGTTACCTCTTAAGCTCCGAAATTTTCTACATTTTGTCATTAATAAATATTGAGATAAGGGACGGGCGCAAGGGCTATGCCATTAAGGCCCATATCGGGCTCAATGGCATCGTCACTAAATTGCCCCATTTGGGCTGAAGAGCAACCAGAAGAGGTTTCAAAGGTGCCATTATACCTACACGCAGAAAAAAAGTATGGTTGTGGTGACAATATTCGAAGAGGATAATACTATTGTTGGGTATATGGTTGTGGTACAACAATATTATGATCCTTACAACAATAGTATGATTCAAATACAACCATACTATGATCCTCACAACAATAGTATGTTTCACACATAACCATACTATGATCTCCACAACCATAGTATGATCCTCACAACCATAGTATGTTTCATATACAACCATAGTATGATCCTCACAACCATACTATGATGCACACGCAACCATGTTATAATCCCTACAACCATAGTATGATCACACCAATATTATTTATTAGAATTTGGTTAAGTTGTCAACAATAGATTTGAATTATGAAAATTATTCATAAATAGATTTAATTCAAAATAATAGGGAGTGATTTTTTTCACAGTAGAAAGAAATAAGTTTAAACAAACGTAAGTGTTTTTTATTAAAAATATTTCCGTTAAACAAAGCCAAAGCAGCTTGTTTAAAAAATTTTAATTTCGATAAAAAAGTACTATTATTGCATTAGATCCGTACCAATAACATTTGTTCTAAAAAGCATATTTAAATGAAGAAAAATTACAATCATACAGTATGATTGCCGTAATCATATTATGGTTAAGATAAAACGCAAAACACAATACTTTTGTCGCAACAACCATATTTATATTGTTGCTATAACCATATTTTCATTATTAAATTTGGCAATAATACTATTGTTAAATTTCAACAATATTAATATTGCAGCAATTATACTATTGTTAAAAATAAATTCAGTTAACAATGCTATGGTTGCGACGAACATACTTTTATTGCGGAGAACATATTATTATTGCCGTGACCATGTAGTAACCATGTTTTTTCTCTGCGTGTAGAGAAAACCACCGTTTGGTGCGATTTTTGGGCTGTTTGATTCATTGGTCAATATTATATGATGGCCGGAACGTAACCATAAATAATGCTCGCTATCGCTCTTCGATATCGGCTTTTTTGCTACATGAAATTGAAGATCGTAATCTTGACCGCATTTGGTTTCAACAGGACGGTGCCATCTACTGAGAGGTCATTTCAAAAAGCACCTAATTTCTCGATTTGTAGTTGGCCGGCTAGATCGTGTGATATCACATCTACAGAATTTTTTCTTTGGGGTTACGTAAAGTCCAAAGTCTATGACGAACCAGCTACGATGCAGGTTTTGGAAGCCAGCATTTAGCGTGTCATTAATGCCATATCGGTCGAAAAGCTCCAACGAATCATCTAAAATAGGACCCTCAGAATGGACACCATGAGGTGTCCAAAAATAAAATAACCTTTCGAATGAACAATAAAGATTCTACACTTGCTTTGAATTTTTGCATTTTTTATTTAAAAAAGAACTCTAAATTTATCACCCGATATTCATTTGCTTTTAAGCGTTTTTTTCACATATTATAAAACCATTAACCTGACAGCTTAGTTTTTAATGAATAAGACCTTTAAAAGCGACAAAAAATTAAGACTTAATTGCGCCCCACTATAATTAACCTTTTTCACACTTTTGGATACACAGTGCGAAAGCAAAAAAATACAGACAAAAACACATAACGTGCCATGCTAGTCGTCAGAGTGTCAGATCGTTAAAACTTTGACTTCAAACAATCCCATAAACAACACTAATTTACAATATATTGAACATTTAATATCAAAATCATTTAACGATAGACATTTTTTAACACAAAGATGATCATAAAAAAACAAACAAAACCAGGCGACATGGAAACAAATGGCAAAAACCAGCAATCAACAACAACCATTAACAGTTGGGAACAAGAATAATGTCAGAATAACAAACAGCTGCTACGAAACTGAACCCAGCACTGACCTTAGACACAGTGGGTGGGAGTGGGTCATGAGGATAAGGTTCAAGTGACTGAATCATGACTAGCGGTGTAGCGGGTGAATGAATAACAGTGGGTAAACCACACGTGTACAAATCGATCACCACTGACCTAGCAGAGGAATGAAGGTTGGTAATGGTCTCATAGCGGGGTCTTTCGGTTTTTCTAAACACATTTATTGATTAAATTTCAATATAAAAAATGAGAGGTACTTTCGTAACTTAAAGTGTTACTAGGCTTAAATTTTCTTGCCCTGCAAGAACATGTTGGCGTTTAAGCTTAAGAAGCAACCGAGTGAACTGCTGTTAAAATAACTATTTTTTGTTAACATAAACAATGGCTATTTTTTAACAAATATCTAGCAAGAAAAATTGATTATTTTCAGAAGGTTAAAAGTAACTGCCGTTAAGGAAAGGCATTGCTTAGAAATAAACGAAACTCTAGAACAGCGAAAAGGAAACGCAAACCATTAAATAATTTTTTCCACACTCTTTTTAATCTGTGCAGTCATAGGTGCCTGGAGCGATGCTCAAGCAATAGGAACAGGTTCTTACCCTACAAAAACTTAGTAAGTAAAACTAAGTATCATTACTAGATAATGACACTCATAACCCTTATCACGAATTTCAAGCAAAAATTATGATTTACAAATAACACAGTACAACAGCCAATCTGGGGGGTGAGAAATTCCATGTCAGGGTAATGGTACTAAGTCAGTATATTAAAACCCTCAAAGGGTTTTGCGTTCGTATGTGCCAGTTTTTTTTATGACCTCTTACATTTTTTCCTTATCTTGATGTTTTTTCGCTTAGTTGTAAAATGTTGGCAAAAAAGTAGTTTGACATAACTCGAGAACGACTAGTTCGATTTTGCTGAAATAAATTGAGAAAAATTAATAATTATATTTTCTTTAATCCAATAATATACTGTTTCTCTACCAAATCAACATTTTTGCAATTAGAAATAAATTTATGAAGAAAATTTTGGCAAAATTTTTATTTTTTTTTATTTTTAAAACATATAAATCCCACACGGAAAAACGTGTAGAGTCTTATAACTTTCACTTAAAGTCACATAACCTATTAACAAAATGCGACATAGATCATAGAAATCGATTAACGCGTTCTGCTTTTATTTACAATTAAGTAACTTCACTCTGACTTGGAATTTCTCACCCCCCAGACAATAACCCCAAAAATGTTCCACAGTGTAATGGGTGACCAATATAGAGGTATTTATTTTCAATATAAAAAAATTAAAAAATTCAAATCAAGAGCGGAATCCTTGTTGTTCTTTCGTAAGGTTATTTTATTTAATTTATTTTTTGATCATAATTTCTTTCATATGGGGCCTCATGGTGTCCTTTCTGATGGTCTTATTTTGGATGACTAGCCATACTGGTCGAAATGCTCGAAAGCCGTGGTTTACGCGGTGTCTGCCTTTCCATGCAAAACAATACAGAAAAGGAAAAAAATAGCAGAACTCAATCTGTGAAAAAAAACCTAATTGAAAAAATCCTCTAGATTAATCACCCATTACAAATTTGAAAAAATATGGACCGATGATTTCACCAGACCACAAACCGCACAAAACCGTGGTTCGTAAGTCTTTCCATGACTCACGCTTTATCTGTGCATAAAACCCTATTGAAAAAATACCTCTAGATGGATCACCCTATACCTACACTAATAGTCGTGAATAAATGTTTACTTTTTACAGAAGGTGTTTTTTCTCTCTCGAGAGCGGTTCGGAAACTTTTTAGCCTAGCACAAAAAGCGCGGTATAAACAGAAAAAAGTTAAGTGTTTTGGAAACTTCCTATGAACGCATGTTAAATTTTGTTTCGATCTGGCAACTCCTTCATATAGAAACAGGTGTTTACAAAAGACGCATCCGCGATTTTTTTACAATGGAAAAATTAGAAATGCGTGGTGTCATTAAATATTTACATAAAAAAGGTTTATCGGGACAAGAAATTCATAATGATATCGTGAATGTGTTAGGTGAAAGAGCTCCTTCATATGCAACAGTAAAAAATTGGGTTGCTGAATTTAAACGTGGTCATACAAGCATTGAAGATGAACCACGTAGTGGAGTCCAAAAACAGCAACAACAACAGAAATTGTAGTCAAAGTGCATGATATGGTATTAAATGATCGACGAATAAAAGTGCGTGAAATAGCTAATTTCATGGGCATCTCAAATGATCGAGTCCATTTAATTTTGCCTGAAGAACTACAGAAGAAAAAGCTTTCTGCAAGATGGGTGCCGCACTTGTTAACAGTCGACCAAAAACGCATAAGAATGAACATTTCTCAAGCTTGTTTGGATCGTTTTCAGTGAAATAAAATGGATTTTAAGCGTCGTTTCATAACTGTTGATGAGACATGGATCCACCACTATACTCCAGAGACAAAAGAACAATCCAAACAATGGACTGAAGCTGGAGGAAGTGCCCCAAAGAAGGCAAAAACAATTCAATCGGCTGGTAAGGTTATGGCAACGGTTTTTTGGGTCTTCAAAGGTATTTTATTGATTGACTATCTGCAAAAGGGTAAAACAATAAATTCAGAGTACTATTGCAACCTTTTAGATCAATTAAATGTACAAATTCGAGAAAAACGTCTTGGCTTACAACACAAAAAAATAATTTTTCATCAAGACAACGCACCAGCGCACAAGAGTGTTTTAACAATGGCTAAAATCAACGAATTAAAATACGAGTTGCTTGACCATCAACCTTATTCTCCTGATTTAGCTCCCAGAGACTTTTACCTGTTCCCAAATCTAAAAAAATTCCTTGATGGCAAGCGTTTTACCTCAAATGAAGATGCAATTACAGTTGTAAACCACTATTTTGAAGACCTTGAGGAAAACTATTTTAATCAAGGGATAGAATTGCTAGATAAGCGTTGGACTAAGTGTATTGAAGTTTCAGGAGATTATATTGAAAAATAAAAATATTTTTGAAAAACTAACTATTCTCTTTCATTGATAGGCTAAGAAGTTTCCGAACCGCCCTCGTACCTCTTCTTTTACATGTTTAAACCCTCCAATGAAGAGTGAATGGTATACCAACTTTGTCATTCCGTTTGCAACACCACATAATGTTGATCGGTGACCCTATTTAGTATATACAGGGTGGATTACCGTAATTTGTTTATTTGGGAATAAAATAAAAAAAATTATGAACTTTATAAAAGTGTATTTTATATTTAAATTATATTGGACAGTAAGGGAATTAATTTAATTTAAATTGCATGGTTTTAACTAGTGTATCTGGAAAATGTCTACCTTCGCTATCCACACACTACTGCATATGTTTTCTGAAGTTGTCATGAACACTATCAAAGCATGTTGACTGGTATTCTGCCAAGTTCAGTCTCAATATTTTTAATTAGGTATTCCAAGGTGTTGGGACGGTTAATATACATCTTCGATTTCACGTAACCTCAACGAAAAAAATCGCACGGTGCTAAGTCTAGTGAGCGTGCCGTCCAGTTCACATCACCCCCCAAGGAGATAAGCCGTCCAGGAATCATTTGCCTCAAACAATTCATGGTAACCCTCGCTGTATGTACAGTGCCACCATCCTGTTGGAACCATGTATCCTCTGATTGCATTGCCTCAAGAGCCGGCTGAAAAAAATCCTGTTTCATACACAAAGAAAAAAAATCGCATGGAGCTAAGTCTAGTGTGCGTGCCGTCTAGTTCACATCATCCCCAAGGAGATAAGCCGTCCAGGAGTCATTTGCCTCAAACAATTCATGGTAACCCCCGCTGTATGTACAGTGCCACCATCCTGTTGGAACCATGTATCCTCTAATTGCATTCCCTTAAGAGCCGGCTGAAAAAAATCCTGTTTCATTTTTACCGTTCGGAATTCATAGTTATGGCAAGACGGTTATTCTGGAAAAAGTAAGGGCCAATAATGCCTACTCGTGATATGGCGCACAACACAGTGACGTGGTCCGAATGCAGAGGTCTCTGGTGAAATTCTCTGGGGTTTCTTTCACTCCAGTACCGCATATTTTGTTTGTGTATACACTCACTGAGGAAAAGCACGCTGCGCTGCAATGTTCGAGTGCGCATTTGAAAAATATGCTTCAACACAAAATGACCTCTCCATACGTGTCCAATACATGATGGCAACTGAAAGGAAGACGAATACAAATCTTCCGTCAGCCACTATAAGCCACGCGCACTCTCCACTCAATTCGACCAACTGTGGAGCTACAGCCTGCAGTTGAAAAAGGATTAAACTGTACATTATTAAACGTCGTGAAATTCTAAGACAATCTAGCCATGTCTGTTGGTTCGCCCATCCCTGTTTCCTTTGAAAGAACGGCAACGTTCAAACGAATAAACCTAGAATCATGAAATTTTGCGGATTAATGGCTTGAAGTCCTAAGCTTATTTGGACTGTAAATTTGCGAAATCGGTCCAAGGCGAAAACAAGTTTCTCTTTATGGGACTAAAAATGCCTCGAAAAAACTTGTGGAATTTTTTTAATAAGAGAGTGGTATGTCATAGTCGGCAACGCGCGACAAGCCTTTTTTGCTGCTTAGATAGATGAGCTTTCCTGATACGCGACTAGCAACTCCCGACAGGCCTCTTTGCTGGTCAGATATGCTATCATGATACGCGACTAGCAAGTAATATGATCTTTAATAGAAGGTATAGGGTTTTTCATTAAGGACATAGTAATTTTATATACACTGTGGGCCAAAAGTAACCATGGGGTTTAAAAATTTACTAACTTTTTCGTTTATATATATTTTTTTCAGATTATAGAAATAACAGAGATTCACAACTGAACAAAGAACCAGAATTATAATAGCATTTTTTTATTTAAATCAACGATCAATTTAAACGCAAACGTATGAGTGATGAAGCTGATTTTCATTTGAATGGCTTTGTTAATAAGCAGAACTGTAGGTTCTGGCGTTCGAAAATCAAAGAGCCATTCATCAACGCCAATTGCACCCCAATAGGTGTATGGTGTGGGATCACATCTGTAAATATCATTAGGCCTTACTTCTTTGAGAATGAAGATGGAAGTATTGTAACCTTTAATGGAGAGCGGTATCGGTTTATGATAGAACATTTTTTATGTCCTGCTCACACGTGTTTTTCAGCAGGACGGAGCCACTGCCCACACTGACCGAGATACAATGGCACTTTAAAGACAAATTTTTGGAGGGCGAATAATTGCCAGAAATTCGGCAATTATTCCATCGCCAAATTTTTCAGCACCCGACTATTTTCTTTGGGGTTATTTGAAGGTGCGAGGATATGTGAATAAGCCCGAGGCAATACTTTAAATCAAGGCCAATATTGTTGCAGATATTCGAAAGCTACAGCCACAAACGAGCCCATCATTGCAAATCAGAAATCGGGAGTCATTTAAGTGATATTATTTTTCATTCTTAGTGTAAAAAAAATTCTATTTTGTATGATATACGATCTGAGAAAAAAATAAAAAAAAATTAATAAACGAAATAGTTATTAAAGTTTTTAACCCCATGGTATCTTTTGGGCCACCCTGTATTAATAAAACACAAAATAATTAAGTTATTCAGTTCAACTTTATTCCAGGTGCAAATGTTACATTTTAAGAATAAAATAAGATTTCGGTCATATGACCATCAAGAGCCCGTGTGCTGTGGCTTAAGTTCTTGCTTGAGTCAGTTTGATCTTATAAAGATAAAGGCCAAGATCTTTTTGCAGAATGCGCCACAGTATTGTTTGAGAGATGCCCAATTCCTGAGAACGACGTGGAATCGACTGATTTGACTCATTTTAAACGGATACACTTACGGCTCCGATATTTTCGTCGCTTCGGGCGGTACGGCGTCTCTTTGGCGCCAGAACATCAAAAAGTGAAAATAAGGATACACATTTATCCACTATAGCTCGCACAGCCTATCGGGTGGGATGATTATTACGGTGAAAATTGGAGTAAGCGCTCTTAAAGTTGCGACCACCTACTCAGAATTTCGGTAGTAATTTTTAATGATTTCCTAACGTTGCTCGTAAGTGAACTTTAAAAACCATTAAAAATGTTTTAGGGTACGTTGAAATAAAAATACGAAATTGTTATGGTCCTTTTGGAAAACCTGTTCAAATATGTCTCGGCCAAACCTAATTTGTCCACTTGCGTTTGTTAAAATTGTCATTTATCCATAATCGCACAGCCTATTGTTTCTCATTTGAATTTTATGGGCCCCGACATCACTATCTGACTATATACGCAGACTTCTTTTTCATGCTGTTTTGTTTATACAAGGGAAATATACGAAATGTTTTAATTCACCAGAAACATTTTATTTTCGCGGATTGTGTTTATTTGTTCAGAAATCCATTTAATTTTAAAATTGAAAATATTGCATGTGTTATAAACAAACTGGTGTGTGATTATAAAACGAAAATATGTTTTAATGTCTAAATATTTTGGCACAACAGAGAATGCGTATAATTTTGGCCTCAATAAGAAAATTTAAGATAAACGCAAATAGTCTTTGAAAAATCAATACCCCGCAGGCATATAAATACGAAGGCGACCGCAAAAGTAACTGGCCTAACATAAAAATACCGTTTTTTTGGAATTATTATTATTTATTTTTCAACATAATCTCTTTCCAACTCAATAAACTTTATCAAACGTTTTTCAAGTTTTTTAATTCCATCCGAAAAATAAGATTTTTCAAGACCTTCAAAATATGCCTCAGTTGCAGCAATAACCTCGCTATTGAACGACAAATTTTTGCCAACGAGAAATTTTTTTAAATTTGGAAACAAGAAATAATCAGAAGGAGCTAAATCTGGACTACATGGTGGATGCGGAGCAATTTCAAATCGTAATTCGGCCAGTTTTTGTTGAGTTAAAAATGCAGTGTGTGAAGGAGTATTATCTTGATGAAAAATAACTTTTTTTCTATATGGGGTCGTTTTATCTTGATTTCTTCACTCAACCGATCCAATAATGCACAATAATATTCACTATTTATAGTTTTTCCTTTCTAAAGATAATCAATAAATATTATACCCCTTGCATCCCAAAATACTGTGGCCATTACTTTTCCTGCTGACTTAACAGTTTTCGCCTTCTTGGGACCACTTTTACCAGCTTCTATCCATTGTTTTGACTGTTCTTTGCATTTTGGAATGTAGTGATGGAGCCATGTTTCATCAACAGTTATGAATCGGCGAACTCTATTGGATTACGCTGATAAATCGCTAAGAGCTCCTCGGAATTGGTCCAACGGACGAGTTTTTGGGGCCAAGCCAACAAACGCGGCACCCATCTTGCGGATAGCTTTTTCATGTGGAGTTCATCATGTTAAATACTCCAAATTTGTTTTTCGGGTATTTTAACAATATCAGCAAGTTCTCTTAGCTTTATTCGTCTATCTTAAGTCACTTCATTAAATATTTTTCTAATGTTTTCAATAGTAGTATCAGTTTTCGGTCTTCCAGAGCGTTGTTCATCTTCCGTACTTGAACGAGTCATTTTAAATTGTTGAACCCAGGATTTCACTGTGGAGTATGATGGTGCACTTTCACCATGAACAGAATCTAATCATGTTTGATTAATTGTGGCGTATAACGATCTTTCATATATTCAACGATTCTAACACATAATGGAGGTTTTATGTCTTAAATGTGTCGAATATTTACATCCTTTAGCTATTGACGCATACTCTTTTTTAAATAGCCCCAAATAAAGAAGTGACAAATCACATTATGGTTGTGGCCAATTAACATCGCCACGATGTAACAAACCACGGTAAATGAGTTTTTCGCGAAAAAAAAGGCCATTGTTTCGTTGGCTGTGACGCAAGTGACACCATTCTGTTGGAACCACATATCGTCCAGGTCCATATCTTCAATTTCTGTCCACAAGAAGTCCGTTATCATCTCGCGATAGCTAACATCATTCACAGTAACTGCTTGGCCGAACTATTTTCAGAGCAGTACGGCCCGATGACAGATTGGTGGCAGATCGAACTGGGCGAGCATGCACAGGTGTTTTCACATTTCCTACAGACCCAGGTTGCTGAAATTTTAGCACAGTTCTCCCGATTGGGGACACATATGGTCGATTATGCTGACCAAAAAAAATCACGAAGTACACTAAACTTGTTTAAACCTCCGTCATGCATATGTTCCGATAGTCACGTACAGTCACGTAGTGCATGTATCTGCCAGCAGAAAAATTTTAATGAGAAATATAACAAGAAAAATTTTATTTTTGTGTTTGATTAAAAAAAATAGTTGTCCATTTTAATTAAATTTAGTTTTTCCAAGATATGGGAACAGTTGTTCATTTATTGTTATACTGCCATGCGGACTTTAGTTTTTGGCAAGATTTTCATTTAAAAAATTCCAAACGTCACGAAAGGGTGGGTCACGAATCTGGGCAGATACATGCGCTACGTATACGATGTATAGATGAAAAAATCCACATAAATTTAGTTAGTTGTTTTTTTAATGTGTTTTTCATAAAACGATACCTAATAATATTTGTAGAGGATACCTAGAGACTCAAACCCTTAGCCAAATTAGAAATATATTTAAATCACAGTTAGATTCGTAAAATATCTGACCAGATACATGTGCATGACGGAGGGTTAACGTAATTTTACGACATTTTGAAGTTTTCCTATAAGTTAAGTCAAGCTTTTATTAAAAATCACTTAGTATATTTCTAAATAAATATGTTATATTAAATCTCGGTTCACTGTTTAATGGAATTCCAAGACGATCAAGCCAAGTTCATACTCGTAAGCCTGTAAGTCTATTGAAAGCACTACCAACCAACGAAATAAGCACGATGTTGGCTTATAATAGTAAGTTTAGGCTCGCCAATGGGTGAAATAATTCCAGGCGGGAAAAAGTAAAGGTTATGAAATATTAAAAGTAACTATTTTTGAGTGTTTGATTTCTTTATTTTAAATAGAGGGCTGCATTTCAAGATAGTTAGATTTAAGTGAGACCTTAATACTCTTAGCTCTCATTCAAAAAAGTGACATTTCGGATTTTTTCAAATGACTGTCGGGAATTTTTGGAAAAAGTGAAAATCCGGCATAAAGCGACATTTCGGTTTTAGGCTTTTGCTAAGGAACAGAAAATATATCGTCATTCTCCATTTCTAGACTCTAGTATAAAATAAAATCACTTGCTAGGAATTTAGGCTTCATTTAAGAGTTTGTGAACCACTTGAACGGGCTGTTAATTGACCCAGATGACCTAAATTAAAGCTCGTGATGTCGGCGACATTTGGTTTCAACAAGATGGCGCCACTTCCCACACATCGCATAAATCAATGTATTTATTGAGAGAACACTTCGGAAGTAGAAAAAAAAGTATGGTTGGGGTGACAATATTTGAAGAGGATCATACTCTTGTTGGGTATACGGTTGTGGCGCTACAATATTATGATCCTCACAACAATAGTATGATTCACACATAACCATACTATGATTCACACTAAACCATACTAGGATCTCCACAACCATACTCAGAACAATAGTATGATTCACACTCAACCATACTATTATCTCCACAACCATATTATGATCCTTACAACCATAGTATGTTTCTCATACAACAATAGTATGATCCTCACAACCATAATATGATTCGCACTCAACCATACTATGATCCCCACAACCATCATATGATTCGCACTCAAACATACTATGACCCCCACAACCATAGTATTATTCACACACAACCATACTACGATACCCAAAATTATTTATTAGGATTGGGTTGTTATTCTAAAATAGAGATTATCAAGGAAGTTTTAAATCTCATTACACATAATTCATAGCCAGATTTAAGGCCATGTTTTTATTGAACATTTCATTCAAAAAAACAAAAATATATTTTCCAACGGCAGTCGAAAATACTATTAGTTGCCAGCAGGGGTGAATGCTACTTCACCATCCGTAGACCCCAAGTAACGAATGTGATTAAACCATGATCAATGGCTATATACTTAAGTGCAGCCAGATTGTAAATAAACGAGAACCAGTTGGAAGTACAGTATTTCACCGAACAAAGTAAACACAATAAAAATCCCTCAACTACGATACCTTCCGACTGCATCGCTTATGTGTATGTTTTTTTTGGTATTTAAAAAAAACTAACACACATAGTCATTAAAACCTGTTATGCTTTGTTCATAGTCTCAACCATACAGTATGATTGTCGTAATCATTTTGTCGCACCAAAAATATTTACATGGTTGCTACAACCATATTTTCATTTCTAAATATAGCAAAAATGGCATTGTTACATTTCAACAATATTATTGTCGCGGAAATCATACTGTTGTCAAAATAAAATTCAGAAAACAATACTATTGTTGCGACGACAATGCTTTTATTGTAGAGAACATATTATTGTTGCGGTGACCATATAGTAAATATATCTATTCTCTGCGTGCGGTGAGCAGATAATTTCACGTTTTGGGCCCGTCGATTGGTCACCAAGATCGTGTGATATCATACCGTTAGACTTTTTCTTGTGGCGACATGTACAGTCTAAAGTTTATGCGGACAAACCCGCTTCGATTCAGGCCTTGGAGAAAAACATCACGCGTGTCATTCGCCAGTTACAAGTCGAAATGCTCGAATGAGTCATCGAAAATTGGACTCAACGGATGGACCATCTGAGACGTAGCCGCGACCAACATTTAATAGACATAATCTTGAAAAAATAAATGCCAAAGAACGTTGTATAAAATGATAATAAACATTTCCCATTCTATTAGAATTTTCTGTGTTTTGTTCTTTAAAAAAGTACGGAACCTCAAAATTAATCTCCCTGTATATCCATGTTTGAATGAGTTTACCAAAATTTCCTCAAACTGCAAATTTATTATTACTTTTGGCTTCATAACAAATAATTCCTTTCTGGAAGCAGTTTGTATGCCCCCGACAATATGTACGGGGACTATATCGAAATCGGTCAAATATTGATTGTTTGTCCATCGTTAAACAAATTTGATTGAAATCGGAATTAATTTGGCTGTTCAATTTCGGTTGTATTTATCTTTGGGATCTATGTAATGGGGCTATGGTAAACCTTTGATCGATATGACTTATTTTTATCTGAACTGATTACTGATCGTAAAGAAATTTGACAAATTTCTTCAAAATTGATTTAATGTAAGCCATACAAGGACAAAAAAATCGGTTGTACATATTATGTATCTACTTATAATTTTGAATAGATTTTCTTCAATTATAAGAGCGCCCAAGTCTGGTAAAAAAGGTTCGCTCAATAATTGCTACGTTATGTTTGAAACAAGCTTTAGATAGACATCAGACGAACAGACTGTTTAATCGTATCAACTGGTCACCTCAGTCGTGCGATATACTTAAAGATGGGTCTAGCTCGGACACTAGTTTCGTATTCCGTAAGTGAAATTATGGATTTTCTTTGATTTTACATTCAACAACAACACAACCGAAGAACCCGAAAGCAAAAACCGGGGATTCCGACATATCGGGTTTTAGCCATTTTTGAGGAACTGGCTGTCGGATTTTGCCATAAAAACTGGAATGTCGGTCTTCAATTTCGATTTAATGCACTTAAACCCCACGTAATACCCCCAAAAAAAGCTACATTTTAACAAGATTTTCTAATAATACTTACAGAAGTTAAAACCGTAAAGTTTGTAAATGATTCATTGAGACTCTTCCTTCAGTAAGATATATTACAATTGTTAAAATTTACAATTAATAGTGTCATATTTATTTAAAATTAATAGTGTTACGAAATATTTCACTTCAAAGCTATTTCCTTAACTTTCTTTCATGTTTGCTTTTCCCTAGATTCGCCAGCCTACCACGCCTGTCTTTCAAGCCGAAAAGCAGAAAAATTCCAAGTATTCATAGTTTTCGTTGCAATTGAGTACTACGAACGTACTTAAAATTTGTGAAATCTTGCTAGATCAATTATTTTGTTTCATGTACGAATTAAATAGTATTTATTACTGCTCTGAGGACTACAAAACTCATCGTCATTACTGGTATCACCATCTCCAAAAGCATCAACATCATTATGATCCTCTCATTGCTGCCATCAGCAACATCATGAACAGCAATGGTTGCTGTTGTTGCTGTTTCATTTTAAAGTGTTTGCGTACTTTCACATATTCAGACAACACTTAAGTGTCTCGCATCCCAAGTTCGTCTTTAGTTGACTCTGGTGCGATAACCGCCATCAGCTATCAGTGACCGTCTGACTATGCGAAGTTGGCGTCAGCTGAATGCCTCAGCTCCTACTTTTTTACGCTAACGCCTCTTTGTGAAGCGGATAATAATAATGATGGCCGGTCGGTGGGTTAGTTGGTGGAAAATTGGCAACAATTTCTTTTCGTTGTAATCATCAGCTACAGCACAGCGAAATAACATGTAAATCGGAAGCATTTCTTTCGATACGTCCGTACGTTCATCTGTCTCGCTGTCTGTCGGTCCGAAATTGCACATACCGTACTCGTATTTGTTCTGTTAATTGTTTTAAATAAATTCGCTGAAAAATCAATGACAGACAAACTGACGTGATTTATGGTGAAATAATGGCGGTATAATGGAAACCGAAAAAAGGAAGGCGCAATGTCAGGGGTAAGGTAGACGATAGGCTAATGACGTGATTTTTCTAATTTAAATTAGATGGTGATGAAGACATTGATTAATTGAAAATAATAGTGGTAAAAAAAAATTCTTACAAAGCAAATAAGGGTAAAGTTGCATTTATTTAAAAAAAACACGCCCATACACATATTTCCGGAAGCGGAAATACTGATTTAGAATAAAATGAGTTTAAAAATCTATCGAGATCTACTTTTAAAACAAAACAAATACAAATTAATAAGCCAAGTCTTAAGGCGGGCAAGACCGACTATGTGATACGCTCTAAACTATATATACTGAGTGTTGGGCGATCAATCTAAAAGGTAATTTGTCAAAATAAAAAAATACAGAAATTCAAATCAAGTGTGGAATCTTTACTTTTCATTCTAAAGGACATTTTATATCATTTTTTTTGAATATAATTTCCTTCAAATGCTGGCTGCAACTACCCCTCAGTGTGTCCATTCTGAGGGTTTTAGATGACTCGTTCGAGTATTTTGATCGGTATGGCTTTAATGACATGAGTGATGTTGGCTTGCAAAACCTGAGTCGTAGCTGGTTTGTCAGTACATACGCTTACAAATTAGAACAACTTTGTTTTTCGGGTGCTTCTAATTTCCGAAAATTTCTAATTTCTGGACGTTTTTTATATTTTTACAAAAATAAGGCGAATACACTATTTTTTATTAAATTTTGAGTATTTTATTAAGAAAACTGAAAACTTAAATAACATTTCAGTCAAATTATATCACATAAATGTTTCAAACTTAAAATAAAAAAAAAAAATAAAAAAACGTTCGGATATTAGAACTTTTGGTTCAGATTTTCGAATTATCAATTCATCAAAATACTAGTTCTTATTTCAGGAAGTTCTAATTTCTGAGAGTTATACTACTGTCTACTGTATAGACCTCGGGCTTTACGTAGCCCCGATGAAAAATTCTAAAGGTGTGATATCACACGATCTAGGCGGCCAACTCACCGGTCCAAAACGTGAAATAGATCCATTGTTTGAGCAGTTGTGTGGCAAGTGGCACCGTCCGATTGAAACCAAATATCGTCAAGATTACGGGTTTTAATTTCAGGTAGCGCAATAGCGAACACCATTTACGGTTACGTTCCGGCCATAATCATTTTTGGAAAAAATTGGACCGATAAATCCATCAGCCCATACACCATACCAAACCGTGGTTTTCTCTAGGTATGATGAACTTCTTTTGGTTACTCTTCAGCCCAAATGTGGCAGTTTTGTTTGTTGACGTTGCCGTTGAGCCAGAAATATACCTCAGCACTGAACAAAAGTTTGGTTAAAAAACCCTTCTCACCGAACGATCATTTTCCATCATAGAGTTGCACAATTTGGAGTCGTTGTTGAGGTGTAAGTCTTTTCATAATGAAATGGCATGCAATACTGAAAAGAAAAAACATAAAGTTCGACACAACTCACGCGTTATCTGAGAAAAATAAACACTGTTGGAATAAAACGTCTTGATTAATTACCATCAAATTCCAAAGTAATACTCGTATCTCGCGATAGTTAGTTTCTCCTACGCATGGGCTATACGTATCTACCAATTATTAAGTACAGATTGCTTACCTGATTTCATAAGAATTAAGTGCAATTTTATGAACTTTGATCTGTTAGATCACATATCAAGCGGTATGTACAGTGGGCCGAGATTTTTGTTCCTACTAATGCTGCACATCGATTTTAAGTATAATCTTATAAAATTTACCCTTCTTCTGCAGGTTAGACATTAAATCTGGAGGTACATTTGTATGGGGAATTAATATTAAATAACACAGTACAACACATGATTTCGGGTCGCAATTCTGATATTTTTTTGTGAAAGTAGCAAGAAAAAGAAGAACTTCTGCATCATTCGTTTGGTCAAGGTACATCAAATAATAATTTAATAATTGATTTGAAGTAAGTAAGTATCATACAGGGGAATTTGTCACGTTTTAGGTATGATTAATCGAGATAAATGAAAGTTTAAATGATACATGAATAATTGCAGCCTTTAAATCTCTTATCAATTGAAG
Organism: Hydrotaea diabolus; assembly: GCA_963513945.1. Taxonomy (NCBI): domain Eukaryota; kingdom Metazoa; phylum Arthropoda; class Insecta; order Diptera; family Muscidae; genus Hydrotaea; species Hydrotaea diabolus. The sequence goes on along the minus strand of OY740717.1, from coordinate 14,266,094 downwards.
TTATAGGCAATAGGTAGAATAAGTTACAACGTCGATACCACAAACTGGGGCGCCGTATGAAAGCACGAATGCTTTTATACGGCGCTGATGTAATTATATTAGCTTTTAAGCTCTACTCTTTGACAAAGTTTTCACTTAACCCGTTTGTTTTTTTTTCTGTCTTCTTTGTTGCAGGTCGAATTAGAGGACGTGGAACAAGTTGAATGGATCAATCGTCGTTCCTACAGCGCCATTGCTTTGCTCTTGGGGCGAGTAAACAGAAGTTAATTGCGCAATAATGAATGCCTCAAAAACTAGTTTAAACTTTTGGAGGTAAGTGAACATTCAAACACAGACTGACCTTCATACTTACTTCATACTCGCCATCATAAATGCCACAGATCTTTTCAACAATTCATATTGATGTACAGTTTAGGCCTCGTATAGAGTCTTTTGTTTCGCTAAGGCACGATGTTTTGGTTCGCTTTCTTTCCACTGTTAATTGTGGGATAATGAACTTGTGAAATGAAGATTCACAAATCATAAAAAAGCTACGGTAAAGGTAAAAGAGTTACAACAGCAAGCATAAAAAAATGCTGGTGTTCTAATTAAAGAATATCTTTTCTTATGTAAGAAAATGCAGGAAAAGCATGGACAAAGAAAACAGAGGAAAACAATCAAACTTCGTAAAGGGACGTTAGAAAATAATGAAATTAAACGTCGGAAGTAGTGGCTGACAAACAAATAAAAGCTGAAATAAGTGGCAAATTATGTTCGGTGGCGCCGAACCTTATACACCTTTCACCTTGGATGACGGTCCAATATCAAAACTTTGTCAAGGTGGCGTGGCACCTTCTCTTTTCTACCAGGGTGTGTTTCTTTTCATACCAACATTATATATAACTCTCAACCCTTCTTCAACTAACGTACTTTCTTGGCCCAAATTGATGTGCCAAATCTTTCGGCAGTAGTTCCACGTACGTTATCAGCATCCAACCATGCCTGCCATTAACAATGAGGCTAAAAATGGCGGGAAAAAGAGGGTAGTTTATTTTTGATTGTTTTCACCTTTTCAAGAGGAATTTTCTAATAGATAATTATTATTTCTAATTTATATTTTCTCATTTTTTTCAGAAAACCAGGCAGCGGATACCTCGGGGCGCCGATTTCAGTACCCTTATGCAAATATCCTACCATTCTATCAATCCCGAGATCTTCAATCTGGCAGAAACTGCTATGAATGCCGAAGTTATTGGCACTGGTTTCTTTGCGGTCCGTGAAAGTGACCACCGATGTAGCCGTAATTTTTATTGTATTGATTACATGTGTGTGTTTGCCTTTTGAATTTGCTTTAGTTTTGATTTTTTTTAAATGATATTGAAGTCAAAAATACTAAATCTATATAAAAGAGAGTGGAGAAAATGTAATTGCACATGATAAACATCACGGCCTTTTTAATTCGTCAGAAAAGGGGATACAAGGATTTCTTGCCAGGTAAGTTTTGAGAAAAGATTTTAAGAAAAAACATATAAATCCTTCTTTTGGATATGTTGAACTAGGCATAATATATACTCGTATCATATATCATCTGGTAAGTAGTGACTCAGGAATAAGTTTTATAAATCCAGTAACGCAAAAAATCAGTGTTTTTACTATAAAATGTAATAAGCCACACATTGGGTGACTAATAAAGAGGTATTTTTTCAAAATAAAAAATTACAAAAATATAAACCAAGTCTGGAATTTTTATTGTTCATTCGAAAGGATTTTTTAATCCAATTTAGTTTTTGGATATAATTTCGTTCGATTGTTGGCCGTAACTACGTCTCAGGGTGTCCATTCTGAGAGTCAAATTTTGGATGACTCTTTCAAATATTTTGACCGGAATAGCGTTTATGACACGAGTAACGGTGGCTTCCAAAGCCTGAATCGTAGCTTTGCCCTTTACGTAGCTCCAAAAAAATTTAAAAGTGTGATATCACACGTTCTAGGCTGCCAACTTACGGGTCCAAAACTTGAAGTTAGCTGCTCTTTAAAATGACCGCTCAATAGATCCATTGTTTGAGCAGCTGTATGGCAAGTGGTACCGTCCTGTTGAAACCAGATGACGTCAAAATTATGGGCTACAATTTCAAATAGCAGAAAGTCCAATATCATGGCGCGATAGCGGACACCATTCACGATTACTACCGACCATCATCATTTTTGAAAAAATTTTGACCAATGATTCCATCATCCCAAAAACTGCATCAAACCAAGGTTTTCTCTGGGTGTAATGGTAACTTTTAAAACCGTTTCTGGTTGCTCTTTAGTCCAAATAATGACGTTGCCGTTGGGCAAGAAATCGGCCTCATCCCTGAACAAAATTTTGGTAGAAAACATCGGATCTTTTTCGAACTTTTGAAGAGCCCACATACTGAAATGGCGACTCGTAGAAACATCGGAAGGCTTCAATGGCAAAAAATACTGAACAAAATAAAGTTAAACACATTTAAAGCGTAATCTGTAAAAGAAAGCCCTGTTGAAAACATACCTCTAAATTGATCTCCCGGTATTAACCCAATCTTGATGAAATATGTACAAGTTACTTTGTCGGACCAAGACAGAACCTTATTGAAATTGAAGAAAATCGGTTCAGCTTTGGATATAGCTTCCATTTATTAATGTCCATCCGATTTTATGTTCTTAGTTCTAGGAGCCACATATTGCATCCAATCTTAATAAACAATTGACACAAATTAGTTTTTTCGACCACGAACGGACGCTATTGCGTTTTGTATATTTCCTCTGTTCGTTTCTGACATCTAAAGTCATATTGAATTTGTGCTGTTATGCATTAATAATGCTATTTTCTTACATTGATCATGAGATGGCATTGGATGTCATGATAACAACAAACAGCCCAGTGGAATGAAAGTTGTGGACAAAAAACAAAATCGGCATTTATAATAAAACAATTAAGTGGGTTGTTAAGTTCCTAAGACTAAAATCAATGGAAAGCGCACACAAATCTTCGATAAAAACTTACTACATCGGTTATCAATAAGCCGGAAAATCCAATGGCCGAAAGCAACGATACGGAAAATAAGCCTAAAAGTAATAACGTAAAAATTAATTGGGCATAAGGAAATTATGAAAAACAATTTTAAAAGGCTTTTATCGCAGCCAGCCGCATTCACTGTCCTAAATTACGTTTTCAGTAAACATTGCCTGTACTGCGGTGTAGTGGCGGAGTGGTCTAAATTACAACTTTCCGTAGTCATAGAAAAAACTCCAACGGTGGAGAAAAGTTGGTTGACAAAATGGACTTCAAAATTTCTGTTGGCTGGTAGGACTTTATATTGTTAAAAATCTTGAAAAATTCTGGTCCATGGTATATAAGACGAATTCTATGATAATATAATTTTAAAGAATTATAAAGTGAATTAAGTTTAGATAAACGGTTGTCAGAACTCCATATTGTGGCAAATAATAGTTTTGCATAGAATTTTTCGTTGATACCACAGATTGATAGTGCCAAGTTTCTGTTTAATAACACAGAGCGGCAAATGATGAGAGTCAGTGATCGACGGCGATTCCGCTTATCGGGGAAAGTTATACGATGTCAAAAATAAGTTATACCTGTCCCGGCGTTTCACTGGGTCAGGTTTTCTAATCATGATATTTGACAGCGCATAGATAAAGGGACCTAAGGGTAAAAAATCAATTTTCACTTTTTTTTGATGTGGACAACATCTGAGCATCGAATGAGACCGATCCCATGCCCCAAAAGTGTTCCCTCCCAGAGATATGCGCGTTTTATGAAAGTGATGGTACACCAAAGATACACGTATTTAAATCTCTAAAATGGCTCTCCTGAACAAAACGGGTTTTTACCCTTAGGTCACTTTCTATTTTGCGCGTCACATATAGATTTTCGGTTGGTATGTATCGTTTAGAGAAAACTGTCACGTTTGTGCCTTTTTCAAACATATTAAACACTAAAGTGCCCAATTTTTTCAAAATGATGTTCAGAAAACATGTTAAGCTCAAGGCTGACTACAACCCTGTCACCTTGAGTGGCACCCTAAAAAATGAGTTTATTATAATTTGTTTTGTAGTTTACCTAACCAAACTCAAATAACATCATTTAATACTACATTAAGACTTCACAAAACACTATTAGCTTTTGCCAATTTTTAGTTCTGGAGCAAAAAACTACACATTTTGGTTATCCATACAAATTGAAAAACATGGCTCAAACATTAAGTTTTTACCAAAACCAAGAAGAAAATATTGTAAAGCGCACCTTGACGCAAGAAGAAGATCCCATTGCAAATATATTACATGAAATTTACTACGTTTTGTTAGATAACTTACGAAAACAATTCTTAAAAAACTGATTTTTCATTGTCCTACTCAAGAAAATACATCTATCCTTTATTGACTACGTTGTAGCCGGTTTCAAGCTTAATCGCTTTGCTGAAGACCACTAAGCGATATTCACACATTAAGATGGTTGAAATGGCAATTTCCCCTTTACAAATCCTACCAACTACAAAACAATATGTCTTGGTTCTTAGACCCGACACAGCGAAAAGTAGCTTATTTTGACCTAGTAACATTTTCCGGTAAGTAGAACCCCACTGATTTGGGCTTTCGCACAGTATAACCATTTATTTTTGCTGACTCCCACAAAAAAACAAGATTCATTTATATAGGGTGATCAATCAAGAGGTGTTTCTTTCAATAGGTTTTTTTAACAGATAAAGTGTAAGTAGTATTAAACTTTATTTTTTTCCTTTCAGTATTGTTGGCCATTTCATCATGGAAAGACTAACATCGCGAAAACCACGGCTTTCGAGCATTTCTCCATGCCGGTCAAAGTGCTCGAACTAGTCATGCACAATTGGATTCTCAGAATGGACACCCTGAGGGACAGTAGCGGCCAGCATTTAAAAAGAAATTAAATTCAAAAAATAAATGGCATAAAATGTGCTTTCGAAGATTCCACACTTGATTTGAATTTAGGTATGCCATTTTATTTTAAAAAAATAACCCCTAGATTGATTACCCTATATAAATAAAATTTAATAGAAACGAAACTTTAATATTTCTATTCTAATTACCTATTTGAGTGTAAAGAAAAATATATGTATGTCTGGAGGACAAATAAAATATCTTCATCTAAATACCGAAATTGAACAATTAAATTTTTTTACTTGATTATTCTTAAAAATTATCTGACTAAGCTTTGTTGACCCTTAAGTAGAGTAATTTATTTTATGTCTGACGTTCTCTGTTTTAAATTTCCAGCATACGAACTAACATTCGACTTCGTTAAGGAAATAATTGGATTATACACAACCTCAACCATTCGCTTGGCAAAAGATTCGGTTGTTCTCTGTGTGCATCTTACCTTGAGAGACAGTGTCCATTTAGAAAGTGATTTCTAATAAAAGCTGTTAAATCCCCTCGAGAAAAATGCCAATGTCACCACTCGCTTAAATTCTGAGTAGCGCCAGCCTTTGAAAATTCGTCAGTTGAAGAATTGCAACAATTTTTCTATGTCCGTAAACTACCGAACATAAGGCATTCTTGGATAAGTCCGAAGAGGTCCTGCATGCTTCAGGGATCCTCTGTCCGTCTTGCTGCAATTACTTATAAATATGACGATATCCCTTCATGATAGCCCATTTCAATAATATTGACGCGCGGCTGTTCACATGGCCAATATAATACAATTTAGTAGCTCGAGGGATAGTTCAAATTTAGCTGATCCGAGTAAAACACGTCCCATAAATAGGCGTGGTCACATGGGTGTTGCAAGCGGAATGACAAATTTAGTTCAGACTTCACCCGTCTGTAGATTAAATAAAAATTTCCTCCATTTACTTAAATATTTTCAATATTTCCGTTTATATATCCTTTTGGAGTTAAAGTTTTCTTTATATTATCGTACTATGTATTCGCTTCTGCAATGTTGCTGTCGGTGGTTTAGAAAAAAAAACAAATAAGTTTTTATTATTTCTTTAAAAAAATTACCTTATAATATTCAAAATCCATTATAAAAACATAAAACCAACAAAGTAATTGCCCACGTAATTTGAATTTTGCAAAAGAAAAAACAGATATGAATGTTAGCAAGCCAGAATAGTTAGAAAAGACGCAGGACAGCAGAGTCATCAGCCAAAGCTAAGTGAGCTCAGGGGCAAAATAGACCTAGTATAATATTTCCACAAACATTCAACAGCGCTGCGCTGTTGCTTTTAAATTACGCAAAACAGAAACCCGCACAAGTGATGCCAGAACAAAAATGTAAAAGACAAACACTAACAAACTCAAGTACACTCACAAGCATACGAACAAATGCCATATCCTTGTACGCACACATACAGTCAACTTCTAATGACTATAATATTAAAAATGTTCGAGCATAATAATACGTTTATAAAGATGACGACAGCGTTGTCTAAAGCCAAACAACAATTTTCCAGAAAAAAAATTGACTTTCACATACACACTCAAAACGAACAAGGCTTTGTTCAGGGCGGCTTTCGTGCTCCCTTCCGTTTCCTTTTTGTTATCCTGGCAAACTTTTTACGTCACGTCGACAGAGTAAGAGGGGAAATATTTGGAGCCAACTTATGGCAAAAAGGACTAGGACTAGAAATATCGTAGAATTTTTCAAACCGTTTATGAGCATTATGAAAATTCGAAAAATAAAAACTCCAGCAAAAACAACAAGTGACTGACTGACAAAGGATTATTATACAGGACTTACCGAAAAAAAATATATTTTCGTTGGTTCCTCCTTCTACAGGCATATCCTTTTTGCTCATGGCACATCAATTTGCCATAATTTGTGAACATTTAACAAATGCTCTCCATGGCAGGCAATAATGATAGTATTGCCACTGTCTGTGTATGACCCAAGGTCTGTGGTTTAAGAATAAATTTTCAATGAGAACATTTTGAAAAATAACATTGAAAATTATTACTTTTGCAAATAGTTTTTTTCGCATGGAAATGGTGTTGGAACTACCACAATCGAAACCATACAAACATTGAAGCTTCAGAAAAGTTAAGCATTACTACGTACACGTAACTAAACCATACTCAAACAATGTAGTGTAACAACACATCTACTTATATACATGTATGTGCGGACTCTAGGAAGTAACACTACTCTCACACCCGATTATATCCTTTCGATTATGAAACTTTAAAAGACCACCAGCTCCCATTCCCACAATTTATGCTGGAACGTTTGAAAGAGAAAAATAGAAAAGAAAATGTTAAAAACAAATACTATAACAAAAAGGCGCCAAAAAGAAAAATAATGAAAAAATAATGAAAACTAATATAAAATTAAAAAAAAAAATATTGGGGGTTTACAAAAAAAATATTATTGCTAAAATTTCTTGTTCGAATATGCTGAGTTGAAGGGACTGCAACACAACATACGTTTAAGCAAATCACTTACTTTTGAAGTTTTTCTTTTCTTTTTGGGTTTTTTGTTTATTCAGGTTCAATACATTTTTTTGTGCCAACACAAAAATTGCTTTCCAAACGTGCGACATATGAAGTAGAGAAAATAAAGAAACCATTTATAGTTACGATGGTTTCTTTTTGTGGTTGTCTCGGTTAAACGCCTGCCAAGACAGGAGTGAACTGACTTGACTGGCTGATACCGGTACATAATGCTTAAAATAATTAAGAGTGTGAATTTTAAGAAATTCAAACTTTCTAAATATTAATTATAAAAAACTATTAAAAAAGCTAAAGTCGGGTGTGGCTGGCTTTATAATACCCTGCACATCTGGAACTTAAAATAAGTTTTTGGACGCTCACAGTGGGATGAGATTAAAAAATGGTAATAATTCAGACTTTCTAAAAATTTTACAAACTTATAGAAGAAGTGTTTTCGAGCTTATGGTTTGAGCTTGGGCCCCCACGATATAGTACAGTGGCACATCTACAGGGCCCCCAAGGGCAAATTATAAAACGCATATAACTTTTGTATTTGTGAACCGATTTAAATGATTTATTTTTGCCATTTTTCCGGCTTTTGACATTTTTTGCAAAAGTTGTAAAAAACGTATAAATTTTGTATATTCATCTTAAAATAAAGTTCTTGGAAAAGATATTCCAAAAATGTCCATGCCATATGATATATCGCTTTTTTATGTAAAATCCAAAACAAAGCCCCAATTTCTCTAATCGCAAATCCAAATCGCTGGGATCCAAAAATGTACTTAGTAGGGACATAAATACTGTTACAACATTGAACACACCCATTTTAATAGTCGAACTGAACATACCCCGCTAATTTCATATGGGTTTTGAAAGCTAAACTCAACAGCGTAACGGGATTTTAAACTTTCATCACGGAGTGGTCAGATAATGAGAACCGTATCGCTGTAATAGCGCTTTTCAAGTGTGAAATGAAAAAAAGCGATATTTCCATAACGCGCCGGCCACTAGGAATTAGCCGTATGTTCGTCTACCGATACATAAATCTGGTTGAGGAGACTGGAGATGTAAAAGACCCCCACCGGTCAGGCCGCCCACGCTCTGTTCGAACACCGCATGTCATTAAAGCCGTTAAATCAAGAATTCACAGAAATTCGCTCCGAAAACAGAAAATCATGGCCCGTGAGATGAATATTACGCAAAAGTCCATGAGTCGAATCATTAAAAAAGACTTGGGACTTGGGGATTTCAAACGACGTACCGAACATTTATTGACTGCAGCTTTAAAAAAATAGGATTGAAAAATGCAAACGTCTTTTGGTGAAACACGCTAATAACTTGTAAAGGAAAATTTTGTTCACCGATGAAAAATTTTTTACCGTTCAGGAAAAACTTAACAAGCATAATGATAGAGTGTATGATAGGTCATCTAAGGAAGCATCTGAACTGATCCCATGGGTGGAAAAGGGTCATCACCCAGCTTAAGTTATGGTTTGGTGGGGTGTCTCTTACGATGGGGTCCCTTACCTGCATTTCTGCGAACAAGGAGTCAAAACATCGGCCAAAGTTTACCAAGAAACCGTTTTAGAAGCTGTTGTGAAACCTCTGTTCCAAGCAGGATTCTGCGCCGGCCCATAAGGCTAAAACGTCCCAAGCCTGGCTTCGAAACAATTTGCCAGCGTTCATTTCCTCTGAAGAATGGCCCTCAGGCAAATAAATATCTTTGAAAAGATATTCCAAAAAAAAAAGGTCAAAATTGTTTTTATTGTTGTTTCTATTGCCATATGATATACCGCTTGTTTTATGTAAAATCCAAAACTGAACCCCGATGTATATACATATATAAAAATGTATAGCATTCCTAATGGACATAAGTGTTGTAACGACGCATCGTTCGGTCCGGCAAATCTTATATCTGATCAAATCTTATATCTGAATTAAAGTAGTCCATTTTTTGCAGCCCATTCTTTGTAGCCCACTTGTGTCCAAAAGCTCGGCCTTAACATGAGATTGGCGATAAAGAGGAATATAGGAAGCTAGTAATTACATTTACTAATACCTTTTTAAAAGGCAACGTAAATAAAAAATAGCTTCAAATTCGAGATAGATTATGTTTATTCTGCGAACAGAACTTAAAATCATCGACGGCGACTTCGTTGGTGTTGACAACAGGGGACGATTGAAACTTCGAGAGGACGATCAAGTCTTGTGAATCCAACGCACATAAAGTCAAATCGCGTTAATTGTTCCTTTAAACTAAACCAAAAGGTTGTAAAGAAGGTGCGTTAAGTAGATGATTTTAATGCATTTTGTCCAATGTTGACGAATCTCTTTACTTTCTTAGACTGAGTCTTTTTTTTAGATATACCTTTGTTCTCCTTCATATCCGAAGGACATTGCTGAGTGGGCTCCTTTGTTAAAGTGGACTATATTAATTTAAAATAATATGCATTTGACATGGCAGTGATAGGTGACAGTAGTTTGTTTTTGTTATTCGCTTTCAGCGGTTATTTTTTCCATTCTACCTTCAGGATAATATGTAGGAAAACATATGCAAAATCAGGCTGACATATACATACCCCAACTAAAAAGTATTCATAGCTTTACATACATGCAGTATACTTAATATTACGCTTTTGTTCTTCTACAGAGAATGTACAGGATAATCATCGGTGCTCAAACAAGAAGCAACCATAATGAATGGATGTTATGGAGAATTGAATGTCTTTCATAATAAACATTCTTAAGCCTATTTGTTAAGGCATTGATTAAAATGTATGTATTTCGAAAATGTCTGTTGCATAGAGTTGATGAGTGGGTACATAAGTATAAATGTCGCAGAAATCAATTTGCTCATTGAACTGCTTAAAAAAATGAAAAACATATTAACATCAAATATAAAATAACCGTTGAACAAAAATCACAGACCCATTTTGAAAAAGGATATTAAAGATTTAATGCATGAAAGTGGTTGTGTGCTTTGTGAGCCTACAACTGGAGGAATGTGGCTGTTGTCTTACCTACCCAACCAACCATAACAAACTAAAAGCCCCTACACCCATCAGTAGCAAAGCGGGGTACGTGAATCTTTAAGGACTTCCAATGTAACGTTAATTCGGATTAAATTCCTTTCATTGGCGTTCGATGGGAGAAGGGCTCATGGTGGCGTATAAGTGATTTGCATCCCATGTGTTTGAAGCCATTTTTAGTAAAAAAAGTTATAGGACTTTCATTAAAATGTCATAAGAAGTTTATAGCCGCGTGCGAGTGTGACTGTTGGTAATTTAAAATACTGGCGCTATACGGTGTTTACTCGGTGTATGATTGTATGTGTGCCCTGCGGTACTGGTGTTAGACATTATTAAGGCTCTCCCGCCGCTAAGTGCAAAAACGTGCTGTGCAGTAGATTTACTTTCTTTTATTTATATTTATGTGTGTATTGATGAAATGTTTGCCTTGTTCTATACAAAGTGTATGACAGTGCGACCTGGGGGGCAGCAGTTGCTTCCTGGGTAAGTGATTTATAAAATATGCAAATGCATGAAATTACAAAGGGAAACACTAAAAATAAAGTTAAGGGTGTGTGAAACATATGTGACAGCGCATAGAGAAAGGGTAAAAAAAATCAATTTTCACTTTTTTTAATGTGGACAACATCTGAGCATCGAATGAGACCGATCCCATGCCCCAAAAGTGTTCCCTCCCAGATATATGCGCGTTTAATGAACGTGATGGTACACGAAAGATACACGTATTTAAATATTTAAAATGGCTCTCCTGAACAAAACTGGTTTTGACCCTTAGGTCCCTTTCTATTTTGCGCGTCACATATGCGAAAAAATAAGGCTATGCTTCAAATGCATTTTGTTTGCAATATTATGACATTTTCATTTTTGATAAAAAGCAAATATTATAAATCACTAAAAATGATTAAAAATGTGCCTTTCAAAGGAGCAAAAGACTGAGAACATTGTAAGCTGTCGGAGGTAAAGCCAGGAATTTAATCACAGAATTTGTTGAAACTGCAAAAAAATTGCACTTTTTCGCGAAAATGTGACAAATATAGCACGAAAAATTTAAAAACCCAATTTTGGGATTTTTTAAAGAAATTTTGGGAATTGAGGGATTGTCTTTTATAAATATGATTTTTGATATATCTCTTGTGTTTCTGTAGTAAATACCTAAGCAACTGCTAAATTTCATTTGTTTATTATTAAAAATTTTGTGAAGTAATAACTTTTTTCGTTGGCTGTGTGGCAAGTGGCACAATTCCCGGTGGAACCACATATTGTTCAGGTTAATATCGTCATTGTCTAGCCGCAAGAAGTTCGTTATCATCTACCGATAGTGAATACAATTCACGGTAACTGCTTGACCGATCTCAATTCCTTAAAAGTACGGCACGATGACTGAACGATGGCAGAACGAACTGGGCACGCATATACAGGTCTTTTCGCATTTCCTATAGTTTGCTGAAATTTGCCTACAATTCTCCAGATTGTAAACAAATTTGGTCGATTATGCTGACCAAAAAAGATCACGAAGTGCAAGGCTTTAATAATCTAAACGCGCTGCTCAGGACCAAATAAGTCTGAGGCCACAGCCTCACATATGAGCTTAATTTGTGTTGGATTTCAATTATTCTCATAGACGCTGTTAAACAGTAGCGTCAATGTTAATGTCATTTAGTATTAATGGCAAAATAACAATTCGTTCGCTCTGCATTACATAAATATACATTTTTCTGTATAAATTATGGTAATTTTTCATTAATATTTTTCGCCACAGGATGCGAAACTAAAAAAAGAAAAACTCCCAACGAATATTCTGTGGTTTATTAAATACTATTGGCTTTAAGAATGAATGATTGAATATATTGTTCGAGTTTTTATAATAAACCCGTCCACAAATATTTTAGTAGCACTAAATGGATTATAACGTCAAAAACCCATCATGGTACTTCCACAATTATTAATTAAAATTATTATTTAAAAAAAAATATTAATTAAAAAAATGTATGCTGGTACTTTAAAATAGGTTTGAGAAAATGTAAATGAGTGTTTGATATTGTTCATATAAACGCTTTTTGTCCAAAAGTCTTAAAAAGTCAAAATATAATTTGGCGAACGTTTTAAAAGGAAACTATTTCACCAAAACTTGCAAATTTGGTAATGGCAAAAATAATTAATATAAAGTTTATAAAATTGCAAAACTATCGACTTATATAATTTTCTAAAATCTTTCACAGTTTTATAATACAAGTGGCTTTAACCTTAAGATTTTGTGTGCTTTCTAGAGAGTAGTGATTATTTATTCCTTTTAGATTAGATTCTTATAAAGCCAGCAACAGAAAAGATAGAACATTTCCTATTAAATCAGAGAAATCAATAAAAATCACACAAACCCTGGTTTCATATATGTAAATGTGTACATTATTTTATTTTGAGAAGAATTTGTGTTAATTCGCTAATACGGCCAGTGTTTAGAAAAGGGTTTCAATTTATTATTTAGAATTTTTAGTTCATGGCCTTGTCTATATAAAGTTAATTTAATAATTGTTGAATTTTAAAAACTCTAAAATTTAAAAAGGATTTCTCCACAGAATCAAGGAAATTAATAATAATCATACGCACCGTCTTCCACATAATGAAATTCAAAGTTTGTGCTAAAACACTTATACTTTAAGTAATTGTTTTAGCAAACACTGGCATGGAATTTACAGCCAGAAGAGTACATGATTACATTTGTATGACTTCTGATAAAAGAATAATTTTCAAATTCCAAAAACTGGAGGGTTTTATAGTTAATTATTTCGTTTGAAATAATTGACAACATATGTGACGCGCAAAAAAGAAAGGGACCTAAGGTTAAAAACCAGTATTGTTCAGGAGAGCCATTTTAAAGATTAGATCCATTTCTATTTGCGCATAGAATCGTCGACTTTACTTTCATAAAACGTGCATATCTCTGGGAGGGAACACTTTTAGGGCAGGGTATCGGTTTAAACCGATGCTCTGTTGTTGTCCACATCAAAAAATAAGAAAAAAAAATGAAAATTGATTTTTTACTCTTAGGTTCCTTTCTCTATGTGCTGTCACATATGGTCTTTTTGTCGATAGTTATTAAAAAATTGTTAAAACTCAGTGAAATTACCTTAAAAATAAGTAGTTTTTGTAAAATCAGAAACATAAACAACAATCGTAAGCTGCCAGATTACAGCTGAAAATATTTGCCAATCCATAAATATTTTGAAAAAAGTGTTAATGATATAATTATTATTTCATGCACAAATAATCACTTGAAAAATATGGGTTATTCTCAAACATGTGAATTTAAGTTTAAATAATATTCATAAACCAGAACTAATACAGTTTCAGCAATTCTGAACAATGTTGGTGTGTGTGGATTGTAGACTTTTTTGTTTTAAATTGTATTAAGTTCGTTTGACTGTTAGGATTTTCTTATCAAAAACGTGAAAACAAACTAAATTTCTTTCGTTTTGATAATTGGTTTTATTATTTTCCAATATTTCGATCAACTACATTTAGCATCATCAGGGAATATTAATATTTTTTAATTGTGAGTTTCGTCATTAACAAGCTTTTGTCAAAAATTATTAGAATGCGTTTTAGTCAAAGAATTCTGTTGAATGAAGCCGAAACCAATATACACACCACCGTGACTTTTCTTCGAAGTATAACCATAAAGTTCAAGATTTCACCAAAATCTTCAAAACAAATTCCAGCGCAAAACTCGTTACAATTTTGGTTTGATTTACTACCAGTATTTTCATCTTTTGACTATAAGGAATTTTTTTTTGAGCCATTGGTTTATGGGTCCCCCACACAGAGAACAGATTTTTTGCCAACCGATTGTTGGTGGTTGCACGTACCAACCATATTCCATCGCTACAACCGAATGTTGATTAGGTACACCGCAATTTTCAATAGTAGGAACTATTAGTAACGGTTAAACAGACAAAATATCGGTAACACTAAAAACTTAGTTGAACATTTTAAACCAAAATCGATAATTTTTACAAACTTTTATACAATTTTATCTAATAAGGACACTTCCAACTGAAGTTAATTGAACAACATTTTTTCACTTTTTCAAAAAGGCCAAAAAGGACACCCCAATTTTAGAAAAAGGATCTTAAAATGTTTTACAAAAATATACTCCATGCGATTTAATATCTCATCACAAAAATATGCTAAAACGAACGAATATTTATTACCTTTTTACTTATTTCATATGGTATAGCCTTGAAATACTCGTATAAACATTATCTTGGTACATTGAACAGGGATTAGCCGGCTCAAGACCTCTTGCTTCTATATTTAAATAGAAGACAAGTTTTTAACAAAATGGTAAAGTTTTTAACAAAAAAAAGCCCATAAAAAATAGCTCGGACCTACCGGGACGTTCTTTTAAAGAATTAGCTAGTCACCTTAGTCTTTTATTTCTATAAATAATCATCGAGAAATTCCGACCATTTGATGCATAATGCAATATGTTACAACAGCAAACTAAACAGGGTTTGGTTACTTATCAAACCCAACCAATTATTGTTACCAAGTAGCATGTTTTCCATAAAAGGTTGTGGCAACCAATAGTTTTGCTGAATTCGATTGGTATAACCGACTAATCGGCTGCAAAAATCATAATATTGTTGTAGCTACGATCTTATGGTAAGTCGAACCATGTAACCATTTGTACAATGGCATGTTGGTGATTGCAACAGAAAGTTTGCTTATTTAGACAAATTTCCAGCTGATTTTTTCTCTGTGTGCTCCCAAATATTAGTCAAATTCTCAAATTTTATTTTGATTTGCAGCAAATTTGGCTTTAATACTACTTACCAGTCCATATTGTCTACTGATCGTTTATTTTGGCCATACGAGTCATTTTGGACCACACGCAACTATGCTCTTTTGATGTATTAAGTAAGCGCGGCATATCCATTGCTCGTCAACACTATATGTGAAGCGCAAAATAGAAAGGGACCTAAGGTTAAAAACCAGTTTTGTTCAGGAGAGCCATTTTAAAGATTAGGTCCCTTTCTATTTGCGCTTAGAATCGTCGATTTTACTTTCATAAAACGCGCATATCTCTGGGAGGGAACACTTTTGGGGCATGGGACCGGTCTCATTCGATGCTCAGATGTTGTCCACAGATGTTAAGATGTAGAGCCATTTTAAAGATTAGGTCCCTTTCTATTTGCGCTTAGAATCGTCGATTTCACTTTCATAAAACGCGCATATCTCCGGGAGGGAACACTTTTGGGGCATGGGATCGGTCTCATTTGATGCACAGATGTTGTCCACATCAAAAAAATAAAAATAAATGAAACTTGATTTTTGTACCCTTATGTCTCTTTCTCTATGCGCTGTCACATATGTTTAGAGTGTTCAAAAACAGGGTTTTTTAGAAAACTGGAATTTTGGGTTTATTTTTAAAACCGTGTTTTTAAAAAAACGGAATTAACCATCATTCCGGTTGAAGCCTTTTGCCTAAAAATGGAAAATATTTTCCCATTCAAAAATAAAGTTTTTTTTAAGCGGGAAGAAAACTGTTTTTTTTTATTCAAAAATATACCAGTAAAATAGCTTAAGCCGTACGAGGTCGACCTTATTGTACCCTGCATTTATGAATGTGCAAAAAAGCCTTTTGGAAATAGATCGTATTTTCACCATTATGGTTTTTAGCAAGTATGGGATGTTGTGGAACTTAGGTATAGTATACTAAATTTTATGGAAATCGTAATTAAAATGTGTGCCGTATACCGCCTTCGCCCATGTATAATATATGATCATGAAACAAGAGACTCACCTGCGGTAAGACGGCCGCCTTGTCTGAAAATAAATTTACTATACACTCCGTCCTTCGGTGAAGGGTACAGGAACTGTGACTTCTAACGGGTGACTCTTGAGCGTATGAGTAATACTATTTGTGGCACAGATACGAAAATCTTGTCTAAATCATCGTTTATGAACGATTTTCATAACTGCTAGACAGCATTAATGGAATTTACCTGCAATTAACTTTATCTAGCATAGCATAAAGGTTCAGGCCAGGTGTGACGTTTTTTGTCAGCTATAAAATAACGAACACCATGGCGTATGCGTAATATTGAGTATGAAATTGCTCAGTAAAACTTGCGATAGTTGTACTTCCCATCTGAATAAAGAATTTCGGAAAAGTAATTTACTGCCTGAATTCAGCCTAAAATATATCAAAAAAAAAGAAAAAGAGTTTTTTAAATATTTTCTAAATGTCAAAATGTCAAAATCGCCTTTCTTTCTGGTTAAATTTCTTACGAACTTTCTTGATATTTGTAGACATTAATTTTAAAGTCTATCCTGAACTCAAAAAAAATCATTTTGTTCTTTGTTTTCCTTTACCAATTCTTTTAGTACCTTGAGAAACATGACTCCTTTGCAATTATCTTGAGTAACATTATGGGTTTCATTTCAATTTCTTCCATGACATTGTAATATGAAACCTCACCGCAGCCAGCAACTGCAAATATACCCCTCTCTATCTCTCTCTCTCTCTCTCTCTCTCTCTCTCTCTCTCTCTCTCTCTCTCTCTCTCTCTCTCTCTCTCTCTCTCTCTCTCTCTCTCTCTCTCTCTCTCTCTCTCTGTCTCTCTCTCCGCTGAATGGTTGATTACCTGATAGCAGCACACACTCACATTGGGGTATTTATGCGATTGCGATAGTTTGAAAGGAGACACTCCTTAGCTTATGGCTTAGCACGACCTGGAAGACAGCTTGCATTATTCATAAACAAAATCAAGTGGAAAATGTGTTTTGTAATGCAACTCTAATTTCTCCAATTCTCGTTTTTTTTTAATTCACAACAACCGCAGGACGTGTTCTGATGAAAAATATTCTAGCATGGTAGACATTAAATATTACTTATAGATGGTGGGAAATAATTGAGTTTTCCTAAAAAATAAGGGCAAAAACAAATTAATAAGTCTGGTAGACAAGGTGGCAGGAAAAAGGACCACAAAGGTGTCCAGACAGAAGTGCTAATTGGACTTGGAGACAACAACATGATTATAGATGATGGCAATTATATAAGAAATTTTTCTGCTTGTATTAACAAGGATCCAATGTTATTAAATGTAGTGCAAAAAAGAAGAAAAATGTAAAAAAGACAAAAGTATTGTTGAAAAGAGACCGAGATTTCTTAGAGAAATCTGGGCTGAGATTTTAATACCTTCCACCAGTTATAAGAATGTGTATAAAATTTACCATTCGGTTTGCAATAATCGAAACATTGACTGGAGGCTCTGTATATAAATATACAAAAATTCGTGATAACAAATTTACACAAAAGCTGAAGACACTAATGTCATTCTGTGTAGAGTAATTTTAGTTATGGCTAGAGGTATAATAAAGCCGAAATCAGTGCTTAAATTTAAACAACGGGGACCGTTTGTTTTTTCCTTGCGTTCAATAACCGAGTAAAGTTTTTTTCCCAACAATTATTGTTACACAGGATACATATTTATGTACATATGCAAATAATGTATAGAATAAGAATATTTAATTTTACTTGAGGGCCGGATTATGGGACTGCGTATATAATGTTATAGTACCCATTATTCTTTATTTATTGTCTAGTCATAAAAATTTGAATAAAAATAAACATGATTCTTATTTAGTCTCACGAAATTTTTGATCACACTTGGCGCAGTGGATACCTGATGTCGGCCATCACTTCTTTTAACAGAATTGACTTTTGATATAAGTTAGCATTATTTGCCAGTGGAGTTAAATAGTAAGGCGATTGTTTATATTCCAAAGAGATATAATTACTGAATAACTGTCCAAATATCGAGCGAATAAGAACTAAAGAACATGTGCTTAATGGTAAAGTTGAATATGTCATGTCTGTACTAAGAATTCTCCAGTCGCATTCAGGCTAATCTACACTATCAGTTTTTCAAACACTTTCGCAAACAAATAACATAAAAGATTGGCAAACTTAATTATATTTTGTTGTCTATCTGAAAGGTCTATTAAGTCGTTTCTTTATTTCGGCACAGATTTGCTAAAAACGGCGATTTGTTTTTTTCACTTCCGTGCGTATGATTAATATTAATTGTGGGCTATGCTTGCAAATCAAGCCCTTATCACGATAAAGAAGAAAGCATCACTCGATTTTTAATGAAATTCAATAGAAAATTGCATATTTATGTATATTTAAAAAGTTAAAGCGAATACAATTGTATCGGAATCCTCCAGATGATTTTGACAAAAAACAAACGAAAAAACCTCTCCTGTAAAATTTTCTTTTTGGCGTTTACGTTTTTTCTCGGTTAGGGCTTGTTATGTATAATTACAGGAACACTGGAGTTATTGGTGCTATTTAAAAAAACAATATAAGCTGATAGAATGGGTCAGCTCTTTTTTGATCTGGCTTTATCAAGTTATTCGTAAAAAAAACCTACGACTTAAAGTATTTTTAAGAATTTTAAATTTATATAAGGAGGAAGAGACTGGCAACTATACCGCTCTCCAGCTCTTAGAAGAAGACTTAAAAAATGTCAGAAGGAGTTAAACGCTGCCTTAAAGCCGATCTCAAGAATTATCTACGGAACCTAAAACAATGAGAAGGAACAGATAATGACCTTTGAAAAGCTACAAAAAAATGCAAAGACCGATTCATCTTTATGGATACAAAGCGGTGGTAAGGCAAATACTACTGAAGAGAAAATAAACTCATTTGCAAACTATCTTGAAACTGTATTTACACCAAATACTAATTCAGCTATCGTTACGATCCTACAAGTATGAACAGTACAGTAACCCCAAACCGAGACATATATTCAATCAGCCTACCTATGATAGACGAAGAAGTATTGAATCCACTCGTTTAAGACTCAAAGATATCGAAAACTCGATAAAAGATCTCAAACAAAAAAAACCAGGAGGGAAAAAAAGCGAAAATTGCTAAAGAACTTCCTCATTTAGCTATCAGAACAATATTATTTATCTTCAACAGCATTTTACGCCTCGGTTACTTAGATATTTCCCAAGCTTTTGACAAAGTATGGCACGAATGACTTTTGTTCAAAATATGTAGATTGTTACCAGTCAATACTTCGCGAGCTATTTATCAAATCGATCGTACAAAGTGAAATCAAAAGATGAATTTTCTAATTCCAAAAAAAATACTCCTGGTGTCCACCAAGGAAGCATCTTGTTGGATTCTGACAAAAGCTGTATTGAAGGGGAAGTGGGCGTATCAGCCGTAAATATAACGTATAGAAAAGGCCCCATATGTATTTACGGCTGATACGCCCACTTCCCCTTCAATACAGCTTTTGTCAGAATCCACCAGGATCCTACAGCTGCAACCAACCAACTACAAATGAACATCCGAGAACTTGAGAAATGGTTGCATAAATGGAGAATAGTAGTAAACGCTAGTAAGTGCACGCACCTCACGTTTACCCTCAGAAAAGAGTCCTATAAAAATATTCAATTCTATGGTGCTCCATAAAGATAAGGTAAGGTATTTAGGAATACACTTAGATCGTCGACTAACCTGGTCAAAACATATAAATATGAGGGTATCTCAAATAAAGCTGAAATTCAACCAGCTGCAATGGCTAGCGTCCAAGGTCAACTCTACAACTAGAATATAAAGTTCTATTATATAAAGCGATTATTAAACTAATTTGGACATACGGAATCCAACTCTGGGGGACAGCATGCGCGACCAATATCAATTAGCTACAAAGAAAACAATCCAGTATCCTGCGAATGATCGTCGGAGCTCCATGCCGTCACAGAAGAAATCCGAGATTATTCTCGAAGTAACGTAAACAAATTAAGTTCCCATCCAAACGCTCTCGCCAAAGGTCTACTTTATTTTGAAGGACATGTACGGCTTAGAAGAAGAACAATCGCCATCAACTATAATATTAATAATTTTAAATACAACATATTGCTTATTATACTTTTAACGTAAATATCTTTATGACAACAATTTAAATACTGTCTTTTTCTTAAAATCACATGTGGAAATCTGGCAGGATTGTTTACACTGGTAAGACCCTTTAGAATCAACTTGGTTTATGATTTGAATACTTATTGTTATTTTCATTTTCTGAAAGATTCAATAATTAAATAAAATGTAAAAAAAATATGCAAGGAGGAAAACAAAGCAATTTTAAATTTGAACATATTACTTACTGGCAAAATTTAACTTTAACTAAAAGTTGTACTTTAGCATAAGAACGGCTGCCTCTTCCAGGACTTCTATTGCTTGATAATGGTTGTGTGTGTTGGAATTTTTTTGAGCTACTTCTGTGCTTGTTCAGATTAACTTTCTCCAAAAATTACTCACTGACAAAAAAGATGGATATAATAAAACTTTTCCTTTTTTCCCACTCATGCCTTTGTATGCCTAAAAGTGTTAGTTAAGTAAAATAAAAGGGATATAACATAAACGAGTGAAAAGGACAATAACGCAGTTTTTGTTGGAGAAGCCAAGTGACAAAAACGGTTTTTGTGTATGACTTTGTGATTTGAAGTGACAACTAAAATAATCATCTTAAAACTGCAATTGACAAATATGGGGGAAAAAGAAAGAAAACACAACAAAATCAAAGGAATAAACAACAGGATTTACAAATAAAACTCAAAGTCTAAATTGACTTTTTAAAGTTGACCTCCTTCTTGTCTTTTTCAAGCTAGCCACCTCTTTTTTCGATGGACAAAGGCCCAGTGATTTCAAGAGGGCCAACGGAATGAAAGTTAGGTAGAATCATTCTGTTGGGTTGGCTAGTCACTCAAGTGTTGGCAGCGGAAACAATTGTATATAAAACTTATTACCAAATGCAAACTGTACTCACAATCAACTGAAATAAAACCTGGAAATAAATAGGATAAAGCATAAGGAGCAAGGCATATTGCTGCCCTCAAGTGCTACATGAAACATGTCTATCATTTGCCGAAGCTCATAGATTGCAGTTAAACAACAGTGAACCACAAAATATGCGGAAAGCCAAGATTTGAAATGACATTGGCCTTTGAAAGTTGTAACTAAAGTTCCATAATACTGATGATGGAGACAAAGTTATCGTTGGATTTGTTTTTCGTTTACACGTCAAGCGCACGTTCTACAGAAATTCGAGGAAAACTAGTGCCGGAACTTTGTTTTTCGTTTTCCCTTTCTTTTTTTGGTTTAATAATTCCCGTGATTTTTCATTCCCTGTGCTAAACCGAAAATGTTGAACACGTGTTTGCCATAGCAGCACAAAAAAGAGCAAAAAGAAGCGTCATGTTGTTTTCGTTCTTGTGACAATCCCTGATAAGTCTGGCAAAGTTGTTTATTAGTATTTTGTTTATCCGTTTTTGCTACTTTGCTGTCAAGATTTCACACCTCATTTTCATTTCACTTTTCCGCACCAGCCAGATGTCATCGCATGGCATCACAAGAACTTCAGCTGACTGACAGCCTTGTCATATCCACTCTTAGTTTCGTTTCACTCCTTGTGAAGCGCTCACGTATGTGTGAAGGTATCGACATTGAAGTCTAGCAACAGCACCAACATCAGTCTCAAAAGTTTTATATACATTTTCTTTGGTAAAGCGTTTTAAATTGTTTTCTGCCGCTTGCTTCGTTTCATTCATCTTCCCTGGAGGTAAGTAGAGTTTACCTTGAAGTTATCAAAAGAAAAACGGAAAACATTAAAAATAAAAGGATTACCTCCATTGTAGCAAAGAAGAATTGGATTTTATAAGAACTTTAGTTTTAACATAAACACTTTTTTACTACTTTTGAGACCTGCAGGCTTATAGGTAGTATTATATAAAGCACTTATGGTTCACTTAAAGATAATCGTGTGAAAACTTTAATAATTTTACACACGCCGAAAGTAGATTTTCTCAAAAAGAGTCAATGTCAAGCCCTAATAATAAAGTATATGATTTCTAAGGTAAAGAGCCAAGACCGGTATTAATTTAATATGCCACTACAAAGTTAAAGAAAATTTGCGAAAAAATACTACTACAATATTATTTCAGACAACTAGAGAATGGAGAGATTTAATACAGATTAATCCGAGGACCTGTACAAACTCAATGAACCGATACCAAGCTAAAAATGTCTTGGCTTAAATGCATATGTGACAGCGCATAGACAAAGGGACCTAAGGGTAAAAAAAAATCAATTTTCACTTTTTTTATGTGGACAACATCTGAGCATCGAATGAGACCGATCCCATGCCCCAAAAGTGTTCCCTCCCAGAGTTATGCGCGTTTTCTGAAAGTGATGGTACACCAAAGACACACGTATTTAGATCTTTAAAATGGCTCTCCTTAACAAAACTGGTTTTTACCCTTAGGTGCCTTTCTATTTTGCGCGTTACATATAGACTATGTTCCGGTAGGGCCAGAAATCATTAGTGTCTTAAGAAATAAAGTGATCAGTGGCAAAAGTCTAGAACAAATATAAGTTGTCAGCTCAATATTTTGATTAGCAAATCGAGCGAAAACATCTAGTTTTAACAATTAAGACAGCAAAGGCATAGTGGACTTAGTAGGGACATAAATACTGTTACACGCGTTTTATGCTGTAAAATAAAAAATACTGAATGTTTTTGGACCAAATATTTTTTAATATACTTATTGATGTATATTGCATTTAAAAAGAATCGACTTATTCGAAATGTCCGCCTTTTGCCTTTACACAAGCCTTAAGTCGCACTGGGCAATCGTCAATAGCTGCACGAACCTCGTCCATTGGAAAATTGGCCACAGATCGAACTAAAGCAGTCTTTAGAGATACAATGGTATCTTTGGGGTATCTTTTTTGACAAACGTTATCCTCTAACACAGTCCACAATAATAATAATCCAATGGGTTCAAATCTAGACTGTCTGAGGGCCATTCTTCAGACGAAATGAACGCTGGCAAATTGTTTCGAAGCCAGGCCTGGGACGTTTTAGCCTTATGGGCCGGCGCAGAATCCTGTTGGAAAGTCCATAATTGGTTTTGGAACTGATAATTGTTAAGAGGCTTCACAACAGCTTCCAAAACGGTTTCATGGTAAACTTTGGCCGATGTTTTGACTCCTTGTTCGTAGAAATGCAGGTTAGTGACCCCATCGTAAGAGACACCCCACCAAACCATGACTAAAGCTGGGTGATGACCTTTTTCCACCCTTATGATCAGTTCCGATGCTTCCTTAGATGACCGTGCATACACTCTATCATTTTGCTTATTAAATTTTTCCTTAACTGTTAAAATTTTTTGTCATCGGTGAACAAAATTTTTCTGTGCAAGTTATCAGCGTGCTTCACCAAAACACGTTTGCATTTTTCAATCCTATTTTTTTTTAAAGCTGCAGTCAATAAATGTTTGGTACGTCGTCTTTTTGAATAATACGACTCATGGACTTTTGCGTGGTATTCATCTCACGGGCCATGATTTTCTGTTTTCGTAGCGGATTTCTGTGAATTCTTGATTTAACGGCTTTGATGACATGCGGTGTTCGAAGAGAGCATGGGCGGGTCGACCGGATGCGGTCTTTTATATCTCCAGTCTCCTCAAACAATTTTATGCATCGGTAGACGAGTATTTTAAAATTATCGTTTTTTTCATTTCTCACTTGAAAAGCGCTATTACAGCGATACGGTTCTCATTATCTGACCACTCCGTGATGAAAGTTGAAACCATATTAAAATCCCGTTACAGACTAACGCTATTGAGGTATGCTTTCAAAACCCTTATGTGACATAGAGAAATGAACCTAAGGGTAAAAAACATCATTTTTCATTTTTTTTTTTTTTTGATATGGACAACATCTGAGCTTCGAATGAGACCGATCCCATGCCCCAAAAGTGTTTCCTCCCAGAGATATGCGCGTTTGATGAAAGTGAAGTCGACGATTCTAAGCGCAAATAGAAAGGGACCTAATCTATGAAATGGCTCTCCTGAACAAAGCTTTTCATCAATTTTTCACTTTTTTTTTGATGTGGAGAACACCCATGACCCAAAAGTGTTCCCTCCCAGAGATATGCGCGTTTTATGAAAGTGAAGTCGACGATTCTAAGCGCAAATAGAAAGGGATCTAATTTTTAAAATGGCTCTCCTGAACAAAACTGGTTCTTAACCTTAGGTCCCTTTCTATTTTTCGCGTCACATATAGACTATGTTCAGGTATGGCCAGAAATCAAAGCGGACTAGAAATTATTAGCGTCTTAAGAAATAAACTGATCAGTGGCAAAAGTCTAGAACAAATATAAGTTGTCAGCTCAATATTTTGATTAGCAAATCGAGCGAAAACATCTAGTTTCAACAATTAAGACAGCAAAGGCATAGTGTACTTAGTAGGGACATAAATACTGTTACACACGTTTTATGCTGTAAAATAAGAAATACTGAATGTTTTTGGACCAAATATTTTTTAATATACTTATTGATGTATATTGCATCTAAAAAGAATCTACTTATTCGAAATGTCCGCCTTTTGCCTTTACACAAGCCTTAAGTCGCACTGACCAATCGTCAATAGCTGCACGAACCTCGTCCATTGGAAAATTGGCCACAGATCGAACTAAAGCAGTCTTAAGAGATACAATGTTGGGGTATCTTTTTTGACAAACGTTATCCTCTAACACAGTCCACAATTTTTAATCCAATGAGTTCAAATCTAGACTGCCTGATGGCCATTCTTCAGAGGAAATGAACGCTGGCAAATTGTTTCGAAGCCAGGCCTGGGAAGTTTAAGCCTTATGGGCCGGCGCAGAATCCTGCTGGAAAGTCAATGGCTGGTTTTGGAACAGGGAATTGTTAAGAGGCTTCACAACAGCTTCCAAAACGGTTTCTTGGTAAACTTTGGCCGATGTTTTGACTCCTTGTTCGCAGAAATGCAGGTTAGTGACCCCATCGTAAGAGACACCCCACCAAACCATCACTGAAGCTGCGTGATGACCCTTTTCCACCCTTAGGATCAGTTCAGATGCTTTCTTAGATGACCGCGCATACGCTCTATCATTTTGCTTGTTAAATGTTTCCTGAACGGTAAACATCTTTTCATCGGTGAACAAAATTTTTCTGTGCAAGTTATCAGCGTGCTTCACCAAAACACGTTTGCATTTTTCAATCCCATTTTTTTAAAGCTGCAGTCAATAAATGTTTGGTACGTCGTCTTTTTTAATAATACGACTCATGGACTTTTGCGTGGTATTCATTTCACGGGCCATGATTTTCTGTTTTCGGAGCGGATTTTTGTGAATTCTTGATTTAACGGCTTTGATGACATGCGGTGTTCGAAGAGAGCGTGGGCGGCCCGACCGGATGCGGTCTTTTATATCTCCAGTCTCCTCAAACAGTTTTATGCATCGGTAGACGAGTATTTTAAAATTATCGTTTTTTTCATTTCTCACTTGAAAAACGCTATTACAGCGATACGGTTCTCATTATCTGACCACTCCGTGATGAAAGTTGAAACAATTTTAAAATCCCGTTACAGACTAACGCTATTGAGGTATGCTTTCAAAACTCTTATGTGACATAGAGAAAGGGACCTAAGGGTAAAAAAAAAATCATTTTTCATTTTTTTTCTTTTTTTGATGTGGACAACAATAAGAATAAGACCGATCCCATGCCCCAAAAGTGTTTCCTTCCAGAGATTTGCGCGTTTGATGAAAGTGAAGTCGACGATTCTAAGCGCAAATAGAAAGGGACCTCATCTTTAAAATGGCTCACCTGAACAAAACTTTTCATCAACTTTTCACTTTTTTTTTGATGTGGACAACATCTGAGCATCGAATGAGACCGATCCCATGCCCCAAGAGTGTGCCCTCTCAGAGATGTGCGCGTTTTATGAAAGTGAAGTCGAAGATTCTAAGCGCAAATAGAAAGGGATCTAATCTATAAAATGACTCTCCTGAACAAAACTGGTTTTTAAACTTAGCTCCCTTTCTATTTTGCGCGTCACATATGACATTAACGGGGTATGTTCAGTTCTACTATTGAAACGGGTGTGTTCAATGTTGTAACACTATTAATGTCCCTACTAAGTAGTTTCCACGCGTTTACCATAGCTGGTTCGAACGCATTTGTTCTTAATGGCCAATACCACTTTTTTCCCCGAAATCGAATTCTGTAACTATTCTTAGCGTTGTCAAAAAGGTCAACCCCTCCCATGCGCTGATTGTATTGGTTGATAAAATGGGGCTGCTCAATCGCAACCATTTTTTGCGGACCATTGGTGTATGGCTAAGGAAATTTGATAGTAAGGTCACGACCAGAAAAGATAAGAATAATGAATGGAGGAAGAGCTAGTGAAAAATGGAATGTTTCTGTGAATTACTTACCGCGTTATCATTCCAACGTCTGACTTTCGTTTCTTTTCGAAACGAAAAACAGAAATCCCGCGAGGCTTCTTTTTCATTCCCTTGACATCCATTGAATCGGCATGATTGGTCCGATTATTACGAACAGTTCCTGAAGCGAAATATCCATCGTTTGACAAAAGAGTCATTTGTTTGTGACTTGTAAAAAATTGTCAAATATAACTGTGTGCTTGACGCGGTCCTCCCCATGAGGCAACAGCGATAGGACTACCCTTTCTCCCAGCCCGAAACCTGGGTCCACCTGTTCTGATGCACCAGCATATGGAATAAGCTGATACAAATAGCCTTCTGCTGAAGCCAAACACCAATAGGTGTATCTAAAACGAATTGGTTTTCCTATGACAAATATTTTGCACGAATGCCGGCCGTAGTATGCAATCATTTGTTCATCAATCGAAAGGTGGTGAGAGAATGCACCGAATTGAAGAATTTTTTTTGTTCAATAAATCATTTAATGGTGCGACTTTTGCAAATATGTTTTTCATATCCAATGCTGAGTTGTCGCACACACGTGAAAGAATTGTTTTAATTCGTTTAAATCTGTCCCTTGAAATACATTCTTTTATTAGAGCACATCCCAATGATTCTCGATGTGATCAATAACTATGTATTTGAGGCAAAGTGTGGTAACCTGTGATATACAACAAGCCCAAAAATGTTTTCATTTCTGTTGGGTATTTTAATACCCATGTCATATCTCAGGTAAAAATTTAGGTTTTTTTCAACTTCTGTCCAAAAGACTTATGTCTTTTGGACATAAATTTTCAAATTTCATAAAAAACTTACGAGCCGATCTATGGGCAGGCAGTAACGGGTTAAATACATAAACAAACTACCTCGATGTTAGTACTGCCGGACGAAAAAGTTTCGCCTCTAATGGCGCCCTAGAGAAATTGGCAGTATAATTATGTCCTTGCCAAGAATGGTTGAAGTCGTTACTGAGCTTTACTCGCCATGCCTCGACTGAGCCATGATTAACTCAATTTTGAGAAAAGAAAATGTTACCTATATTTTTTTGGTCCTGGCGATGAATATGTCGTCTTCTGCGCTATCGCATATATCGGGATCAATCCCATTCTTAACGTTTGGTTTCTGGTTTTTTTACTGTCTCGAATTATATATAGGGCTACTGGTCATCTGGCTCGTGTTACTTTAACAGAGTTTGTGTATTTTCAACAGTGATCACGTTCTTTATTTACTAAAATTTCGTTGTTCTATGTGTTGTTTAATTTTTATTTATCCCAATATTTCGATTGACTTCGTCAATCATCTTCAGGGGTTGTCAATTAACAAAACAATGTCGTCCGTCTGATTATCGATGTCAGTTGACTAAAGGTCAACTATTCACTTACAACATTTACTAAAATTTTTATGACCATCAAATAATTTCCTAAGAAAAAGCTTCAGTGAAAAGCACACCCGCTCCATTGGCAGATTGTTAAAATATTAAACTATGTATAAAATCAGCATCATGGGCACTGACCATGGGCCATGGGCCATGGGCATAGATTATTATACCAGCAACGGGAGTCGTTTGTTGTCCTCGTTTTCAGTGTGATGCGGTGAGCTTTGCGCACACGGAGACAATGCCATCAAACTCGAAGTGTGCCAATTTACGTTAACTTAAGACAATTCACACGTCAAATAAACGGTTCGCATTTCATCAAAGTTATACACGTTCTCTTTGAGAACAACAAACAATAAATTGGAGCTTGGCACTCGTATCTCGGTGCTCTTCCCCTGAAGCACATTTATGCGTTGCATAGAAAAAATTGTAACCGAACGGTAAGAACGTACATGCGTACTATATTGAATACACCTTCGGAAAAATACAAACTCGTGTCAGAAATGACAATTCAGCAATTTATTGGCTTGTTTTATTTCTCATATCCATTCCTCCTTTCAGTGTTGCAGGTTAGAGACTTCCTCCGAAATCCAAAAAAAATGCGGAAGTAGTTGTATCGCTTTTGTGTTGTTTCCGCAAAAACTAGAGGACTTGATGCCACCTCATGACAAGCCCAAATAAGATGTACCAAATGAAATAAACCCAACAGCGCCATAAAATAAATTGTTGGGGAATAATGTACCTAACGGCCGACATTGATTGGAATTAGTTCCGCAGTTCTAGTGTGGGCTTGTGTCAAAGACTCCGAGGGCGAAGGCGACAATGACACGACAACGACGTGTATATGACAAAGCAACCAAATAAAGTTTTGCTTATAAAAACAAATCCTAAATACAGGCCTTTCTAACGGACACTACGTACTAGTGTCGCCAGTCATAAAACAGGGAATATGACAGCAAAATGTTCCTTTCTTTAACATTTAATTATTGGGTCATGTTACTAATTTATGTAACACATCATGACTATTTCCACCCATATGTCGCCGTAGTAGGAGAATTCGGAGTCCCCCTTCTTGGTCGAGGTAACAACACGTCAAAATACCATAATACACTTACTAGTAAATATTACCCTGATAATTGCCCTTACAATTGCCCTCGGAAACAACTCTCACCCTCTGTTGAATACACACAGCCAGCTGAATTTAAGGGGAGGATCCTGCCCAAATTACCGTCGGCCAGGTTTTGTCGCTTAGTATTGTAGACATACGAGGGTTGCAATTTAACTTTCAGGTCTTGACTAGTGTTCCCAGATGCAAACTAAAACTTCCATTGGAAACTTTGACATTTTTTAGCATAACTTCACTCAAAATGTTTTGTAATTTAAGCCGAATTGTTTTGTATACAGTGTGCTGAAAAATTCATATTAGTTTAAAAGCGGAACATTTATGTGCGATTATTTTTTACGATTTTCGGCGTGGCTTATCGAGACAATCAAGTTGTTTAAATCAACTTGTTTCGACTTTTGGCGATGAAGCACCATCAAAAACCACTGTTAGTTCAGCCAAGAGTTCAGTCCCGGACGCCGTTCGCTCCAGGATGAATTTCGTGAAGGAGATCCAGCTTCGGTCACTTTGCCAGAAACCATCGATGCTGTTCGTGAACTGACTAAGCACGACCGTCATGTGCCATACCGTGAGATTGAAAAATTCTTGGGCATTAATATGGCAAGCACTAAAAAGGTAATCCATGTTCATTTGGCCGTGAAAAAATTTTTTTCTCGTTGGATCCCACATAATGTGACGAATGCTCAAAAAGGCTAGTATTGGTGCAAAGATATGTTGAAAAATATAAGTGCGGTAGCTCAAAGCCAGTGTATAACATTGTCACAGGTGACGAATCATGGATCTATGCATATGAACCCGAAACAAAACAGCATTCGACCGTATGGGTCTTTCAAGACGAACCAAATCAAAAAGAAGTTGTCCGCGGAAGAAGTACATCAAAGCAAATGATGGCTTTTTTTCGGTCGTATAACCGGCCATGTTGCCACAGTGCCCTTAGTGGAAAGAAGGATGGTCAATTCTAAGTGGTATACAACCATCTGTTTGCCAATAGTGTCGAAGAAATGAGAAAAGATAAGAAGAGAAGACAGATCATTTGGCATCACCACAATGCTAGCTCACACACATGAGCTGAAACGATGAGCTATTTGACCTCTTAAAATGACGAATTGATGGGCCATCCACCGTACAGCCCTGATTTGGCACCCAATGACTTCTTCTTACTCCCAAGCATCAAGAAAAAAAATGCGTAGTCAACGTTTTTTTATCGCCCGAAGCAGCTGTTAAAGCATTCAAAAATCGATGTTTTGCATTGTCTCCATCGGATTGGAAAAAGTGCTTGGAAAATTGGTTTGTGCGCGTGCAAATGTGTATTGATCTTAAAGGGGAATATTTTGAAAAACATTAAAATCATTTGCAATGATAAATTATGGAATTTTTATTGCCGGACCCGAAATATAAATAGCAACCCTCGTAATAGTTTAATTCCAAAGTCTAAAAAGCATTCTTAGTTCTACAAAAGCCAGTAAGCTGCTTTCTCCTCCTCTTCATTTTTGCACTCCCACTATATCGCTCATTCATACTAGGCCAGATTTATATGAATTCCATACAGGCTGGTTCCTGTTCCCCTTATTCTTGGAATCGGATCAAGTTTCTCAATAAGCTACACCCCTCACTAGAGAATGGCCAATATTACCGCTTCACACATTTAAATTCCACCAGCATTCGCAAAACGATTCTTGTCTTTTAGTTTTTAGAGATACTTCTCGGTGACGTATGATTAATATTAATTGTCACGTACATTATATTTCTGAATCCCGAAGGCTTATTTAATCGAATTAAAGCAATAAAAACAGCTGATAAAAAAATGGTTGGTTTATTGTTAAATGTTGATATAATAAATCAGAAAATTGAGTTTGGAGAGGCCAGATATTCGGTCAACAGGAATCATACTCGTACATTTTTAAATATAGATGAGTCTCCATTTCGATTTAGTAGGAATATGATTTCTCAATGATATAGAATATTACAGTCCCAACTTATTGCAGGTTACTGGTAGAACCTCGTTAACTGGAAGTCATGCAAAACTAGCGATAAAAATTCTTATAGCCACCAAAAGGCTTCTTCACGCCAGATAGATCTGAAATTATGCAAGGAACCTCGTACGAGTACTGTGGAATGAATGCTTCAGACTTCACAAGTTGACATACTACCATTACGCTACAAATCAAATTGCCCAATTCTGTTAGCAGTCAAAACACAAGTTTCGTTACTATGCGATTCCTTGAAGCCTCAGGATATACATGGAATCATATCCCGATGAAAACCCTGCTTTTGGTGCACTAATTTAAATACCCGTTAAGTACACTAATTTACAAAATATGATTTTTTTCCCTGGTCAAGATTTTTAAATATTCTAAAAAATTGTCCTCTGATTCATTTTCAAGATAGAATTTTTGGAATTTATTTCATGATGTTTTTAAGAGATATCTCAGCTTAAAACTCTCAACCGCTATTACCGCGGTTGGTCCAGAGTTCTAAATTTCTTTTCCTACAGATTTCTAAAATAAAAATGAAAGTGAATTTTAAAATATTTTCCTCTGATAAGTTTCAAGACAGAGTGTTTGGAATTGTTTTGCGATTTTTTTTTATGAGATGTCTCATCTTGTTGGACCATAGCTCCCAACCGATATAACCGATTTGATCAAGAAACGAGTCTCACTCAAGTCGAAAGGAAATTAGTTTTTCTACAAATTTTTCTAACATTTTTCATACATTAAAATCATTTTTGACGTTAGAGGCAATTAAAATTTAAAAAATCTAATGTTTTTGCAAAAATAACGATTTTAAATTAAAAGAAAATATATAACCAGTTATATAAAGTTATATAATAATACGAGTAAATAAATAAATTAAGCATAAAGTTTGGACTATCTTAATTAAATCTGTTATAGCGGCTGAGAGTAATGGTCCAAAACGCTGAGACATCTCATAAAAAATTCCAATAATTTTATCTTGAAAACTTATCAGAGGAAAATTTTTTAAAATTCAATTTTGTGTTTAGGAGGCCTTAATCTATAGAAACAACATATTTAGAACTCTGGACCAAAATAGCTGTAAAGCAGTGGTATTATTCAGCCAACAAACAGGCTTCATCTGTGCTGGCGATTGTGCAAGAAGATTACGCAAAGACATTTTTAGAAGCCTTCAAAGCAAGTCTCTGGGCCTTCACAGCTCCCCTTTGCCTCATTAGTCTATCTTGCACCAATAGGCTTTCTACCTTTTTCTACCTTTAAATCACTTGATGGACATGGTGCACAACATTTTAAAGAGTTTACGGATCAAGAGGATAGACCCCACAGAGGGGATTTAATGAATGTTTACTGTCTTAAAGCGAAGGGTCAAGGTTCGCCATTCAATGCAGCGCCTTAGAGAAAGCGATACGTTTTGCGAATAATGAAATTTAAATCGTTGCTGATGTATAAACATAAAAAGATGTGGTGTTTAATCGAGCTCTTTCTAAAACAGCTCCACATGAGATTAAGACTGTCATCCCGGGATTTGTAACATAGAAAATACGAGCGTTCCTTCAGTTCGACCTCGCAAGGCATTCATGAGTGATTGGAAATTTGGATTAACTCTGTCTACGAAAACTGATCAGAGTGTTTTCCGTACCGCGGTTGGTAGGTAATAATTAAGTTTTTTTATTCTTGGACCCAAAGATCAGCAACGGTTTCATCGAGCTCTTATTAAGAAAGGAGCATTAAATTTCAACTTCACATGAGCATAAAGATTGCCATCTCAGGTAAGATAAAAAATACGAGAGTGTTTTCCGTTCGAACTCGCAAGGTATTCTTGAGTGAGTGGAAACTTGGATTAACTTTGTTTACGAAAACTGAACCAGGGCTTTCACATACCACTGGTGGTGGGCAATAATGAGGGTTTTTCTTGCAGGGACCCATTGATTACCATAGGGTAAGTAGTATCCAAATGGTACCGAAGGTATTGGGCCAGGTCTCTTTCAAAAGGGGAACTGACCGTCACATGGCAGCGAGCCCAAATCTTTTGCACACTATTGTTAAAGCTTTAACAATGTGATTTGTGTCTATCGTAATCAGGATAATGCACTCATACAAAAAAGGTTATCATACTACTAGGCTTTTGTAAAAAACCTTATTAAAACTGGATTTTTTAAATATAATTAAGTTAATAATTTATCACTCATATTTAAATTACCACTCATAATTAAAATTATCCCATATTCCACCCCAAAAAATACCGATGGCTACTTGTACTCGAAGCGGTCATTTCAGGCGCTAGTTTATTGTGTCTAAAATTATAGCATACTTTTAGGAATCAACTGAAGTTATTAGGGACAAGTGCATCGTTTTTTTTTGGTCATACAAATGCTTAACCATGTGAAAATAAGTCTTAATTACTTTTGCCAGCCCACAACTGTGGCACGATGTAAGGGCCAAAGGGAAAGTAGTGTTATTTCCAACTTTATCAAAACTCCTCTTTTACCACATACCACCACACATTCCCCTTAAGTAGGCAATACCAAATTTGGCAACAAGCTTAACTGCATACAACGGAAACAAGTTCTACTCAAGGCAAAGTTTGTGTGCAGCTCGTTTTTTTATTCCAAGCCAAACTTCGGGTTTTCTCATAAAATCCATGATATATCGGCCATTATAAGGATATTTTTACAAATATTACTGCTGTTGTAGGTATTTTTGTTGATTTTGGTGATGTCATTGCGGCAAGTGACAGAGTCTGTATCTGTCTCTTCTCGCTAGCGCTTGTCATATATAAGGCAAAGAGTTTGCCCTTCCATATTTTTTTTGTAAAGGGCCAACATCTGAAAAAGGCGACAAATATAAAAATGTTTATTTAACAAACCCTTTCTCGAAGAAAATTGCGACTTCTATACCAACTGATAATAGCCACATTTAGTAAACACTTCATATTGCGTTTTGCAGTGGAAGGGATTTATAGGCCGGCAACGGATTATGGGGTGGATAGTGTCCAAATGAAAAATGAAAATCTCATACTTTTCCTATGTTAACACTTCTACTAAATGACCAGAGGAAAACAAGGCTGCTTATACAGCAACAACAACAAAATGGTTAAAATATTTAGACGGCAAAGAAGGAGCATCAAAAAGAAAAAATATAATAAACTTTCTTTCAAAAAAAAGCCAACGGGTTAGATATGGTTAGGGGGTCATCAAATACTGTCACTTTTTTGATTACAGACAATTTTTTTTAAGCGAAATGCCTCCAGGCTCGTTGATAGGATAGAAGATTACAGCTTAAAGGAGACGAAAGGATATGAAATGCTGAATCTTTTAGACTGATTATGAAAAGGATTTAACCTTAAGGACATGCAAATAAAATCTGGGTCATTGCAGAAAGAACAACTTCAAGGTGGATATGTTGTGACTTCTTTCTTCTTGTCAAAAAGACGATAAAGTTTATGCAAGGCGGATTTATTAAAATGAGTAAAGGTTAACAAACGATTAAGCAAAAGAATTTTCTTAACTTAAAAAAGATTTTATGTCAAAAAAATGTTTTATACTGAGGGGGTATTTCAGAAAATTGCTGGAAAACATTTACGTCTACTAGAAAACCCTTTGTGCTTTGCTACGCCCAAAAAGAAAACACATGTATCAAATGAGAATGGAAAAAAACTTATGCAATTTAATGTAATGCTTCTGCAATTTAATGTTCTATTGCATGTATAAATGTAAAAATTTTTTGCTGTGTCAACTCGAAAGGAAGCAACACACACTTGGCCGTTAGAAAATGCTACAATTTTAAGCCAGCAACAGTTATGGAAAAACCACCATTTCCGTGTGGCCAACGGAAATGGTGGTTTTTGTCTTCTTGATGCTTCAGTAGGTACAGTCAAAACAGCTCTCACGAATTTAGTGTTCAGTTCGAATGCAGAATGGGATTGCACTTGCAGTGGAATCATCGGAAATCGCATCAAGAGTAGTTGATATTGGACGTACAGTAATTCCACACTCAAGCTTTCATTGAATGTGAACCACACCGAAATATCAACATGCAACATAAGAAAAAAATCGGACATGACCACTGTCCTTAAAATACGTACAATATTAATTTTCGACGAATGCACCATGGCCCATAAGAAATCATGCCACGTTTATTTTGATATTGCCAAATGGCTTACAATTTTTTCGCTGCCTCGAAAATAGACCTCGGTTCGAAAAGTATGCCCTTACTCTAGAGTAATAACTTTTTGATAAATCTTAATTAACCTTAGGAATCAGCCGAAACGGACTTTTCAATTTTTAGAGGTAACTGAAACTCTCAATTGGGATTTCTGTATGCACGGGCTCTGCGATATTCGTCGTCCTACGACTACTTCATGAGCAACAGTATATATGAACCAATTTTCAGATATCTATCTCTCTAAAAAACATTTGTGCGTCGACCACCCCCCCCCCTCCCCCCCGTTGCTCAAGCGGAACAGTTGCGACCGTTTCCTTCGAAGTGCTTCTTCCGCGAACAACTTTCGTTGGACTTGGCTCCTTTTCGAAGACCCACACGGTCGCTTGCTGTTTTATTTCGGGCTGTTTTGTTTCGGGTTTTAAAAGACGTCTATCGAAGCACCGCGATCGTATTTTTTCAAAATTTTTTTGTACCAATTGACACGAGCCTTTTTGGGAGCGATTGTCAAATTGTGCGGGATCCAACGAGAACTAACCTTTTTTAACGGCCAAGTGTTTATGCAATATCGAATGTATGCTGGTGAATGAAATGCCAGAGGATGCCTCTATGGCACCGCATCAATGTTCTCTGGCACAACGGCTGTTTTTGGAAGACCTTCCTGACCTTCGTCTTTGAGCGAGCGTCGGCCACGATTGAATTCATTAAACCAGTTTTTTCACAGAGCTTTAGGATGGGGCTTCGTCGCCATACACAGATTTAAGTTCATCGATGCAGTCTTGTCGTGACAATCCACGTCGATAGTTGTAAAAAATGATCGCACGAAAATGTTCACGAGTTAATTCCATTTTTTTTCAAATTGATTTTTTTAAAGTCACTTTAAACAACACAAATGATAGTCGATCGTCAAAACGTTTATGCTAAAAATGTCAAACTTTCCAATGGAAATGACAGATGGCGCCAGGCAACACCAAGGCCAGAAATATATATATACCAACCCTGGATAGCATGCCTGGAAATCAAAGGGGCGAAATGGCAGCGGTTTAAAAATTTTCGGATTGGAGGTCGGAGGGTACTAGGGTAAAATTGTTAAGTTCTTAAGCAGTGGTTTTCATGAAGTAAACCAAGGAATACGCTGGTGAAGTTTTTCCAGTCGTCAATGAATCACCCTGTATAGATTCTTTAGTGTATTAACATTTTAATAAAATCAGACAGACGTTAATACAGAGTATCAGTGTAGAGAACACATCAATTGTTTGGAGTTCGGCTTGAACTACCAGATAGTAGCAACGTATTATCACAACTCAGTATGACGAATGATCTAAAAAATGGATTTTTATACCCACACCGCTCAGTGATACAGGTTAAAATGACTTAGTGCAAATGTATGCAACTCCTTAAAAATAGAGATAGTCCATATGCAAAATATACCAATCGACGTCGAATCACTATATGTGACAGCTCATAGAGAAAGGGACCTAAGGGTAAAAAATTCAATTTTCATTTTTTTTTGATGTGGACAACATCTGAACATCGAATGAGAACGATTCCATGCCCCAAAAGTGTTCCTCCCAGAGATAGGCGCGATTTATGAAAGTGAAGTCGACGATTCTAAGCGCAATTAGAAAGGGACCTAATCTTTAAAATGGCTCTCCTGAACAAAACTGGTTTTTAACCTTAGGTGCCTTTCTATTTTGCGCGTCACATATGATTCCATAGGGCGATGTCCGTCCATCCGTCTTTTCATCTTTCGTTATAATCAACGTAAGGTTGAAATTAAGAATTGATTTCGGAGAAAGTTGGTGTTAAAAGTTGGATATTGTGTGTTGGGTTGGGCGAGTAAACAAATGAAAATTTTTCCTATACCTGCTTCTTAACTTACAGATAAGGAATGAACTCTTGGTTAGCACATCTGTTCCGCAAATGGCTTTAGAGATATAAGGAAAGGAGCGGCCCACACACCAACACATATTGCTCTACGTTTTATTCTTTAGATGAAAAAGTGAAGATTTCTTCACAATTATTTAGGTAAGGAATTATTTCAGATGTATGAAATAAGTATGAAATAAATACTCACCTGGAAAAGACATTATCACTATTTTCCAAACTTTAGTCAGAATAGATCTACTCAATTATACATTAACGCAAAGAACTGTGTTTCCTTTTACACTTGTGTGTTCTTTAAGTTTGAGCTAGGACGAACCCCATTGAAATTAGTCCCGATGTAATGACTTACAGCTCTAAAAGCCATATATTACATCCGGTTTTGACCCGTTTTTTTTCAAGATAATTACGTGTGGTTATATGATTTATATTTTCGAATAGAAAATATTAAAGTATATTAAAAATATTATTAAATATTAAAGTCCTGCAGCTCTAGAAACCAAAGTTACACCAAAGTTTTGTTAGGTACGTTGGAAGCGAGCATCAATATGTTTTCGTCACTGTCAAAATAACTTTAGACTCAAAAAGAAACCACATGATGGACCACCCAATACGTAATGCCCAAGGATGGCTCAATCTCACGGTATGTCA
Organism: Hydrotaea diabolus; assembly: GCA_963513945.1. Classification (NCBI taxonomy): domain Eukaryota; kingdom Metazoa; phylum Arthropoda; class Insecta; order Diptera; family Muscidae; genus Hydrotaea; species Hydrotaea diabolus. The sequence continues at coordinate 14,228,134 of OY740717.1, read as the reverse complement.
CATGTCGATCTTGCTTAATAAGTTTAAGCACAGCATCGATGGTTTCTGGCAAAGTGACCGAAGTTGGGCGTCCTTCACGAAGTTCATCCTGGAGCGAACGGCGTTCGAGACTGTACACTTGGTACCAGCGCTTAACAGTAGTTTTGGATGGGGCTTCATCGCAAAAAGTCGAAACAAGTTGATTTAAACACTCTTGTCTCGATTACCCACGCCGAAAGTCATAAAAAATCATCGCACGAAAATGTGCACGAGAAAATTTTATGAATGAGATGAATTTTCCAACAGAAGGTAATGACAAAACGTTCTGAGTGAAGTTAAGCTAAAAATGTCATAGTTTCCAATGAAAGTTCCAGTTTGCATACGGGAACGCTAGTATTTTCAGGACCCGAAATATAAATAGCAGCCCTTGTATGTACTAAGGACATGAGTAAAGAAAAAACACCCATTCTTCCTTTTCCGGCAGTGGCACTTATAAACCACATGACGCGTTGTGTTAAAAAACTTTCACTACAAATTTTTGGTCAAACCATCTTTTGTTAAAAAGCGATGACTTATTTTTATGGCCGGTCCCTAAAAAACATTATCAGATCCAAAAAGCAGTATCTTAAACTGATTTTATCATGTTTCCAAAAGATTTCACTTTAAAGTTTGTCCATTAGGATATTTTATTCCCAAGTGTTCTCAACAAAAATACTTTGTACGTCTTTGGCCGTAGATCGCCTGTTAGTGATACAGCTCATACAAATTTTCTGAAAATATTTCGATTGCTACATATCTTGTCCACTTTCCGGTCACACGGCCTGGCGAACGTGATTTCATTTAGTCACACTCTCGTAGGGCCGGTAAATAAAACGGATATTTGGAAAACTTTAATAGATATTTATTGTGTTGGCCTTAATTCACCATTCACGTGTAATTTTGAATTATTTAATAAGCCATTATAATTACTTTTACTTTCCACACAAACTGCTCATTCCCCTGCCACCACTAAACATACTATCTGCATACAGGTCTAAAAGCCTTAAAGCAACACTTGACATTAAGATATGGAGATTTGTAGATAAACCACCAGCCTACACTTATCCCCCTCCCAAAACCTCCTCTCTACTTCCGGTGACACAAAGAAAAATTGAAATCAAATAGCATATAGCCTAAGAGAAAGTGTGTGTTGGCATTTTCTTTTCAAGACATCAATTCTCATTTACGTTTAAACAAATATTCAACTGTCCGACCAAGAAATACCTTTGAAAACATGAAGTGACCTTATCTGCTTTGGTCTCTTAAGTAGTCATGCTTATGTTGCCTATTTTTGGGCTTATAAATGTGTATGTGAGGGTAGATAGTTAAGTCTTTATGTGTTAGTGCGTGGAGTGTTTGACACTCTCGTGTGTCTTTTCACCTCAATTACCCAATATCCTTACCCAAATTCCTTAAATATTATTAAACAATTTATTTTGCAGCAAAATTTAAGACTTTTGCTATCTTCAGCATGGGTGTGTGAATGTGTTTTTTTGTCTTTATGGTTGTGTGTGTGTATTTTCGTATTGTAAACATTTTCTTCATTTGTTATTTCCTTTCTTTCCTTTGACTTATGGACTGGCATATACAACCACTCAAGCATTTCTCGTCTAAAAGTATGCCTTTAGTTAAATAATGCACATAAATTGTTCTAACCGACTTTGTTCGATACATACTATGGATATTTACTCTGTCGCTATTGATGCAGTCATTCAAAGACAATTCTATCTCACCATGATTCCGGCTTAAGATATTTTCAGTCTTATAATGTCAGATGAGGGCAATATAATTTGACTTTTTGCTTATGTTTGTCTCCGATTTTACGACCTCGTCTGGAGGAAAGGTTTTTTTTTTCATTCTTGCTTTAATAATTTTCAAGTATTTATCTTAATACCTAAAAAGAAAAAATGGTCAGCTCAACCAGAAGACAAACGGAAAAGTAAGAGCAAAAATGCTTAAGTGGATATTGGTAGATTGCGAGAACCTTAACGGCAGAAAAGTGCACTTTTCCTTTTCGACAGATTTTAATAAAAACTGTCGCTGCTACTCCAACTACCTTTTTTTGACCATCTCGTGAAATTCCGACGAAGGAACTGCAGTGTATAGAGTGTCCAAAACTAAATCCGACATTTTGGTTTAAATGTACAAGTCAGACAGTCAGTTTTTAAAACCCGACAGGTCGGTTTCTAAAACCCGATGCTTCCCGATTTTATGCTGTCGGGTTTTTCGGTTTTCTTTTGGTTGGTGGCTGCTAAATTGAAGAACATTTCTAATTTCACGTGCGGAATGCGTAACTATTTTTTGAGCTAGATCCACATTTATGGATATTGAGCGACTAAGAATCACCAGTTCATATGTTTTAACGATATCTGTGTGCCCGTCCCTTCGTCCGTGTGGTTTATATAAAGCTTGTTATTAACTACAAGTCGCAATTGTTAAGGGGGGGGGGGGGGGGGGGGGGGGGTTGATGAAAGCCACTACCCAAAAAAAAATTAAAAACTTCAAAAATTTAAAAATATCGTTCCAACACGACGAAAACTGCAAATGAAACAAGTAAAAAATGTTAAGTGTGCCGAACTTTGGATACCCTCCACCAGAATCCCAAATAAAACCAAATTTGGTGCGGAAGTGTGTTCTATATAGAAAACTTTATGTGCAAAATTTTCGATCTCAACAGAATTTGGCGCAGACGTGTGTTCTACGAGTATATAAAAATCTTTATGTAGAAAATTTCATCTGGATAGCTCAAGTTTGTAGTGAGTTATTGTCATATTATTTTTCAAGGCTCATGAGACCTATTGTGTGGGAGGTACCAGTACGGCCTTTCCGATCTTAGCCAAATCAAGCGCAAAAGTCTGTACTATATATTAATCTTTATGCCGAAAATTTCGTCTCGATAGGTCAAATGTGTGGAGAGTTATAGTCATATTATTTCTCAAGGCCCATAAGGCCGTATGTATGGGAGGTACAAGAAATGGTGGCCCAATCTAAACCATTTTTACACAGATGATTGCGCCTATATAGAGATTATTATTTGCAATATTTCAGTGATTTTGCTCAAGAAACTGGACGGATATTTCTAAATAAAAAACTAATTTTTATGAGGTAGTGTCGGTTGAGGGTCTCCACCACCGTAGAGCTTTATAACTCATTTTCAATACCGACCATGCTAGGCTTACTACACATGTTTGTGCCAAATTTTAGCTCCCTAGCTGTTTTCATGCAGGCTCTATCTAGTTTTCAATAGACGGACAGACGGACAGCCGGACAGCCGGGCAACATGGCTAGATCGTTTTAGAATTTTACGAGGATCAAGAATATATATATTTTGTTGGGTCTCCGATGATTATGTCAAGGTGTTACAGACAGAATGACAAAACTAATATACCCTCCATTGTATGGTAGATGGTATAAAAAGTTCCCCATCGAACAAACACATATGCCTGGGTTGTTTTTCTGTGAATTCAATGCTGATGTATACTTCCTGAAAGTTTTTGTGTTAATTTTTCTTTTTTTTTCTTTCTTTCGTTTGTGATTTTGGTGTTGAGTGTAGTTAGATTATTATTAAATGTTGAACTTACAAAATCGACAGTCCGAAATATAAATTTTTTGTCCGGAAACTAAGTGAAATTATTGCTATTATTATGGCAGAGGATTTAGAATTTGGGTACAATGCGCACTTGCGTACAGGCAGCCTTACTGATAATTTCCAACAACAACTATCATCAGCGTTACAGCGTGATTTCGCACTTCACACAGAATAATAACTAGATTTATTTGAAGACCAAAGAGGTGAAAGCACAGATTTTGTGCCCAAAGATGACGCCTCGAACATTGAATATGAATTGGAAATTAAAGCAAATGAAATATTCGACAGCGATGAAGAATCCGAAGAAGAAAGTGAGTATGCACCAACTTAAGCTGCAGACGGTTTTTGTTTTTCGCTTGGTTCCAAGTGGAGTACAGCTGAACCCGCTGCAGTGATATTCTGCCAGCACAACGTCATGCGTTTTAGAGGTGGACCAAAAACAAACCTAACCAGTCCGCTTGAGGTGTTCAAGCTTTTCTTTTCAGCAAATATTACGTTCATCATCGTAACACAAACAAATCTTTATGGGATATTATTGGCTTTTGGTGTCAGTCATAATACTATGCAGCTCTCAAGATTGGTGTGGCAAACTGATGCACTTCTAATATTCCGTGCAGCCATGTCATATAGACGACGATAGTCGTAGGCGAGCATTTCGTCAACAAACCGACAAAGCTGCTCCAATTCTCGACATATGGAACTTCTTGAATAACAATCTTGCCAGTAATTGTGAACCATACGAAAGTGTAACCATCGAAGAGCAGCTATATCCATACTGTGGGCGCACAAAGTTCACGCAATGGTGGGCATGCGATGCGAAAACCCAATAACCGTTGCAAGGAAAACTGTACACTGGTAAGAAGAGAACAACGAGAGACAAACCAAGGCGAAAATGTGCTCATGAGTTTGGCTAATCGATAAAACAACAGTGGCAGAACTATTATTGCTGATAACTTCTTTACAACATTAGACGCAGCTAAACGTCTTTCGTCGATTGGAGCATACGTTGGTACCAGTAGATCCAACAAAAGGTATCTTCCCAAAGCAATGAAAAGAGACAGAAAATGGCCAGTGCTTTCATCTGTGTCCGGTTTCTATGATAACCTTATTTCACTGTGCATCTACGTTCCACAGAAGAATAAAGCAGTAATTCTACTATCCACTGTGCACTACACCAAGAAAGTTGAAGGCGTAGCAAAAAAAACCGGAAGTTATATTATTTTACAATTCAGCATATGCTGACGTTGTTACTGTGGACCAAATGGTAACGCAGAACTCCACAAAACGGTCAACCAGATGTTGGCCATTAAAATTTTTTTGCAACATAATAGACGTCATGGGATTAGTCGCTTACATCATATGTAATGAAAATATAGAAGGAACCAGGAAGGAGAAGCGATGATTGTTTTTGAACACGCTGAGTAAACAATTGGTGCTTGCTAATACTGAAAATCGCAAGAACAACAACCAAATTTTGGGGCAGCATTTAACCCGTTTGGTCATTGAATCTTTCATTGGAAGGCCGTTAAATATTCCCAGCAACATGCTGCCTATCCAACAAAGCGGCCCTAGTACACTGAATTCCAGAAAATATTGCAGAATTTGTGTCACGCAAGACGAAAAGCTGCGTAGGAAGTCACGTTTCTTACAGCGCCAAATGCACTAATCCTGTGTGCCAACAACATTCTAAAGTTGATCATACTTGTTTTTCATGCTTTCCACAAAATATATAAAAATTAAATTAATTAATTAATTAATTAAATAAAAATTAAATAAACATTTATTCTTAGGACCAAAGTAATATACGAGCATACTTCATTCAATTCAAAGTTACGGTACCCTTTTTTGCCATATAAATGCATAAAAACGTATAGGGGTCTGGCCAAACATATGTGTTTGTTCGAAGGTTTCATAATATGTGTTTGACGGGGGGTAAATGAATCTGGTTATTTTTTTTTTGCAGATAGATTTTTAGATTTAATAAAAATGGATAACTGGGACACTGAAACAAGAATTTTGATTGTCCGCTGCTATCACATACTGGAGTCCGTGGTTTCGGTTCAAAGAGAGTATAGCGCACGTTGGCGGCAATCCCCGAGCAGATGGACCATAATGAGATTAACAGTTTTGACGAGCACAGGACAGTCAACAGAAGATCTTACCATTGCAACCCATTGCAATCAGTTCGGATAGAGGATACAATCGCTGCTGCCATACAAAACAATCCAAGAGTTTCGACAAGAAACTTATCTGCTTTATTGGTCATAAGCAGACAGTCATTGCAGTCAATTATGCACAAAGATTTGAACTAATTCCCACATAAAATTCAAATGGCCAACAAACTAAACGCAGCAGACATCCAGATTCGCTTGGAATTTCACCAGAAGAAGCTTCAAATGGTAGAAGAGGACGGAATCATGTTGAACTGCCTTTTCATGTCTGACGAGGCCCATTTCTATTTAAACGGCAACATAAACAAACAAAATTATCGAATATGGAGTGCTTTCTACCTACAAATACTCCATTAGACGGAATTGCATCCTCTTCGTGTCTCAGTGTGGTGTGCAGTTTCATCACGCTGCATTGTCGAACCTTATTTTTTCGAATAAAACGGCCACAGGGTTACTGGAGACCATTACGTAAGCATGTTGAAAGAGTTTTTTCTATCCAGAATTATGCCGAAGTAGAATTTGTTTTAACTCTGTGTGCTTTAGCAAGATGGTGGAAGTCCTCACATATGACAGAACGAGACGAAAATTTCCCAAAAAGCAAATATTTAGAAACTTCACATTCCGTTGGCCCCCAGGTTGCCTGACCTTACTGCACCTGACTTTTTCTTTTGGGGTTATTGCAAACAGGAAGTCTACAAAGCAAAAGCAACAAATTTGAATGAACTAAAGCAATCCATTCGCTTTTCCTGTCTCATCTCTCCAATCAGTAATAAAAAACTTATTGGCAAGATGCATCAACGAGCATTATAAAAAAAGCATTAAAAATGTTGACATATAAAAAAATAAAATTTTTCCTTATTTTATCGTTTTTAAACCAACCTAATATTTACACTGTATTATAATATTAAATATTACAAAAAAATAAATGAAAAAATGTATTTTTTTAATATCAACATTTTTAATATTTTTTATGACACTTTTTTTTAGATATTTCTAAAAAAAATAAAAAAAATTAGCATAAATCACAAATGGAACTAAAGTTAGAGTTTTCTAATTGAAAGTGTTTAAAAATATTGTTGAGATCGTTGCACATTTTTATATACTTAGTAGGGACATAAATACTGTTACAATATTGAACACACCCATTTCAATAGTAGAACTGAACATACCCCGTTAATGTCATATGAGTTTTGAAAAATAACCTTAATTGCGTTAGTCTGTAAGGGAATTTTAAATTGTTTCAACTTTCATCAAGGAGTGGTCAGATAATGAGAACCTGTAATTGGGCTTTTTAAGTGTGAAATGAAAAAAGCGATATTTTCAAAACACTACGGCTACTAGAGATTAGCCGCATTTTCGTCTACAGATGCATAAAATTGTTTGAGTAGACTGGAGATGTAAAAGACCGCCACCGGTCGGGCCGCCTACACTCTGTTCGAACAACGCATGTTATCAAAGCCGTTAAATCAAGAATTCACAGAAATCCGCTCCGAAAACAGAAAATCATGGCCCGTGAGATGAATATCACGCAAAAGTCCATGAGTAGAATCATTAAAAAAGACTTGGGACTTGGGGCTTTCAAACGACGTACCGGACATTTATTGACAGCAGCTTTGAAAAAAATGGGATTGAAAAATGCCAATGTCTTTTGGTGAAGCACGCTGATAACTTGAACAGAAATATTCTGTTCAACGATGAAAAAATTATTATCGCTCAGGAAAAATTTAACATCCAAAATGAAAGTGTATGCGCGGTCATCTAAGGAAGTATCGGAATTGATCCCAGGGAAAGGGTCATCACCCTGCTTCAGTCATGGTTTGGTGAAGTGTCTCTTACAATGGGGTCACTGAACTGCATTTCTGCGAACAACTGCATTTCAAAACATCTGCCAAAGTTTTCCAAGAAACCGTTTTGGAAGTCGTTGTGAAGCCTCTTAACAATTCCCTATTCCAAAACCAGCCATGGACTTTCCAAGGCTAAAACGTCCCAGGCCTGGTTTCTAAACAATTAACCAGCGTTCATTTCCTCTGAAGAATGGCCCTCAGGCAGTCCAGATTTGAACCCATTGGATTACAAATTGTGGACGGTTTTATAGGACAAGGTTTGTCACAAAATATACCCCAACATTGGATCTCTTAAGACTGCTTTGGTTCGAGCTATGCCCAATTTTCCAATGGACGAGGTTCGTGCAGCTATTGTCCAGTGCGACTTAAGGCGTGTGTAAAGCCAAAAGGCGGACATTTCGAATAAGTAGTATACATCAATAAATATATTAAAAAATATTTGGTCCAAAAATATTTAGTATTTTATTTTACAGCATAAAACGTGTGTAACAGTATTTATGTCCCTACTAGGTTTTTCTGTAAAAGCATGGTTCGGGGTAGCGAAACGCACAGGGTTAAGGCTATAACAAAAATATAAACGAATATGAACAAATTTTAACGGCGATCGTCCTTGTTTTAAGCCTATTTAGCATGCAAACTTTCGTCAAGAACGGCTTATATTTGAACTATTCACTTTGATTGCAACGATAAATGGATTCAGGAACGAACGCACATCGTTGGGGGTAGTTAGATTGTAATTCTGAGCCGGTATTACGAACATCAGTACTAAATTATAATATTCTGAGCAATTTTCCTGCCAAGATAACATCAACAAATTTTGAAAGATTCAAAAAAATTCCTTGCTTTTTATCCGACAGCAATATTTTCTTTTGTTCCTTTGAAAGTCACTTTTTTAATCGATTTTAGTGATTTATAATATTTGCTTTTTATTATTAATATACTTTCAACAATTGCAGCAAGGCTTTCTGAAGAGGGTTGTCACGGACCCGAAATCATGATAAAAGTAGTGTGCAGCCACGAAAATCAATGTCACGTTGCCATTTTGTTAAAAACTTGTCTTCTATTTAAATATAGAAGCAAGAGGTCTTGAGCCGGTTTAATCTCTGTTCAATGTGTAAAAGCAACAGACTGAAATAAAACAAACGAGCTAAACATATTAATGAAAATGTCACAATTTTGCTAACAAAATGCATTTGAAGCATAGCCTTATTTTTTCGCATATGTTTTACACACACTTAACTTCCTTCTCAGTGTTTCCTTTTGTAATTTCATGTATTTGCATATTTTATAAATAACTTTCCCAGGAAGCACCTGCTGCCTCCCCAGGTCGCACTGTCATACACTTTATATAGAACATAGCAAACATATCATCAATTCACACATAATATAAAAAAGGAAGTAAATCTATTGCACAGCACGTTTTTGCACTTAGCGGCGGGAAAGCCTTAATAATAAGTTTTAACACCGCATAGCGTCAGGATTTGAAATTGCCCACAGTCGCACTCGCACACCGCTATAAACTTTTAATGACATTTTAATGAAAGTCCTATAAATTTTTAACTGAAAATAGCTTCAAACATATGGGATGCAAATAACTTATACGCCACCATGGGCCCTTCCCCCAGCGAACGCCATTGAAAGGAATTAAATGTGAATAAACATTACATTGAAAGTCCTTAAAGATGCAGGTACCTTGATTTGCCACTGATGGTTTTAGAGGCTTTTAATTGGTTTTGGTTTCTGTTTACCTTTCGTTGTTTTTAGGTTAGGTAAAACACCAGCCACATACCCCCAGTTGTAGGTTTACAAAGCAACCAAACCACTGTCATGCATTAAATCTTTTATATCCTTTTTAAAAATGTGTCTGTGATTTTCATTTCCACAGTTATTTTATATTCGTAAAATGTTTTTAATATGTTTTCAATTATCTTTCATTTTTGCTGAAGCAGTTCAATGAGCAAATTGATTCCTACTTATCCTTACGACATTTTTACTCATGCTCCCCTCTCCACTCTATGCCACAACCATTTTAAATGAAATATATACTTTTAAATCATTGCCTCCAATACAAGCGTAGGAATGTTTATTATGGAAGACAATCAATTCTCCATAACAGCCATACATTATCGTTGCTTCTTGTTCGAGCACCGATGATTATCCTGTACGTTGTTAGTAGAAGAACAAAAGCGTAAGCATGTATGTGTGTAAGGCTATCAATACTTCGTAGTTGGCGTATGTATATGTATAAGTATAAGTCAACCTGATTTTGCATATGTTTTCCTACCTATTATCCTGCTGGTAAAATGCAAAAAGAAATCGCTGAAAAGGAATATCGAAAACAAACAACTGTCACCTGTCACTGTCTTGTCAAATGCAAATTACTTTAAATTAATTAAATCCACTTCAACAAAAGAACGCACTCAGCATTGTCCTCCTGTTATAGAGGAGAACAGAACAACAGTAAAAGTAAAGATGGACTAAATCTAAGAAAGTATAGAGATTCGTCAACTTCGGAAGAAATGCATTAAAATTATCTACTTTACGTAGTCGCAGCTACTTAATTACAACCTAAAAAGGGGTTGGCCTAGTTTAAAGAAGCAATTCATGCGCTTTAACCTTATGTGCGTTCGATTCACTAGGTAGCACCGAACTTCTTGGACTTGGTGGTCCTATCGAAGTCTCAGTCGGCCCCTTTTGTAAACAAAAACGAACTCGCCGTCGATGCTTTTAAGTTCCGTTCGCAGAATGAGTTTAAGCTATCTTTAAGTTTGAAACTATCTTAATTTACAGTGCCTAAATGATGTTGTTTTGACATTATCCCTTTTATCGTTAATATCATCGTTGGGGTCATACTCTTGGACCCAAGTGGGCGAAAAAAATGGACTACTTAAAATAATAGTAGAGGATGTGTAAGATTCTCCTGACCGAACGACGTTTTAACTTGTTCTCTTCTAAAGGGGGGTTTTTTCAGGCGTGTGGTTTTCAAGAAGAAAATACTGTGTTCAATTTTATAGCAAAGAATTTAGCTTTATTATAAAGATAAGCAGCCGCTGCGGCTGGCTCGTGTCGGGCTTATTTTTTTATGTGAATATCCAATACAACAAGATACAATATCTTATTATTAAAGTATTGGACTAAAGATGATCCAAAATACATCGAAATCAAAAATGAATTTAGTAAGGGTTTTAGAAGAGATACAGAAAAATTTAAAATACTCGTAACATAAATAGTTATTTTTTGTTATTTCCACTTAGCAGAGTTATACTGAACCTGATTTACGATTTTACGAATAATCGATAAAATTCTTTTTAAATAGATTAGCGTTGCTGATAGTTTGAATTTTCTTGGTACCATATTGCAGAGGCTTATAGCGTGCACAAAGAACTGTCATTCTGATGTGCTTTATATATTTCTGGCCTTCTGACACTTAGTATTGACTGCCGCCATGAGACATTTTATTGGAAAGTTTGACATTTTTTAGCATAAACTTACTTAGAACATTTGTGATGTTTACAGTGACTTGAAAAAATCAATTTGCCAAAAAAAAATGGAATTAACTCGTGAACATTTTCGTGCTATCATTTTTCACAACTTTCGACGGGGATTGTCACGACAAGAGTGCTTCGATGAACTTAAATCATTGTATGGCGATGAAGTGCCATCCTTTAGCACTGTGAAAAACTGGTTTAATGAATTCAATCAAGGTCAATTCAAGGTCGTGAATGTCATACAAAAACGAACGTTGTGTCAGATAACATTGATGCCGTGAGTGAATTGATAATGCAATTTCGTCATGTGACATACCGTGAGATAGAGACATCTTTGGGCATTTCTTCCACCAGCAAACATTCAATATTGCATGAACACGTGGCCGTAAAAAAGGTTTGTTCTCGTTGAATCCCGCACAAGCGTTTGTAAACGCTCAAAAAAGGCTCGTGTCGATTGGTCCAAAGAAATTTTGAAAAAATACGATCGCGGTGCTTCTAATGATAGTCACAGGTGACAAATCATGGATCTATGCGTATGAGCCCGAAACAAAACAGCAATCGACCGTGTGGGTCTTCGAAGACGAGCCAAATCCAACGAAAGTTGTTCGTTAAAGAAGCACTTCGAAGCAAATGGTCGCCTGTTTTTTTTTGCAAAACTGGTCATTTGGCAACTGTTCCGCTTGAGCATCGTAGAACGGTCAATTCTGAGTGGTACACTACGATTTGTCTGCCTGAAGTCTTCGGAAAAAATCGAAAAACGAACAAGAGAAGACGAATCATTTGTCCGAGCACCTTTGTCATGGTGCTCTCACACATCGGCTCTCACACATCGGCTCTCACACATCGGCTCAAAACAGCGCCTTTTTGACCGGACAAAACGTCGAAATGATGGGTCATCCGCCATGCAGCCCTGACTTGGCACCCAATGATTTCTTTTTATTTCCGCACACTAAGAAAAAAATGCGTGGTCAACGATTTTCGTCGCCAGAAGATGTTGTTGACGCGTTCAAAAAATATGTTTTGGAGGTGTCTCAATCGGAGTGGAAAAAGTGCTTCGTCAATTTATTTGAGCGCATGCAAAAGCGTATAAATCATTCTGGAGAATACTTTGAAAAACAATTAAACCATTTTTGATGATAAATATTCGCATTTTCATTAGAAAATAATATATAGCTGCCGTCGTAAGAGCTCTATATAGAAAAATATAAATAGCAGCCCTCGTAAGAGTTATATGTCGGAATGGAATTAGCACGTTCCCTCTATTAAATAGGTTGAGTGTTAGACGATGGTGAAGATTATCTGGGTGTCCGTCAATCCATCAATGCAAAGGACGTAAATACAATGGTATATCGTCGAATCTTTTCAACTTGCTAAGGTTGAGGCCATGCTTTAAGTTAATGGAAATTGCTGAAAATTGGCTCATATTTGGTACATTTTAACAAATTTCTAATCCTCCTGTTCTGGTAGCTCTATAGTAAATCCGCTTCGGCGCATCTGTTGCTTTGGAACAGAAAGAGCGACCAATTACTGTTAGCAAAAATTAACCATTTTGCGTTATGTGCAATCTATAATCTACCCTGATGAATTTGGACCATATAAGTTCACGTTATTATATATACAAAATTATCCTTCCTATTTTAAGGACCTATCCTACTACCATATTAGGTGTACCATGTTAAGAATTGTCCAAAATCAAGCAAACTTTATTTTTAGAAAAATATTCGTAGAGACTAAATTTATCATCATGGACCAAAGATGCCATTTCTGCATAACTTAAATATCTAGGCATAATATTAATATGCAGCAGTCCAATCTCTGTTCAAAATCCTATGAAATTCTGTCAGTAACATAATCGACTTTCTTTTTCATCGAACGGACTTATTAAAATCCTATGTTGGCGTTGAAGTTATGGCACGACTAACAAAGCGAATACTGTCGAAAATTTAGCATTAACAAGTAAACACATTTTGAACTTCGGCCAGACCGAACCATAAACGGGTGATCAATCTAGAGTTTTTTTAAAATAGGTATTTTTTTACAGATAAGGCGTGGGTGGTGTTAAACTTTATTCTTGTCTTCTCAGTATTGTTTGCCATTTCATCATAGAAAGACTTACACCGCAAAAACGTTTCATAACTGTGCAACCTTAATACGGAAATGAGCGTTCGGTGAAAAACGTTTTATGTGCGCTTAGACCTTTTTTTTCTTCAGTGATGAGACTCATTTCTGACTTAATGGCAACGTCAATAAACAAAATTGCCGCATTTGGGCTGAAGAGCAACCAGAAGTAGTTAAAGAGCTGCCATTATAACCAGAGAAAACCATGGTTTGGTAAGGTCTATGGGCTGGTGGAATCATCGGGCCATATTTTTTCAAAAATGATTACGGCCGAAACGTAACCGTGAATGGTGCTCGCTATCTTGCCATGATGTCGGACTTTTTACTACCTGAAATTGAAGCCTGTTATCTAGACAACATTTGGTTTCAACAAGTCGATTCCACTTGCATTACAGCTGCTCAACTAATGGATCTATTGAGAGGTCATTTCGAAGAGCAGCTAATTTCACGTTTTGGACCGGTAAGTTGGCCGCCTAGGTGTGATATAGATATATAGACTATGCCTTTGCTATCACTCGTTATCTGTAAAAAAAACTCCTATTAAAAAAATACCTCTAGATTGTTCACCCGTTTATGGTTCGGTCTGGCCGAAGTTAAAAATGTTTTTACTTGTTAATGTTTAGTTTTCGACAATATTGGGATCCTCTTCGCTTTGTTAATCGTGCCGTTACTAAGATCGTTCTATGGAAAATAAATCGATGATGATAACGACAGAATTTCATAGATTTTAGAACAGATAATGGACTGCTGTATTTTAAAATTATGCTTAGATATTTTAGGTGCGCAGAAATGACATCTTTTGTCCATTAAGGAAAATTTATTGTGTGATAACTTGAACTAATACCGTCCAATTTCACCATTATTTGTTTTAGATTGAACATAACGCAGTATGGGTTATTTGATCGCTCTTTATGTTCCAAAGCAAAAGATGTGCAGAATCGGATTTACAATAGAGCTTTCAGAACTGTAGCTACAATTCAGGTTTTGGAAGCCAACATTACGCTTATCATTAACGCCATACCGGTCAAAATGCTCGAGTGAGTCATCCAAAGTTGGACCCTCAGAATGGACACCTTGAGTCATAGTTGCGGTCAACATTTGAAGGACATTATATTCAAAAAATAAATGGCATGAATTCTCCTTCCAAACGAATAATAAAGATCCCACACATGATTTAAATGTTTGTAATTTTTTTTTTATTGGAAAAAAATACCTGTAGATTGTACCCTTCATCATGACTACGTAGTTAAAGCCTTTAAAAAACTGGTAGTCCATTTATTTGAACCATTAAGTTCGTGAGTCCAACTAAAATATCGCGCAAATTTACAAAATAAATCCGTATTCTTTATGAAATTTGCAACCCCTTTCGGTGGAAGGTAAAAAACTATTATTTTTTACTGATGCAGTCTGCATAGGCTACCATAATTTCAGCATAGTTATCACTTTAATTTTCGATTACCTGTATTTCAAATACTTTTAACATGCAATATGGTATGTAGCGATATCGTAGCCTACGGTTAACATTTTTAACAAAATGTTTATTTAAAAAAAAAAAAACAAAAAATAAATGTAAATAATTTTCCTGTTCCTCTTTCGTCAGTTCACATATCCCAGCCAAAATTAAGAAACTTCGAAATAGCAGGTTTTATCCTTTCTATTCTTCCATATATGAAGATGAACGATGAATGTATAAAACAACCTGAGGAATACAACTGCCGAGGGTAAAGCAAAGGAGACGTTACAAACAAAATGAAAAACTAAAAATCGTTATGTAAATTGCAATGAGCCTCCATTTCTTTTGGTTTCCTTTCCTACGTTATTATGATGCTCCTCCAAAGTATCCTTTCGTGTCCTTTGTAGAGTTTCAAAACAAACTCGAAACATAAACATTTCCACACAGACACATAAAAAGTAAACATCTTAAAGGACGTATGTGCAGCAGTCCCAAATGTATTGATAGTCGTCATATGAGTTTTAGAGTGTACATTAGGGTGTCCCAAAAAAAACAAAAATTTCGATTTTCATTGGTGCTCACGCATTTTTTGATAGATTTTAGGGTAAGGAAATTTTGATTTTTGTTTAAAAATTTTTTGGAAGTGGTTTAGAGGTCGCACAAATTGCGGTTTTGTCAAAAATCGTGGTTCCCTGCCATATTTTAAAAATAATTTAAGATTTTGTCATTAAATTATTTTTTTTTAGATCTTAAGTTAACAGTTCATAAGAAAAACGTCCAATCTTTCATTTTATGCTCAAAAACCGCCAGGTTTGTCAGCGATTTTTTTGATATGGCAGATTAAACTAAAATTTTTTTGTTTTTTTTCAAAAACATTGACTTTAACGATTTATAACTTTTAAAATTTCTATTAAAGTTACAAAAACTACTGATGCAGTTTAAAAGATAAATAAATTCTAAACAATTTTCATAAAAAAAATGTTTAATTAGTTGTTACTAACCCAGAGTTATCTACATTTGTCGAATTCAATCCATTGAACCGAACATGATTTCAACTGTTTTTTTATTATTTCTTTTGAGTTTCATTCACAATGCGAGCCTAAGCCTCATTCACAATGCGAGCTACAATTTAGGTTTTATTTCATCACTTTCTTTCTCTTTCTCTTCTTTGTTTCTCATCTTTCTGTTTGTTATCTTTCAATCAACTGTTAAATGGAAAAATCGATCATCTGTTATTTCTACATTCGTTGGTACAAAAAACTGAAATAAACTTTCTGTGCTACAAAAATTAAAAAAATTTCAAACAATCGTGTCTTTTTCAAGAAATAAATCGTAAAACTGAAGTGTTATTGATCAGGAATATCGGTGCTATAAGGCAGTGAAAATATTTATGAATTTAAAATCGAATTATGGCTATGTTAAAAACAAGAAATGTGTGGCTTGTGGGTAAAATTATTGATGCATTTGACTTGGCAAAACCGCTAACAAAAATTGAAGTAATGCGAAGATTTTTTTATTTGCATATGTTCAACAAATATACTATAACAGAAAGTGCTGAAATTGTAGCAAAAAATATTAAAGCATTGTGGAAAACAAATCAAGAGATCCGAAACATGTCTCGAAAAATCACAAAATTGCACTCGATGTGGGTATGTCTAAAAAAAGCCAAATTTAGAAATAACAGCAGCCAGATTAAAAAAAGAAAAAAATTTCTGGACGACTTGAATTGTTTGTTCGAGAAAACACCTCCCGTAAAGTCTATGAGGCCAAAAAGAGATAAATTTAAGAACGTGCCAACTGAAAACATTTGCAGCGATAAAAGCGACGATTGTGCCGTTTCAGTTGAAGAAGAAGAACAAAATGTCCACATTGACCCTCCCATTTCTCAAAAACTACATCAGATTTGTGGAAGTCTTGACAGAAGCGGAATAAGTTGCCGTAAAGCTTCACTTATATTAAATTCCTGCTTAGACCCTGAACAATGTAGCACAAAAGTTGCGTGCTCAAGGTCTTCGATATGGAGGGAACGAAAGAAAGAGCGACATGTTATAGCAAATTCAAATAAAAATTCTTTTGTTGGTTCAAATTTCATAACAGTGCATTGGGATGGAAAAGTAATGCCCGACTTAAAGAACAAAAAGAAAAAAGTTCATGGGCTATCAATAAATGTCAGCGGAAATTCAGAAAGCAAGATTCTTGGAGTTGTAAAACTTCTATCGGAGAGGGGAGAAGATTAGGCAAATGCTGTTTTTGAAATGCTAAAATCATGGAATTTAACGGAAAATATTCAATTTATGTGTGCAGATACAACAAGCTCCATAACTGGTTGCCGAAATGGGGCATGCGTTTTACTTTGCCAAAAATTAAAAAAACAACTAACATATTTAGCATGTCGGCATCATATGTTGGAACTTGTGGCTGGAGCAGCGTTCAAGGCACTTAATATTGAAGAACACGTAACATTACCACAACCAAAAATATTCGTCACTCTTCAGCAAAGGTGGGTCTACATTGACAAAGTAAATTTTTCTTCCTGTATGGACCACCAAATTTTTAAAAAAATTATGCCGGAAGTAGTTCGCGAAGACCTAATACTTTTCATCAAAGACCAACTCAAAAATATACAACCCTGAGAAGACTACAAAGAATTGCTTCAATTAAGCCTTATTTTTTTAGGTGATAAATCTGAGCCTCAGCCAACAATAAAAGCTCCAGGAGCTCGAGCTCGCTGGATGATGCAGCTTATTTACTCTTTAAAAATATGCATTTTTCAAGACCAGTTGCAGTCATTTATAGACGATTCAAAAATTAATGCGTTGCTACAATTCAATTCTTTTATTTTAAGGGTTTATATAAAAAAATTGGTATCTCTGTCAGTGCCCTAGGTATGCTCCCCTCAACGATCTTAATCTCTTAAAGCAATTGGATGACTACAAACGCTTTAATGACAGTGTTGCAAGCGCTGCATTAAAAACGTTTTTGCGGCATCAGTGGTACTTATCGGAGAAATTGGCTGCCTTAGCATTTTTTGACGAACGTATAGACAGCAATACATTACGTTTAATGCTAAAAAATCTACTTCGTCCAACTATAGACAAGGAATCAGTAAAGGCCAATTTGAAAGAAGAATTGATTAAAAATGCAGAAATTTACACATTTATTTCTGAAGCTAGCCTTAACTTTTTTAAAGCCTGCGATATTTCGACAGCATTTTTACAACTAGATCCAGAAAAATGGGAAACCAACGAACACTTTCTCCATGGAAGAAACAAAATTCAACAATTGTATGTGGTAAACGACGGCGCCGAACGTGGTGTGGCCTTGGCAAGCAGTTACGCAAATTTGACAACTTCTGAAACAGATTTTCAAAATTTATTGTAGGGCATAGAGCAGCATCGAAAGAGCCGCAATAAATAACTTTTAAACAACTAAAGTATTGTGTTTTCTGTTTTTCTTGGTTATGATTTGTTGGGAGCCTAAAGGTTAGTATTATATTTTCATGCAATGGATTGAATTCGACAAATGTAGATAACTCTGGGTTAGTAACGACTAATTAAACATTTTTTTATGAAAATTGTTTAGAATTTATTTATCTTTTAAACTGCATCATTAGTTTTTGTAACTTTAATAGAAATTTTAAAAGTTATAAATCGTTAAAGTCAATATTTTTGAAAAAAAAACAAAAAAATTTTAGTTTAATCTGCCATATCGAAAAAATCGCTGACAAACCTGGCGGTTTTTGAACATAAAATGAAAGATTGGACGTTTTTCTTATGAACTGTTAACTTAAGATCTAAAAAAAGTATTTAATGACAAAATCTTAAATTATTTTTAAAATATGGCAGGGAACCACGTTTTTTGACAAAAACCCAATTTGTGCGACCTCTAAACTACTTCGAAAAAATTTTTAAACAAAATTCAAAATTTCCTTAGCCTAAAATCTATCAAAACACGCGTGAGCAAAAAAAAAATTTTCTTTTTGGGACACCCTAGTGTACATGTATACGTAGTGTGTAAGTGGGGGGAAGGGGGAACAACCGGAAGAGGGCCAATGTTTTGTGAGTGTTGTCATTGTAAGTCCCTTAAGTACTTATGCCACAATTGTGTGCATACTCATGTTTCTTTGGGTAAATAGGACGAAATACACCGCATATACAAAAAAGGGAATACCTTCAACCGCAACTTATGCCACGGAATTCTATTCCACATTTCTTCCGTTATCGTCTAAAGGAAATGTTTCCACCAATAAATTGATGATGGCACCACTATTTGTATTGGCATTCGTTCCCGCCGAAAGAAGATCGCTATGGTACAGCATTACAAGGCATCTTTGTCTTGTTATTCAAAAACGAAGAAAACGTTGTTTTTATTTTTCTTCTTCTGCTGAAATAAGCAAAAATAATTGCAATCGTAAAAATCTGTTTCTATTTTCAATTTGTATTCGATTCTTTCTTCATTCTCCTTACGTCCGCTCTTCCCTTTCACCACCCCTTTAATGCTTTTCGAACATTTCCGGGTTTTTTTTTGCATTTTTATTGTATTCTTGGTGCAGACGAATAGTTAGACCAACTCTTTCTCCGCCATCATGCCTTTCAGCACAACTGCCCCACTCACAGGAACCGGAAGTATTCAATAACATCAGCAGCAGCTAAGGATGAAAGGAAATGTCGTTCGAAGTAGCAAATATTTAGAAAACAATGGAATTTATGCTGAAAATGTTTCATTTTATTTTTTGTATTGTTTTTTTTTTTGTTTTGTATTATTCTCTGTTTTGTGTGATTGTTTTTTTATTCATCATTGAATATTTTTAATCAATCGAATTGAAGTTTTCTTAGAAATAATATTAAAAAAAATACTAAACTTCAGATATATAAAAAAGACATTCCCTTAAAGTGTTAGAACCAAAGAAAAGCAGGGAAATTAATAAACTGGAGAACAGCCTAAGAACTATTGAGTACATTTTTTAAGAACTCTTGTGCTAGCAGGGCTCACTAAGAAAAGATTCGCAACTTAAATTAAAACAAATCTTAAAAGTAAAAGCATATTGGTATTAGAAATTCAACTGTTTCTAAGAAAATATATGGCCAAGTTTAAGGGGGGCTATTTTTGCACTCTCGGACCCTTGACCTATGAACCAATACCTGAAATATAGCGGAATATGAGGGCTACTATATATAGTGTATATTTTAGTGTTATATAGGGAATATTTATCATCAAAAATGGTTTTTATTGTTTTTCAGAGTATTCTCCAGCATGATTTATACACTTTTGCATGCGCTCAAACCGATTGTCGAAGCAGTTTTTCCACTCCGACTGAGACACCTCAAAAACATGGTTTTTCAACGCTTAAACAGCATCTTCTGGCGACGAAAATCTTCAACAACGCATTTTATCTTGATGTGCGGGAATAAAAAGAAGTCATTGGTCGGCAAGTCAGGGCTGTACGGCGGATGACCCATCAATGGTTAAAATGGCGCTGGTTTGAGTCTAAGTATGAAAACTCGCATTGTCATGGTGCGCAATGATTCGTCTTCTCTTGTTCGTTTTTCGAATTTCTTCGAAGACTTCGTCGACGCATGGCCAGCTTAACGAAGAAACAGGCGGCCATTTGCTTCGAAGTGCTTCTTTCGTTGAATTTTGCTCGTTTTCGAAGACCCACAAGGTCGATTGCTATTTTGTTTCGGGCTCATACGCATAGATCCATGATTCGTCACCTGTGACGATCTAAGAAACGTCTATTGAATCACTGCGATCGTACTTTTTCAAAATTTCTTTGCACCAATCGACACGATACTTTTTTTGAGCGATTGTCAAATTGTGCGGGATCCAACGAGAACAAACCTATTTTTACGGCCAGGTGGTTATGCAATATCGAATGTATGCTAGTTAAGAAATGCCCAAGGATGCCTGTATCTCACGGTATGTCACATGACGATCTTGCATTATCAGTTCACTCACGGCATCAATGTTCTCTGGCACAACGACCGATTTTGGACGACCTTCACGAGCTTCGTCTTTGAGTGAGCGTCCGCTACGATTTAATACATTAAACCAGTTTTCCACAGTGCTATAGGATGAAGCTTCATCGCCATACAAAGATTGAAGTTCATCGGTGCACTCGTGTCGTGATAATATGTGACGCGCAAAATAGAAAGGGACTAAGGTTAAATACCAGTTTTGTTAAGGAGAGCCATTTTAAAGATTAGGTCCCTTTCTATTTGCGCTTAGAATCGTCGACTTCACTTTCATAAAACGCGCATATCTCTGGAAGGGAACACTTTTGGAGCATGGGATCGGTCTCATTCGATGCTCAGATGTTGTGCACATCAAAAAAAGAAAAAAAAATTAAAATTGATTTTTTTACCCTTAGGCCCCTTTCTCTATGCGCTGTCACATATACGTATTTATAGCAACCCTCGTATGTTACTTCTTAAGCGGGAAAAACATATTTCGTTGTGCTATTTGAAAGTCAGACTGACCTAATTTAATCAGGAACAATTACAGGTCGCACGTAATGCATTTGAGCTAGATGCTTAATTTGAGCTAGATTGGATTTACAATGTGTCCTTTCGAGCTTTGTTGAGTAGGGAATATTCAAAATATCGTCCAACTTGATCCAATTTCTCCAGAGGTGGGTGTTGTTCGCTCGTAACGCTCTTTGCTTAATTTGGTGGGAATAGAATAAAATACATATATGACTTTTAATTTTTTTATTTCATTGTTTATTTTTTATTATATAAGTACTTAGTTACAATGCAAAAGGTTTTCTGTAGCTGCACGTTCATAAATCGAGAATAATAATATGATTCGGAGCATTACCAAAAAATCCACCTATATTGGCTAGTATCACCAGAGTAATTTAGTGGTTTTTGAGCGCGATCTGGTATAATTTGTGGAATCTTAAGCTACAGAGCTTTGAATCAAAAGTAATAATTGTCATTTCAATTATAACCGAGTCGATCAATGAATTTATGTTCAGTAAGAGTATTCAATTTATATTTTATGAAAGTAAAAATCCCCATGACAATTTCCAAATATTCTGAATTTGTGCAGAGATAATTAGCTGAACACGAAATTTTCATTAACATAACGAACAATTTGGAAAATTACCTCCTGCCGCCAAGTTACAATGAATTCATTAAATTGTTTGTTTGAAATTTTTGGGACTTCGATGCGTATTAGAACTCATACATTTTGTTTGTACTTTTGGCGTGGGTTAGTTCGCTCCCTATCCCTAGGTAAGACAAACAAGAAGCCAATAATACCAAATTAGTTCAGTTGTTGTTAGTGCCAGTGTAAATCTGTGGCTGACTCACAGATGCCGCGCCACCTCCGTCGACGCTGAACAAATTTGATTTGAATTTGAACGTCAGCTCAAAGAGTTCTTCAAAGCAAATGCTACAGAAATTAAGAGCCGAAACGCACGAGAAAATCACATTTTCGTTTACACGTTTCCCGAATTTGTTCAAGCGGGTGGTTGAATGGTTGTTTTCCTGCTTTCCCAAAAAAGGGAGACTGAAAAAATATTTGAAACCCAAAAAGGCTTTAACAAATTGTGTTTGATTTCCGCGTGTATCGTATGTATGTGGAGGTGCTGCCGCACAACGACATCGATGGAAACACTTTCAATCGGATGTGGTTTAACAGGAAGCCATGCAAGCTGAACAGCCATGGCAGCAACAACCAAATACCAGAGCACATCACCATCGTCGGCATACAGAAGGATAATAAAGTTAACAAACGGAAATTCCAGCGCCAAAGGGTGTGCGAGTGGTGTTCTGAATGGGCCCAAAGAACGTTTGATTTCATTTTAAGTTCTTTTCAACCAAAATTCTACTTTGTCCGTTTAAAACATAAATATTTATAGCATGTATCGTATTAACATGCAAATTAGTTCATTTAGATGTTTAATATAAATCGATATGGATATCCTTTTTACGAAAATAGTTTGAGTGGCCAAATTAACAATCCTCTCTTTCGTAGTCGCTCAGAGAGAAAGTACAAATGATAAACCCTTGGCGTTATATACGGTGATGCAAGAACTGGCAAACGGTCCGAGTTTTAAAAGTCAAATATACTTGGCTACACGCAGAAAAAAAGTATGGTTGGGGTAACAATATTCGAAGAGCACCATACTATTGTTGGTTATATGGTTGTGGCACAACAATATTATGATCATCACAACAATAGTATGGTTCACACACGACCATACTATGATCCCCATAACAATATTATGGTCCCCACAACAATAGAATCATTCACACACAACCATACTATGATCCCCACAACCATATTATTATTCACATTTAACCATACTATGATCCCCACAACCGTATTATGATCCTCATAAACATAGTATGACTTACGCACAACCATACTATGATTCCCAAAACTGTCTGTAAAGACTGGAATACGTTGTTATTTAACAATAAGGAATTTTATTAAGTTATGTAACAATAAGAGTGATTTATTTAACAGTAAAAAATTTCATTATTAAAAATATTTCAGTTATACTAATCCGTAGTTTTTTTAAAAAAAAAATTTTATTACTATTATTGCGTAAGAATCCTAAAAATAACATTTTCAAATTAAAAAAAAAATAAGGTTTTGCCTTTATGATTGCCGTAATCATGTTTTGTTAACATAAAACCCATGAAAACAATACTTTTGTCCCACCAACCATATTTATATTGTTGCTACAACTATATTTTCATTTTTAAAGTTGGCAACAATACTTTTGTTACATTTCAACAATATTAATATTGCCGCAATCATACTATTGTTAAAATGAAATTCAAAAAACAATACTATGGTTGCGACGACCATACTTTTACTGCAGAGAATATACTATTGTTGCCGTGACCATATAGTAACCATATATTTTCTCTGAGTGTAGTTCCATTTTAGAGTGCTGGGAAAATGTATTAACTACAGGACGTAAAGCGTTGTGGCAGAGGTCAAGTCTAACATCAATACAGAGTTAGCCAGGAAATCACTTCTGGTAAAACCAATTTGTATTTGATTTAATAAAATTGTGTTTTTTTTAACAACTTGATATATAGGGTGGGCGATTTAATATTTTAATTTTGAATTGGCTGTAAAAAAATAATGAAAAATGTCTAGTATTATTTACAAAGGTTGAATTTTGTCATTAAATAATGGAACAACATGGGATTACCTTTCCCCTCGCCCAATAGGATAAAGATTGTTTGGCAAGAGATGAGGAATTTAAGCGAATAATCGTGTTTTCAGATGAAGCAAAATTGCCGCATATGAGATTCAGAGAACCCACACGTGACTATTGAGAAGCCAATACTTCCACAACCAGCCACTGTTTGTGTGCTGATTTTGGGCTGGCGACATCATTGGGCCATTTTTATTCGAAAATGAGCAAGGAGCCGCCCTTATCGTCAACAGTAAGCGTTATGTTCAATGAATTTTTGTTTCCAAAAATCCAAGAAAATGACAAGGATAACATTTGATTTCAACAAGACGGAACTACATGTCACACAGCCATCCATGCAACCATAAATATTTTACGCACCGTTTTTGGATATCGAATAATCAGCCGATATTGTGATGTTCTTTGGCCGGCTCGGAGCTGTAATTTGAGCCCTTTAAATTATTTCTGTGGGGAAACATTAAGGAAAAATGTTAGGCAAAGCATCTAGAGACAATTCAGACATTAAAACATGAAATCAAAGTTGCCATTCAAGAGATTCGACCCGAAACAATCAAAAACGTATTGAAAATTGGGTCAATCAGATGAGATACTGCCGAGCCAGTTGTAGAAGTCATGTGAACGATATTGTGTTCCATTATTAAATGACAAAGCAAAAACTTTCCAATACATTTTTTACAATCGATTCAAATTTAAAACATTAAATCACTCACCCTTTACAATATTGTTTTAAATGTACGCAGTGAAAAAGACCAATGATAGTTTTTCAACACAAATGGACTTTAAACCCCAAGTCATTAGTTTAGGACTGTTAACAGTTAGATTAGGACTGTTTATAGCTTTAAATGTTTAACTCAGATAAGGGCTGTCAGTTTTTTGCAACAAATTCTTGATGTGGGGGTTATTGAACTGGTTACAAAATAACAATTTTTCAGTTGGTTTGGGATCAAAAACCTTACACAACGATTGCAATTACTGATGCCTGTTTCGTCCCTAATCTCAATTTACTTTTCTATGCCGATTACGCATCTGATTTTTGATCTTACAAATGACATTCATTTTTAAATTATAGCAGTTTTAGAATTTGCAGAATAGCCTGTAGTGTTAAATTCGTTATTTATTTGCTAAGTGTTGCCTGGCGCCATCTAACATTTCCATTGGAAAGTTTGACTTTTTTAACCATAAACGTACTCAGAACGTTTTGACGTACGACCATCATTTGGGTTGTTTACGGTGACTTGAAAAAGTAAATTTGGCAGAAAAATGGAATTAACTCGTGAACACTTTCGTGCGATAATTTTTCACAACTTTCATCGTGGATTATCAACATTTTTTGAATATAAATTCCTTCAAATGTTGGCCGCAACTACGTCGCAGGGTGTCCATTCTAAGGGTTCAATGTTGGATGACCCGTAGTTTTCACTATGTAAGTCTATCAAAGATGAAATGGCAAACAATACGGAAACGAAAAAAGGAAAAATTATCACAACTCAAACGTAAACAGTGAAAAAAACCTATTGACAAAATACTTCTAGATTGACATCCAAAATATACACTCGATGTGTTACAAATGAAATGACAAAGTGAAAATACCCTCAGTCCTACGTTGTAGGGTAAAATGATGGTGTTCTATTAAGAAGAGACATTATGATTGCATCCGCGAGTTTGGTTTTTCAACAGTTTCTAGCAGTTTTAAAAACGTTTTCGATAATGAAAATCTGCCTGTGTCAATGCTACGCTGTGCCAATGTCACGTCCAATGCTGGACGTGGTAGACGTTATTGTGGTGGATGTGTTGCCTGAAGTTGCTGCTGTTGCCACCACGGCCGAGGTCAGTCATTGCTTTGCGTTCCTTTCGGACCATCTTCAGTGTATGAAATGTTGTAGTCCGTGGATGTTGATAGTGATGTTGGCCACTAGAGTTCAATGTTGTGCTCATTTACAACAATTGCATCTGTAAAATACATTAGAGGCATTAGACAAATGGATGAAGATGATGTCAATGGCATCAATGCCGTCGATAATGCCTGTGATGTTGGCTGGCTGGTTTGTTGATGTCTCCGTTTGATGTTGCTGTTGTTGAGGTTGTCTGATGACGAGCTGCGCCTGGTCGGTATAACCTCAAGATTGATTTTATTCATATGTTGATAGATCGTTGTACATCTCTTATGGTTTTTATACAATTACTAGCTGAACCCCGGCCGCGTTGCTGGTCCTTAGAAGTAACGTAAGCATTAAGTTAGGATTCATTATTAGTCATTGGAAATGAATGTTGAACTGGTGACAGAACCAGCATTAGTTGGAATTGAAATTCTACTGAAATCAGAACATCCAGGTCTAAACGTTATATTGATTATACTAGAGTTGCTATTTATATTTTTGGCCTAGGCAACACCAAGTGTTACCTTGCGCCATCTGACATTTCCATTGGAAAGCTTGACATTTTTTAGCATATACGTACTCAGAACGTTTTAACATACGACCATCATTTGTAATGTTAACAGCCACTCGATAAAATCAATTTTGGCAAAAAAGTGGAATTAACTCGTGAATATTTTTTTGCTATCATTTTTCACAACTTTTGACGTGCACAACAAGACTGCATCGATGAACTTTAATCTTTGTATGGCGATGAAGCACCATGAAGCGATATAGCTCTGTAAAAAACTGGTTTAATGAATTCAATCGTGGCCGACGTTCGCTCAAAGACGTGAAGGTCGTCCAAAAATGGCCGTTGTCCCAGAGAACACTGATGCCGTGCGTGAACTGATAATGCAAGGTTGTCATGTGACATAACGTTGGATAGGGGCATCCTTGGGCATTTCTTCCTCATACATTCGATATTGCATGAAGGCCTGTCCTTAAAAAAGGTTTGTGCTCGTTGGATCCTGCACAATTTGACAATCGCTCAAAACAAAGGCTCGTGTCGATCGGCGCAAAGAAATTTTGACAAAATACGATCGCGGTGCTTCAAAAGTCGTTAATAAGATCGTCACAGGTGACGAATAATGGATCTCTGCGTATGAGACCGAAATAAAACAGCAATCGACCGTGTGGGTCTTCGAAGACGAGCCAAATCCAACGAAAGTTGTTCGTGGAAGAAGCACTTCGTAGCAAATGGTCGCCTGTTTTTTCGGCACAACTTATCCTGTGGCGACTGTTCCGCTTGAGAAACGTAGGACGGTCAATTCTGAGTGGTACACCACAATTTGTTTGCCTGAAGTCTTCAGAGAAGTTCGAAAAAGAACAAGAGAAGACGAATCTTTGTGCACAATGACAATCGGCTCAAACCAGCGCTTTTTGGACCGGCCAAAACGTCGAATTGATGGGTCATCCGCCCTAAAGCCCTGACTAGGAATAAAAAGAAGTCGTTGCTTTTTATTCCCGCACATCAAGAAAAAATGCCAGGTCGACGATTTTCGTCGGCAGAAGATGCCTTCAAAAACCATGTTTTTGAGGTGTCTCAATCGGAGTGGGAAAAGTGCTTCGACAATTGGTTCGAGCGCATGCAAAAGTGTATAAATCATGCTGGAGAATACTTTGAAAAACAATAAAACCATTTTTGATGATAAATATTCGCATTTATTCATTATTAGGCCAGAAATATAAGTATCAGCCCTCGTGTTCATATGTTGGCATGCCGTTGTGCACTTCTGATGGTTTTTATATAGATACTATCCCTCGGGGACGGTTTTTTGGTTGTTGTATGTAAAAGCTAGAAAAATTTAAAATTTGCACGTTCGAAGTACGTACCTACCAAAAATATTTTAGAAAGACCAATTTTAAGTTAACCGATCGACCAGCAATGCGGGTCCCAAAAAGCAACGTCACGCATTTATTTATGTAATCATTAATAGTCCTTGTTAGTGCAAGTTGAACCATGGCAGTACCAGCATTAATTGGAATTGAAAGTCTGCTGGAAACAGAACATACACGTCTAAACATTGTCGAGTATGTCTTGATTACAAGTATATTACTTTATAAAGGGTTGTCCAACCATAATGCACGATGTTAATAGTGAGTAACGCCTTAACGTCAAGTTTTTTGCCAAACTAAGTGTGACATTTCTTCGTTTCAAGGTTTTACAAATTCAACCATGAGGAACGATTCAAGAGTTAAAGAATGAGATGATTCGGCACATTAACGGCATTAGACCGGCATTATGCCTCAGAGTCACTGAAAATATACTTATATACTATGGGATAGAGGCGTAGCGAGCATTTGGCCGGTATTTTGTTTCGCACATAATTGTCATAGATCCTTTCATCGTAATAAAAATATTAAGACATTTCTCTGAAAACGTTATTGTTATTTACAATTAATACCGTGCATTTTAGTTGGACCACCCTTAAGTAAACTGAGAATCTAAAGGAGGTTAACCTAAAGTATGTTTCTTATTAGTTTTTTCAGCAAAATACGTTTAATGATGACTAGTTCACATTCTTGATAAACACTTGACAGCTAAAAGAGTCGACAACTCATAAAGTTCGGCTTGTAAGGAGTTTTTATACTCTCCATCTCGATTGCTACTAGTACTCCATTCAATGGAACTGTAGTCAGAAAACATTATATTTGTGTACTTATTTTCTGTCTTTATTACAATTGGTAATTTGGCAAATGTCAAAATTGGATTATCATTGGATACATGTCTACTTAAAAATATCATATAATTAATTTTATGTTCATTAGGAAGTTCTTTAATAATTTTTGAATACCATTTTAGACGGACCACCCTATGTGTCTCCGTCTGTGCTGTGTTCTCAAAGAAAGAAACCACATAAAACTCTATCTGTTGGGGTTTTCTGCAAAGTGCAAACAGTGCAAATTTGTACTTGATGACGTTGTTGTCGCTGCTTTTGCTGTTGCCAACAGTATTGCACATGAAAAGGCCCGACAATTGCATCGGTAATTGTTTTGTGCAATTAACACACAACGATTTCGTAATTAATGCTCTTGTATTACAAATAAACCCGCATACATGCATATATGTATGACTGATATCTGTCTAACCAATTGTGGTTTCCAAGACAAGACAATGATGACACTCATCAAAAGAAGAATAAAAGACAAACCAAAAGTTGAATGGCTCATAAGTGTGCTATTTACGAGTAGGCGTAAATTGTGGAAATCTCAACTTAAAGTCTGGGCATGTGCATTGATTTTAAAGACAATTTCGGTTGGTGAATAACATAGACTGACACCATAAATTACACAGTAGGAACATTTTGCACGCCTATAAAAATAGGTAAGATTCCATCGTTTATGGAAACACTTATGTGCCCGAACATTAGGGAATGGTGTTCCTTAAAAATAGCATAAACCCGACTCGTCGGTTTACTCGGTGTTTGTTTTTTTATTTGTTGTAAAGGGTGGGTTAATGTGGGTTAATGTGAGCCGCACCTAAACGTCAATCTTTTTTCTGCATTTTATTTGATATTTCTCAATCTTGAGACTAATTCAATTTGATCCGTGGAAAATGGGCGTTCAAATCAAAATGCATATCGTGCACTTCGTGAATTTTTGGTCAATTCAATTGTGCGTACAATCGGAAAAATCGTGCAAAAATTTGAGCAAACCGGGTCTGTAAGAGATGTGAAAACACCAGTGCATGCTCGTACAGCTCGGACTGCAGAAAATATTGCTGCTGTTCGCTATTGTGTGGCTGAACAGCCGTCTATCTCAACTCGTCGTCGTGCCCAACAATTGCACCTCTCACGCTCGTCGTTGATGAACATTATGCATAAAGACTTGCATTTACACGCTTACAAGGTGCAATTGACCCAGGAACTATAGTCTCTTGACCATTCCAGACGTCATCAGGCTCTATGAAATAAAGCCCCAAGAAATAAGGCAACAAACTGAAAATGAAATAAAGCCGCAAAAATTTGTACAGAAAACAACAACAACGATACTTGGGGTGTGGTTTCATTTTTTTAAGGGCTTTATTTCATTTCGGTAATTAGGGCATTATTTCATAATAAAATTAAGTCCTAAATTCTAAAATGAAATACAGCCATAAATATGATTTTTGGGGGGTTATATCGTTTTCTGGAACTTCCGTTTTACCTTCAGGTTCAATTTGGTTTGCTTATGCTGAAGTCAAATCAAAAATGCAATTAAAAATTGCAAGCAGGTGCGATTTCCAAGGGATTATAGCACTATAAATGTCCATATTGCCCACCATTTTGTTGAAGAAACAATGTAGGTGTTTGTTTAATGTTTGATTATTTTTCAATAATGAAACTATAAAACTATATTTCTTTTCAAAAACTGGGGCCTTAATTCAATATAAAAAATAAATAAATGGGATGTTGTTTCATTTAAGGTTTGGGGTCTCTTTTCATCTTTTTAGGGGTTTATTTCAGTGTATGAATTAGGGCTTAGTTTCTTAACGAAATAATGCCCCATTTTTGGGGCTTTATTTAATTTTTAGTTTGGGGCCTTATTTCATAAAGCCACGTCATCAATGGTCAGAATGGTGGCAAAAAATGTCATCGGCCCTTAAAATTTAACCACCTCTTATATAAAAGCAAAACTAAAATGACAACAGGTTGAGACAGTGTTGCTAAAAATGCCCATGGAAGCAATAGCGCCAAAGAAAATTGAAAATTAACTTTCATTGAAATTAAATTGAAACTCAAGGTAATTGTTTTTGTACGCTTTTTAAAATTTCTTCTGCTGGCACAAACAGCTATTGTATAAAAAAATCCTAGAAACATCAAAGAAGTAAACTATAAAATTTATTTTAAAAATAAAATTTGCAAAATTGGACTTAGCTTGAATAAAACAAATTTTAGTCACATAAGCCGACCAGCAGTGTATGAAACAGTACTAAAAAGTATTCCTTATGGGATTTTTAAGTACTCACTTGGTAACACTTATATGGCATCGTACAATGCACTGACGCAGTATTCAAATTTTATGTCTCTTGAAGCAATGTTTATAGACTGGTTTAATTTGATTGTTTATTTTTTCTGCTTTCTGTTTTTTTTTTAAATAATTTTTTGTTTCGCTATTGAAAGAGCCAGTTCCATATGGTGGCTTTGTGGTGGATTTTATGTAGCAAATCATCATCGATAAAAAAAACAAAGAATTCGTAAAGTCCTCATTATTACCATTGTAAAATCATTTTATTTTGGCGTAGATTGTCGCAAAAAAATTTCTTTTTTATATCTTTTTATTTTATGCTACAGATTTTATACACATATTTTTACACAGATTTTTTTACAGACTTGACCCCTTAAGCGGGAAAGGAAACGAGCACAAGTGTTGTTGCAGAGATAAACGCCAACTGGTTGCTGCGCTACTGCTGATCTGATATAAGGTAACAATACGTTGGCAAGTTTTGGCATGTACACAACACATCTTTTAAATTGTAAGCTAGTTCTGAGTCGATCGTATACTCCTGATTATTTCTATCGTCAATTCAGTGAATTCCTTTCATCCCTTAAGCACACTGGAGAACACTGATTTGGTATTATCAGATTGAGGATAACCTCAATAACCCACACCATTTATTAGGAATCTTATTTAAATCCACCATAGATTTGTACTTAAATTGCAAACAAAAAAATAGTTGTTGTTTTAACGGTATTTTTAGACTTGTGGTTTTCAATCTGGCCACACTTTTTCGGAGTTGATCTTTTTGGCAGCTATCATTTGATTTATGCTCAGTTTGGGTTGCCATTTCCGGAGTAAGTCTATTCATAAGACTTATTTTGGAACAAAGTTCGCAAATAGTAAAAATTAATTACCAAAATAAAAGTTCGGTTGGAGCGACGCATCGCTCGCTGCGTCCATAATCGCAGTAGAGTCGGTAATTTGAGCAACCATGGATCAGTTTCGTACCTCGTTTACTGAAGGGTGGTTACATTTTTAAGTGCCTATGTTGATTTTGAATAAAACACAAATTATTTAAGAAAATTATTGTCATTTATTTTTATTATGATGATACTGCTATGAATCAATTATGTAAGCAACAAAATATCGACCAAATGGCCGCAGCGACCTCGCGATAGTCCAAATTTTTGATGACGCTGAGGCATAACTGAGGTTCTATGCCGTTAATGTGCCGAATTATCTCATCCTTTAGCTCTTGAATTGTTGCTATATTATCGACGTACACCTTTTTTTTCAAATAACCCCCAAAACAGAAGTCCAACGGTGATCTTGGCGGGCAATTAACATTGCCACGACGTCAGATAACACGGCCATTGAGTTTGTCGCGCAAAAGAGCCATTGTTTCGTTAGCTGTGTGGCAAGTGGCACCATCCTGTTGAAACCACATATCTTCCACATCCATTTGGGCCATAAAAAGTTCGTTATCATCTCACGATAGCGAACACTATTCACAGTAACTGCCTGACCGGCCTCATTTTGGAAAAAATACGGCCCGATGATGCCGCCAGCCCATAAACCGCACCAAACAGTCACTCTTTGGGGGTGCATTGTTTTTTCGACAATTACTCTTGCATTATCATTCGCCCAAATGGGGAAATTTTGCTTATTGACGAATCCACTGGGGTGAAAATGTGCCTTATCACAGAAAGTCATTTTCATCGAAAAATGACCATAATACCCCTGAATAAATTAAACGCGTTGCTCGCAAGTTAGTCTGAAACTGAGAAGTATCAAATGAAATGCAGAAAAAAACTTGACGTTTAGGTGTGGTTCAAATTCAACATCGACCCTTAAAATGCAACCACCCTTTTTAAGGGATCATGCGCATCCTCAGAGACGCCGTGCAGTTCGCACTAAGGACGCTATTAATGCTTTGAAGCAGAGTATCGAAGAAGAACCGAATGAGTCAATCCGTCATCGCGCGCTACAATTGGACCTGTGCCTATCCACTTTATGGACGATTTTGCGGAAGGATCTTGGTTTGCTTGCTTACAAAATCCAAGTCGTGCAAGAATTGATGCGAAAAAGGAGAGGCCACCGATCCTGATTTTTATTTTTAGCGATGAAGATAATTTTTTTTTGTTCAGCGATGAATAACCACAATTTTCGCATTTGCAGTAATGAAAATCCACAAGCCGTTGTTGAGACGCCGTTACATCCTTAAAAAAGTCACTGTTTGGTGTGGTCTATGGGCTTAAGGAATTATTGGTCCATATTTCTTCAAAAATTAGCCTCGATTTATGACTTTTTCATGCCTGAATTGAAGGATATTAATGTGGACGACCCTTGGTTCCAACAAGACCGCGCTACATGCCATACAGCCAACTAGACAATTAATTTATTGAATGAAATTTTTGTTGAGCGCATTATCTCGCGTCGTCTGCCTGTAGTGTGGCTTCCAAAATCGTGCGATTTAACACGGCGGTACCATTTTTTGTGGGGTTATGTGAAGTCACTTGTGTTCGCAGAAAAGCCCGACACGATTGACGCTTTGAAAGAAAATAGTCGGTGCATTACTACTGACATACGGCCCCAAATGCTGCAAAAAGTGGTCAAAAATTAGGCCTCTCGACTCGAATTTATTCAAGTCTGCCGCGGCGGTTATGTAGCCGAAATCATTTTTAAAGCATAATCGCAAACCCTTTTTTTATAATAAAGCTCAATTCTTGGCCATAACAGTATAAAATATGCCTTTTATTCCTTCTTAAAAACCACGCGTCTAAAAAACACCTGTTATAAATAGTTGCGACTGTTGCTATTTATATTTCCAGTGCAGCAATAAAAAACCAATCATTTATTATTTTAAATGGTTGAATTGTTTTTCATAATACGAGTGTTCCCCAGTGAAGATCAATAGCATGAGAGCATGCGCTCAAACCAATTTTAGAAACCCTTTTTCACTCCGATTGAGACACCTCCAAAACATGGTTTTTGAACGCTTCGGTTGCTTCTTCGGCCGTTGAACACGTCTAATGTTCTAACGAATGGGGTGTCAATTAAAGGCTGTACGGTTAATAAACTATCAGATCGACATCTTGCATATTGAGCTAGACTCGGCTATAAATGTACCGATCGACTTAAAACCATTGACTGTTGAATTTGGCAGAAGTAAGTTTTTTGGTCAAAAGAAGGTCTTTCTTAAAATTTGAGAAAATTTATTTAGATTAAGATATGGATCCCACACACATGTATGTTCAACCGATTTACTGTCCTTGGCTATAGAAGCTCCATATTTCATCCGATCATAATCAAATTAGGAAAAGTTCATAGCAACCAATCAGACCCCTCTATAGATCCACCTATAGACCCATAAATCTACCGATCTACTTAAAATCACCAACTGATTTGATTAAACGAATTCTCCGTCCGTCTTTTTTTCAATCCAAAGCTCGTAATCAATCTAATGAAAACAAATGTTGTCCGATCATTATGACATTTTGCAGAAGTAAGTTTTTTGAAATTGAAGAAAATCCGTTCAGATTTTGAAAGATCGATCAGTAACTAGCTCAGATATATATGGGTCAAATTGGGTCAAGGTTCGATATAGCCCCTGAACAGACATATTAATTATGATTCTGGTCGAATTGTCAAATGATATGGAGGCCCAAATAACGACTTCTGTATGGAAATATTGATACCAGGTAACTATTACGTCAAAAACGAATCAATTTTTGCAGAATGAAATTTTTTCACCAATTTTTATAGACCTAGTTTGTTTTTAAGTAAAAAACAAACCTCGATTTATCGCAATTAATTTGAATGCTTTCTCAGAGTCTAAAAATAGGGTTAATCACTACATTTCTGAACGGAAAAAAATGTCTAAACCGTTATAAAAATGTCTAAACCGAAATACCGGTTGATGGCGGATTTTAAGTAAAAAATTAACCCCACCTTCGTTTTTGTTGAAAACACCGTTTTTCAAAAAGACCCAAAATGCCGGTATTTTTAAAACACTTTTTTTTGACACTTTAGTCTGTAACATATGCCCGTAATGGCCGAGCTAGGCTGGCATTACTTTGAGCTATTTTCTGTCAGAACGAGTGGGTAACATGCGTGTCTTTGTGATATGGTACTAATTGACACACGTTACATTGCAATGTTTTGGTTTGTAATTCAGTGAATGATGCTCGCTATCGCGCCATGATATCGATCTTTATGCTACCTGAAGTTAAAGCCCGTAATCTTGACGACACTTGGTTTCAACAGGACGGTGCCATACAGCTGCTCAAACAATGCATCTATTGAGAGGCCATTTCGAAAAGCAGCTTGGACAGTTGAGTTGGTCGCCTAGATTGAGTGATATCACACCTTTAGACATTTTTCTTTGGGGTTACGTAAAGTCCAAAGTCAGGATCGGAATCCAACATTTCGCGTGTCATTAAAGCCATACCGGTCGAAATGCTTGAACGAGTCATCCAATATTGGACTCTCAGAATGGAAACCCTGAGGCGTAGTTACGCCAACATTTGAAGAAAAGTATATCCAAAAAATAAATGCCATAAAATGCCTTTTCAAATCACCAATAAAATCCCACACTTGATTTGAATTTTTATATTTTTTTGTTCTAAAAAAAATACCTCTGGATGGATCATCCTATATTATTTTTGGATTTAGATTACAGCATAATATGATTACGGCAATCATACAGTATGTTTGTAATTTTTATAAATTTTAATAGTGGTTTTAAAATAATGTTATTGTCACGAATCTTACGTAATAATATAACGTTTTTTTGTAAACTAAATTTTTTCAAAGCAAACTGCTTTCGATTTGTATAAAAAAATATTTTTTATAAATCAATCACTTACGTTTTTTTAAAAAAGATTTTTTTTATTCATCACTTCTTTTATTTTGATTTTAATGTATTTTTAAATAATTTACTTATTAAAAATTTCTATTGTTGAACAACTACATAGCCCAATCCTAATCAATAGTTTTGAGGATAATAGTATGATTGAGTGGAATCATACTATAGTTGTTGAGATTATAACATGGTTCCGTGTTAATCATGCTATGGTTGTGAAGACAATGCTGTGGTGGTATGTAAAATATACCGTGGTTGTGAGGAACATAATATGGTTGTGGGGAGCATAGTATGTATATGGGTGAATTATACTATTGTTGTGAGGATCATAATATTGTTGTGCCACAACCATAAAAACAACAATAGTATGAATATTGTTAAGCCAGTAATCGTTTTTGGGGTAGACAAATGTGGCCCGACTGGATATGAAACGCTCTCGCACTGCTGGCGTTATCAAGGCACTGTTTGATTGGAAAACATGCAGTGAGACTTAAAGTTGCGTCTATCGATTACTGTAGAAGCTGTGAGAATCTGAAGGAATACACTCAACACCGTCTCTGTACACGCCAAGCTCTGATCTTCATTAAGTTCGTACTTCTAAAGGAATCTAGCTTAACTGGCTGATATTGACATTAGCTCACTCAAGAACTTTTTAACTGGATCACAATAGTTCAACGGAAGGACTAGGGACTCTTCTGCTAGTTCCCTGACCTGTACTTTAAACTCAAACTGAGTTTTCTTGTACACACTGTCTTTTCTATCATCATAATCCTGACAATGATTATCATACATACAGTCTAAGGACGTTCTTAGTTGATTTACTTATCTTTCATATCAGAAAATTAATGATGTCTATATTGACTATGAATTATTGTTTACCAATATATGGGCAAAATATATTTTTCGAAGTATCACTTCCCACACCATGTATTACAAAAAATAAAGCCATGTTTTTCTTATCAAAGCAAACCTCTCTAACGGTATGACATAATTCCGAAGGACGTTTTTCATATTCAATCATTAATAAATTTTTTTAGAAGAATTTATCGCAATAAATGTTTCGTTTTGGTGATAAATGTATGGTCCTTGTTTGGGATAATGATTTTTTTATCTGTTCTAAAGATTAAAATGGAAATTGCACTTGGGAGCTTCGCAATATTTCCGTTACAAAAACACTTAAAGTTTGAGTTTGCTATAGAAAATGTTGTTAAAAGTAATAATTATCCATTCCAAACTAATCCCTTACTAGATTCCTGTGTTGCATAATTTCATTAATATAACAGGAAACCATTTACAACAATCGAGCTGAATTGCACTCTTAGAAAAAATATCGAAATAGCGAAAATAAACTGGTTTAGAAATTAATGAGCGTTGATTTTCTTATAAGGGATTCCTTCTCGCTACCTTTTCTCTATCAGTTTGTCCTTCTCGCTACCTTTTATCTATCAAAATTTCATTCTCACTACGTTTTTTCTATACGGTTTTTTCGAGTGTGAAAACAAGTGGCGGAAATGCAAGAAAAAATCGGTTAGTTAAAAAGGCTATTACTGCAATAGGTAAAACTGACAGATAGAGCGAGGGAAAAAATAACTCAACGGGAAAAAAGAGCAGTTGTTAGAAACGAAGTGTAAACCAGGAATAAGTTTGCAATACTTCAATGACTGGCTGCCAGCATTAACATCTTTTCAAATGCTAAAAAACTGGTGTGTGTTAGAGGGGAGAAAATAGAAACCTGGTTAAATCCTTTTGGTAGAGCTGAAAGTGCTTCGAACATTCACGGTTCACGATACCGTTGCTGGTATATATCCAAAAACATTTTATACTTCCGTGCAAGCAATTTACATATTCTTTCTCCCCATCAGCAGGCACCCTATTCCTCGTGGCAAAAAAGCACGATTGGTTGAATTTACTGTGTTCAGCGATGATGATAGAGGCGGTACCGAGATACTGCTGCTTGTAATAATTTCATGTTATAATGAGGATGATGACGATGATTCGAATAGAAGGCAGAAGTGAAAATGTGAAAAGAAGTACGATAAAAAGGGGGCATGAGAAAGTCGTGATATTATGTGAAATTTCAAGCCTCGCTGACTTTCTGAAGTTGTGTTTGTTGATTTCATTCCAAAACAGGAGTAGAATAAAAATTGAGTAAAAAAATGAATAAAAGAAGCAAGGCATTATATAAGGCGATATCAGTGTGCTCAATCTGTCTTAAGCCACTAATAAAGTTCCCGATATCTGGAAAATGGGCAGAGTGGTACCGCTACAGAAGCCTGGCAAAGACGAAAGGCGAATCGTGCAGGCCGATTTCCTCGTTTTTGAATCTATGCCCTTTCAAGCCTGATCGAAGACCTACCATCTTCTGGTCATCAGCATAGGTTCCGCAATCAGCAAAACACAATAACTGCTTTGCACGTCTTCACCACATATATCAGTCGCGTCCTTAATCATATCAAGACCATCGACAAGAGAGTCCTCGTGGTTATTGACCTTACCAAGGCCTTCGGCACGGTCAACAATGCCACTCTCTTCGAGGACATCATAGAAACGTCCATTCCAAACAGTTTGAAACTTTGGGTCGCAATTTATATGTGAGGGCGCCAGTCATATGTAGAGTTTAGAGGCAGTAAGTCGAAGCCCCGTTGAGTTAAAAAGGGAGTTCCCTAGTGGGGGGTGACATCCAATGTTTAACGTTAACCTCTCTTAAAACTTCTGGACAACCAGATGGCGTTAAAGTTGTAGCTGATAACAGCACAATTCGGACGTCAGGACCTAAAATGCATGATATACGCCAGAAAATCAACTGTTACCTCAATGACATTGACACTCTTCTTCACTACAGAGAATGTGAAAATAGGTCCTCAAGTCACTCACCGGCAGTACTTGGGGAACTGGCAACATAAACTTGTTGACCTCTTACAAAGTGATAGGTCGGTCGGTAGCAAACTTCGCAGTGACGATGTGGGCGATGAACGTTAGTATAATGCACACGCAGAAAAAAAATATGGTTACTACTTACATATGTTACGCCAACAATAACATGTTCCTTGCAATTAAAGTATGTTCGTCGAAATCATAGTATGGTTTTTTGAATTTCATTTTGACAATAGTATGATTGCGGCAGTATTAATATTGGTGAAAAACAATAGTAATTTGCAAATTTATAAATGAAAATGTGGTTGTAGGAACATTATAAATATGGTTGGTGAGACAAAAGTATTGTCGGTATAGCAGTTTTTCTACTCTTAAATAAATCACTCCTATTATTTTGAATTTAATAAAGTTTTAAATAATTTACTTAATGGAAAATTTTCTCTAAATTCCTAATTTTTTTCCTAATACTGTTGTTCGAGTTATAACATGCCCGTGAATCATACTATGGTTGTGAGGACCATACTATGGTTGTATGCGAAACATAATGTGGTAGAGAAGATTATGGAATGGTTGTGGGGATCATAGTATGGTTACGTTTTAATCATTCTATGGTTGTGGGTATCATAGTATGGTTGTGTGTGAATCATACTATTGTTTTGAGAATCATAACATTGTTGTATCGCAACCATATACCCAGCAATATTATGATGCTCTTCGAATATTGTTATCCCAACCATACTTTATTTCTCCGTGCAGCGAAAGAAAATGCAGACCTACGCTCTGAGATCTGAGACCTACGCTCTGAGATCATCAACAGCGTGTCTTCTTGTGTCTTCTGAGTATCATCTACATGAGGATACAAAGGTCCTCACGGTGCGCAGACAAAATTTCTTCTGTCGTAGCAATTACTGCCTGGATATCTTTACAGTAGTCATCCTAACCGCTTTCTTATGGACAGGATACCTCCGCCCAGGCTGATAAGGTATGACCTTCAAGATCTAGAGAGTGAGAGGTACAGGGATACCAGAGAAAACCTTTTGACCGTCGAAACTGTCAGGCACGTCTAAATGAAACTTACGCTGATGAAGTCTGAGCGGAGGTATCCAAACATAGCGTAAAATTAGTGCCAGGTGAATATCCCCTAGAGAATTCACCAGAGGATTAGACGTTACCTCGGCAGACGCCCGAGTTTCTGGCTCAGCTAAGATCTGGATGGTTTAATCGCCTCCATTCGTATTGGGCACGAATTGATGGCAACGCCTCGGACGTCTGTCCCGCTTGCGATCAGACCGACATGACGTGCTGCACCTATTAAATTTTTCGGCTAAGCCCATTCATCTGACCCTCTCTTCGGACCCTTTTTTGTTTAAAAGGCTCGTTTCCTTCACCTGAATGTCGAACAATATCCCCATAGACGAGCAAGACTTATAATACTACATATGAGTCAAGCCACGAGAAGTGTGTCATAGTGCGTCAGGAATTTTGACCTTTCGGGTAAATATCGAAATGTAAAACTTTACAAAAAAAAAATCATGAAGTTGATGTTGCAATTTTATTATTAAAAATTTGAAAAATAGTTTTCTGAATTATTTAAAATTTTATGAGATTGTTTTGAGTAATTAAGGGTACAATCTAACATCACAAAATATTACACACTGAAAAAAGTTCGGAAATGTAGTCTATAAAGGGTGATCCATCTAGAGATATTTCTTCAGAACAAAAAAAATATAAAAATTCAAATCAAGTGTGGAATCTTTATTTGGTATTTGAAAGGAC
This sequence comes from Hydrotaea diabolus, assembly GCA_963513945.1. NCBI lineage: Eukaryota > Metazoa > Arthropoda > Insecta > Diptera > Muscidae > Hydrotaea > Hydrotaea diabolus. Next base: position 14,187,919 of record OY740717.1, on the reverse strand, counting down.
ATTTTATGACTTTTTTTTAGAAATTATTACCTTCAAATATTGGTAACTGTATAATGGAAATAAGCGTTCGTTTATAAGCTGTTGTAATCATCGGTGCATATTTTTTCAAAAAAGGTGATGGCGGGAACGTAGCCGTAAATGGTGCTCGCTGTCGTGCCATGATATCGATCTTTATGCCACCTGAAATTGAAGCTCGTAATCTTGACGACACTTGGTTTCTACATTACAGTGCCATTTGTCATACAGCTGCTCAAACAATGGATCTGTTGAGAGGTCATTTCGAAAAGCAGCTAATTTTACGTTTTGGACAGGTGAGTTGGCCGCTTAGATCGAGTGATATCACACCTTTTGACACTTTTCTTTGGGGTTACGTAAAGTCCAAAGTCGATGCTGACAAACCAGCTACGATTCAGGTTTTGAAAGCCAACATTACGCGTGTCATTAAAGCCATACCGGTCAAAATGCTCAAACGAGTCATCCAAAATTGGACCCTAAGGCGTAGTTGTTGCCAACATCTAAAGGAAATTATATTCAAAAAATAAATGCCATAAAATGTCCTTTCAAATTTCTAATACAGATTCCACACATGATTTGAATTTTTTTATTTATTTTTTGTTCTGAAAAATACCTCTAGATGGATCACCCTATATAAACCAATCTCATTTTTAATAAACAGCTCCAGCAAGAAAAATATTCATTCGTTTATGAGAATTTAGCAAATTTAATTATATTTCAGAAAAAGGAAAAAAAATAATCATTCTCAAGTAGTTTGTGAGATCCATTTTTAGTGAAACAAACTTTACTAGGCGTAAAAAAATATGAAGCCAAAATGCAATGTTTACAACAGTTTCACTTTCTTGTTCTGTTTTTTAATTTATTTATTTATGATTTGTTTGAATTATCGGTAATAACATAAATTATTTGTTCCCCTTTATTAATGTCCCCTATTATGCATTGCGTTGGTGAGTGGATAGTCAGGGATTAGAGGGCGAAAAGATGGAGTAATGTTTATTGACATTTGTCTTGCATTTCTGGATATCTTAATTGGTTTGAAATACATTTTCTGGAAGTCGATTCCTCATACAGACTGTACGGGCAAAAAACGAATTCGATCTGTAGTATACTCGTACAGTGCGGTCAACCGGCTAGTCGCTAACAAACGGGTGTGAGTTCCCGGAAACTCGCCGAACATCCTAATGTCAGGAATAAGTCGACGGATGTCCGTCGAGTACACACCATGAAAGTAACACACATCATACAATCTGCCGATTCTCAAGGAAGACAATTTATAGAAGAGAGAGGGAGACAAATGATTTGGATGCCCCACTGTCAACTATCAGCACCATCACTTTCCTTTAAACACGGTAAAGTAGCTCCAAGGTTGATTTTGAATCACCTGCCCATATAAAGGTGTTTGCCTTATATAGGTTGTTAAGACGTTGAACAGATCAGAATGAGAGAACTATTTCTTACACCGCTTTGGAAAACCTGTACACTTGTGAGCTTCTTTCGACACTTTGAATCGCTCGCTCAACAACCGTCACATATAGATAGATATACTCGTAATCTTCACAATTTGTTGTTTTTCCAACGACAATACCTTTGAAAGGCCTGTTGGAAAAAAGCCTGAATCTTCTGAAGATAAGGGTAAGTGAAGGTCGGAATTCATATGCTTTTATTTACCTTATTTAACGATATATTGTCTAGTAAAATTAAGTTAATCGATTTATAAATGGTATTAGCAATTGACCTAACTTTTTGTTTGTTTCCCCAAAAAAGCCTTTGCCATAAATTTCCCACTCGCAAATTTATGCAAATCTGGCGTGCATTTCAACCATTTTATACAGATACGCCATAAGTTAGTTATCACGTGCTTTTAGCATATTTCAGTCGCGTGGCAGTTACCAAACCCGACATTCAGAGATACTCCCTCCCTACGCAGGGATGGCCGAAAAAAGTGCGTGTTTAAGGCAAATTTCGCTTTGTTTTTCGTTGTGCCTTTAATTTATGTAGACAAATGTTGACATTTTTATAATCAAGGGTAAGTAGAAACCCGAATTCACTGGGACTCACGAGTAAATTAAATAGAGGTTTTGAAATGTTGTTGGAGTGTATTTCAAATTTGTAATACACACAGAGAAAAAATTAGTTGGAAATCGGTTGGAACTACAATGATTTGGTTTCAAAAGAGAAATTTCGGTTGCAATCTCCAAATATTTATAATCGCAATGGAAATTCGGTTCGAAATACAACATGATGATTAATATTAACATGATATACAAATACTCACAACTTATTGATCGGTCATACCAATAAAACGCGAAAAAGGTATTTCGTAACCACTTGTGGGGGTCGTGGCATATAATAATTTTGCAAATATTTTGTTGTTGTAACCAATTATTAGTGATGACCATAAATAACCAAAAATGGATTATTTAATCAAATTTTTTAATAAAATAATTCGATTATTTCTGACTTTAAGCTAAATTTTCCCAGTGATAATCATCCAAACTCTTTTCCCCTTTTTTCTCGTCATGACCCACCTTACGATAACTTTAAGTACATAATTGTATAATTACTTTATAAGGTAACAGTTTTTTGACTCTGACTAAAATTTTGTGGATTTTTAGACACAAAAATTCTCTTCTGATGGTTCGAATATTTAGTATGTTTCACCGATACTACAGTTCCAATAATTGCAAATTGAAAAGCACCAACTAATATTCGGTTGTACCGATGGAGTGCTCGAGGTGCATGTAACCTCAATTATTCGGTTGGCAAATAAATTTGGTTGTGACAACGAATAAGCTCTCTGCGTGTTTGCAACGCCTTTAAATATTGCTTGGATATCCCATAAAGTATATGATTATCATCGCTTAATTCTTATCCGATCAAATGAATTAAACAAGCATCTTGAAATTCTACATGATGACGGCTTATGTTGTGAAAGTATAGGGTGATCCCTCTAGAGGTATTTTTTCAGAACAAAAAATATAAAAATTCAAATCAAGTGTGGAATCTTTATTGGTAATTTGAAAGGACATTTTATGGCATTTATTTTTTGAATATAAATTCCTCCAAATGTTGGCCGCAACTCTCAGGGTTTCAATACTGAGCTTCCAATTTTGGATGACTCGTTCGAGCATTTCGACCAGTATGGCTTTAATGACACGCGTAATGTTGGCTTCCAAAATCTGAATCGAAGCTGGTTTGTCAGCATAGACTTTGGACTTTACGTAACCCCAAAGAAAAATGTCTAAAGCTGTGATATCACTCGATCTAGGCGGCCACTTGTCCAACACGTGAAATAAGCTGCTTTTCGAAATGACCTATCAATAGATCCATTGTTTGAGCAGCTGCATGGCAAGTGGCACCGTCCTGTTGAAACCAAGTGTAGTCAAGATTACAGGCTTCAATTTTTAGGTAGCATAAATATTTATCATGATAAATCGATATCATGGCACGATAGCGAGCAGCATTCATGGTCACGTTCCGGCTATCATCATTTTTGAAAAAATATGCACCGATAATTCCACCAGCTTATAAACCGCAACAAACCGTGGTTTTCTCTGGGTATAATGGAATCTCTTGAATCTCTTCTTGTTGCTTTTCAGCCCAAGTGCGACAATTTTGTTTATTGACTTTGCCGTTGGGCCAGAAATGAGCCTCATTACCGAACAAAATTTTTGTTAAAAACAGCGGATCTTCCTGCTTCTCACGAACGCTCATTTCCATAATACATTTGCCAACATTTGAAGGAAATTATTTTCAAGAAATAAATGTCATAAAATGTCCTTTCAAATTACCAATAAAGATTCCACACTTGATTTAAATTTTTATATTTTTTTTGTTCTGAATTTACTGGGCCTCACGAGTAAATAAAATATAGGTTTTGCTATGTTTCAATACTTGTAAGCGGTATGTACGAGTAGAGTGTATTCCTAATTTGCCATTCCGTTACCAGCGCGTTGAAATATTTATTGGAGACTCTATAAGGAAGTGTATGGTTATCAACATTAAATTCTAAGCCGATCTAGCCATGTCCGTGTGTCTGTGGAAAACGGTCAAATGAATCAATCTAGTATCTTGAAATTCTACATGATGACGGTTTTAAATGTGATAGTTATTGGTAGAAATCGAACGTGGGATAAAAGAAGTTTTACTTTAAAATTCTAAAGCTACTTTGAAAAAAGTAGTGCTTGCTTAACAATGGATAGAAGAGCCTAAAAGTAGTGCTTGCTTAACAATGGATAGAAGAGCCTAAAACGAAAGGATCACCGATGAATGCGGACACATGGATGCTCAACTTGAAGCGGGCATTGCTACGAATTCAAATATGGCTTAATTTTAAAGATTGAATCGTTGACCTAAGTGACCCTAAAAAATGGACCACTTTAGTCCTCGATTGATGGTAAAATATAAGTACTTTATATGTGACGCGCAAAATAGAAAGGGACCTAAGTGTAAAACCCAGTTTTGTTCAGGAGTGCCATTTTAAAGATTTAAATACGTGTATCTTCGGTGTACCATCACTTTCATAAAACGCGCATATCACTGGGAGGGAACACTTTTGGGGCATGTGATAGGTCTCATTCGATGCTCAGATGTTGTCCACATCAAAAAAAAGTGAAAATTGATTTTTTTTACCCATAGGTCCCTTTCTTTATGTGCTGTCACATATACTTCTTTCTGGCCAAATTAAACGACGTTTTCTATTTTATTTGTGAAGTAGAGAGATAACTAAAGTTTATTTGATTTATTTTTATTAGAGAATAGCAAGAAAATTTGCCTTAAAATTGTTTAATGTTTATAATAAATTAGTTTATCATATGCCTGTGGTTAAAATAAATTAACCTCCTTTGGTTTGTTAGGCGTAGCAGTGTAGTTTACAGGGCTTTGGCCGATTTGCCAAAGCCTCCAAGGAATGAAAAACAACACAAAACGCCCGAATAAACAAAAAACACAGAGAAAGACTATAAACTTTGCCAACACTGCTGTTGTTGTTGTCAACGGCATTTCTTTGTGTTTTCGCTTTGGATTCCATCTAATTTTTCTAACGTACAAAACTCATAACTTTTCATTTTTGCACCATTTTTCTTTTTTGTAAGTTATTTTCCTCTTCTTCGTTTTTGTTTCTATTATGAGTATTTTGTTCTGCAGAGTTCATGGACGTTTTGCTTTTACCACAGGTTTCTCAGGCATGGTATAATGCATTGCGGTCTGTCATTCTGAAAGAAGGCCTTACCGTGATTTGTTTTTTGGTTTCCCCCCAGTGGTTTTCGCTTCGGAGTTTTCATTTCATTGTAGCGACTTTTCTGGGTTATTGTGTTGTTGGCGAGTTATAATGTCTATGGTCTGGCCGGTCGTCGACTGGGCAGCCGGCAGACCATGTGGTTGGTCTGCGTTCTTCATGGTTTATGGTATTGCTGCCATACCTCTTGTCCCTCGTTCCATTAACTTGTAATTGCTTCTATTTTGTCTTGAAAAATATATTCTAAAAATGTAATTCTTTCAAGAATAAATTCTTTCTTTTTGTTAAAATTTTTGGCGATTTATGTGGTGTAATTTTTTAAACTGAATATTGTTAAGTAATATTATGTATAATGTATGAAATTGTTAAATTTAGTTCCGTTATGCTAAAACTTGTAATATTATTTAATTGGGATGAGAAGAAAATATTACACTTAATTGGGGAGTTAGGTGTACTCCAAGGAGTAATCAGACAAAACTGGCAAATTTTAAATTTTTAATGTATTAATGTGAATTTAATTTCGAAAAATATAAATAATTAATCGCTAAAGATGATTTTTAAATTCTGGATTTTCGTGAAACTTTGCCAGAGCCACTGGTGCTTATTTTTAATGATTTCAAAACGTTGCTGGTAAGTGAACTTTGTCATGATGAAAATGTTGACTTCGACTAACGTTTTGACACTGAAAGATCATTAAAAATGTTTAAGGGTGCGTTGACATAAAGATACGAAATTGGTTTATCTGTAGCCAAATTAAAAAATTTCAATTATTGTACAAGGGTTGCTATGTTTATTTCTGGCGTAGGCAACACTAAGTCTTCCCTGGTGCTATCTGACATTTCCATTGGAAAGTTTGACATTTTTAAGCATAAACGTACTCAGATTGTTTTGACGTACGGCCATCATTTGTGATGTTTACAGTGACTTGAAAAAAATCAATTTGGCAAAAAAATGAAATTAAGTCGTGAACATTTTCATCCGATCATTTTCACAACTTTCTACGTGGATTATCACTACAAGAGTGCACCGATGAACTTAAATCTTTGTATGGCGATGAAGCACCATTCTATAGCACTGTGAAAAACTGGTTTAATAAATTCAATCGTGTCCGACGCTCGCTCAAAGGCGAAGGTCGTCCAAAAACGGCTGTATACCAGAGAACATTGATGCCGTGCGTGAACTGATAATGCAAGATCGTCTTGTGACATACCGTAAGAAAGAGGCATCCTAGGGCATTTTTAACACCAGCATACATTCGATATTGCATGAACACCTGAGAGTAAAAAATGTTTGTTCTCGTTGGATCCGGCACAGTATGACAATTGCGCGGTGCTTCAAAAGACGTTTATAACATCCTCACAGGTGACGATCCATGGATCTATGAGTATGAGCCCGAAACAAAACAGCAATCGACCGTGTGGGTCTTCGAAGACGAGCCAAATCTAACCAAAGTTGTTCGTGAAAGAAGCACTTCGAAGCAAATGGTCGCCTCTTATGCAAAACTGTTCCGCTTGAGCAACATAGGACGGTCAATTCTGGGTGTTACACCACAATTTGTTTGCCTGAAGTGTTCGGAGAATTTCGAAAACGAACAAGAGAAGACGAATCATTGTGCACCAGCACAATGCAAGCTCTCACACATCGGCTCAAACTAGCGCCTGTTTGGCCATCCAAAACGTCGAATTGATTGATCATCCTCCGTACAGCCCTGACTTGGCACCCAATGACTTCTTTTTATTCCCGCACATCAAGAAAAAAATGCATGGTCAATGATTTTCGTCGCCAGAACAGATTGTGGTGTACCATTCAGAATTAACCGTGCTACGTTGCTCAAGCGGAACAGTCGCCACATGACCAGTTTTGCCAAAGCAACAGGCGACCATTTGCTTTGAAGTGCTTCTTCCACGAACAACTTTCGTTGGATTTGGCTCGTCTTCGAAGACCCACACGGTCGATTTCTGTTTTGTTTCGGCTCATATGCATAGATCTATCATTCGTCACCTGTGACGATCCTATAAACGTCTTTTGAAGCACCGTGATCGTATTTTTTTTCAATATTTCGTTGCACCAATCGACACGAGCCTTTTTTTGAGCGATTGTGCGGAATCCAACGACAACAAACCTTTTTTACGGCCATGTGTTCATGCAATTTCGAATGTAAGCTGGTGGTAGAAATTCCCAAATATGCCCGTATCTCACGGTATGTCACATGACGATTTTGCACGCAGAAAAAAAGTATGGTTGGGGTAACAATATTCGAAGAGCACCACACTATTGTTGGTTATATGGTTGTGGCACAACAATATTATAATCATCACACCAATAGTATGGTTCACACACAACCTTACTATGATCCCCATAACAATATTATGGTTCTCACAACAATATAATCATTCACACACAACCAAACTATAATCCCCACAACCATATTATTATTCACATTCAACCGTACTATGACCCCACAACCATATTATGATCCTCATAACCATAGTTTGTTTAACGTACAGCCATAGTATGATCCTCACAACTATAGTATGACTTACGCATAACCATACTATGATCGACAACATTGTTTTTAAAGACTGGAATACGTTGTTATTCAACAACAAAGAATTTAATTAAGTAAGTTATGTGACAATAGGGCTGATTTATTTAACAGTAAAAAAATCTTTTATTAAAAATATTTTAGTTATACTAATCCGTAGTTTTTTTTATTTAAATAATATAATTTTTATTACTATTATTGAATCATAAAAACAATATTGTCAAATTAAAAAAAAATAAGGTTTTGTCGGTATAATTACCGTAATTATGTTATTGCTAACATAAAACCCATGAAAACAATACTTTTGCCCCACCAACCATATTTATATTGTTGCTACAACCATATTTTTATTTTTAAATTTGGCAACAATACTTTTATTACGTTTCAACAATATTATTATTGCCGCAATTATTCTATTGTCAAAATGAAATTCAAAAAACAATACTATGGTTGCGACGACCATACTTTTACTGCAGGAACATACTATTGTTGCCGTGACCATATAGTAACCATATCTTTTCTCTGCGTGTGCATTATCAGTTCACGCACGGCATCAATGTTCTCCGGCACAATGGCCGTTTTTAGACGACCTTCTCGACCTTCGTCTTTGAGCGAGCGTCGGCCACAATTGAATTCATTAAACCAGTTTTTTACAGCGCTATTGGATGGTGCTTCATCGCTATACAAAGGTTTAAGTTCATCCATGCACTCTTGTCGTGATAATCCACGTCCAAAGTTGTGAAAAATTATCGCACGAAAATGTTCAAGAGTTAATTCCATTTTTTGCCAAATTGATTTTTTTAATTCACTGTAATCAACACAAATGATGGTCGTACGCCAAAACGTTCTGAATACGTTTATGCTAAAAAATGTCAAACTTTCCAATGGACATGTCAGATGGCGCCACTAAGTGTTTCCTAGGCTATAAATATGTATATATATATAGCAACTATTATAATTTTCCAATACGTACTCACTATAACCGGGAGAAATTTCTCTTTAGTACTTTAGGTTTGGAAATAGGGAATAGTCACTGCAGGCTATATCCAAAGAATATGGCGGGTAAAGTATCAATTCGTAACCCATAAATGCAATTTATGCCTTATTTTGATGAAAAAAAACTTTTTTCTTGGCCAAATGGGGTCCTCGTTAAATAAGTTGGCATAACATTCGCCGTTTATTGTTTTTCCCTTTTGAAGGTAATCGATGTGGATTATCCCGCGTGGATACCAAAAAACAGTTGCCATCACCTTATTGGCAGCCAAAGTCACCTTGGCCTTCTTCGAAGCCAGTTCACAGAGAGAACCTATTGTTTACACAGCAGCTTGGTCTCCGAAGTGTTGTAATGGATATATGTTTCATCCACAGTTACAAAACGCCGCAAAAACACATTCGAATTGAGGTTAAACAACTCCAAACTATACTTTGAAGTTGACACACGATTATGTTTATGGTCAATTTAGAGCAAACGCACACGCAGAGAAAACATATGGTAACTATATGGTCACCGCAATAATATGTTCTCCAATAAAAGCATGTTCGTCGCAACCATAGTATTGTTTTTTGAATTTAATTTTGACAACAGTGTGATTGCGGCAATATTAATATTGTTAAAATGTAACAATAGTATTATTGCCAAGTTTAGAAATGAAAATATGATTGTAGCAACCATATAAACATGGTATTTGCAACAAAAGTATTGTTGTTTAAAATTTACGTTAACTATAATATGATTACGGCAATAATACCGTATGGTTGCGACTATGAACATAACAGAACAGGTTCTATTTGTGTGCGTATGTTTTTTTGATATACCAAAAAAACACATACACACGATTCAGTGCATGGTTGTTGTCCATTATAAAAAACAACAACAATCGGATGGTAGTTCGAGGGATCTTTATCGTGTTCGCTTTGTTCAGGGGAATACTCTACTGCCGCCTAGTTCTCGTTTATTTAAAATCTACCTGCACTTAATTATATAGCCATTGATCATGGTTTAATCACATGCGTTGTTTGGGTTCTACTGATGTTGAAGTAGCATTCACTTCTGTTTCTTGAATGAAATGTTCCATAAAAACATGGCCTCAATCTGGCTGTAAACTAAGTAATGCGATTTAAAATAAATTGCTTGATAAAAATCTCTATTTTTGAATAACAACACTACCCAATCCTAATAAATAATTGTGAGGATCATGGAATTGTTGAGTGAATCATACTATGGCTGAAGGGATAATAGTATGGTTGAGTGTTAATCATACTATGGCTGTGGGGATCATAGTATGGTTGCATGTGAATAAAAATATGATTGTGAGGATCATAATATGGTTGTATGAGAGACATACTATGTTTGTAAAGGTCATATTATGGTTGTGGAGATAATAGCATGGTTGAGTGTGAATCATACTACTGTTATGAGGATCATAGTATGGTTCTGGAGATCATAGTATGGATGGGTGTGAATCATACTATGTTCGTGGGGATCATAGTATGGTTATGTGTAAATCATACTATTGTTATGAGGATCATAATATTATTGTGCCACAACCATATACCCAACAATAGTATGATCCTCTTCGAATATTGTCAACCAAACCATACTTTTTTCTGTGTGTATTATCGTAAAATGTTAAAATGATCTAGCCGGGTCCACCCGTCATTCGGAATTTTGATAGCTTGGTAGACAAATTACCTTAGGATCCTGCAATTTTGCAAGATGATGGCTTGTGGTCAGAGGCTGTTTGAGATTGCAAATTGGCAAGAGCGTCGTAGGGAGGGACATGTCCTCTTTAAGGAACTGAAGGTTTCTGGAAAAACGTGCATTTTTTTGAGTATTTATTTTACAATCATAACTTTATCGGGACGAACAATAGTTAAAATATGCACTGTTAAATATGGGCTCAGTTAATACGAGTACCACAAAACAAGGTATAGTTTATGGCCGTTTTAGCTCATGTTCAATATTCAATATGGACATATGGGTGTACATGTGGTTTAGAGTTATACTAAAATGCAAGTCTATTGGAAGGAGAGAGAGACAGGAGCGCAAAACATGTTGCAAGGTTCGTATTTACCATCGCAGTAATTTAAAGGCGCGATGCAATCAAACGTTTTGTTAATTCAACGTAATTTATTCGAAAAAAATTAAACTTTTGAAAATGTGGAAAATTTTGTAAAATATAACGTTACATGCATACAAAAGTTTGTTTTGTTGTCTTGAAATTTCCATAAAGTAGTTATAAAAATAGTAGTTGCCTTTAACATAAATTTTTGGAAATTATTAATACATCGTTTGGTATTTGATTTCTTGCAACGCGAAAAAAAAAATTATTTGTCAATAAAATTGAAAACCTGAAGCAGCAGGAAACTCATAACGATGACGTGCACTGACAATGTTGACAAGCGCTCTTATGACAAAACGTCTTTATGACTGGTCATGGACGATTTTATTGCCGTTGTTCATTGATGTGTTATTTTGCTTGTTTTCATAAAAATTACACTTTACAATGGCTTGTCCATCCACACAGACTGACTTCTTGTCCGTCTTTCTGTCCTCATTCATAAATTGTTGTTTGCTGAATGAAGTTTATTCATTTTCGTATTGTTTTCCCTCTCGTCGTTTTGGGTTATGAAAAAATACAGTGTGGACATACAACGGTGAAGCATAAATGTCAATGTTCTCTAGCTATCCATTCATCCAGTCAATGTGCAATAAATGTATGTTCTTCAAAATGTAAAACGAGTGACTGGTAGAATTTGCATTTGCGGCGATGTTGTGAACCTGCAACATCGCCTCAAATGACAACCAAGTAGTTGGTGAAACATCTGTCACTGTATCCAGCAGAGTGATTGGACTGACCATTGATTGTTTACTGACACGATGGTGAGAAATGTGTATTTTATTTAAGGCATAATGACTGCTGGTCTATTACAAGATATTAAACACAGTATACAGGGTGATTTATTCACAACTGGACAGATTTCACCGGCGTATTCCTTGGCTCAAAATATTTCCATACTCCATGCCCAAAGCTCAAGGGGCCAAAATAGCAGCGGTTTGAATATTTTCGGATTGGTGGTCGAAGGGTACTAGGGTAAAATTGCTCAGTTCTGAACTAGTGGTCAGACTTTTTTGTTTTTTCTCTTAACGAGCCCAGAGGTTTTACCGTTCCATGGAGTGGGTGCAGGAACTGTTTAGTTCTAAACCGCATCAGAGATTATAGCTAAATGTACTTTGTTGTCCCGTACTGTATCAACGTTTTTCGCAGTGGGTCTCTAGAGTTGGTGTCATCATCGTCGTCTACACTTACGGCGTATAAGTAAAACTTATAATACTCTGTTCCGTAGAGTAGTGCATAAATTTGCATTTAAATAAGTCATTTCAATCCAAAGCTAGCCTTAAAGGATACTATCTGCAAAACTCAACTCACAATGTTTTTTCTGTTTAAATTGTCATAATAATAATAAAACCAACAGGTCCCCGCAAGTGCGCTGGTCCAACCATTCAATGCATATTTTATGAGTGACCCCATTCGTTAGACAAAATCTGTTTGATTTCCGCTTCCAGCAAGTTTTATTGTCCGCAAATATAGAAAAAAAAACAAGTAAAAAATCTGCAGTCGGTTGATGCGACTTACATATACCCTTAACATATATGGATTTTATATTTTCCTAAATTCTGTCCTCCATTGCCTTAAGCATACCGATTTGATTAAAATCTCGTAAGCACTCGTCTGTATGGGGGGTACTAGAATGGGCCGTGGAATACCCTTTTTTAAGTGCGTACAAAGATGAATTCATAATTCAAGCGGAATTAATGCATAAGGGAAGAATCTCTATGGTTATGTAGGGGCATTTTATGTGGTCGGTACATAAAGGGGCGTGGCAGAGGCTGAATTAATATCTATAATACTCCATCTATATCTATCTAGTAACCAATTTTCAGCAGAATCCTATGAATACTTTTAAAATTATTACGCAAATACCAAAAGTAGGAGGCAAATTATGTGAGTTCTTATTTACACTTAAATAGGGGCATTTGTGTAGAAGGTAAAAAGGAGACCTGGCAGAGGCTCCATAATCGCCTAAAACTCATTTTTTGGATAATCGTATGTATACGAGGGCGGTTCGGAAAGTTCTTAGCCTGTCAATGAAAAAGAATAGTTAGTTTTTCAAAAATATTTTTATTTTTCAATATAATCTCCTGAAACTTCAATACACTTAGTGCAACGCTTATCTAGCAATTCTATCCCTTGATTAAAATAGTTTTCCTCAAGGTCTTCAAAATAGTGGTTTACAACTGTAATTGCATCTTCATTTGAGGTAAAACGCTTGCCAGCAATAATTTTTTTTAGATTTGGGAACAGGTAAAAGTCACTGGGAGCTAAATCAGGAGAATAATAGCCATTGTTAAAACACTCTTGTGCGCTGGTGCGTTGTCTTGATGAAAAATTATTTTTTTTGTGTTGTAAGCCAGGACGTTTTTCTCGAATTTGTACATTTAATTGATCTAAATGGTTGCAATAGTACTCTGAATTTATTGTTTTACCCTTTTGCAGATAGTCAATCAATAAAATACCTTTGAAGTCCCAAAAAACCGTTGCCATAACCTTACCAGCCGATTGAATTGTTTTTGCCTTCTTTGGGGCACTTCCTCCAGTTTCAGTTCTTTTGCCTCTGGAGTATAGTGGTGGATCCATGTCTCATCAACAGCTATGAAGCGACGCTTAAAATCCATTTTATTTCGCTGAAAACGATCCAAACAAGCTTGAGAAATGTTCATTCTTATGCGTTTTTGGTCGACTGTTAACAAGTCCGGCACCCATCTTGCAGAAAGCTTTTTCATCGGTAGTTCTTCATGCAAAATTAAATGGACTCGATCATTTGAGATGCCCATGATATTAGCTATTTCACGCACTTTTATTCGTCGATCATTTAATACCATATCATGCACTTTGGCTACAATTTCTGTTGTTGTTTCTGTTTTGGACGTCCACTACGTGGTTCATCTTCAATGCTTGTACGACCACGTTTAAATTCAGCAACCCAATTTTTTACTGTTTCATATCAAGGAGCACTTTCACCTAACACATTCACCATATCATTATGAATTCCTTGTCGCGATAATCCTTTTATATGTAAATATTTAATGACACCACGCATTTCTAATTTTTCCATTGTAAAAAAATCGCGGATGCGTCTTTTGTGAACGCATGTTTCTATATGAAGGAGTTGCCAGATCGCAACAAAATTTAACATGTGTTCATAGCAGAGATGGAAGTTTCCAAAACACTTAACTTTTTTCTGTTTAAACCGCGCTTTTTGTGCTAGGCTGAGAAGTTTCCGAACAACCCTCGTATGTATGCCAAAAAAAAACCGACAACTCAAGACGAGCTCAGAGACAAGAGTGGTGGTGGAAAATTGGGTCTAAGGAATAGATCGCTGTACACGGGCTTATGGTGGTCATATGACCGAAATCGATTTTTATTCCAAAAATGTAACATTTGCACTACCCCCGGAATAAATTTGACACTAACAATTATTACTACAAGAGTGCATCGATGAGCTTAAATCTTTGCATGGCGATGAAGCACCATCCTATAGCACTGCGAAAACCTAGTTTAATGAATTCATCCGTGGCCGATGCTCGCTCAAAGATGAAGGTCGTCCAAAAACGACCGTTGTGCCAGAGGAGATTGATGACGTGCGTGAACTGGTAATGCAAGATCGTCATGCAACCTACCGTGAGATAGCGGCATCCTTGAGCTTCTCGTCTACCAGCATACATTCGATATTGCATGAACACCTAACCGTAAAAAAGGTTTGTTCTCGTTGGATCCCGCACAATTTGACAATCGCGCAAAAAAAGGCTAGTTTTGATTGGTGCAAAGAAATTTTGAAAATAAAACGATCGCGGTGCTTCTAACGACGTTTATAAAATCGTCACAGGTGACGAATCATGAATCCATGCGTATGAGCCCGAAACAAATAGCAGTCGACCGTGTGGGTCTTCGAAGACGAGCAAAATCCAACAAAAGCTGTTCGTGGAAGAAGCACTTCGAAGCAAATGGTCGCCTGTTTCTTCGACAAAACTGGCCATGGGGCGACTGTTCCGTTTGAGCAACGTAGGACGGTCAATTCTGAGTGGTACACCAAAATTTGTTTGCCTGTAGTCTTCGGAGAAATTCGAAAAACGAACAAGAGAAGACGAATCATTGTGCACCATGACAATGCGAACTCTCACACATGGGCTCAAACCAGCGCCTTTTTGACCAGTCGAATTGATAGTTCACCCGCGGTACAGGCCAGACTTGGCACCCAATGACTTCTTTTTATTCCTGCATATGAAGAAAAATTACGTGGTCAACGATTTTCGTCGCCAGAAGATGCTGTTGAAGCGTTCAAAAACCATGTTTTTTGAAGTGTCTCAATCGGAGTTGGAAAAGTGCTTCAACAATTGGTTTGAGCGCATGCAAAAATATATAAATCATGCTGGAGAATATTTTGAAAAACAACAAAACCATTTTTTATAATAAATATTTGCGTTTTCTTAATATTTGTATAGTTGACCTTTTGTTGTTTATTTTTCAGTTATTGTTAGGCTTGAGGTCTTAAGCAAAAAACAGATGTAGATGTTTTTATAATTTATTTAATATTAAATAACCCAATATTTCGAGCGGACTTCGTCGTTCATCGTCGTTTTCGTTATTAGACCAGAAATATATTAGCAGCAGTACTTAGTAGGAACATAAATACTGTTACACACGTTTTATGCTGTAAAATAAAAAGTACTGAATGTTTTTGGACCAAATATGTTTTAATATATTTATTTATGTATATTGTATCCAAAAAGAATCTACTACTCTAAAACCGTCCACAATTTGTACTCCAATGGATTCAAATCTGGACTGCCTGAGGGCCATTCTTGAGAGAAAATGAACGCTGGGAAATTGTTTCGAAGCCAGGCCTGGAACGCTTTAGCCTTATGGGCCGGCGCATAATCCTGCTGGAAAGTCCATGGCTAATTTTGGAACAGAGATTGTTAAAAGGTTATCACAACAGCTTACAAAACGGTTTCTTGGTAAACGTTGGCCGATGTTTTGACTCATTGTTCGCAGAAATGCGGGTCAGTGACCCCAACATAAGAGACACCCCACCAAACCATTAAGCAGCAGTCAATAAATGTCCGGTACGTCGTTTGAAAGCCCAAAGTCCCAAGTCTGTTTTAATGATTCGACTCATGGACTTTTGCGTGATATTCATCTCACGGGCCATGATTTTCTGTTTTCGGAGCGGATTTCCGTGAATTCTTGATTTACCGGCTTTGATGACATGCGGTGTTCGAACAGAGCGTGGTAGGCCCGACCGTTGGCGGTCTTTCACATCTCCAGTCTTCTCAAACAGTTTTATGCATCGGTAGACGAACATGCGTCTAATCCCTAGTGGCCGGAGCGTTTTGAAAATATCGATTTTTTCATTTCACACTTGAAAAGCGCTATTACAGCGATACGGCTCTCATTATCTGACCACACCATAATGAAAGTTGAAACAATTTTAAACCGCTATTGAGCTAAGCTTTCAAAACATTAACGAGGTATGTTCAGTTCTGCTATTGAAATGGGTGTGTTCAATGTTGTAACAGTATTTATGGACCTACTAATTATATGGATTTTATATTATCCTACGTTCCGTCCTCCATTGTCTGAAGCGTACCGATTTTATGGAAATATCGTAAAGGATTGTTTGTGAGTTTGTGAGGTTCTAGATTGGTACGTATCATCGCCTTTTTTCTTATGCAAGTAAAAGATGAATTGAACATATTGCAAAATACAAACTTCAAGCTTAATTAATGCGTTAGGGTAGAATTTCTGTGGGTTAAGTCCTGGTAGTTTGTGTGTGGGAAGAACAGGAAGGGTCATGGCAGAGCCTGTATTAATCCATCTAATTACTTCATCCTTCTCCATCTAATAACTTATTAGCAGAATAATTGTATGAACAGTATTAAAATTTTATATGAAAATTTATGTAAAAAATTGAAGGCACCAGAACGGGGTGGGTCATCCAATATTTTCGTACGAGTGTATTTATAAAGCCGTTCAAAAAATTTTATGAAAATTGCAAAAACAAAAGTGAATTTCATATACTAGAGGGAAGGCAAGTTAAATTGGTTTCTAATTTTCTAAATTAGGAACCCGTGGCTAGGAATCCAATCATTTCTCACCTAGTTAATCGTATAACTCTGTTCTTAAGTATTAATTTTTAGTTAGATCTAATGAATATACGTCCTTAATCTGGAATCCCTTTTGTTCAATTCACATTTGTAGACTTGAAAAAATTCAAAAGAGATTTATATCGATTACTCTTCGCTCAACTAATTTTGCTCGAGCTCAGCCTTTATATTTAGGTTCATTCATTTGAAAACGCTGGAAAATAAAAGAACCTATTATCTCAAGTTTTTGTTCATAAATTGGTTTCGGGCTCGATAGATTCATCGTGTTTGTTGGCACTAGTCGATTTTTGTTTTCCTACTTGAACTTTGCGGCGCTTTAACTGGTTTTGTGTACCTGTTCATAAAACGAATTATTCTCTTAATGAACCTATAACTAGAGCTATGAAAGAGATCAATAGTATCTCCAATCAGAACATTGATATGTTTGATTCGTTATGTAATTTTATTAGTAACTTAGATTTAATTTACTTTTAGATATAAGAAATAGTCTGTAAGGAATTTGTACTTCCATAGACCTAAATAAATAAATAGAATTCAAGATATTACACTAAAACCAAAAGTAAGTGGAATGGTGCATTGCATGGTGGGTACAAGAAAGGGGCATGTCAAATGTTTTAAAAAATCATGAAACTGATTCGGTCAACAGATTTGTAGGATTTCAAATATTTTATTCGATGCGTTACACTTTTTATCCCAATGATATATGCCCTCGTACCCAGTAGGGTGAGGGTATACAAATATTGGCATACATCAAAGGATCCAGCCCACACACAGCACTTAGTCTAGTATTTCATCTAAAGAACAATATGTATTCCATGCCACGTGATGGCATATTTAGAAGGATATTATACTGGCGTTTTATAACTTTTTAAATAACCTAGCACAAGCGACCGACTGACTGACGTCGCCACACAGATAAGGCTTTTATGGCCCAATAAAAGACGACAGAGATGACAGGGAATAAGTATAAGGATTTAGCTAAATCCGTTAGCAGATTTTATATGCTCCTTGTTTTCGTTGCAGGATATTGGTTGAACTGCGTTTAGTTGCCCTCTTGTCATAATTAGAGCAAATATAAATTTTGTTTTTGTGTTTCTTCTCTTTAAGGACCTTCTTTAAAGCTTATTATTTTTGACAACAGTTGGGACTGCGACTGCTTTGGCTGGAAATAATGTCACATCAAAAGGATATGCAAATAGCTGCAAAACTGTTAGCATTTGTTAGCAAAGAAATCAAACTAATTAAGATATATATAGCGAAAAACAAGTGGACAAATTTTTAGTTCGGAGAGCCAAAGCTTTAATAATCTCTGCAATCGATTTTGTTGTAGTACGGCATTGACAGGGTTTGGGCATTTAGTTATTCGTAGTGGTTCCACATTTGAGCCTAAAATTGGGACCCTCTGACATTCTTGAAAAACAAATTGTATTGTTTACGTTCCGGGTTTTGGGCCCTTGGTCCCGTAGGTTAAGGCCCTAGTTTATCCGAATCTTTAGAAAATAACAATGTTTCCATATGTCGATGTTCGAAAATTCGGCAAACTAATATAATATTAGGAAGTGTGACGAAACTCTATAGTTTTGTAACAACCATGCGACCATAGTTCAATGAGGCCGATTTTGACCGCCGGCGACCTATTAAAGTAGGTCCCAGTTCCAAATGGCCACAAATTTTAGATATAGGTATTTGGCTTTGTGCGAAGATTTCGATGTTTCAGGATAACATTTTGTTTTCGAACCCTAGATGACGATTTCTTAGCTACGGGTTTACGGACCACGTCCATTGGTCAAGGCCTACAATTAAACCAAATCACAAAATTGTTCATGTTCACACCCTTTTGAAATTTTCACTGTTTCTGCATATCCACATGTCCATGTTCGATACTATAAATGTTCGGCGACCTAGGCCCCTTACTCCCATGGGCCCTTTAGACTATTGTCCTGTTTAGACTCGTAAACTTATTGTTTTGCAGAAACCATGTGTGCATTGTTAAGAGGGCACTAGGTAACCCGAAGATTCGCCTCTTAAATTAAGACGAATTTAAAAAATTAAAGCATATTGAGATTTTTGTAGGGACTGTTTCTGATATACTTTATGTCGATGTTTAAAGGGACCTCATTTTTAGTACTCTGGGGACATTTCACCTCAAATATAGTCAAATGGTTGAATTAGTGTCATTTCGGATTCGTTACGAAAATTGTTGTTGTTTTTAATACCGATGTGTTTATAATTGAAAGAGGCCGATTCGAAATAGAGGCCCAAATTCGTAAATATGGATTGTTTTTTTCATTTATTTATTTCGTACCAACTAATATTTACAGTTCATAAACCAATTATTGCCCCAGCGCCACGTGGACATTTTTGGGGCCAGTTGGCAAAGATTTAGCTAAAAGTAGTTTGTAGCTCGAAAATTATATACAACAAAAAACTGTTCACTTAAAAACTAAATAAACTTACAATAGAAGCAATTCAATATTATCTAATAAATGTGTTTTTAATGTTGTTTTGAAAATAAAGACTCGTAAAATATTTATGATATATTGAGGCAGATGATTATATTCAGAGCAATCGGTATGCTCAATACGTTGTTTTGTTGATTCCAGCCTACATCTTTTGATAAGCAAGTTTGATCGATTTCTAGTATTGAAAAAAGTTTGATTTTGAGAAAAAGAAAAAGAATGATAACCAATGTTACACACTGATTTAAACATACACATTATATTAACAACTACATTTTACATTAACAACTGCATTTTATATAGTCCATATATAGGCAAAATTGTTTTAGATACGTCCTTATACAAAGATACCGTCGAATACGTTTTTCAGAATTGTAAACAATTCTGAGTGCTTTATTTTGTGCTCGTTGTAGATATCTATTCTCGAGACTTTTTTTGGATTTGTTAGAAAATGTTTCTGGGTGCTCATACGTCCTTAAACATTATGGGACAGTTTTTGGGCCCCAGGCCCTATAGACCACGCCCATTGATCTAGCCCACGAATTTAGCCAAATGGTAAAATGTATAATATTCCACTGTTTCTAAGTTCCCATATGTCTATGTGTGAAGGGACCAATTCTTGGGACCTAACTCTCATGGAGAAGGCCTCAAATTTTTTTCGAATCGAAAAACTGATGTAATATTCTGCTTTGTGACGAAATGTTATTCTTTTTTTATACCCATTGATCAAGGAGACCAATTTCGGTCCGAATACCAAATTGTCTAAATTCTATAAGTAAATACAGACATAGCTAGATCGATATTAGATTTTTATTAATATCAACAATATTTATACTTTATATGATCGCATATTAGTATTTCGAGGTGTTTCAAACAGAATGACAAAATTATATCATATACACCCGAATTTTATGGTGGAGAATATGAAAAGAAATTTTCTGTCTATTGAAGACTTAAAGCGGCAAATAAATTAAAAAAAAATCATTCCTGATGCTTGAAAAATGCCTGCGAAACGTCGGATGTAAAAATGAAATATAAGTAATTTAATCTATTACTTTTTTCAGCAATTAACGAATTAGTAAAATGTGTCGTCGATCTCTTTGAAATTTTTAAGCAAAAAGAAATTATGAATACTCTAGATGTACTCAACTCATTCAACAGACAAATACAGTTTACAATGAAGTTTGAACAGGACTGAAAATTTATTTAGATTTAAGCTCGATGCTTGGTTTAAAGGTCGATTAAATAATATAAAATTCCTCTTAACTGCTCAAATCATGGGGTTTGGCACTTTCTTCCAAGTTAATCTAATCATACATTCGGTACCAGGATGTAGGAGGACAAGTCAGCCATTGATGTGCCATTGTTGTTAAGGATACAGTGCAGTGTTACACGCAATGCAATTATTGATGTACTTGCAAGTTTGCTGTTTACTGTTGTTCCAGCTCAGAACTGTTGGTGGTTAGCCCGTTGTCAGGCTGCCTGGGCTACCAATTTTGCACAAAGTTCGTGTATGTTATTACACTAGTGGAGGATAAAAAACGTTAACACCGTCATGGCGCCGCTATATGGAGTGAAATATTTAAGGGGTGGGTGGCAACGACAACGTCATCGGCATCGGCGCTAACCACAAAACTCATGCAAAATGTTGTGCAAAAATAACAACAGTGGCAGCTAATGTAAAAAGTACTTGGCACAAATGTGGCACAGTGGTCCCAAATGTTGATTCCTTATAGCTCCGAGGCCAAAGTAGTTTCATGATGAAGCGTTCCGTTATCAAAAGCAATAACCGAGCAACTAACCGAGCGGATCACCTACGAGGGCGGTTCGGAAAGTTCTTAGCCTATCAATGAAAGAGAATAGTTAGTTTTTCAAAAATATTTTTATTTTTCAATATAATCTCCTGAAACTTCAATACACTTAGTCCAACGCTTCAATACACTTAGTCCAACGCAATTCTTCAAAATAGTGGTTTACAACTGTAATTGCATCTTCATTTGAGGTAAAACGCTTGCTTAGATTTGCGAACAGGTAAAAGTCACTGGGAGATAAATCAGGAGAATAAG
This sequence comes from Hydrotaea diabolus, assembly GCA_963513945.1. Lineage (NCBI taxonomy): Eukaryota > Metazoa > Arthropoda > Insecta > Diptera > Muscidae > Hydrotaea > Hydrotaea diabolus. The sequence goes on along the minus strand of OY740717.1, from coordinate 14,166,369 downwards.
GTGGATGGTCAAGCAACTCGTGCTTTAATTCGTTGATTTTAGCCATTGTTAAAACACTCTTGTTCACTGGTGCGCTGTCTTGATGAAAAATTATTTTTTTGTGTTGTAAGCCAGGACGTTTTTCTCGAATTTGTACATTTAATTGATCTAAAAGGTTGCAATAGTACTCTGAATTTATTGTTTTACCCTTTTGCAGATAGTCAATCAATAAAATACCTTTGAAGTCCCAAAAAAACGTTGCCATAACCTTACCAGCCGATTGAATTGTTTTTGCCTTCTTTGGGGCACTTCCTCCAGCTTCAGTCCATTGTTTGGATTGTTCTTTTGTGTCTGGAGTATAGTGGTGGATCCATGTCTCATCAACAGTTATGAAACGACGCTTAAAATCCATTTTATTTCGCTGAAAACGATCCAAACAAGCTTGAGAAATGTTCATTCTTATGCGTTTTTGGTCGACTGTTAACAAGTGCGGTTCCCATCTTGCAGAAAGCCTTTTCATCTGTAGTTCTTAATGCAAAATTAAATGGACTCGATCATTTAAGATGCCCATGATATTAGCTATTTCAAGCACTTTTATTCGTCGATCATTTAATACCATATCATGCACTTTGGCTACAATTTCTGTTGTTGTTGCTGTTTTTGGACGTCCACTACGTGGATCATCTTCAATGCTTGTACGACCACGTTTAAATTCAGCAACCCAATTTTTTACTGTTGCATATGAAGGAGCACTTTCACCTAACACATTCACCATATCATTATGAATTTCTTGTCCCGATAAACCTTTTTTATGTAAATATTTAATGACACCACTCATTTCTAATTTTTCCATTGTAAAAAAATCGCGGATGCGTCTTTTGTGAACACCTGTTTCTATGTGAAGGAGTTGCCAGATTGAAACAAAATTTAACATGTGTTCATAGCAGAGATGGAAGTTTCCAAAACACTTAACTTTTTTCTGTTTATACCGCGCTTTTTGTGCTAGGCTAAGAGGTTTCCGAACCGCCCTGGTAGTGGGTTTCTTTGAATCTTATATTATTTTGACAGAATTAGCTCTTTCCCGCTTGGAATCGAAACAGAAAGTCGGTATTAAATCTACTTGCAACGACATGAATCGCTTTACACCGAAACAGCATTGGGAAATAATGCCAACATATTTTATGTTAACAATGTTTATATACCCTAGACCGTAGGTTGGATGGTATATTAAATGTGTTATTCCGTTTCTAACACCACGAATGAAGCAGTAAGGGGACCATTTATTCAAAACAAAAATAAACTAACAGTTTATGTGAATATCACTAGAGCTTATCTGGCAAATAGGAGGCCTGATTCGTGGCCAGCAGCCACAAGTCAACTTAAGTTGACTTTGAAAACTTCTGCCGCAGATTTCGTTTTTTTTTTTTGATTTTGGTCCCGGGTTTAATTAGAACGAGTAACTAATGTTCTACAATTTTGTACCCAGAATTTATATTATTCCTCAAACATACAGGGTGGCCCAAATGAGACCTAGTGATGTTAAACACGTATAACTCTTGTAATAACCGTTTTTTTTTAATTTAACGTGACTATGTGTGAAATATGACATCAGACAAATGACCACCATTTTGCTCGATACAGGCATTGGCTCTTTTTAGCGCCGAGCTGCTGCACAGCTTCCACGGTCTCTTCGGTACGCATATTTCGATGAGCACCTCTTCCTGGACGGTCGGCAACTGAACCCAGTTCCTCAAAACGGCGAACTAAACTTGTAATCATTGAAGATGTGGGCGCTGATCTTACGTTAAAAAAACGGCGATAATTTCGCTGCGTCAGAACAATTGATCGTTGAGAAGAATAATAAAAATCGATAATTTTAATGCGTTGTTGTAGACTGTACGTATTCATTTTAAATTTCCAAGAGTTCAGTTATAATCTGCAAAAAGAAAAAATAAATTATGTTACAAAACAAAAAATTATTTGTGTTTCACATCAGCTGGTCTTATTTGGGCCACCCGTTATGATATTTCACGAGAATATAAAATTTTTCAACGAGCAAGTCGCCCCAAACTTATTTTAAACATTTTTGGCACCGTGTTGGCTTTTTGTGGTACACGCCCGGTTATGTCGCCGATAATCTACATCATACTGAGCTTTAGTTTTCTCCGTCCGATTAGATTTAGTGAATTGCTTTCAATCTGGGCTCCTCTTGGAATTTCAACTGGCTTGCATACTTTTGATTGATGCCATAATTTAGTATGGCCGAAACTGTTTGCCTTGTCTAGGTCCGGCATTAATCACTTAGAAGAGGAACGATGAATTCAATGGATTTGAAAATTAATGACGGAAACTCTAGTGTCGTTCCATCAGTATAGCATGGTTTGTCTGGTTTTATGTCAATACCACTAAACGTATATTGCTATATACAAAACTTTTTATTAACTTTATTTAATTTTGCAAAAGAGTCGGGATTGGGTAAGTTGGAGTGGGATTTCGGTAAGTCAGGCTCCGATTTATTATTATTGCAGTTCAACCGTTAGAATGGATCCTTCAGCCATTTTCGCTAGAACTTTTACATTTTTAAAACATCTTTAACCTGTTAATGACTTTGATACCACTGTGATGCATTTTTTTAGGGGATGTATTAATGAGTAGCATTCAGTAGGTATATAAAGGGTGTCCTAAGAAGAGCGCAATTTTTAAATTTTAAATAAAACACAGATATTTAAGAAAAAATCGTGAAACTTTATTATATCGTAAAGTAGACAGAATGAGGTTATGTATGGCACAATATATCGTGCAGATGGCCACCGCGGCTTTGCTGGCATGCACGCGATCTTTTAATGAAATTTTCAATGACCGTTTTGCATGAATGCTGCGGTATTTCATTAATGCAGCGTCCAATTTCGTCTTTTAAGGCTTGAGTCGTTGTCGGCTTATTCGCGTAAACCATCGACTTCAAAAAACCCCAAAGAAAAAAATCTAATGGTGTTAAACCGCACGATCTAGACGGCCAATTCTGATCTCCAAAACGTGAAATAACACGACCGGGAAATGACTGATGCAGCAATTGAATTGTTTCTCTGGCTGTATGACATGTGGCGCCGTCTTGTTGGAACCACATGCCCTCCACATTCATTTCTTCAATTCTAGGCAAGAAAAAACTGGTTATCATTTCACGATACCAAACACCATTGACTGTTTGCGCTTGACCTGCCTCATTTTCATAAAAAAGGTCCAATGATTCCTCCAGCCCAAAAACCACACCACACAGTGACACGTTGAGGATGCATTTGCTTCTCGTGAATCACTCGAGGATTTTCCGCACCCCAAATGCGACAATTCTGCCTATTGACGAAGCCATCAAGATGAAAATGGGCCTCGTCACTGAAGATGATTTTATCGGCAAAATCAGCATTTTCATGTTGTCTCTTCAGTACCCAATTAACGAACTCCCTTCGCTGTCCATGGTCAGCTGGCTTCAGTTCCTGAGTCAATTGAATTTTGTATGCATGAAGATGCAAATCTTTCGTCAAAATTCGCTGCAAAGTGGATTTGGAGACACCAATTTGCTGAGCTCGGTGTCGAATTGAGGTGGATGGAGTTTGAGCGACATCATCACGTACAGCTGCGACATTTTCGGTCGATCGACCTGGTCGATGGCGCGTTGTTGTCTTTACATCACTAACAGACCCAGTTTTGGCAAATTTATCCATTAATCTCTTTACAGTTGACTCTTTTGGAGCATTATTGTGACCCCAAATTGATCGCAATTTGCGAACTGTAGCCGCAAAACTTTCACCGTTTTGGTAAAACAATTTCACAATGAGAATGCGCTGTTCATTCGTGTAGCGCTCCATTTTTACTAACCTCGTACCTTCTACTAACAAACAATAACAATTGTTCAAATGTCAAACAATGATACTTCGAATGTTGCCAGATTTAAAAATTGCGTTCTTCTTGGGACACCCTTTATTAGGCCAGCAACTGTTTTTCTGCCACATAAATATGGCAAAATTTCACATTCATGCCTGTCTATTATACGAAAATTGCAATTTCTTCCCTAACAATTGCTGAGCATACAGAAAAATGAAACCCTTTCTGGGTGTTTTTTTCTCACGGGGGAATGATAACGTCGAGTTCTTGTTTCGCTGCAATTTTGGATCAAAAAAAAACGAGAATGTGTGTTACAACTGAAAAAGTGTGTCGATAACAGCATTTGCATGTTACACGTCGAATTTGCAACAGAACCATACACCGTAAAGTGTTTAACAAAAGGATACCGACAAAATTATCCTTTTTATGGGTAACCCAGCATAATCTGTAGTGGTGGCCATAGCTGGTAAAAAAGTCTCAAACTCATTATCTGTACTTTTGTGAATCGATTTTTATTCGAGACGGAGGGAAGCGAAAGTCTTGCTGTTTGTATAGCTGAAGCTAAATTAGTTTTTTACACATCTCACGAACTACCGCTGGAAATTTCGTAAAACTTTAGAGAATTGAGTTTAACTTTTTGGCCATACTAGCTAAAAATTCATAGGTTGGTAATACATTTTTTAATTCTAAAACAGAAGAACTGAGTTAATTCGTAAATGCAAGGAAGCAACCATTTGTTACCAATGGCAGGGGTGTTCAATTAAACGAGATTTAGTTTTAACATTGTAAAGTAAGAAAAAATAGACGTTCTGTTTTTGAAAAGGTGGGTCATTTAAAATTAAAATTGGAATCGGCTGTAAAAAAAACACTGATAATATTTTCAAATTTCTGAAGATCTTTACATAAAGACCTTTATAAAGGTTTTTTTTTAATTTAAAATCGTGATTTTTGCAAAAATCGCTAAATTATAAATCCCTCTTGCATCAAAACTTTTAAACTGATTTTAATACTTTGTATGACAAAGTTTTAGAAAAACTAAAACTATCCCTGCTAAATTTTTATCATATCTCTAAAAAATACAAATTTAGTAGGACCTTGATAATACTCTACTTAGAGAAGTGAAATACTTATAGTTTGTGTAACAAAAAAGTGAAGAGTATCTCATAGTCGACTCCTCCTGACTGGTTGTTAGTATACTTACTTAGTAGGGACATAAATACTGTTACAACATTGAACACACTCATTTCAATAGTAGAACTGAACATGCCTCGTTAATGTCATATGGGTTTTGAAAGCTAACCTCAATAGCGTTAGTCTGCAACCGGATTTTAAAATTGTCACGGACCCGAAATCATGATAAAAGTAGTGTGCAGCCTCGAAAATCATTGTGACTTTGCCATTTTGTTAAAAACTTGTCTTCTATTTAAATATAGAAGCAAGATGTCTTGAGTCGGATAATGAGAACCGTATCGCTGTAATAGCGCTTTTCAAGTGTGAAATGAAAAAAAAAACGATATTTTCAAAATGCTCCGGCCACTAGGGATTAGCCGCATGTTCGTCTACCGATGCATAAAACTGTTTGAGGTGACTGGAGATGTAAAAGACCGCCACCGGTCGGGCCGCCCACGCTCTGTTCAAACACTGCATGTCATCAAAGTGGTTAAATCAAGAATTCACAGAAGTCCGCACCGAAAACAGAAAATCATGGCCCGTGAGATGAATATCACGCAAAAGTCCATGAGTCGAATCATTAGAAAAGACTTGGGACTTGGGGTTTTCAAACGACGTACCGGACATTTATTGACTGCAGCTTTAAAAAAAAAGGATTGAAAAATGCAAACGTCTTTTGGCGAAGCACGCTGATAACTTGCACAGAAAAATATTGTTCACCGATGAAAAATTGTTACCGTTCAGGAAAAATTTAACAAGCAAAATGATAGAGTGTATGCTCGGTCATCTAAGGAAGCATCTGAACTGATCCCAAGGGTGGAAAAGGGTCATCTCCCAGCTTCAGTCATGGTTTGGTGGGATGTCTCTTACGATGGGGTCACTGACCTGCATTTCTGCGAACAAGGAGACAAAACATCGGCCAAAGTTTAGCAAGAAACCGTTTTGGAAGCTGTTGTGAAGCCTCTTAACAAATTCCTGTTCTAAAACCAGCCATGGACTTTCCAGCAGGATTCTGCGCCGGCCCATAAGGCTAAAACGTCCCAGGCCTGGCTTCGAAACAATTTACCAGCGTTAATTTCCTCTGAAGAATGGCCCTCAGGCAGTCCAGATTTGAACCCATTGGATTACAAATTATAGACGGTTTTAGAGGACAAGGTTTGTCATAAAAGATACCCCAACATTGGATCTCTTAAGACTGCTTTGGTTCGAGCTGTGGCCAATTTTCCAATGGACGAGGTTCGTGCAGCTATTGACGATTGCCCAGTGCGACTTAAGGCGTGTGTAAAGGCAATAGGCGGACATTTCGAATAAGTAGATTCTTTTTGGATACAATATACATCAACAAATATATTAAAAAATACTTGGTACAAAAACATTCGGTACCTTTTATTTTACGGCATAAAATGTGTGTAACAGCATTTATGTCCCTACTAAGTATACAATAGGGTGGAGTGAAATTCAAAAAAAAAAATTTAACCTCGGAAAGAGATGTAGTCTGGGGTACTAATGAGGGGAAAAATAAAGAAAAAAATTTAAAAAAAAATTTAGGGGTCGCGCCACTCCCTAGAAATTTGGAAATTATCGCTATTTTGGCGTTGATTTTAGAAAAATCCTAAAAAGTTTTATGTCAATAAATGTTTGCAATAGCGTAAACAATGAAATAAGGGCATGAAAAAATTTAAAAAAATTTTTCTCATTGTTCAAAAATTTCAAAAAGTAAAATAAGTCAAATCGTCCCTTCTTCAGAAAATTGACTGAACAATGAAATCGCCACCAAAGCTACAAATATTAGTCGATTATCCTCATATTTTTATTTCGAATAAGTTAAGTCGTTAATTTTTAGGATTTTTCTAAAATCAACGACAAAATAGCGATTATTTCCAAATTTCTAGGGAGTGGCGCGACCCCTAAAATTTTTTTTAAATTTTTTTCTTTATTTTTCCCCTCTTTAGGACCCCAGACTACATTTCTTTCCGAGGTTAACTTTTTCAAATTATAAAAAAAGCATGTTTTCACTCCACCCTAGTATACAATATAATCTTTCTTATGAGAGTCATCCCAGCCACGTTTGCACTAATCATGTAATGTTCGATTTGATCTCATCTGTGATGAATTTATGCCGTTTCCGGATAACTCTGATGAAGAATGAATACTCTAAGTAAATATCTGAATAACCGATTAAGACAGCCAGTAAGTTTCTGGACAAAAGTTCCTAAAGTTTCTGACCACTAAATTAGTTTGTTTCTAAGAATACGTATTAGGAAAGGTATTCATATGGACCAATGTAAGTGAAACACTAATTTTGACCCAGCGCCGGAAAAGCAGCTGAGATGACAGTTTTTGTACAATCAGCCAGTATAAATTCTACCTTTGTCTTACAGGGATTATATTAAAGACTTACATTTTTACCAACTTAATTATTAAATTGCATTACCTGAAAATAAAACTGAAAGGCTGACCAAATCTTTTGATGGGTTACGATGTAAAATACATATTAATGTCATGTTTGTATCAAATAAACATGTGACATGCAATAAAATGTTATAAAAATACACGCATGCACACAATTGCAAAATTTTTGTCAATAATTTAAAAATGTATGGTCACAAATGTCGGTTTTAGAATACAAACGTTATTAAAATTCAATAAAAACACAGACATGTTTTTTCGATAAATATTAAAAACTAAATATGTATTGTTAAGGGGAGCCAAATGAAATCAATTGACTCGGGGAAAGTATGAGAAGTATAAAAGGGTTGTCTTAAGTTTTTTTTTTTTTTGTAAATTTATTTTTATGATTTCAAGAAATGTTTACAATGGTAAGTGGCCTCCGCGCCCTTAAGGCATTATAGAGGCTAGTCGACAACAGTAAGGCAAAATAAAATAATATCCAAAAAATAAATAAATTCAAAGTTATAATGGTGATATTTAAAAAAAACATATAATAAAAACGTTATTTTAAATTAGTTATACGAAATTAATGTCATATAAGAAGCATTTCAATATTTTGCAATAAATATTCCTCAAGTTTACTTTTAAAAATCGATATTGCATTTATTTCCTTTAAAATCTGTGGCAAGTTGTTATATTCGACGCTACCCATGTGCTCTATTCTCTGTTTTGTTGTCTCTAAACGAAATCTTGACACAACTAAATTTTGATGATTTCTGGTGTAAAAATGATGTTGTACTCTGCTGAATCTTATACTGTGGTGACCGATGTAATGTATTATTTTAAAAACATACATTAACAGTTGCATCTTATGTAATCCATAAATAGGTAAAACATTCGTTGCTATATTTTTTTGCAAAGACAAAGTAGAGTATCATCTAGGTAAATTATGTATTGTTTTTAGGGCCCGATTTTGCAAAATTTGTAAGGATTTCAAATCGAAGTTCTTTTTATATCCATATATCATGGCCATGTAGTTAAGGTGGCTTTGTAACAACTATTGAAATATCAAATATTTACATTTCTCATTAAGTTGTTATTTCATTTTGTACAAAATGCCAAAAACAGGGGCAATCTTTTTTCGCAGCTTTTCAATATGAAGTTTCCAGCATAAGTTTTGTTGCAAATGTATGCCTAAATACTTGACACTCGATACTTCTGAAATTTCTTTACCGTCTATTAAAAGCGAACAATTTTCTTCATTACGATGTGGTTTAAACTTTATAAATTTGCTTTTGTTTGCATTTATTATAAGTTTATTTAGCCTCGCATATTCAACTATTAATGCAGCATCTCTTTCAACCAATGTCTTCAAAACAATATTGTGTTTATAGGGATAAAGTATGCATAAATCATCCGCATACATAAAAAGCTTTCCAGTTAGTTGAAGGTTATTAATGTCGTTTAAATATATTTTAAAAAGCAATGGTCCCAAGACGCTTCCTTGCGGCACACCACATTGAACACTTAAAACTGAACTTTTGTTTTATTTATATGGACATATTGGGTGCGGTTATCCAAATAGCTTCTGAATAGTTCAAGCTCATTATTCCGTATACCATAAAACGATAGTTTTTGGCTCAATATTGAATGATCAAGCAAATCAAATGCCTTGGAAAAGTCGTAAAAAATACCACATACACCAGAGAACCCTCTATCGAGCCCCTCGCATATATTGTTTACGACATTAACGACCGCTTCTTCTGTCCCGCAACCCTTACGAAACCATATTGATTTTCGGAAAGCAAATGTTCATCTTCTAAATATTTTGACAGTTGGGATGTTAATAACCTCTCGAAAATTTTATCAATAATTGGCAGCAGTGAAATTTACCTAAATTTATCCAGAGAGACAGCATTTTTTTCTTTAGGAACTGGTGTAATTTTATGCATTTTTAATATACTTGGGTACTCAGAGGTTGTAATAGCACAGTTAAATATAATAACCAAATATGGAGTTACTACTTCTGCACATTGAATAATAGCTGCCAATAGATGGCGTTATCGTCGTGAAGTATTCATTTTTCGTATTTATGGACCGACTTGAACCAAATTTATCAAATAAATTAGTTATAGTTTGCTGGACCCTTACAGTGAGAGATTTGAGGTATTTACAAAATACCACATGTACGAGTATAAGTATATGTTTAAAAGGATCACGTGATAGATTAATGTGCTTGATTTTCGCTTTGTTGGCGGTGACGACGTTGAAAACACTTACTTACAGTATAAATGAAAAGATCATTATAAAGTGGGTATATTCGATGACGGACGTATAAAACATTAGGAAAGCATCAAGCATCGTGTTTTGCCTTATTCACAAAGAAAAACTTAAATGGAAATCGTTTGGAACTACAATGATTCGGTTGCAAAAGACAAATGTTTATAATCGTAATGGATATTTGGTTCAAAAAACCCTTCTTCTTTTATAGGGTGATCAACCTAGAGGTATTTTTTCAGACAAAAAAAATATATAAAAATTCAAATCAAGTGTTTAATCTTTATTTGTAATTTGAAAGAAAATTTTATGGCATTTACTTATATTTTCTTAAAATAATTACTTTTAAATGTTAGCAACTGTATTATGGAATTGAGCGTTCGGTAGGAAACGGGAAGATCCGCTGTTTTCGAAGAAAATTTTGTTCAGTGATGAGTTCCATTTCTGGCTCAACGCCATCCGTTATTTGGATATAAGAGATCATACATTGACCTTACATTACAAAAAATACGTATTTGTTTAGGATTACCGATTTAAATTACAGATTTAAAAGTTCTCTGTGTTTAGCATCATTCAGTAGTTTCCGTTCGTCATGATTACCGGTCCAGTCTTGGATGTTCCTCAACCTTGAAATTTCTTTTCTACCTCTTGGAGTCTTCCCTCAATTTTCCCTTTGAGTACTCGTATAGCTTGTAGGAATCGGTATTTATCGTTTTTCGAAAAACCACAAGATGACAAATATGATTATTGTACTGCACTCACAACTTATTGATCGGCCATACCAATGAAAAGCGAAAAAGGTATTTAGTTGCCACTACTGGTGGTTGTTGCAACCAATAGTGTGCACAAATTTTGTTGTTGCAGCCAATTTTTAGTGATGGCCATAACCAAGAACTGGCTGTTTAATGATTTTTTTAAATAAAAGAGTTTGATTTTTACTGACTTGAAGCTAATCGACTAAAAACATTTTTTTTCAGTAAAAATCGTCCATCATTTTTTCCTCTTTTTTATGGCATGGCACTCCCTACGATTACCTCAAGTGCTCCAATGCTTCGTACTCAGCCAGTTTTTTGCTTCTGACTTAAATTTTAATAATTTTTTTTGTTGAACTAATGTGGATATGTGGACTGTTAGATCCAAAAATTCTTTTCTAAATGTTCCGATACGATTGCTATATATATTTCTGGCCAGGCAACACTAACCGATGCCTGGCGCCATCTGACAATTCCATTAGAAAGTTTGACATTTTTTGGCATAAACGTACTAAGAACGTTTTGACGTAGAACCATCATTTGTGTTTTTTCAAGTGACTTGAAAAAATCAATTTGGCACGAAAATGGAATTAACTCGTGAACATTTTCGTGCGATCATTTTTCACATCCTTCGACCTGGATTATCACGACAAGAGTGCATCGATGAACCTAAATATTTGTATGGCGATGAAGCACCATCGTATAGCACTGTGAAAAACTGGTTTAATGAATTCAATCGTGGCCGACGCTCGCTCAAAGACGAAGGTCGCCCAAAAACGGCCGTTATGCCAGAGAACATCGATGCCGTACGTGAACTGATAATAAAAGATCGCCATGGCAAGATCGCCATGTGAGATCTTCACCAGCATACCTTCGATATTGCTTGAAAACCTGGCCGTAAAAAAAGGTTTGTTCTCGTTGAATCCCGCACAATTTGACAATTGATATGAAGAAAATAAAAATGTCAAAAGAATGGTGCACTCAAAAAATTCTGTACGTAAAATTAACTGAAATTGTAATATAAAATAAATGAATATTCAGTTAAAAACCGGTCTACTTAATATTCATTTAATTTTAACGAAAAGTTCATTTAATTTTAAATGTTAAAATATTGGCTGACTTTAATCCGTAAAAATAACTGACATTCCATAATTTCATTTATTTTAACTATCAAAAGAACAAGTCATAACTTCCGTAAAAATAAAAGATTTTTCATTTGCTTCTGCTATTTATACTGTCAAAAATTCAACCCCGAATTCCGTAAAATCAAAAGAATTTTCAGTTATTTTATGTTTTTTAACTATCAAAAAATTAACCACAAATTCCGTAAAAACAACAGAATTTTCAGTTATTGTATGTATTTTAACTATCAAAAAATTAACCACAAATTCCGTAAAAACGCCAGAATTTTCAGTTATTTTATGTATTTTAACTATCAAAAAATTAACCACAAATTCCGTAAAAACAACAGAATTTTCAGTTATTTTATATATTTTAACTACCAAACTGCATTTTTTTAATTGTTAAAAATAAGACACAATTTTAGGAAAATAAATATACATGTATGTAATTAATTTTTTATTAATTTTTTTTGTTTTATAATAACAATTATTTTATTATATTTATTATTATTTATGAATAGATTAATATTTATGTTTTTGATTCAAAAAATGATTTTATACTTCTTAAAGAATTTCCTACATAGTCTTCTTTTAAGTTAATTTCAAATAAAATAATTTGCACAAATAGCCAAAAGATTCTACACTTTGCAGAATATTTCAAATTGAATACTTGGTGGATTTTAAAACATAGGGCTAATGCCGCGGCCACCGTATCAGTTTTATATATGATTTGGTCTACAACCACAAAAATTTCTTTAACATCAAAAAGGCTTTTTTGAACTAGCAGAATCGGTGAATGCCCTGTATACAAATTTAATTGAATCTCCGATTCGATGAATTTGATGGTAGCCATTTGGGATTCAGCTATGGTTGCTTTCCCAACTTCCTTCGAAATTCTCTCAGGTTTTAAAATACCATGTAGTAAAAATATGAAAATTGCGTCTTTCGTATCTGAAAATAAAGAAATTGTTATTCATTTTGTTAATATTTGCATTGATATATATGTTTATTGAGGGGGTTTTTGCCTTTTAAGAATAAAGGCAACCTTATATTTTGTTAATTGTAAAATTCACTTTTTATTTCTTAAATATGTAAATGTAGTTTTTAGTTCAAATTGTTTGTTGGGTTTTGTACATATGTAGTTATGTGTTATTTCTAATTTTGTGTTTAAAATGTTCGTTTTATGTTTAAGTAATATATGTAAGTAACAATGATTGTCACCGTATATGTATGTTTATTAGTTCACTTTGTTCACTATGTATTTTGTTAAATGTTTTATTTTGTTACTTGGACGGACACGAGAGTTGGTAGGCGAACCGACGGCTTTGACTTTCAAGAAAGAACTTAACCCAAGCTCTTTCGTAGGCGCCATCAAAGCGCCAAACGAAAGAGGGGAAAGTAAACGAAAGTAAGTACAACGAAAGTGTTGTACTTACGGCCAAGGGGGGGTTCGCACTACCAGGTTGGAGATTAACTCTAACCAAATGAGCTTAACTCTAAACATCCCGGCCCTCCGTGACTCAGTGTAGGGGTCTATTTTGATACTGGGCCGGAAAAGACATATCCCAGCGCTGTCTTCATGCCCTGGACTTGGCCAACATCTGTGGGGACAATGCCATCCCATCGAATTTGGTTGTAGATTTCAGACCCCAGCTCGATCTGAATAGCATTATTGCATCGGGGGTCAACATCTGCAATTGTGTCCCACGGGAAAACGGTTGTTGGGTCCTCGTGAATGGGGTTGTTGTAGGGCTTCCGCGGCAGGTCCTTAGTGACCTCCGCCTGAACGGCGAACGTCTTCTTTTGGCGTCCATGGCGGGACACAAACTTCACTAGCACCGACTGTATCCCATTGAGCGTTGAATGTGACAGCTTTAGATCCCTGACTAGTGATGCGGCAATTCGGGAGCATGTCAGTGAAGGGTTAAGCAAAACCCGTGCCGAATGGAACGATTCGGAATTATCATCTATCAGCCGTACTACCGCTGTCGGCACGAACACTGCTGGGGCCTTGAGCGTGAAGTTTGACATCCTTTTTGCTGGGGTCCGTCGCTGGCTTACTGGTGTGTTGTCAGCTGGGGTCTGTCGGCTTTCTGGCGGCTTGTTAGCTGGGGTCCTATGCTGACTTTCTGGTACTTTAACAACAGAGGGCCGCCGATGAGGAACAGGAGACCGGGCGCGGTCGAGAGGCTCGTCATTTTGTGGTGCGTCGTGCAGAAGGGTATGGTGGTGGCGATGACAATAAAGACACCCACGCTTAGTCTTGCAGTTGGGAGCCAGGTGACTGCGAGCCAAACAATTTCGGCAATAATGGCCTTGTTCCACGATCTCGAAGCGTCGGCGAGGGGTAGCACCACGAAAACGGTCACAATGACGTAGAGCATGGTCCCGCTTGCAAAGTGTGCAGGAATCTTGCCACCACTCCGGCCGGCTATCCTGACGTCTGTTGGCTGACATTGCTGTAAGAAGATGAAGATGTAATGATGGATTAGTAGTATTCGATCTGGGTCGGCCTAGTCAGTCCGAAAATAGCTTTACTAGTTTGGTGATAGGCCGTGTAATCGAGCCGTTAGGAGTCCGGAGTTCTACGACACGAGTGTTTCTGTCCGGTCCGGGGAATGTTTTAATGACACGAGCCATTTTCCAAGAGTTAGGTGAAGTTCTATCTTCTTTGACGACGACAAGATCGTTAACTTGAATGTTTTCGTTCTGATACTTCCACTTGTATCGACGATGGAGTTCAGTGAGGTATTCCGACTTCCATCGTCTACAAAAACTGTGGTATATTATTTTTAGTTTTCTCCACCTATTTGCAAGGGTCAGATTTTCTATACTAATATCGGGTTCAGCAGGTGATAGCATTGGTGTACCGACAAGGAAATGTCCTGGGGTTAAAGGGTTTAAATCATTGGGATCATCGCTAGCTGGGCTGAGCGGTCTAGAGTTTAAACATGCTTCTATACGGGCCAGGACGGTAGAAAATTCTTCATAAGTAAAGTTCATTTGAGGTATGAACTTTCGAAGATGGGTCTTGAAGGATTTGACACCTGCCTCCCACAGTCCACCCATATGAGGGGCGCCAGGTGGGATGAACTTCCAATCTAAGTTCCGATAAGAGTTATGGTGTATTGCGGCCACCTGTAATTGCCTCATGAAGTTAAGTCTGTCATATTTGATAAGCTCAGCTGCGCCTACAAAATTGGTTCCATTGTCAGAGTAAATTCGTGATGGGCAGCCTCGTCTTCCGATGAAACGAGATAGAGCAGCCAGGAAGGACTGAGTCGACAGGTCACTGGTGGCCTCCAGGTGTACTGCTTTTGTGGCAAAGCAGACAAAAATGCAGACATAACCCTTTGTTACTCGACATGCCCTGCCAGTGTAGCTTTTTATACCAAAGGGCCCTGCAAAGTCGACGCCTGTGTTGTTAAAGCGTCTCGATAACATTGTTCGCTCGGGGGGCAGGGCAGACATGATTTGGCTGTGCGTGTGCTGTTTGAACAGGATGCATGTTCGACAGTTGTGGATTACCTTTTTCACTAGAACCTTTAGTCTGAATATCCAAAACTCTGTTCGTAAAAGGCGGGTTAGAAGGTGATTTCCTCCATGAACGGTGACCAGATGCGCAAACTCGACCAAAAGTACAGACAGCCTGGAGTCATATGGCAAGAGGATTGGATGTCGTTCACTATATGTCAGGGCCATCGATTGAGTGAGACGCCCATTGGACCTAATTATTCCATGGGGGTCTAAAAATGGATTGAGGGTTAGGAGACAGCTCTTAGCAGAAATTCTTTCTTTTTTCTTTAGACAATTATATTCTTGGGCGAAATAATGTTTTTGGGTAAGAACAATGAGTCTTGTTTTGACAAACTGAATTTCTTCAGCAGTCAGAGCTACCGGCATTTCAATTGGTGCCTCTCGATTTCTTCCTCTCTGCCTCCACCATCGGAATACATAGGCTAGGACTCGATAGGCATGGGGTAAAGACGAAAACCTAACTAGGGGGTCTTCAAAGGTTGTGGTCGTGAAAACCTTGATAGGTTTCGACTCTAATGTGGTGTTTTCTGAAATCTCGTAAATTGGCCATCGATTTTGCGGTAGAGTCAACCAGTGGGGCCCATGCCACCACAAATTATGAGATTTGAGCTCATCGGCGGAACAACCTCGGCTAGCAAGATCTGCTGGGTTGCTTTCGGAGTCTACATGGCGCCATTTTTCGTTGCCAACATTTTCCAGAATATCAGATACTCTGTTTCCGACGAATGTATTCCAAGAACAAGGCGGTTTTCTAAGCCAAGCCAAAACGATCGTTGAGTCTGTCCAGTATTGGGTGTTGAAGTTGGATATTTGCAGATTGGGCAACACTGCAACTGCTAACTCAGATAATAGAACAGCTCCACACAATTCTAGTCTTGGCAAGGATAGCTTTTTGATTGGGGCGACACGCGTTTTGGCTGCTAATAGAGAAACGTCTACCGTATTATCCGGATGTTCCACACGGATATAGAGCGCGGCAGCGTAAGCACTTTCTGAGGCGTCGCAGAAACCGTGTACTTCTACTTTACTGTAGGGAGTAAAATTTATCCATCTTGGTACAGAAACTGAATCAATTGCGGGACAATTATTGACAAAAGTTTTCCAATTCATAATAGTTATTGGCTTCAGGGTGTCATCCCAGTCAATTTTGTATAACCAGACCTGCTGCATGACGAGTTTAGCAATGATAATGACAGGTGACAACCAACCGCAGGGGTCGAAAAACTTTGCTATTATGGAAAGAACTTCTCTTTTTGTGAAGGAAGCTTTTTCTTCGATTGTAGGAGATTTGAAGGTGAATGAGTCCGACGAAATGTTCCACCTGATTCCCAGTGTTTTTGTGGATGAGTCTTCAGATAGATCAAGCCAGTTGACAGGCAAGCGAGCATTTTCTGGTAGATCTTCAATAAGTCGAGAATCATTGGAAGTCCATTTCATTAGTTCAAATCCAGCGGATTCTAAAGCTAAAATGAGTTGTTTTTTGCGAGTTACTGCATTTTCCATGGTATGAGCACCAGCGAGCACATCATCGACGTATAAATTCTGCTGAATAATGTCAGAAGCTAAGGGATATTTGTTTTTAACATCCTCCGCTAGCTGAAGCAGGGTCCGAATGGCCAAGAATGGCGCACAGTTAACTCCGAAGGTGACTGTTAACAGCTCGTAGTCTTCAACTGGATCTTGTAAGGATTTTCTAAACAGAATCCTTTGATATCGGGTCTGAGTTGGATCAACTAGGATCTGGCGGTACATTTTTGTGACGTCCGCGTTAAAAACATATTTGAAAAACCTCCATTTCAAAACTTGTAAGACAAGGTCCTGTTGTAATATGGGCCCTGGATGTAGAATATCGTTAAGACTCTTTTTTGTTCGACGAGGGGCTTGACGCATTAAAAACGACTCTAAGTTTTGTCGTGACCCTGTCAGGCTTTATTACTGCATGATGAGGCAGGTAATAATGTGGGGTCTTTTCTATATCCAATGGAGATATTTTCTTTATATGCCCTAACTCAAGGTATTCCAGTATCACTTTATCATATTGCTCCTTAACTTCCGGAGTTTTAGACAATTTACGTTCCATTCGATGAAACTGAGCCATGGCAATGCTTCTGGAGGATCCTAATTCCTCGCAAAGTTTGAACGGTAGGGTCACAATATACCTTCCAGAATCATTGCGCCGTGTGGTGGCTCCGAAGTTTTCTTCACAGTAGTTGTCCTCTTCTGACCTTAAAATCTTTTTTGGGGTCTCCTCCACCTCCCAAAAACGTGTTAGGACTTTTTCTATTGAGATAGTGTTGCAAAGTGAGATCCTGCTGGCATTCGGATGGTCCTGGGATATGGGTCCGCCGACAATCCAACCAAATACCGTATTCTGGGCTAAGAGGGATCCAACTGACTTCATAGGAGCACCTATTTTGTAAATTAGGGGTCCTATGTCTAGACCAATCAGTAGATCTATGGGCCTACTCGCGTAGAATCTTGGATCTGCTAGTTCTAAATCCGCAGCATCTTTCAGCTGACTATTTTCCAATGTCCTTGGTGGTAAATTGGATGGTAGGGTTTTTAATACTGGTGCCCACACATCCAATTCAAAGCTAGGGTCCACGCGTGAACATAGGTTGAAGAGACAAGCTTTCGTTGAAGTTTCTGACACGGCTTGGCTTAGGCCGGTGACATGAACTAGATTTCGCTTCGTCGGAAGCTTAAGCCGATTTTTGAGTTTCTCAGATATGAAAGTTGACTGAGAGCCTGGGTCAATAATCGCTCTGGCATCGTATCGCTGTCCGCGTGACTTGATTTGAACGATAGCCGTAAATAACAAGGTTTCTAGGTTGGCCTTTTCCAAATGAGGCACATTGTTTTGCTGAAGGGTCAAAGTTGTAAAACAAGGGGGTTCTAGACTAGGAGTGGACTGTATAAATGTTGTAAGAGCTGTGGCACTGGAAGCAGGTTCTGTGATTTCTCTCGTTAGGTTCGAATTAGTAGAGTGGGTCTGATTGCCCTTATGTAAAGCAGTATGATGCTTTTGGTTACATTCTCTACAGCTAAATCGACTTTTACAGTCTTTGACACCATGATCAGCAGAAAGGCAGTTATAACACAAGTGACTTGATTTCACAAAATGTATTCGATCGTTGACGACTTTTTCTAAAAATTTCTGGCAATTGTTTAAGTAGTGGTTCGCTTGGCAGAGTCGGCAGCTTAGTTGGGGTTTATAATTGGAAACATGTGAAAATCTTTTATTTGATTTCGATCCCGTGTCCTTGGCAATATTGGTTTGAAAAGATTTCACATGTTTATCCATTCTAGGATTATCAGATTTGTTCTGAGTATTTTTCGCTGATTTGATGTTACCAACCGATTCAAGGGTCTTGAACTTCTGCGTAAGAAAGCGGTCAAATTCAGCCCAGGTTGGAAGTGCGGAACAGTCAGCTAGAGAATTTTCGAATTCCTCCAAAAAATGCCTAGGCAGTTTAGTTGAGCCAATGTATACTAAAATTGGATCCCAACCCTCAGTCTTAATATCTAGAGAATTCAAGGTGTAAATACTGCTATTGATGGTACGTTGAAGCTTCTGAAGTGACTGACTTACATCTGCAGAAACCTGGGGGAGGCTGAACAAAATTTTGAACTGTTCATTTACTTGCATCCTTTTGTTTTCGTACCTTTCCACTAAGTTCTTCCATGCGATGTCGAACCCGTCGTGGGTCAGAGGTACGTGCCGAATAATTTCACGCGCTTCACCAGCTGTCTTCTGTGTCAGATGGAATAATTTCTCAACTTTGCTAAGTCTCGAATTCTTTATATAAAGCGCGGAAAAAAGGTCTCGAAATGTTGGCCATTCACTGTAGCTCCCGTGAAATGTGTTGGTATCGCAGGGAGGCAATCTAGATATTGAAGGGCGCTCCTCTTCCGCCTTCAATCGTTTAACTGCTTCCAACTGACATTTTTCCTCCTCTGTCCGAGTATTGATTGCCAAAATTTCTCCATTAATTGAGCTGAGACACCGTTTGTAGGCTTCCATCGTTTCTTTGTATCGAACTCTAAGTTTGTTTTCATCCACTGGGGTCTCGCCTGTGCTTGGAGTAGCATCGCGTAGGTCAACATAGGCTCGTTTGACTTGGTCCCACATGGAAGATAGTTCGACCCTCAAAACCTCTAACGAATGACCGTTTTCCTCGCTGCTTTCAGCTGAATAAACGCCTTCAAAGTCAACCAGATCATTTGTGGCGTTAACGAATTTTTTCCTGAGAATCTCCATTGTATTGAAATTTTTCCTGACTATATTTGTGGTTCAGTAGAAAATTTCGTTTAAATAGATTTTTACAGAAAATCTCAGAAAATGCTGAAGCAAATTGTAGCAGATTTTATTAACAATGGATTATTTTGGTGACAAGAAAGGGCGAGGGTCAAATCAGTAGAAAATGTTGAATAATAGCATCCACAATTAAGATCCGGAAAATCCCCAAGTCTAGGGTTCACGAGAAAATCCAAAAATTTTCAAAAATTGGGGTCACAGACGGGAGAGACTTCAATACCAGTCGCTTGTTGGTTATTTCTGACGAATTCCAAGCAGTGTATAGTCAGAAGGGCGAAGTGATTCAGAAAATCCACAAAAAGGAAACTTCCCCGAGAAAATTTGTGGAAATTTTTTCTTTTCAGGTGGCAACCCTGCTAATTTTTTGTCCAAAAATATAACGCACGTAATATTTTGAGTCCGTATATAATTCCCTGTTTTCCGTTAAAAAATTACCCCGTCTGGTTCTTGATAGGACACCCCTACTTGAGAACTCGTATCGACACCCCTATATTTTATAGTACATAAAACCAAGCAAACAAAGTCACAGGGTCCGACGCAAAAAAATGAGTGAGCAGCACCAACGTTCGCGGCGGTTGTGTTTAACCGTCTAGCGGCACCCTTTATTTGCTGCTTCGTTTTGTTGTGAATATATATGTATGTGTGTGTGTACTTACAGCTTGGGTCCGTATGTACTTGCTTGGGTTTGGTGTTGGTGTTTTCTTGTTTTGCAGATGGCCGCTGCTGCTGATGTCGAGTATGCTGTCGATGTCGGCTTCGATTTTTTGTTCCCGTTTACAGCGGGATCTATGTGTTGCACTTTTGTCAAAATTGTCTGTTTTAAGACTTTTTTTTGTTGCTTTTTTTTCACATAGAATTTTGAGGAGAAAAATTTTTTGTCTTTAAATTTGTTCTTTTTGTTATTTTTTTTTGCAACAAAATTCGACAATTTTTTTTTGTTTTTATTAGGGGTGGTTTTTTATGCAATGGCTTTTTTTTCTTCAATTGAATTTATTCGCTTAGTAACTTTGAGTTACACTCACTTTTCAATAATTTTTTGCCAGCCTTTTTTCCACTCTCACTGCACAAAACTTTCAAAAACCTTGTTTTTAAAGATTTAAAAAACACACTATTCGGTTCGAATTGGACCAAATGTTTATTGAGGGGGTTTTTGCCTTTTAAGAATAAAGGCAACCTTATATTTTGTTAATTGTAAAATTCACTTTTTATTTCTTAAATATGTAAATGTAGTTTTTAGTTCAAATTGTTTGTTGGGTTTTGTACATATGTAGTTATGTGTTATTTCTAATTTTGTGTTTAAAATGTTCGTTTTATGTTTAAGTAATATATGTAAGTAACAATGATTGTCACCGTATATGTATGTTTATTAGTTCACTTTGTTCACTATGTATTTTGTTAAATGTTTTATTTTGTTACTTGGACGGACACGAGAGTTGGTAGGCGAACCGACGGCTTTGACTTTCAAGAAAGAACTTAACCCAAGCTCTTTCGTAGGCGCCATCAAAGCGCCAAACGAAAGAGGGGAAAGTAAACGAAAGTAAGTACAACGAAAGTGTTGTACTTACGGCCAAGGGGGGGTTCGCACTACCAGGTTGGAGATTAACTCTAACCAAATGAGCTTAACTCTAAACATATATGTATTTAGTATATTACTTTGATCTAATGTTGACCATTTCTCCTTTGCTTCCACCCATACCGATTTCATCTTAACATCATTCAAATTTATGCTGATGTACATTGGCAATAATCGGTTTACTTTGGTCCAATTTGAAAAAAAAAATTTGTTTTCGGGATACAAGACCTCAAAATCAATTGAAATCTTAAAAATAAAAATTCAATTAAACAGATATACATACATAAATATTTGTACTTTATTTTTACCAAATCTGCTCCAAAAGTCTGTTTATATGCAGGCCAGCTGTCAATAATATTTGCTATACTTGGGTCTTTACATTCCGTTAGATGTTTATGGCGAATATTAATGCATTCTTTCCAACGTTGGCATGTTTCTTCCTTGTCGGCAAAATTATATTTTAAAAAATATTTGACTTGAAATTCATCTGCTTCTAAAAACAAAATATATATGTACATATATAGATAAAAATTGTGAAATATTACAAATATGCTTTTGTATTTTTACACTTTACACTCTTACACTTATTTAATATTTACACTTATTAATTTTGTCAAATTTAAACCCACCACCTACGCTTGTTATTGATGACTGACAGCTTTATGAAAAACAAAAGTTTTATAGAGATGTACTACAGATGTATAATTGTATGTACATTGTACATACATACAAATAAATACAGTTATTTTTCGTTGGCTGCATCATGAGAATTAAAAGATCTCATAAACAACGAGAGAACGAGAGCATTGTTACGCTTTTTGTTTGTGCTTCTTTCCCTTTTGTCTTCCCTCCCGCAGCATAAAGAAGCACAAATTTCTTTAGTCTTTGATCATAGTATTTTGTACGTATATGTGTATGTACATTGTACAAACATACAAATAAATACAGTTACTTTTTCGTTGCTTCATCATACACTCCAGTTCATTTAAATAACAACAGCAAAAACTTTATATGTATGTCGCTACGAATTTGTGATCAACCAAGCAAAACAAAAAGATGAAATTATTTTTTTCGGATTTATGTTTTATTGTTTGTTATTATCGGGAAAATATATATTTTTAAACAATTTTCTTGTAATTTATTTATTAAATTTAAAAAAAAACTGCTGAAAAGTTAAAAAAAATAGTTCATTTGAAAAACAACGGCGGAGAAAAGTTTGAAAAACATAAAAATTATTCACTAAATTAGAATTTATTGTTAAGAACTATTTGGTTTCACGTCTTCTCTAACATTTAGTAATAAGTGTTGCCTCCATGGTGCTTTATTACTTCCGAAGCGATAATAACAAACAATAAAAAATAGTATCTAAAAAAATAATTTCATCTTTTTGTTTTGTTTGGTTGATCAAAAATTCGCAGTAACATGTAACTTTTTTGCTGTTGTTATTTAAATGAACTGGAGTGTATTTGTATTTTGTTGGTGTAAAACAGTGTTCTTCACAAACCTAAACGCAAGTTGTCAATTTTAAAAAAACTTTTTGCGTTTCAAGTAACCACATGGTTATATACATACATATGTATGTATGTATGTAACTATTAATACTTACTTTGGTTGTTAAAATATATAAAATAACTGAAAATTCTGTTGTTTATACGGAATTTGTGGTTAGTTTTTTGATAGTTAAAATATATAAAATAACTGAAAATTCTGTTGTTTTTACGGAATTTGTGGTTAATTTTTTGATAGTTAAAATACATAAAATAACTGAAAATTCTTTGGTTTTTACGGAATTCGTTGTTAATTTCTTGTTAGTTAATTTATAAAAAATAACTGAAAATTCTTTTGTTTTTACGGAATTTGTAGTTAATTTTTTTGCAGTTGAATTATGTAAATTAACTTAAAAATCATTTGTTTTTACGGAATTCACAGTTGAATTTTTGATAGTAAAAATAGCATAAACAAAGGAAAAATCTTATACTTTCACGGAATCCGTGACTTGTTCTTTTGATAGTTAAGTCAGCTATTTTAACATTTAAAATTATATGAACTTTTTGTTAAAATGAAATGAAAAATAAGTAGATCGGTTTCTAAGTAAATTTTCAGTCATTTTAAATTACAGTTTCATTTAATTTTACATACAAAATACTTTAACGTAAACAACTGCCAATATCAAATGCAACTGAAAATCCGTATTAATGTGCACTTAGTTTTTTGAATAAATGTTAGATTCAGTTAAAAATAAATTTTCTTAGAATTTTAAATGCATTTTAAGTTAAAAACAACTGCACGGAATACTTCCTAAATAAACTACAGTCCGTTACTGTAATAATATTGTGAGTGTGAATAACAAAAAAAGGTAAAAACTGTAGCTAAATGAATTTACTGGTTTTTACCAAGTTTGATTGGTTCAATATTTATATTTGTAAAAACTTATAAAGGTTAAAAACATACAAGTAAAGAAAGGTTAAATTGTAAACCATCCGCAATTTATTATGGCCACAGTCTTTCGAATACAAAATTTTTATAATAGTGGTGTCAAATTTTCATTGAATAGATTTAGGCCAAGGACAAAATTGTAATTGATCATATCAAAATGTTTTTTTTCCTGAATTTAGATCCTGCAGCTGTCGAGGCGACGAAGAAGATCTTATTCAGACGAAATTTTTCACAGAACAACGTATATTTATAACTGATAAAACTGCTACGAGTATAACTGGTAACTGGTAAAAATGGGAAAACTGCAAACTGCTTCGAATATTTCCCTTGCGATTTGAACCCGAAAAATTAAATCGTGCTTAAACTTAAACTACATATTAAACACAGTAAAATGAGATGAACTCGGTTCATGTTTCAGAATAGCCTCTACTATAACATTAGATCAGATTTTTGGTGTTGTCGCTCTAGAAGCTACAAATTATATACCCATATGCAAACCAGATTGTACTAAACACTCTTGATTAGTGTCGTCGAATATCGCCAACGCAAAGGGCTCTCCCAACATGGCCTTCAGCTGACCTAGAGTCATAAAATCAATCCGATTGCGCTAATATTTAGCATAGAGTATTATAAGCAATCCTAAGCCATTACTTAATAATGTCCTTTCCAATTAAATGTCCTGTAGCTAAACGCATCCATTTTAAATTACATCTTTCATGAAGCAAAGCCAGTACCCCTGGTGAAATTGTGACACATCGCTCTTTATTTTCCTACTCTATGAATAACATACAAAGTCCGACTTTGCTCCAATTTCAGAACCATCTGCATCGCTGAGTGGTGTCGATTATATCATAGCCTATCTCGTTTGACTCACTATTCTGAGTTGGTGTTGTGTAAAATCAGAGATCCTCGCCCGGAAGTCATATACAGATAACCAATTGATAGGCAAAAATACTCGCCAACATATGAATAAAATTAACATTAAAAATAAAATATCAGTTGAAATATATTGATTTCTGAAATCAATGTTTTATTTTAAATTGTAAAGCAGACAGTAGTTTCTTAAAAAATCGTATTATTAATAATAATCACGCGTTTAAATGAGAAATTCTTCTTTATAACGCCTTTATGATACTTGGTGCTGCTTAGTTTCATTTCATGTAGATGTTCGAGAAGTATATCTTTATAAAATGCACACAAAAATAGTCTGCTTAGTTCATAGTCAGAATTTTTTTAAAACACAGTCGAAAAGACTGCAGTTTCGTTGAACGCTACTTTACCATCAAGAGGTATTTTTTCAGAACAAAAAAAAATATAAAAATTCAAATCAAGTGTGGAATCTTTATTGGTAATTTTAAATAACATTTTATGGCGTTTATTTTTTGAATATAATTTTCTTCAAATGCTGGCCGCAACTACGCCTCAGGATTTCCATTCTGAGGGTCCAATTTTGGATAACTCGTTCGAGCATTTCGACCGGTATGGCTTTAATGACACGAGTAATGTTGGCTTCCAAAACGTGAATCGTAGCTGGTTTGTCAGCATACACTTTGGACTTTACGTCACCCCAAAGAAAAATGTCTAAAGGTGTTATATCAGTCGATCTTGGCGGGCAACTCACCTCTCCAAAGCGTGAAATTAGTTGCTTTTCGAAATGGTCTCTCAATAGATCCATTGTTTGAGCAGCTGTATGAAAAGTGGCACCGTCCTGTTGAAACCAAATGTCGTCAAGATTACGGGATTCATTTCAGGTAGCAAAAAGATCGGTATCATGGCTCGATAGCGAGCACCATTCACGGTTACGTTCCCGCCATCACCTTTTTTGAAAATTTTTTATTGACTTTGCCATTGAGCCAGAAATGGGCCTCATCACTGACGAAATTTTGGTCGAAAACAGCTGATCTTCCCTTTTCTGACCGAACGATCATTTCCATAATACAGTTGCCAACATTTGAGGTAACTTATTTTCAAAAAATAAATGCCATAAAATGTCCTTTCAATTACCAATAAATTTTCCACACTTAATTGAATTTTTATATTTTTTTGTTCTGAAAAAATACTTCTAGATGGATCGCCCTATATATATGTACACATAGAGAACATATTTGTTACCACAACTGATTTTTTTGCTAACCGAATGTTCGTGGTTGCGAGTGCTATTCATGTATTCCATCGTTACAACCGAATGTTGATTGGGTTGACAGCAATTTTCAGTAGAGGGAACTACCACTTTCGGTTAAAGAAAACAATTATCGGTTATCCTAACAGACTAAGATGATTATTTAAACTGAATCGGAGCATGTAATGGTTGTTGTTATAGATTGTTGGTTATAAGTACGTTTGAAAAAAATTAATACTTTATCGTAATAGGTAAACTGATCATTAAAGCATTGCAGCAATGCCCCTATCTATTGTCAATCTTTGGGTGGCCCTAACTCGGAAAAATGGTTCACCAAAAAATTTGTTGTTGTTTTGGATTATAAGGAAATTCTCAAGTCTAAATTAGACTTAAGCCTGTTTGTATATTTTGATTTTTTTTTTATATTTCGTTTTGTTTATATGGCGCTACCGTTTGAAAGCATAAACCGTCTTAACCAAGAAACTTAAACTGTCTGACCTTTTTTTTGTTTTTTTTACATTTCTTGGGAATTTCGAAAAAAATTTTCGTCGTAAATATCGATTTTGTGGTGACTAGAACCGATTAAATATTAATAATTTAATGTTACAACAACCAACTTAACAGGGTTTGGTCAATACAAAGAACTAATCTGTTGTCACTACCAATTATTGGTACCAATGTAACATGTCCGTCACAATTGGTGGGTTGCCATAAGCGCCCGTTGTCGCAAACCATAGTTAAACTAAATTTGGTTGGTATAACTGTGTTATTAGCTGTGATAACCGTGATACGGTTGTAGCAACCCTCATTTGATATCTTGAACTAGCACTATGGAATGTTGATTATTGCAACAGAAAGTTGGTTTATCCAACCGAATTTTTGTACTTCGAACCAATTTCCAACTGATTTTTTCTCTGTGTGTATAACATATATATATAACACATTTACCTATATATACGATTAGTACTTAGTAGGGACATAAATACAGTTACAACATTGAACACTCCCATTTCAATAGTAGAACCGAACATACCCCGTTAATGTCATATTGGCTTTGAAAACTAACCTTAACTTTCATCATGGAGTGGTCAGATAATGAGAACCGTATCGCTGTAATAGCTCTCTTCAAGTGTGAAATGAAAAAAAAACGATATTTTTAATACGCTCCGGCCACTAGCTATTAGCTGCATGTTCCTCTACCGATGAATAAAACTGTTTGAGAAGACTGTAGATGTAAAAGACCGCCACCGCTTTTTTCGAACACCGCATGTCATCAAACCCGTTATATCAAGAATTCACAGAAATCCGCTCCAAAAACAAAAAATTATGGCCCGTTAGATGAATATCACGCATAAGTCCATGAGTCGAATCATTAAAAAAGACTTGGGTTTTGGGGCTTTCAAACGACGTACCGGACATTTATTGACAGCAGCTTTAAAAAATATAGGATTGAAAAATGCAAACGTCTTTTGGTGAAGCACGCTGATAACTTGGACAAAAAAAATTTGGTTTACCGATTAAAAAATTGTTTACCGTTCAGGAAAAATTTACCAAGCAAAATTATAGAGTGTATGCGCGGTCTTCTAAGGAAGCATCTGAACTGATCCCTATGGTGGAAAAGGGCCATCACCCAGCTTCAGTCATGGTTTGGTGGGGTGTCTCTTACGATGGGGTTACTGACCTGCATTTCTGCTAACAAGGAGTCAAAACATCGGCCAAAGTTTAGCAAGAAACCTCTTAACAAATTCCTGTTCTAAAACCAGCCATGGATTCTGCGCCGGCCCATAAGGCTAAAACGTCCCAGGCCTGGCTTCGTAACAATTTACTAGCGTTAATTTCCTCTGAAGAATGGCCCTCAGGCAGTCCAGATTTGAACCCATTGGATTACAAATTGTTGGCGGTTTTAGAGGACAAGGTTTGTCACAAAAGATACCCCAACATTGGATCTCTTAAGACTGCTTTGGTTCGAGCTGTAGCCAATTTTCCAATGGACGAGGTTCGTGCAGCTATTGACGATTGCCCAGTGCAACTTAAGGCGTGTGTAAAGACAAAAGGCGGAAATTTCGAATAAGTAGATTCTTTTTGGATACAATATACATCAGTAAATATATTAAAAAATATTTGGTCCAAAAACATTCAGTACTTTTTATTTTACAGCATAAAACGTGTGTAACAGTATTTATGTCCCTACTAAGTATATCTATACAATAAAAATTCATAAAACAACATTTGTTCCTCTTATGTTATGTCGCTCAGTGTAGACTCATAACCTTAGTTATTTATATATGTTCATAAAATTTGGTTATTATCCTCGGATGAGTGGTAATAAATTTCAAAAGAAAGAAACTCCAAGTTGGTCAAACTAAAACAAAACTCAAAAAACTTTTATATTTTCGAGATTTACTTAACAAATTGACGAAAAATCCACATTATTATTTAACAGGTATTTTTTCATGTATTTCAAATTTCACTCAGCCTCAAAAATTATTTATATAAATTTAATTTGATATAATTAAAGCGGTAATTGTGGAAGAATCTATTCGTATTGATAGGACTTAAATGATCAATGTTGAAATAAGTAAAATATTTTGCAACAGCAAAGAAACTCTATATATTAGTGCGAATGAAGACAGTGGCGTTGAAAAGTTATTTCAAGGAGTCCAGATTTATATAAGTACAAAAGACGAGCTTTGAGCGGAAGCAGAAACTAGTTTTAACATAAATGCGTTAATTCATGAATCCTTTATCGATTTTATGAACGAAGACAATTTTGCCATTACTTCCCTTGAATAGCAGAAGACTTTGCAATCAAAAAATACTTGAGAGTGGTCAACTATTATGACATCTTAACAAAGTGTATTAAAAAAGTTTCAAGATTTTCTAATGAAGATTATTCAGCTTTGGTAATTACGACTATTTCCCCATATGGTGTTAATGTAAATTGGGCCAGTTATGTGGGTTTAAAACAAATTCAGTCATGAAATCAGCGTATCCATGTCTGTTCATATTTTACTGTAATTTTTTCAAAGCTTTTTTGCGCACTACTTATATACCATATTTCACTATTTTTTTAACTATAATTGGTCTAGAGAAAAAAATTAACTACAGTTTATTCTTTTGCATATGACACAGAAGACAAATACTATACGTGTGGGCGGTTTTTACTAAGAAATTGGGAAACAGACTATACAAACTTATGGTAAACACATTGCAGAGACATCGATCTAATTAATGAAAATCTTCAGCATATTTCGTGCTCGAAATTATTTGTATATGAAGCCTTTAATGTGATAGGCACACCTGTGGCAATGTTCGTGATATTACCAGCTCCTGGAAATTTTTCATTTAAATTTAATTATACTCCAATACAAAACTGACCTTGCACGCTCCCTTATATGCAAGTCATGAAACCACTCGAAATCAACGAGGGAACACCCTGACGTATGATTAATTTTAATTATGCGTTTAATTAACATAATTGCTCCTATCTTGCAAAGTTGGCCGCTAATTGTTGTAACAAAAACCATTGCGCAATACTGACACTTTAAGCCTTTCACAAATATACTTTTATGACAGCCAGACATTGTGATAACGTTGCCCACACCCATTATACCTTCAAATTTATGATGATAAAGCATTGTTTAAATCACCTAATGGGTAAACATTTTAATTAATTTGTCTTAATAAAAGCAACAGCCACAACAATACCGCCAGCATATTAAATAGAATATCATACTGAAGAGAAACATCATGAGCAATGAATATATTGAGACGATTTTAATAACGAGGACACCCTCGAAAATAAAACAATAGAGACAAAAATACAGGTACGACAGTGCCAGTCGAAAATTTGAGGGTAGAGAGCATTGGTATTACAGAAAAACATTATGTCATCACAAACAAGGAAGACGGCTATTAAAATAGCATATAAAGGTATTCCTGGCAAACAAAGCAGTAGACAACGAGAGATGAAATGATAAGAGTGAAACTGAAACGAGTCATAATTTGAAAATAAATGGTGAAGCAAATGCTTGAGCGTGACAAACTTAGATAGGTAAAGAGCGAAAAATTGTATCTCAAGTGAAAATAAAGCTTATTAAGAGGTGTTGGTGGTTAATTAAGATTTCCCCCCAAACACCATACCAAAGTAGCCATCTTTACCTGGAAAATTATAAATTCCACTCATGTTTAGCGGTCCCCTTAGAAAACGCAAGCTTAAAAATAGTGTAAAATAATCCTGGCAAATATGTTGGTTTATAACTCGTGATTGTTAACGTTTCACCAACGACAATTTATGAATACGTTTATTGTTCAAAGTGAACACGTTTCTTATTGTGTGTTGGGGTATATTGGATTGTTGATACATATTAAAGTGCAGCGAGAATAAACATGGAATTGTTTGTCCGCCTGCAATTAAATTCTATTCTTAGTGATAAGTGATGAACGCACAATCCACTGAATGCACAACCTAATGAACGCACAGGGCGATAAGGTCCTGTGATAAGTGCAACAGCCCACACATGAAAACTATTGATCGCTGCCTTAAAAAGAATAAGACCAATGTGGTTCGCTTGATAAGAATTTTTGTATATATAGTCCTAAGCGAACACATTTAATATTAGTATGAAACCATTTCTAGACCGAAAAAGACCTTACAAATCTTCTTTAATCTTAGGTAAAAAATCATTACTCACCAGGAGAAGAAATTACAACTCTTCTCCAAACTTGAGTCAGAATAAATCTACTCAACAGAACATTTATGTAAAAAACACTTTGTTTCATTTTACATATATATTTCTAAGGATATTCTCCCCTCCAATAAGCCTAATACTAAACACAAGGTTACAACCTGCTGCTGGTTGAACTGACACAAAGGACGAACCAAAAAAAAATGATTTAGTGTCTTTAAGGCCTAAAACAATATTTTTTACTACCATATAACTTCCTGTCCTGCTCCAATGAAATTCTGCCTACAAACTGGCTAGACCAGGATTTTGTGCAGGACATTTTAATTTCATAACGTATGTTTGTTACTACCCTCCTACCTACAGGATATGAATAGTTTTTCGCACACCCTAAGTTGAAATACTAACAACAATATTCTCTTCAGGTTGCATCTGCAAAGGCAACATGAGGCAATGTGTTGGATTTGCATGCCTGATGCATGTGCATAAATACAAGGTATTGTCCTTACATTGAGATCGATTATAAGAGACCGCAATATCAGAATGCAATATGGAAAGCGTGTCCTAACTTTGAGCCCAAGGTGTACGAGGGCGGTTCGGAAAGTTCTTAGCCTATCAATCAAAGAGAATAGTTAGTTTTTCAAAAATATTTTTATTTTTCAATATAATCTCCTGAAACTTCAATACACTTAGTCCAATGGTTATCTAGCAATTCTATCCCTTGATTAAAATAGTTTTCCTCAAGGTCTTCAAAATAGTGGTTTACAACTGTAATTGCATCTTCATTTGAGGTAAAACGCTTTCCAGCAAGGAATTTTTTTAGATTTGGGAACAGGTAAAAGTCACTGGGAGCTAAATCAGGAGAATAAGGTGGGTGGTCAAGCAACTCGTACTTTAATTCGTTGATTTTAGCCATTGTTAAAACACTCTTGTGCGCTGGTGCGTTGTCTAGATGAAAAATTATTTTTTTGTGTTGTAAGCCAGGACGTTTTTCTCGAATTTGTACATTTAATTGACCTAAAAGGTTGCAATAGTACTCTGAATTTATTGTTTTACCCTTTTGCAGATAGTCAATCAATAAAATACCTTTGAAGTCCCAAAAAAAAACCGTTGCCATAACCTTACCAGCCGATTGAATTGTTTTTGCCTGCTTTGGGGCACTTCCTCCAGCTTCAGTCCATTGTTTGGATTGTTCTTTTGTCTCTGGGGTATAGTGGTGGATCCATGTCTCATCAACAATTATGAAACGACGCTTAAAATCCGAAGCAGCAATTCTTCGCCCAAGGGCTGTCACCCCGGCACACAGTTGCCACTACAACAACAACAACCAAGCAAGCCGCGACCCAAATGTAAAAAAAGTGGTTATCTACACATATGGAGTTAACGTCAATATAAATAAGTGTCCATTTTATGATCTAAGTAACAGGATATTATAACAAAGTGTTGATGTTACTTACACCAAAGGAATAGGTGAAAGATATATTTATTGTACAGTTGAGATCAGAATTCCTTCATAACACAGTACAACACAAGATTTCGGGACTCAATTCTGATAACTGTTTGTGAAAGTAGCCCCAAAAAGAAGAACTTCTGCATCATTCGTTTGGTCAATGTACATCAAGTAATAATTTAATAATTAACTTGAAATTAGTTAGTATAAGGAAATTTGTCACGTTTTAGGCTCTGTTGTTTCAAGAACCACTAGTCCGTATAAGTTGAAGCAAATTTTGAAAAAAATTAAAAATTTCAATTCCTTTAATCTTTTCATACAACGTTTCGCTACATAAGCAACAGTTTCGCAGTTATAAATAAATATATGAAGAAAAAAAAATTTTTTGTCTAAAAATTATTTTTATTTAATTCATAAAAAATACAAAACAGTAAAAAGTGTCAAGTTTTATTACTTTCAAATAAAGTCACATAACCTATGAACAAAATGAGACATAGATCATGAAAATCGATTAACGCATTTCGCTTTATGCACAATTAAGTGAAGGGTTTAGAAACAGCTGTAAAGTCTGACTGGCAACCGTAGCAAATACATTTCACCAATTTCTTCTTTTTACGTTGATTCTGAAAAAGAAACAACAATAAGGTTTCTAACCAGAATAAAAACTGTTCAAGTCATAATAATGATAAAAGACCGAATAAAAACTGTTCAAGTCATAATAATGATAAAAGACCGAATAAATAAAAACAAAAAGAAAAAAAAAACTTTACTTTTTAGGCAAAAAATATTTTTTTTCTTCATACATTTATTTATTACTGCAAAACTGTTGCTTATGTAGCGAAACGTTGTATGAACAGATTAAAGAAATTGTAATTTTTTTTTTGTTTCAGCTTATTCGGACTAGTGGTTCTCGAGTTATGACATACAAAAGAGCCTAAAACGTGGCATATTCCCCTATACGATACTTACTAACTTCAAATTAATTATTAAATTATTATTTGATGTACCTTGGCCAAACGAATGATGCAGAAGTTCTTCTTTTAGAGGCTACTTTCACAAACAATTATCAGAACTGAGTCCCGAATCAATCACCTGAAAAATGTTGTACTGTGTAATTTAATAAATCGATATCAGTACGTCCATCTGTCGTTGTAGTTCAACAACTACGAACGTAATTCTCTATATGTATCTTGCACTACTTTGTAGAAAAGGCTTGTAACTACTCGTACCAAACTGTTTGAGCCCTTAATAAAATATACTGATCGACGTTTAATCAACATAGGATTCCATAAAACGTTGTTTTTCAGTTCGTCCGTCGTTCATCCGTCTATTCGTCCGTTCATCCATCCGACCGTTCCTCCATCCATCCGTCCGTCAATCCATCCGTCCAACCATCCGTAAATTAATCTAAAGCCAATTTTCATAAAATATTGGAGAAGTTAGTTCTTTGCTCCATGGTTAAACGCTATTAAAATTGAAGAAAATCAGTGTAGATTTAAATATAGCTTCCACAAATATGTTAATCCGATTTTTTTTGGTCCAGGAGCCACATCTTATATCCAATCTTGATGAAACTCAACACAAGTATGTTTTTGAGCGAAGGAAGGACGTCATTGAAATTCATACACCATACTTATATGAACGTTCATCCGATTTTATGTCTCTATCTCTAGCAGCCATAAATGACATCCAATCTTCATAAAATTCGGTGCACATTTGTTTTTTTATACCAAGGAAGGATGTTTTTCAAATAGAAGAAAATCGTTTCATTCGATTTTATGTTTTTAGTTATGCATCCAATTGTGATAAAATTTGGCACAAGTCAGATTTTGGACCAGTCACCGAAGTATAGAAATTTAAGGAAATCCGTTTAAATTTAAATATAGATCCCACACATATTTTTATAAGATTTAAAGTCTTTAGCTCTACAAGCCACATATTGCATACATTCGTCATGTGGCACACGTAAGTTTATTAGACTAATAAATGACGTTACTAAAATTGAAGAAAATCGCTTTTGGTTTAGACATTAAATCGGTCATCCGATTAAATGTTTTTAGTTTTGAGTACATATTGCATCCAATCGTGATAAAATTAAATTAAAAACAAAGAAAAGTTCTCACAAATCCTAATATGACATTAGTTTTTAAATAAAAAAAAATATAAATTAGAGCCCAAAAACCAATTTTCAGTAGGCTCTTCTGGACATCCAGAGTCGCAGGTCATGATAGAGACAGCCACGCTCGACTTAAGCTTTATTATTGTAGTTTATTTTTGCATAACTTCGGAGAAGTATTATAAGTCGTACTGTCATTCCCAAGTAAATTAAACAAAATTTTCAAAAAGTTTCCTTAAAAACTATTTGTAATCGACATTTTGCTCAATTTCAATATTTGTCTGTATGGAAGTATTTTCAGGGCCTTATCGAGCTCCCTTAACCAGATCCAGTACTACGATATGATTTTAATTTTTCAACAATTTTAATTACCAAGCTAATTGATCAAACAAATATTAAATTTTGATTAGCCTGTTAAAGGAAATATTCCAAATTTCCCCTTTGGAGAGAAAAGAGAGTACAAGGAAATAGAATAATTCGAGTTTGAAGCATTCAGCTAAAAAAAAAATTAAGAGTATATGTACGCTTATTTTTTGTATTGCTGTCTTTAACGACAGCAATGACTACATAAACATCAACATCTAACTTACGTCTAATAAACTAAACTAAGATACTAGAAAAAATTCTCTAAACTGCCTAAATATTTTGAAAAGAAAATTATCAAAATTTCCTAAATGTTTCGGAACAACTAAAACTTTATTATTATGAATATTGCCAATATCAAAGGAATAGACAAAGTAAAAGACAGCTTCGTTCAATTAATATTAATCATACGCCAGTTGGATCAACCCTGTTTTACTTAGTTCTACCGTATAACACAAACATTCCCTATATTCTGCTAGGGGCCTAATGTTGTACCCATCATCTATGCTCTTACCAAAAATCCAGCTGCATCCAAGAACATAATTCAAAGTTTAGCAAACATACACACTCGCATAGTGGCGTTTCCCATTTACGCATAATAAAATGCGTTTTATGCGCAGAAGGCAATGTGAGCACAGCAAGAGTAATGTAGCTTCGTTGTTGGTTTATACGCTTTGATATGTAAATGCAATTTTTCGGTTTGTTATGATGTTGACGATGGGTAAATTTCGTGGCCAACAGTGGCTTCTTGCTGCTTCTGGCGGATAGACCAATTATGCAAAAAATAGACTTTGTTTAGCAGCTCCCTCTCAATTTCACGCATAGGATATTGATCTAAGGGATTTCGGTGTGCACGTGGAAAGGGTAAAATCCTATTAACATAAGGGCTTACATATAGAGGCAAAAAATCAATTACGCACTCTTAAAAGGTTATCACAATGTCTGTATAGAAAATGTTTTTGTGTGAAACGAAACTTTAAATTTATGTTGTTTTCCAAGAATTTAAAATGAATTGCCGACGAAATATTTTACCCTTTACTTGTAAAATCCCCAAGGTGTGTTTACACCTAAAGAAAAGTAGCAGTTTTTACTAGTTAATCCATCCAGGGAGAGAAATAAAAAGCAATAAAATGTTTTATTTGTCTGTACTGCGGCACAACGTTTCATCGCAAATACCACAAATGACCTGTTATTTGTTATAAAATTTCTGACTACTACAGGTTTATTTCCCTTTGTTTAAGACCCGAAAAATAAATGAATTTTCAATATGCTCCAGCTTGTTTTAATGGTTTCAGCTTGTTTTTGTAGTCCCACAGATTCATTTAATATTTGACTTCATTTCCATATATCATGTCGGTTTGTTTGTTTAACATCTTAATTGAAGCCATCAATAGGGAGTGGCTTTAAAAGTATGCCAAATATTTATTGAATATTTTCGCCTCATAACGTATAAGTAAATGAGCCAAACAGGGCGAGAGAGAGAGAGTAAGTTAGCCAGCTGCTTCCGTTTCCTGTGTGTTCGAAGCTGTGAGGGTGGGGAGATAAAAGCATTTGTGGCTACTCCAAAAAAGTTTTATGCTTCGCTTTCGAAAGTGAATTAAAATCACTTTTTTGTGTTGAAGTCTCAAGGGTATTTAGTGTACCCATTTCCATGTTGTGCAAAAGGTTACTGATACCAGACTCCATATAAAATTGACTCACTTTGTTTATTCGACCTGGTTGTGTTTAACAAACATCCTAAACTTTAAATCAATGTTTATTTAAAATGGACAGAACAATGGAAATATTGACAAATGTTACATATTCAAAAATATATTATTCAAAGGACAGACTATCAAAAATGGTTTAAGAGTGTAGACTGCAGAAGACTACAAAACATGTGTTCTTTTATAATAATGAAATATTAAAAATATGTATACTTAGTAGTAGCTTTTACTTAAGTAGCTTATAAAAGAATTTATAAAAATAAATGAAATGTCCCACATGCGTATGATTAATATTATTTATGAAATATTTTGAGAAAGTGATATATGTGACGCGCAAAATAGAAAGGAACCTAAGGGTAATAACCAGTTTTGTTCAGGAGAGCCATTTTAAAGATTTAAATACGCGTATCTTTGGTGTACCATCACTTTCATAAAACGCGCATATCTCTGGGAGGGAACACTTTTGGGGCATGGGATCGGTCTCATTCTATGCTCAGATATTGTCCACATAAAAGAAAAGTGAAACTTGATTTTTTTTACCCTTAGGTCCCTTTCTCTATGCGCTGTCACATATACATTTGTCGTTTTATAAGGTATGGACTTTGTTTAAATGGATAATGCTGCGCAAGTTACAACTTCTTTAAATGTGATAACAGATTTTTATACAGGGTGGAGCGCGGTAATTTGCTTTTTTACACTACAGATTGTGCAGGCACTGTTGGTCGAAGAGCATTGCTTATAGTCGCTGACAGGAGATTTGTATTCGTCTGCCTTTCATGCATAGGATACGTGAGGAGAGGTCATTTTGTGTTGAAGTGTATTTTTGAAATGAACACTCGATCGTTGCAGTGCAGCGTGCTTTTCCTTAGTGGTTGTGTAAACAAACAAAATATGCGATACTGAAGTCAAACAAACCCTAGAGAACTGTACCAGGACTGTACTGAATTCGGACCGCTTTACTATGTGATACGCAATAACACGAGTAGCCATCATTGGGCCTTACTTTTCAAGATAACCGTGAACTCCGAGCGGTACTTGAATATGATACAGGCAATTAGAGGATACATGGTTCCAACAGGATGGTGCCATTACACACACAGCGAGGGTTACCATGAATAGTTTGGGGCAAATGTTTCCTGGACGGCTAATCTCTTTGAGGGGTCATGTGAACTGGCCGGCGCGCTCACCAGACTTAGCCTCATACGTGTTTTTCCTTTAGGGTTACCAGTAGTCGAAGGTTTATATCAACCTTCTCAATACCTTAGACGACCTAATTATAAATATTGAGGCTGAAAATGACAGAGCCCCAGTCGACATGCTTGCATAGAAGTTGGGTTTTGAAGCTTTGGGTTTTGAAAGCTATCCTTAATAGGGTTAAAATGTAAGGGGATTTTAAAATTGTTTCAAGTTTCATCATGGAGTGGTCAGATAATGGGAACCGTATCGCTGTAATAGCGCTTTTAAAGTGTGAAATGAAAAAAACCGATATTTTTAAAACGCTCCGGCCACTAGGGATTAGTCGCATGTTCCTCTACCGATGCACAAAACTGTTTGAGAAGACTATAGATGTAAAAGACCTCCACCGGTAGGGCCGCCCACGTTCTGTTCGAACACCGCATGTCATCAAAGCCGTTAAATCAAGAATTCACAGAAATCCTCACCGAAAACAGAAAATCATGGCCCGTGGGATGAATATCACGCAAAAGTCCATGAGTCGAATCATTAGAAAAGACTTGGGACTTGGAGCTTTCAAGCGACGTACCGGATATTTATTGACTGCAGCATTAAAAAAAATTGGATTGAAAAATGCAATGCGTCTTTTGGTGAAGCACGCCTATAATTTGCACAGAAAAATGTTGTTCACCGAGGAAAAAATATTAACCGTTCAGGAAAAATTTAACAAGCAAAATGATAGAGTGTATGCGCGGTCATCTAAGGAAGCATCTGAACTGATTCCAAGGGTGGAAAAGGGTCACCACCCAGCTTCAGTCATGGTTTGGGTCACTGACCAGCATTTTTGCTAACAAGGAGTCAAAACATCGGCCAAAGTTTACCAAGAAACAGTTTTGGAAGCTGTTGTGAAGCTTCTTAACAATTCCCTGTTCCAAAACCAGCCATGGACTTTCCAGCAGAATTCTGCGCCGGCCCATATGGCTAAAACGTCCCAGGCCTGGCTTCGAAACAATTTTCCAGCGTTCATTTTCTCTGAATAATGGCCCTCAGGCATTCCAGATTTGAACCCATTGGATTACAAATTGTGGACGGTTTTAGATGACAAGGTTTGTCACAAAAGATACCCCAACATTGTATCTCTTAAGACTGCTTTAGTTGGAGCTGCGGCCTATTTTCCAATGGACGAGGTTCGTGCAGCTATTGACGAGTGGCCAGTGCGACTTAAGGCGTGTGTAAAGGCAAAAGGCGGACATTTCGAATAAGTAGATTCTTTTTGGATACAATATACATCAGTAAATATATTAAAAAATATTTGTTCCAAAAACATTCAGTACTTTTTATTTTACAGCATAAAACGCGTGTAACAGTATTTATGTCCCTACTAAGTATAAACTAAATTTTTCTAAGGTTCATAATTTTTTTTATTTCATTTCCAAAAACTGCTGAAGAAAGACACATGAGACCGGATTGGGAGTGATGGCTACCACACTGTCCGATGTGGACTACATGTAAACAAGTGTAAAGTTTGGAGTGAATTTCGCCTCTCACACCTCTGATGGCTACACGATATTAGGCTACATTTCAATAAATCCCGGTCAGTGAGTATAATAATTGAATCGTGCACATCTCACGGAATTAAAAGAAGTTCACCCTTGTTCCTTAATGAAATTTTACTTAAGTAAGTACGTAAATGTACATTAGCTGTTAAAATAAACTTCATGAAATAAGGACCATATTATTCATCTACAAAGAAAATAAAGTCAGACTGGAAAGAAAACGCAGACTAATACTGCTGGGATACAACTTACCAATGGCAGTGCTCTGGCACTGAAAATCTTTCACATAGAGATTGTTGGTGAAGGCAAACTGGGCCAACCGAAGATCCGAAGTCCTGAGAAATATATTGGTATACCCTACTAAAGAACAGGTTCATATGATGGAAATACGTGGAATCATCGCTGTCCTGACCTGCTAAAGTTATACAACTTTGTACTGTACGAGAATGTGATAATTGGCTAAGCCATAAGTTCTATCGTTCTTCTTTCAACAGCTCTGTAACGAATTGATAAGGAAGATTTCATATATAAAATTAACGTGAACGATATAGTTTTAAGCTTTAACGCCGAAACATCGATCCGAAAGACGACCAAGCCTGACTAGCTGCATTTGGATTATATCTTCGAAATCAGCCCAGTATAAATTGTCGATTATCGATGATCTTACCAAATTTGCTTTCATTAGTGATACTAGCACATGCTTTTTACCACATTATGGCTACTATTTATCAATGCCTCCGGCAAATTTTGATTTATGGAATTCTTCATATTATCTAATTGCTACAGAAATTCGTTGTTAAGAGATCTCATTTCAGTTCAATGGCTCCTGTTGCACTAAAGTTGGTGAGTGGTCACTGATAATGCTCTGGGTGTAAATTTGAGCAGATTTAAATTAAAGACACGACTCGAAATCTTGCTGCACCTGAAATTAGTAGTGTACTATCCACTATATAAAAATATAGGCAATTTCAATGGGGATCTGGTCATATTTCTATGAAATGATACGAGAGATCAGTTACCAACTTTGATGAAAACCTTTCATGATTTCGAATAGCGCCCTTACAAGTACATTAGGATCGACTAGTTATGAACTATGGTGAGATTTACCAAACTCTGCATCGAATCTGTAACCAATTGTGGTTAATCCTCCTCCGTTTTAATGTCACGACAGTTTGGAAGCCGAAAATTAAATCTGATTGGGCTAAAATTGTATAAAGTGCATTAGAATCGACTAGTTATTAACTTTATTAGGACTGGCCAATATCGCTCTATGTTTTCATATACAGGGTTTTCCATTTAGGACATAACAATTTTATATATTAATAAAACACAAAATATTTAAGCTATAGAGTTCAAATTTTTTCAGGTGTGGTGCAAATGTTAAATTTTAAGAATGAAATTCGATTTTGGTCACATTTCGACCGGAACGATGGCAATTTCGCATTGGATGTTGTCCCAGAGGTCGTCTAAAGTTGTTGGTTTGTTGGCATTAACTTGATGTGACCCCATAAAAATAAATCCAATAGCGTTAAATCGTATCAATGAGGTAGCCATTCGACTGGACCATTTATTGAGATAAGACGTTAATCGTGTTCGATTGTAACGTGTGATGTGTGGCTAGTGTTGAAACCACATATCGGGTAATGTCAAGCTCATCCAATTCTGGGCCAAAATAATGTCTTCTGACTATAATACGACTTTTCTTTTCATCGACAAAAAAATACGGCCTTGTCACACCTCCGGCATGAAGCCAATTGTGTCTCTTGCAGAACATGTCGGGTTGCTGTTTAATAACGCATATTTTGTTTATTGACAAAACCACTCAGCCAGAAATGAGTATGATTTTTTGATGAAATTCTAAATTTTCGTGAAAATATTCCAACTCAGAATATCGGTAGTAATTTTTTACTGGTTTTCAAACGTTGCTCGAAGGTGAACTTTACCATGATGAAAATTTTGACTTCGGCAAACTTTTTTATTTGACACCACATTAATATCACTCCCGATTTGTGGGTCCGCCACTCTAGAAGTACAACTGTGCTTCAATTTTGCAATGATTGTTAAAAAAGCCCCTAAGGTCCTGATTAACTTGGAATGTTTTCTTATACCCGCAAAATAAGTGCACTATAAGATTTTTAAGACCTTTACTCGTATTGTTTAAATTGAATCGAATCGCTAGATTTTTTTTAAATGGCCCTCATACAAAGGCCCACCGATTGGTTGTATTCATTCTCTATTACCCACACGTCAAAGCAAATCTTGCCCTAACCAATGTAAGAGCCCATCTGCGACCCATGACCAACCCTGGTGAAATGGGAACATACCCGGAAACATAGGCCCAAAAGAGATCCCTATGGGTTTATTGTCCAGTCGCTCTAAAAGTACATAAATCTTAAATAAATTCCGTCCAAAAACTTATGAGTCTTTTATACACCATTGTAGTTGGACCTGTTCAAATTTAAATTATTAAGAATATATCAGTATTTAAGTTAACATAGGAAGACATTTTCAAAAAAGCCAGCACAATTTAGTAAACTATTTACTATTACGAAAAGCTAATTATTCTAGTCATTCGGCTTTTGTTCATTTAAGATTTCAAACCTAGCACAAAACGTAAGGATGAGTTTTTAAAATTGCGGGTTATATATTTTAAAAGACATACTTTTAGCTTAGGTTCCTAACAATAGAAAACGAAAGCATGTCCTGTTAGTTTTTTTATCCACGGTAGCTGTTCAAATATTCAAACCGTCATATAAATAAATCAAGAAAACAGACTTAAATGCTGGAGCCCATTTTCCTATCAACAGGGAGTGATGTGTTTTTGCTTTTAAGACAGGCAATCCTTCTTTCCTATGGATATTATTTAAGTAAAATGGCGTTGAAAGCATGATATTTTTTTATTTGAAATAAAAAAACAGTTGACATTAGGTGTGTTCAATTTGTACTCGCATATTCAACGAGTAGATGGTCGATAAATTCAAAACTTTACTAGATATTTTTAAAATATTTTTGCATACAGTATTTGATTGGCTCTACGCATTACAAACCGTTTGATATAAAAATCGGTAATTTGTAAAAAAAAGTTATTCAAGAAATACTATAAGCAATTGAGAACCAAGATCGCCTAAACTGGCTAAAAGTTATTTTTAATGACTTTCTTTCCAACAATTTTAATTATTTAAGAAAATCTTGTTTTTATGGAAATTGTCAATAGGATAGTCTAAACAGACTCTTTTTATATTCTTGTGCAATAGTGTGAAGTTATCGCGTTAGCGACCTCGTAAGAGAGTTACCAATCGAATGTGGCCATTGATTTAAGAATCATTGATTGGGTTTGTATTACATAAATAAATATATATTGCTGCGACAACATATTTCAAGTCGTTTCTATACAAAATTTGGACCTCCTTCTATGTATGTTAAACAATTAAGAGCCTGCCCTTTTTATAGCTCTAAAATAAAGTAAATATTTATGCTTTTCTGCTTACAGAGGTTACTACTACATAAAATACAGAAATTGTTTCTCCTCCTAAAAGAGGAGGAGGTCATTATCCAGCAATATGTTCAACCGACTACAAATAAATTTAAAACCATTAACAATACAGGCTGCTTCTCTTTCGTCGGAACACATTTACTACAGCTTTACAGAAGATTTGAAATTAATTTGTTCTTATGTCGGAATACAGCCAAACTGCCCAGTATGGAGAGACTAGAGCTGCTAAAACATTGCAGCCGTTAGAGGAAATATAAATTTCCATTTGTGTTTATGGTGGTGATTATGGAAGAAAATTTCAGTTTGCGAAAGGATTTAAAATTTAATTAAAACACAAAATTGTTTAAAAACAATATTCAGAGAAGAGCGAGAAGTCTCGTATGAGACTATTGCAAGTTAACTGACCTTAACAAACAAAAGTTCAAGGCTTTCTGCGTTCATGAAAATGTAAGAGATGTAGTTTAAGGGCAGAGCGACAAACAATACCATAGCCGGTCATTATTCTTAGTTAAGAACGAGACATAAAAGCTGATTTATGCGCTGTCGGAAATACAATTGTTTAGCTTCTTTGGCCCAGATTATCTTCTGTTTTGTTTAAGATGTTTTGAAGAAAAATGTTTAAACAGCTACACAAAAACAGGTTCACTTTATGCAATGAATAACATTTAAAGTTTAACTAAAGGTAGGTGGCGAAAAACTTGTTAAAGAATTTTTAGAATAGCAGCACTAAGTTTACGAGGGCGACCGCAAAACGGCCATCTGTCAAAATTTCCGGAATATTTAATGATTATTTTCTTTGTTACAGGTGATTGAAGTAAACAAGTTTTATAATTTTTGAAAAATGGAAAGTAAAGAGTTTCGTGCGGTAATTAAACACTTTTATATGAAAGGCTATACGCCACAATTAATCAAAGATGAATTGGATTCTGTTCATGGTGATAATGCACCATCATACTCCACCGTGAAATCAATGGGTCGTTCAATTACGGAAGATGAACATTTCCGGAAAACTGCTACTACTATTGAAAACATTAAAAAAATAAATATATATAAAAATATCTTTAGTCACGATAGACGAATAAAGCTCAGAGAACTTGCTGATATTGTTAAAATACACGAAAAACAAGTTTGGAGTATTTAACATGATAAACTCCACATGAAAAAGCTATCCGCAAGAACGCTGCCGCGTTTGTTGACTTTGCCCCAAAAAATCGTCCGTTGGACCAATTCCGAGAAGCTTTTAGCGATTTATCAGCGTAATCCAATAGAGTTCTTGCGCCGATTCATAACTGTTGATGAAACATGGATCCATCCCTACATCCCAGAATGCAAAGAACAGTCAAAACAATGGATAGAAGCTGGTAAAAGTGGTCCCAAGAAGGCGAAAATTTTTAAGTCAGCAGGAAAAGTAGTGGCCACAGTATTTTGGGATGCAACGGGTATAATATTTATTGATTATCTTAAGAAATGAAAAACTATAAATAGTGAATATTATTGTGCATTATTGGATCGATTGAGTGAAGAAATCAAGATAAAACGACCGCATTTAAAAAAAAAAAGTTCTTTTTCATCAAGATAATGCTCCTTCCCACACTGAATTTTTAACTCAACAAAAACAGGCCGAATTACGATTTTAAATTGCTCCGCATCCACCATATAGTCCAGATTAAGCTCCTTCTGATTATTTCTTGTTTCCAAATTTAAAAAAAATTTCTGGGTGGCAAAAAATTTTCGTCCAATAGCGAGGTTATTGCTGAAACTGAGGCATATTTTGAGGGTCTTGAAAAATCTTATTTTTTGGATGGAATTAAAAAAATTGAAAAACGTTTGTAAGTGTATTGAGTTCGAAGGAGATTATGTTGAAAAATAAATAATAATAATTCCAAAAAAAACGGTTCTTTTTATGTTAGGCCAGTTACTTTTGCGGTCGCCCTCGTATGCAGTGGTCATTGAATATAAATAAATTAATCTTTATTGCAAATCATAACGGCAAATTAGATAATGGCTTTACTATTAAGAAAAGGATGAATAACTTTAAAAATACCCTCTTAAATTAAAGGATATACGAGTATATTTTGGTATTACCAACTTACGATCTTAAAAGTATCATTGAATTCAGTAGAATTTCCAGAACAACCATAAATATATTTTGTGCACAGAGGCGTATGATTTATATTCATAATAAGGTATTTCACGCAAAAGTTTTTAAAATTGCCCGTCCTAAAACAAACTGAATACACTCCAATTAATCCAGTTCCAAAAGATTGATAGCAATATTTTCACTTACATTCTGATATAGAGGCTGATAGTCAGCGGACGCTGTAAGTCATGATGTGACCACTGACCGAGAAAAAGCCTAAATGAATTAAATATCCAACAGGTAGCTACGTTCTGATTACGAAATTATGAGAATGCTCTTAAATCATCACGAAAGCCAAAGAAATACTTCTCATAAGAAAGTTTAGAGAATATATCGTTATGTTTATCAGTGGAGATTCCTGCAATTATGCCCTTTTATGAGGTATTTAGTACTTGCTAATAAACAGTACCAATTTAACCCGTTGTCTTTTCACAAAAAATATAATTTGTTAAGAAAAGTGTATTTTTAAACGATGTACCTTGAGTTCCTTAAAGAAAAATGTTTTCCGCCTCTGCCGATTTTGTCCATTTAAAATCCCAAACACTACTCCCTCCTTTCTTTTGT
Organism: Hydrotaea diabolus; assembly: GCA_963513945.1. Lineage (NCBI taxonomy): Eukaryota > Metazoa > Arthropoda > Insecta > Diptera > Muscidae > Hydrotaea > Hydrotaea diabolus. The sequence goes on along the minus strand of OY740717.1, from coordinate 14,121,574 downwards.
CTATTGAAAGCACAATAGCGGTCAAACGAAAGAAAATATGGCATAGGATCCTGAAATTTTTTTTATTGTCATATGCCATCATCATGAAATATTTAGGGATTCTAGGTTCTTTCGTTTGATCGCTATTGGGTTTTTAACAGACACAAGAACGGACGGAGTAGTGTTTGGGATTTTAAATGGGCAAAATCGGCACAGGGGGGAAACATTTTTCTTTACAGTATTGTATTATTTGCCATTTCAGCATGTAAGGACTGACACCGCAATAACCAAAGAGGTTCAAGAAGTGCCATTATACTCAGAGAAAATACGCTTTGGTGCGGTATATGGGATGGTGGTATCATCGGTCCATTTTTTTTTTCAAAAATAATGATGACCGTACGCAGAGAAAAAACATGGTTACTACATGGTCACGGCAATAATAATATGTTCTTCGCAATTAAAGGTTGTTCGTCGCAACCATAGCATTGTTAACTGAATTTATTTTTGACAATACAATAATTGCTGCAATATTAATATTGTTGAAATGAAACAATAGTATTATTGCCAAATTTAAAAATTAAAATATTGTTATAGCAACAATATAAATATGGTTGGTGCGACAAAAGTATTGTGCGTTTTATGTTAACAATAATATGACTACGGCAATCATACCGTATGATTGTATTTTTTTTCTCATTTAAATATGCTTTTTAGAACAGATGTTATTGGTACGGATCTAATGCAATAATAGTACTTTTTTATCGAAATAATTTTTAAAGGTATACAAGCTGCTTTTGCTTTGTTTAACTGAAATATAAAAAATAATAAAAACGCTTATGTTTATTTAAACTTATTTTTTCTACTGCGAAATAAATCACTCCTATTAATTTGAATTTAATGTATTTTTGTATAATTTTTATAATTCAAATCTATTGTTGTCAATTTAAACCAATTCTAATAAATATTATTGGCGATCAAATCTATTGTCGACAACTTAAACAAATTCTTATAAATTATATTGCGGATCGTATTATAATTATGTGTGATCATACTATGGTTGTAGGGATCATAACATGGTTGAGTGTGAATTATACTATGGTTGTGGGGATCATACTATGGTTATGTGTGAATCATACTATTGTTGTGAGGATAATAGTATGGTTGTATTTGAATCATTCTATTGTTGTGACGATCATAATATTGTTGTAGCACAACCATATACCCAACAATAGTATTATCCTCTTCGAATATTGTTACCACAACCACACTTTTTTGCTGCGTGCGGAAAGAAAACGAGAATGGTGCTCTCTATCGCGCCGTGATATCGTTTTTTTTTTGCTACCTGTAATTGAAGCTCGTAATATTGACGACATTTTGCTTCATCAGGACGGTGCTATTTGCCATTCAGCTGTTCAAGCAAAGAGAAAGGTAATTTCGAAGAGCAGCTAATTTCATGTTTTAGACCGGTGAGTAGTCCGCCTAGATAGTGTGATAATACAAATTTAGACTTATTTCTTTAGAGCTGCATAAAGTCCAATGTCTATGCTGACAAAACAGCGACGATTCGGTTGTTGATCAAAATGCTCAAAAAAATCGACAATCATATCTAATTTTTTTGGAAAAATTTGGCTCTGAATTTGAATAGCAAAAAGTCCTGCAAAAAAAAAGTGGTAACGATTAAAAAAAAAGTTTTTTTTTGCTTCGTTTGCAATAAACGTGTACTCGTTTTCCACTGATCTTCCTAGAAGTATTGGATTAGAGATTCTTTCACGAAACACAGGCGTTGTTTTTATCATGATGACATTTTTCGCGCCTAAAGCTTACAATCATACCAAAGAACTCCCATATTCCCTTCGATGACCTTAGAAGCCATAATCATTTCGGTCACTTTAACATCGGGTGAATGGGTATCAATAGTTATTCGAGAAATTTTGATTTCGGTGTTTATAAGTTTGCTTTAAAAAAATAATAACATTACCCTTGCTATACGGGTGAATAAAATTTCAGTTATACTAGGCTTAGCAACTTGATTGATTGCTCTGGATGAATCTCAAACATTTTTTAAGGCATATGTTTTAGACATTGTCATGCGTTGCCACTACAATAAAATAAAACCTATGTGCATTTCTCAGTCGGCAAAACTAAATGAAGGCAAATAAATTTACTCCGCACTTATTGTTTGGATGACAATTAAAAATATGGTTATACTCGTACTTGAAGTTCAAAAAAGGTTTGGCCAGGAAATTCGACCTTTAGATTTTTTTAAAAACAAAAAGTTGACTTACCGCCTTTTACTTTCTTACACCCATAGTTCAATATAGAATTAGTACAGATTTACTGCTTCTTAAATAAAAGTTCGTTACTAATAACGTATGGATTTATTGTTAAGATTTATATGAGATTGGTTAAGGACAATCAGCTCAGCTCCGTAGCGGTTTATCTTCAAAGTAACAATGACTTGTCTACTATTCTAACAATATTCAAATTCTACCTTAAATATCGAAAACTATTTAACTGTGTTTATTGAGACAAAATATTCTTCTTGGCTCCTGTTCGCTGGTGATGGCCAAAATAATATAAAAGTAAATCTAGACATAAACTAGACAAGGAATAATATTCACTATTCCGCCCTATTTTTCGCCCGCGACAAGACTGGGAAAACATTCACAGGATATGTAGGCCTCAGTTGGTTCCATTTATGATGAAGACTCACACAGAAAAAAATGATATCAACATAAAACTGCATATTTTAAGGGACACGTTGTAAAGGATAATGGAAAACAAAGAAAAAAGAAAATATATATTGTTCTTTTTTACATAACAAATCGTCAAAGACATCAACACCAACACCATCATATACTGTGAATGTATCTATGCCTGTGTACAACATATTTTGCATATCCATGATGTATATCTAAATATGAACATTCCGGAGAAAGGAGTAGTCTCCTGTTTTTAGCAAAACTTCATTCATATTTTTTTTTTTGTTTTCGGACAGCAGCGGTGACAGGAAATTAAGTGAAAATAAACATGCTTACTTTTAGCAGGGGTTGAATTATTTTACCTACACTGAAATGAAAATTTAAAAATATTTAAACTATGAGATTTTGAAGGAAATCCCATTTTCACTTTTACAATATTTCTGACCACAGTGTATGCTGCTGTTTTTTGTGGGGCATACGGCGAGAGAACACTAAAAGCCACCCTACGCAAAATAATGTAAATGGTGAAAACATTCAGTCCGCCTTCCACCACACAGCCCAGCGCAATAACTTTGGTTATCTAAATTCTCAGTGGTAAAACCACACATTCTGCTTTGCAGTCTCCGACAGTTCGGTGGTGTTTTTAGATGTTGACATAGATCAAATTCGCGGCCTTGGTATTTATTCTTAGGTAAAGTTTCTTTTAATTTGTATTGATAACATTTTACATCAATTAAAAAACGCTGTTGCTTCTTAAGCTGCATGTTCTGAAATCGAGAAGAAATCTATATGATTGCTTTATGAATATATGGACCTTTATTGTCCAGTTTTATTAGATTTAAATCGCATTAGATCGCTCATAACATACCATGCTTAATTTATGCGTGGTTGGAATTACTTTGCGGCATCTACGTTATAGCAACTCTAGACCCAAAACCGCAAGTGTCCGTTGCGTAAAAGCTATTTTAAAGCATGGACCATATGGTCCAATTTTTCTAAAGATGGTTATTGGATGCAGGTAACGGTCTATGTGACTATGTTGGTTAAATTCGAATATAATATGTGGCTACTTTGATAACCAAAATAGTTGGATAGACAAACATCGATAATGGAATAAGACAGTGATTCTGAATCGATCGGTATACATAACATGGGTTCTATCTCCATTCATTAAAGGTTTTAAAAATATTAGCACTAATACCCTGTATTTACTTGTGGTGTAGGATATAAATCTTTCCCAGAGCTACGGGATTTAATAATTTGAAAACAATGGGTGGCGTATGATTAATATCAATTTAGCAGATTTATGGGACAACTCCTATAGCATTACCACTATAACAGATATTTAAAAAATGGAAACTGTGTCTGCTAGCTAACTATTTCGATACAAAGTTTCTACATCTTTCTATTTCTTAAGGGAATTTTTAAAACTCATTTTGAAACTGAAATACTTCGAAGGTATGTTCCATACAAAAGCGTGATCTAACCACAAGGCACAGTGCTTATTGTGATTCACACCTTAACGGCAAGTTGTTAACCCAACTTAATTCTACATTTCTTTATTTAACCCATTAACAAATTCGACAATGGAGAGGTACACAATTGTGTAACGTGTTAGTATTGTTGAAGACTTTAAGGAATATGGGCGTTCACATAAAAATGCATTTCGAGATTTTTTTAAGCTAGCATAATCAAACAAATGTCAGAATAAAGGCCCAATTAGTCTTGACGCTTGACGGTTAAAGGCCCAATTAGTCTTGACGGTAGATTCTGCAACCTGCAGAAGTCTACCGTCGTCAACCGTCAAACTGTAGTTATCTCCCTCTTACACATGCAAAATGCAACCCCCAACTGAAATAGCCGATTGCCTACCGTCAACCGTCAAGACTAATTGGGCCTTAAAGCGCAAATGTCAGCAAATCGGGTCTGTAAAAAATGTGAAATCACCTGTGTATGCTTGCCGTGTACTACCTGCCATCGGGCCGTACTTTTCGAAAATGAGTTTGGCCCAACAGTTATAGTAAATGTTGTTCGCTATCGCGAGATCCAATTTTGAATGAAGCCTTGTAAATCCGTCCATGATGAAATGGCAGACAATGCTGAAAAGAAAGAAAAATAAAGTTTAACAAAACTCACGCGTCATCTGTGAAAAAAACCTCTAGATTATTCATTTTTCTTTTACGAGGTTTTCTCTAACTGCTGTGTTTCATTAACAGATCGATGACAGCATACGAAATATTTACCAAATATATTGCACTTTATCAATGACAATAGTAACTAATTTTTCTAAGATATACGAGTAAACGGAATCTTATGTTGGCTTTATACGGCATTCAAATAACCACAAATTGCTTCCAAACTTTGGACTATTTTCTGTAGCCCCCAAGCCATAATTAACATCCCGGTTCAGAAGCGGCCTACAACCTTGCCATCTCGTGACATTTCCAAATTTCTGCTTTCTTATATTAATTAAACATTTTTCTGTAGTTCAGTGTCAGAAAATACCACTTCTGAATATGTACTCTTTAATGCTTTCTTTAGAATAATTCTTCTGATTTATTTCCACCAACTTCCTGTGTACTGTTACAAAAATTCGTTATTGCCCTAAACAAAGACGGATACGAATTCCATTTTATGTTCTGTTTAAATACCTTTTGTGCACAAGTGAACTTTGAGAAAGTGCCTGGAATAGTTGCGATTGCAACTCCTCCACACAAGAATAACGAACCAAAAAAATTATACGATAGTCACTTCACGCAGAAAAAAAGTATGGTTGTGGTGACAATATTCAAAGAGGATAATACAATTGTTGGGTATATGGTTATGGTACAAGAATATTATGATCCTCACAACAATAGTATGATTCAAATACAACCATACTATGAACCTCACAACAATAGTATGATTCACACATAACAATACTATTATCCTCACAAAAAAAGTATGATTTACACATAACCATACTATGATCTCCACAACCATAGTATGATCCTCACAACCTTAGTATGTTTCACATACAACCATATTATGATCCTCACAACCATAGCATGATTCGCATGTAACCATGTTATGATCCCTACAACCATAGTATGATCACACACAATTATACTATGATCTCCAATATAATTTATAAGAATTTGTTTAAGTTGTCGACAATAGAATTGAATTAAAAAAATATTTTAAACAAAATATTAAATTCAAAATAATAGGAGTGATTTATTACACAGTAGAAAAAATAAGTTTAAATAAACGTAAGCGTTTTTAACAAAAAAAATTTCAGTTAAACAAAGCCAAAGCAGCTTGTTTAAAAAAGTACTATTATTGCATCAGATCCGTACCAATAACATTTGTTCTTTAAAGCATATTTAAATGAAGAAAAATTACAATCATACAGTATGATTGCCGTAATCATATAATTGTTAACATAAAACGCAAAACACAATACTTTTGTCGCACCAACCATATTTATATTGTTGCTATAACCATATTTTCATTTTTAAATTTGGCAATAATACTATTGTAACATTTCAACAATATTAATGATGCAGCAATTATACTATTCTCAAAACTAAATGCAGTTAACAATGCTTTTATTACCGTGACCATGTAGTAACCATGTTTTTTCTCTGCGTGTATATAATGGCCTTTTTTAACAACACTTGACTTTTTGCTCAAGGCTTTTGAGTATGCTCAAGGCTTTTGCAGACTTGATAGCTTCTATTATTGCCTTTCTTCTGCTCAAAGAAGAAAGCACATAAAGCTAAATTCATCGGCACCAGGAAAAAACTATGACTTTCAAGACCATTCCACAGCTCACAGACACAAAAAAATTATGAGAAATCTTAAAAATTGTACATCATATTTCACTAACAACAAAACCAAAAAAGGAAAAATTATAAAGAATGTTAGTTTCTGTCCCCACAGAAATCTAGTCTCTTTTACCTTTTTCGTGGCCAAGCGTTGAAAGCACTTCTTTCTTTTACATTAGTTGAAAACATAGTTCATGACTGTTTGTGGCCACCACGCACTAAAAACAAACATTATTATGATGAATATGTGGCCATGTTACCAGCGCCCGAGGAACGTTTGAGGGAAATGGAACAGTAACTGCCACTAATGCATGTCTTACAGTCATAAAAATCAAATATTTCTTACTTTGCAACAAAAACTTCTTTTCAGAGTTCAGCGCATGTTGTGCTAAGAGAAGGAACAGCTGGTTTTTAATGGAAATGGAATTTAAAGTCATTTTTATATTATTTTTCATAATTTAGAAGTAAATTTACAAAATTGTTTCCTTGTAACCCAATCACTGTGAAGGTACAGTCTAATGAGTGTCATTTATTTCATTAAGCACGGAATTAATCCAGTGACTGCGAAATTTTGTTAGCTACTGCTAACAAATAATTTTGACTGGTGAAAGCAATAGTTATATTATCGTCTGTGGAGAGCGCTATCGTGCCATGCCAGAAAATTATTTTTTGCCAGAATTGGATCAGCTTGACATAACACAGCACGCGTTACAATCTATTTACTAAAACGCAAATTCGGTGAATGTGTTATCTAGAGAAGTGGTCGGGTCGAATGTTCACCTCGTTCATGTGATTTAACGCAATTGGATTTCCTTCTATGAGGCCACATCAAGTAAAGTTGTTGGCCAACAAGCCAACAACTTTAGACGAGCTTAGACACAACATCCAACGCGACTAACGTTACGGTCAAAATGTGTTCAAGAGTGGTTAAAAATTGGGCCAAAAGAATAGATCGCTGTACACGGACTCGTAATGACCAATATCGAATTTCATTCATAAAATGTAACATTTGCACTACACCTAGAATATATTTAAATTCTTAGTTTTAAATAAATAAAATTGTAATGTACTTAATGGTAAGCCCTGTACGATACCTAATTTGTTCGAGTTTTCAAATAGCTCATCGCTTCAGCTTATGTGTGAGAGCTCGCATTTTTGTGATGCAAAATGATCCGTCTTCTCTTATTATCTTCCTTCATTTCTTCGAACACTGTTTGCAAATAGATGGTTGTATACCACTCAGAATTGACCGTCCTACGTTCCACTGAATGCACTGTGGCAACATGGCCGGTTATACCAAAAAAAAACGCAATCATTTGCTTCGATGTACTTCTGCCAAAAACGACTTTTGTTGGATTTGGCTCCTCTTGAAAGACCATATATTCGATTGCTGTTTTCTTTCGGTTTCATATGCATAGATCAATGATTCGTCGCCTGTGGCAAAGTTATACACTGCCTTTGAGCTACTGCAGTTATACTTTTTCAATAGCTCTTTGCACCAATCCATACAAGCCTTTTTTGAGCATTCGTAAAATTATGTGGGATCCAAAGAGAACAAATTCTTTTCATGGCCTAATGAACATGCGATATCTTATTGATGCTTGTCATACTAATGCCCAAGGATGCCTCAATCACGGTATGTCAAATGTCGGTCTCGCTTAATCAGTTCACGCACTGCATCGTTGGTTTCTGGCAAAGTGACCGAAGTTGGTCGTCCTTCGCGAAATTCATACTAGAGCGAACGGCGTCCGAGACTGAACACTTGGTGCCAGCGCTTAAGAGTGGTTTTTGATGGTGCTTCTTCCCCGAAACAAGTCGCAACAAGTTGATTTAAAAACTCTTTTCTCGATAAACCGATTTTCGGCGTAATCGTAAAAAGTCATCGCACGAAAATGTTTACGGGATAATTCCATTTTTTGACTGAGATGAATTTTTGAACACACTGTAAACAAAAAAAAAGCAATTCGCTTTCAAATGACAAAAAGTTCTGAGTGAACTTATGCTATAAAATGTCAAAGTTTTCAATGGAAGTTCCCGTTTGCATCTGGGAATACTTGTATTGTCAGAAATATATACAGCCCAATATATAAATAGCAACCCTCGTAACCCTTTTTTTGTCTGATCTGATTTCTGGTTTCTGCCAAATTTTATTAAGATGGATTGAGTTTATGTGTGGTAGCCATAAATAATTTTTAGCCGATTTTTTCAAAGTCAACAGCCGCTGCCCTTTTGCCCAAAAAACTTATTTCTGCAAAATTTTATAAAGATTGGGTTTAGAGCTTCTAGATTTTGAAATAAAAAATTGAATGAACTTGTTTGTGGGTGCCATATCTAAATCCAAACCAATTTTCTCCAATTTAAAAAGCGTCCGTCATTGGCCCAAGAAACTTACTTGTACCAAATTTCATCAATGTTTATGGACAGCAGATGGACGGATAGCCATATATAATTAAATCGCATTAACTGGCGTTTCTGAGTCTACCCTTAAAAGTGGTCATAGCTCAAAACCTAGTTACGTTTGCCGTTCGTGAAATTCTCTGATTTTAAAATAAACAACAAAAATTCCGAATACCGAAAATCCCGACAACAAAACGGGTAAACCGCCACGTCAGGTATTGTCTATTTTTGAGAAATCGACTTACTTATAGACATAAAAACCGGAATGTTGTTTTAAGTTTTGGACATTGTAGTCCCACAGCTTTAGAAGCCCAAAATCAAACCAGACCATTTAAGCAACAAATGATTATGATGAATCTGGGTCATATAGGTACATTACTTCGTATAACCCCTATTTTGTAAACTGAAGCTTAGTAGCCACAAATATAACCGGATCGCTCTTAAACTCTATTGTGCATGATCAGCATTTTTTTCTGATTTAAATAGCCCATTTCTATCCGCTTTTTCGAAGACCTTCCTTTCGAGTTCCTCCCTAACCGAGGTTCTTTCGCTCTAGGAACCATAAATTCGATCATGCTCAAACTCCACATGTTACGTTTTGAGCAACTACAGCTTATAACAAAGGAGGCGCAAAAAGTTTTGGATAACAGAGTGGTGACTGTTATCTCATGGATGATCTTGTCCGTTAAACTTTGTTTTGATATACTTATAAATACAAAGTGGAGCAAATTAATGATAAAATTTTGTTTTTAAATAACTTTTTTTACTAAATAAAATTGAAATCTTCGGTCATTTACAAGAGGTATATAACCAAATTGTACCTATTTATATACCCTTAACCACTCTGTGGAACAGGGTAATATACGTTATTTTCATATCAAATAGTTGTAACTACCAAAAATATTTGTACCGATCGTCTCAGAAACACTAATTGGACGTTCGTCCATCTAAAGTTTGTAATCAACCGACAGGACGCAATTATTTTCCGAAAAGTCATGAAAATTAGCAAAAGTATTTTTTTGGATCAAGAACGGACGCTAATGAATTTGAAGAAAATCGGTTCAGATTTAGATATAGCTTCCAAATATGTTATTATCCGATTTTTCTTCTCGAGCCATAGAAGCCACAATTTACATCCAATCTTGATAAAACGTAGCACGAGTAAGGTTTTGGGCCCTGGAAAAATTTTATTGACTTTAAAGAAAATCGGTTCAGATTAAGATATAGCTTCCATACATATATATTCACCCGATTTTATATCTTTAGCTCTGAATGCCACATTTTACATTCAATCTTGACGAAATTTGGCACACATTAGTTTTTGGACCAAGAAGAAAGTAATTGAAACTGAAAGCCACATAAATCATCCAATCTAGATGAAATTAGGCACTAGTCAGTTTTTTACCTAGAACCGAAGCTATGGAAATTGAAGAAAATCGTTTTACATTGAGATACAACTCCCACACATATACTCAAGTGGGCCAAAAAAACCAATTATCAGTAGCCTTTTCTGAGCATCCAGAACTGAAGGATATAATATAGTCGGCCACGCCAAAATTTAGCTTTTTTTTGGTAGATAAGATTTAACTAATTTATTTGTTGTGTTGGAACCAGCGGTAAAAAACACTGTTCATTTAAAGATAAACGTATTGGTAGCAAAAACAGAAGTAATTTCTTAAGGAATCAACAAATTTCATTTTTCATATGATTTTTAGTTGACTCTTTTGCATATTCACTTGTACAGGGTCACAAAGTTAAAAGCAACTGAAAAAGATAAAACATAAAGATTACGAAATTAGTGCAAACACTCTAAACAGCACTGTCATTAAAAAAGTGGCCACCGATATCTTAGATGGTTGCGATTGACAAACTATGTCAACCAGCGAATTAAAAATACTCACCGTGGTGACTAAAGAAGCTGTAATGAGAAGAAAAATCGTCCTTACACATCATAGTTTTTATTTGTATCGCCTGAATGACAATTTTTAAAGCAGATTTTGTCTATTTTCCTCATTGAATTACATTTTGTCAGCCCTGACTACTATTGTTGCGCAAACCTTCACCTGCATTTGGAAAACATTTCATTAATTCAAGTGTACTTAAAGGGTGTGCTAAACTATGCAAAAAGCCAGTAAACGAACAATAGCCATGTTTTTTCAAGTGGTATTACCATGATGTTAATGTGTAGCACGTGTTTAAGTAGTTGTCTAGACGGCTGCAAGAATCATCGCCAGTTCACACAAAAAAGTAATAACAAAAGTTTACCAAACTCAATTGCAAAATTATTGTAACTCAAAGCTACCGCTAGTGGCGTTGGCTCAAAACTATGCTATGGAAATTACGAAACCTTGTAATGCCCCTAAAAATATGCTTTGCTTTTCAGAAACACTCTGTTAAACAACTCCGAAATAGAAAATAGTCAGAAAGTTTGCATGTTCAACATAATTAACTATATAGAGATTTAATTTTGAGTAACAAATAACTAAACTTGACGAAAGGAAGCATGCCCCATTTGGCCAAGAAATAGAGAGAAAAAACAACTAAAAAGGACGAAGTTTTTGAAATAAATCAAAAAATGTTCATTATACAGGGTGGGGGTAGCCATGGGGTTTAAAAACTAAATAACTTTTTCGTTTGTAATTTTTTTTTTTATTTTTTTTCAGATTGGGACAAAATTAAGCACTAGGAGGAAGGAAATTTTCTCGCCTTTCAAGCTGCGTACCTAGTTCTTAAAACGTATTAAACAAAAAGTAAGTGATTCGTATTTTGGTACCAAACATATGTTTAGCTCATTTGTTTTATTTCTGTCTGTTGCTTTTACACACTGAACAGGCATTAAACCGGCTCAAGACCTCTTGTTCTATATTTAAATAGAAGACAAGTTTTTAACAAAATGGCAAAGTGACATTGATTTTCGTGGCTGCACACTACTTTTATCATGATTTCGGGTCCGTGACAACCCTCTTCAGAAAGCCTTGCTGCAATTGTTGAAAGTAAACCGAACTCTATAAGGCCAGGCTCTCCCCAAACGAATGACAACTACTGTTGTAAACCTTACTTTTCAAGTTTTCTTCACACGATTGCCCACGAAAATACAAATCACTCTTGCCACCTCTAAAGAGACTCCACATCGAGAGCCATCAATAGATTTCTTTTACAAGAGAATCGATTTCTTTTACAAGAGAATAAATAATGGAGAGATTCAAAACTGAACAAAGAACCCGAATAATAGATTTTTATTATTTAAATCAGCGATCAATTATTTTAAAGCAAACGCATGAGTAAAGAACCTCATTTGCATTTGAATGGCTTTGCAGAACTGTAGGTTCTGAAAATCCAAGAGCCATTCATAAACGCCAATTGCACCCCATTAGGTGTACACCTCTACAAAATTTCATTGGGCTTTACTTCTTTGAGAATGAAGATGGAAGTGCTGTAACCGTAAATGGAGAGCGGTATCAGTTTATGATAGAACATTTTTCACGTCTTGCTCTTGAAAACGGACCTGAGATGTGGTTTCAGCAGGGCGGAGCCTCTGCGCACACTGCCCGAGACACAATGGCACTTTTAAGTCAAATTTGTGGAGAGCGAAAAATTTCCAGTATTTCGGAAATTATTTGGCCAGCGCGATTAATAAATTTGTCAGCACCCGAATATTTTCTTTTGGGTTATTTGAAGGATCGAAAATATGTTAACAAGCCCGAGACAATCCTTCAACTCAAGGCCAACATTGCTGCAGAAATTCGAACGCTACAGCCACAAATTTTAAAAGATGTTATGGAAAATGCTCTAAAAGGAGCCCACCATTGCGAAGCTGAAAAAGGTCATTTAAGTGACATAATTTTTTATACTTAGTGTAAAAAAATTTCCATTTTGTATATTTTATAATCTGAGAAAAAAAATTAATAAACGAAAAAGTAATTAAAGTTTTTAACACCATGGTAACTTTTGGCCCAACCTGTACCATCGGAAAGAGCATTTAATTATTTATAGCTGGTATTGGTAGGGGGTGCTCAAGAAACGAAACGCTCAAAGTTTTCCAAAAGAATGCGGAAATGAAGAACACCGAGAAAAAAACTTTCCTGAAGTTTTCCTAAAAAAATCAAGATAATGTTAACGCAGTAAAGAAATACATGCCGTATAAGGCATCTGTCCTTCAGGCAAACACACAAAAAAGTGTTGAAAATTGACAGTTGCTAAAAAACTCTTAACTAACAAAGTGAATTAGCCAAATGCTCTGCGTACCAAAATAAAGGCTACAAAACGGGAAAGGGAAAACATGGTACATCTAAAGGCTTTCAATGTAATTAACCCGTGCCGATTACTGGCGACCATTTTAAGTCCCCTTCTCAAGAATTTTTTTGTGATACACATCAATGATTTCGCTAAGCAGCTCCGTAAATGTGTCATTAATTACAGCCAATTAACGATGTTATGCGAATAAGTGTCAGAGAATGTTTTTAAATACAGCCACAAAGTGAAATGTATTAACGCTTTGGGGAGTTTCATGAATACATGGTATTTCTTATAAGTGGACCACGGTATGTATGATTGATATAAATTCAGAGGTAAACGGGAAAAATGCAATGTTCAGTTGTGTAAGGGATATAGAGAAAATTGCAAATTTTTAGAAAGCAAAACATTGATTTTTCATACTTAACCATTTTGCTATATACCTCAATAGCGTTAGTCTGTAGCCGGATCTTAAAATTGTTTCAACTTTCATCATGGAGTGGTCAGATAATGAGAACCGTATCGCTGTAATAGCGCTTTTCAAGTATGAAATAAAAACGCTATAATTACCGATACATAAAACTGTTTAGGGAGACTGGAGATGTAAAAGACCGCCACCGCATGTCATCAAAGCCGTTAAATCAAGAATTCACAGAAATCCGCTCCGAAAACAGAAAATCATGGCCCGTGAGATGAATATCACGCAAAAAGCCATGAGTCGAATCTTAAAAAAGACTTGGGTCTTTCAAACGACGCATCGGACATACATTGACTGCAGCTTTTAAAAAAAATAGGATTGAAAAATGCAAACGACTTTTGGTGAAGCATAACTTGCACAGAAAAATGTTGTTCACCGATGAAATATTTTTACCTTTCAGGAAAAATTTAACAAGCAAAATGACAGAGTGTATGCGCGGTCGTCTAAGGAAGCATCTGAACTGATCCCAAGGGTGGAAAAGGGTCATCACCCAGCTTCAGTCATAGTTTGGTGGGGTGTCTCTTACGATGGGGTCACTGACCTGCATTTCTGCGAACAAGGAGTCAAAACATCGGTCAAAGTTTACCAAGAAACCGTTTTGGAAGTTTTGTGAAGCCTCTTAACAATTCCCTGTTCCGAAACCATGCATGGACTTTCCAGAAGGATTCTGCGCTGGCCTATAAGGCTAATACGTTCTAGGCCTGGCTTCGAAACACTTTGCCAGCGCTCATTTCCTCTGAAGAATTGCCCTCAGGCAGTCCAAATTTGAGCCCATTGGATTACAAATTGTGGACGATTTTAGAGGACAAGGTTTGTCACAAAAGATACCCCATTATTGGATCTCTTAAGACTGCTTTGGTTCGAGCTGTGGCCAATTTTCCAATGGACGAGGTTCGTGCAGCTATTGACGATTGGCCAGTGCGACATAAGGCGTGTGTAAGGGCAAAAGGCGGACATTTCGAATAAGTAGATTCTTTTTGGATACAATATACATCAATAAATATTTTACAAAATAATTGGTCCAAAAACATTCAATACTTTTTATTTTACAGCATAAAACGTGTGTAGCAGTATTTATGTCCCTACTAAGTAAATAAAAATAAACATACACAACTTGTTATAGTCCCTAAAACAGAAAATCTATGCATATGAGAAATTGTACGATGCCTAATCAACAATTCCGCGACTTTTCGAAAAAAAAACAAAAGTTTTTTTTGCAAAAAAAATGCACTTGTCAACATTATCTCCTTTTAGCTTAATATACTTAGCCCAACATATCGTCATTTTTTGTATTACCTTCAAAAAAATAGGATTTTTCAAGGTCCATACTATAGACATTTGTTTAATCAATAACACAGCGTAACAAAAAAGAACAAAGTCAAAATACCTGGGATGTGATATTCTTCTTCTTAGAGATCTTGCTGAGTAGAACGAGAAACCGGTTTTGCAATTTCCCAAACACCTACGAAATCTTGGTAAAAAAGCGGGTTTTCGGATCTTACGCACTTATACTCCAGTAACTTAGTTAAATATCAATTGATTATAAGTTTTTCGGCTTATCTGGAAAGAAGAAACTGTGGCCTTTCGAATACTGTATACACTTTTAAAATCACACTGAAAAAACCTGTGTATTATTCCAGCAAACTCATTTTTTTTTTAAATTTGTTTGTAATTTTTTAACTTTGGATGCATTTTTACACAGAATTTTTTAAAAGGAAGCGAACAATTTTTGGACTGAATAATAAAAAGAGTGTTCTTACGAATACAATTCGGTGTCATTTTGTAAAATCAGTTAGAAACTGATTATGTTATTCAACTTTTATTAAAACAACATTTTTTGAAAAAATATAATTATTGGCAATACTACTTAGAAATGTTTTTTTAACTTTTTAATTGAACATCATCAGTATTCCGTTTGTCATGTCACATATTGTTTTTGTTCGTTTGTTTGATTTATCACTTCAATCGTTCTTAAAAATTCAGTCGCTGGTATGAGCCAGAATTACTTACAATCGGTTGATATTCAACCAAGTTACTGGCATATAGACTGTAAGATCCGAAAAAACCGGTTTTTTATCTGTAAGTCCAGATTTAGGAGGTGTTTGGGAAATTTTAAATCCGGTTCCTTGTTGTACTCAGCAAGATCTACACAAATTAATATTATTTCTCAGCTATTTTTTCTCTGTCACACTGTGTAACTTCATCGTTTGGGCTGAACCTTTTTCCACCGAACCATTTGGTTAGGTTTGGAAATAGTAAATGGCCACTGGTGGCTAAATCCGGACAATATTGCGGATGAGCTGCCAATTCGTAACCCAATTAATGCAATTTTGCCATTGAGACAGCACACGTGTGAAATGGTAACTGCGGCTCGGATCATGCAGAAAGATTTCTTAAACACAACTGATCATGTGAAATCGAAACCACACTGCCATGTGATATGCAAATGGCATCAACAATTTCATGCAGTTTTACTATCCGATCGGCCAACACCATATCGTGGATTTTTTCGACATTATCGGGTGTATTGACCTCGATTGGCCTTCCAAAACGTTCATCGTCATTTGTACTAGTGCGACCACAACGAAAGTCAGTAAACCACTTTTTTACCATTGAAATCGATGGTGCCGAGTCCCCATAGCTTTTCCTTGGTTTGAGTGACGCAAAAAATAATGTTAAATGAACACCCGAAATTTACTTTTTTTCATCTTTAACAAAATCCACGAGTTTGTATTTTTTCAACTGCTGTTAAACACAAACTAAATGACGGAACTCTCTCAAAATTTGACAGTTGTCTATTAATATAACTACTAGGGAATTTGAAAATGTTACGGAATTATTGATCTGCCCTCTATATGCAAAGTCTAATCAATAGACACATTTTCCTCAAAAATATGTATTTGCTCATTTATTTCTACTATTTTGTCCCCTTCAAAGTATTCCCACTCAGATATAATACACTTGCTCCAGCGTTTTTTCTAATCTTTACAGCAGTACTGATATGGCCTTTTTTCGCCGTAAAACTCCGTGCTTTCATTGGTCTCTTCAATTTTGGAAACAGGTAAAAAACGCGGGGGGCCAAATCAGGTGAATACGGAGGGTGTAACATGATTACGGAATTCATATCTTCCAAAAAATTACTAACAAGCAATGACGAGTGGGCAGCAATTTTAGATCGAACTTTTGCTGTCATAAAAATTTCGGAAAATTTTATGGAGTTACCAACCGATATGCCGATATTCTCTCTAACTTCTCTAATAGTGCTTCGACGATTATCCATAACAATTTTTGCACTTTCCCAACATTTTTATCGTTTTTTATGTGAAGGATTTTTAGCTTTCTTTGAAAAGCTTGTACCACTTGTTAACATTTTTCTAGCTCAACGTACAATCACCATATGCCACACACAACATTACAAGTTTCCGCAGCAAAAAAATCGAGGAACAAGCGATATTATCTTTTTTAGCAAAAAATTGATTTTTTTTCAGACCCAAACGTCCGGTTTTTCGGCAAGGTTGAAAGTCATAGTTTAAATTAAAATTAAGGTCTTTTTAGAAGAATATCCGAAAAAATGGCAAGAAATTCAATGATCTCTAAAGTTTGGCTAAAGTTGGAGTATTTGGAGTATGATTGATATTAATTACACTACTCAACAAAATGAAAAAAATTTCATGTACTCCGGATGCGATAATTTTTTCTGTGTAGATAACCTTGACATGAGCTCGAAAAACGCAATAAAAAATTTTTTTTTCGTTTGGTTTTTGTTTTATTTTTTTTTTTTTAAATTTTAAAAATTTTTTTTTGCTTAATTTGTTTCGTCCGGCATAACTCGGGAACCACTAGCCCGATTTAATTGAATTAAATTTTAAAAAATTTAAAATTACAATTCCCTTAATCTGTTCATATATTGTTTTCCTATACAAGCAACAGTTTCCATGTTAAAAATGAATATATAAAGGAAAAAACTTATTTTTTGACTAAAGATTTAAATTTTTTTTTTTTAAAAATCCATAAAAAATCCAAAAGTCACATAACCTATGAGCAAAATGAGACAAAGATCATGAAAATCGATGCACGCGTTTCGCTCGGGCTAGTGGTTCCCGAGTTATGCCGGACGAAACAAATTAACCAAAAAAAAATTTTTAAAATTTAAAAAAAAAAAATAAAACAAAAACCAAACGAAAAAAAAAAAATTTATTGCGTTTTTCGAGCTCATGTCAAGGTTATCTACACAGAAAAAATTATCGCATCCCGAGTACATTTTGACTGTTGACTAGTGTTATTGAATATGCTAAGAAAACGGACTGTAGGCAGTAATGAAAGTTACAAAGGACTTTCGATCGCGAAGGTTATGAAGATTTACCACGCCTTTAAAATTTTGCCTGTTTCCACTGCTTTCTTTGAAAAGCTTGTACCACCTGTTAACATTTTTCTAGCTCAAAGTACATGTCAAACATAAAATTTATCAATTCCACTTCACCAATTTATTAAAGTTATTTTGCACTGTTTTATTTGCGCTTCTGTAACTTACTTTTTAATTATGCCGCGAATAATAAACGAGCTTTCAAGAAGCAACTTTTAACTTTTATTTTAAATTCTAGTATACTAAAAACAACAAATCCAATTTTTTCTCATCGCGCTTTCTTCTCTTGTTTTCTTTTCTTTCTAATATATTAATTTGCATATCTTATTGATAAAACTTTTTCAATTTTCCCATTCTTACCACGTTATGATATTATTAACTTATTACAAGGCCTCTAAATGATATCAATTTCTTCAAACCCTCCAAGAAAAAATGTAGCTTTGAAAGTAATATTCGAAAGCGAAAATCGAGATCCTAATACCGCAATGAAACTAAATTGGTCGAAACAATAACTACAACAGTCAGAAAACTTTGCTACTTTGTATTACCTCTTGTTAGAGCAAACTGTCACATAAGGCAAACTTTCTTTTCGTTCAACCGTCCCCATATCATCCTGTGTTTTTCTCATACTATTTTTTCTTTTGCCACTTCTCGACTATGGGATAATTTTCAACAAAGTGTGAAGATAGTGACTATTTTCGAATGACACGAGTAATAAGAAAAGAATGTAAAGCTGTTACTGACTTATCCTTAGAGATTTTTTATATCCGCTAGATATAGATTGTCATGTCAAGACACTGTATATGACTGGAGAAAAAAAAACGAAGAATGTCATGTCACAACGAATGTGGGAGTCAAACTCATTTGATTATATGCCAAAAGAAATTACCGCTAAAGGAGGATAACAGCAGGACTAGTAAAAACGAAAGAAAAAACAGACGGACCAAACAGAAGACAGTGGCGACAAAAAGTTAGAAAAGCCATTTAGCGACATTATCTTTTTTAGCAAAAAATTGATTTTTTTTCAGACCCAAACGTCCGGTTTTTCGGCAAGGTTGAAAGTCATAGTTTAAATTAAAATTTAGATATTTTTAGAAGAATATCCGAAAACATGGCAAGAAATTCAATGATCACTAAAGTTTGGTTAAAGTTGGAGAACTTGGCGTATGATTTATATTAATTATTGAATATGCTAAGAAAACGGACTGTAGGCAGTAATGAAAGATACAAAGGAATTTCGATCGCGAAGGTTATGAAAATCAATGTCACTTTGCCATTTGGTTAAAAACTTGTCTTCTATTTATATATAGAAGCAAGAGACCTTGAGCCGGTTAATCCCTGTTCAATGTGTAAAAGCAACAGACCGAAATAAAACAAATGAGCCAAACATACGTACATGCACGGCACACAAGTAGGCATAGTCAACTATACTCTTTTTACAGCACACACACGTTGTAAAAGAAATCTATTGTTGGCTCTCGATGTGGAGTCTCTTTAGAGGTGGCAAGAGTGAGTTGTATTTTCGTGGGCAATTGTGTGAAGAAAACTTGAAAAGTAAGGTTTAAAACAGTAGTTCTCATTCGTTTGGGGAGAGCCTGGCCTTATAGAGTTCGGTTTTACTTTCAACAATTGCAGCAAAGCTTTCTCAAGAGGGTTTGTCACGGACCCGAAGTCGTGATAAAATCAGTGTGCAGCCACGAAAATCAATGTCACTTTGCCATTTTGTTAAAAACTTGTCTTCTATTTAAATATAGAAGCAAGAGGTCTTGAGCCGGTTAATCCCTGTTCAATGTGTTTTACAACGCTTTTAAAATGTATCCTGCTTTCACTGCGACATTTAGCAGTTTCAAGAATAAGCTTCAACAGGACAAAGTGTGGCACATTAAGACTCATCTTTACGGACTCTTGGTCAATGCTAATAGAAGTAAAAATATCCAAAACCAATATTGAACTCTGGTAAAATTGGACCATAAAGATCTTTATTATCCTGAAGGTCACATGCAAAGGCTCCTTCCGATCGGAAGAGAAGCTTTGCCACAAGCGGCATTTTACATCTAATCTTGATCAACAGCATTTTTTAAATGTTAATGTTGATATCGCCCTTAACCAAGTTCGATTAAGTTGTCTACGACTATACGCCATTCAAATGTAGCCTGTATCCACAGCGACATTTCCTTAGCAGTTTCAAGGATAAGCTTCAACAGGAAAAAGTGTGGCACATTAACAAATGATCCAAAAAGTGGCCCTCGATTTTGACCGTTGCACTCTTCTTAACTCCTATTCTTACAAATATTAATAACCTTGGGAAGAGTGTGAATATCGCTAAGAGCAAAATCAGTTTTATGTCTACAAAAATGATTTAGAGCCCACATATGTTTAGACTTAATCTGTTTCATGACTTTTCATGTCATTTGAACCAAGTCCGCTTAAATTTCTAGTTCATAAAATATATTTCAAACCAATATTGAACTCTGGTATCATATACGACGGCATATAAATAATTCAGTGCTTTTCGAACTTTCCTCGTGGTTATATGAAAAGCAACACTGCTCATCAAGTACTATCTGTTAATAGACTTCTGTCACATTTTGAGAGCGTTCCGTCATTTAGTTTGTGTTTGACAGCGGTTCAAAACATACAACTTCGTGGATTTTGCTAAAAATGGAAGAAGTGATTTTCGAGTGCTCAATAAATATAATTTTTTGCGGAAAAAAGTCAACGAAACCAAGGAAAAGCTTGATAAATCTATGGAGACTCTGCACCATCGATTTCAATGGTAAAAAGGTGGTTTACTGATTTTCGATGTGGTCCCACAAGTACAAATACCGCTGAACGTTCTGGGCGGCCAATTGATGTCAATACACCCGCGAATGTCGACAAAAATTAACGATATCGTGTTGGCCGATCAAAGAGTAAAAGTACGTGAGATTTTTGTTTCCATACGCATTTCATATGTCAGTTTGGTTTCGATTTTACATGATCAGTGGGTTTAATAAAGCTGTCTGCAAGAAGTCTCTCAATTGACCATAACCGGAATCGTGTGACAACTTCAAAGGATTGTTCGAAGTACCTCATCTGCCATATTCTCGGGATTTAGCCCCCAGTGGCTATTTTCTATTTCCAAACCTAAAGAAATGGCTGTGTGAAAAGAGATCCAGCTCCAACGATGAAACTATTGATCAAACAAATGCCTATTTTATGGACCTCAACAAAACCTGTTATTTGGAAGGAATACAAAAATTAAATTGGAGAAACGTTGGGTAAAAGGTGATTATGTTGAAAACTATTTTGTTTTGCAGAAACAACTGTATTTTATTAAAAAAGTCACAGAATTATTGTTATGCCCTCGTCAATCCACATTATCCATGCAAAGATTTCTTCATATAGGAAGGAATGAATTATATTGATCTTGCTGAAATTACGGAGAGTGCGTGATGCTCGACCTTCAACTAACCCCGACAACAAGGGGCGATATGGGTCACTCCTTTTCGTATAGCTTCTATTAAAAACGTCTTTCCAAATTTCACACGTTGCCGGTCTAACATTCACATTTGAAATCAGATCACGGCTTAATGCCATGTACAATTGATGACTCTTCTCTACTTCATAAGTCTATATTCCTCTAGTCGACATTCAAATTCTGTAGGCTTTTTTACATGAGTAAACAAGTGTTCGTACAGTTCTGAATTGATGGTATATATACTTACTATTCTTGATTTTTTTCTTAACTTCGTAATTTGAAAAGGAGGAAGGTAATGTCCTTGCTTCTCTTACTAATTCCGATCAATGAATATTTGTAGAGTCTTTTTCGCCCTTTATGTCGCTTTAATATCAGCACCAAAACGGAGCATTGGAGTTGAATCCACCAGTTTAGTGAGCATGACTCTCCATGTGGCCAGGGGTTTTGATAGAGGCTGGAATGGTCTAACCACCTTAACGTCAAGTTTTTTGACCAATTTAATTTGACATTTGTTTCGAAGAAGTTCACAACTGAGCACGGGGTTAAGATTGTTGAAGAATGTTTAGCTCGTTTGTTTTATTTCGGTCTGTTGCTTTTACACATTGAACAGGGATTGACCGGCTGGCGGCAAGAGTTAGTTGTATTTTCGTGGGCAATTGTGTGAAGAAAACTTGAAAAGTAAGGTTTGCAACAGTAGTTCTCATTCGACTGGGGAGAGCCTGGCCTTATGGAGTTCGGTTTTACTTTCAACAATTGCAGCAAGGCTTTCTGAAGAGGGTTGCCACGGACCCGAAATCATGATAAAAGTAGTGTGCACACGCAGAGAAAAAACGAGGTTACTACATGGTCACGGCAATAATAATATGTTCTCCACAACAAAAGTATGTTCGTCGCAACCATAGCGTTGTTAACTGAATTTATTTTTGACAATAGTATAATTGCTGCAATATTAATATTGTTGAAATGCAACAATAGTACTATTGCCAAATTTAAAAATGAAAATATGGTTATAGCAACAATATAAATATGGTAAGTGCGACAAAAGTATTGTATTTTGCGTTTTATGTTAACAATGATATGATTACGGCAATCACACTGTATGATTGTAACTTTTCTTCATTTAAATATTCTTTTTAAAGAAATGTTATTGGTACGGATCTAATGCAATAATTTGTTTATCTGAAATATTTTTAATAAAAACACTTACGTTTATTTAAACTTATTTTTTCTGCTGTGAAATAAATCACTCCTAATATTTTGAATTTAATGTATTTTTGAATAATTTTTATAATTCAAATCTATTGTTGACAACTAAAACCAATTTTAATAATGGAGATAAAACTATTGTCGACTACTCAAACAAATTCGATTAAATAATATTGGGGATCATAGTTTAATTGTGTGTGATCATACTATGGTTGTTGGGATCATAACATGGTTGCAGGTGAATCATACTATGGTTGTGAGAACCATACTATGGTTGTATATGAAATATACTATGGTTGTGAGGATCATACTATGGTTGTGGAGATCATAGTATGGTTGAGTGTGAATCATACTATGGTTGTGGGGTTCATAGTATTGGTTATGTGTGAATCATACTATTGTTGTGAGGATCATAGTATGGTTGTATTTGCATCATACTATTGTTGTGAGGACCATAATATTGTTGTAACACAACCATATACCCAACAATAGTATTATCCTCTTCGAATACTTTTTTTCTGCGTGCAGCCAGGAAAGGCAATGTCACTTTGCCATTTTGTTAAAAACTTGCTTTCTATTTAAATATAGAAGCAAGAGGCCTTGAGCCGGTCAATCCCTGTACAATTGTTGAAGAATTTTAAAAAATGGAAGTTCATATCAAAATGAATTTCGTGATTTTAAAAGACTCCGCCGCTTTTCTATGCTTTTTACGTAGCATTCCAAAGTTTTTTAGCGCTAGCATGTGTTTTGTATAAACTTCATAAATCTTGCTCTGGACTACCCCACTACGAACATTTTGCACTACATTTTGCTAAAATTGAAACGTAAAATTGAACAGTTTCCCTTTAAGTAGATTTATGTGATAACCTAGATACTTGCAAATTAAACAACATTCACCCTTCACTTGTATGCTTTCTAAGAAGGCGTTCGTGTACGCTTTGTAACGAATGAAATAACTACACAATTTCCGAAAGACATATTTTCTAGTACTTCCTTTCGTTTACAATATGCCGTAGAGCTGGCCCAAGTACAGAAAATGCGATAAAAATCTTAACCAAAAAATCAATAGAAAAAGTTTGAAGGAGGAAAAAATTTGAAGAAGAAACATTTTCCGTTCGCACTCATTCCAATAAAGCATAAATTATCAGGCAATTTTAGAATGATATCGGTAATGTATGCAAATGGCCATGTACTGCTATGTACATGGGCGTGCACGTATGTATATTTGTAGACATATTCACGATAAAACCATACATACAGTGGTGGTCCAACAATTAGGGATACATTTAAAATTTTAAATTCTTCAATTAAATTTTTTTTTTTATTTTTCACCAAAGTTTGTTTTCGAGCGTATTGTAAATAGAAGCCCTAAATTGAAGCTGTACTCGACCCTCGGTATACTTTAAAGAGCATTAAGCACTGTGGAGGCAATATTATGGAATGTATCAACACTTGCATTGGGTGATCCATTTATAGGTATTTTTTCAGAACAAAAAAATATAAAAATTTAAATTAAAGGTGGAATCTTTATTGGTAATTTGAAAGGACATTTTATAGCATTTATTTATTCAAAAAAATTCCTTCCAATGTTGGAAACTGTATTATGAAAATGAGCGTTCGGCGAGAAACAGGAAGATCCGCTGGTTTGACCAAAATTTTGTTCAGTGATTAGGCCTATTTCTGGCTCAACGACAAAGTTAATAAACAAAATTGCCGCATTTGGCTGAAAAGCAACAAGAAGAGGTTCAAGAGATGCAATTATACCCAGACAAAATCCCGGTTTGGTGCGGTTTATATGCTGGTGGAATCATAGGTGCATATTTTTTCAAAAATCATGATGGCCGGAACGTAACCGTGAATGGTGGTCGCTATCGCGCCATGATATCGATCTTTATGCTACCTGAAATTGAAGCCCGTATTCTTGACGACACTTGGTTTCAACAGGACGGTGCCACTTTCCATACAGCTGCTCAAACAATGGATCTCTTGAGAGTCATTTCGAAAAGGTTTGGACAGGTGAGTTGGCTCCATAGTTCGAGTGATATCACACCTTTAGACATTTTTCTTTGAGGTTACGTAAAGTCTAAAGTCTATGCTGACAAACTAGCTACGATTCAGGTTTTGGAAGCCAACATTTCG
Source organism: Hydrotaea diabolus (assembly GCA_963513945.1). Classification (NCBI taxonomy): domain Eukaryota; kingdom Metazoa; phylum Arthropoda; class Insecta; order Diptera; family Muscidae; genus Hydrotaea; species Hydrotaea diabolus. Next base: position 14,096,808 of record OY740717.1, on the reverse strand, counting down.
CGTGTCATTAAAGCCATACCGGTCGAAATGCTCGAACGAGTCATCCAAAATTGGACCTTTAGAATGGAAACCCTAGGGCGTAGTTGCTGCCAACATTTGAAGGAAATTATAATCAAAAAATAATTGCCATAAAATGGGCTTTTAAATTATCAATAAAGATTCCACTATTGATTTGAATTTTTATATATTTTTTTTTTGTTTTGAAAAAATACCTCTAGATTCATTCGTTTTTATTCGGGCTAAAGATCCAAAGCATATTGCTAGGAGCGTTAAAGCATCGTTTTCTGCCGAAAACAAAAATGTTTTGGATCGGTCTGCTCAGACCCCGATTTACCCAATTGAAAATCTCTGGGCAGATGTTGAGAGAGCTCTGGAGGAAAAAATCAACCGAAATGCAGACGAGTTATTCCAAATATTCAAGAAAAATGGCAGAATATCTCCCACGAACGATGTCAAAAGTTAAGTGAGAGCAAGGCAGTACTTGCGTCAAAGGATTACCCAACTAAATATTAAAGTTAAGTCAGTTTTAAGAACCAAACAAAGTTACGTTATTTATAATTTTATTGATTTAATATCTGAAAAAATATAAGTGTCCTTAATTTGCTGTCCAAGCCAAAATCGAAAAGAATGATTGCTTTTTATATTAAAACTGAAACACTTTTTTTCTATTTTTTTTTAAAGTTTGTGTTTTCAAATATAACAATCACAAGTACTTCAGAAAAATAGTAAATTTTATTAATTAAATCATCAATTTTTTATAATTAAAAACGGTGTCCCTAATTTAATGGCCACCACTGTATATGTGGGTCTTTCAAAACGAGTATGTTTTCTGTGACAACGTATACGACCCAACCAAGAAAAGCTTTTTGGGCACATTTCTTCCTTATTTCTAAATTGTTGAATACTTGTCGTAGATTCTATATGAAATTAGAAAACATGCAAATTTTCGGGTGCTAAAATACGAGAATAATCACTTTTTACACAATTTGATACAAAGCAAAATTTGTGGTACAATCATAAATTACGTTTTGTAACAGAGAAATGAAAACAAAACGTGAACAATTCATAACTTCGGCCGGTCAAAGCTTTTATACTCTCCACCATGGATGGCGTTGTAGTAAGGCATTGAAAGGAATAGGGGTATTTGGTTGTTGGAGTTGGGTTCATGTTTGCCACAACTAAATTTTCGGGGTCGTATAACCCGTTATCCTGTTATCCTAAAATGGTCCGAATGGAATATTGGGAGCCAGTATAGTTGGGCCTTAAATTAAGACCAAATTTTAATATAACACGTGACCCATTTCGAGGTTCCCCACTTTTGTAAAGAAAAAACCACAGAAAATTCAAATTGAATGGGGAATGTTTATTATGAAGAGTTAACACATGAAATCTAAGTTGCCATTGAAGAGATTTACTCGAAACATTCGAAAATGTACTGGAAAATTGGGTTGATCGGATGAGGTATTGCCGAGCCGGTTGTGGTAGGCATATGAATAATATTGAGATCCATAATTGAATGACAAAGTTCAACCTTTCCAATAAAATTAGAAATTTGCACAACTTAGCAGTCTTTTTAGTTACAGCCAAATCAAATTTAAAATGTTAAATCGCCCACCCTGTATATATCAACAAATATCGCCATATCGTTATCAGTTCAAGAAGCCTTTCATAAAGCCTTTCAAAGTTCAGGGTTGTTTGGATGGGACCACGCCCTTTTGCTAAATATAACTACAATATATTCTATTATTACTAGCTTATCATTGATTTCTTTATATCAAAACGACCAGTCTATTACGTTCGACCAAATTGCGATTATTTTAAGAGCGCGTGGCACAGCCAACTTTTCTTTCAGGATGTGATTTGATCCCTGCCAAAATCATGTGTTCCAAATATTGTCGTAATATCTCTAAAAGTTCATGAGATATGGTGGTTTTATACCACACTGAGAGAAAGGTAGTTACAAACCGGCAACGATTTGTAACTACCAAGAATATTTGAGTTAGACCCACCTTTAAGTATACCAATCGACGTATAATCACCTGCTGATTTCATTTAACGATATCTGTCCTCCGTCTGTCCATCTAAAGCTTATAAACAAACTACAGCTCGCAATTTTTGTCTGATTTCGATAAAAATTTGGCAGAAGTAAGTTTTAGAACCAAGGACGAATGCTATTGAAATTCAAAAAATGTATTAAGATAAAGACATATCTCGCACCTACATCGTCATCCGATTTTTATGCTTATAGCTTTAGAAACAACATATTACAACTTCTCTTGTTAAAGTTTGGCCCAATAAGTTCCTCGACCAAGAACGGGTGCTGTTGAAATTGGAGAAAACTACTTAACCAAAAACAATGAAATTTCCTCACAGATTAAAATATGACATTAGTTTCCTGATTTTTTTCAAAGGTTAACTCAGTCCTTGCGTAGGGAAAATTAGTTCCTCTTTCAGTCTATCATGTTTCGTGCAAATTTTCAGCCACCTAGACTTGTTGTTTACTATTGATAGGTAGGAAGGCGAACATAGCAAGATCTCATTAAATTTTAAGACGATTCAGAATAAATGTACTAAAGGTTATCCAACCAGTATGTCGAGGTGTTGTAAATGGAATGCCAAAGTGAATATATCCTCCATCCAACAACATTAAATGCTGGCTGTGAAGAACGGAAAAACTAGAATGATAATATTTATTTTTTTTTTCTTTTTTTCCGTCGCATATTAGACATTAACCATGGAATTTACTAAACTTATATAAAAGTTAGTCCAGTACCTTCAACAAAGCTACCTATACTGAAAATTATACGAGACCGAACATTATGAGAAATTCGGGTGCGTCTTCCTTTTGCCATTCCATAGAAATACTTTGTACTAAATTTTGTCAAGATCAGACAATAAATGTGGCTTCCAGAGCATCAGGACCTAAAATCGGGTGGGACCTTTGTACGAGGTCTGTATAAAATCATGGACGGATATAGTCTAAATTATAAACAGTTAATTTCCTTGCCATACAACTACTTCGTGTCAAATTCCGTCGAGGTCAGACTTTAAATCCAGTTTCTAGAACCCCGGTTCTTGAACTCGGGAAACTATAAGACCCCATACCTTCCCGAGTTTAGGTACCGGGGCTCGAAACATTAACCATTTTGTCCAATATTCAATCCTTTATAGGCCTCGTAAAAAGACAGTTTCATACCTAGTTTTAGCAGTCCAGGTCAATCCCAGAGTACTGACTTTTAAATAAAATACCCCCAAAAAGGGGTTGCAAAACAATTTTTCCGCAAAGTTTGGACTTTCTAGGTTTTTTATTGTGACCCACATCGTGCTTTCAACAGACACAATGGCGGCCGGGCGGTCAGAAATCGATAGAGCATCTTAGAATTGTACGCTGATCAGAAACATACAGAGTTTTTGGGGTATGAGATCGATATTTTGATGTTAACCAAGCGAAATGCCAAATTAGGTACACCCCCATTATACGGTGGGGGATATAAAAAGGCCTTAGTGGAAAACTATCAATTTTTTTATTCTAGTACCGAAAGGGCAATACAAAAAGGGACTATGTAACATTTTGGTATATATTGGTGTGTCATTCAAAATAGCGCCTTAAACTCAATTTTTTTTGTTAAAACGTGGCCAATTTATATTGTATTCGACAGCAATTACTAATTTTCGGAAATTCCTCGAAAAGAATAAAAATTTTTTGGCTCTCCTGTAAAATATCCTAGGCATTCTGCTGGAAATACAGACGATAAACAGCTTTGCCTTAAGAGCATAGATTTAACGTCTGTTCTAAACTATTTCCTACGAAATGGACCATATATAGGGTGATCCATTTAGAGATATATTTTCAGAACAAAAAAAATATAAAAATTCAAATCAAGTGTGGAATCTTTGTTGGTAATTTGAAAGGACATTTTACGGCATTTATTTTTTGAATATAATTTCCTTCAAATGTTAGCCGCAACTACGCTACAGGGTTTCAATTCTGATGGTCCAATTTTGGATCACTTTTAATGACACGCGTAAAAATATCTAAAGGTGTGATATAACTCGATCTTGGCGGCCAACTCATCTGTCCAAAACGTGAAATTAGCTGCTATTCGAAATGACCTCTCAATAGATCTATTGTTTGAGAAGCTGTATGACAAGAGGCACCGGCCTGTTGAAACCAAGTGTTGTCAAGATTATGGGCTTCAATTTCACGGTTACGTGCCGGCCTTCATCATTTTTGAAAAAATATGGACCGATGATTCCACTAGCTTATAAACCGCACCAAACCGTGGTTTTCTCTGGGTAAAATAGCACCTCTTGAACGTGTTCTTGTTGCTCTTCAGCTCAAATCTGACAATTTTGTTTATTGACTTAGCCGTTGAGCCAGAAATGGGCCTCATCACTGAAAAAAATTTGGTCGAAAACTGCGGAGCTTCCCGTTTCTCACCGAACGCTCATTTCCATAATACAGTTGCCAACATTTGAAGGAAATTATTTTCAAAAAAATAAATGCCAAACAATGTCCTTTCAAATTATCAATAAAGATTCCCACACTTGATTTGAATTTTTATATTTTTTTGTTCTGAAAAAATACCTCTAAATGGATCACCCTATATAAAAAATGATAGCTAAGAGAACAAATCTCACAATTATTTTGTGTTATAAACGACAACTTGGGGACTTATTTCTTGTGAACCAACCAAAGGAGAGCAGACCAGCTCAACAGATATTCAGCCCAGAGATACCAGAAAGGTTTCGCCGCACTTGAATATGTCAACCCCCTATAGTTGTGGAATATAAATGCGATTACCACTGTTTGACTTGTTCGTTTTTCACTTAAAACATACAAAATAATGAATACAACACAATAGAGCAGCGAATAGAAATAATACAAATTGAAGAAGAACAAAACGAAACTTTAATGCTTAACATGGACGCGAACAAAGCACGACCGCTTCCCTGCCACTGACGCGGGCATGATAAGTAAACTGAAAGAAGTTCAAAAAATAATATCGGAAACATATCAAGTGGTGGTGGGATACTAGAACAAGAAAAGTGAAGAAGTTGTAAAATAACAACATCCACAGTAGTTTTTAATAAAAAAAATATCATTTAAAACGTGGTAGATTATGTCATTAAGCTTTAAATATTTTATAAAAACGTAAATTAAGGAGTCATGCAATCCTTATCTTTTTTTTGCTTTCTTAGCCGCAAAAAAAAGTATTTATTTTATATATTCCCATTCCTTCTTTTATCTTCACTGGTCATTTTATTTCATTTCATTGACTGTTATCGTCGAGACTCTTTGTAGACTTGTAAGTATTTTAATATTATTTTTGCTCAAGCTTCCCAAGTAGCCGCCACTTAGTCTGGCATGTTAGCACGCCGATCATTTCTGGATACGCATTCCGTCGTTAGCTCATTGTTTATACAAGTAGTTCTCGTTCGTACAAGTGGTTTTGTTATCAATCAAAGCATTTTTAATTAACAGCCGCTGCAAAATTTAATGGGTGCAGAGCTCTGGCAGTAGATAAGAGCTGATATTTAAGGTTCTGGCCAAGATGGTAGGTGGTAGCCACTGGACGATAGGCGTTTGTCATAAAATTGTTACCTATGGGCCCTTAACCCGTTTTTTATGTTTGCTGACATAAAGGTATCGCAAAATAGTTGAATTTGTTCACAACTTCGAATATGAACTTATTTTTAAGATTTTTGGCATTTGGTTAGGTTTATATGGGTCTCACATACCTACAAATTTGGAGCCTTCTACTATAAAAATATTACTTAAAAACAAAGAAATTTCCTCTCGAATCCATATATAAAATTTATTTTAAGATTCCACTAAATTTGATGCCATTGTCCATGGCTTATATTCGAAGAAATGGTTCTATCGAATATAGACATATGGGTGATCAAAAACAGTGCAGTTTACCCCCTAATCTAAATAGGCACACATTTTTAAGACTTGTCTAAATTTTGAGTTGGGATCTACGGGCCCTATGGACCCAAAAAAACGACCCTTCAACCGAGCCCTTCACAATAGACAAGTAGGTATAAATTTTATCACGAACGGTTTGTCTGAATTGGATGCACTGGCTTATCGGTTTAAGATCCATAAGGTCCGAAAATAAGATCCTGTCAAACACGAACCTAACAACAACATCCCCCAATTAGTATCGTGTGATCAGTCTACAGGTATTTTATTTAAAATAAAAAAAAATACAAAAATTCAACTTAAATTAGGAATCTTTATTGTTTATTCGAAAGGACATCTTATGCTATTTATTTTTTGAATATAATTTTCTTCAAATGTTGGCCGCAACTACACCTCAGGGTGGACTCGTCCGAGCATTGACGTTTAAGTTCCAGCCGTCATCAATTTTAAAATAAAATGTACCGATGATTCCACCTGCTTATAATCCGCATCAAACCGTGGTTTTCTCTGGGTTTCACTCTGGTGAAACTGGACTATAAGGGTGTATATTTATCTAGAATCCACAGATGACATCCCATTGCTACTAAATTTCTAATAAGGCTTTATTAGTGACTTATTCTTACTGAAGCTCGACCATACTGGTCAACCTTTTGATAAAGCCCCAAACAAATGATCTTTCGGATTCGATGAACCAACCTCAAATGAAGCGTAGCGCATTTAATTCGACCTATATCTCCCCTCGTAAAATTTGTGTACCTCTGCTTTTGAGTAGCCCAAAGTAATATGTCCTATCTGCTCTTAAAGTCGTATAAATATAAAATGATCTAGCCATGTCGGTCTGTTTGTTTAAGGTAAGGTCTAAAACTTTACAGAAACATGTGTTGATGGTCTAAAAAGGTTGGTATTGAAAATGTGCCAGATCGGTAAAGAGGTAAAAATGTTCCTATTACAAGGACTGGGTTAACCTATGAATCAGCAACCTTGAATTTAAAAACGCACTTTTCATGAACTATTTGAGATATGAAGCTGATATTTAAAACATATGATATTGGCATAAACTCATACCGTTTAAAATTTAAAGTTGTTAATAAAGTAACCCTACGGGAAATTGGACCGGCGTAGAACCATGGATGGGGACCGGTCCCAGTACCGTCCCAACTATATGAAAAGAACCGATAACTCTTACTTGGCTTTGTCAATTGACGGAGTCAATTTGCACTTCTCAGATACCATTGTACCGAATTGGATCCATTATAGAAAACCCATCACAGAACCTATCCTATCTAAACCACCACATCAGTTCAATTTAAAAATTGGTCTAATGGTTTGAAAAATTTGATCTGAATGTTAATTTTCATACAAATTTGAATAGTTTTTTAAACAAAATCCGCTCGAAGTGGATTTCGTTTAAAATATAGCTGAAATACTCGAATATGTAATATGTTTTGTGTGCGGTTTTATGTGCGAAATTATACCGCGAATTTGACGACTTTGAAATTTCAAATAATTGACACCTTTATATCCATACCGAACCAGTTCTGTGACAGGTTCTGTTTTTACCCATTCTCTATTCAGTACATTCAAGGTAATTGACTCTGCATATTTTGTAGCAAAACTACAGACTTTTAAGTGCGCAAAGTACTAGAAACCGGGTTTATAACCGGATTTACAGATTTTGGGGGTGTTAGAGACCTGCAAATTACAAACTATTTCCTGAAAAAAATTTGGGGAAAATACATTATTTTTCGAAATATTTAAGGATTAAGAATATATCCTTGATTTATAGTGTTATTTCCTGCAAGAACAATATATTTGTTTGTACTATCACAAAAAAGACGCCAATACCTTTCAGGTGACATCTCGTTTGTTAATTTCTGATGTTGCGTTCCCAATACATTTGACATCTAACAAGTTAACTTTTCCGAAAAATGCTTGTCTATCCCCAATTTGACATGCTGTAAGGTTTGAACCAAGTCGAATCTGATTACAAATTAGTTGTTAAATGACAGGCAAAAACTAGAAGAATATAAATGCCAAGTTTCATCAAAACCGGAGAGTTATTTTTCAAAACTGCAGATTTTGTGCCGATTTTATTTGGAATTTCCCATATCCATGATAGAGCTGGGAAGACAAACTGTTGCACATTTTAATTCAAAATGATTACTGGCCTACCTTGTTTACTCAGGCAAGTGACTACTCATAGTAAATTCAGTTCTGCCAAATCATGTACTCGCTTATTTTCAACAAGGCGGATCCTGGTAAGAAAGCCTTTAAAAACCAGTTAGTTTGGATAACGATTCTTTAGACCGAATATTAGTTGGGGTCTCCGAACTGTCGGGATATATGACTTCTGTATTCCCTGCTTATTCCGTATTTTTCACAAGAATAGTCATCAAAACGTGATGCAGAACGGCACATGGTAACCTCCATGGCTTAAATCCACTCGAATGAGTTATTCGTGCTGATTAACTTCATTACACTCTCTGTCGGATCAAAGCTGTCTAAACTAGAATAAAAATAGATAAACTGCAAGAAAAATAGTATCACTTTACAAACATTTTTACTGTCGCAAAGTGTATATAAAGGGTGTTTTTTAATGAGGTATAGAACTTCGAATTGAAATAAAACACAAGAAAATCGTTTTAATGTCCATCAATTTGGCTTTATTGGAAGGATAATTTTATGCCATTAATGTTTAAATATGATTTCGGGCATGTGGCCGCCGCGGCTGGCTCGAATAAAGCCAATTCTACAGGTCCAATTTTCAACCACTTTTTCGAGCATATGGGGCCGTATGTTGGCAATAACGCCACGAATGTTGGCTTCCAAGTCCCCTAACGTTTCTGGTTTGTTGGCGTAGACGAGCGACTTCACATATCCCCAAAGAAAATAATCCAATGGTGTCAAATCACACGATCTTGGTGGCCAATTGACAGGTCCATTCCGCGAAATTATGCGCTCATCGAATGTTTCCTTCAATAATTCGATTGTGACGTGCGCTGTGTGGCATGTAGCGCCGTCTTGTTGGAACCACAACTCATCCACATTCATGCCATCCAATTCGGGAACAATATAGTCGGTTATCATGGCTCTATACCGGTCTCCATTAACGGTAACTGACTCTCCAGCATTATTTCGGAAGAAGTATGGCCCAATGACTCCACCAGCCCATAGAGCACACCAAACAGTCAGTTTTTGTGGATGTAATGGCGTCTCAAGGGTCTCATGTGGATTCTCTTCACTCCAAATGCGGCAATTTTGCTTGTTGACGTAGCCATTCAACCAAAAATGAGCCTCATCACTGAACAAAATTTTGTGATGAAAATCAGCATCGAGATGAATCTCATTTTCGGCCCATTTTGCAAGCGTTGTTCTTTTGTCAACCTGTTCATGATGAAATGGCAAACCAAACTAAATATTAATCACTTGACAGCTGACAAAATGGCCGCCAGTTAAAAAAGTGATGCCAACTTAAAGTTCTATACCCCAATAAAAAACACCCTTTACTATGTGACGCGCAAAATAGAAACGGACCTAAGGGTAAACACCAGTTTTGTTCAGGAGAGCCATTTTAAAGATTTAAATACGTGTATCTTTGGTGTACCATCACTTTCATAAAACGCGCATATCTCTGGAAGGGAACACTTTTGGGGCATTGGATCGGTCTCATTCGATGCTCAGGTATTGTCCACATAAAAAAAGTGAAAATTGATTTTTTTTTACCCTTAGGTCCCTTTCTCTATGCGCTGTCACATATACGCTATTACCTAAAGGAGGGTTTAAGTGTCGATCCCAATTGATTAGACGCAAATTGAAAATATACTCCTTTCAGATCAATACGAGTACTCTTTTGCATGCGCACAAACCAATTTTCGAAGCACCTTTTCCACTCCGATTGAGACACTTCCAAAACATGGTTTTTGAACGCTTCAACAGCTGCTTCCGCGATGAAAAACGTTGACCACGCATTTTTTCTTGATGCTAGGAAATAAAAAGAAGTCATTGGGCGCCAAATCAGGGCTATTCGGTGGATGACCCATCAATTCGACAACTTGAGTAGTCAAATAGCTCATCGTTTCAGCTGATGTGTGAGAGCTCGCATTGTCGTTATGCAAAATTATACGCCTTCTCTTATTATCTTTCCTCATTTCTTCTAACACTGTTGGAAAACAAATGATTGTATACCACTCAGGATTGCTCGTCCTACGTTCCACTAAAGACACTGTTATACCAAAGAAAAGCAATCATTTCCTTCGATGTACTCGTACTGCTTCCACGAACAACTTTTGTTTGATTTGGCTGGTCTTGAAAGACCCATACTGTTGATTGTTGGTTTATTTCGGGTACATATGCATAGATCCATGATTCGTCACCTGTGACAATGTTATACACTGCCTTTGAGCTACCGATGTTATACTTTTTTAACATCGCTTTGCACCAATTCATACGAGCCTTTTTTGAGCATTCGTCAAATTATGTGGGATCCAACGAGAAAAAAAATTTGTCACAGCCAAATGAACATGCCATATCGTATTGATGCATGCCATACTAATGCCCAAGGATGCCTCAATTTCACGGTATGTCACATGTCGGCTTGGTTAATCAGTTCACGCACAGCATCGATAATTTTTGGCAAAGTGACTGAAGTTGGACGTCCTTCACGAAATTCATCCTGGAGCGAACGGCGTCCGAGACCAAACTCTTGGTACCAGCGATTAACAGTGGTTTTTGATAGTTCTTAATCGCCAAAAGTCGAAGCAAGTTGATTTAAACACTCTTGTCTCGATAACCCACGCCAAAAACCATAAAAAAAAATCATCTTACGAAAATGTTCAGGGGATAATTTCATTTTTTGACTGAGATGAATTTTTCAAACACACTGTAAACAAAACAATTCGCCCTCAAATGACAAAAAGTTCTTAGTGAAGTTATGCTAAAAAATGTCAAAGTACAATGGAAAGTTCCAGTTTGCATCTGAGAACACTAGTATTGTCAGGACCCGAAATATAAATAGCAACCCTCGTATGTTTTAAAACAGGTTAAATGAATACAGTTGTGCGCATCCATCCACCTTTGCTTTGTTTTATATTGTTTAATTTGTATGGGCTTTTGACAGTTAATGTTGCATACTAAAAAAAATTACTTAGAGTCATACGAATTTCTAAAGCACAGTGGGTCGGGTGATTACAAATTTTAGTTAAGATTTAACAAAATCTTTTAATTCATTCACTTAAAGTTAACAGATATAAGAAAAATCGATGGACTAGTTTTGTGGTGGCTGGAGATGAGTATATGTGACGCTCAAAATAGAAAGGGGCCTAAGGTTAAAAACCAGTTTTGTTCAGGAGAGCCATTTTAAAGATTAGGTCCCTTTCTATTTGCGCTTAGAATCGTCGACTTCACTTTCATAAAACGCGCATATCTCTGGGAGAGAACACTTTAGGGGCATGGGATCGGTCTCATTCGATGCTCAGATGTTGTCCACATCAAAAAAAGTGAAAAGTTGATGAAAAGTTTTGTTCAGGAGAGCCATTTTAAAGATTAAGTCCCTTTCTATTTGCGCTTATAATCGTCGACTTCACTTTCATAAAACGCGCATATCTCTGGGAGGGAACACTCAAAAAAAGAAAAAAAAAGAAAATTGTTTTTATACCCTTAGGTCCCTTTTTCTATGTGCTGTCACATATAATGCTTTTTTTTTGGAGCTTTTATTTGGCTTGAAAATTAATCTCTCGGTTGTAAAGTCGCCGGTGATGTGTAATCATATATCTGGAATGGTATTAATATTCTATTGTATACGTTTTTCCAATTTTGGGATTACTCCTACAAAAGTCCATACTTATAAGGATGAACTTATAAGATTTTAAAATGGATTAAGAATAATCTTCATGCTTTTAAATGCAATACTGACCTTAAGTCATGCATTTTTATGTGCTTAAAGTAAAGCTCAGTGTTCCGTTTATAATACCCGTCCTTAATTTCCAGTATGAGCCACTTAATCCCTTCATGTTTTGAAACCGTCCATCCATACCTCGCTTGTTCTCTTATTCTGGGTGTTATTGCTGTTTTCGATACACGAAAGTTATGATTATTTAATTGCAGCACACTTAAGTCTCGAAAGAGAAAAAACACGAAAAAATAACGAATAATCTTTGTGTTTCTTCTTAATCGAATTGATACCTGAGGACATTAACCTTGACTCTTAACTCAGGACAAGTACATCAGTCCGCCCATACAGAGTTTTTGGGTTACACAATTCCGTAATGCACAATAAGAATGTAACAAAAGGGAATCTTGAAAAAATGAAACAAATCACTTCAAAACGTTTTTATGTCGTACATAAGAAAAAGGGAGACAAGGTAGAGGCTGGCTAAATACAAGAACAGGTAAAAGTTAGGGCGCAGAAAATGGAATTCTTACGAATACAATAGCATATGAACACCATCATCAACTGCAACAACAACAATAAGGCGATAAAAAGAATCACCGTCATATTGATCATTAATCACGACAGGAAAATGAAAGCCAAGAGGAAGGCAACAGTCTCGGAACAAAATTTAGTGAAGGTTTTTCTTTCATGGAAATGTAACCCAACCACTTAAGTGGATGACGAACAGTGGCGTCCGTGGAGCAAAGGTGGTGGCAAAAATCAAAGTTTTTCTATGCTCCAACGAAATTTTGAATAAGCCCATCTTGTAGAAAGTAGGTGATTTCAAATAGGCTACCCTTAGTAATATCAGACTTTTAGTTTAAAAAATATAACCGCTTAAATATTCAGTTTTCAAAAAACCACAACATTTTTAGGTAATTTGGACCGATTTCAGTTGTAATATCATGAAAACTAGGTAACAAGTCGTATTGTTTAGTTTTTATTGATTGATGAATTAATGAAATGTATAATAATAAAAAAATGTTAGGTTGCTTTGTGTTTCTAAAGGTAAATCATTGTTTTAAAACTATTAATTTTTACTATTTTTTAACTTTGACGGAAAATAAAACAATCTGTGTTTTTTTCTATATTTACCATATTTTCAAAATATGTTCATTGATTATTCCTTGACATTTTATGTCCCTCTAGGCGCCACTTTGTCTTTTAGAGCTAAATAATACATGGTTCCAGAAGTCGTGTAGCATGCATTTATGCATATTTGAAACCTATGTCGGTGGAAACCCATTGCTAATTTATTGTTTTGTTAAGGTTCACATTTAATTTTTCATTCTGTAATGTTTTGACTGACAATTTGTTTGATCTTATAGTTGATACCTTCATTTTAAGTCGACTGCTTGCCTGAGAGCCTCTGCCAAAGTCTGCTAACAATATTCTGTTACAAACCCAGGATACACAACAAACTATTCATTGAATTAGCAAGTACGCACCTCACTTAAAAATACTTTGTGGTACAAAAAGTAAAGCATGAAATTGGCGTCTACACTAACAAAAGAAGAGGAAATCTTAAAAAAAAAATACATCAATTAAGGATAAGGAAAAGATCAGAAAGAAGCAAATAAAGGATGTTTTTTAAACAAGTAGAATGTCCTAAGTATGTATACGGAAACTCAAACAATGGAAACACTTCTAGGAGATTTTTTTTTCAAATAATAAGGCAGTAACTAGAATCACGACAATTTACAATCAAATCGTGAAAAGATTGGGAACGATCTTGAATGTTTTGAACTGCAAAGAAAACGTCAATTCAACAAAATATGAAGAATATTCATCGAAAACTAGACAGTCTTCCGAAGAAGATCAGGCGTCTTTTTACAAACTGTAAAAAAATATGGATTCCAGAACACGTTCAAAGCATTTTGGGTGAGGCAAAATGAGGACCTCTTTATCATGTTGGCAGCAACTAACGATCCACTTATTTCAGCGGCATGTGAAGTCACAAAGTGAGTTAGAAAATAATTACAGTTTAGAAGTTTAGTCCTTCTATTAAAAACTGTGATGAATAGTTTACAGAAAATTTAAAAAAATATTTTTTGTAATAATTTTTACACATAAAAACTTTGAAAAAACTAAATAAAATCCAAACTTGATAAAAATAATATTTTTAAATTACCATAAAATTACCAAGAGTAAGCACCTACAAGACGTAGCAACTTTTTGAAACATTCATTTCATAGGGAGAACAGTTATCTTTCATATGTAATTTAAATTATTTGATAACGTTTTTAGTTTACAAAATATGTTTTTTGCAACGAAAAAACTCAACGAAAAATGATCATCTTTATAAAGCATAGCAGTAAAACAGCTTATTGTGCTTATCATAGACGGGAAGCTCTAATATTTTTCCTCTAAAACGTCTTCATTGTCGGTAGTTTAGCTTTGTCACCAGTTTACAATAGTGTTACAGACCAGTTTTGTATCCGTGTAGCGTGAGTCTCGCCACACATATCCTAGCGGTTTCTAGTTTAAGGACTTACTGTTTGTGCATTTGCTGTCTCTTGGTAAGGCGCTTAAGAACATCTTACACCTTTGCTACCCCATGGGTCGCAGCACCCAGTTTAAAAACGCTATTCTGCGTTAAGCATTTGCTTAACATGCGAATTAAGCATTTGCTTTTACACCCACGGCAAAACTAACCAAAGGATCGTTCCCAGCTACCAGTTCACCCGCAACAATAGACTTGAGTCGCTCGTCCAACCTTATATCAATCTGGAGGTATTTTTTTCAAAATAAAAAAAATACAAAAATTCAAATCAAGTGTGGATTATTCATTCGAAATTACATTTTATGTCATTTATTTCTTGAATAAAGTTTCCTTCAAATGTTGGCATTCTGGAGTCTAATTTTGCATGACTCGTTCGAGCATTTCGACTGGTATGGCTTTAATGACACGCGTAATGTTGGCTTTCAAAACCTGAATCGTAACTGGTTTGTCAGCATAGACTTTTAACTTTAAGAAACCCCAAAGAAATATGTAATATATGTAATATCACACGACGCACAGTGGGCTACCCCATACAAGTTAGCCGGCAAAAATTATTTTTAAATTTAAAATAGATGGATTTGGTGTAAAATGGGTCCATGAAAAATTTTGACAGAATCAAGGACCGATAAGACCTCCCGAGGGGTCCTAGAGAGTCTTAGGGTCTATTAAAAGGGCCAATGGGGTAAGAATTACTTCCTTACATTATTTTTCGATATTTTTCCAATAAATTGTGATGTTATAGATGATTCTCCGAATGGAGGTGATAGTACAGGGCTAGAACACAAAATACTGAGAGGGAGGAGGAGGTCAAGAACGCAAAATAAATGACCCTAAATAGAAAATTTTATTTACTTTTGTAACACAATAGAAAAAACAGAATTGAAAAAACTTGTTTAAATTCTTATTATTCAATTTCAACAAAAAATAAGGGCTTAAAATTAAAATAGGACTGCTCATTCAATTTCATAATAAATGAGTCATACATTTATGAGTTAAACCAAACACTACTCTACTATTCATCAGATTCGCTAAAGTTTTCTATTTCTTCAGTTTCACTTGCTCCTGCAAGCTCAAAACGTAAATCTTTAAGGGCATCAAAACTAGGCTCAACTAAAAACCTTATAACTTCCGGTGGGAGCGATGAAAAGTTTTTGAAGGGTTTTTGTCGATAAGAATTGATCAGAGGATCTGATGTTATCAACAACATGTTAAGCAAATCTCTGTTTGTATTGATTCTTGAAGATTTCCGTGTGTGCGCCAACCTGTATCGCCTACAATCCTTGTTGCGAGCTTCCTGAGCTTCTTCAGATAACTGACCGATGGGTACAACGAAATTTTTTATAACATCGATCGCATGGCATAATATCTTGTGCACGCTAACAGGCATAGGGTACCAGTCGTAAAATTTCAAATATTTGTCTCTAGTTTCTAGGATGAATCCTTGAAACTCATGCAGATTAATTTCAAATCCTGATGACAAGACACTTAAAATAATATAAAAATTTTTAATGACTCCTTCGTCTAGTCCAGTTATTTCAGCACTCTTTGAATAATTTATAAAAAACCTTCTGGCAGTATTTCCATCATTTGTCGTGCCATATCCCGGTTTTACACCATCAATAATCAGGCCCATCTCATTTTTGAAACGCTTTTGAATATCGTTTTTTCGATTCGCTACAGCCTCTTTATCTGCAGGTTGTCGAATCGAATCGAAGCGGCTATCCACATTTCAAACACCTCAGAGTTCGAAAGTGTTATTTTTCTTTGATCCATTTTCTAATTATTTAATATTGTTATTTCTTTAATTTAATTTTAAAACTGAATGCTTATTATTTGCTTTTCTAAGTGCACGTTTTTGTTTTTTTCTTTACTTTTCACATTCACTCATTTTACTTTACTTTTCACATTTACTCACTTTACTTTTCACATTTACTCATATTCAGAAATATAAGTATTTTTGTTGTTGGTTTCCAATGCAAAACGCAATACAATTACATACATATTGAACAAATAAAGTACAAGGCAGTTCTACTGCGACCACCTTATGTATGCATCTTGCTCATATTGTGAATAGCTAATTTTGGCTTTTGTGGCGTGCATATTCTAGTGCTTCTACCGTGTAGTTATTATACCATGCACTTGACTTGAAATATTGCCTTTGACTTGAAATATTACATTGATGCGAAGTCGTGCGAAGTATCAATCTTTCAAGATGTAAGAGAGTATAATCTAGAGAGTGTTTTAGCGAAGTTTCAAGTTAATGTCTCTTTATGTCACCAATGAGATGGTCCAACTTATATCAAATATTATGCTAATTTTCATCGAGAAAACCTCTAATTTGAGACAACTTTATAGACACTTCTCTAAAGATATGATAATTGTTGTTATTTTTATTAAAACGAGCATATCTTTTTAAGCAAAATATGTTCCACCCAAAATTGTAGAGCAGCGTTTGTACTAAAAATGAGAATAATTTTAATGCGCATGCAATTGAAAAAAATAGTTTTTGAAACTTCATCTTTGACTTACAAAATTATGGCTAGTAGACGGCTCAAAACACCCATGGCTACTTTTTTTTATCTAATTGGACAATTCTTATTATGTCTGAATCATTAAAACACATAAAATTCATTTTGATTTTTTACCGGCTAGACCCTGCAAATAGCTCACTGTGCGACGGATCCAAAACGTGATATTAGCTGCTCTTGAAAATGTTCTCATATATCCATTGTTTGAGCAGCTGTATGGCAAGTGGCAACGTCGCGTTGAAACCAAATGTCGTCAAAATCAGGGGGTTCAATTTCAGGTAGCAAAAAGTTCGATGCCATGGCGCGATAGCGAGCACTATTCAAGATTTCGTCTCGACCATCATCATTTTTTAAAAAATATAGACCGATGATTCCACGAGCCCATTAACCGCACTAAACCGTGGTTTTCTCTGGGTATAATGGCACCTCGTGAACTTCTTCTGGTTGCTCTTTCGTTCAAATACCGTAATCTTATTTATTGACGTTGCCGCTGAGAAAGAAATGGGCCTTATCACTGAACAAAATTTTGGTCGAAAACAGGATCTTAACCGGCGACGAGCAAAAACATCGTCAGGTTTCAATTCCTGTAATGGCAAACAATGATGAAAAGCAAAAACAATAAAGTTTAACACAACTAAAGATCCAATTAGTCTTGACGGTTGATTCTGCAACCTGCAGAAGTCTACCGTCGTCAACCGTCAAACTGTAGTTATCTCCCTCTAACACATGCAAAATGCAACTCTCATCTGAAATAGCTGATTGCCTACCGTCAACCGTCAAGATTAAATGGACCTTAACATGTAATTTGTGAAAAAACCTATTAAAAAAATACCTCTAGATTGATCACCAGTTAGTATAGGATTACTTCAAGTTTATTCTCTACATGCTCTAACTCGCAGCTTCAATGTATGCACCACAATTTCGCTCTATGTCATTATCAAATATACAGGATTTGTAGGACAAATCGTGATGTATCATCATATAGAACCCCCCCTTGGGGTTCTACAAGGAGCTTAAGTGTAAAACAAAGAGTTTGTAAATTTATATAAGACAGCGTTGGCAATGCAGAGCATATTCTAACGTCCCAGAGTGTATCTTAGCATCATAATATTTTGGTCGGACACCGTACCTGTGAGATAGTGTTTGACGGGCTTAAGATGCCAGCTTACTCACAAGTAATTCCAAGCAAGGTTTATGTATAGAAGGTTACGCCATCCCAGCCCCCTTCCCTTTTCTGTTTTTGACGTTTGTCACCAATGACGTCACGCAAACTTTGTTCCTATTGGCTAAAAATTTCGAGCTAACAGCTGATAATATTTGTGTATTCATAACAGTAGGACAATTGACTATTTTTGCCATCAATTTATTTATTAGCGAAAAACGAACAATTTTTTGTATATTAAGTTAAAGTTTTATTTAATTTTCTTTTTTTGGTATAAATATTTTTGCATTTCGGCATTTAATATTCTTAACCTAAAGTACATTCTGCACCGGAAAAACATTCTTTTTACATTTTCTTCATTCTCTAATCTTTAACATTTACGCTGTCCTCTCTATTGCAGAAAATTTCCCAAAGCTTCCTATGCGCTGTATCCTTCGGGAACCTGTAGTAAGTTACTGATTTTCCACTAGCTGCAGATAGTAAAAACATAAAAACATTTTAAACTTTGTTTTTTTCTCACAATTACTCACCAGATTTTTTGCAATTATTTTCCAAACATTTGGCCACTGCACACTTCATTTTTACTATTTTGTTTTTTTATCCTATTTTTGTCACACTTCTATGGATTAAAAACACAAACTAAATGTTTCTAATCAAACAATAAAAATGTTACTTATACACATACTCACATATTTTTTACTGTTGGTTTTCATACATTTGCCCACTGCACACTTAATGTTTACGTTTCGATTTGTTGTTTTATTTCTTCACAAATCTGACAAAGTGATTTCAGCTGTAGGGTTGCCAACTCACTGCAAAATGTACATTTTTCACATGAAATCTTAGCTTTGTTAACTAAAAGTAGGCAGACATAGAGCTGGCAACCCACTTCTTTTTGATGTTTGTCACCAACTACGTCACCTAACGGCAATTTTTGCTGATGGCGTAACCTTGTATTTATAAACCTTGATTCCAAGATACTTACGGTCACACCATAATAACAAAAACAAACAAAATATCCCACAACAAAGCAAAATGCAGGGAAGTTTCTTACAAATACACCACGAGCACACACTCTAAAGTGCCATCGTAGTAGAAGAAACACACACTCTGGTTTGAACAAGCATGTGGCAACACACGTTTGATGCGTGGTTGCCAACCTGCGTGTTGAGTTGTTGTAGTTCGAAATGAGTGTGAGTTTGATTTTGTTCGAGAGAACGGTTGTGTTTGGTTTTATTTTGTTTTTTTTGGCATGGGTGAGGGAGCGGCGTTTATCGCTGGCATGGTTCGTTTGTCTCTAACA
Source organism: Hydrotaea diabolus (assembly GCA_963513945.1). Taxonomy (NCBI): domain Eukaryota; kingdom Metazoa; phylum Arthropoda; class Insecta; order Diptera; family Muscidae; genus Hydrotaea; species Hydrotaea diabolus. The sequence continues at coordinate 14,077,454 of OY740717.1, read as the reverse complement.
CATTCCGATACATTTCCAAGGGATTTCTTGTTATGTTGTTTTTTCTGTTTTCGACTTTTTTCTGCTGGCGGTGGTTTGAAGAGTTTTGAGTTGCAGTGGCCAGAAACCTGTTTTCGCAATGTTCGTCGCTCGTTGGTTGTGCTCTCAAACCGCGAGATTATGATTTAGTTTACAACGAAAAGCGCGCGTGGTCGGTTGTCGTAAGGAAACGGATATCGGTTGCGGCTGAAAAAGATTCAATACAAAATTTGATTTGTATTCTTTTACGACAAATTAGAAAATGCAAAGGAGAATCTAACGAAAGAAAAGTTTGAGCTAAAAAATTAAAACAGAAACGCCAAAACGCACCTGACTTAAGAAATACGACGGTTTATCGAAATTAAAAAAGTATAAAAACTTGTGAAAACAATATCATTTAGAGAAAATAGAAAAAAAATTGTATTATATTAAAAAAAAGAGTGAGGTCGTTAAAAAATAATCCAGTGTGTCGACTTTATAAAAGAAACCCCTTTTCCTTCAAATTGAGTGCTCCACCAAAACACGTTCGGAATTTTTAATTTCCTTCCTGCTGCAGTAACGATAAACTTGGCATTCTTAACAGCGAAGACCAGCAATGTGTGGTTGTAGCTGGTGGCAATGGTGAATGGTGGTCAATGGCGAAAGAAGCTAAGCAAACACCGAGCTCAAAACAAAAATTGAAAAGAATACATATATAAACGAAAGGCATCCAAGAGTTGCAGACAAAGCCAAGTATAAGTCCGTCTGTCCGACTCTTTGTCCAGTGTTTAGAGTCTGTGATTGTTTTCAGTGTATGTGTGTGTGTGTAAAGTGAACCGAAACCACTAAAGAAGGCAACCAATAAATTGCACTCTGAAAACCTCTACCGCTGCAAAATAAAAAAGAAGGAAAATTAAATGAATACCAGGGCCGACCCTTAACACGAGAACAAACGCAATTGTCCAAGAAAAAAATCGAATTTTTAGCGCGAAGCACGGCTTTAAATGCTGGCAAGCGAGAGTCTACAAAACGGACCTCTAGCCTAATATGGTTATTTATGATATGCACTGAAAGAGCACAAAAAAATAATAAAAAAAAGAAAGGAAAAATCTACCTGCTTCACCGACTTAAAAACAGAATAAAGCCCACAACAAAAATTCAAAAAAAAACAAAAGAAAACCAAGGCCACAAAAGGTGGCCATATTTTTTCACACTCTCTAAGTTAATTATATTAAACGGAATTCGGTGATAATCTCTTTAAAAACCCAAAGAAAAAAAACTTCCTCCGCCCAAAATGTTGCTCCACTCTACCACCTCGTATACGCCCACACCCGGTTCCAGTTCTTCGACGAGCAACACTTTGGAGGCGCCCAATACCATATCCACCAACTCGTCTTCTTCGCAATTGCATCAACATTTGCAGCAACTTCATCAAAATCACTCGTCGTTATCGACGGCCTCTGCCTCCTCGTCCTCACAGTCGTATTCGCAACCTCATAGTCATCACCAGCATCAGCACATGTCAAATTTTAATGCTCGTCCACCATCACGTGCTCCTTCTATTTTGGATAGTCCAACATTGGCACGTGTGGAACGTGCCCGTCATCGTTTGGAAGCATCCGCTCAGCAACAGCATCCGAATCTAAATGGCAGTTGTGGCAGTAATATTAATACTTTAAATCGTGATGATAGTCTGGAGAGATCGATTTTGGATCCAAAGGTAAATATGTATAAAAGTTTTCTATATACTCAAGTCCCTAAGGTATAACTACAATCTTTATTGCGAATGTTTTTATAAAATATATACGAGATATGAAAGTAGTTTCGACAGATGGGTTAAAAATATCTGCTATCAAGAGGAGTATTTTATTTGACCAGAGAACAGACTCATTTGGGCACAAGTAAAACTTATTTGAAGCTGAGAGATTTTGGAATTTTGTAATTTGACATCACTTTACAATAACTGTCAAATTCCAAATTGTAAACAGAAAACCAAGTGAAAAACTTTGCGAAAACAAACATCGAAAACTTATATTTGTGCAAATATATAGAAAAAACTACTAGTAAGAGGGTAGCTATATATATTTCTGGCCTAGGCAACACTAAGTGTTGCCTGGCAGATGGCGCATTTTGTATTTCCATTGCAAAGTTTGACATTTTTAAGCATAAACGTACCCACGACGTTTTGACGTACGACCATCATTTGTGTTGTTTACAGTGACTTGAAAAAATCAATTTGTCAAAAAAATGGAATTAGCTCGTGAACATTTTCATGCGATCATTTTTCACAACTTTCGAAGTGGATTAGCACGACAAGAGTGCATCGATGAACTTAAATCTTGTATGGCGATGATGCACTATCCTATAGCGCTGTTAAAAACTAGTTTAATGAATTCAACCGTGGCCGACGCTCGCTCAAAGACGAAGGTCCTCCAAAAATGGCCGTTGTGCCAGCGAACATTGATGCCGTGCGTGAACTGAAAATGCAAGATCGCCAAGTGACATACCGTGAGATAGAGGCATCCTTGAGCATTTCTTTTATCAGCATACATTCGATATTGCATGAACACCTGGCCGTAAAAAAGGTTTGTTCTTGTTGGTTCCCGCACAATTTGATAATCGCTCAAAAACAGGCTCGTGTCGATTGGTGCAAAGAAATTTTGAAAAAATACGATCGGGGTGCTTCAAAAGACGTTAATAAGATCGTCACAGGTGACGAATCATGGGTCTATGCGTATGAGCCCGAAACAAAACAGCAATCGACCGTGTGGGTCTTCGTTGCCGAGCCAATTCCAACGAAAGTTGTTCGTGGAAGAAACACTTCGAAGCAAGTGGTCGCTTGTTTCTTCGACAACGTAGGACGTTTAATTCTGAGCGGTACACCACAATTTGTTTGCATGAAGTCTTCGGAGAAATTCGAAAAACGAACAAGAGAAGACGAATCATTGTGCACCATGAATATGCGATCTCTCACTCATCGGCTCAAACCAGCGCCTTTTTGGCCGGCCAAAACGTCGATTTGATAGGTTATCCGCCGTACAGCCCAGACTTCTTTTTATTCCCGCGTTCAAAAACCATGTTTTAGAGGTGTCTCAAGTGGAGTGGGAAAGTGTTTCAGCAATTGGTTTGAGCGCATGCAAAAGTATATATATATCTTGCTGGAGAATACTTAGAAAAACAATAAAACCATTTTTGATGATATTCGCATTTTCATTATTACGCCAGAAATATATATAGCAGCCCTCGTAGTGTCGGACAATTTTGTACCCTGCAATACTGGCTGTTCTGAAAAGCCAACTGTAAATAGTTTAGTGCACCCTTCCGACGGGCTCTAAATTTACCTCGAATTTAAAACTAATGTCATATTTGATTTTAGGTGAATAAATTTATTTTTTTGTTTTGGTAAAATCGGTTGAACATATGTGTGGGGGCTATATCTTAATCTGAAACGAATTTCTCAAATTTCAACAGCACGCGTCCTTGGCATGAAGAACTCTGCGACACAATTAAGTCCAAACGAAAAGAGCTACGTAGAGTCTTCAAACTTTCCCAACATGTATCTTATAGTCAGCGTTGGGTTGCTGCAGAAAATGGAACAAATCGGAAAAAAGTGCAAAAAATTCCAATTTAAGAAACTAAAAAAGTTCCGATAAGTTTATTTTTTTTAAATTTTTCTTTGAAATTTAAAATTCAGTTTTTTTGAATGTGTTAGGCATAGATTTTATGGCATGTGGGCCCAAAAACCGTCCCCTTCAGTTTAGAAATATATCGATAAACATAAACTGTGAAATCTTCTCATAATCCTAATACATTAAAGATTTGGACCAATTCGGCATTCGGATCATATATAACCAAAGGGGTCAAAACTTGGCCTCCTTGAACTATGTACATACGGGTGTTAATGTCAGAATCAGAATGTCATATTCATTTTACGATTCGAAGACATTCGAGGCTTTGACCTGGGGGTGTGCTTCCTTGAATAAACCCAAAAATCGTCCTCGATGAACTGTCTACACATGGGTATTAAAAAACAATGAAATTTCGACACGAATCAGAATATCTCATTAATTATACAATTCAAAGACATTTAACGCCTTGGACCATCGGATTAGGATTCCTATGGCACCAAAAAATGGGTCAAACGTCGGTTTTCTTAAACAATGGACATAAGTATATTAAAAAACATTGCACTTTCGCCACGAGGCAGAATATAAGAAACATTTTTCGATTCAAAGCAATTTGAGCTTTTGATACATGGGGGTAAGCTCCCTAAGGCCAAAAAGTAGGCCTTATTGAACTATGGGCACGAGTATTTAAAAATAATTAAATTATATTCAAGATTTGTGTCAATTTTCAACTCGGACCGGTCCATATGGGCCGTAAGAGCTCAATAATGGGCCTTATTGATCTATGGACATATTGGTGTTAAAAAACAATACATTTTCATCAAGAATCCTGATATCATATTAATTTTAGTATTCCATTAATGTTAATCATTGACCCAAGTCCCCAGTGAGCCGCAAAATAGGTCCTTACAAGCATGGACCACTGTGAACTCAGAAACAGCGAAATTTTCTAAAAAAAATTTGAATGTTACTATTTGGCTACATTAGAAGCCTTAGCCTATGGTCCCTGGGACCCGAAAGTCGTCCTGTAATGTCGGAGAAATTTGATTATCCAGAAACAGAAAGATTTTCTGACAAATCTAAATATGTACCTCTATTTAGGATTTGGGCCAATTCTGCACTCGGGCAGTTCCTTAAGTATTAAAAACGAAAGAAACGTACGGTCACTAATCCGAAAATAAAATGTATTCCACGTTTCAATAATATTTCGATTTGTCGGTAAAAAATAATGGACGCTTTCGATCGTAGACTTGCTGTTTCTCAAAAACATTGGAATTAACTCACCTTTTTCAATATGCATCAACTTTAATGATTTGTCTACGCTTAAGACCCTTATCTAGGGCGTTCCTATGACACTTCTCTATATATAAGTAAAATTAAAATTTCAATTTTCGTTTCGAATCTGAATGAGACTGGAATAGCCGCAATTGTTTCTTAAATCGATTGCTTTAGTTCATTCAAATTTGTTGCTGTTGCTTTGTCGACTTCCTGTTTGCAATAACTCCACAAGAAAAAGTCAGGTGCAGTAAGGTCAGGCGACCTGGGGGGCAACGGAATGTGGAGTTTCTGCATATCAGCATAGCGGGAAATTTTCGTCGCAATTCTGTCATAACAGGCCGGGCCATGTGAGTAGTTACACCACCACACAGAGTTGAAAGAAATTCTCATTCGGCGTAATTCTGGATAGAAAAACCCTCTCAACATGCTTAAGTAACGGTCTCCAGTAGCCGTAATGGTGTGGCCGTTTTCTTCAAAGAAGTAGTGCCTGACAATGCAGCGTGATAGAACTGCACATCAAACTGTGATGCATATCCCTCTCATGTAGTACCTGTGGCTTGTAAGCACTCAATATTCGACAATTTTGTTTGTTGCCGTTTAAATCGAAATGGGCCTCGTCAGACATGGAAACACAGTTCAACATGTTTCCGTACTCTTCCATTATTTGAAGCATCTTCTGGCGAAATTCCAAGCGAATCGGCAAGTCTGCTGTATTCAATTTATTTTATATGGGAATAAGTCCAAAACTTTGTGCTTAATTGACTGCAATGACAGTCTGCTTATACCCATTGAAGCAGATAAGCTTCTTGTCAAAATGGTTTTAAATGGCAGCAGTTACAACAGCAGCAGTTTCCTCCGTCCGAACTCAAGGATTTCGATGGAAAGGTCTTCTGTTGACTGTCCAATGCTCGGCAAAATTATTAACAAGTCTCACTATGGTCCATCTGATCGGAAGATTGCCGCCAAATGTTCAACTATACTATCTTTGAACCGAAACTACGGACTCCAGTGCGTGATAGCGGCCGACAAGCCAAATTCTTGTTTCAGTGTCCCAGTTATCCGTTTTAGTTAAATCTAAAAATCAATTTGTAAAATAAGAAAAAATTAACCAGATTCATTTAATAGAAAAAAGTTATTAATCTTGGCGGTAACAGCTGTACAGTCTGCCTGACAACCGTAGCCACTGCATTCACCAATTGTTTAGTTGATTCTGAAAAATAAACAACAAAAAAGTCTCGATCCAGAATAAGAACTGTTCAAGTCATAATAATGATAACAGATCGAATAAATGTAAACATAATAAAAATATATTTAATAAGGATAAGGATGTACAACGCATGTATGAGAACATGTACAACACACACACACTCTGTGCTTTCGCATCTGTGGTTTTCAACGAAAGCCCATGCGAAACGAAAATGGTGGAAATGATATTGAGCTATGAAGATTGCTCTTTGCACAGTTCGAAGACTATACGCAAAGGGTAATTCTCATTAATCATAATGAGACTCCCGTATAAGTCGTTTGATTTGTAGGCGAAGTAATCGTTGACAAAGACTGCAAAAGAAAGAACTTGGTGGGTTTAGAAAGTTGCTGTACAGTCTGCCTGGCAACCATAGCCAATACATTTCACCAATATTTTAGTTGATTCTTAATGTCGAAATCTCTCGGTGAACAAATACAAACCTCTCTGGCTTAGGCTGAAATGGCTAATCCACCATCGAGTTTAACCATCTCCACCGTTAGTAGAATTACTGGGCGAAGTTGGGGAAATAATTCTAATTTCAAAACAGCACACTTAAGGTACAAAATGCCCTATAAAGCAAAGTAAATGTTCCGCTAATTTTTAATATCTCTTTACTACTTAGCAGACTTAATTGCATTTAGCTATGCCCCCTTAGCTTGTGTGCGATTGTATCGTATCTCTTGAGTTGCCTACAACCACGCCAGCTCACTCTCGGTCTGTCGGCGGTTTTAACTCGATTTAACCTATAAACAATTTGCAACATTCATTTCTTTCTTCATGTCGCTGTTCTTTTATTGTCGGCATTATTTGTTTCTTTTTGTTTAGTCTTAAGCAAAAAAATGTTACCGGTTTTTTTTTGTTTGCGTTAATTTAGCCACAAAATGCGGCTCTTTTTGCTAATGTTTTTGTTTGGATTTTGCAGTCTTACAAATGTTAAGCTACGGTGCATATTTCAGGCACATTCGCACTCTTCCAAGGCAAGAAAGGCCCGACAGCCAGCCAGGTAGACAGTGCGCCAACGTAAAAACATGGTTAACTAAAGCAAAGACCTACAGACGTTTTTTTTTGTTTTTGAACGGGTTTTGCGCCGAATATAAAAAGAAGTCAGAAAGTACGACGATGGAATAGTAAAAGAACGTTTCGTAAAACAGTAGAAATGTAAAAGAAAAGTTAGACGCCACAATGAATTTACAAAACAGCAACAGAAAAGAAATAGAAGCAACAGAAAAAATGGACTTCTTATTAGTTTTTTTTCTTCTAGAAACTAGAGGAGCAATATTGCGGCATTTCTAAAGCAAATATTTAGAGCATTACGAGTAAAAAGCAAGGCAAAAAAAATAGAAAAAAAGAGCAAAATGGAACTAAACAAAAAAACTACAGGGAAGTCATAGTAAAAGGTAGCCATAGGCCATCATCATATCACATCACTTACAAAGAAAAAGAATTTATATCGAATATTTTTCCTTTTACTCACAAATATTCAACACATGAAATGACAACCCCTTCCTAAACAAACACAAGCACCACCTAGCACCCTAGGTTTTTTCCGGTGGTTACACATAATAAAATTTATGACCCCACATAAAGACCCTAACAAGCGACGGCTGAAAAATGTGACGAAATTTAAAAATTTTTCAATGTCATCACTCACGGCATCGCACATCACCCATATGACTAAGTGTCCAACAAAAAATAGATGAATTTTTCAATTTCATACTGCTGGTCTTCCCAAAATTGCCGTGCATCAAAAAGGCACTAGCATAAAAGCATTTAATGCTAGTGCCTCTACACCCCCCCAATAATACACATGGTCGTGCGGTACAACTTTATGGCCGCCCGTCAAACATGGCCTACAGAGGCATGAAAAACAATCATTTTTTTTGTTTTTTTATTACCAAAGGGTCATCACAGATGAAATGACAGATATTAAACATTTTTCATATATACAGTGAAGATTAAATACAGGGCATATAAAATATTAGGTAATTTAAATGTAAACATTTTTTTACAAATGCTTAGCAGGTAATATTTGCCCTAAGCACAGTTTTCTCAAAGAGACTATTGCCCTTGACACACTTTACAGCAATAGTGAACAAAATAAGCACTTTAAACAGAATATTAAACCAAGGTGGAACATAAGCTTGGGCAAATATTAGTTGCTCCCTCATATTGACCTAAACTAAGTAAGGGGTTTTCCAATAGGAACATCACAATTTCGTATCTTTATGACAACGCACCCTTAATTATTGTTAATGATATTTCAATGTCGAAACGTTAATCGACGTCAACATTTTTATCGTGTTTAAGTTCAGTTACGAGCAACGTTTGGAAATCATTAAAAATTATTACCGAAATTCTGAGTCGGTGGTCGCAACTTTAAGAGCGCTTACTCCGTAATAATCGTCCCACCAACAGGCTGTGCGTGGCATAGCGGATAAACTTGCTAGGGATGGATAGACTTGGACTTTCGGATGTTCCGGCGCCAAAAAGAAGCCGTACTGCTTGAAGCGACGAAAATATCACAGCCGTAAGTATAACCGATTAAAATGAGCCAAATCAGTCAATTCTCTGTCTTTCTCACGAATTGGGCATCTCTGTGTCGTATTTTACGAAAAGATCTTCAAAACACCTTCATCCTTATAGGATCAAACTGACTCAACAACTAAAGTCATTTGTTCATTTAAAACGCCGACACTTCTTCGATTGGGCGCTAGCAATGTTTCACGAAAATCCAGAATTTCATCGAATATCATCTGTAGCGATGAAGCCCATTTCTGACTGAGTGGTTTTGTCAATAAATAAAATATGAGTTACTGAACAGCATCAAACCCAAATGTGCTTCAAGAGATACAATTGCATCCACAAAAAATTACTGTGTGTTGTGGTTTTCATGCCGGAGATCATGGCCTTCATCCTTATAAGAACAAAATGACTCAAAAACTAAATCCATTTGATCATTTAAAACGCCGAAACTTCTCCGATTGAGCTCTAGCAAAGCTCTTTTCAGGCTGAGCTCTTTTCTGGCTGAGTGGTTTTGTCAATAAACTAAATTTGAGTTATTGGACAGCACCAAACCCACACGTGCTTAAAGAGACACAATTGCATCCCCAAAAAATTACTGTGTGGTTTTCTTGCCGAAGGTGTGATTGGGCCGTATTTTTTCGTCGATATAAACAATCGTCACGTTACCTCAATAAAAAGCGCTATCGTGCCATGTTGGAAAATTATTTTTGGATGAGCTCGACATCGCCAATATGGGGCTTCAACAAGATGGTGCCAATACTAGGCACACAGCACGCGTTACAATCGATTTACTGAAAGGCAAATTCGGTGAACATGTTATCAAGAAATGGACAGGTCGATTGTGCTACCTCGTTCATGCGATTTAAGTCAAGTCATTGGTGTAATTCAACAAGCCAACAACTTTAGGCGAGCTCAGAGACAACATCCAACTCGCAATTGCCAACGTTACGGTCGAAATGTGTGCAAGAGTGGTGGAAAATTGGGTCCAAAGAATCGATCGCTGTAGACGTGCTCGTGGTGGTCATATGAACGAATTTCATTCTTAATATATAGCATTGGCTCTACACATGGAATAAATTTGAACTCTATATCTTAAATATTCTGTGGTTTATTACTTGTAATATAATAACATTGTTATGGTCTTACTGGAAAGCCCTGCATATGGGAAACCATTTTTTGTCCCCGAGACACTGTTTACGGAGACTATACGACTATCGATTAAAATACCTATGTATGACTCAAGTCGGTCCAAAATTAGTCGTTTTTCAATCAAAATATTCCATACCAAATATGATTCAAATAGGAATTAAAAAAAGGTTTTATAGCGGATGTCTGGTAAATCGGGAGATATCTCTTTTTTATCTGAGCTGATTACTGATAGATCGTGATTAACTGTACCCAATTTCATAAATATAAGATTCATCAATATTGGCTTCGAGAGCTAAAGACATGAAATCGGTTGAACTTAAATATATATGTGGAAGTTATATCTAAATTTAAACCGATTTTGATTAAAGTCAACAGCCATTATACAAAAAACTTACTAATGCAAATATCATGAAGATCAGACAACAATTGCGACCTGTGGCTTAAAAGCAAGTTTTAGAAATACAGTTGGAAGGCGTTCATGCAAAGAACGCCCTTCGATTATGCCAATCTAAGAAGAAAATTTAAAATCTGTTTTATAATGGTGGTAAATGCTTATAAGGCATTGCCAAAGCTTCTTCTGAAGGGTGGTTAAATTTTAAGGGCCGATATTAATTTGATACAATATTTATTTTTATTTCTATTTATTATGATAATGTTGGTATGGTTCAATTATGAGTGGAACAAAATATCGGCCAAATGGCCGCCGCACCGTCCTCTTGAATCAACATATCGTCCACATCCCTATTTTCGAATTGGGGCCATAAGAAGTTCGTTATCATCTCACTATAGCGAACACCATTCACACTAACTGCCTGACCGGCCCCATTTTGGAAAAAAAACGGTTCGATAATACCGCCAGCCCATAAACAGCACCAAACAGTCACTCTTTGTGGGTGCATTGTTTTTTCGACAATCACTCTTGTATTATCATTCGCCCAAATGCGGCAATTCTGCTTACGAGTATTGACGAATCCACTGACTTGAAAATGTGCCTCATCTCTAAAGATGATTTTCTTCGAAAGTTGATTTTTCATTTTTATATTAAGCCTGAAAAACTTTAACGCATTGCTCGCTTGTGTATCTTTCCATGGTTCAAATCGAGTTAGTCTGAAATTGAAAAATATCAAATGAAATGCAGAAAAAAACTGGATGTTTCGGTTTGGTTCACATTCAACATCGGCCCTTAAAATTTAACCAACCTTTATTATTATTTCCGTTTCTAAGCTACCGAAGATTACTTTGTGCTAAAAGACATTACCTGATAACGGAATACACAATACTTCTGTCCTAAATCGGATCAATTTCAAATGAGTTTAGAAGGCAAGAAGCTATGAGAATATCATCTGAAAGATTTTGGCCTGAAATTTTTTGTAAAGACTCTGAAAAGCCTTACAAGAAATCCAGATCAAAAAACATTGGACAAATAAACAATCTGTGTTAAAATGGTGCTGAATGTCAATAGGTCATTCCTATAGCTTCTTCTGATATTATTATGTCAACTTCTACCCTACCTTATATAACTTGACACTAGAAGACCTATAAGTATACTGATAACGGATTACAGAATACTTTTGTCTTAACCTGGATCAATTCCAAATGAGTTTAGAAGGCTATTAGCCATCAAAGTCATTTAAAGATTTTGGCAAGCTTGAAAACTCTTTCTACAGACTCTGAAAAGCCTTACAAGGAATCAATAAAAAAAAGCAAATTATGTTTGTATGCATCTTTTTTAAGACCTTCCCAATCCACTAATATTTAACCTAAAGCTATTTTCTATGGCAAGAGACGTTGATTCAAAACCTCCTCAGAAAACTTAAGCTAAGGCTAATTTTTGAAAACCCAATAAAATAACATGAAAGCGATGACAGAAATCCTGGTACGTCATCGATATCCTGAATCACTTATAAATTAAGGATGAATCCAATGAACCATTATCTTCTGAAATACCTTCGTAAATTCCAAAACTTTCTCAAGAAATCTAACCTAGACAACTTTCTCCTAGGACTCCTTGCAATAGAAGCAATAGCGAAAGTCCCCATTTACACGAGGCAACTTTACTTGCCGCAACACTCACCTTGTAGGAGGGAGAGGTAGAAGAATAGAAAGGGAAAAAACTTGCCCGTACTGTCTATTTATTTTGTGTTTGTCGTACTGTGAAGTTGGCTGCAGAGTAATTTAATATTATTTTACACACAAATCAGAGCTATTAACTCACAGAATATAAGAAAAGGAAGCATTGAAAACAAAAATTGCCGTAACGGAATTGCCTCGTGTAAACACAAGAGTAATTTTTAAAGGGAATAAAAAAAATTGACGCAAGTACAGTTTTATCGTGTAAATGTGGACAAAGACCGAACACTTTACTCTTACTTTGGAATAATATTTTTTAAAAAAAAAATATTTTCAAATTTTGTACATTTTTCCTAGGCCTTGCTAGCTACAGACAGAAGGCTTAAATTTTCTTTCTCTGAAAAAATTAAAAAAAGAGCTGGAAATCTCGCTTATCACTACGAATATAACCTAAGGCGTTTTTATTTGTAAGGCACATTGACTCAAAGGCTACTTTTCTCTTTGAAGTATTTGTGAGGATTGAAATTATAAGACTCTTTTTTATGATGGCAACTCTTCCGCGTAGTAAAAGTTAAAAAAATAGTACCCCTAAAGTAACTTCAGCTTTGATGATTTCATCATACGCTACCGCTACCATACGTCTACCTCCTTTAACTCCATCACACCAGGAGAGACTCCTTGTAGCTCTTCACCTTCCTCTCCCCCAAAAAAGAAGAGAAAACGCCAAAACTTTTAACAAGCCGAACAGAGCAAGGATGTGAAGCAATTTTTAGCATTCATTTAAATTTGTTTGTGTGGCAGCCCAAAGCAGCAACCGTTGCTGCGGTGAATAGGGGTATTTTTTTATTACAGCCCACTTTTATTTTATGTGCCGGAGATGCATTGTCACGCGCAGTGGCAATGGGGTGTAAAGAACTGGCGATTTGTCAGCGTGAGTGTCGGTATCTGTTCATTTTTATGCAGTTGCATTTACTCTCACCAGCGCACGTTTTATATCAAAAATGATGTTGTTGCTCAGTTATTATCATTGCGATGATGATGATATTAAGTGTTATGTTTTATACAGACAGACGAACGGACGGGCAGATGGACAGACACTTTGATAGTCAGAGTGTGATATCTTCATTAACCAAATGACACTTTGACCTATTTCACTTGGTTTTCAGTATAGAATGGAATTGAGCTCGGTCAGTTTGCATTGGAATGGTAAGTTTTTCATTATCTGGCGCTGCCGGTATATGGGATTGGAGGAGATTTATTGACCGGCACACATGCTACATTTGCGTTTGCAGTGGGGTAAAACGACGGTCACTTTGTTTTAAATTTAATTTCCCATAATTAAGGTCAGCGTAAAAAAAAGAAATACTAATGAAAAGAAATTAAATGATAGCCTGGGTTTTCATGGAAAAATGTTGTTTATCACAATCAACGATTTTAATTGTGGACAACAAAAAGTGAAGAGTGGATACTTGCAAATGCCACATGGGAAATCTAAGCTATGCTGTTTACATAAAAATGTTTAAAAAATTTAAACGTATTTAAAAGCTGGCACTTTTTTCCTAAAAAAGGCTATTAACATTTTTTTTTTTCTTTGCCAAATTTTAGCTAGACTTTTTTTTTAGAGAATTTTTAGTTTTCTGGCACTTCTTCAAAAATGTCTATCCTCAAACCTCGAACAAAAAAACAGTTCTTCCCTCAAATTGCCAAACACTTAACATGCTATTCTTATGTTTCACGTTCAACTAAATAGCTTTTACTGGTTTTTACTGGTTTTGTATATCTCACCCTCTGCCTTCTTTGAGACTCCTTTATTTTAGCTTGTTTATCCAACAAAATAAAACGACCTCTTATCATTTCTATAATACTTTGTATTGTCTTTGATTTAAATAATATTGATTTCCTGTCGTCTGGTGCAATTCTCTGCAATTTTGTATGTTTTTCTCATTCTTTTTGTACAATGTTTCCTTCTTTAGGTTTGGAGCAACAAACATGGAAGTCAAAACTGTGAACACGTTCGTCTTTATATAAATATAAATGTGGAAGTATATATTAGGGTGTACTGAAAAACATAGAATTATTTTAGGTTATAAGCAATGGGTATTAGCCATTAAGGTCCATTAACTTGCTGCTCGGTCGTTAAATATTTTTGTAGGTCGCCAAGGGGACACAGCATTTGTTTGAAGAGGTACGAAGAGCTGTCTTAAGTTGCGATATAACTCGTAAGCTCTAAGTTGCGATATTACTCGTGACGACACCATTCCCTCGAATAGAATTTAAATCACAACCACCACGGTAGTTCCTAAAGGGAACAGTCACACATTTATGGAACATCTTTAAACAATCTGTTGCGCCAGTCTGATATTGGATCTAGAAGCCAAAGGATTCTTAAAGTTTGCATTCCATGAAAAAGATGGGCTGATCGTAGCGTAGCCATTATGCTAGATCCACACGAGGCAACCGTCGATAGCAACGTGTTGCAGCAAATTTTTTGATGTTCACAAAACACGTGACTGCTATCAACGCAGCAACGTTTGCTTCAGCGTGGCTGCAGCGGTAGCCTTGTGTGTATTCTTCGGAGCCAGTTAACCCGGCGAATCCCATTGTTTAGACTGCTGCTTGGTCTCCGGAGAGTTGTAATGGATCCATGTTTACAAAACGCCGCAAAACTAATTCGAATTGCGGTTAAACAACTGTAAAGAATCCTTTGAAGTTGTCACACGATAACTATTATGGTCAATTGAGAGGAAACGCGGCATCCATCTTGCAGACAGCTTTCTCAAACCTAACTGATCATGTAAAATCGAAACCACACTGCCATATGAAATGCCTTTAGCATCAACAATCTCACGCACTTTTACTCTTCGATCGGCCAACACCATATCGTAGATTTTTTTAACATCGGGTGTATTGACCTCAATTGGCCGTCCAGAACGTTCAGCGTCATTTGTGCTTGTGCAACCGCAACGAAAGTCAGAAAACCACTTTTTTACCATTGAAACAGATGGTGCAGAGTCCCCATAGTATTTATCAAGATTTTCCTTGGTTTGATTGACGGTTTTTTTTTCACAAAAAATAATGCTTAAAGAGCACTTTAAATTCTCTCTTTTCATTTTAAACAAAATCAACGAGGTTATATGTTTTGATCAGCTGTTAAACAATAACTAAATGACGGAACTCTTTCAAAATTTGACAGAAGTCTATTAGCAGATGGTACTTGATAGAAACAGTGTTGCATTCCATATAACTACAAGGGAATTTGGAAAAGTCAAGGAATTATTGATATGCCCTCGTAGCATTATGCAGACACAAGTGTATAGAAATATGTCTTATGGTCAAATCTCTGCGCTATTAGTGGCCAAGAAATATATCTTATAGTCAAATCTCTGCGCTATTAGTGGACATTGAATATATTTCGGACGGAAAACCCATTTTTCGACACACCGTAGTCTGTGTGCCTTGCTAGTCTTGAATCGTCTTTGCGGCAGAAGTTTTACTTTGTCTTCTCCTCTTGTCTTTTTGACTAGCATTTAGTATCGATATATATTTTGCAGTAAATCGTTGACTATATGTTATAGAAAAATTAAGAGGACGCTATGATTAGGAGGAAATAACAAAACTAGTTTCTCTAGAAAAACTAAGTCTTAGTTATTCTGTTCTTTACAAAGCGTTCATATTGAATTGATCCTTTTCCGAATCTCGATCCAGCAAAAAGTGACTAGTTACTAAGAAATATCGTAAATAAGTCAAACTAATCATTATTATTGTATCTTAATATACTAATGATGTTGGTGGATATAATAATTATACGATAATGATATTTATAGATGTTCTTTTCTATCCGAATTAACGAATTCCGTAGGTCTGCCAAACTTCCGGCAAGCAGAAGACATACGAGTAGCTGAAAGCATCTTGTAGTTGAATGCATTTTTTTAGAGATTACCATGACATTTCCAACTTAGGCCTGTTTAAAGATTAACAATTTAATATGATTGAAGGTAAGGTCGAAATTCAATGTCTGGTTTCCAATGGTTTAAAAGATATAAATTGAAAATTAAAAACCGAGATCCACACAGCAGTCGCGCTTTGGAAAACAAATTTGAATTAAGAAACGGGCTTTCTTAGATCATTAGACTGAAATAATTTTTAGGATATTTAATGCATCAACTAAAATGTCTAAATACCGAAATCTACACTACCTACAGCGGATCATATTACGTGCTCGGAGCACAATAGAAAACGCCCTTTCAAAAAGGAAAAGTGCCAGATTTTAGCTACTAGTACCAAATATTTTGGATAGTAGGTAATATGTATAAAATAGTTTTCAGAGTATTACTGGAATGTCTAATTTGCTGAAATTTGATCTAGACCGGATTTTAGTGCGTCCATCTTTCCTCAATGGACTCAATTCGGTAATGAGAACAAGCGACAGATTTTAGCTACTAGCATCAAGTATTAAGATGTTGTTTAGGAGTTTGTCTATTGCTAATCAAATGACAAACCCTTCTAAATGCATTTAATAATAGCGTTGCCAGATCTGACTTGATTGTAACAATTTAATCGCTAACGCAAAGTACTTATTTTATATGGCGTCCAAAATAATGCAAATAGTAATGAAATGTCATTAAATGCTTATTAATAAAATGGGCGATTTTAAATATAGATCGGCTGTAAAAAACGCACTGATAATTTCATAAAATTTCTGACTTTTTTTGAATAGGTTGAACTTTTTTATTTAATAATGGAACACCTCCGAGACGTTTTTGCTTCGCCCAATGTGTTGAAGATTGTTTGGCTGGAGATGACTGAAATTGTGTTTTGAAGCCAAAGCTTATTTTACACACAGCCAACACAACCAACGCAACCACCGATATTTTACGCACTGTTTTTGAAAATCGAATAATCAGCCGAAATTGCGATATCAATTGGCACCCTCGGAGCTGTGTTTTGAGCCCTTTGAATTATTTTCTGTTGTAAGCCATTAAGAATAAATGTTACGAAAAGCATCCAGAGACAATTCAGACGTTGAAACTTGAAATCGAAGTTGCTATTGAAGAGATTCGACCCGAAACAATCGAAAATGTACTGAGAATGTGGGTTGATCGGATGAGGTACTGCCGAGCCAGTTGTGAAAGTCATATGAATGATATTGTGCTCTATTATTAAATGACGAAGTTTAGCCTTTCCAATATAAGAAAATTTCCATAAAATTTAAAAAAAATATCAGTACTTTTTAAAAATTATACAACTTTTGATTCAAATTTAAAGTTTTAAATGAAACACCCTGCGTATGGTGATATAATTTAATGTAGATTTAGTTGATGAAACTGTGGGTTCACGTGTTGTGTCTATGACTACCATACAAGTCAGTACAGATAGCAATCCGAATAACCGCCAAAAATTTTTACAAAATGTTCAGCGGAGGGGGTTTGGCCAAATAAGTCATACCGCCCCTCGTTCTTAACACTTATGTAAGAGTATTTTTTCTTGCCATCATTTAATGGACGACAAAAAATATAACAGTAAGTTTGGGTATGAAAACTGTTTCTATTACCATTGAATTGAAAACAAAAAAAAATTCTCTTACATACTTTC
This sequence comes from Hydrotaea diabolus, assembly GCA_963513945.1. NCBI lineage: Eukaryota > Metazoa > Arthropoda > Insecta > Diptera > Muscidae > Hydrotaea > Hydrotaea diabolus. The sequence continues at coordinate 14,059,973 of OY740717.1, read as the reverse complement.
AAATATATTTCCTTAGAAAAACGAAATGTCAACAAAAAAGACACTGTAGCAAAGTCTATTGACTGTTCCTACATGGCAAAAAGGGGTGGACAATTTGGAAGGAATGTAACTATTTGGGGAATATGATGAAATAATTGAATACTAAAGCTCAATGCTGTCCAATGGTTGCAGTTTAACTGAACCATTGGACAGAATATTTAAGCGGAGAAGTTGTTTTTTATGTTAAAAATAAATTCCTGAAGATGTCGCTTAAAGAGAGATGAAATATTGCATAAAAGAAGGATTTTAAATACAAAACCACGACCTCGAGCTTAAATCTTCAGTTATTAGTTATCTATAATTGTATTTGGGGAATATATATAAATTATTATAAATTTGAGTACAGCGCCAAACACACTCTGAGGATGCAATGATCTCACGACTATCACTTTCGGTTTCTTCGATACAGCAACTTTATAAAGGCTTCGATAAGTACTGTTGCTTTCTACACAACTGACTTTTTGTCAAGACTGCAAGCGGGAATAAATTGTAAAAGTCAAAATATCACAAAGCAACCACCAGTTGATCGGTTCTACGTACGTAAAATAAGTTTAAAGCGTGTATCTCGATTTAGTTTTGCAATGCTGCCCCACAAAATGGCATAAAATTAAAGAAAAAAAAACGTTAAAAATGTAGCCGAATTTAATGTAATCTTATCTTGTCATCCTCCAAAATAATTTATGTGCATTTTTCCGCTGCTGAGATATTGTCAACATCGTAGGCACGTCTTTTTTTTGTTCTCAAAATACACAAAACCATAAAATTTTAATACGAGTCTTATAGTCGTTTTGCTCCTGACCACACATCTTATCCGTCTATCATATTTCCCTCTGTCTAGCACGGAGTACAATTTTTTGGATTTTGACCAAACCGTTGTTGTTTGATGCAAAAAAAGGAATTCATTTGGTTCTATGTTAAAATTAAGGTTTTGTTGTTTCAATTGCGGGTTTAAGGGTGTCTCAAAGTCAGAAATTTGTACTTTTTTTGTGCAATTTTAGTTTCCTAATATCTCGGGTTCTAAACAACACTGTTGGATTAATTTTTATTATTAGATGTGCCAGTATCTTGTTTGAATTTATTGATCAACGCATTTAAAATTAGTTCTATACTTTTCACGAAGGGCCAAGGGAAAGGGCAAAATAAAGGAGATTTTCTTTAATTTTTTTTTAAATATTAATATTTTATAATTAAAAAACACAAACAATTTAGTAATAAACTTAAAAAACAAACAATTTAAAATTATGAGATCAAATAAATGGTTCATATAAACTAATTCAAAATCAAACTTAGTTGTTATACATTTTAAAACAATTTCTGTCTCCAGTAATTGGCTAGGAAAGCGAAATTTTGATTGGCTTTTTTCCACTGAAATTTAACCAAAATTTCTTTGGCATTTTTAGATTTGGGTACACCTTTTACCATTGATGCACCAGTTCAGAGTTTTCGCTCATTAAAGGTTTTTCGGTCAGCAGAATTTCGGTTCCGTTCGTTAAATCCGTGAAATCATCCAATACACCTAAATCCTGTCTTATTCAAATACATTTTTTTTTTAAATTTGTTTATTTTAAAATGTTATAATATTTTAATCCATAAAATCACAAAGGCCTTAACGCCGTAAGGCATTTTAGAGGCAGGTTGGCACACATTTTTAAACTTAAAATTAAATTTGAAATGTGAAAAAGTATTGGTAATACATATATCAGATTATATTATATTGAGAAAGAAAAAAAGAAAATAAAACTGGGTAAGATATATTAAACTATATCAGGAGCTTTCTATACAAACCAAGATTTTTCAATCATTAATATAAATAGAGAACAATAGCGGGCCTAGAACACTGCCCTGTGAAACTCCATGTTTTACAAAACCAAATATACTTTTATGTTGATTAATCTGAACAAACTGTTTCCTTTTGTCTAAATAGTTATTTATTAGTAAAAGTTCGCTACCACCCGCGCCATAATATTGCAGTTTTTGAGCTAATATTTTATGATCTATTAGATCAAACGCTTTGCTTAGATCGTAGAAGATACCAGCGACACCACTATTACCTTGATCTAGTCCTTTGCATATATAGTTTTGAACATTGAGTGTAGCCTCCTCTGTCCTCCGCTTTGCTTAGATCGTAGAAGATACCAGCGACACCACTATTACCTTGATCTAGTCCTTTTTGAACATTGAGTGTAGCCTCCTCTGTACCACAACCATTCCTAAAACCAAATTGATAATCGTTAAGCAAACGATTTTCCTGGAAGTATGATAAGAGTCTACTATAGGTTATCCTTTCAAAAATGTTATCTATAATAGGCAATATCAAAATAGGTCTAAATTGACCAACAGTTGTAGAAATTCTATCTTTAGGTATTGGAATTACTTTATGTATTTTTAAAGTTTCAGGATAAACTGAAGTGTTTACTATGTCATTGAATATTTTTACCAGTGGCGGAGTTAAAATGTTTTTGCACTCCAAAATTACCCCAGGGAGATAACAAGTCGTGACCACAGCTTTTTGTAAATGTGCTACTTTATTCAGTATTTCTTTATTTGTAGTATGTTGAAGACGAAATCTATTATAACAGCGTTCCAAAGTTCTTCATCTTTACTATCCGATGTATTCAAAAGCTGTGCAATTTCATCCTCAGTTTAATAAAACCAAAGCAATCTGCTCATATTTAAAAATAACTTATATGGTTAATAAAAATCTTAGAAAGAGTAACAATTTTTAAATTTTGGCAACACTTTAGTCTTGAAATGTGTTTCCGATTAAGAATCCACAATACAATTTTGAAAATTTTCATTATAAACCAAGAGGAATTTAGAAAGAAATACCTAGGTAAATTAAAATCTTTTAATTTAGTAGTCTTACCTTTTATGTTGCCTAATATTGTGAAGAAGTAATTCTTTGGTTCTTTAAAAAAAACATATAAAAGTAAATATTTAAAAAAAAATTCAAGAATATGAGAAAAATACGAAAAGTCCCATTTTTCATAAATAAAATCTTCACACATATCATGACACATTTTTCGTTCACACGTACGTAAATTTCCAAACGAGCTTTTGGGTTGGAGTAGGATGAAATGCACCCCACCCGCTGCAACAATCAATTTGAGTTAATGCGTTTTAAAAATACGTCAGAGTATCTCAGCAAGTATGTGTGGATATACTCATGCGACCAAACGATTCAAGAACGTATATAGAAATGAATCCAATAGCTACTTTGTGGGGACTAAGTGAGCTGGTTTGTGGCTTGTTTTTAGGAAAAGGGGACATTAATGGCTTGTTCTTACTGTCTTTTTTCTTTCTTTTATGTGGAGACTTTTAATAAGTGCCTGCTATTATTTTTAGCAATGCTTTTTTATTTATACGCTGTGTTCCGTTTTGTGCCATCAGCGCCTGTTATTGTCTCATATAAACCACAACATATAAAGAAAATGACTTTTTATCATGCACAAAAGACGTTATGTCTGTCGCTACCCAGCGTAGTGTTCTCGTGAGTTTGTTTTTGTTTTTTTTTCTTGTTACGATTTTGTGCCGGTAATAAACCTAATGGCCTATTTTAGGGATTATACGATATGTCTGGCATGTAACATTAAAGGTCTAGAACATTGTCGTCATAAATATAAAGTATACGAAAACATTTGTTGGAGTGTGAACTCTGTTGAGGTGGATACCGAGGTTAAAGTTTAAGTAGAACAAAAAAGAAGAAGATAAAACAAATGAAGGAATGGAAAATAAATAATGCGTTTTTTTAAATTCAATTAATTGGAATTAGCTCTTTTAAAATCATTTTGTTTGATTTGTATACCCTTCTTTGTCGGTTCTAACTTTATATAAAGACCGTCCAGAATGTTGCACACTGATGGCTTGTAGTCACACGCTGCTTACAATTGTACATAGAAGAAATGGCTCAAAGAGAAAATGTTGTCCCGACAAAAAGAAAATCTACAAAAAATACTCAGGTTAAAATAGAAATATGATTGTGGCAACCTTTTAAAAGTTTTCTTAATTTGAATTTTCCTCAAATATTATGTAGTTGCACAAATGTACACATACACACAGAGAAAAAATCAGTTGGAAATCGGCCTGAACTACAGAAGTTCGTTTGGATAAACCGAATTTATGTTGCAATAACCAACATTCCATAGTATTGATGGCGACATGGTTGGAGAAACCATATGGTGGTTTCAATAACCATATCACAGTATTCACAACCAATAACACAGTTATACAAACCAACTCTAATTTAACTACTGGTTGCGACAACTGGCATTCAACCAATTGTGATGTACATGTTACTTTGGTACCAAAATTTGGTGGTGACAAAAGATTAGTTCTTTGTAGAACTACAACAGAAAAATTAATTTTCCCGAATATTACTCAGACTTGATCAGAATTTTCGGCATAGGTATCCCTCCTTATTATTCAAAACCACGGGACTCGTTTGTCCCGTGTAACGGTCACCCAATGCTTAACAATAAATATTGTTATCTACCTTAATTTATTATTTTCAGATTGAGGACTCATTGTAATGCTTATAAAAACTTCTATCCAAAGACGTAGTTATTTTACTGACCAGTTGACCCATTACAAGGCGGTAAAATATTAAATAATATCAAAACGTACTTAAAACCATCAATCTATAACAACAACCAATACATGTACAAATTCAGTTCCAAAGATTATCTTAATCTGTTAGGATTACCGATACTTCTTTTCTTTTAACGAATGTGTCAGTTCCCTCTACCAAAAATTTTTGTGTACTTAATCAATATTCGTTTGTAATGATGGAATATATTGAACCACCAACATTCGGTTGACAACAAATTCGGTTGTAGCACAAATCTGTTCTCTGTGTGTAAGAATAAGTATGGTGTTTTTGTTATGATTTATAATATAGTTGCCGGAATCTTGTTATCGTTTTGGGATCCATGTCATGGTTATGAGTAATCATAATATGGTTATGAAAACTGCAATGTGGGTGGAAAGGAACATACTATGGTTATTAAAAACACAATAGGGTTGTGAATGATTTTAGAAATTGATATTGGAATAATGATTGTACTCGTAATTGAGTAGAATCATTATTCCAATTGAGTGGGATCATTATAAACGGTGGGCGATTTAACATTTTAAGTTTAAATCGGCTGTAAAAACGGACTTAAAATTTGTTCAAAATTCTGGTTTTATTGGAAAGTGTAAACTTTGTCATTTAAATGGCATCTCTGGAACACAATATAGTTCATGTGACTACCACAACTCGCTCGGCATTACCTTAACCGATCAAACCAATCTTTCAGTACATTTTCGATTGTATCGGTTTGAATCTTTTCAATGGCAACTTCAATTTCATGTTTCAACGCTTCAATTGTTTTTTTGGCTTCTTAATAGTCGCGTGTAGATTCTCTATTGACATAGCCACCGAGATGAAAATGAGCTTCTTCTGAAAACATGGTTTTTCGCTAAAATTCTTCATCACGTGCCAAAAACTATTCAGCGTTTTGGGCGAAGCGAAAATGCATCGAAAAGTGTTCCATTATTTAATGACAAAGTTCAACCTTTCCAATAAAACCAGAAATTTGAAAAAATACTACTTTTTTTATAGCCAATTCAAATTTTAATAAGCCCACTCTATATATCCTGAATAGATCATCGCCATTCAGCTGACCTGTAAAAAGTTCATCATTTACTCCTTAATAGAAAAATGAGCGGAATATGCTTATACAGGGTGGCGCAAAACTACCGTTGTGGTTTGAATGTTTAAGACCATTGTGACCCTTGCAGTGAAAGCTGTGGCTCGATCTTGTTGGAATCATAACTGTGGATGGTTTTCTACAGCTGGCCTCAACAAATCGTTCAGCAACTGAGGCGCCATGTGCATTTTCAAAGAAATGTGGACCAAATATCCTTTCAGACGATACACCGTACCAACCGGTACACTTAAGTGGGTGTAATTGTTGCTGATGAACTCTTCTTGGATTCATCATAGCCCATATCCTGCAATTTTGTTTGTTTACGAAACAATTCAATTAATAGTGAGCTTTATCGCTCATTAATGAAATTCGGATTTTCTTCTGTTTTTTACGAAATGAAATAACATTATCAAGCCGTTCCATTTCAAATTCCCCAAGTTTGCTTCACATAATTCTGAAATAAAAATATAAATAAATTTAAGAAGTTATTAATCAGTCAAACCCCAACGGTAGTTTTGCGCCACCCTGTAATTACGTATTTCAGAACACACAAGCCAAAGAAATACAGCGTTGCCACCTGAAATGCCCATGCATGTGGTTAACAGTATTTGCTTATTACAATTAACAGCTATCCTATGCATTATTCGCTTAGAAAGAAACAATTTCAGACGAATTTTGGGTGATGATTCCATTTAATACTACATAACTTACACGCAAATAAGTTAGTTATACAAGGCATTCATTAATTTCATTGTGAAACTAAACAAGAGCATTTAAAGAAAACATTGACTATAAGAGGAAATCTTGACATCCCTTAACCTCTTGCCAAAGATATCATCACAATTCCTTGTACTCAAAAACATCATTATCCACAACGTGCTTAAATGACCACAACTTCTCGGAAAGCATTTGACGAAAACCATCTAGAAATCCCACTGACGCTACCCAGAAAAACACTATCTCCTCATTTCTGGTTTTTGGTTTCGGAACACCATCAGCCACAAAACGGCAAATGCAAATCAACCATAACTAACAAAGAATGACGTAGAATAAAAAAGACAACAACTCCAATGAAAACTAGCAACACGAAGAAAAAAGAACGTTGGAAAAAGAGGAAAAAAAGTAAAAAACGTTAAGTTTGGCTGTGCCGAACTTTGGATACCCTCCACCAGATTCCCAAATAAAACCAAATTTGGTGCGGAAGTGTGTTCTATATAGAAATCTTTATGTGCAAAATTTCATTTCGATAGCTCAAGCTTGTGGTGAGTTATCGTCATATTATTTCTTAAGGCCCATGAGACCGTTTGTGTGGGAGGTACCAGTAGGGCCTTTCCGATCTTAGCGCAAAAGTCTGTTCTATATATTAATCTTTATGCCGAAAATTTCGTCTCAATAGGTCAAGTGTGTGGTGAGTTATTGTCATATTATTTTTCAAGGCCCATGAGACCGTTAGTGTGGGAGTTACCAGTAGGACTTTTTCGATCTCAACCGAATTCAGCATAGAAGTGTGTTGTATATAGAAATCTTGATGTGTAAAATTTTATTTCGATAGGTCAAGTTTGTGGTGAGTTATAGTCATATTATTTCTCAAGGCCCATAAGGCCGTTTGTATGGGAGGTACAAGAAATAGTGGCCCAATCTAAACAATTTTTAAATAGATGATTGCGCCTATATAGAGATTATTATTTGCAAAATTTCAGCGATTTTGCTCAAGAAACTGGACGGATATTTCCAAATAAAAAACTAATTCTTATGAGGTAGTGTCGGTTGAGGGTCTCCAACACCAACTTCCCGTAGAGCTATATAGCCCATTTTCAATACCAACCATGCTAGGTTAACTGCACATGTTTGTGCCAAATTTCAGCTCCCTAGCTTATTTCATGTAGGCTCTATCTTGTTTTCAACAGACGGGCAGTCGGACAACATGGCTAGCTCGGCTTAGAATTTTACGAGGATCAAGAATATATATACTTTGTTGGGTCTCCGATGATTATTTCAAGGTGTTACAGACAGAATGACAAAACTAATATACCCTCCATTGTATGGTGGAGGGTATAACAACAAACAACCACGACGCTGAAGAAGAACTTCGAATCAACGATTATTGTCTGTTGAAATGTGGCTGAGCGCAGTGGCGGTTATCTTATGCTCTTCGTATGCGAGCGTTTCATTCATACTGGGTGGCCCAAATAAGACTGAAGAGTTAATAATATTTACAACTGTTTTGATTATATTTTGTTTTTTTCTTTTGCAGGTTATATAGTTTTTTCTAAGGATACATCATGCAATATATAAGGCACATTAACGCATCAAAATGGCTTAATTTTATTATTTTTGTGGCAATTCTATTATCTCAACCCAATGAAATTAACGTCGTTATTTTAATGTCAGAACAGCTCCCAGTAACAACATAATTAGGCACTAAGTCTCCTCGTTTTCAGGAACAACAATCAGTGTCAGAATCCTAGGGAATTACGAGGGCATTTCAATAATAAAACATAGTGTTTTTTGGCAAAAAAAAAATATTTTTCAACATAATCTCCTTTTAGCTCAATGCACTTCGTCAAATGTTTCTCCAATTTTTGTATCCCTTTCCTAAAATAGGATTTTTTGAGGTCAGTTTATGGAGACATTTGTTTGATCAATAATTTTATCGTTGGAGCTGGATCTCATTCTTTAGGTTTGGAATTAGAAAATATTCACTGGGGGCTAAATCCAGAGAATATGGCAGATGAGGTAGCAATTCGTAACCCAATTCATGCAATTTTGCCATTGAGACTGCACAGGTGTACACCCGTGCATTATCTTGATGAAAAATAACTTTTTCTTGGCCAAATGGGGTCGTTTTTTTAAATTAATTTAAGTTGGCAATATTCGCCGTTTATTATTTTTCCCTTTTGTTTAATTGATGTGGACTATCCCGCGTGCATCCCACAAAACTGTTTCCATAACCTTATTGACCGACAAAGTTACCTTGGCCTTTTTCGTAGCCGGTTCACCCGAAGAAACCCATTGTTAAGACTGCTGCTTGGTGTCCGGAGTGTGGTAATAGATCCATGTTTCCTCCATAGTTATAAATCGCCGCAAAAACTCATTGAAATTGCAGTTAAAAAACTCCAACAATCCTTTTAAGTTGTCTCACACTTTTATGGTCAATTGAGAGCAAACGCGGCATACATGTTGCAGACAGCTTTCTTCAATCCAACTGATCATATAAAATCGAAAACACAATACCATATGAAATGCGTATGGCATCAACAATCTCACGCCCTTTACTCTTTAATCGGCCAACACAATATTGAGGCTTTTTCGACATCGTCAGGTGTGTTGACCTCAATTGGCCGTCTAGAACGTTCAGCGCCATTTGTAGCTGTGCAACCACAACGTCAGTCAGTAAACCATTTTTTTTACCATTGATATCGATGGCGCAGAGTCCGCTTAGTATTTATCAAGCTTTTCCTTGATTTGATTGACGGTTTTTTTTTCGCAAAAAACAATTTGTAATGAGCACTCGAAATTCACTTTTTTCCATTTTTAAGAAAATCCACGAGGTTGTATTTTTTGAACAGCTGTTAAACGCAAACTTAATGACGGAACTCTCTCAATATTTGACAGTAGTCTATTAACAGATGGTACTTGATGGGAGCGGTAGTGCATTTCATATAACCACGAGGGAAGTTGGAAAAGTCACGGAATTATGGATATGCTCTCGTACATCAGCGTCAATTACACCTGTCCAGAAGAACTGTTTGGTGCGCGTTATGATTGATAAAGTTATCGGTCCATACTTTTTTTTGAATATAAGTAGGGCCAAACATAAACCATTAACGAGGCTCTGTATAGGAATTTTATTAAAAATTTGTTTTCGTTCCTAAGATATGGTTCCAGTAAGCTGAAGTCACTGCGCATACAGCAAGAGCCTCAATGAAACTTCTTCGTAACGTTTTTGGTGATACCTTCTGTCTTATTTGGGCCACCCAGTATCAAACCGCAATAAATTGTATGTAGCTGGTACTCAGCAACAACATTATGCAAGGAAACCAAAAATAACACGCTGCTAGCTGTTGTCAGAGGTAGAGGGAGTAACAGAACATAAAGGGGAAGATAGGCCTTCTTGTACCCCTTCTAACCCCCCCCCCCCCCCCCCTTCACAGTACAACTTTTCGTAACTACTTAAGTGAAGTCTGACATGCTGCTAAGCTGATGATGATGATAATGCCTTGAGCTGGACAGCAACAGCTTCAACAACTTCACTGGAAATTGCTCTTGCACTGCATGCAATGCAATGCATTTGTGAAAAGTGGCCGAGAGGCACCAAAAGAGGAGCGAGGGAAAATGCAACGGTTACAACAAATGCAGGAGAAGGAGGCGAGGAGACCTAAGTTAAACAAACAAAACAACTACAACTTACTACTACAACTACAAAGAACAACAAATAAATACATTTTGTTGTAAGTGTTGATACTGCTGTTGTTGCTGCTGTCGCTGTTATTGTTTGTTAGACAGGGCATTAAACCATAAGATGTTCATAACACTATAATAGTAAGTGCTAGACTGTTATACGACTAGTCTGTATAACAGTTATACAAATTTATTAAATTTTACCGGAATAAGCAAACAAAATTTCGTTATGCTTGAAAGGGAAGGTTTACAACATACATAGCCAATTGTTGAAACTTACATAAATTCACACCAAGAACAGTTTTACCCAGTCAAAAACAATGTGAAATCTACTCAGCAGCTTTTAAAACAAGAAAAAATGAGATTCTCTGTCACTCAGAGCTTTAGCTATTAAATGCATTGTTGCACATTCTTGAAACATAAAAAGACAAACTTGATCCATTTACTATACTGGGGAATATAAGTCCATATTCATGAAAATAAGTCCATCTCCGACCTAGGGGCGAAATGGCAGCGATTTATAAATTTTCGGATTGGTGGTCGGAGGGCACTAGTGTAAAATTGCTAAGTTCTGAACCAGTGGTTGAATTTTTTTAAGGATAAATAAGCTCTTTCCTACCTTTCTGAAATTACCTAAACGAAGCCCGGAGTAGAGATGGGAAAAGGGTAAATACCCAATTGGTAAATATCCGGTAAAATGGGTAAATTGGGTAAAAATGGGTAAATATCCAGGGTAAATATCCTAAAAGGTGGGTATAAACTACACGCAGAAAAAAAGTATGGTTGGGATGACAATATTCGAAGAGGATCATACTATTGTTGGGTTTATGGTTGTGGCACAACAATATTATAATCCTCACAACAATAGTATGATTCACACATAACTATACTATGATCCCCACAACAATAGTATGATTCACACTCAACCATACTTTTATCTCTACAACCATATTAGGTTCCTCACAACCATAACATGATTCGAACTCAACCATACTATGATCCCCACAACCATAGTATGATTCACACTTAACCATACTATTAACCCTACAACCATAGTATGATTCACTCAACCATACTATGATACCCAAAATTATTTATAATTATATATATTCAAAAATATAGATTTTTATCAAGCAAGTTATTTTAAATCTTATTGCACTTAGTTCATAGCCAGATTTGATGGCATATTTTTATTGAACATTTCATTCAAAAAACAAAAGTATATTTTGCAACGGCAGTCGCAGGGTAAATGTCAGCAGGTAAATGCTACTTCACCATCCGTAGACACCAAGTAACGAATGTGATTAAACCATGATCAATGGCTATATACTTAAGTGTAGGCAGGTTTTAAATAAACGAGAACCAGTCGGTAGTCGAGTATTTCACCGAACAAAGTAAACAAAACAAAAATCCCTCACACTGCCTTCCGATTGTTGTTGTTTTTTATAATGGTCATCATATTACTGTTAACGTAAATTTTAAACAACAATACTTTTGTAACATCAACCATGTTTATATGGTAGCTACAACCATATTTTCATTTCTAAATTTGACAATAATACTATTGTTACATTTCAACAATATTAATATTCCCGCAATCATACTGTTGTCAAAATAAAATTCTAAAAACAATACTATGGTTGCGACGAACATGGTTTTATGGTAGAGAACATATTATTGTTGCAGTGACCATATAGTAACCATATCTTTTCTGTGCGTGTATTTTGTGGAAAATTAGGCGAACAAACTCATTGTGCAACAAAATTTAGTACATTTTATAATAAATTTTATAAAAAAAATAAAATGGTTTACAGAACAGTAGACAAATAACAACTTAAGATTAAAGCTGTATTATATAGACATATTTATTTTTGCAATATTATATTACATTAATCGAAATCACTGTCATTGTAAGTTTCACTCCGAAAATAATTCAAAGAAGAGTGAGTTGTAGAATGTGAGATACCAGTTGATGTGGTAGGTGCTTCTTCAAATCAATTGACAGCAATGATGATTTCTTCCTCAGCCGGTAAAATTGTTTGGGAAGTATCCTTTTGCCGTATGTCTTTATAGCAAAGATTCCAATTATGTGATCTAAAATATACTTTTTCGCCATTATCTGCAGTTAACCTATTTCGTTTTGTGAGTGCTGAATGAGTGTTCAGTGGCTGCTGAAGTGCATGGAGCAGTCAATATAGGAACTGCTATCCTGCTCAATTCTGTGGACACGGAAATACTTTTTAACCATGTAGAAGGAGATATTTCTTCCCATCGCTATACCTGAAAACAATTGAAGTTTATTGTTGTATTTCATAAATGTTAGCTTCACTAATAATTACATACCTTCTCCACAATGTTAATTAGGTTAAGTATAGTTTTGTTTTTCGATATTTATTAACACACGTGGTCCTGAAAACTTTGAAACAAATGCCTCATTTGCAATGACGTTTCAGCTGATTGACAACCAGTGGTTGCCAGATGCTGCATTTCTAATGCTTTTTATAAATTCCCAAATAAATACCCATAAAAGGAATATGCCCGGTATGTGTGGGTAAATACCGGCTAGAATCCCATCTCTAGCTCAGAGGTCCTACCGCTTCAAAGGTATGACTATTTGACTAAAATGCAAAATTCTTTTTCGTTTTTTTTGAAAGCGAAATAAAAGCCAGTCTTTATTTGTTTTTGTAAATTAACAAAAAAAAATATTTTTTCCGTCAAAAATGGTACCTTCCGACTTAAGATTTTCCTTACACATTAATAATGAATAACAGTTTTGTACCAATGAGGCATAACAAATTTGTTCATAGAAACAATAATTTGTCTTAATCCAGTTAATGAGTATAACGCTTTTCTTTAGGAAATTTGTATCCATTATCGCCTAAGCTAAACATTTAAGTCTTCTTTTTGTACCCTCCACCGAACAATGGAGGGTATATTAGTTTTGTCATTCTGTCTGTGACACCTTGAAATAATCAGCGGAGACTCAACAAAGTATATATATTCTGGATCCTCGTAAAAATCTAAGACGATCTAGCCGGCTTGTCCGGCTGTCCGTCTGTTGAAAACAAGATAGAGCCTGTATGAAAACAGCTAGGGAGCTAAAATTTGGCGTAAACATGTGTAGTTAACCAAACATGGTTGGTATTGAAAATGGGCTATATAAGTCTACAGGAAGACACTACCTCATAAAAATTAGTGTTTTATTTGGAAATATCCGTCCAGTTTCTTGAGCAAAATCGCTCAAATTTAGCAAATAATAATCTCTATATAGGCGCAATCACCTATGTTAAAATGGTTTAGATTGGGCCACCATTTTTGTTCCTCCCATACAAACGGCCTTATGGGCCTTGAGAAATAATATGACTATAACTCACCACAAACTTGACCTATCAAAATGAAATTTTACACATCAAGATTTCTATATACAAAACACTTCTACGCTGAATTCGATTGAGATCGGAAAAGTCCTACTGGTACCTCCCACACTAACGGTCTCATGGGCCTTGAAAAATAATATGACAATAACTCACTACAAACTTGACCTATCGAGATGAAATTTTCTACATAAAGATTTATATATAGAGAACACCTCTGCGCCAAATTCTGTTGAGATCGGAAAAGTCCTACTGGTACCTCCCACTCAAACGTTATCATGGGCTTTGAGAAAAAATATGACGATAACTCACCACAAATTTGACCTATCGATATGAAATTTTACACATAAACATTTTGATATAGAGCACACTTCTGGACCGAGTTGAGATTGGGTAGTCCCTTCTGATACCTCCCATACAAACGGTCTTATGGGCCTTGAGAAATACTATGACGATAACTCACCACAAACTTGACCTATCGATATGAAATTTTACACATAAACATTTCTATATAGATCACACTTCTGCAACAAATTGAGTTGATATTGGGTAGCCTCTTTTGATACCTCCCATACAAACGGTCTTAAGGGCCTTGGGAAATAATATGACGATAACTCATCACTAACTTGACCTATCGAAATGAAATTAATTTTAAGTTATAATAAATTATATTAGTTATATTGCTTAAAATAAATTACAATAAATAAATTACAAAAATTAAAAAAAGTTTTTTATTTTGGATTCTGGTGGAGGGTATCCAAAGTTCGGCACAGCCAAACTTAACAATTTTTACTTGTTATTATTAGAATTAGGTATTTTTATTCTTTTAATATACAACGAATACCAGTCTTACATCTTCTTTATTTAACAATCCTCAGAATGATAGCAGCGTTTTAGCAGAGATACTCGTATGTACAGTTTTTTTGCAATGTGTTGCTTTTTTTGCGAATATATGTGTACTTCTATGACAGCGTATAACAAATCCCAAGCCCAGGAACCACCATTGCGCCTGATAATTAGAATATTTCCTCAAAATGTGCGAACAAATGGTAACATTTTTTTAACCGTACAACATTTTTTTGTCATCGTAAACTGTTTTTAACAATTAATATATTATGGTCTCGATTCACATTGATCAGATATTAAAGACTCAAGACCTGTTGCTTCTATATTTAGATAGAAGACAAGTTTTTAACAAAATGGCAAAGTGGCGTTGATTTTCGTGGCTGCACACTGCTTTTATCATGATTTCGGGTGTGACAACCCTCTTCAGAAAGCTTTGCTGCAATTGTTGAAAGTAAAACCGAACTCTATAAGGCCAGGCTCTCCCCAAACGAATGAGAACTACTGTTGTAAACCTTACTCTTCAAGTTTTCTTCACACAATTGCCCACGAAAATACGACTCACTCTTGCCACCTCTAAAGAGACTCCACATCCACATAACTTAGTACGTACTAAAGTATAATAGGTTTCTTAATGGACTGTTTTTCTGATGGGTGGGTATAACAGTTAACAGCGAATAGTTACTTTTTTTTTGGAAAGAAACCACATTGACAGAGAAAAAAATATTTGTAACAAAGAATTTAGCATTGCACCAAACAGTTATGACAGTTTTCCAAAACGTATAACAAAATTGTGACATAAGATATAATAAGAACGATTTTTAAAAATATAACACTTTTCTAGAAGTGTAACAAATTTTGTCACAAAATGTAAAACACTTCTTACAGTAAATAATATATCAATGAAAAAATAAAAGGGCGGTCCAACCATAGTGCACGATGTTAGTTTGCGAGTCACACTTTAACGTCAAGTTTTTTGCACAACATAATTTGACATTTCCTTGTATCAGAGTTTGACTAATTCAACCGTGGAGAGGTGTACAATTGAACAGCGCATTAAAATTGTTGAAGCCTTTACATAAACGAGCGTTCAAATCAAAATTCATTTCGTACACTTCGTGATTTTTTCGTCAGCACAATCGACCAGATGTGTTCACAATCGAGAGAATTTTGGCAGACAGGGTTTGTAGAAATGTTGTGCTTACTCACCCAGTTCGTTTTGCCATTGCTCAGTCTTTGGGCCGAACTTCTTCGAAAAGGAGGTCGGCCGAGTTACTGTGATTTGTGTTCGCTACCACGAGATGTTATTGGACTTCTTTTGACCAGAAATTGGGGCTATGTACCTGAAAGAAATGTGGTTCCAACAGGATGATTCCACTTACCACTTAGCCAACGAAACAATGTCTTCAAGGGCCGTGTTATCTCACGTTGTGGCGATGGTAATTGGCCGCCACGATCATGTGATTTGATACCATTGGACTTCTTTCTTTGGGTATATTTAAAAGGAAAGTGTACGTTAATAGAAGTTTACTTCAATAAGCCAAAAACAATTCAAAAGCTAAAGGATGAAATAATTTGGCATATAAATAACTTTAAAACTCCATTACGTCTCAGAGTCATTGAAAATATGGACCATCATATGAGACAGCGCATAGAGAAAGGGACCAATTTTCATTTTTTTTTCTTTTTTTGATGTGCACAACATCTGCGCATCGAATGCGACCGATCCCATGCCCCAAAAGTGTTCCCTCCCAGAGATATGTTCGTATTATGAAAGTGAAGTCGACGATTCTAAGCGCAAATAGAAAGGGATCTAATCTTTAAAATGGTTCTCCTGAACAAAACTTTTCATCAACTTTTCACTTTTTTTTGATGTGGATAACATCTGAGCATCGAATGAGACCGATTCTATGACCCAAAAGTGTTCCCTCCCAGAGAAATGCGCGTTTTATGAAAGTGAAGTCGACGATTCTAAGCGCAAAAAGAAAGGGACCTAATCTTTAAAATGGCTCTCCTGAACAAAACTGGTTTTTAAACTTAGGTCCCTTTCTATTTTGCGCGTCAGATATGGAAAGTGGTATGCCATTAAAGCCATGGGGAGGATTTAGCCAATATTTTTTTTATTTTTTACACCTCATTGTCATAATTTCTTCTATCATAACGTAGAAGATAATATGAAAATTCTTTCAGAACTTTGTGTTTTATTTACAATGAACATCATGCGTTATAGTTGGACCACCCTTTTCAATAATTTTCTACGCGTTTAGCGTTGCATTTATTTTCAAGAAAATTTCTTTCCTGCGAAGCTTGAGATATCCGTAAAGCACGTTGAGTTGGCTTTATAGATGGGCATTTTACTTCAAAAAGCTTGGTTTTGAAAACCAACCTTAACTCGAAAATCTTTTCTTTATGTAGAACTTTGCCATACCATCTCCCGGTAGAGAAAAATAGCACCCGCCTTCCTGCGAAATTTTAAACTTTTTCATAAACCAAAGGACAGCTATCCCATGCCACAATTTGTCGTCTGTCAATCGGGGACAAAAGTGCAACAAGTACTTAATATCGATTTCTTATGCATATGTGATTTTCACTTTGGCTCGTGGGTTTACTTCCCCGACATTGAGGGCATGGGAAAAATTGTTAAAATAACAAAAAGAAAAACCGGGAAAAACTAAACTTTATGTGTTACTATGCTGTTGTTCCCTTATTGTTTGCCTTTGCCACTTTTTGCTGTTGCTACGAGTAAAACAACAACGTTTCATCTTCGCATTTATTTTCTTTACAATTGTATGATGATATTACACGTATTACACTCGTTCGCAGACAATTACGTAGAGTTGTGTTTGATGGAACCTGGATTTCCCAGGGATGTCTGACTGTGTGTCCCGAGAAAACAGCAGGGGTTAACGAAAAAAAAATTGACAAGAAGGCATACTGACTGAGCAACATCCAGCATACAATGAAAGAAAAGATGTGGGGACTATAAATGCCACCCAAAATACGTATATAAACCATAATGTTGGTTTTTTCATACAGTTTTGCGAGATATCTTTTCATAATGTATTTATTGTACTCGGCTGCTCAGTTGGTGTTCCGAACTGCTGGTAGATGGGGTGCTCGGGCAGTATGGGAGGCATGGAAATCGTAAAAAACGCAAACCCACAGCGTACACAGGCGAAAACAATGATGTCACACATGACCTCGTTTTGCACTTCTGCCGTTGCACTCTGTTCTTCGGGGTGAGCTTTGTAAGCCTGTGTGTATGTTTGTGGCATGGATCAGAGGGCAACCTCTGAGATGACGGACGGATGCCCCGGTTTTTTAGTTTGTAATTTCCTGTTGCAGTTTTGTGGGGTAATATTTAGAGGCAATTTGATTAGAGTACATTTAGGTTTGTTTTAAAGAAAAATTATCTGGAATGGAAAATGCCCAAAGGAAGGTGAACGAGCGTTTAGTTTCTAAACAGCACATCAGATAAGCTCAAGCTCACGTATCTATTAGAAGAAAAATAGAATCATTCAAAAAACCTTCTCAGCTTTCTACACGTAGAAAAAAAGTATGGTTGGGGTAACAATATTCGAAGAGGATCATACTATGGTTTCGTATATGGTTGTGGCACAACAATATTATGATCCTCACAAGAATAGTATATTCACACATAACCATACTATGATCCCCACAACCATAGTATGTTTCATACTCCACCATACTTTGATCTTCAGAACCATACTACTATCCTTACAACAATAGTATAGTTCACACTCAACCATAGAACCATAGTATGTTTCTCATTCAACCATAATATGATCCTCACAACCATACTATGACTCACTCGCAACCATACTATGATCCCCACAATCATATAATGGTTCACACTCAACCATACTATGATCTCTACAACCATATTATGATCCTCACAACCATAGAATGTTCCTCATACAACCATAGTATGATCCTCACAGGCATAGTATTATTCACACGCAACCAAAATATGATCCCCACAACCATAGTATGATTCTTACTCAACCATACTATAATCCTCAAAATTATTTATTAGGATTTGTTATTGTTGTTATTCAAAAATAGAGATTTTTATTAAGTACTCGTATGTTATTTTAAATTGCATTACTATTAGTTCATAGCCAGATTTGATGCCATATTTTTATTAAACATTTCATTCAAGAAACAAAAATATATATTCCAACGGTCAAAAATACTTTTAGTTGCAAGCAGGGGTGAATGCTACTTCACCATCCGTAGACACCAAGCAAGGTTTATGTATAGAAGGTTACGCCATCCCAGCCCCCTTCCCTTTTCTGTTTTTGACGTTTGTCACCAATGACGTCACGCAAACTTTGTTCCTATTGGCTAAAAATTTCGAGCTAACAGCTGATAATATTTGTGTATTCATAACAGTGGGACAATTGACTATTTTTGCCATCAATTTATTTGTTTTATTTTATTTATTTGTTTATTTTCCAAAAATTTGGCCACTGCACACTTCATTTTTACTATTTTGTTTGTTTCTCCTATTTTTGTCACACTTCTACGGATTAAAAACACAAACTAAATGTTTCTAATCAAACAATAAAAATGTTACTTATACACATACTCACATATTTTTTACTGTTGGTTTTCATACATTTGCCCACTGCACACTTAATGTTTACGTTTCGATTTGTTGTTTTATTTCTTCACAAATCTGACAAAGTGATTTCAGCTGTAGGGTTGCCAACTCACTGCAATATGTACATTTTTCACATGAAATCTTAGCTTTGTTAACTAAAAGTAGGCAGACATAGAGCTGGCAACCCACTTCTTTTTGACGTTTGTCACCAACTACGTCACCTAACGGCAATTTTTGCTGATGGCGTAACCTTGTATTTATAAACCTTGGACACCAAGTAACGAATGTGATTTTACCATGATCAATGGCTATATACTTAAGTGCAGGTAGATTTTAAATAAACGAGAACCTGTCGGTATTAGAGTATTTCACCGAACAAAGAAACACACAATAAAAATCCCTTGAACTACATTCCGATTGTTGTTGTTTTTTTAATGGACAGCAACCATTCACTGTATCGTGTGTATGTGTTTTTTTGTTTATCACAAAAAATACGCACACATCCATGTATGCTCTATAAAACCTCTTTTGTTATGTTCATAGTCGCAACCATACTGTATGATTGCCGTAATCAAATTATTGTTAACGTAAATTTTAAACAACAATACTTTTGTTGCACCAACCATGTTTATATGGTTGCTACAACCACATTTTCATTTCTAAATTTGGCAAAATAAAATTCAAAAAAACAATACTATGGTTGCGACGAACATGCTTTTATTGTAGAGAACATATTAGTGTTATGGTGACCATAGTGTAACCATATCTTTTCTCTGCGTGTATACATATAGTAACCATATCTTTTCTCTGCTTCAAGCTATCGTTATCCATTCTTGCTAGCTGTTTTACGGCAAAAGCATCTTAGATATTGGCCTCAAGCTTGATCAAAGTGGTTGGATTTTTGGCGCAGCCCCATAATAAATAACAGTATTTTACAAATCTTGTGTTTTTTCCTGGTCCACAGCTTTAAATATTTTTTTTCCTATAGACTAAGGACTCCTAAACACGAAAACGAACATTAAAAAATTGTCCTCTATTTAGTTTTCAGGAGAGCATTTTTGGATTCTTTTAACAATTTTTTTATGAGATGTCTCAGCTTTTTGGAACATAACTCCTATTACCGATCTCAAATAAAAGGAAATTAGCTTTTCTAAAACTTTTTCAGACAAGGTTTTGAAATCAGTTCAATAGTTTTTTTAAATAAAAAAATTGATTTTTCATGCAAAAATTATTTTAATTTACATTAACATTCTTTTGTTATTTCGAAAGATAAAAGGTGCGATGATTATGCACTTCATCAAAAATTCCGGTCTAATAAAAGAAATGTAAAGCCGGTGTAACACCGCTCACTTTCACCCAGGTTAAGTTTGCTGCCATATCAACATCAGATATAACAACTACTATAGTTGTACTGCAGAGTTGAATTTATGGTACCACGCCCTTTCGGTCGAACTTCTTCGAAAATGAGGTCGGCCAAGTTACTGTGACTAATGTTCGCTATCACGAGATATTATTGGACTTCTTTTGACCAGAAATTTAGGTTATGTACCTGAGAGATATGTGGTTACGGGGCATTTTAAATAAAAAAAAATGATTTACATTAACAGGTAGGTATAACACCGCCCACTTTCCCCCAGGTTTAGTTTGCTGTCCTACCAACATCAGATATAACAACTACTATCGTTGTACTGCACGAGATATGCCCATTCAAAGCGCAGAGTTGAATTTATGATACCACGCCCTTTTGTCCAATTTAAGCATAACTTAATAATTCGCTTGTCATTGATTTTGTTCTGTGAAATTTTATAGCAAACGTTCCAATACTTTGGTTATTTATGCTACATTTTAAAGGGTCGTGACAACGCCAATTTTTAACCAGTTTTTTTCATGCCAATATAATAAAATATCATCGTCATATCACTAACAGTTTATGAGATAACATCGGGTTTAAATGGGCGCTACCACGCTCCATTGTCTAATTACAATGTAATGAGCCTTGCAAATGTTTCCTGGCCAAACGTAACTTATTGTCAAAATATCGTAACGATCGGATTTAGCAGCGAAGATGAATACGCAAAAAACTCCCTGAAATGCTACAAAAATAGTAATTTTGTCAGTCCTTGTGTGGGGAATATTTTTTAAACTCTTCACAGATCTGGCCCATTCTTAATACCAACCATTTCAGCCTTCACCTCATATTTCTCCAAAATTACTAACAGTTTATGAGATAAGTTCGGGTTTAAATGGGCGCTACCACGCTCAGTTGTCTAATTACAATGTAATGAGCCATGCTAATGTTTCGTGGCCAAACGTAACTTAATGTAAGAACTTCGCAACGATCGGATTTAGCAGCGAAGATTAATACGCAAAAACTCCCTAAAATTATACCAAAATAGTAATTTTGTCAGTCCTTGTGTGAGGAACATATTTTAAACTTCACAGATCTGGCCCATTATCATTACTAACCATTTCAGCCTTCACCTCATATTTCTGCAAAATTTCAGACACCAGCCAATAGTGCGACCATTATTATTTTCAAAGACAGACTAAGTCCCGATTCACATTAGGCAATTTTAATTGCCGCAATTGTCAGTTTGTTAGAGTGGTAGGTAAGGCCAATATAAGGGGAAAAGACTTGCTCATACTAGCAATTAGTTTTGTTTTTTTCGTAGTGTGAAGTTGGCTGCTGTCCACAACACTTATACATTTTTAAATAAACGATTTTCTTCACACAAAACCAGAATTAATTTATCAAAGAATGCCAGAAAAGGCAATAATGAAAACAAAAATTGCCGAACCCGAATTGTCTTGTGTGAACACAAGAGGCAAATGTAAATGGAAATCATAAAAACTGCCGCAATTAAAATTGCCTAGTGTGAATCGATAAGAATTTGGTAGTGTTGCAAACTGAATGACAAAATAAATACACTCTTTCTCCATCGAATGATAAAGTCTATAAAATCTCTTTGTGATAAAGTCAACAGCAACTCTGTTATGAATCCCAATTGCATAGTTCTGTCAATTGTCGTAACTCAATGATTGTTACCATTCTGCAGAAATTGTTATCATGCTACAGAAATATCGAGCAATGCTTTTATTTCTATGAAAAACCCCCTCTAAACATCCGATAATTTGACAAATAATTACAATTTTTTAATTCCGCTTAAAGTTGTTTTTAAATGTATGATTAATCCAAAAAAAATGACAGCTCCAATACCAAAGAAATCGGTAGTACTAAGAATAATTACTGCTCGAGTCTAAGAACTACACCACCTTAACAAAATTGAATCATAAACTCTAACTAATTTATCTTTTACTGATTACAAGCGCCTAGATTACGTAGTTGCTACAATAAAAGAAAATAATCAACAAAAACTGCCCCATTATTGCATTTCTACCATTTATAATCGTCAAAAATGGAATGTCTCCTCTATTTTATTGTCAGTGACGCAAATTCGAGAACTACTACACGCACCAACTCGTGATGTAGGCAAGCAATACGAGTAAACCAAAAATAATTTAATTACTTAAAGCCAGAAAAATAAAAAAAAACTCAAGAGTCTTACCATAAACAATACATCATGACATCAAATATAAAATTAGGTTAATGACATCATTAAAGTATAATTGAATTTTATTTGAAATTCTTCTTGTTCTTCTTTGGGGGATATAACTGTTCTCTGCTATAAATAGGGAATGTGTAGGCTGGGTATTAAGTGAAATTGTTAAATATTATCTAGATTCTAGACTGGTGCCTGCACAATGCCGAACTGGAACTGATAAACTTCAAGTTAACTATTGATTGAGATATCTGTAAAATATGTAAAGCATGAATTTGTAATGATAGAACATTAATTTTTCGTAGAATAAATTTTTAATATCCAATTTCTTTTAACTTCTTTAAATTTGACTAAAACTAAAAATGAATTAAAACCCAATTCCATTTAAAAAGTTATTTTACTCTTAAAGTTTAATTGTCCTTTTTTTTCTTAGAAAATTTTTCCTTTTTACCAGACAAGAGAAACTTATAATGATCTTATAATAAAAAAGTTCAAAATAGTTTTAAAATTGATTTTTTTCTTCTTTAATAAAATATATGTTTTTTTAAATTTTTTTTCTCAAACTGAAATGGGATATTTTAAATGATTTTAAAAGCGTGAATTGCTTCGCAACCTAATAAGATGGCGAACAACAACATGCCTGTTGTTCTGTGTGATACTATTTATTTTGTATTAAAATATAAATTTAATGTTTTATTAAATGCAACGAGTAAACTGAAATTTAAAAAAAAAAAAATTTACCACGTTTTTGTAATCATGAATCTTTTTAAGCTTTACATCAAGTTAAACATTAAAATTACAAATTTATCATTATTATTAAATATTTGTTGTTTTACACCAACAGAAGAAATTCCAAACTGTTAAAATTATAATTTATTTTTTTAACTTTAACTCGTCTCTAAAATATTTTTTTTCTTTAAAAGAACAAAAAGGGTTTTTTTTATTAAATTCTATTTTTAATTTAAATCTAACATCAAAAATTTTAAAAGTTATTTTTTTATCAAAATTAAGTTTGAAGACCAAAACAAAATTATATGATACGGAAAAAAAATTGTTCTATATCTATTTTTTTATATTTAAAATGGTTTAAATCTATTTTTTGTATTCAAAATAATTTTTGCCATATATTTTTAGCGGAATCTTAAAGTTTAATTTCAAAACTGTATGTTTTTATAAGAGAATTACAAATAGAAAGTGGTGAACTCAAATAAAAAAATTGTAAATATTTTGTATTTAAACATTTTGTTTTTGTTTACGTCTCGAACGGCTTATTATTAAATAGTTGTTTTTTACACCAATAGAAGAAATTCCAAACTGTTAAAATTATAATTTATTTTTTTAACTCGTCTCTAAAATATTTTTTTTTTCTTTACAACAACAAAAAAGGTTTATAAAGTTTTGAGTCAGAACAATGTTTTAAATCCAAATCTGTATCAACCACTTTTCCTTATTTAAAACCTTGACCAAATGATTGTTATTTTTTTATATTTAACGTTTTTTTGATTAAATTCTATTTTTAATTTAAATCCAAGTTAAGTTTAAATTAAAAGTTATTTTTTTATCAAAATTAAGTTTGAAGTCCAAAACATTGTTCTATTTTTTTATATTTAAAATGTTTTAAGTCTATTTTTTGTATTTAATATAATTTTTGCCATATATTTTTAATGGAATCTTAAAGTTTAATTTCAAAATTGTATGTTTTTATAAAAGAATTACAAATAGGAAGTGGTGAACTCAAATAAAACTACAAACAATGGTAAATATTTTGTATTTAAAAAGTTTGTTTTTGTTTACGATTCGAACGGCTTTTATTCTGGTTTCTTCTTGTTGCTTTAGTCAATTTATTCTTTAAAGGACAATTTTGTGGAACCAAACAATACTAAAAGATTGTTTAAGGAAACATATTTTGCGTATATATAAATTGTTCAGAATTTTTTTACTTGTTGGTATTTAAGTATAGTTAACCTTATTTAATTTATTTATATTTTTCCCAATTGTCTGACTCGGGGTCGTACACGAAAAAAGATGGTGGTTATAAATATATTTTGTTTATTATATTAATTTGCCAATATTTCGATCGCCTTTGCAGGACCGAAACCACTATCTTTTTATTGTGTGCATAATCTCAAACCTGACAATATGAAAAAAAAATATTTTTTTTTTTAAGTATTTTGAGTTGTTTAACTTTTTATTTTAAATTTTTTTAAAACAATTCATTTTCAGTTTCTTTTTTGGTATTTAAATGCTCAAAAAATTTAATTTTCAAATATTTTTTTTTTTGCTAACTTTAACTATTTATGCTGAACTTTTTTTTCTGGATAAATTTCTTTCTTGCTCTATAACAATTCGAATTTCAGAAATTCAGAACTATTTAATTGATAATTACGATCTTTACGTCAATTATAAGCGCAATTTTGCTTTTAAAAATAACAATGCGGCAATGGTAAATACTTTAGACACATTGCCGCTTGCCTTTATTACTTCAACCCGCAAACCTTAAGCGTAATCCTCCCGAAACTTAACGGTTCCACCTCGAAACGACACAAGTCATCCGCATAC
Source organism: Hydrotaea diabolus (assembly GCA_963513945.1). NCBI lineage: Eukaryota > Metazoa > Arthropoda > Insecta > Diptera > Muscidae > Hydrotaea > Hydrotaea diabolus. Next base: position 14,034,880 of record OY740717.1, on the reverse strand, counting down.
ATTTTAGTAGAGGCGATTTGAAGGGAAATTGAGGTAGATATTTTACTAGTACATTCGACTATCTATCAAGCAACCTACGTTCATAAGGTAAAATTATTGCTAAAATATGTTGAATAAATTTCTTTAGCCATGTTTTATCAGTTTGAAATAGAATTTAGTAAAAATCAAAATTAGAGCGCCGGTTTAAAACCAATCAAAGGTTTATTTTAAATTGTACTAAGGATATAGGGCCAGCTTTAAATTTTTTTGTAAATTATAATTTTAAATAAATAATCTTTTTCTTATAAATTTTACATTAATATGGATTTTTATGACAAATATGTTTTATCCCTCACCCTTTCTATTTTCAAACTCCTAATATTATTATACTATGATTTTTGAAAGAAGCAGTTGGAAATGGTGTAGTTCAGATGTTCGTTTTAAAATAAATTTAAATTATTACTTTCTTCATTAAATCCAATAATTAAAAAAACAAATTGGCTCTTCTTATTGTTCTTTTAATTAATTTGTTTTTTTATTATCATTTTTTCTTTATCACCCCTATTTCGACAATCCAAATCCAAAAAAATCAATAAACTAGCAGAAAGATGTTTCCTGGCATCACGTGTGGACACATATGAAACGTTTGTCGCACCCCTCCAAAGTCAACTCAACGGCGACCCTGTGTGCCCAGAAAACAGACATTACAACAACTGGAAAATCCATAATATTTCCCGATAAAACAGCTTCTTTAAAAGATTCCCTCTGTGCGCAGCAGGTGTTTTCGAGGCCAGATATGGTAGGCACAAACAAATAATTTACAAATACTACAACTAATACCACTACTTCTTGTTCTTCACCTTCTTCTTCATTTTTTTTCTCTGTTCACATAATTTAATTTTGTGGAAAATTGGTTAATGGTTACTTTTTATTTTTTGGAATGACATGTTTTTCCTTTTCTAGAACTTAAATTTAAGGTTGGAATGGTTATGGTGATTGGCTTGGTTTCTATTCAAGGTTATTATTGTGAATCGATTTTCATTTTATTCGCCAAAATTTCGAAAACCAAGCAGGCAGCAAAGTAACATTGCGCTCAAATATGTTGTTTCTCATTTTTTGTTTTATTTTATACTGATTTTGGAATGCTTTTTCACACAAGTCTTCATTGCTATATGGCATTTAATGATCATGGCTATTTATTTATAAAAACGTTCTGATTTTTTTTGTTTTTAAGAATGTGATCGCGAGTTAAAATTTATGTGTGTAGAAGAAAACTTGAATTTTTTGAATAATTCTAAACGAAATACTCGTACATACTCTAAACAAATTATTATATTATATTCGAATATTCTATAAACAAAAAGTGGTCTTACAGGATAATTTGTAGTCATTCGGTGGGTTTATCTACATCAGATTGGTTCATCTGCACTAACAAGGCTAGTTTGCAATATGGTGTTGCAAAAGGAAGGTCTTATAAAAACGCACGACGTTTAGTGTAAATAAAACAAAAAGTTTTCAGCGAATTCATTTATTATTTTTTTTGTGATAGAAGGATCTATGACACTTCTGTGTGAAACAAAATATCGGCCTAATGCTCGCCACGGCTTCGGTGATATACCTCTGTGGTGATTATTTTCCATGACGATGAGACATAATGGAGGTTCAATGTCGTTAATGTGTCGAATTATCTCATCCTTACCTCTTAAATTGTTTTTGGCTTTTTGACAAACCCTTTTTCTTTTAAATTCTCCCAAAGAAAGAAATTGAAAGGTTTCAAATCACATGATCGTATCGGTCAATTAACAACGCCACGACGTGCGATAACACGGCCATTGAATTTCTCGCGCGAAAGAGCCATTTTTTCGTTGGCCGTGTGGTAAGTGGCACTATCCTATTGGAACCCCAAATCGCCCAGGTCCGTATCCTCAATTTCTGGCCACAAGAAGTTCGTATCATCCCATGACAGCAAACACCATCGCGGTAACCGCTTAGCCGACCTCATTTTTGAATCACTGAGGTAAAATTGTGATTTTCGTTAAAAAATCACCATTCACTTCTGTCTGTTCAACCAACCTTTCGGCGTATTGAATACTCTTGAAACGGTCAGTAGGCTTCACCTTTTCCATCAATTGAACCTGATAAGCGTGAAAACTCAAATCTTTAATCAAAATTCGCATCAGTGATGTTAGTGAGAAATGGTTGAGCACGACGACAGTCTAGTTTGTCGGCTCTTCAGAGCCGGATCGCTGACAGTTGCGCACAAATCTCTCTATTCTCCCACATATATTCGACTAAATGAATATGCTGACATTTTACACGTTTTATTTCACAAATTTGAATCATCACCAAAAATGTTTCTCATTTTCGTTTGTAATGTCGGCCAAAGCTTTGAATGTTAACCATATTAATACTCTTAAGCTTTAAATGTGTATATTATACTCTCACCTTCACCTAGGGCGAAGGCCCTAGAGGCGCAAAAACCATCCCCTTACGTTCGGTGAACGAAATTTAAAGCCTTGACCCATGGAGGTAAGGTCCCTAGGGCGCTGAGAAATACGTCCTTTCCAACATTGCCATATGGGTACTTCGAAATAGTAGAATTCTATGAAGAATCTGAATATAACATTTGTTTTCCGATTTAGCGGATTTGGAGGCTACCCGCAGAAAAAAAGTATGGTCGGGGTGACAATATTCGAAGAGGATCATACTATTGTTGGGTATGTGGTTGTGGCACAACAATTTTATGATTCTCACAACAATAGTATGATTCACACATAACCATACTATGATCCCCACAACAATAGTATGATTCACACTCAACCATACTATGATCTTCACAACAATAGTATGATTCACACTCAACCATACTATTATCGCCACAACCATATTATGATCCTCACTACCATAGTATTTTTCTTATACAACCATAGTATGATCCTTACAACCATAGCATGTTTCACAAAGTATGATTGAATCAACCATACTATGATCCTCAAAAATATTTATTGTTATTTAATTCAATTTTCATTTTTTTTCTTTTTTTGATGTGGACAACATCTGAGCATCGAATGAGACCGATCCCATGCCCCAAAAGTGTTCCCTACCAGAGATATGCGCGTTTTATGAAAGTGAAGTCGACGATTCTAAGCGCAAATAGAAAGGGACCTAATCTTTAAAATGGCTCTTCTGAACAAAACTGGTTTTTAACCTTAGGTCCCTTTCTATTTTGCGCGTCACATATACAGATTTTTATCAAGCTAGTTATATTAAATTGCATTACAATTAGTTCACAGCCAGATTTGAGGCAATGTTTTTATTGAACATTTCATTCAAGAAACAAAAATATATATTCCAACGGCAATCGAAAATACTTTTAGTTGCCAGCAGGGGTGAATGCTACTTCAACATTCGTAGAACCCAAGTAACGAATGTGATTAAAGCATGATCAATGGCTATATACGTAAGTGCAGGCAGATTTTAAATAAACGAGAACCAGTCGGTACTAGAGTATTTCACCGAACATAGTAAACACAATAGAAATCCCTTACACTGCCTTCCGATTGTCGTTGTTTTTTTAATGGTCAACATCCATTCACTGTATCGTGTGTATGTGTTTTTTTTGTATATTAAAAAAACAGACGCACACTTATATGCTCTATAAAACCTGTTTTGTTATGTTCACAGTCGCAACCATACTGCATGATTGCCGTAATCATATTATTGTTAACGTAAATTTTAAACAACAATACTTTTGTTGTATCAACCATGCTTATATGGTTCCTACAATCATATTTTCATTTCTTAATTTGGCAATACATAATACTATTATTACATTTCAACAATGGTAATATTGTCGCAATCATACTGTTGTCAAAATGAAATTCAAAAAACAATACTATGGTTGCAACGAATACTATGGTTCAATCTTTACCAGCAAAATTTTCATCGCGAATCCGAAAAAAACATTAATTCTAAGACTATAATATATTTCAGGTCTTGGTCCATAAGAAGTCCCTAGAGTATCGAAAATGAGGTCCCTTCGCACATCGGCATACTTAGAAACAATATATTTTCCTAAAACAGCCTTACAGAATATAGCAACAATAACGCTCAGCTAAAAACTAAGAAACAGTAGATTTTCCTTACTAATTTCAAAATGCTTTAACTTTTAAGATTTGTATAAATTTTGACTCAGAATCTTTAGGCTCCTTAGGGCCTCTTCGGTCCTTTTAACAAGGGACATTTGGGGTTTCTATACCACTGAAATTTGCGAATCGAAATAGAACAACGATTCATAGGGCACCTAAAATTAAGTGTTGCCGAACATGGGCCCCCTAATAACCATATTCCCGATTATTGGCAATGCCATATCACAATGCAATCCTTGATGTTTAAAAGCTTTAACCCGGCAGCACTTACGAATTGTCTACTTGTTTTCAAATATTCTAGAGATCGTTAAGGTCGTTTGTATTTAATTCGTTATGAGTGATTGAACATATTAAATGGGGAATGCGGTCTAAAGACGTCGGGCATCTGTATATTGCAACAAATTGTTTTGTTTTTTCAGTTTTTAATTAAATATTTGCAGCCCAGATTTTTAATGAAGGTGTTTGCGGATTTGCAAAGGCGATAAATGTAGTGAGTGGCCTCAAGGGATACATGCCTCTATCCCATTTTGTTGAAACCTTGTCTTCATTTACAATATAGACACAGAGAGCAATACCCGTTTAATTTCCACCGAATTTTAATACAAGTTACAATTTATAAAATATGCTTTTTTGATTAAATCGAAATATGATTGCTTGAAAAAATACTCGTATCAAATATTTATACCTTAGTTTTTGAATTACATAATACTGAATCTTGGTGGAAACCTAAACCTCTTGCTTTCTAAACGTTTCTTAAGTTTTAAAATATTACCTCACATGTTTTAAAATTGTTACGAGTTGTTGCGTAGCTCATAATTATGACCTTTGGAGGAGAAAACCTCAAACTTTTTTTGGCTTCACTTTCACCACACATTTTCTAATTATGAAACTTTAGAGGCAAATCCCATTATATGGTTGGTGTATTTGTCGGGTAGGGTTAGCCACCTCCATAGTTATGAAGATGAGTAGTGCCATTAACGACTTTGGGGTTTTGAGCAAGAACCCCAGAATACATCACAATATTCTTTTTAATGGACGCTAATTCTTTTAATTGTTCTTAGCAACTAATCTTAATTGGCCCCAAAACCGTTAAGCGACACATTTTCAGTTAAGTTTTCGTACATTTAATTTCACAACGTTGTGTTTCAAACCAAATTATTTGTAAAACTACTCGGGACGAGTGTGGAATACATTCCCATCATTTACGGGCGAGAACGGTAGCAGTCACTGCCACATGCCAGTAGTTACAAGTTCAGCTGAAAACTTTAGCGGTAATAATCAAGTAGTGCCAGAACAAACCCATTGTATTCTTTAAGTAAACAAAATGTGATACAAAAGAACATAGCATTTCAAAGGAAGACAACATAAGAGGGTTGTATGATAAGATGGGTAAAATTTTAAATTATTTGCTTGAAAATTCTAGTTATTCAGATAACAAACACCTCATCACACCAAATCCCAGTGATACACAATTAAAGACTACGATATTTTTTCTGTGGCAGGCAACTATTCTTAATACCACACTTTAAGTGAAAAGGAAAAATACACAAATGCCTGGTAAGAGAAACAAAATGGAATGAAAAAAACCTACATAGAAATTAAAAAGAATTCAAGACAAAAAATTCTTTAGAAAAAAAGCTCATTGAAAAAAAGCGTTGTAATTTACACAAATACTCTTGAGTTAAGTAGGAAAACGCAAAAAGACCCAGCCAGCTTTTTTGCTCGTATGACACCACCATCAGGCGTTTCAACTGTTAAAGTGGATAAATGCGAAAACTGTATGTGAACAGATGTCCGTCCATTCATCCGTCCATTTAAATAATCATGTGTGCATGTTGTAGAGTACGAGTAGGTAGGTTCATTTTCCGCTGCATTATGAGCATGTAAAATAACATGTTATACGTATAAGTAATTATAAATGGCCTAAAACAGCCTGACTGACTACAGCAACAATAACGCTCAGCTAAAAATCTAGATCAGGGTTGTAGACAATACAGACAGTGAGAGAATATTAGTTTCAAAACTTTTCTTGTTTAATAAAATGTGGGGTTTTTCGGTGGAAAATCGTTATTAGCAAAGTCTTTATGATGGCCAAGATAAACTTGGGTGGCTGTGGGTAGAGATATTTGGGAGAATCAACTTAATTGCCATGGAAGCAATAATAAAACACTGACAAGAGCATTCAAGGAGCCAAACATTGTCCTCGTGCCAAGAAACATATTTTGTAGAAACTTAGACTTAGAGAAGCAACTAAACATAGAATCATTGGGTCAGAGCAGAGTACTGCAGAAGATTCAAACTTTAAAAAAATAGTAAAAAAAGATATAGTCGGACGTTGCCGACTATATAATGCCCTGCTCTTCTGGATGTTTATAAAAGCCGGACGAAACTTGGTATTTGGACCCAATTTACCCAGTTTTTAAACAAAATTTTTGAAAAAATTATTGTTTTTGGTAAAATCGGTTAAACATATGTGACGCGCAAAATAGAAAGGGACCCAAGGTTAAAAACCAGTTTTGTTCAGGAGAGCCATTTTAAAAATTAGGTCCCTTTCTATCTGCGCTTAGAATCTTCGACTTTACTTTCATAAAACGCGCATATCTCTGGAAAGGAACACTTTTGGGGCATTGGATCGGTCTCATTCGATGCTCAGATGTTGTCCACATCAAAAGAAGAAAAAAAAATGAAAATTGATTTTTTTACCCTTAGGTCCCTTTCTCTATGCGCTGTCACATATATGTGCCAGATTTATCTTTATGTGATCCAATTGTCTCCAATGTTAACAACTCCGTCTTTGCCACAAGCAACTTACTTGTGCCAAACTTCATCAAGATAAGTTGTAATATGTATAGGGTGATCCATCTCGATGTTATGATTGATTGAACATATAAAATAGGGAATGCTGTCTTAAGACGTCAGGCATCTGAATATGGCAACAAATGGTTTTGTTTTTTTTTAGAAAATGTAGGCATGTTCACTGATTTTTAAGTTGTAATATGTATAGGGTGATCCATCTCGATGTATTTTTTCAGAACAAAATATAATATGAAAATTCAAATCCAGTGTGGAATCTTTATTGGTAATTTGAAAGAACATTTTATGGCATTTATTTTTTGAAAATAATTACCTTCAAATGTTGGCAACTGTAGCATTGAAATGAGCGTTTGGTGAGAAACAGGAAGATCCGCTGTTTTCGACCAACAGTTTGTTAAGTGATGAGGCCCATTTCTGGTTCAACGGCAAAGTCAATAACAAAATTGTCGCATTTGGACTGAAGAGCAACAAGAATATGTTGAAGAGGTGCCATTATACCCAGAGAAAACCACGGTGCGGTTTATAAGCTGGAGGAATCATCGGTGCATATTTTTTTCAAAAATGATGATGGCCGGAATGTAACCGTGAATGGTGCTCGCTATCGCGCCATGATATCGATCTTTATGCTACCTGAAATTGAAGCCCTAATCTTGACAACACTTGGTTTCAACAGCCATACAGCTGCTCAAATAATAGATCTATTGAGAGGTCATTTTGAAAAGCAGCTAATTTCACATTTTGGACAGGCGAGTTGGCCGCTTAGATCGAGTGATATCACACTTTTAGACATTTTTCTTTGGGGTTACGTAAAGTCCAAAGTCTATGCTGACAAACCAGCTACGATTCGGGTTTTGGAATCCAACATTAAGCGTGTCATTAAAGCCATACCGGTCGAAATGCTCGAACGAGTCATCCAAAATTGAACCCTCAGAATGGAAATCCAAAGGCGCAGTTGCGGCCAATATTTGAACGAAATTATATTCAAAAAATAAATGGCATAAAAATTGGACCCTCAGAATGGAAACCCTGAGGCATAGTTGCGGCCAACATTTGAAGGAAGTTATATTCAAAAATAAATGACATAAAAATAAATGGCATAAAAAATACCTCTAGATGGATTACCCTTAAAATTCCCTTGGTCCGACGTTTTAAAAACCAGGGTGTCAGAGGTTGACTAGATTTGGTATAAATTTTTAATAGTTAAGGCATACGCAGAGAAAAGTATGGTTACTACTTAGTAGGGACATAAATACTGTTACACACGTTTTATGCTGTAAAATAAAAAGTACCGAATGTTTTTGGACCAAATAATTTTTAATATATTTACTGATGTATATTGTATCCAAAAAAATCTACTTATTCGAAATGTCCGCCTTTTGCCTATACATACTCCTTAAGTCGCACTGGCCAATCGTCAATAGCTGCACGAACCTCGTCCATTGGAAAATTGGCCACAGCTCAAACCAAAGCAGTCTTAAGAGATCCAATGTTGGGGTATCTTTTTGGAAAAGCTTGTCCTCTAAAACCGTCCCCAATTTGTTATCCAATGGGTTCACATCTGGACTGCCTGAGGGCCATTCTTCAGAGGAAATGAACGCTGGAAAATTGTTTTGAAGCCAGGCCTGGGACGTTTTAGCCGTATGGGCCGGCGCAGAATCCTGCTGGAAAGTCCATGGCTGGTTTTGGAACAGGGAATTGTTAAGAGAATTCACAACAGCTTTCAAAACGGTTTCTTGGTAAACTTTGGCCGATGTTTTGACTCCTTGTTCGCAGACATGCAGGTCAGTGACCCCATCGTAAGAGACACCCCACCATACCATGACTGAAGCTGGGTGATGACCCTTTTCCACCCTTGGGATCAGTTCAGATGCTTCCTTAGATGAGCAGGCATACACTATCATTTTGCTTGTTAAATTTTTCCTGAACGGAAAAATTTTTTTCATCGTTGAACAAAATTTTTTTTTACAAGTTATCAGCGTGCTTCACCAAATGACGTTTGCATTTTTCAATCCTATTTTTTTTAAAGCTGTAGTCAATATGTGTCCGGTACGTCGTTTGAAAGCCCCAAGTCCCAAGTCTTTTTTAATGATTCGACTCATGGACTTTTGCGTGATATTCATCTCACGGGCCATGACTTTCTGTTTTCGAAGCGGATTTCTGTGAATTCTTGATTTAACGGCGTTGATGACGTGTGGTGTTCGAACAGAGCGTGGGCGGCCCGACCGGTGGCGGTCTTTTACATCTCCAGTCTCCTCAAACAGTTTTATGCATCGGTAGACGAACATGCGGCTAATCCCTAGTATCCGGAGCGTTTTGAAAATATCGTTTTTTTTTCATTTCACACTTGAAAAGCGCTATTACAGCGATACGGTTCTCATTATCTGACCACTCCATGATGAAAGTTGAAACAATTTTAAAATCCCGTTACAAACTAACGCTATTGAGGTTATTTTTCAAAACTCATATGACATTAACGGGGTATGTTCAGTTCTTCTATTGAAATGGGTGTGTTCAATGTTGTAACAGTATATATGTACCTACTAAGTATATGGTGACGGCTATAATAAAATGTTCTTTGCATTTAAAGTATGTTCGTCGCAACCATAGTATTGTTTTTTGAATATCATTTTGACAATAGTATGATTGCGGCAATACTAATTCTGTTGAAATATTATAATAGTATTATTGAGTATCTTTTTGGAATAATGTTGTTTCGAATTTAACTCAAAAATAGTAATTTTAATCTGTAAATAAAAGTTTTTCAAAATGAACATTTTCGATAAGTTAAGTACATTCGTTTTTAAATCTGTTTTTTTATTGTTAAACGAAACACTCCTATTTTTTTTAATTTAATATATTTTTAAATAAATGACATTATTAAAATCTATTTTTTTATAAACAACATAACCTCATTCTAAAAATAATTTGGGGATCATAGTATGGTTAAGTGGAAATCATAACATGGTTGTGGGAATTACAGACTGGGTGAGTGTGAATCATAACATGTTTATGTAGATCATAGTATGGTTCTGTGTGAATCATACTATTGTTGTGAGGATCATAAAATTGTTGTAACACAACAAAATACCCAACGATAGTAAGATGCTCTTAAAATATTGTTACCCCAATCATACTGTTTCTTCGCACAGTGTTCGTAGTAGCCGATACGGTTTTATAGAGTTCGATAAATACCCTACCCGACATCTACGACGGCGAGTTTTAAATTTTTGGAGTGTTTGGGAGCATTCGTGTTTGTGGCTTTTAATGAAATTGTGCGTTGGTAGATGCTTGAAGTATTTCTCTGAAATCTTTACACTATCGGACTATTTGGTCATCACTTGAGGTGAGTCTATTTTATGGGCTCTTAATGAAAAATTATCTTGTTATCTCCACTTACGATCAACACTTTCATCGTTATGTATTAGAGTTCTTCGCGTGAAAAAAATAGTTGCATGTTAGTTAATGACATTTTATCATGTCTAGGTTAGAAAAACGCAATTAAGTGTCTGGTTTAATTTATTTTTGCTGGTTTCGATGTTGTTCGTTCAGTGCATGTTTACAAGTCTTTGTTGCAAGTAGATTTAGGCGACTTAAACCTGTAATTAATTCATGTGTGTGTGGCATGAAAAAGGAAAATTTGTTGTTGCAGCAAATAAAACTCAGTCTGGCTCTGGCTTAGAAATATCTAGACAGGTGGCTAGCGGTGTAAAGACTGCCGCATCGTTGGTTATTTTCAAGGGCCGATGTTTAACGTGAACCACTCCTAAACGTCAAGTTTTTTCTGCATTTCATTTGATATTTCTCAATTTCAGACAAACTCAATTTAAACCATGGAAAGATACACAAGCAACCAACGCGTAAAAGTTTTTCTGACTTGGTGGCAACAAATGGTAACAGTGTTTGATCAATTTTCGAAGAAAATCATCTTCAGTGTTGAGGCACAATTTCACCTCAGTGGATTTGTCAATAAGCAGAACTGTGGCATTAGAGCGAATGATAATCTAATGTCGAAAAAACAATGCACCCACAAAGAGTGACTGTTTGATGTGGTTTATGGGCAGGCGGCATCATTGGGTCGTATTTTTCCAAAATGAGGCCGGTCAGGCAGTTACTGTGAATAGTGTTCGCTAACGTGATGATAACGAACTTTTTATGGCCCGAATTGGAAGATATTAATGTGGACGATATGTGGTTTCAACAGGACGGTGCCACTTGCCACACAGCCAACGAAACAATGGCTCTTTTGCGCGACAAATTTAATCGCCCCTTAAAATTTAGCCACCCTTTATTCACAAGAGGAGATCTATGATGGCCATCATAGCAAAAAGTTCCCTTAAATACTTTAAATGACTTAAGATCCTCTAAATAACAATTTTATTTTCTTGTTTTAATTTCGTTGCTTTGGGGGTAAAGGAGTTCTGTCACAACAGAAAAAAATCCGGTTTTGACTGCATCCGTCTGTACTAACTGAAACTGAAAATTAAACAACAGCATCACAGCCTAACTAAACGTTCATTTATTTGGTAGCCAAGCGCATGGTGGTTTAGAGCCTTTTCGAAACCGGTTAAATTATTTAAATTATTTGTTTTCGTTTAAACTCTTAACGGCAAGATTGTCGTACGTTGGCATATAATAGCTAAATATTATTCTTGGCTTAAACCCCGACAACTTCTGCTGTCATCGGGACCTTAAAGCTTAATGCTGCTTGTGTCAACCTAGAATGAGAATTTAGAGGAAAACTAGTTTTCATTAATGACCTTTTAGTGCCATCATAATACTTTAGTCATTCTTAACCATTTCGCTTTTAGGTTGCTCCTTGAAACGAATCAAAGGTTCTTCTTTGTACCCTTCTGGTCACATTGTATTCTTTGTAGCAATTACTAGTAACTTGTTGAAGCATTTATGGTAATGAGCTTGATGATATGCATTCAAAGCGATTTCAATGAATAAGAATGTGGTGGCCCAAAGACTTCAGCTACTTCCACCACCACCAACAGAAATCGCCTTATTGAAAATTATGGTTTGAAAATTATGGACAACAATACCGTTGTCGTTTTTTAGACATTTTTGTTTGTTTATCTTTTTGTACGTCTGAAACGTGTTCAATTGTTCTCGTCTTCTTCTTTACCGGTTGTATTATTTTTTTTATGGAAATAGGAACACAGAGAGCTGCGACTTAAATCTGAGCCGCTTCAAGCCGGATGAATATCTAAATATCTTCCACCCGTATTGTTTTTTTGTACATTTGTTTATATTTTTGTGACTTGGGGAGAGAAATACCGAACATTCTATTTAAATGTCAGCAGTTACAATTGTTTTGCAGCTTCACCCACTTTTTTTCTCAAAAAAAGTATTTTATTCTTGTCTTGAGAGCAAAAAAAAAAAAAAATTATCATCGTTAAAATTATTCTTCGAATATTAAAGGTGTTTAGAAATAATACGTAGTAAAAAGCCTAAGTGAACTTAAGTAAATTCTACGTAGTACAATTTTTATAAATTTTCTAAAAAAAAGGTGGACTAAAATGTAGTAAAAAGATTTTAATTAAACCTGAAAATCTTTACCAAATTGAATTCAAATCAAGATACAGCAAATAAATAAAAACGCTTAACGACGACCACGATGAATCGAAACTACTCTCCATCAAGGATCAATTGAAATGGGGAAAATAAACCCTTATTATATATTAAGTCCACGCGGTCCCAAGGGTCAGACCCTGAGCGAAATCTTTAACATAAAAACATTATTTGCTTTAGTATTTAAATTTAATTTGAGTACTTAAATGTACAATTGGCTGGTTTGACCTTAAATGGGTGAAAATAAACAATGTTTCACTCAACGGTCACAGCTATATAATTTTATACGTAAATGAAAAATCTATAATATGATATTTTATTTTCTGTTTCATATAAATTATCAAGCATTTCCATACATTCGCAAACCCAACGGTGACCTTTTTTGAAAGTAAATTGCTTTTAAACATGTAAAATGTAAACTCCGTCCGCTATCACCTGCTATAGGCATGGTTTTTCACTAAGTTTTTCCATTAATATTACGTTATTTTCAAACAAACCAACGACCCTATCCCATAAAGTAACTCAAAATCTTCACATTCCCGGAAAATTGAAACAATTGAGAAACGTTTAACAACGATAAAAAAAAATTTACCATTGCCCCTTGATTTAGACTAAATATTGTGCTCCTAAAGTTTGCTTCAAGTTTGAAATAAAAAAGCTTCTTCGATCCTGTTCAACTATACTAGGTAAATGCTAAAATACCACATAATTATTCACAAACTTTAGAAAGTCAATTTTGAACACTCTCAAAGAACTGTGCTCGTTTAAATATGAAATATCAGTTGAGGTTAAAAAAAAAGTAAACTCCGCCCGCGTTTTCCTAGCGACACAAATTGACGATACGAAATTGCTCTTTTTTTAAACAAATGTGTAATAGAATTCTCTAAAATTTCCCTATTTTTTTTATTATTTTTGGACAAATCGTTTGGTAATTACATATAAAAATGTGACAGTTTGTAAACTCCGTCAGCGTAAACTCCGTCCCTATGATTCGGTATATTCAATATAAAAGGAAAACTCGGTTCTAGGGTTGCGTAAAATGATATTTATATGTGTTTATAAAATGGTTGATAAGATTTTTGACATTTTCAAAAAGAATATAGTGAAAATTCGGCAATAACACTTGATTGATAATTGGAAAAAGTTGAATAAATTGTACTCGATTATTTGTATTACGTAGGATGGGTCGAAGAAAAAAACACGAAACGGTAATAAGTACTGCACAAACAAAGCGAGAAAGAGATCGAGATAGAAAGAGAGTGGCAAGAAAACAGATCAAACAAAATGCAGAGGCACATGCGGCTGAAAAAGCCAAAGAACGTCAACGATGGGCTGCACATTCATGTAAACTCTGTCCCTATACAATTGATTAAAATTAACTTAAAATTTTTTTAACGAAACTTGTAGTTGCAATATTTATAATTTATACTTATTCTGGTCCCATCTCTCGATTCTGATCGAAAAATAACTTAAAAATCCATATTTGAAATTGCCGAGTTTGAGAATCAAAAAGTGCAACATTTTTTATTTTCACCCAAATAACTTTTTTTGGTCCTCACTATTCCATAAGTTCAAAATACTTAATTTGCTTTAGTTTTAGTACTCATTTTAATAATAATGGGTGATCCATCAGAGGTACTTTTTTCAGAACAAAAAAATACAAAAATTCAAATCAAGTGTAGAATCTTTATTGGTAATTTAAAATGACATTTTATGGCATTTATTTTTTGAATATAATTTCCTTCAAATGTTGGCCGTAACAACACCTCAGAGTTTCCATTCTGAGGGTCCAATTTTGGATGACTCGTTCAAGCATTTCGGCCGGTATGGCTGACACGCGTAATATTGGCTTCCAAAACCTGAATCGTAGCTGGTTTGTCAGCATAGACTTTGGACTTTACGAAACCCCAAAAAAAATGTCTAAAGATGTGATATCACTCGCTCCAGGCGGAAACTCACCTGTCCAAAACGAGAAATTATCTGCTTTTCGAAATTACCTCTCAATACGAGGGCGGTTCGGAAACTTCTTAGCCTAGCACAAAAAGCGCGGTATAAACAGAAAAAAGTTAAGTGTTTTGGAAACATCCGTCTCTGCTATGAACACATGTTAAATTTTGTTTCGATCTGGCAACTCCTTCATATAGAAACAGGTGTTCACAAAAGACGCATCCGCTATTTTTTTACAATGGAAAAATTAGAAATGCGTGGTGTCATTAAATATTTACATAAAAAAGGTTTATCGGGACAAGAAATTCATAATGATATGGTGAATGTGTTAGGTGAAAGTGCTCCTTCATATGCAACAGTAAAAAATTGGGTTGCTGAAATTAAACGTGGTCGTACAAGCATTGAAGATGAACCTCGTAGTGGACGTCCAAAAACAGCAACAACAACAGAAATTGTAGCCAAAGTGCATGATATGGTATTAAATGATCGACGAATAAAAGTGCGTGAAATAGCTAATATCATGGGCATCTCAAATGATCGAGTCCATTTAATTTTGCATGAAGAACTACAGATGAAAAAGCTTTCTGCAAGATGGGTGCCGGACTCGTTAACAGTCGACCAAAAACGCATAAGAATGAACATTTCTCAAGCTTGTTTGGATCGTTTTCAGTGAAATAAAATGGATTTTAAGCGTCGTTTCATAACTGTTGATGAGACATGGATCCACCACTATACTCCAGAGACAAAAGAACAATCCAAACAATAGACTGAAGCTGGAGGAAGTACCCCAAAGAAGACAAAAACAATTCAATCGGCTGGTAAGGTTATGGCAACGGTTTTTTGGGACTTCAAAGGTATTTTACTGATTGACTATCTGCAAAAGGGTAAAACAATAAATTCAGAGTACTATTGCAACCTTTTAGATCAATTAAATGTACAAATTCGAGAAAAACGTCCTGGCTTACAACACAAAAAAATAATTTTTCATCAAGACAACGCACCAGCGCACAAGTGTTTAAAGAGTTAAAGTACGAGTTGCTTGACCACCCTCCTTATTTTCCTGATTTAGCTCCCAGTGTCTTTTACCTGTTCCCAAATCAAAAAAAAATCCTTGCTGGCAAGCGTTTTACCTCAAATGAAGATGCAATTACAGTTGTAAACCAATTACAGTTGAAGACCTTGAGGAAAACTATTTTAATCAAGGGATAGAATTGCTAGATAAGCGTTGGACTAAGTGTATTGAAGTTTCAGGAGATTATATTGAAAAATAAAAATATTTTTGAAAAACAACTATTCTCTTTCATTGATAGGCTAAGAACTTTCCGAATCGCCCTCGTAGATCCATTCTCTGAGCAGCTGCATGGCAAGTGCCACCGTCCTGTTGAAACCAAGTGTCGTCAAGATTATATATTCATATCATACTAGTGATCGCTTCTTCTGGCTATAAGGGCTGCTTTTGGACACCTTGGCTCAATTAGTCCGAACCTAATGTCAGCCAAATTTTAAAATTAAATCCATCAATCCATAACCGAATAAGGTTACCTTTGTTTTCATTTTTACAATTTCTTGCTTGTTTTAACGTTCGCCTCCAAGTTTTTGCTTCCTAAAGTTCATGGACCCTCTGAGCCATAATTTCACATAATTAAAAAATAAATCCATATTAGAAATGTGCGTGGATTTAAGTTAATTCAGGCACCGCTTTTTTAAATGCCTGCATAATTGGAATAGTTAAGAAATCAAAAAAGCTCTGTATAAGTATCACAATATGTCCATAAATGTTAATAAATTTTTTTAGAACCAAATTTGAAGTATTAATCACGCCTTCCCCAAGGATTTAAAGTTTTTTCATAGTTTCATATTTTCCCCTTTTAGTATATCCCCTCTATATCCCTTCTTAGTCGACTTTACCCATTTCATAAATTTTTTGTTTATAATTTTGTTTTTGCTTTTGCAGGTTATATAATTTTTAATAAAGAGATATGATAATTCCATATGGCTTATCGCAACGCCTCAAAATTTTTGATTTTTACTCGTATTATTGATCTGGCAAGTCTATTACATCAACTCAACTATATTATAGTAGTCATTTTAACATCAGAACAACACCCAATAACAACATTTTTAGAAATTTAGTCTTTCGTTTTGAGGAACAGGGATCAGTGCCAGAATCCTAGGATACTACGTCAATTACACCCCTCCTATAGTTGATAAAGTTGTCGGTCAATATTTTTTTGAAAGTGATGTGGGTCAACCATAAACCGTTAACGGATCTCTGAATAGGACTTTAATTGCAAATTGTTTGTGACCACAAGTTGAGAATAATCTGAATATATGTTTCCAGCAAGATGAAGCCACTGCGCATACAAGAAGAGCCCTAATAGAACTTCTTCGTAAACTATTTAGGGAAACCTTCAGTCTTATTTGGGCCACCCAGTATAAGTCCAAGCAGCTTTAAACTAAAAGCTTTAATCATGTCTTCTTATTTAATAAAAACTGATTTTATTAGCTTGAAGTAGTCACCCTCAAACATAATAGCAACAACATGACCAGTTATAAAACAAAACCCTAAAGGGTCTCCGATTAATATTTCGAGCTCTTGCCCACAGAGCGAAAATTAAGGTTTACACTTCTTCTTTAAGTGTAAAGTATAAAAACAGGAGACAAAAGGCGGCTTAAAATTTAAGGATGTACGAGTTTGTTTAACAAAATATTAGGTCTCGCATCTAACAGACCTGGCAAAGGATATACATACTAACAATTTAGAGAAAACAAGTCGGATGGGGTCGGCCATTGTGAACCCTACGCCAGTATGCTGTACAGTACATGTATCTCGTCTATACGAAATATACTTAGTAGGGACATAAATACTGTTACAACATTGAACACACCCATTTCAATAGATGAACTGAACATATCCCGTTAATGTCATATGGGTTTTGAAAGCTAACCTCAATAG
This sequence comes from Hydrotaea diabolus, assembly GCA_963513945.1. Classification (NCBI taxonomy): domain Eukaryota; kingdom Metazoa; phylum Arthropoda; class Insecta; order Diptera; family Muscidae; genus Hydrotaea; species Hydrotaea diabolus. The sequence continues at coordinate 14,017,462 of OY740717.1, read as the reverse complement.
CGTTAGTATGTAATGGGATTTTAAAATTGTTTCAACTTTATTTATATGATATATGCTTTATTTAATATGATTTCCAATGTGGCCTTTATAGAGGCAGGACCTCAATAGGGATGGACCTTGATTTGAAAGCAATCGAAATGGTTAGGTGGTAAATCACACCTCATAAATGGCAGTATTTTCTCTTGACTATTAAGGCAACCACGTATAACTTTGACATCTAAGATTTGCAATGGGGTAAAACGTCAACGAATCCTTTATGATGTCTTTTATAATAAATTCTCTTTAGTAGACTTAATGGCTTAATATTCTTTCATCTTTTGTTTAATTTTCAAATCCCCATAAATTTTGTAAGTCAAGCCATGTTTGACAGGAGCTACTATGGGTGCAGATACTTTAGTATTTGAGTCATCTGTACTGCTTTCAAACTTCTTCTGCGTTAAACTTTTTTATGACATCATTCTGTTAGGAACCTTTTTTTTTCTTTGCTTTTTATTACCTTGTATGCCATACATTGAATTTTTTGTATACCATGCTGTGTTTAGCTGTCATGTTTCGTCTACTTGTCTTGTCATTATTCATTCATCCGTTCGTCCGCCGGTGTATTGACATTTAATTGACAATTGCTAATAAATTGTGAGTTAGTGCCAACGAGGTGAGTGGTTTTGAACTCTTATGACAGTGTTAAGCATACATGTTCCCGCTTTCCTCTCTCTTTCTCTCTCTCTCTACCTCGTAAAATATTATATGCTTGTCAATATTTGTTTATAATAATCTGCTCAAACATTGAAAATTATTTTAACTGAATATTTTTGTTGCTGTTGAAATATTTGTATTGTGTCTGTGTCGGAAGAGTGAGTGACAGCAACATAAAATCAATTACTGATCTTGACAACAGACATATCGCTGTGAACAATATTCACACTTAAGTAGTCCTCCATTTTTATAATACTCAATTTAATAAAGCCTAAAATTTTGTAATTTGGATATGGGATCAAAAAAAAGTTAACTTAATTTTTACAGAAAAACAAGTGGACAACTCATAAGTTCAGCCTGAACGAAGCTTATATACTCTCCACCGTAAACTGTATCGCATTGACAGGATTGGGGTATTTGGTTGTTGGTGGTAGATCGACATTTGGTATAACTACATATTTGGGGCTCTCTGAACCATTGTCTTTTTCACATTCGTAAAGAAAATTGTATTGTTTTGGACCCCAGTGCCCTAATGCAAACCCTCTTGTTCAGCCAACTTGCAAATTCTTTGAAATTTTCACTGTTTCTGAGGCCCCATATGTCTTTGTTCGAAGTGCCTGAAAATAGTTGAATATTAAAATTAGTCTGATGTAAGAATCCCTGATGAAATTTTATTTTTTGTAAAACCCATATTTGCACATTTCAATGAGGTCGATTTTTGAGCCCCTCCGAAAACATGAACCCATATGGGGCACAAATCTTAAATTAAGGTACATATTTTTATTTATGAGAACATTTTACTGGTTATGTCTTCGGACGTTACAAGGCTGCTTTTGGGCCCTATGATCCATTAACCACGCCCTTAGTTCGAGGACTACAATGCAGTCATCTCGTAAAAATGACGTCATATTTAGATAATTTGAAAAACTTCACTGTTTCTGAGCACTCATACGTCCATGTTCGAAGGACCTATTTTTCGGTGCCCTAGGGACCGCTTTGTCACCCAACCCACATGGGTTTAGGCCTCCAATAAATTCGAATCTTAAAATTAATGTAATTTTCGGACCTCTGCCAATTTTTTTTGTTATAGTAAAGACATTTCTTTGGTACTTAAATAATTTATTTATTTATTTCCAATTTTAATATAACTTAACTCTAAACAAACTACTTTTATTAGGCAAAATGCGATGTCACGATGCTCATGCGAAGGTCAAAAGTGTCTCCGTTATCGAGTTGCCAGATCTTTTTAGCAACCCACAACACTCCGCCACATTTCCATAGTCATATTTCCGTCAATGAGTAGAAGTTGTGAGTCCCTGCGGCCCATAAGGACTGGTCCGTGTTCCAAATTGCCACAAACCTGAAATAGAGGTACATATTTAGGTTTATTAGAAAATATCACTGTTTCTGGATGCTCATATGTCTTCGGACGTTATAGGGCGGTTTTTGCGACCTATGGTTCATTAACCATGCCCAGAGGTCGAGGTCTTCAATTTAGCCAAAACATAAAATAGATATCATGCTCAGTTTATTCAGATAATTTGACTGTTTCTGAGTACAAATATGTATGTCCATGTTCGAAATAACCTATTTTTCGGTGCCCTAGAGTCCGCCTAAGCACACATAGGTTAAGGCCTTTAATTTCTTTGCTTCTTAAAACTAATTAGATTTTCTGATTCGTTACAGCATTTTACTGTTTTTTAATACCCATGAGTCCACAGTTCAAGGAAAACGGTTTTTGGGCCCCTAGGTCCAGTATACGTCGGTCCAAATTCCAAATTGGTCTAAATATTAAATATACTCGTATATTCATATTATACCTACATGTCCCCTAAACTAAGGGAACGATTTTAGACGCCTACAATTAATCCAATTCGTTAAATTAATGTAATAATAATATTCTTACGAAAATGTCACTGTTTTTGTGAACCCATATTTCCATGTTCGAAAGGACCTGTTTTCGGCACCATAGCGAGCTTTAGTCCAAGGATTAAGGCCTCAAATCCGTTCAATTCGCAGAAATAGTGTTTTATTCGGATTCATGACGAAATAATATTTTTTTATAATACCCATGTACTCATAGTACGAGGGGATGTTTTTAAGGACTCTGGGCCCATATGCTGACCCAAATCTAAATTATGGGTACCGTTTTAGTTTTTTTTAGAAAATTACACTATTTCTGTATACTCATATGTCCCCTGGAATCAGGGGACATTTTTCGGGTCCCATAGCCCTGATCACACTCTTTCTTAGAACGTTTAATCGATACTTAAATTTTGCTACGAATACAATAGGCACGGATGAATGGTCCAAAAGGAGCCAAAAACGGACCAATGTTTACGATAATGTGTCGTAGAGACGGTAAAGGGTATACAAGGTTTAATAGTAATATGTTTATTATATATATTACTAGCTGACCCGGCCAACGTTGTTTTGCCTTCAAATTTTATTTTCACTGAAAGTCTGGTTCAGTTGCAAAGTCGTAGTGGATTCATATTTTGATGAAGAAATGCAGTTGCACCGTGCAAATGACAGTTGCACGGGATACAAATTTTATTCAAATAACTTTTACTGGAGCCGAAATAATAGAATAAGGTATTCTGATCATTTTATTGAAATCTAAAAAAAGAATAGAACAATAAATGTACTCAATTTAAGGCTGCACGATACACTTCATTTTTTGATTTCTGCATAAATAAATAGTGAGGACAGTTTCCCAACTCGAAAACATGCCCTGTGAAAAGCATGACATTTCCAGATTTATGCCGCTATCGCGCCATGATATGGTTATTCATGGTTACGTTCCGGCCATCATCATTTTTGAAAAAATATGCACCGATAACTCCACCAGGTTATAAACCGCACCAACCCGTGGTTTTCTCTGGGTATAATGGCACCTCTTGAACCTCTTCTTGCTCTTCAGCCCAAATGCGACAAATTTGTTTATTGACTTCGCCGTTGAGCCAGAAATGGGCCTCATCATTGAACGAAATTTTGGACGAAAACAGAGGATCTTCCCGTTTCTCGACTAACGCTCATTTCCATAATTGCCAACATTTGAAGGAAATTATTTTCAAAAAATAAATGCCATAAAATGTCCTTTTAAATTACCAATAAAGACTCTTGATTTGAATTTTTATATATTTTTTGTTCTGAAAAAATTCCTCTAGATGGATCACCCTAATAAATATATAAATGAAATGTGTTTTGTTACTAAACCATCACACCAAATATTTTTCAAATGCCGGTTTCATGCAAACTACACAAAAATCATCAACAGACCATCGTAACCTAAAATTTTGTACCGATTGTCAGCCTTCTAGCTCAAAAAACAGTTTTGTTACGCCTCCTCCGCCCACACTCCAAAATTTCGATTATGAACAAACCCCCAGAAGGAAGTATCCAGTTTTCCCCAGTCGTTTTCAAGTTTTAAGCGGTGTAGCAAAGCACATTTCATTTTTATATACTTAATGAAAAAAGAAAATTGGAAAAAATCGAAAATAAACCTGTCGAAACACGCTGGGTGGTAAAAATCAGACATTTTCAAATTTTGATATTTTGAATTTCTTTTTTTTATTTATTTTTTTTTTTTTTAAAACCCGTGCTGAGAAAATACCTTTCGAACAAAGTACAAATCATCAAAATCGGTTTGGCCAATCTCGAGTTATGGGATTACATCGCTTCGGACACTTTCTTTTATATATATAGATACTTATAATATTATATACATATTTTGTAATATATATTGTATTAAAATATAAATTATAAAGTGGAAAGTCAAAAAAAAAAGTTGTGGTCTGGATTTTTTTAGTCCCTTAAAGAGCAACTTTTTCCCATTTCGACCGATTTGGTTCATTTTTAATACCAACCGATTTGCAAGTACAAGACATATATTAGGCAATTTATAAGCCTCTAGATTATTTAATTTGGACTGAGTCGTGCTTTTTACATGCAGGCAGAAATGCGTTCATACCTAGATCATCTGAGAGTTATATGACGATCAGCAATATAAATAGTTTATATGGTCGCAAATAAGTATTTCAAGGTGTTACAAACAGAATGACAAACTTATATACAGGATGATTCACTCACGTCTACACAAATTTCAATAGCGTACTACTTGGCTCATTTCATGAATATACTTATACGAGGGCGGTTCGGAAAGTTCTTAGCCTATCAATGAAAGAGAATAGTTAGTTTTTCAAAAATATTTTTATTTTTCAATATAATCTCCTGAAACTTCAATACACTCCAACGCTTATCTAGCAATTCTATCCCTTGATTAAAATAATTTTCCTTAAGGTCTTCAAAATAGTGGTTTTCAACTGTAATTGCATCTTCATTTGAGGTAAAACGCTTGCCAGCAAGGAATTTTTTTAGATTTGGAAACAGGTAAAAGTCACTGGGAGCTAAATCAGGAGAATAAGGTGGGTGGTCAAGCAACTCGTTGATTTTAGCCATTGTTAAAACACTTTTGTGCGCTGGTGCGTTGTCTTGATGAAAAATTAAATATTTAATGGCACCACGCATTTCTAATTTTTCCATTGTAAAAAAATCGCGGATGCGTCTTATGTGAACACCTGTTTCTATATAAAGGAGTTGCCAGATCGAAACAAAATTTAACATGTGTTCATAGCAGAGATGGAAGTTTCCAAAACACTTAACTTTTTTCTGTTTATACCGCGCTTTTTGTGCTAGGCTAAGAAGTTTCCGAACCGCCTATGTTCATCTAGCATGCCCAAAAATGCAAGAGGGCGAAATGGCAGCGGCTTGAACATGTTCGGATTGGTGGTCGGAGGGTACTAGCGTTAAATTTCTAAGTTCTGAACCAGTGGTCGTCTTCTCTTACCTTTCCAAAATTACCTAAACGAAGCCCAGAAGTCCTACCGTTCCAAAGTTATGACTATTTGAATGAAATGCAAAATTTTTTTTTTGTGTTATTTTACAAAAACAAATAAAATCAAAAAAAAACAAATTGCATTTCCTTCATATACGAGTCATAACTTTGGAACGGTTTCCAATCTTACTAAGGCAACGTGAAACACATATTTCAGGAATGTTTGCTGGCGTAAAAGAACGTTAGGCTATAAAAGATAGAAAAACCCTAGTTACGTCACCACGGCAGACATATGTGTGTAGCTGATGAAACCCGCTGATAGGGTTCTTATAACCATGTCCGATTAAGTTTCCCATAGAAAGAGGATGCTCGGACTGTCCAACTTTCTTTGAAAAAGTTTGCGACTTAGAGTTCAAGTAATGCTGGTGGTCGTCAAGATAATAGAGCAGAATATTAAAATTCTTTCAAATCAAAGAATGTTTTTTAGAAAATAGGGATACTCATTCTCAAATAAATACTTACATTTTTTAAATAAGGTAAGCGATATTTTCAAAAATATTGGTCTTCTGCAGTAATGCATTCCGACTATTTTTTATTTTAATTAAATTCCCACTATTTGGAATCAAACGACAAAATTTAAATAAAAGTTTCCTAGGATTTTTTTTTCTCCTTGTTTACTTTACAATACAATGTAATAAGATTGAGAGAAAAAACAGTTTTTATTTTAACACTTCAACTAACACTTGTTTGTCAATTATGCATTAATTAATGTCAATGTTCGCTGATTTGATGATAAAGCACTTGGTAAATTGTATAATTATCGAACAAATGGATAATAATGGCATCAACGCCTTCCTTTCAACCCCACCACCGCCATCAACAAATGTGTAAACTTTTCTCCACCTCTTGAACAATGTTTTCCGATACACATTAAAGTTTTTTATATAAATTAAAAATGAAAATTATTTGAATGTTTAACAAAATGTTAAAGTTCATTAACCTCTCAAACGATATGTTGCCGCCATCGCCAACAACAATCAATGAATGAATGAATTCTGTATTCGTTCTCATAACCATTCCACTTGGTTGCCTCTATAATTAGGAATTAAAAAGAAATTACACAGATCGTTTTATACAAAAGACACACAAAAAGGAAGGAAACGAGAAGAGGAAAAACGAGATAAAGCGTCAATGTCCCCCCGTACCGTCTTCTATTTGACTGACATTGATTGGTGGTGTTTGACGTTGCAAGTGCCTGATACACCACAGACAATACATTTTTGTATTGTTTGGAATTATCTCCATCTATTCTCTCGGATGGTCGAACATTATCAACGTTGCCCACGCAGGCAGCCACGAATCTTTCTATAGAGTTTAGGGTAGTAGTAAAACGTTGCAGGAAACCCATAAACTGGTAATAAATAGTGAAAGAAGTGAATGGTTTTAAACCAATTTGAAATATATAATGAAATTAAGCCATGGTATCTTTCTCTTCTATCCCTTTTGTTGACTCTATTGAGTGCTAATGCGACCTCTATGGTTTAGGGTTTAGCCTCGGTCCATAATCACGCCACCACCAACACGAGGTCTGATGAATTCTAAAGCATCACCTGTCTTCTGGTCATTGAAAATAATAATCTTTATAGATACAGGGTGTCCGCCGGGAAAGTATTCACTTTGTTTTGCCGCCATTTTGGTAAACTTTAGTCTTGACAGTTCACATTTGGCAGTCGTGAAGTAGAGACTTTGTATTATGGAAAAATATTCGATAAACCAACGTGGTTTAATCGTTAAAACATTTTATCAAAATCAATCGTCGATTACTGTGACGTTGAGCAAGTTACGTAAAATTTGTGGGAGAAACAACGTGCCAACAAAACGCACTATTTATCGTGTAGTGAATGATTTCGAAGAAAGAGGGTCTGCAGCTGATAGGCCCAAGCATGGACCACAGCGTACTGCAAGATCGGCTGAAAACGTTACTGCTGCTCAAGAAAGTGTTCAAAACAATCCACCATCCTCAATTCGATGCCGTGCTCAGGAGCTTGGTGTTCAAAGAACAACTTTGGCCACAACTTTGAACAAGGATTCAGTTGACACAAGAGTTTCTTTCACAAGACCATTTACGCCGCCGCATTACAGCTCGCCCATGACAACCCCGATGTTAATGAAAAAATCTTAATTAGTAACGAGGCACGTTTTCATTTGAATAGATATCTGAATAAACAGAACAGTCGGTTCTGGGCAATGGAAAACCCTCAAATTATTCATGAGTCACCTTTGCATCCATTAAAAGTGGCAGTCTGGTGTGCAATTTGGTCAGGAGGAATCATTGGACCTTGCTTCTATAAAAATGAAAACGGAGTAACGATATCGTGATATGATTGAAAACTTTTTAACCCCAGAACTGCATGCTTTGGGCTTGATTAACTTGCCGGTGCCACATTGCATACAGCCAAAATCGTCATTAGATAATCTTTAAATCTAGTGGTTGACTGGTGCAGCTTTTTTCACCAACACTAATGTACAGGGCGGATATACAGGGTGGGCACAAAGTTACCATGGGTTTAAAAACTTTAATAACTTTTTCGTTTATAATTTTTTTTTATTTTTTTTCAGATTATTATAAATATAAAAGACCGAATTAATAACAAAAAAACGAAAAAAACTAATAAATATACATATACAAAATGAAAATTTTTGTACACTAAGTATAAAAACTAATGTCACTTAAATGACCCCCGTTTTCAGCTACGCAATGATGGGCTCGTTTTAGAGAATTTTCCGTATCATCTTTCAAAATTTGTGGCTGTAGCGTTCAAAGTTCTTCCTTGAGTTGAAGGATTGGCTCGGGCTTGTTTAAATATACTCGCCCCTTTAAATAACCCCAAAGAAAATAGTCTGGTGCTGACAAATCTAGCGATCGCGCTGGTAGAGTAATTTCCGAATTTCTGGAAATTATTTGCTCTCCAAAAATTGGACTTAAAAGTGCCATTGTGTGTCTGGCAGAGTGGGCAGTGGCTCCGTCATGCTTAAACCACATCTCTGGTCTGTTTTCAAGAGCAGGACGTTATAAATGTTCTATCATAAACCGATACCGCTCTCCATTTACGGTAACAGCACTTCCAACTTTATTCTTGAAGTAGTAAGGCCCAATGATATTTGCAGATGTATTCCCAGACCATTGTGTACACCTAAAGGGGTATAATTAACGTTGATGAATGGCTCTTGGTTTTTCAGAACCCCAGAACCTACAGTTCTGCTTATTAACAAACCCATTCAAATAATAAGGAGCTTCATCACTTTGCGTTAAAATACTTGATTTAAACAATAAAATTATTCTGTTTCATTGTTCAGTTGTGAATCTCCCCATTATTTATTCTCCAAGTGTTATTTATATAAGTATAAGTGACGCGCAAAATAGAAAGGGACCTAAGGTTAAAAACCAGTTTAAAGATAAGGTCCCTTTCTATTTGCGCTTAGAATCGTCGACTTCACTTTCATAAAACGCTCATATCTCTGGGAGGGAACACTTTTGGGGCATGGGATCGATCTCATTTGAAGCTCAGATGTTGCCCACATCAAAAAAGGAAAAAAAATTAAAATTCAAAATTAAAACGCATAGAGAAAGGGACCTAAGGCTAAGCTCCCTTTCTCTATGCGCTGTCACATGGCCTAACTGGCCTGGCACATTTTCTGTTTTACTAGCAATTTTTTTTTTGTTTTTTAAAAACAATCTTTTATAAGCCATCTGTCAAAATTTCCGAAATATTTAATAATTATTTTCTTTGTTACAGGTGATTGAAGTAAACAAGTTGAAGTAAATAAGTTTTATAATTTTTAAAAAAAGTGAAACTAAAGAGTTTCGTGCAGTAATTAAACACTTTTATATGAAAGGTTATACGCCACAATTAATCAAAATGAATTGGATTCTGTTCATAGTGATAATGCACCACCGTGGAGTATGGTGGAATCCTGGGTTCAACAATTTAAAATGGGTCGTTCAAGTACGGAAGATGAACAACGCTCAGGAAGACCGAAAACTGCTACTACTATTGAAAACATTAGAAAAATATTTAATGAAGTGACTAAAGATAGACGAATAAACCTCAGAGAACTTGCTGATATTGTTAAAATACACGAAAAACACGTTTGGAGTATTTTACATGATGAACTCCACATGAAAAAGCTATCCGCAAGAAGGGTGCCGCGTTTGTTAACTTTGCCCCAAAAAATCGTCCGTTGGACCAATTCCGAGGAGATTTTAGCGATTTATCAGCGTAATCCAATAGAGTTCTTGCGCCGATTCATAAATGTTGATGAAACATGGATCCATCACTACATCCCAGAATGTAATGAACAGTCAAAACAATGGATAGAAGCTGGTAAAATTGGTCCCAAGAAGGCGAAAACTGTTATCTCAGCAAGAAAAGTAATGGCCACAGTATTTTGTAATGCAAGGGGTATAATATTTATTGATTATCTTGAGAAAGGAAAAACTATAAATAGTGAATGTTATTGTGCATTATTGGATCGGTTGAGTGAAGAAATCAAGATAAAACGACCGCATTTAGAAAGAAAAGTTATTTTTCATCAAGATAATGCTCCTTTACACACTGCATTTTTAACTCAACAAAAACTGGCCGAATTACGATTTGAAATTGCTCCCCATCCACCATATAGTCCAGATTTAGCTCCTTTGGATAATTTCTTGTTTCCAAATTTAAAAAAATTTCTCGGTGGAAAAAATTTTCGTCCCATAGCGAGGTTATTGCTGAAACTGAGGCATATTTTGAAGGTCTTAAAAATCTTATTTTTCGGATGGAATTAAAAAACTTAAAAAACGTTTGATGAAGTGTATTGAGTTGGACGAAGATTATGTTGAAAAATAAATAATAATAATTCCAAAAAAACGGTGTTTTTTATGTTAGGCCAGTTATCCACGGTCACCCACGTACTTTATAAAAAAGATATATAACTTTTGGCCCACCTTGTTTTACCTATGACAACATAAAAGAAAACATACCGTAAAAAGTTCAGTATACAATTTCTTAAAAACTACTACCCTAACCATTTAAAATTTATAATAGTTTGCGAGAAATGGCAATTTCCTTCTACAGAAATTTACAAAAAATACGTTTTTTCTAAAATACTATAAAATATTTGTTTTCAGCGGCACACCACGCTCACAATTACAAATATATTGATCTATTTTCTGTGTTGCCTTAGTTTTAATATGTTTCCTATTGAACGCCATTAAAATTTTGGAAATCGATGATTAAATCAAATTGGACTTTTGGCCAGTAGAATTAAATGCTGAACCACCGTCGTGCCACCGACCCTGGTAATTACGATGATGACGATGACCATGATGGATTTGATTTAATAAAATTTGTTTTATCATAAATGAAATTGTTGCTATTTTTTTATGTAATGGCATTGAAATATCAAAACGCCATTCAGTCGCACCATCAGAAATAAGAAAAACACCAGCCAGCCACAATCGATTATGGTCGATTATGGATAGCAACCAAACTCCAAACAGTCAACTGGCAACGCAACTGAAATAAATAAATGAAATAAGTATTATGTATGGCAACTTTTGTCAGTTGCCGTAGATAATAGTGTTTTGACGCGTCGGCTACTTGAAATTTGGAAACAAAACAAACAATTCAACTCAAAAAAAAAATAAATTTCTAATGATTAGCTCAGTGGAACTTTTTTTTTTTTTGATGAAGAAGAAGATGTCCAGGACGTGGCATCTATTAGGAGGAATTTAAGAGATAGCTCTAATCCCTTACAATTGTCATCTGTACTGTGAGTAGGTGTTTCTATCTTCTGCTCCAATGGCGATAAAGGCACTTCTTGCGATGGCCCAACACCTGTGGTGTTAAGGTTTCTTTTATTTTCTGCCAGTTTCCTTTTAAATTTTGCCTTAAAATGAATCCACACTCTCTGCCATTCTTCTGGAGTACGCGTAGGTGGGCCATAGCTATTTAAATTATCGACAATTCCCTTCCACACTTCATCCGTAGTGGCTTTGGTTTCACCAAAAAAACGTACACCGCAAGCTAGGTTTGGGTTAGATTCCATTTTCTCTACCAGGATTTCAAATTGTTGCTTTGTGGTAATTTTAACCATCATGAAGCCTACAAACACCAGAAAAAAATATGTAATATTGAATATATGTATGAATAATTAAAAATAAATGTAAATTACCACTTAATTTCACTTTTTATTTCTTTATAAAATTACACACCAATTTGAAAAATTACACGGCAACAAGAACTAAATGGTTGCCGAAAAATCCCTTTTTAGCAACTGAAATTGACAACTGTCGGTCGTAGTTGCCATTCGTAATGCAAATTTGGCAACGCCACTAAACTTTGGTTGCCATCCATAATCGACCCATAAGATTTCATAGTACACACTTGTCAAAAAGACACCAACTTCAAAACGACATAATTCGGAGTGCGAAAGCGAAGATATCTCTAACGATATTACATCACATTTATGACTAATACAATCACTTTATTAAAACATTTTATGTTCTCAACACGAGCTTAATGCTCATGCCTTATACTCGTATAGATCATAAACTTATATAAAGTAAAAATAATTATTTCCTTCTGTGAAACTAATCAAATTGTATTTTTTCTACTTTCATTGCAGGTGAGTTAACAGAAAAAAATGAATTAGTGATACTAAAATGACAAAATTGAACGTGAGACATTTAATGAAAGAAAGGAAATCATGATCATCATAAAGGTAATGAATGGGCTCACCTTGAACCACATTTGAAAATAACTTATCTTTATATCGAGCCATAAACGGTAAAAAGAACATGGCGATTTTTATGTTTTGAAAAAGTAAAAAGTGAGATTTAATTTTTCGACTTTGTCGAACTGTATCTCATACATTTTGCGATCTATTGCAATTTTTTTTTACACCTCAGATGAGGTTTTTTTCTTAATATCTTCACCTAATCTTTAAATAAAATAATAAATGTAGCAAATCGAATAACCGCAGGATTACAGCCCACAGGTACTGTAGTTCGTTCAAAAGCACACATTGACATTATATTGATGTCCTTAAGACTAATTATTAATTAAATGCACGTTAATTGCCATACAATCCGCACACCCGTTGTTTCGCCGTGAGCGAGGGTATTTATGAAAATAAAAAGTCAAAAGGGTTTTAATAAATTTATTTCCAAAATGTTGGAAGCTTTATTAGAAAGCAATATTACCTTTTTATAGTACAAAACGACAGCGAACGTGAGCGATCAAAGGAGGAGATCGTAAACGATTACCTTAACGAGTAATTAAACAACAACCAAGATGGAGAAAGTGGCGGCGACTCCGAAAGAAAGCGATTACTTACTCGTTGAAATCTGTGCAAATACTCATACAAGGTTGTAATTAAGGGAGTAAATAGATTTCAACGAGTAGAAAAAAGGATTAAAGTACACTGCTAATTATCAGTGTTGGAACCGTATTTAAAACAGGGTTTAAGATTAAACACCCGTGTTTTGTAGATTTGAATTATTGGTGTTTTATCGGGTACATTTTAAGATTTTTAGGTGTTTTTTAACCCTTTGAACCTGACATAATCAATATTCATAAAAATAGATATATAAATAAAAACAGATATGCAAAGCTCTTAAATGTATGAAGTGTGCTATACATATTTCTGGCTCCATCTGACATTTCCATTGGAAAGTTTGACATTTTTTAGCATAAACGTACTCAGAACGTTTTGACGTACGACCATCATTTGTGTTGTTTACAGTGACTTGAAAAAATCAATTTGCCAAAAAATTGGAATTAACTCGTGCAAATTTTCGTGCGATTATTTTTCACAACTTTCGACGTGGATTATCACGACAAGAGTGCATTGATGAACTTAAATCTTTGTATGGCGATGAAGCACCATCCTCAGTCGTGGCCGACGCTCGCTCAATGACAAAGGTCGTCCAAAAAACGGCCGTTGTGCCAGAGTACATTGATGCCGTGCGTGAACTGATAATGCAAGATCGTCATGTGACATGCCGTGATATAGAGGCATCCTTGGGCACTTCTTTTACCAGCATACCTTCAATATTGCATGAACACCTGGTTTGTTCTCGTTGGATCCCGCACAATTTGACAATAGCTCAAAAAAAGGCTCGTGTTGGTGCAAAGAAATTTTGAAAAAATACGATCACGGTGCTTTAAAAGACGTTTATAAGATCGTTACAGGTGACGAATCATAGATCCATGCCTATAAGCCGTTGGATCCCGTACAATTTGACAATCGCTCAAAAAAAGGCTCTTGTCGATTGGTGCAAAGAAATTTTGAAAAAATACGATCACGGTGCTTGAAAAGACGTCTATAAGATCGTCACAGGTGACGAATCATAGATCTATGCCTGTGAGCCCGAAACAAAACAGCAATCGATCGTGTTGGTCTTCGAAGACGAGCCAACTTTAACGAAAGTTGTTAGTGGAAGAACCACTTCGAAGCAAATGGTCGCCTTCTTCGGCAAAAGTGGTCATGTGGCGACTGTTCAGCTTGAGCAACGTAGGACGGTCAACTCTGAGTGGTACATTACAATTTGTTTGCCTTACGTCTTCGGAGAAATTCGAAAAACGAACGAGAGAAGACGAATCATGTGCACCATGACAATGCGAGCTCTCAGACATCGGCTCAAACCAGCGCCTTTTTGACCGGCCAAAATGTCGAATTGATGGGTCATCCGCCGTACAGCCCTGACGTGGCACCCAATGACTTACTTTATCCCGCACATCAAGAAAAAAATGCGTAGTCAACGATTTTCATCGCCAGAAGATGATGTTGAAGCATTCAAAAACCATGTTTTGAGCTGTCTCAATCGGAGTGGAAAAGGTGATTCGACAATTGGGTTGAGCGAATGCCAATGTATATAAATACTCGTAATGCTGGAGAATACTTTGAAAAACAATAAAACCATTTATTCGCATTTTCATCATTGAGCCAGAAATATATAAGTATAGCAGTCCTCTTGTATGCGATACAGTTCGACAAAGTCGAAAAATTAATTATCACTTTTTTAATTTTCAAAATATGAAAAAAGTACAAAATCGGCAATAAGGAAAACAATTTATTTTGAGCATTTTATGAACTAAAAAATACAAAAAAGGAAAAAAAAAAACTTTTCTTTAAAATCAAAAAATACGAAATTTCTAAACAGCCTAATTTCTAAAATATACCTAAAAGCCCGATTTTAAATGGCAATAGCTCAAAATAAGCCTTGACTCCTTGGCTACAACTGCCCTTGTAAAGAACTCTGTTTGAGCAAGGGCTTTTGTTTTTGTTGTCACTGGTTCTTTTTCTTTTGCTTCTCTTTGTTTAGTTTCTATTTTTTGTTGAGTTAAAAGTGTGTAATTTTTTGTTTGTTTAATTCAGTGTATGGTTTTATTTTGTGTTTCGAATTCAATTTGTAATTTAAATGTTTAGTGTTACAATGTTTATGTGTATAACAATTGTTTGTAAAAATGTTAAATTAAATGTTTGGTTTCACAATGTTTATGTGTTCACAGTGGTTTTTTGTACAATAATTGTTTGTAAAAATATTTAGTGTTCACAAAATTTGTTTTTAATTTAAATGTATTTTAATGTTCTATGTTCACAGTGTTAGTTTTAATATGTTGCTTGTTTGTTTTAACAATATTTAAATTCACTTTGTCACGGGGGGAAAGAAATCAAACGCACGATTCAAATTCAAGTTTACAATTCAACTAATCTTCGCTTTGTGTGAGCCTATGAGCCGTTTTAGAACACACGCATAGGCTCGCCACAAAGCGACATTGACAATAACAAAACAAAAGGACAAGGGAGAATGTGCGAAAATATGAAAAAGGGCCTGTGTACACAACGGTGTCAATGTACTTGACTTTATTATTCATTTCGTTTATGCACACAAGCCATCGCACATTCTCGATAGAAACAGTGCTGCTACAAATTGTAGCACTGTTTCAACATTCTGCCCCCCATGACTCGGTGATTACATACAAACTAAATACACTTAACAATTAAAAGGATTTCGGGCTGGGCCAGTAAACACATAGCCCAGATGTGTTTTATAGGCTTGGACTCTGCCAAGCCCTGTGGTGATGGCTCCCTCTTGTAGGATCACGGGGTAAACGTCTGCTCCGAATTCCAAGTCTATGGGAGTGTTGCTTCTAGGGTCTATATCGGCACACGTGTCTGGAGAGAAGTTTGATGTCGGGTCCTCAATAAGTGGGTCGCAGTAGGGTTGTCGAGGCAATTCGTCGGTGATAAGCGCCTTCACCTTCAGCACCCATGTGCTCCGCATTTGCCGTGCCATCACCTTGAAGGAGGCAAAACGCTGATTGTGAAAGCGGAAGGACGGCAGGTTGAGGCGCCTACATGTTGCTGTTGCAATGCGAGACACCGTCGACGAAGCGTTGAGAATACCCCTCACTGAAGCCCAAGAGTCGAACTCATCCTCTGCCACACGAACCGTCACCGTTGGCACAAATACAACGGACCTTTGGACGACCGGCTCAGCGGCAGTGGCATCAAATATCGACCGTGTCAGCTGTGGGGCGCCGTGCAAAGACGTGTGGTGACGGTGGTCGCATCTCCGACAGCTCTCCAGTGCCGGGCAGTCAGGCGCTAAGTGGCTCCGAGCCAGACAATTGTGGCAGTACCCCCGTCGGTCAACCGCTTCGTACCGTGTCTTCGGCGACATTTCTCGGAAACGCCGACAAGACTTCAAGGCGTGGTCCTCTTGACAAAGACCACAGGAGTACTGCCATCCGCTTGGGCGCTCGCGTCGGCTTCGATGACGATCTAGGCGGTCATCAGAGCGTTCACGTCTGGGTAGGTAGCCGGCCATCTCTAGAGGAAGATACAAAAACAAGTTATTGAAGTTTTGGATAATGGATGGGGTCAAAAAGCCTAGTCAGTCAGAAAACAGCTTGATGACTTTAGTAATAGGACGTCCGATTGTGCCGTTGGTAGTCAATATGTCCACAACCCTGATATTGTTGTCTGTGCCGGGATGAGTTCCGACAATACGACCCATCTTCCACTCGTTGGGAGACAACTTTTCGTCCTTAATGACGACAAGATCGTTAATTTTAATGTTATCTTGTTGATACTTCCATTTGTATCTACGATGCAGCTCTTTTAAATATTCAGACTTCCATCGTTGGCAAAAATTTTGTGAGATCATTTTTAATCTTTTCCATCTGTTGGCTAGGGTTAGATTATCTTCGGAAATATCAGGCTCAGCTGGAGCAAGAATCGAAGTACCGATGAGAAAATGTCCTGGTGTCAAAGGGGATAAATCTGATGGGTCATCGCTGGCAGGGCTTAAAGGTCTGGAATTGAGGCAGGCCTCTATACGAGCTAATATTGTTGTGAGTTCTTCGAAGGTAAAGTTCATTTGCGGAATCAGCTTGCGCAGATGAGTTTTAAAAGACTTAACTCCCGCCTCCCATAGGCCACCCATATGAGGAGCTCCAGGAGGTATGAATTTCCATTCAAGGTTCTGGTATATATTCTGCTGGATGGTACGAGTTTGAAAGGATTTTATGAACGCAATCCTATCTTTACTCATCATTTCCGCTGCACCTACAAAGTTTGTACCATTATCAGAATAGATTCTCGCAGGGCATCCCCGTCTTCCTACAAATCTGGAAAACGCGGCCAAAAATGATTGTGTTGATAAATCGCTCGTTGCTTCTAAGTGGACAGCCTTTGTCGCAAAGCACACGAATATGCAGACATAACCTTTGGTGATTAGACAAGCGCGTCCCGTGAAATTTCTGATAGGAAAGGGTCCAGCGAAATCAACGCCTGTGTTGTTAAAGGGTCGGGTCAGCATTGTGCGCTCAGGAGGAAGTGAGGCCATAATCTGAGTTTGAGTGTGTTTTTTGTATAGTATACATGTTCGGCAATTGTGAATAACTTTTTTGACTAGAGACTTCAACCTGAAGATCCAAAACTCCGACCTTAGCACACGAACCATGAGTTGATTGCCGCCGTGAATCGTAATTTTGTGGACAAATTCCGTTAATAACTGTGATAGGCGAGCGTCATAAGGCAAAATAATTGGATGTCTTTCATTATAAGATAAGGCAGGTGATTGTACAAGGCGACCATTGGCTCTGATAACACCTTTTTGGTCTAAAAAAGGATTAAGAGTTAGGAGGCAGCTGCTTGGCGAAATACGATTCTTTTGAAGTAAAGAGTGATACTCAGCTTGAAAATGATGTTTTTGTGTTAGAACAAGGAGTCGTATCTTAACATCTAGGATCTCCACCGCTGTAATTTCCTTGGATGAAATTCTCAGGTGAGTCCTATTTGCGCCGGTATTTCGCCAGAATCTGAGGACATATGCCAATACTTTGTAGGCTCGAGATAAGGAGGAAAATCTAGCCAAAGGGTCTTCAAATGTGGTTGTAGCAAGAACTTTGACCGGTTTTGACTCCAGATTTGTGTCTTCCAAACTTTCGTATCTAGGCCATCGATCTTTTGGATATTTCAGCCATGGGGGCCCCTGCCACCATAGACGATGAGATATTAGATCATCTGGAGAGCAGCCTCGGCTGGCGATGTCAGCAGGGTTACATTCGGAATCTACGTGTCTCCAGTTTTCATTTCCAACATTTTCCAAAATAGTAGACGTTCTGTTGCCGACGAAAGTGCTCCATGAACAGGGTGGTTTTGTAAGCCAGGCCAGCACTATCGTTGAATCAGTCCAGTAATGTGTTGATACATTTGCTAGTTGAAGATTTGGAACAACTGCTGCTGCTAATTCTGAAAGAAGAACAGCTCCGCAAAGTTCCAGTCGTGGTAACGAGACTTTTTTTATTGGTGCGACACGAGTTTTCGCAGCAAGAAGAGAAGTATGTGTCGTGTTGTTTGGAAATTCAATTCGAATGTAGAGTGCAGCAGCATAAGCGCTTTCTGATGCGTCACAAAATCCATGGATTTCAACCTGACTTAATGGCTGAAATTGAATCCATCGAGGAATTTTTATTGTGTCTATTAACGGGCAATTTTTTACGAAATTGTTCCAATTCATTTGAGTAATTGGTTTCAACGAGTCATCCCAATTTATTTTGTCTAGCCAGACATGCTGCATAATCAGCTTAGCCACTACAATCACTGGAGCCAGCCATCCGCAAGGGTCGAAAAACTTGGCTATGGTCGATAGAACTTTTCTTTTGGTACACGATTGTTTTTCTTCGATAAGTGGCGAGGTAAATGTGAAGCAGTCAACTGATATATGCCATCTGATCCCCAAAGTCTTCGTTGAGGATCCTTCCGAAATATCCAACCAATTGACGGGTAAAATTTGTTCTGGAGGCAGGTCTTCAATCACCAAAGGATTATTCGAGCTCCATTTCCTAAGTTCGAAACCTGCTGAGTCCAGGGCTGAAATTAATTCCCTTCGGTAATTTACAGCTTCTTCTATGGTATGGCCGCCTGCTAGTACATCATCAACATATAAATTTTGTCGTATTATTTGCGAGGCTAAAGGGTATTTGTCTTTCACGTCTTCCGCAAGTTGAAGAAGTGTCCGAATGGCGAGGAATGGGGCGCAATTTACACCAAATGTGACAGTTAGAAGCTCAAAATCTTCCACTGGATCTTTTGGCGACTTTCGAAACAGAATTCTCTGATATTTGGCTTGGCTAGGGTCTAACAATATTTGGCGGTACATTTTAGTTACATCGGCATTGAACGCGTACTTGAAAAACCTCCACTTCAGTATCTGCAAAACGAGATCTTGTTGGAGAATTGGTCCAGGATGTAAAATGTCGTTCAAGCTTTTTTTGTTTGAGGTGGGGCTGGATGCATTAAACACGACTCTAAGTTTTGTGGTCACTCGATCTGGTTTAATCACGGCGTGATGTGGTAAGTAGTAATGAGGGTATTCATTTACTTCCGACGGCGAAATTTTCCTCATGTGACCTAGTTCGAGGTATTCCAGAATGGACTGATCATATTGCTCCTTAATTTCCGGTGTCCTAAGAAGTTTCTTTTCCATTCTATGGAATTGTGCCATGGCGATATTTCTCGACGTACCCAGTTCTTCACAAGTTTTGAACGGCAGAGTGACGACGTATCTTCCAGAATCATGGCGACGAGTTGTAGCGCTAAAGTTATCCTCGCAGTACGTGTCTTCTTCTGACCTCAAAATCTTTTTTGGGGTCTCCTCCACCTCCCAAAAACGTGTTAGAATTTTTTCGATTGACACTGTACTGCACAGTGAAATTTGATTTTTATTTTCTATTTGTTGATTGACGGGTCCGCCAATCACCCAGCCAAAAACTGTTTTTTGTGCCATAAAAGATCCAACTGATTGCGTCGGAGCACCAATAGTGAATATTAAGGGGCCGATATCTATTCCAATCAATAGATCAACTGGCCGACTTGCATAAAAACGAGGGTCTGCCAGCTCAAATTTGGCAGTTTCATGCATTTGCAAAGGGTCCAATGTTCTAGGTGGTAGACTAGATGGAAGGGTCTTCAAAACAGGTGCCCATACTTCTAGCCCAAAACTAGGGTCCACGCGAGAACAAAGGTTAAAAAGACAGGCTTTTGTAGATGTTTCAGACACGGTTTGACTTAAACCGGTTACGTGCACGAGATTTCGTTTAGTTGGAAGCTTTAAACGATTTTTGAGTTTTTCCGAGATAAACGTGGCTTGAGATCCCGGGTCTATTATAGCACGGGCATCATATCTTTGTCCTCTAGATTCAATTTGGACAATAGCCGTAAACAACAAGGTTTCTCGATTTTGATTATTTTTACCCTCTTGGAGGGTCAAGGCAGTGACACTAGGAGATTCTAAGTTCTGTGTGGACTGTATCAAGGTTGTTAGGGCTGATGCACTTGTACTAGGGCGTACACCAGCCTGTGTTGTATCGCCACCTGTAGAGTTGGCCTCATTGCCTTTATGCAGCAAACTGTGGTGTTTAAGCTTACAATCTCTACAGGTGTAGCGACTTTTGCAATCTCTCACTCCATGAGCAGAAGAGAGACAATTGTAGCATAAATGTGAAACTTTTACGATATGTATTCGATCATTGATGCTTTTCGCAAGAAATTTTGGACAAACTCTCAAGAAATGCTCTTCTCTACAAAGTTGGCAGTTTGGCGTACCATTTGTATAAGAGTCTTCGCGCATTATTACATGATTTTTATTTTTAAACCCCGTGACATTTGAGTTCTGTGAAATATTTGTTTGAAAAGAGTTAACGCGGGTGTCTTTTTTGCCATAATCAGATCGAGGCTGATTATTTTTCGAGAAGGCAGGTTTTATATTTCCAACAGATTCTAGGGTCTTGAATTTGTGTGTCAAAAACGAATCAAATTCTGCCCAAGTTGGTATTGTTGTACAATCTTTTAAAGAATTTTCAAATTCTTCTAGAAAAGTGCGGGGTAGCTTCGTTGAGCTAAGGTAGACTAATATCGGATCCCATCCTTTGATGTCGATGCTGAAGGTAGTTAGGGTTTGAATACATCCATTGACCGTGCGCTGCAACTTCTGTATTGATGAACCAGATTCTGAGGAGACCTGGGGCAAATTAAACAATGTCTTTAGCTGTTCGTTTATTTGCATTCGCTTGTTTTCGTAACGGGCAACCAAATTTCCCCACGCAATATCGAAACCCTCGTTTGTCAAAGGAACTTGGCTAATAATTTCCCTGGCTTCTCCTGCTGTTTTTTTGTTAAGGTGAAACAGTTTTTCAACCTTGCTTAATTTTGAATTATTTATGTAAATCGCCGAAAATAGATCTCTAAATGTTGGCCATTTTTGGTACCCCCCTTGAAATGTGTCAGTGTCGCAGGGTGGTACTCGAGAAATTGAAGAAAGATTATTATCGTGATCCTGTATCATCAGTGTCGATGTTCTTTCCTGCTTTTCCTTGGTTTGGCGTTCGGAAATTGTCTGGATCTCGTCATTCAATGCGCTGAGTACGTTTTTATAACTGGAGAGCGCCTCCTTGTAGTGTTTTCTCAACTTCGTCTTATCAATAGGTGTCTCTCCAGCTATTTCCTCTCGATCTCGGCACTCCAGATATGATCGCTTTACTTGATCCCACAGAGAATTGAGCTCCACTCGTAATACTTCCAAGGCATGTAAGCTTTCTTCCGATTTTGTGACTGAATAGACGGATTCGAAGTCCATCAAATCATTGACACAGTTGACAAATTTGTCTGTCAATGCCTTTGCCATTTTTGCACCCTCAATATAGTAGCAGCAAAAAACTTTTTCAAAAAAAAATGCAGGAAATTTTTTCAAAAAATCGCCAAAAAGTTTTCAAAAAATCGCCAAAAGGTTTTCAAAAAATCGCCAAAATTTTTTTTTCAAAAAATCGCCAAAGAGTTTTCAAAAAATCGCCAAAAAGTTTTCAAAAAATCGCCAAAAAGTTTTCAGAAAAATCGCCAAAATGTTTTCAAAAAATCGCCAAAATGTTTTCAAAAAATCGCCAAAAGGTTTACAAAAAATCGCCAAAAAGTTTTCAGAAAAATCGCCAAAATGTTTTCAATAAATCGCCAAAATGTTTTCAAAAAATCGTCAAAAAGTTTTCAAAAAATCGCCAAAAAGTTTTTTTAAAAAATCGCCAAAAAGTTTTTTTTAAAAAATCGCCAAAAAGTTTTCGAAAAATCGCCAAAAAGTTTTAGAAAAATCGCCAAAAAGTTTTCAAAAAATCGCAAAAAAGTTTTCAAAAAATTTCCAAAAGTTTTTCAAAAAATCGCAAAAAAGTTTTCAAAAAATTGCCAAAATGTTTTTCAAAAAGTCGCCAAATGTTTTTCCAAAGGTCGCCAAAAGTTTTTCCAAAGGTCGCCAAAATTTTTCAAAAAGTCGCCAAAAATGTTTTCACAAATTTTTATAAGGTCGCCAACAGGTTTACAAAAATTCTCCAACAATTTTTAAAAATTCGCCACAAAAATTTTCTCAATGTTTACCAAGAATTATTCTAAATTTACGCAAAAAAAATCAACTTATTCAGGAATGGGTCAATTTATCTATCCAAAAAATAAATTGCTTCAAGTTGTGTTTCAAAGTTGTGTTACGGAATTTATTTCAAAAAAAGAAAATGGCATCCAAGTTAGCCATCAAAGATTTTTCCATCAAGGGGAATTTTCCAACATGCAAGTTCGTTGGAAAACAAAAATTCCAATTTTTGCGTATCAAAATTTGTCGAGAAAAAATTTAGAAGATTTAGATCTTTGGCATTGAAAATTTTTCCATTGCGAATTCACCCAACAATTATTTTTCGTAACATATAATTTTCCAAATTTCAAACTTTCAGTTTAATGGCGTCGTTTGCGACCGAAGTTTCCAGCAATTGGCATAAATTTCCAATGGAATGGAAGAAAAAAAGATGGCCGCTAGCGATCCAAGTAATAGTCAAGTGTCTATGTTGTTGTAGATTTTGATTCGGTCCAAAATGGCGTCGCAAGGTTACGTAATATAATGTATTTTAATTCGCACGTAACGACAAGAAAATTATGTCCAGGGTCTTGCAGCATAACTTTGCTTCAACGTCGGGCACGTAATAGCAGCCGTGCCGTGTCTATAGCTGCACCCTCATCATTTGCTTGTTTTTTTTGTGCTAAGTTCTTGGGTACTTACTACTTCTTCGCTGGGTTTTGTGGTTATGATTTGTACCTCTCACAGCGAATTTGTCCTTTTGAAGTCTTCTAGGGGTCGTTTGTGGCGGGGTCCTTGGCGTCCTTCAATATGGCTTCCAAAATGGCGTCCTCAAATATGGCGGTGGCTTCCAAAATGGCGTCCTCAAATATGGCGGTGGCGTTTTTTCACAATATAATTTTTTGCTTTATACACTTTTGCACTTTTTTGTTTAAGTGCACACACTTTTTTTCTCGGGTGTAATTTCACTTTCCACTATTCGGTTCGCATGGACCAAAATGTTTGAGCAAGGGCTTTTGTTTTTGTTGTCACTGGTTCTTTTTCTTTTGCTTCTCTTTGTTTAGTTTCTATTTTTTGTTGAGTTAAAAGTGTGTAATTTTTTGTTTGTTTAATTCAGTGTATGGTTTTATTTTGTGTTTCGAATTCAATTTGTAATTTAAATGTTTAGTGTTACAATGTTTATGTGTATAACAATTGTTTGTAAAAATGTTAAATTAAATGTTTGGTTTCACAATGTTTATGTGTTCACAGTGGTTTTTTGTACAATAATTGTTTGTAAAAATATTTAGTGTTCACAAAATTTGTTTTTAATTTAAATGTATTTTAATGTTCTATGTTCACAGTGTTAGTTTTAATATGTTGCTTGTTTGTTTTAACAATATTTAAATTCACTTTGTCACGGGGGGAAAGAAATCAAACGCACGATTCAAATTCAAGTTTACAATTCAACTAATCTTCGCTTTGTGTGAGCCTATGAGCCGTTTTAGAACACACGCATAGGCTCGCCACAAAGCGACATTGACAATAACAAAACAAAAGGACAAGGTAGAATGTGCGAAAATATGAAAAAGGGCCTGTGTACACAACGGTGTCAATGTACTTGACTTTATTATTCATTTCGTTTATGCACACAAGCCATCGCACATTCTCGATAGAAACAGTGCTGCTACAAATTGTAGCACTGTTTCAACAAACTCAATAATATTTACTAGATCAGAAGTTATAGAATTTTCGCTGATGGAAATCACTCTGCGATGTCCTATTTCTTTATATTAAATTATATTAAATTTTCTATATATTTTTGGAATCCTTGAAATATTGGTTGGAACAATGTTGGCTCAGAAATACAAAACATTCCCTTAATGGGACTTACTTATAAAGTGCCTCCTAACAGGGATTTATTTAAGGGACTCGGTTTAAAACAAAACTAGGGCAAAAATCTCAAGTCGACTATACAGTAAGGTCCACATTTGATCTGGTTGGGCTGGAAAATCGAAAATATTCATGACTAGAAATAGCTAATTTTATGGTAAATTTATTTTATAATTAAAATTAATATTTAAATTATCTTTTTTTTGTATTACTTTTTTTTGACACCATAAAATAATTTAACATTTTATCGAACATAATTAATATCAAATTTGTATTAGTCTACACTTTTGTCAGAGACATATTATGTTGAATTTTAATCATAATTTTTTAATATACAAACATATTATACGAGTATGTTAGATATTCTCCCCAAACATATTATTTTTTCAAGCGAGCATATAAATTTCTCAGTGTAAATTATCACTATCAGTGCTATAAACTATTGTGGTCAGAGAAACTTTTTTTGATTTTGAATTTATTTCATAATAGATCTTCATATTTGAAATATCCAGTACCATTATTTTCCATTATTCCTCACCGTTTTTTTTTCTCTACCCGCAGAAAGTTGTTAGTTCCATTGTGCGGAGCTCAAAATGGCATTATTCTGAGCCAACTCGTAATGCACTAAGTACGAGTTAACAACAGAGAGGAAAAATTGTAATTGTTTAAATTTATTCTGTCGAAAAAGCCGCATTTGTTTGATAGTGAATTTCCTATAACATTTAGAATCAACTTATTGAATAAAAGCCTCATTGCACAATGCGCATACGAGGGTATGTTTGCCAGTTACAAGTCAAAGTTGGTGGTGTTTGCTTAAGTACTTTTCAAATCATCATCAAAAGCTCCTTTGTGGTGTGTATTAACCAAATAAAACTTCAGCTACTGCTGCAGCCAATGAGTGGAAATATTTGCACTCAACTTATTATTCCATGCAAACAAAATTGTATTCCGAGAGAGAGAGAGAGAGAGAGAGAGAGAGAGATCAAACTCCAATTGTAAGTAAATAATTGAGTTTATACAAAGTGTACCCCAACATTACGATGGAGCTGTTGATGGCTGGCATTGCACAAATGTGGCCAATTCACAGAGTTGTTGGGCAAATAATGTACGATATGCCTACATAACGACCTGAAAAATTGACTGCCTCAAGATTCATTGACTTCAACTTGACTTAAGAGGTATTAACAACGGCAATAACATTACATACTCGTAGTTAAAAGTTTCCCTTAAAAAAGTATGCCAGTGTAAAAACTGCATTGGATTCAGTGCAAAGTATGTATTTTAATTTATTTGTTTGTCTACTGAGCAGTTGGCAATTCTTGCATTTTATTGCAGCTTTGGTAATTGGAAACTTTTATGCAAAACTTGACATCATCAATCAAAAACAAGTAAAAAAGTCGTTAAGTTCGGCCTGGCCGAACCTACCGTCCTTACGCTACTAATGGGCACAAAGGCACTTTCGGCCCATGCGTTAATCTCTTCGTCCACTCTTCGATGGAGGGTATTTTAAATTGCTTTCACCAGTTTACATTTTCTCTACATCTCGTTCAGTTTTCCTTTGTAATAGCCTACTCGTAGGTTCGTCTTAAAACCAAATACAAAGAATGACTCAATTCTAAATTTTCTAAAGAAAATTTGTGGCGATTTCGACATAGATAAGTTTTACAATCATTGTAAATATGAGCTCTTTGTCACAATTTCTATATAAAAAAATATATACAATTGTCGAATAGAAATATCGTCACATTTGACCAAAATTTTTTTCGCAATTTTCCTAACCAAATTTGTCACAATTTTCTCTATGAAATTTTATTTTTTTCAATTCAATTTATTGTTTTCATAGCATTTTTAGATTATTTATAAATTTTAATATGTACATGAAAAGAGTTTAAGGCTTTTACCTTTTTCTGCTTAAATATAACAATTGGTAATTTTAAAATAATTATTTTTAATTAAACATAGTAAATGGAGGTGAACATTTCCAAAAAAACCTTTGTGAATTTATTATTTTTATATAAAAACTTTACCTACTTAAAAAAGGTAATTATTTTCAGACTGAAGCCAGCTCAGCGATGTGATCATAATCGGAATACGAACATTTGGCTTTAAAATTTCTAGGCAATTTATCAATTTTGGCTGCTACTTGATCAACATCTGCAAGCTGGTGAAGTCCTGCGATAGAATAACATCTAGGCAGATTGTAGATAAACTTCAACAGCTTATTTTGAATGATCTGGAGCCTTTTCAAGTGGCAATTTGCACTTTTAGCCCAGACAGGTGCTGCATAGAAAATAACAGAGTGAAATATTAGTTTCAATATTAGCATTTTATTGCCAATGTTTAATGCCGATCTACGATTAATAAAAGGGTATAGGGTTCTAATTAATATGTAAGATTTATGTACAATATATGATAAATGATCTTTATATGTAAGTTTTGAATCTAGAAGTACACCTACTAGATATTTCACATTATTTACCCATTTGATTTCAGCATTGTTAGCAATTATGTTGCTCTGAGGAATAAAACATTGTTTTTGCTTTCTAGTGAAATATATCGCCTGATTTTTTCGCAATTTATTGATATTTTCCAATTCGTAAGATATTCAAATAATTTCCCAAGGGCTAGCTGTATGTTTGATAGTATTACAGAAGATAACTTACTAGTACACAATACGGCGGTGTCGTCAGCGAATATGGACATAATACAGTTGTCAATGACTGGAATATCGGCTGTATATATATTATATAGTATTAGGAATAAACCCGGAGCCCTGTGGACAGCCAGCATTTACATGAAATATATTAGAAAATTTAGAACCGATATGAACTCTAAAAGTCCGAGAAGATAAAAAGCTTTATATTATCTTAACCATATTCGGAGGGAAGTTGAAATGGATTAATTTATATATAAACCCTCGTGCCATACAGAGTCGAAAGCCGCCCCTAAGTGTAGTAGTACCATTCCGGTGGATCTTTGTTCGTAAAAGTAAGACTTGACGATATTTCTTATACGGACAAGAGGATGTATGGTATTGTGCTCCCTGCGAAATCCAAACTGTTGGGGTGGTTAAATATTATTTTCGCCTAAAAAATCTAAAAGTTTTCCTTTTATAACTCTCTCCAGTACTTTACTAATGGACGACAATAAACTTATTGGATGATATGAAGTTGGATATTTTATTTTTTAATAGTTAAATTTTCTTTCTACTTATATATACATAATTTGGTATTTTTATATAAGAACATTATTTCTTTTATATAAAATCGTCACAACTTGTAAAGATAATTTTTTCACTATTTTTGTTTCCAATTTTTTTTTTAAATTTTTTAAAAATTTTTTAGATTAAATTTTTGACAATATTATAAGAATATATATTATTATATAAGAATAATATTATATAGGAATAATATTATATAAGAATAATAAAGTATATTATATTATAAGAATAATTTTTACAATTTTCGAACCGCACATTCTGAAAAGGGATTTCTTTAATTTTTCTAAAGTGGATTTTTTTACAATTTTCTCTAATGTTTGCCTCAAAAGTCTAAAAAAAAATATTGTCATCACAGTTCAAAGAATATTTGTCAAAATTTTCGTAAAGGAATTTTTCACAATTTTCTAAAAAAAAATGTCAAAGCCTTCTTAATCAGAATTTATTGCAATTTTCTTTTGTCACAATTTCGTAAAGGAACATTAATCACAAATTCCTTGTGGAAATTTGACATTATTTTCTAAAGAAAAGAAGAAAGAAAATTATTTAAAAAAAAAGAAAATTTAGTTTAGCAATATTCGAAATATTTTTGAAAAAATTGACATATTTTTATTTATATTTTCTTAATGAAAATTTTCTTTTGTCACAATTCTTTAAGGAACATTAATAACATTTTCCTTGTTAAAATTTGACATAATTTTCTAAAGAAAAGAAGAAAGAAAATTTTTTAAAAAAAAAGAAAATTTAATTTAATACAATATTCAAAATATTTTTGAAAAGATTGACAGTTTTTTTTTAATTCTTTCTTAATGATTCTTTAAAAAATATATATGACCTATAATACCAATGATAACTGTTTAAAATGTTTGAGAATGTCGTTGTCGAAATTTTTTATTTCATTATTGTATACATTCACTTTGTATCAGTAGTTTTACGAGTATGAAGAAAATATACTAAATTTTTTTTCAAATTTGATAAAAAATTTCTAAGTAAAACTTGTAGCATTTTTCGAAAAAGCAATTGCTACAGTTTTTGTAAAGAATCTTTGTTGCCTCTACATATGTAAAGCACATTTCTCGCAAAAAAAATTGTAAAAGTTACTTAATGAAAATTTATCGCAATTTGTTTTAAAAAAAAATGTTCACTAAAAAAATTTTCTTAAAGAAAATTTGTCACAATTTTTTTAAAAATATTACAGAATATTACAAAATTTTTAGGGGCAAGTATATTACAATTTATTTAAAAAACGTATCACAATTTTTTTATAGAACATTTGTCGAATACCAATTTGTCACTTTTCTGGAAAAATCACTTGCTACAATTTTCGTAAAAAATATTAGTTCCCTCATTGGAAATGTAAATTTTTCGCAAAATATTTTATAATTTTCTTAATGAAAATTAGTCACAATTTGTCGGAATTTTTAAGGAAACAATTTACCACAATTTATTTAGTTAAAGAAAATTTATCACAATTTTCATAAAGAAAATTTTTCACAATTTTCGTAAAGAAAATTTGTCACATTTTGTTTAAAAAAATATGTCACAATTTGTTTAAAAAAATATGTCAGAATTTTTTAAGGAAACAATGTATCATAATTTATTTAAAGAAAACGTTTCATAATTTTTAAAAAAAAAAAAATTGTCGAATAGAAATTTGTCACATTTTTGGAAAAATCACTTGCTTCCGTTTTTATAAAGAATATTTCATGCCTCGTCGTTAGAAAATCAAATGTCTCGTCATACATTTTATAATTTTCTTAATGAAAATTTCTCACAATTTCAGTAAACAAAATTTGTGAGAGATTTTTTATGAAACAATTTATGACAATTTTGTTAAAGAAAAGCACATTTTTTTTCTAAACGAATTATTTAAAATTCTTAACGAAAATGTGTCACAAAATTCTTAAAGAAAATTTGTCCCAAAATTCTTAAAGCAAATTTGTCACAAAATTCTTAAAGAAAATGTGTTTCAAAATTGTTTAAAGAATATTGTTGCAAATAAATTTATCTATTTCTTACTGAATATATTTTGAATTTTTCTTAAAGAAAAATTTTCAAATTTTTTTAAAGATAATTGTCGTTTTTGTAGAAGAAACATTGTCACCATATTCTAGGGTGTTACCTTATATAAGGTGCATCGATCCTACACAAATAAATTAGCTTTACACTTTGAGTATCACTTTCTGCTTGTACTTGTTGCTGCCGTATGGCTTTATATTTTTTTACGCCAAAATATGATAGGCTGTTAGGCGTTCTTTTCATCGCATATTGTTTAAGACTATGCAAATGGTATTTTTTCTACTACCCTGGATATTTATTTATTTATTTATTTAAGTCTATGGAAGTACAACTTTCTTACAGACTATTTCTTACATCTAAAAGTAAATTAAATCTAAGTTATTAATAAAATTACATAACGAATCAAACAAATCAATGTTCTGATTGGAGTCAGTCAGAAAAATATTTTTATGTTTGTATCTGAGAAACAAACAAAAAATATACTCAACGAAAGTACGAATACAGCTACTGTGCGCTAATGCTAGGTAGACAAATTGATAAATGCTGCTTACTCGTAGAGGATACAACAAGAAAACCTTCAACAATTGATTGACATCTACTGAACACAATATGTTCAATAAACACTGACAAAGGGAACACTCGAAGCTAATTCAAAATTCACCCCAACAAAAACAAAAATAGCAAAACATCCGTGTCATACTCACATCAGCCAAATCTGTCACTTTAGTCCCCTCTTAAAAAGTTCCATCTAACCAAGAAGAAAGAAAGGTCCGCTGGTGTTTGTTTGCTCACAAGCGGATAAAGTTCTATAGAAAACCACAGAAACCACAAAACTTCTTCTCTTTATCGGGCTGCCAGCATCTCATACACTTTGGTAGCATCTGGCTGACTGCGGTATTCCAAGACAATACACAGGTGCATTTTAGGGTGCTCATATTGAAACTGTCAGTTAGACAATCTCGTTATGCGGCTTCCCAGGAAAGTGTTAGTATCCCCGACACATCACACATATGTATGTAAAATCGTATTCATCCGTCCGTCTATACTTTCCTTCATACGTACAAAGCTTCATTTATTTCTTATCACTGGAGAGTGTGGTATGGAAATGGCAAGAAGCCGGGGTAGTATTCTTTGAAAGTTCATCATCAATAGTATCTCTATCTCGTTAAATGTCATCACTTCTTCGGTGCGCATTTTTTCAGCCTCATCTTTTTCGTTTTACTCTAAATATGA
Source organism: Hydrotaea diabolus (assembly GCA_963513945.1). Lineage (NCBI taxonomy): Eukaryota > Metazoa > Arthropoda > Insecta > Diptera > Muscidae > Hydrotaea > Hydrotaea diabolus. The sequence continues at coordinate 13,986,646 of OY740717.1, read as the reverse complement.
TGGATTACGCATAATTTGCTTTGGATTTTGTTTTATGGTCTTACCAGAGATTTACGACCCTCTACTCCTCCATCATCTTTAGTGTGTAAAATCTGAAATTTCGGAGTTTTGCTGCGATGAGCATTGATATTTACTTGAGACGACTCTGTCGACCATTCCACTTACTGTAAAAGCAAAACATGATAAATTATACTCGTATGTCGTTGTTGTTGAGTTGCGGGAAGAAAAAAGATATGTACGAGTGGGAGGACGAAAAATATACACAATGGGATGTCTATAAATCTGAAGTTGAGCAGAAGAGCTTAGCTGGTAAGTTAATCATAATATTATGTGAAAAGCTGTAAAGGAACGCAGAGGAGTTTCTGCCGGAGAAGACTTCTTAATCTGTTAGCGACCAACTTTTTATTTATTATTTAGCTGTTTAACAGAAGTTAAACAATATTTAACTAACTCATCTAAATTAGAGCATTTATTCTTCTTCTTTGACCAAATGGGTATTTATTTTATTTGTTTATGTCGTTTGTGACTGGGCTGATTGGTCAGTCTTCCTTCATGAATTAAATAAAACTAATCTATTTTTACTATTAAAAACTAATTTCTTATTACTATTAAAAACTGAACATCAATAAACAATTTAATAATAAAATAATAAATAAATGTAAAAATCACAGCAAAACTTAACACTAATATCACAGTAACGCACTTCTGTTTAGTTCAATTTATTGCAGCCGAGTCCCATAGCATTATTGTTTAGCTAAAACCTCTCTAAAAGATTCAAAGAAACGAAGGAATAAATAAATTCCAGTGAGATTTTGATCTGTTAGTATGAGGGCTGCTATATATATATATATATATATATTTGGCCTAATAATGAAAATGCGAATTAATATCATCAAAAATGGTTTTATTGTTTTTCATTGTATTCTCCAGCATGATTTATACACTTTTGCATGCGCTCAAACCAATAGTCGAAGCACTTTTTCCACTCCGATTGAGACACTTCCAAACATGTTTTTTGAACGCTTCAGCAGAATCTTCTGGCGACGAATATCGTTGACCACGCATTTTTTCTTCATGTGCGAGAATAAGAAGAAGTCATTGGATGCCAAGTCAGGGCTGTACGGCGGATGTCCCCATCAATTTGACGTTATTGCTGGTCAAAAGGCGCTGGTTTGAGCCGATGTCTGAGGGCTCACATTGCCATGGTGCACAATGATTCGTCTTCTCTTCTTCGTTTTTCAAATTTCTCCGAAGACTTCAGGAAACCAAATTATGGTGTACCACTCAGAATTTACTGTCCTACATTGCTCAATAGAAACAGTCCCCACATGGCCAGTTTTGCCGAGGAAACAGGCGACCATTTGCTTCGAAGTGTTTCTTCCACCAACAACTTTCGTTGGATTTGACCAACACGGTCGATTGCTATTTTGTTTCGGGCTCATACGCATAGATCCATGATTCGTCACCTCTGAGATCTAAAAGTGTCTTTTAAAGCTCCGCGATCGTATTTCTTCAAAATTTCTTTGCACCAATCGACACGAGCCTTTTCTGAGCGATTGTCAAATTGTGCGGGATCCAACGAGCGAGCGTCTTCGAGCGAGCGTCGGCCAAGATTGAATTCACCAAGCCAGTTTTTCACAGTGCTATAGGATGGTGCTTCGTCGCTATACAAAGATTAAAGTTCATCGATGCACTCTTGTCGTGATAATCCACGAAAGTTGTGAAAAATTATCACACGAAATTGTTCACGAGTTAATTCCATTTTTTTTTGCCAAATTGATTTTTTCAAGTCACTGTAAACAACATAAATGACGGTCGTACGTCAAAATGTTCTTTATACGTATATGCTAATAATGTTTCAAACTTTCCAATTGAAATGTCAGATGGCGCCAGGCAACACCTAATGTTGCCTTGGCCAGAAATATTTATAGCAACCCTCGTATAAGAAATTTTCTTTAAGTATTATCGTGTATTTTCTTATAGCAGAACATATCTTAAAAGCTAAGCAAAATCGTCAAAAGCGGTTATTTGGAACGGTTTTAACTTTAAATAGAACAGATAAAATGAGATTAAATGAGATTAAATGGACAAATTTTTATTAGGAGTAAAATGAGTCATTCCTGGCATTTACTTTTTCTTAGTATCCGAGTTTTGGAACGTAGTGCGACATCAACAACTGAAAAATAAGTTTTTTTATGAATGGCACTATGTCTACGAGGGCTGTTCGGAAAGTTCTTAGCCTATCAATGAAAGAGAATAGTTAGATTTTCAAAAATATTATTATTTTTCAATATAATCTCCTGAAACTTCAATACACTTAGTCCAACGCTTATCTAGCAATTCTATCCCTTGATTAAAATAGTTTTCCTCAAGGTCTTCAAAAAAGTAGTTTACAACTGTTATTGCATCTTCATTTGAGGTAAAACGCATGCCAGTAAGGATTTTTTTTAGATTTGGGAACAGGTAAAAGTCACTGGGGGCTAAATCAGGAGAACAAGGTGGGTGGTCAAGCAACTCGTACTTTAATTCTTTGATTTTAGCCATTGTTAAAACACTCTTGTGCGCTGGTGCGTTGTCTTGATGAAAAATTATTTTTTTGTGTTGTAAGCCAGGACGTTTTTCTCGAATTTGTACATTTAAATGATCTAAAAGGTTGCAATAGTACTCTGAATTTATTGTTTTACCCTTTTGCAGATAGTCAATCAATAAAATACCTTTGAAGTCCCAAAAAACCGTTGCCATAACCTTACCAGCCGATTGAATTGTTTTTGCCTTCTCTGGGGCACTTCCTCCAGCTTCAGTCCATTGTTTGGATTGTTCTTTTGCCTCTGGAGTATAGTGGTGGATCCATGTCTCATCAATAGTTATGAAACGACGCTTAAAATCCATTTTATTTCGCTGAAAACGATCCAAACAAGCTTGAGAAATGTTCATTCTTATGCGTTTTTGGTCGACTGTTAACAAGTCCGGCACCCATCTTGCAGAAAGCTTTTTCATCTGTAGTTCTTAATGCAAAATTAAATGGACTCGATCATTTAAGATGCCCATGATATTAGCTATTTCACGCACTTTTATTCGTCAAACATTTAATACCATATCATGCACTTTGGCTACAATTTCTGTTGTTGTTGCTGTTTTTGGACGTCCACTACGAGGTTTATCTCCAATGCTTGTACGACCACGTTTAAATTCAGCAACCCAATTTTTTACTGTTGCATATGAAGGAGCACTTTCACCTAACACATTCACCATATCATTATGAATTTCTTGTCCCGATAAACCTTTTTTATGTAAATATTTAATGACACCACGCATTTCAAATTTTTCTATTGTAAAAAAATCGTGGATGCGTCTTTTGTGAACACCTGTTTCTATATGAAGGAGTTGCCAGATCGAAACAAAATTTAACATGTGTTCATAGCAGAGATGGAAGTTACACTTAACTTTTTTCTGTTTATACAACGTTTTTTGTGCTAGGCTAAGAAGTTCCCGATCCGCCGTATTTAAATAGAAGACAAGTTTTAAACAAAATGGCAAAGTGACATTGATTTGCGTGGCTGTACACTACTTTTATCATGATTTTGGGTCCGTGACAACCCTCTTCAGAAAGCCTTGTTGCAATTGTAGAGGCAAGAGTGAGTTGTATTTTCGTGGGCAATTGTGTGAAGAAAACTTGAAAAGTAAGGTTTACAACAGTAGTTCTCATTTGTTTGGGGAGAGCCTGGCCATATAGAGTTCGGTTTTACTTTCTACAATTGTAGCAAGGCTTTCTGAAGAGGGTTGTCACTGACCCGAAATCATGATAAAAGTAGTGTGCAGCCAATGTCACATTGCCATTTTGTTTAAAACTTGTCTTCTATTTAAATATAGAAGCAAGAGGTCTTGAGCCGGTTTAATCCCTGTTCAATGTGTAAAAACAACAGACCGAAATAAAACAAACGAGCTAAAAATATTTGCAATTGTTTGACTTTGTTATACGAATAATTATATTACAGTTTGTTTTTTTTTATTTGAAATTAGATTTGTCATCATCCCTGACATAGAAAAGTGTAAAGCGTGTTGGTGACATCTATGGAGACTTTAAATAGTAATTAACGTTCGTTTTTTTTATTTTATGGTATAGAAATCAATAAATGGGTTGTTAGTCTAACTGAATAACGAGCTAGACACTTGTTTGACTTAAGTGAATGAGATCAAGTTTTTTGTTTTTTTTTTTATATTTTTCTGTATTTAAAAGATCTAACAATCCTGACAGAGTAGGCGTTCTGAATACAAAAGGGGCATTAAAAGTATTTGTTTCTCTGACAGAGTGTGAGTGTTTTCGTTTCGTTTAAGGTCGCTGAGACCACAATTCAAATTAACATTAAATAACTATATGTGTGACAAACCGAACGACAGAAAAATAAAATAAACAACTGAACCAAACGTGAATGGCAGCAGCCGTCTGAAGCTGTAGATATTAAAAACAGGTAAAAAACCTATAAATTTAAGATGTAACTTTAGAAGCTCGAGAAGGCAGGCAGCTAGTGTTAGAACATCGCCCTTCCCTCTTCACCGAAGTAGTGTTTGAGGAAATGTTTTCCATTTCAAAACCGAGATCCATTGCGAAGCTGGTTTCTGGGTAGTTTTGGGAGCATCACCAGTTGTATACTACACCATGCAGTTTTGTTATTTTTAAATTAAAATTAATTGCTTTATAGTTGAGCAAAAAAACAACACTTTAGCTTGACAACAATTACAACAACAATGAACAAACAAACTGATACTTAAATAAACAAACAAAAAAAACTGAAATAAATAGTATCGTACAACAATACAACAACTTAACGACAAACAAATGATGACAATATGACCAGTACTCGTATTTGCAATGTTTTGTTTAATGGCCATACCAGGCTGGCAGCTCGCATGACAGCGCAAATGATGCTGATGACGCTGTAGATGATCCTTATCATCATCGAACTGGCCACAGTGTTTTAACTAATGAACTTAAGGCAACTTAAAAGGGAGAAAAGTAACAAGCTTTACTTAAATTGGGCGCCTAAGCAAGCATTTGGAGTCATCGCAAACTATTTTATACAAAACAACGAAATCACATGAATATCCACACAATCAAGTGGCAACTGCTAAATTTACTAGATTCATAAGCTGTTTAAACCTTAAATTAATGTAAACTATCCTAAAGTTTATTAAACCTATATATTATTGAGTGAAAACAGCTAGAAAACCAATTTTGCGAAAAAAAATTGTGGCGTCCAACTTCTTGCCTAGTCCTGAAACAACAAAAACTAACTAAACATTTTTCCCAAAAACAACAAAAAACCAAATTTGCTCACCTCGTTCTATAATTCCTCAAAACTATATTATGATCCCTACAACCATAGTATGATCATAACAACCATAGTATGATTCAAAAAAAACATTTCGATAAAAAATATTTGCACTCAAATTCGCGAAAAAAATAAATGGTTGGGTTGACAATATTCGAAGAGCATCATAGTACTGCTAAGTATATGGTTGTTGCACAACAAAATTATAATCCTCACAATAATAGTATGATACACAACCATGCTATGATCCCCATAACCATATTATGATTCACCCTCAACTAAACTATGATCCCGAAAACCATATTATGATCCTCACAACTTTAGTATGTTTCACATACAACAACAGTATGATTATTACAACCATAGTATGATTTACTCGCAACTACAGTATGATCTTCACAACCATGTAATGATCCCTACAACCACCTCCATCTCACTCAAACGTACCATGATCTCCAAAATTATTTATTAGGATTAGCCTATGTTGTTAGTCAACAACAGTGATTTGCATTAAGTAAATTATTTGAAAATACATACAATTTTAAATAATAGGAGTGATTTATTTAACAATAGAAAAATCCTTTTAAAATAACTTGCGTGTTTCATTTATTGAAAATAATTTAGCTATCCAAATCCAAAGCAGTTTGCTATGAAAAATTTTAATTTACAGATAAAATGTACTATATTGCTTAAGATTCGTAACTATAACATTGTTTTAAAAATCATATGTGACGCGCAAAATAGAAAGGGACCTAAGGTTAAAAAACAGTTTTGTTCAGGAGAGCCATTTTAAAGATTAGGTCCCTATCTATTTGCGCTTAGAATAGTCGACTTCAGATGTTGTCCACATCAAAAAAGAAAAAAAATGAAAATTGATTTTTTTTACCCTTAGGTCCCTTTCTCTATGTGCTGTCACATATAAGTATAAGTGTATATAAAAAATACAATCATTCGGCATGATTGCCATAGTCATATTATTGGTATCATATAACCCATATAAAATACATTTATCGCACCAACCATATTTATACTGTTGCTACAATAATATTATAATTTTGAAATGTGGAAAATATACTATTGTTCCAACTCACTAATATTAAAATTGCGCAATGATGCTTTTGTCAAAATATAATTCAAAAAGAACACCATGGTTGAGACGAACCTACTTGTATTCCAGAGAACATATTATTGTTACCGTGACCATATAATAACCATATTTTTCTCTATGTGCAGTAATTTTTTTAGCGCTTACCTTTTAAGCTATAAAATGAGAAGTAATTTTGCTGTAGCCTTCCCTATACCCAACACCAGAATATGCATTACAATTTAGTAACGATTTTTGTAATACTTGTAAAGTATGGAGTTTACCTCCCGACGTTAAGTATACCGAGCAATTCAGAATCACTATGTTACAGAGCGATGTCTGTCCATTCGTCCGACTTTTAGCCTGTACATTGAAGTTATGGTACAGATCTTAATTATGAACCCAGGTTTGGACAAAGGACGAACCATGTATTTATATTACACACAATTGTTTTCCAATTCTAGAATTAGTAGCTTTTAAAGCTTCATATTACACCCTTTCAAGCTCTAGAAACTACAAATTAAACCCGGTCGTGCTTAAAATTGGCATGAACCACGGAAGTGGTAATACCAACAACAATAACAGAGTATGTGACTTTTGTTCACGTTAATCCTTAATTTCTCGCCAAAACAGACATTATATGATTTCACCTTCAAAGGATTTCTGCACGAACTGTCAATGCGACTGCACCATTCTCTGTTAACCAAAAAGTCTTCAGGTCAATAAACATTTTTCAGTATTCCTAAAAAGTGTCTGTGATTGTTTTACCAACGATGCTTTCAAAAAAATTAGACCCAACATTACGTAAATTATGGCGTAAATTATGGTTTATATCTTTTGATCTTAATATTAACTAGAGTATTCAGTGTGGCCGATAATGTTATACCCTATTGCTGTAGCTAAAAAAAAATTGCAAAGGCAGAGCCTAAATGCATCTAAGCTTTGATTATTATCTCCTGTACTTAATCAACTATTTAAACGATTTTTGGTTACAAATACCACGAGCCACACGCAGAAAATAAGTATGGTTAGAATAAAAAAAAATCAAAAAGCATCCTACTATTGTTGGGTATATGGTCGCTGCTCAATATTTTGATCCACGCAGCCATACTATGATCCCCAGAACCATACTATGATCGCCACAACCATAATGTTGTTGATCCACAACGATATACCAAAACTGTGGAGTTTGGTAAAAAATTGGACGACTCGGCTCCGACTCCGAATGGCTATATTTTATTGTTTTCAAGGTAATTATAAAATGGGAACCGGAATGGTGTGCCCCTTTCTTTGACAGAAGATTGTACAATAAGCTTACTTTTTTAATTAAAATTTTAGCCAGGATGTTTAAACGAATGTTCAAGCACCGTGAGAAAAAAACTATAAGCAGCGTGAGAAAAAAAAACAATATTAACAGGTTGTATACTGTTTAAGTAAGGCCGATAATGTCAATTAGGGTGATCGTTTTCCGATTAGCTTTCTGAAATCCACATAGTGTAAGTTTCTAAAGGGTTGTCCAACTAAAACGCACGATGTCAATTAAAAATAAAACTTGATTATTACCTTAGTATTTTTTATTATGATAGAAAGATCTATGACAATTATTTGTGAAACAAAATACAGGGCGATTCATTTCCGACTGTACAAATTTCACTAGCGTGGTCCTTGGCTCAATTCATGAAAATATGTCTACGACCATGCTCGAAATGCAAGGGAGCGAAATGGCAGCCATTTGAAAATTTTCGGATTGGTGGTAGGAGGGTACTAGGGTATAATTGCTTAGTTCTGATCCATTGGTATAATTTTTTTGTTTTTTTTCCCAAAAGATAACCCTTTCTCTTACCTTCACAAAATAACCTAAACGAAGCCCAGAGGTCCTACCGTTCCAAAGTTATGACAATTTGACTTAAATGCAAAAATTAGGTCCATATTTTCAATGACTCTGGGACATAGTGGAGGTTCATTGTCGTTAATGTACCGATTTATCTCATACCTTAGCTCTTAAATTGTCTTGGCTTATTGACGTACATTTTTTCTTTTAAATATATCCAATGAAAGAAGTCCAAAGGTGTCAAATCCCATGATCGTACCCAAAAAATCACATAGTGCTTGAAATTCACTTCTGGTTTGAACGCCCATTTTCGTTAGAGGCTTCAAGAATCTTAACATGCTGCTCAATTATGTACTTCTCCATGGTTGAATTTTTCAAACACTCAGACAATGGAATGCCAAATTAAGTTGGCCAAAACATTTTACCTTAAGATAAGGTGTTTGGACCACCACTTTATTTTAATGTCTTTTTCAACTTGGTCCTTCCGCCAATGACGACCTTCGGCGTTCTGTGCATTCCGATTTGGACCATTGATATTGTAAAGATTTTATTACAAATTCATGTTTCTAAAATACCACCTATTTGCCACAATTATTTTTATATGTTGTTTGACGTTTTCCTTATATCAGAACCTCTTGTTTAAAATAAGTACCACTATTTTCTGGTTGCGCAACACTGTGCCGCAGTTGATAACGACTTTGGCAAAGATGAGTAATTAAAAATGAGTGGCGTAGTGGTAAGCTCGAGCGCTTTTTATATACAATAATTTGAAATTCATTTAAATAATTCATTTATCATCTTCGCTATTGCCCCTTTGTCCCGCCTGTGTGTCTGTTGGCGATTTTTGTTATTTTTCTACAGGAAGTTTAACGCAGCCTTAATTTAAAAATTCCATTAGGAAAAATGCGGGAAAATGATATGTATTAAAATTGAAATGAATTTTATTATGACACTAATTTTGATTCTCGTGCTCTTCAGTTTTATGTCTATCTGCCGTCTGGTCATTCAGACTCAAAAGCCCTAGGCCTAATTAGCATTGGTTAACAATATACGGCTAATATGGGATGTAAATATTAGGAAGAAGAAGAAAAAGAAACACATGTTAACGAATATTCAGTTACACTTGCTGACACAATACCGAGATAAAATATATAATCATATCATTGCCGAGTGTGCTGTGAGAACTTTTTGTGGTTTTTAGGTTTCGAAAATATATGCATATCATATACGAGTACATAAATTTAAACCCTAAGCAAACAGATGATACTTTTTTATACGAGTATATGTGATAATTTATTTATTATCTATAAGACACATTTCAAAACCAAGCATTGACAATTCGATCAATGTTTTTGGCATATTTTTTGTGAAAGATTCAACTTTATTTGGACAAAAATTAACCAAATGTGGACGCCACATTTCCATTTTCGTATGAATTTAAAAGCAAACAAGAAAATTGGAGTTAAGTTGTGCCAGGCCGAACTGTATACCCTCCACTGTGCTGCACGCTACTAAGAAAATAAAAAATGATACTTTTTGTGAGCTGTCCGTCCCTTATCTCAGCCAAAACGTTAATGTTTCTCTATATTTGGATTGATAGAAAAATGAGTAGCTATATGTGCATATTGACTATAAATCGTCCGTTTTGACCATGCGGAATCTTTTTGGGGAGCAAAAAAGTCTTGAGTACGTCCAAATAAAGGTACAATAATTAAAATAATTATTGTCCTTTTACAAAAAATTATTATTCGCTATGAAAATACTCAAAAAAGTGTACTAATTACCGAGGTACCTTTAGTCCCTTAAAGAAAACATTTTCCCTCTTGGCACGACCTTTTCCATTTGCAATCTCAAACAGCTTATGACTATAAGCCATACTGATATTAAATTTAAGGATCCTAGGTTGATTCGTTTGACCGTTAACGTGCTTTCAACAGACACATGGATAGTCCGACATGGTTAGATCATCTTAGATTTTGAGGCACAGATCAGGTACATACTTCGATTTTACTCGTAGAGAAATCTAATCAAAAAGTCACGTTATTCATGGCATTGACTATATGCCATGCTTATTGTTTCTACTTCATTTACGAGGGCGACCGCAAAACTAACTGGCCTGGCACATTTTCTGATTTACTAGCAACTTTTTTTGTTTTGTTTTTTAAAAGCAATCTTTTATAAGCCATCTGTCAAAATTTCCGAAATATTTAATGATTATTTTCTTTATTACAGGTGGTTGAAGTAAACAAGTTTTATAATTTTTGAAAAATGGAAAATTAAGAGTTTCGTGCGGTAATTAAAAACGTTTATATGAAAGGTTATACGCCACAATTAATCAAAGATGAATTGGATTCTGTTCATGGTGATAATGGACCATCATACTCCACCGTGAAATCCTGGGTTCAACAATTTAAAATGGGTCGTTCAAGTACGAAAGATGGACAACGCTCTGGAAGACCGAAAACTGCTACTAATATTGAAAACATTAAAAAAATATTTAATGAAGTGACTAAAGATAGACGAATAAAGCTCAGAGAACTTGCTGATATTGTTAAAATACACGAAAAACAAGTTTGGAGTATTTTACATGATGAAAAAGCTGTCCGCAAGATGGGTGCCGCGTTTGTTGACTTTGCTCCAAAAAATCGTCCGTTGGACCAATTCCGAGGAGCTTTTAGCGATTTTTTAGCGTAATCCAATAGAGTTCTTGCGCCGATTCATAACTGTTGATGAAACATCCCAGAATGCAAAGAAAAGTCAAAACAATGGATAGAAGCTGGTTAAAGTGGTCCCAAGAAGGCGAAAACTGTTAAGTCAGCAGGAAAAGTAATGGCCACAGTATTTAGGGATGCAAGGGGTATAATATTTATTGATTATCTTAAGAAAGGAAAAACTATAAATAGTGAATATTATTGTGCATTATTGGATCGGTTGAGTGAAGAAATCAAGATAAAACGACCGCATTTAGAAAAAAAAAGTTATTTTTCATCAAGATAATGCTCCTTCACACTGGGTTTTTAACTCATTTTTCGGATGGAATTAAAAAAACTTGAAAAACGTTCGATGAAGTGTATTGAGTTGGAAGGAGATTATGTTGAAAAATAAATAATAATAATTCCAAAAAAAAGGTTCTTTTTATGTTAGGCCAGTTACTTTTGCGGTCGCCCTCGTAAGTATATCAATAATAAAAACTTTGTTTGTTGACACAGCCGCTGTGTCACGAAAAGATCTCAGCCGAAAAATTATTTTTTTGCCAAAATCTAAATCACCGGCCAACATTTACAAAGCCTTATTATCGTCCAGCTCCAATTTAGGATTCAGCGCAATCTTATACAGATTAAGCGCCTAACTTCGAACGGGTTGATTTTCTGGCATTGATCAACAGAGATGATTGGCGCAAAATCAATGGGGTCTATGTTTTCGACCTTATTTTTTCCCTTAGAGGCAATCTCTGTCGAGTTGGTGGTAAAAGTTGGAAAGAAAATACCAAGAAAAGAAAAATTGCAGGCGTTCTAGATCCAAATTGACGATCGATCTTGCTACGTAATTTACGTTGCCTATTTACGTCTGTAAATGCAGAATTTCAATAATCATTTTCAATAGGTTGCTGAAATGACAAACCTTTCCAAATATTTTGACGTTTACACGAACAAAAAAAAGCATGGCTTGTTAGCCCAGCCATATTCGAAAAGCATCATACTATTGTTGGGTATATGGTTGTGGCAAAACAATAATATGATCCTCAAAATAATAGCGTGTTTCACACACAACCATACTAACATTTTCGCAAGCACATTATGATTTTCTCAACCATAATATGTTGCACATACAACCATAATATGGTCCCTTAATCATAGTGTGATTTACACTTAACCATAATATGATACCCATAACCATTCTATGAACTTCACATCCGTAGAACCATATTATAACCATAGTATGATTCACACGCAACTATTTTATGACCCCTAAAACCATAGTATGATCCCACTCAACCATACTATACCCAAAATTATTAATTAAGATTAGGTTATGTTTTTATTCAACAATAGAGATGTTTATTAGGTTAATTATTTAAAAATACATTTAATTCAAAATAGTAAGAGCGATTTATTAAACAAAACAAAAATTACGTTAAAAAACACTTATGTATTTCATTTATAAAAAAGATTTCAGTTTTATAAATCGAAAGCAGTTTGTTTTGAAAATTAAAATTTACAGATAAGCAAGATTGGTAACAATAACGCTGTAAATATACAAGTTTACAAAAAATACATCCATACGATATGGTTGTCGTTATCATAGTCTTGTAAACAAAATCCAAAAAAAAAAACCCAAATAACAATACTTTTAACGCACAAACAATTTCCTTTTTTTAAATTTTGCAATAACACTATTGTTACATTTCAACAATATTTATATTGCCGCAACCATAATATTGTCAAAATTAAATTCAATAAACAATACTATGATTGTGATGAACATTATTGCAAAGAACATACTATTGTTGCTATGCTAATTTTGAAACGATATTTTTCTCTGCGTGTAGATGGTCTTAGTTACTATAACAGCTTTTAAGAGACAACAATTGGAAAATCTATCGCTACAATTTCGTCACAATGGTAAGATATATGGATAATCATGAAATCCTAAGACAAATTAAGTATGTACGTCTGACATTTCATTCCTTTATCCTCTTGTGGATCGCATGATTGCTGCCAAAATAAATGGAGTGATATTCTTGCATGGCTTCAAACTGGAGATTTTATAGTGTCGCTACACGTAGAAAAAAAGTATGGTTGTAGTGACACTATTCGAAGAGGATAATACTATTGTTGTGTATATGGTTGTGGTACAACAATATTAAGATCCTCACAACAATAGTATGATTCAAATACATCCATACTATGGTCCTCACAACAATAGTATGATTCACACATAACCATACTATGATCGCCACAACCATAGTATGATTCCCACTCAACCATACTATGATCTCCACAACCATAGTTTGATCCTCACAACCATAGTAGGATTAAATACAACCATAGTATGATCCTCACAATCATAGTATGTTTCATATACAACCATAGTATGATCCTCACAACCATAGTATGTTTCATATACAACCATGTTATGATTCCTAAAACCATAGTATGATCTCACACAATTATACTATGATCCCGAATATTATTTATTAGAATTGGTTTAAGTTGTCAACAATAGATTTGAATTATGAAAATTATTGAAAAATACATTAAATTCACAAATAATAGGAGTGATTTATTTCACAGTAGAAAAAATAAGTTTAAATAAACGTTAGCGTTTTTATTAAAAATATTTCAGAAAAGTACTATTATTGCATTAGATCCGTACCAAAAACATTTGTTCTTAAAAGCATATTTTTATTAAGAAAAATTACAATCATACAGTACGATTGCCGTTATCATATTATTGTTAACATAAAACTCAAAACACAATACTTTTGTCGCACCAACCATATTTATATTGTTGCTATAACCATATTTTTATTTCTAAATTTGGCAATAATACTATTGTTACATTTCAACAATATTAATATTGCAGCAATTATACTATGTATTGTCAAAACTAAATTCTGTTAACAATGCTATGGTTGCGACGAACATACTTTTATTGCGGAGAGCATATTACTATTGCCGTGACCATGTAGTAACCATGTTTTTTCTCAGCGTGTAGCAGGCAGGATTATAAATAGTCTCCCTTAGCGGAATAAAAAAGGATTTTTATCAAGTTCCCTTGTAGTTCTGACAAAGGATCAACAATATACTTATACTCGTAGTAATGAGAGAGCAATGGCAGTTATAATTTTAAAATTTTCTATTGAAGATTAAAGCTCATCTTTACAAGTCATTTTCAACGTTTCGGTTTAAAACGACTTACTCGGTAAGTAAGTCAAAATGACACAGAACGATACAGAGACACATCAACTTTATTTTGGGCCGTAGAACACAGTGGACTTAGACTTAGGTCTAAATCAAGAGATATTCCTATATTAAGTTTGTGTTGCCTCTGAAGCGATTTCTTGGTGCTTTAAGGAATATACATATACGAGTATTTAAATTTAAAAATTACTTAATGATTTGTTTTTTTTTTTAATTTCAAGTCTTATAATTTAAGTCTATCTATATAAATTTTAGATTAATTTTTTGAAATTTTCGTAATATTTTTTATTTTGTATTATCCTTTAAACACTAACAAATCACTTGGGGGGGGGGGGGCAATACAAACTTTTGAATAGAATTTCTCTGGATACCACTGTATTCTACTGCCCAAACTTAAGTTCGGGTTGTTTAAGTGTTTTCCTGTGTCATTTCGAAATTAATAATTGTACTTGAAGTGTTATTTGCGAGTCCTTATAGTAATTTTTTATATCTTACTTTCTCAGAGATATTTTTTTATTTTCAGTCTATCAGGAAAAATGTTATTTCCAGTGTCTGACACAATTTTCTCATAAGACATTTTTTTTGAAAGTCAGTATTCTTTCTTTTATACTGGTACTGCTGCACTTATGTTCTGTCCTTTTCAGTTATTGCTTTTGATTTGCTTCGTTAAAGTATCGGTTCACTATTGTATCATTATATTACCGGATGCCAACTTATTTGTAAGAACCCCAGGGTCTTGTAACATAAGAACACTTAAATTAATGCTAAGATTTCATCATCACTCCTCTTTAAACGAGTACCTGCACTTTTCTCTCACCCGGTTTACTTCCTCTTTTATTTATCACTTTTCTGCGCTAGTTCTTTTAATCGTTGACCAAGTAGAAATTCTTTAAGGGTTTAGAAAGGAAAAAAATCCGGAAAAAATTCACTCCCAACAAATCTGCAAACGACTTCAGAGTGTGTATACGGGCAAAGGGGAAAATCTACTTCTTAATAGGGTGCTCATCTGTAGTCGGATGTTTGTGTGTTCATGGTGTTTAAGAAATCATCATCCTCATCATCAGAAGCAGCCAGAATTACTGCCTGCATTTTCCGGTTTTGATTATTTTCATGTTTGTGCGAAATTTCCAAGCAGCCACAACGACCGACTTTTTGTTCACCCGCACTGTCATGCTAAGCCTTCTTGTTTGTAATTTGATTACTATATAAGTGAAAAAACAACAAATACAAAGCCTAAGTGTGGAAGAACCGAAGGAAAACATAACCAAGAATGAGAAGACTACTCGTATAAACAAGCATCAGAAATGGTTTTGAACATTAAACCTTGCATTTTCAAGAGACTTGTCCGGCAATCAAACATTACAGGGGAAATCACCTGCTGCGGTTCCCAGCCTTTAACAATTTAAATAGAACATTAAACTATGACAACACTCGAAGATTAAATGTCAGTGAATCAAAGAAAACTCATGCATAGCGTTTATTCATTGTTCAACACTATCAGGGGACACATTTCAAGCCAACCACTTTGGCCAAAATTAAGGCCAACCTCCGAGTTGTTGAGGGGATGGTTGTTGGTGGTGGATGCTTCTATGTTTGACAGCACCTAATTTTCGGAACCATTGTTTTTGAGTAGCAATATGTCCGTTGTTGAGGGGGCCTATTTTTATTAACCCAAGGCCCGTGGATCCAAATCTGAATTGTGTATTTAACAGACAGAAGATCGGACGGAGAGTGGACATAGAAGTATGGTGTTGTGTTTAATTTGACGTCGATTAAGATACACGTATTTAAATCTTTAAAATGGCTCTCTTGAACAAAACTGGTTTTTACCCTTAGGTCCCTTTCTATTTTGCGCGTGACAGCGCAAAGAGAAAGGGACCTAAGGGTACAAAATTTCCTTTCCTTTTTTTTCTTTTTTTGATGAGGACAACATCTGAGCATCGAATGAGACCGATCCCATCCCCCAAAAGTGTTCCCTCCCAGAGATATGCGCGTTTTATGAAAGTGAAGTCGACAATGCTATGCGAAAATAGAAAGGGACCTAATCTTTAAAATGGCTCTCCTGAACAAAACTTTTCATCAACTTTTCACTTTTTTTTGATGTGGACAACATCTGAGCATCGAATGAGACCGATCCCATGCCCCAAAAGTGTTCCCTTCCAGAGATATGCGCGTTTTATGAAAGTGAAGTCGACGATTCTAAGCGCAAATAGAAAGGGGCCTAATCTTTAAAATGGCTCTCCTGAACAAAACTGGTTTTTAACCTTAGGTCCCTTTCTATTTTGCGCGTCACATATATATATTTTTTAGGATTGCAAGTGAGTATTTCGTAATGTTTTTAACAAAATAGTAAATGTTTATGTAAATACACTCCATCCTATGATGCAGGTTGTACAGATTATGTCGGATTTAACGTGGTTATCGCCACTATGCACTGAACCACGGTGTGCCATCACACTGGGGCCGTTACAATGCCACGGCCAACGCCCCATTGGTTTAATCCCGCCGGTACCAATTTAAAGCATGACATAGATGGGCCATAACTTCCCTCTTGGTTAGGGGTCGAGGACTATCTAAACCTCTGCTGTTCTATGGGTCACAGCACCCGGTCGCAATGCAACTCCACACCGAGCAAAAGCTCTCCCCGTGATTTGGGTTTAAACCACAGCCACACGCAGAAAAAAAGTATGGTTGGGGTGACAATATTCGAAGAGGATCATACTATTGTTGGGTATATGGTTGTGACACAACAATATTATGATCCTCACAACAATAGTATGATTCACACATAACCATACTATGATCCCCACAACCATAGTATGATTCACACATAACCATACTATGATCCCCACAACCATAGTATGATTCACACATAACCATACTATGATCCCCACAACCATTGTATGATCCTCACAACCATAGTATGTTTCTTATACAACCATAGTATGATCCTCACAACCATAGTATGATTCACACACAACCATAATATGATCCCCACAACCATAGTATGATCCACACTCAACCATACTATGATCCCCAAAATTATTTATTAGGATTGGTTATTGTTGTTATTCAAACATAGAGGTTTTAATTAAATTGTTTTTATTAAATTAAATTGCATTACTATTAGTTCATAGCCAGAATTGAAGCCATGTTTTTATTAAACATTTCATTCAACAAACAAAAATATATATTCCAATGGTCAAAAATACTTTTAGTTGCCAGCAGGGGTGAATGCTACTTCACCATCCGTAGACACCAAGTAACGAATGTGATTAAACCATGATCAATGGCTATATACTTAAGTGCAGGCAGATTTTAAATAAACGAGAACCAGTCGGTATTAGAGTATTTTACCGATAACAGTAAACACAATAAAAATCCCTCGAACTACCTTCCGATTGTTGTTGTTTTTTTAATGGACAGCAGCAACCATTCACTGTATCGTGTGTATGTGTTTTTTTTGTATATCAAAAAAACATACGCACACACATACATGTATGCTCTATAAACCCTGTTTTGTTATGTTCATAGTCGCAACCATACTGTATGATTGCCGTAATCATATTTTTGTTAACGTAAATTTTAAACAACAATACTTTTGTTGCACCAACCATGTTTATATGGTTGCTACAACCATATTTTCATTTCTAAATTTGACAATAGTACTATTGTTACATTTTAACAATAGCAATATTGTCGCAATCATACAATTGTCAAAATGAAATTCAAAAAACAATACTATGGTTGCGACGAACATGCTTTTATTGGATAGAACATATTATTGTTGCGGTGCCCATAGTGTAACCATATCTTTTCTCTGCGTGCACCACGATACTCCCCAAGGGACTGCACCTTCTAGTCAGGCCAGAACAACAGTTCTGGGGGCTCCTAACTACCCGTGGTACCAGATTTAAGTCTCCGGTCAGACCTCGTAACCAAAAGGCTACTCCCAGTTTTTGTTCCATACAACATGCGACTGGTCATCCACAGCCACCGACATCCTAAACCAACAATCAACCTGTACTCTAAACTGCAAAACTCGCCCTAGCACGCCGCATCGAGAAAACCCTATTTGCGAACTCATTCGCCCTAGCCAAAACCCTTTGTGAAGCAACCATCTCTCTAAAATCCCACTGTCCGTCCGTCATTCCAATTCCTAACCGACCTAGATCCCTAACATTTTCATAAAGAGGACATTCACTGAGAACATGCAACCAATCCTCAAAAACCGCACCACAATCACACGACTCCCTATCGCTTAGGGTACTCTTGTGCAAAAATGCATTGAGCGACCCATGACCAGTCAGCAAAAAGCCGAGAAAAAGGCCAAAGCTAAAATCTGGCTGACCACTAACAAACCTCACATCCCTGATGAACCTATACGTAACTCGCCCTTTTACACTAACGTCCCACCTAGACTGCCACTTCAACATCACACATTTATCCAAGTGAGCCGGCTGCACAAAAAGTAAGGTCTACTTTAGTCGTCTGAATCTAACAATAGTTTTTCTTCGAGTGCCTGCACGTCTTTCAAGATCACAAATTAAACGCCTCCTTATAAAATGTACAACTTAGAGTAGTCGTTTGAAGGAAAACTTTCATAAAATATATTCATCCGCATGCTCAAGAGAAGCAATGTCCTTTCATACTGCTTCAGCTTGTCAGCAGCAAGGGTATGTCAGGTTTACAACTACTACCAACTCTTGTTAAGAGTGTTTGCGTATCACGTATGTATAAGTTTTCAATTTTGAAAGTTTTCAAAATCGTCGTGCCCGTAGTCAAAAAGATGATAGAGTAATGCACAATCGAAACAACAAAATGAGAAAGTTTTCAAAAAAAGAACAACCCAAGAACTACTTTCTGTTTCGTGTCATTCAAGCATGTTCTCGTCGTCATTGCCTTGGCAGTTTCAAAAGTGTACAACAAATTCATTTTGGTAAACTCCCAAAAATGTGTTGGCTGTTGTTGTTTCCCATTCGAAAAAAGTCACGCACTTTTCTATTCAACATCGTGCTTGTTTCCTGCTTCCTTCTTCGCACCCTGAGAACAAAAAAGTTGTTATTTTAACAGAAATTATAAAGTAAAATACGAGTAGCTACACGTGAAGAGTGCCTTTGCTTTGGACGGTCGTCAGCCAAAATTAGTTGACAGTGATGAAGGCAACATTTCGTTTTGTTTTTTTTTAAGTTTTTGGGTAAATTGTTGAGATGGGTTTCGGGGAAAGCAAAAATGGAAACAAACGGAGCACGAAAATTTTGAATGTTGTTAGACAGCTTCAGTATTTCTCGACATTTCCTATCCTTCAAAGTAAGCATTGTTTCAATGTTCATCAAGGGGTGGTATTGAAAAATTTTAGAGTTAAAATCTGGACCCTTACATAGTCTAACAAAAAGACAAAAAGGGTGACAACAATAAGTCTTATCAAAACCATTTTAGATGATCTTAACTTAGCAACTGGATAAAATGGAATACAAATGTTTATAGATACTCGTACGAGTTCTGAAAACGTTGCACAGTAGCGCCCGTAGAGCAAACGAGGTTGCAAAAATCTAAATTTTCATGAGCGCCGACGAAGTTTTGAATAAACCCATGTTATAGGAAACTTTTCAACGATTTCAAATCTGCCACTCTTAATAATATCACATTTTTAGTTTAGAAGATATAGCCGTTCAAAGTTGACCGACTTTCGGTTTTCAAAAAAACACACAATTTTTAGTGAATTTGTTGCGATTTCAGGTGTAATATCACGAAAAATAGGTAACGAATCGCCTTATTTTTTGTTTGTATTGATTGATGTATTTATTAAATGTATAATGATAAAAAAAAATTAACTGTTTGCTTTGCGTTTCTCCTGGTAAATCACTATTTAAAAACTATCCGTTTTTTTACTATTTTTCAACTTTGACGGAAAATAAAAAAAATCTATATTTTTCTATATTTGCCATATTTGCAAAACCTGTTCATTGATTATTTCTTTACATAACTCAAAAATTTGAGCTGCCCGTACGTGCCCGTTTGGCTTCTAGAGGTACATGGTTGCAGAAATTGTATGGCGTCCATCCCTTATATGTTTTGTAGTTTGATCTAATAGTTTGAAAAAAACTACTACAAAGCTGCAAATTGGAGAAGGAAAATATATTGAATGCAATTACGAGTTCCATCTGACCATGGTTGACGGAAAAGTCGTAAACGAACTGACAGGAACAACCTCAACAATGTCATACCCGATTTGCAAAAAGAGTCAGAAGAACTTTGGTAATTTAAACGATTCTACAAATGAGGAGAATTACGAATATGGAATGTTACCATTGCACGCAAGGTTAAGGTGTATGGAATTCTTGCTAAAACTGGCGTATACCCTACCACAAGAGGAGGAAAACTTCGATGAAAATACATCAATAAAGGATAAGGAAAAGATCAGAAAGAAGCAAATACAGGATGCTTTTTTTAAACAAGTTGGACTAAAAGTAGACTGTCCCAAGCACGGATACGCTAACTCAAACGATGGAAACACTTCTAGGAGATGTTTTGAAAATAATGAGGCAGTAACTAGAATCACTGGAATTGACAATCAAATCGTGAAAAGATTGGGAACGATCTTAGATGTTTTAAACTGCAAAGAAAATGTCAATTCTACAAAATATGGAGAATATGCGTCGAAAACTGCATCTCATTTAGCAGAAATGTATCCACAGAAGAAGTTGACCCCGACCGTCCATAAAATATTGGCGCATGGCAAAGATATAATTGAGTACCAGTCTTTGCCAATTGGAGAGCTTTCTGAAGAAGCACAGGAGTCTCTTAACAAATTTTATAAAAAATATAGATTGCAGAACACATTCAAAGCATCAAGGGTAAGGCAAAATGAGGACCTCTTCAACATGTTGGCAGCATCTTCCGATCCACTTATTTCTTCCCTGCGGCATGTGAAGTCAAGAATAGAGTTAGAAAATAATCATAGTTTAAAAAAGGTTAGTCTTTTAGATATACCTTCTCTTACGAACTGTGATGAATATTTTACAGAAAATTGAAAAAATAAATTAAAAAAAAAATTTTTTTTTTTTAATTTGTTGGGTAATAATTTAAAACATAAAACCCTAAAGAAAAAAAATAAAAACAATCTAAAAATTTAAAAATAATTTTTTTTAGTTACCATAAAATTGATTTTTCTACTAATTTTAACTTTGATAACCCATAATTAGGCCCCTACAGAGCGTAGCACCCTTTCCAAACGCTCATTTCATAGGCTGAACAGTTATCTATCATATGCTGTTTAAACTGTTCAATTATCTTATTCGGTTCAAAAGATATGATTTTGCAACGAAAAAACTCAAATGGCGCCACTGTGCGTTGTAGGGAAATTAAATAGACCAATGAGCATTAATAATCTCAATATCGTCCATTAAATGGTAATAGACAACAATTCACAAACATTATCGAGAATTGTGCCGCAGCTGAGAATGAAAAAATAATCGTCGGAAATATATAAGTACATACAAGTACATACATGCACTAACCGATTTAGTGATGTTTCTTAAAAAAAATGTACTACCGGCTGTGGTTTCTTAGTCACTAAATTTACACATCATCCCATGAGGAAACAAGGAGAATCTTCTCTAAAATAAGTAAGATGAGCGTGATTCAATTCGTATACTCACGGACCTGCCTCCTTACCTTACCCTACTGTTAAAGGCTGGCGCCAAACGGGTTATGTATAGGGTGATCGATTCCTCTAGAGGTATTTTTTCAGAACAAAAAATAAATAAAAATTTAAATCAAGTGTAAAATCTTTATTGGTAATTTGAAAGGACATTTATGGCATTTATTTTTTGAAAATAAATACCTTCAAATGTTGGCAACTGTATTCTGAAAATGAGCGTTCGGTGAAAAACGGGAAGATCCGCTGTTTTCGACCAAAATTTTGTTCAGTGGCAGAACTCCTTTCCATTTGCAGTTGCTTATAATTATAATTATAAAATTTGTTATAACAGTATGTCGCAAAAGTAGTGTAGATTTAGGTTCAGCGCCCCAAAGAACCATAAAAATAACATTAAGTTCTTAATCAGAAAAATCCTTGTTCCCTTGTGTATTCTCTTTAATTTGTCTTACCTTTTTCCATCTTTTAGTAAAACACGGCCAGATCATATTTACCTCCTACTTAAAATTTTTTCGACGTAGACCCATCGAGCGCTCTCTCCTTCCGCAGTTTTCGCAAAAGGACCTGGAGTCCTTTTGCGTTTTAATACCCGAGTATAAGTCAGTCATTTTCTTTCTCAGTTTCCACAAAAGGACCTGTAGTCCTTTTGCGAAAAGTCTGTCATTTCGTTTGTTACATCTCAAAACTATACACGAGGTTGCTATATATATTCCATTGGAAAGTTTGACATTTTTTTAGCATAAACGTACTCAGGAGGTTCTAACGTACGACCATCATTTGTGTTGTTTACAGTGACTTGAAAAAATCAATTTGGCAAAGAAATGGAATTAACTCGTGAACATTTTCGTGCGATCATTTTTCACAACTTTTTTTCACAACGTGGATTATCAGGACAACTTAAATCGTTAATGAACTTAAGTCTTTGTATGGCGATGAAGCACCATCCTATAGCACTGTGAAAAGCTTGTTTAATGAATTCAATCGTGGCCGACGCTCACGACGAAGTTCGTGAAGGTCGTCCAAAAAAGGCAGTTGTGCCAGAGAACATTGATGCCGCGCGTGAACTGATAATGCAAGATCGTCATGTGACATACCGTGAGATAGAGGCATCCTTGGAAATTTCTTTCACCAGAAAACATTCGATATTGCATTAATACCTGTCCGTAAAAAAGGGCCTGTCCGTAAAAAAGGGTTGTTCTCGTTGCATCCCGCTCAATTTAACAATCGCTCAGAAAAAGGCTCGTGCAAAGACATTTTAAAAAATACGATCGCGGTGCTTCAAAATACGTTTATAAGATCGCCACAAGTTACGAATCATGGATCTATGCGTATGAGCTCGAAACAAAACAGCAATCGACCGTGTGGGTCTTCAAAGACGAGTCACATCCAACGAAAGTTGTTCGTGGAAGAAGAACTGCGAAGCAAGTGGGAGTCGGCAAGACTGGTCATGTGGCGACTGTTCCGCTTAAGCAACGTAGGGCGCTCAATTCTGAGTGGTACACCGCAATTTGTTTGCCTGACGTCTTCGGAGAAATTCGAAAAACGAACAAGAGAAGACGCCCCATGTCAATGCGAGCTCTCACACATCGGCTCAAACCAGTGCCTTTTTGACCGGCCAAAACATCGAATTGATGGGTCATCCGTCGCACAGCCCTGACTTGTCACCCAATGACTTCTTTTTATTCCCGCACATTAAGAAAAAAATGCGTGGCCAACGATTTTCGTCGCCAGATGGTGCTGTCGAAGCGTTCCAAAACCATGTTTTTGAGGTGTCTCAGCCGGAGTGGAAAAAGTGATTCGACACTTGGTTTGAGCGCATGCCAAAGTGTATAATTCATGCTGGAGAATATTTTGAAAAACAATAAAATCATTTTTGATGATAAATGTTCGCATTTTCATTATTAGGCCAGAAATATATATATATATATATATATATATATATATATATATATATATATATATATATATATATATATATATATATATATATATATATATATATATATATATATATATATATATATATATATATATATATATATATATATATATATATATATATATATATATATATATATATATATATATATATATATATATATATATATATATATATATATATATATATATATATATATATATATATATATATATATATATATATATATATATATATATATATATATATATATATATATATATATATATATATATATAGCAGATCGTAGTTTTGATCGTCGTAAAATTCTAAGACGATGTAGACATACTTTTCTGTCCGTCCGTCAGTTTGTAAGCTAAAAGCACGATTCATTCTGAACTTAAATATTAAAGGCTTAGAAATTACTAGATATATATAAGTATATTCTTCTGGTGGCAGATCAGTTGGTGTTGCAAATGGACCCAATCGGACAATAGGAACTAAAAAATCCAGACCAGGATTTTTTTTAATTTTCCACTTTTTAATGTAATAGTTAAAATAAAAGTTAATTTTAAAGGCTTTAAACGTTCAAATAAGGGCGTGGTCATTGAGCCCTGGGGTCCAAGGTGCCCTTATACTCAGGGACATATGAGTATCCAGAAACAGTAAAATTGTACCTATATTTTAGATTTTTGGACTTCTGATTAATTTAGGACTCAAATCGGTCATATGAGGCCTAGGTTCATAAACGGCTCCTTTGACTATGGACATATGGGTATTTAAAAACAATGAAATTTCGCCAGGTATCCGAATAAGATATTATTATTCTGCGATTTGTCATATTTCGATGCCTGACCCACTGGTGTCTTAATATGACATGAATTTAACGATTCGATTTAATAGGAGCCCTAGGCCACAAAAACCATACCGTAATGTTCGGAGGAATATGGGTATCCCGAAACACTGAAATTTACTTAAAAATTTAAATATGCTCCTATATTAGAGATTTGTGCTTTTTATAATCTCGTACAGACCCATTTTAGTCTTAAGGGCTAAAATATCGGCCAACTTTTACTATAGATATAAGGTTATTAAAAAAGACCAAACGTATTGTCACGAATCCGATTTATTCCTCATTTCGATTATATTTGAGGCCTTGGCTCATAGCTCAAAGGTCGCTTGAGTTCCAAAATATAGGACTTTCGATCATCGACATATGGTGATTCAGATGATTCAAATGGTTATTGTCTAAATTGAAGGACCCAATCTATAAACTCTTTATGACCCTTTCGGCCCTTTTCAACAATAGACATATGTTTTCTCAGAAACAAAACAATTTTTCATAACGAATTTTATTAGGACAATTGTTCATCGGGACCAAAAATGTAGATCTGCCAAATATGAATTAACCGCTAACTACCAAATACCCTAATCCTGTCAAGGCCACAACGCAATCCATGGTGGAGTTTTTAAAAGTCGAAAAGTCCTCCTTTTTTGTTGCCTCAGTAACTTCTTTACTCTGGCCTTAAAGCACACCTCCGTTTGTTTCTCCGATTTTTGGCTGTTATCTCGCGCGTCTAATTTCTAAGGAATTCTATGTGAAATAATAATGCAAACCCAAAGAAACCGCCGATAACATTCGATGGAAGTTTCGCTTCATTTGGACAACTTTCTTTAGTATAAACATACATATGTCCGTATGTTGATCCACATATGTGTGCAGTAGGGTAGGTCGATTTAGAAATCGATATTGAGGAAAAAATCATGCTCCGACATATCAAAAAAAAACCATTTTCGAGGCGCCAAAATTTTATTTTTTTACTTTTCCTAATCTTTAAAACCAGTTTTGTTCAAGAGAGCCATTTTAAAGATTTAAATACGTGTATCTTTGGTGTAGAATCGTCGACTTCACTTTCATAAAACGCGCATATCTCTGGGAGGGAACACTTTTGGGGCATGGGATCGGTCTCATTCGATGCTCAGATGTTGTCCACATCAAAAAAAAAGTAAAATTTTTTTTTTTTACTCTTAGGTCCCTTTCTCTATGCGCTGTCACATATGAGCGCGTGAGAATAGAAACACGACTGAGAGAATCGAATCAGTAAGAAACAATTTTTGTCCTTACAAATCGGCCCACCCTAATATGTATGTTTGTCTTAACCTTGTTTCATGTCATATGTTACTTTTATTTGACTTTAGATTTTCGCGTACTCTTAAGATTTCCCAGATTTTTATTTTCCGATTGCAAAAACAATTTCCCACACACACAGCCTAATTTAAAGAAGAAGAGAAAAAAACAAACTCATACAAGGATATGATGACTTTCTGACGTTAAGAAGACGGCCGACTCGGAGGCTGTTTGTACAGTGACACATATGCAGCCGTACATAGTGGCTGACATAACCATAGATGTGCATGGGTGACTCTCAGACCATATTAGGCGAATGGTAGTAGGGGAAACAAGACCACATGCCAAATTGGGTGTTCCTTTATGGTGGACACAGCGACAATGGCAAGTAAGAGATGGCGACGACGATGATGATGGTGGCGATGATTCCTAAGATGTTGGTGTTGGTTGGTATGTGTTTATGTTTGGTAGAGCAGAGATACCTTTTAAGAAAACTAGATCTAGAAACTCAAAAAACACGACTTAAATTATCACCTAATGACGTTTCGCCGCCGCACCACCCCTTGACAGAGGAGAATTGGCGGCTGGCAATTTGTGTGAGATTTCTAATAAAGATTTTTCATGTGCATAATATAAGGCAGACGCCATTTATAACGAGTTATACAAATACTCACGCCACAGATGAGGCTTAACGAAATCGTTGTCGCTGTCGCCGGTTTTACTTTTCTTTAGCTGATGGCAGGAACATCTTGAAGTGTGTGTCTTGTTAGGAGAGTCAGTTTGCAAAATGCTATTACTTGCGATTGCTGGTACGTTGTGGCAACTTCAAGTGCTGAACGTGTTTTTACAAGAAAAAAACACAATTTTTACTTTCTACGCATGAAGACTTAGACACAAGACACGTTTATGGTTGACGCGTGTTGTCCGTCTACTGTGCAGTGCTTGAGGCGGTCGTAGTGTCTTTGTAAAACTTCATTAGAAATTAAATGAAACGTTGCATTACTTTAGTTTGTGTTCAGCAATGAGACAATATACACAGTGGTTAGAAACCAAATAAATGGGGTAAAACAATTCTAAAAATATGGAGACAAAAATGAGCCCATTAGGAGGCGGAAGTTGTCACATGCTCGAATGGGAACTGATGCACGAACATATAGGACAGCATATGTGGGCTGCTTTATCTATAATTACTGCCTTAGAAGCTTATTGGAATTTCTCCTAAGAGTGCTGCTATATATATTTCTGGCCTAATAATGAAAATGCGATTATTTATCATCAAAAATGGTTTTTTTGTTTTTTAAATTATTCTCCAGCATGATTTATACACTTTTGCATGCGCTCAAACCAATTATCGAAGCACTTTTTCCACTCCGATTGGGACATCTACAAAACATGGTTTTAAAATGCTTCAACAGCATCTTTTGGCGGCGAAAATCGTTAACCACGCATATATATTCTTTATGTGCGGGAATAAAAAGAAGTCATTGAGTGCTACGTCATGGCTGTCGGCGGATGACACATCAATTCGACGTTTTGGCCGGTCAAAAGGCGCTGGGTTGAGCCGATGTATGAGAGCTCGCATTGCCAGGGTGCAACGATTCGTCTTCTCTTGTTCCTTTTTCGAATTTCTCCGAAGACTTCGGGTTGACCGTCCTACGTTGATCAAGCGGAACAGTCGCCACATGACCAGTTTTGGCGAAGAAACAGGCGACCATTTGCTTCGTAGTGCTGCTTCCGCGAACAACTTTCGTTGGATTTCGCTCGTCTTCGAAGACCCACACGGTGGATTGCTGTTTTGTTTCGGGCTCATAAGCATAGATCCATGATTCGTCACCTGTGACGATCTTATAAACGTCTTTCGAAGCACCGCGACAGTATTTTTAAAAATAGCTTTGCACCAATCGACACAAGCCTTTTTTAAGAGATTGTCAAATTGTGCGGGATCCAACAAGAATAAACCTTTTTTTCGGTCAGGTGTTTATGCAATATCGAAGGTATGCTGGTGGTTGAAATGCCTATAGATGCTTCTATATCACGATATGTCATATGACAATCTTGCATTAACAGTTCACGTACGGCATCAATGTTCTCTGGTTTGGACGACCTTCACGACCTTCGTCTATGAGCGAGCGTCGGCCACGATTAAATTCATTTAACCAGTTTTCACAGTGCTTTAGGATTGTGCTTCATCGCCATACAAAGATTTAAGTTCATCAATGCACTCTTGTCGTGATAACCCACGTCGAAAGTTGTGAAAAATGATCGCATGAAACTGTTCACGAGTTAATTCCATTTTTTTGCCAAATTGATTTTTCAAGTCACTGTAAACAACACAAATGATGGATGTACGTCAAAAAGTTCTGAGAACATTTAGTCTAAAAAATTTCAAACTTTGCAATGGAAATGTCAGATGGCGCCAGGCTACACTAAGTGCTGCCTAGGTCAGAAATATATATAGCAACCCTCGTATTATAGTGCTTTTTTTGTTAAGCCTCGATATAACTTTTTAACAATAAGTTGCCAATTTTGTTCATGTCTATAGGAAAATCCTGGTGTTCTTAAATATTCAAAAATCATTTAATAAAAAAATATTTGTTATAGCTGTTTTAGCACATAGCCTGGATAACTGAATAAATGATTAATTTAAGGGTAGTTGTTAAGCGATAATATATTCAGTTTAAAACAGCAGTTTATATTTAATATATATGTTTTTTATCAAAGAAATTAGGCCGACTTGGTTAGGGGTCTGCCAGCATGAAGTGAGCCAAGTTTGAAAGGGATCAAATTCTTACCCATAGGGCTTCTAGAATGGCCAGACCTCTAATCGGAAGTGATATTTGTGCGTTATAGCCGTTTTAGTACATATCGTGGATAACTTAATAAATGATTTATTGTAAGCGCCGTCTATGGGTAGTTGTTAAGCGATTAAATAGTCGGTTCTAAAATATCTAAAAATATTCAATTTTTATGTTTTTCTAGGACTATGAGAACCTGTTAAAGACCGACATTAAAGAAATAAGGCCGAATAGGTTAGAGGTTCACCAGAATGAAGTGAGCCAGGTTTGAAAGAGATCAGATTCCATTTCCATACGGTTTCTATGGAGACGAGGCCTCTTATCGGAAGAGATATTTGTGCGTGATCTACTCCAAAACAGAGACTTATATGTGACGCGCAAAATAGAAAGGGACCTAAGGTTAAAAACCAGTTTTGTTCAGGAGAGCCATTTTAAAGATTAGGTCCCTTTCTTTTTGCGCTTAGAATCGTCGACTTCACTTTCATAAAACGCGCATATCTCTGGGAGGGAATATTTTTGGGGCATGGAATCTGTCTCATTCGATGCTCAGATGTTGTCCTCATCAAAAAAAGAAAAAAAAGGAAAATTGATTTTTTACCCTTAGGTCCCTTTCTCTATGCGCTGTCACATAAATAGACTAATACTCGTAATACACGTTTTGCTATTATTCTATCAAAATTAACTGTGGTGACATTTGTCCAGCTGGAACTTTATATGACTCTTTTGAAATATTACTGCCTCAAATCGGCAGAAACATTTGTAAAGTACCGCTCCAAAATATAGCCAAATATTTCTTATATTGGTCAGCCGTCAAACTTTATCCATTGCCGTACTTGATCCAGTCGAGTCCGATTATGTGTCTTCCCGAAGGACAGGACGTCATCGCAATACATGGACCAAAGGGTTAGTTTTTCGTTAGCTTCAGCTTTTTTCTCACTTCAGAAAATTGAGCTGAGTTTGACCAAGATTGACCATACATGTGTCTTTACAACGACTGTGTATCAAGTAGGAAGGGGCGCATATATGAGAACTATGAAACCTCATACAACGCCCTCATATGTGACATCTTAATCGCTAGTACCTCAGATAGGGACGGACGTTTGTATGGAAGCTATAGGAAAATAGCCACTAATGTAGACCACATCAACTAGGATTTAGTGTTGGCTCTAGGGATGGACGTTTGTATGGAAGCTATAGGAAAATATCCACTAATGTAGACCTAGACCACATCAACTAGGATTTAGAGTTGGCTCTAGGGTTACTCATATGCCCATAATAATTGACGATGCCAGATTTAACAAATATCAAATTGAATCTGTTGCTTACGGAGTGGCCGGAATAACCTGTGCATGGTAGTGATATGAAAAAAAACGGAGTCTAGTCTAAATGCAATGGTCGAAGAGAGTCAAAAGCCACAGTATGCAAATTTGAGATCGTTTCTTATTTACGTATTAATCTTTTACAACAACTGTTACAGTAGTTAAGACTTAGCAGCCACATAAATTTGTGGCACTTATGTGAAATGGCACGAGCGTTTAATTCACTTACCAGTCACTAATAGGCAGCTACACGATTTTCTTATTACCCATACTAATGGCACTAATATATATTAGATCCATTGCACCAATTTTGTAGACATATAAAGGAGGGACATATAAATCTGTTCTAACTATAAATCGTCTCAATATTTCATTCTCATTCACTATTTATTCAATAATAAAGTATTACTCCCATTTCTGGGCAGAAGCTTTAAGTGCTTCTTTGAGTTTTTTGATCGGGAACAGGGGAGGGCGCTAGCTATCTCTAGCTAGTTAGAGAGAGAGAGAGAGAGAGAGAAACGTTAAAGAAAAAGAGTATACAGCTTCGGCCCGACTAATCTTACGAATTGTCCACTACTTAGGTTTATCATTGTTACATACTACTTCCTGAGTTGGAGACACTGTGCCGCAATGACTTTTCAGTAATTTTTGCAATTAAAAGTTGCATTTTTTATTTTCAGTTGCATTTTATAACGATATAGAAGAAAACAAGTAAAATAAATTGTTTAATGCATATTTTCTTTTTAACGCAACAATTAATGCTTGTATTTTGAAAATTTCCTAATGAGGCGCCTTCTCGATTACTGCATTCATTTGGAAAACACCATCCGCACCTGCAACACACGGATGAGATATCATTGTACTCGAATATCTGTACATCTTATTAAGTAAATATTGTATAATACTAGTCAGTGGCTACCTGAATGTCGGCTTTTTGGTTTTCGCTTTCCTTCATTTAACCGTTTGTATTTACAATTTTCTTAAAACTTCATGCATGTGTGTGTGAGTAGGTGCTCGCATAATTACAATGCACTTGAAAAGGTATCACTCCTAGTTGAACACCTTGGCAACATGTGCCGGATTTATCTAATGCTTCCAAAGGATTTAAAGCACTTTACCTTACCGTGTGTTTACCTTTTATAATCATTTTTTGTGCAATATCTTTTTTGGTTTCAGTTTACTTTTTGAAAACCGAAACTAAACATTTTTAAATCTTAATCATTGTTCGAAGAACAATTTCCTCAAAGACAACGACCATATAATTACTTAAATAAACATCTTAAGAGATTTCGTAAAAGAAAAGTGTGGGAAATCATTTTTGTCCGTGTAGAGAAATAAAGAATACACATGTTTTGACAAAAATTTTCAAAAACTAGGAAATGAATCGAAAATTAATCTTTGTTGTTGTTTGTAATTTTAAACCAGAGGTATAGGAGGACACAATTTTTACGTTTTGGAAACAATTTCAAATTTTAGTGCTACTGTTGCGCTGCAACAAATAATTGATGTTGCAAAAGATCTTTTTGTTCAGAATTGCTAGATTTTTGAAAGCCGAAAAAAATAGTTTCGATTTGTGGATAAAGTTGAAAATATTTTCACTGTTAATAGATGATTATTTGAAATCTCTCAATAAAACATGTCATCTCTCTGGCAGTTAGAATTTCAATTCATTGTTTCCATTTGTGAGTATTCGATACGGATACACGCAGAGGAAAAACATGGTTACTACATGGTCACGTCAATAATAATATGTTCTCCGCAATAAAATTATGTTCGTCGCAACCATAGCATTGTTAACTGAATTTAGTTTTGACAATAGTATAATTGCTGCAACATTAATATTGTAGAAATGTAACAATAGTATTATTGCCAAATTTAAAAATGAAATTATGGCTATAGCAACAACAAAATTATGGTTGGTGCGACAAAAGTATTGTGTTTTGCGTTTTATGTTAACAATAATATGATTACGGCAATCATAATGTATGATTGTAATTTTTCTTCATTTAAATATGCTTTTAAGAGCAAATATTATTGGTACGGATCTTATGCAATAGTAGTTCTTTTTTTATCGAAATTAAAATTTTTTAAACAAGCTGCTTTGGCTTTGTTTAACTGAAATTTTTTTAATAAAAACGCTTACGTTTATTTCAACTTGTTTTTTCTACTCTGAAATAAATCACTCGTATTATTTTGAATTTAATGTATTTTTCAAAAATTTTCTTAATTTAAATCTATTGTTGACAACTTAAACCAATTCTAATAAATAATATTGGGTATCAAATCTATTGTTGACAACTTAAACAAATTCTAATAAATTATATTGGAGATCCTAGTATAATTGTGTGTGATCATAATATGGTTGTAGGGATCATAACATGGTTGCGTGTGAATCATACTATGGTTGTATGTAAAATATAATATGGTTGTTAGGATCATACTATGGTTGTGGAGATCATAGTATGGTTCAGTGTAAGTCATACTATGGTTATGGGGATCATAGTATGGTTATGTGTAAATCATACTATTGTTGTTAGGATCATAGTATGGTTGTATTTGAATCATACTATTGTTGTACCACAACCATATACCCAACAATAGTATTATCCTCTTCGAATATTGTCACCACAACCGTACTTTTTTCTGCGTGTACCATTTTAACGAGAACAGTAGCGATATTTTTTATTCGATAGTAAGAGTATTGCCTTGAAAAATTTAGCAAGATATACATAAAAAAAGACAACCCTTTACATTAAACAAAAAAATTTAAAAAAAACTGAATTAAAAAATTTGTAAATAAGAAAACTATTTATTTATTTAGGTACGCACTAAACATTCGGACCCAGATTTGACACTAATTTGCATACCTCTTCTAAAGGGTGTATTTTTAAGAGTTGAGAACTTAAGGGGCAAAAATATTGTTTTCACAAACTGGTAGATAGTATCATTACACGTATTACATGCTCCATTCGATCAGTCCAATTTTTCACTACGTTTTCCATTAAATCTAGCCATACTCGTATATCGTCAATGATGGCTTGAATATTATAATGCTTCAAGAGTTTCTGATTTGTCGGCTAAACCAATGACTTAAAATGGTCGCATAAAAAGTAAGTCCAAGGCCTTCTGGAAATAAAGTTGTCACCCAGTTTATTTTGCAATAAATCGATTGTTAAACGCACTGTATGGCAAGTTACGCCGTCTTTGATGTTAAGCTGATAAATTGTTGCAAGCAAAAACTTAGTTAGTGTTGCTTGATAGCGTTGGCCATTTACAGTGAATTTCGACAGAATCATGGGCCAATGATGCTACCAATTAACGGCTTGAAGATTGCCTTCGCTTCAAGTACGGCAATTTTGTTTATTAACAAAGCCATTAAACCAGAAATGAGCTTTATAACTAAGGACAATTCTCTATCATCCTCAGGTATTGCAATGATTTTTAATGAATGGAAAAAACCAACAAATAAAATGTAACATAAAATGTATGCACTGTATCGTGTGTGTGACTGGATGTATGCAGTGCGAGGGATTTTTATTGTGTTCCGCGGAAAACTACAGCCGGCAGTTCTCGTTAAATGCGCAGTGCGGCTTAACATAACTACAGCACATTCGTTGCTTGGGGTGTTATGCTGGTCAAGTGGTTCACCGAAACTGCAGACTGTTTAAAAAAATCTGCTCATAATGAAAATATTTTCAATAAACAGCTTACAACTTTTTTAATACATAAGTGAAGTTCCACATAGCCTGAAATTATTTTCGGCATACGTCTTGCTTAGATCTTGTTTTGGAAGTACTCGTATGTGAATTTTTTCTTATCACTTATAATGATTTTTTTTTGATAAACGACTTACTTTTTTTGTATTATTTTTTTTGTGTAAATAAGTCTATTTTTTTTGCTAAAATCGGAATTTTTTTTTGATTAACAACGCACGAATATTTTAGTTAATATGTGAAATTTTTTATCAAAGCATTCCTCATAATTTTTTGTTTGAATATTTGATTTTTTTAAGTTACCGTTTTTTGATATGGTTTGTTTAAGCCCTATCTCTGGCATGTCATTATCGAAATATATCCGAATTTGTAGTACATTTTACCTAGCATGAGCCTCCGTGGCGGGTTTCCAACTCGTAAGTGCTTGCAACTATAAGAGTTAGATATTTATATGTATTAAATGCAAAAACTTCTCTATACATGGATTAGCTAATGGGTGTTCAATCTAGAGGTATTTTTTCAATAGAGTTCTTTCACAGATTACGCGTGAGTTCTGTTGAACTTTATTTTTTTTCTTTTTGTATTATTTGCCATTTTACCATGGAAAGACTTATTTATACCGCAACAACGTCACCAAATTGTACAACTGTATAATGGATATGAGCGTTCGGTGAGAAACTTTTCTCATGCGCTTAGACCTTTTTTATGTTCGACATAATCGGCCTACCGAACACACTATTCGGATTTCCATCGCCAACATATAAGCCCAATAGTAGACCACATCCGGCATGAAGTATTGAAAACATAGCGGCAGTAGCTGAGAGTGTACGTGAAAACCCCCAGGATTCGATTTGGCACCATTCTCAACAACTTGGCTCGTAGTATGTATGGAACAACTTGGGTAATTTCCGGAAGGATCTTTTTTTGAAAGCGTACAAAACACAGCTCGTGCAGTAATTGAAGTCTTTTCAGTGTTTGGGCTCTTCAAAAGCTCGAAGAAGATCCGCTGTTTTCGACCAAAAATTTGTTCAGTGATTTCGGGCTCAACGGCAACATCAGTGAACAAAATTGCTGCTTTTGGGCTAAAGAGCAATAAGAAGAGGTTCAAGAGGTGCCATTATACACAGAGAAAACCACGAGAGAAAACCACGATTTGAAGCGGTTTATGGGCTGGTGGTATCATGGCCGGAACGTAATCTTGGATGGTGCTCGCTATCGTGCCATGATATCGGAATTTTTGCTACCTGTAATTGAAGGCCGTAATCTTGACGATATATGGTTTCAACAGGACGGTACCACTTGCCATATAGCTCCTTAAACAATGGATCTATTGAGAGGTTATTTCGAAGAGCAGCTAATTACACGTTTAGGACCAGTGAGTTGGCCGCCTATATCGTGTGATATCACACCATTAGACTTTGTTCTTTGAGGCTATGCTATGTAAAGTCAAAAGTCTATGCTGACAAACCAGCTACGATTCAGGCTTTGGAAGCCAACATTAACCTTTTGAATGAACAATAAAGATTTCACACTTTATTTTTTATTTTGTATTTATTTTATTTAAAAAAAATACCTCGAGATTGATCACCCAATAGTTCTTTGATTACCTTGAACGTTAATGGCCTCTTGTGGGAATTAAGTAAGAAAGAATTCCCTTCAGAAACTGGAATGTGATTGTCACACTGTTTTATCGTTTCCACCTGCTCGCAACTATTCCACTTATCTTTCAGATCTCGGGTTTTAATGAATTTTGATAGAAAATTGTTTAACGCTCTTAAGCTTAAATATTAAAAATTAGAAATTGATATTTACAAATATATAGCAAATTCATTTGTATCGAAATCTCCAGATGAACAAAAAAAACCCTCTTCTGTAAAATGTTCATTGGGTGCTTACGTCTTTTTTGCGGTTATGGTTCGATATGTAACTACACTGTTGTACTTTTAGAGCTTAGACAATCACAGCTGACCTGACCTGCCCGAGAAAAGGAATGGCGTGGCAAGTTTTTAAGTTTGTGGCTGGTACAATGCTATCCAATTTAATTTATTTAAGAAACCCCACTTCTATTAGTTTTAAAAATTTAAAAATGAAATTAGTTTTAAATACAAAATAAAAAACAATTTAATTCCTTTTCTTTTCAGGTAAGTTTCTATCAACTCTATGTGAATACTAAAGATGATTATGAAAGCGTTTTTTGTATTGAACACACATGTAAGTTACTTAACTGAATTACTTGTAATATATATATATTACTTTACTTATTTTTCTAATGACTATGGTTTTGTCCATACGAACGGGGTTTTCATTAAGAATTTTTAGAAAGGATTACATTTGGGACTTTTACAAAGAGCATTCGGGAAATTCCGAGGACAAATTTTATATACAAACAAGGCAGTTGGATTTTTATCGTATTTACTTTGATTTGTGGAATACTCTACTGTCTGCAGTTTTTTCTCCAGTTAAAGTCTGTCTGCACTTAATTGTAAAGTATAAGTAAAGACTTAAATCATTGTAAAGAAACATTCGTTGCTTGGGGCCAGAGGTTGGTGATTAGCGTTACATTAAATGCCAAGTCGAATAGACTTTCGACCTTTTGGCCTTTTATCATTCTTTTACAGACTTTAGAGAGAATGGTTTCCGTTTATCTTCACAGCATCCCTTCAAATTAAGGCACATGAAAAAAAAATAATCAGAAGTAATTGCAACAGTCATATTTCAAGAAGATCTGGCCAATTCCGCCGTGGGAAATTTATAATCATTACAAACAAATTCTGATCATAATTTTGTGACCCCTTATAAAGGGGATATTTTCAAAAATATCTAAATGCATAAAGAACCAAAGAATGCGCGGAAGGGTTAGTCCCCCATTTAATACTATTTAATTTTAACTAAGATCAAAAGGAAGGGATATTCCACTTCTAACGTTCTACAAAGTCCCACTCGATGGTATTGCATCATGTGGAATAAAACGCACTATTTTGCCATGGTGATCTCCGTTACCCTAAATTTTAAATTGTTACCCCAAAATTTTAAACGTATTTTTTTCGCCCTCATTGCAGGAACTGCATAAAAGATCTGCTGTTGAGTTAAAATTGATTGCTTAACATCACTTGTGTATCATTTTAGGAGAAGGAATGTAACGAAAGTGGGTTTAGCGAAGGCGAATATGTGAAAAAATAATAATAAACATTATTCTTCAGGGAAATTAAAAAAAATCCAAATTTTTTGCAGTGTGCAAACACTCATTTTCATATAAAAGGTGTTTTAGTACAAGTTTTAAGGAAAAACAAAAAATTTTTAAAAATAATTTACTAACAATTTAGTTCTAAGCTTCTTTTAGTATACAAGTAGCTTAGACCTAAATTGTTAGTAAATTATTTATTAAAAAAATATTGTTTTTCCTTGACTGAAATATGAAAATATGAAACTGAAATATTTATTTTTTTGCGAATTTTCCGAAATTGCGTTTTGCGAAAGTTCAATGTAAAGCGAATAAATTGAATTGCACATGCGAATATTCGTTACAAGCCTAGTTATGATCTTGTTTGTCGTTATTGCGTTTTTTATATTCTGCGGCGTCCTGAAGTCTGTTATTAAATTGGCCCGATTTATGACATCCATAATATAAAAATTTTTTGTTTACGACTCTTTATGAAGGTAAACAACATCAGCATCGTATCAATGAAAGGAATACCACCAGCCAACACAAATGCCAAAAAAAGCAAATAAGAAACGAAGAAAACATCACTGGCGACCATGTGGCTGATCGTAAAACTTTGAATTTCAGTTGAAATAATACGAGAAAAATAAAGTAATGGCAAAAAATGCAAGTTGTTTTTATTACGAGATTCTACAGACTTGTTGGTGGCGACAGACAGACTGACAGAGTGAGAGGGTACATTGTTCAATGGTTGGTGGCAGTTTGTGGTATTGTTTAAAGGTGGTGTCGGCGGTGTTGTTATATCAGCTACTGGTTGAGGTAGAGTTGCAGATGTTGTTTTTGCAAAATAATTCTTTTGGATTACCTCATCAGCATGTTGTCGTCGTCGTCGTTTTTTTACGTCGCCGCCATCCTTTCTGTTTGGTATTTATTTACTTCATCGAACTTAATCCATCCACATGTTATGTTTTCGCTTGGATAGATAGAAAAAAATAGGTGCCACCTCAGCCACCAGTTCAGTCTTGGACTCAGCCAGAACCCACCGATACGCGGCAGAGCTGAGCACACGCTCTCTAATAGTGTTTAATGGCTGTGTACGTCTTATGATATTAAAACGTAAAATGTCAACTTGTTTTTCCCGTTCAGCTCCGCCTGCGTTCGCCATCATCTTTCATTTGCCATACACAAAACCCCGGCAAGTGAATTCTAATTGTCGAGTCAAGTGGTTGGTGTTGTTTGTTTTTTCGCTTTACAGATTTTTTTTGCTCTTAGAATTCTCTTGCCGCGTCTAAACCTTTTGTGTTTTGCCAACGACATTCATAAAATAGTTGGGTGTTGCTTTCAAGAGTTGTAAGTTGTCTTGGCCATAAATGGCTAGTGAGTCGTGAATTGGCATAAAAATGTACAACAAGATGATATTTTTGCAACAAACGCCAGTTAGTTGACGAGTGAAAAAAGTATACCTACATATATAAATTATAAATGAAATTAACAAGTTGCGGTTGGGCTGGTTGAGAGGTTGTTTAGACCATATGGTTGAATAAAATTAACTGTTTCGTTACTGTGCTAAGGAGATTTTTAGAAAAATATCTGCATATACGAGGGTTGTATGTTTATTCGGCTAGAATTGAATCCTTTGTATTCAATTTGGGATGCACTGTACACATGCCCTGTGACGTGCAAAATAGAAAGGGACCTAAGGTTAAAACCCAGTTTTGTTCAGGAGAGCCATTTTAAAGATTAGGTCCCTTTCTATTTGCGCTTAGAATCGTCGACTTTATATCAAAAAACGCGCATATCTCTGGGAGGTAACACTTTTGGGGCATGGGATCGATCAGATGTTGTCCACAACAAAAAAAAGTGACTAACTAACTATGGCGGTACATAGACAATTCCCCTCCATCTAAGGATATATATTCCTGAACTTGATACGGGAGTAAACCTGGATAAGTTAAACTCATATTCTTAGCTAGGACTTTTCGTATTCCAGAAATTTACTTACTTAAATTTCGCGTCAAAAGAAGTCCTACATAAAATAGTGCTAAGTATAGTAGTACAAGAAACTTATTTTAAAACTTATCATTAATATAAGGGAACACCAAAG
Organism: Hydrotaea diabolus; assembly: GCA_963513945.1. NCBI lineage: Eukaryota > Metazoa > Arthropoda > Insecta > Diptera > Muscidae > Hydrotaea > Hydrotaea diabolus. The sequence goes on along the minus strand of OY740717.1, from coordinate 13,947,680 downwards.
TCGCCGTGGGACTTTATGTGCATAAAAAGGCCATAGTAAAGCGTTTGGGCCTAGCAACGGAAATTGTATAAGTATAATCGATTTACACTGCGATTGTTATTCCGATAGTGCTATAAAGCTTATTTGGTGCCCGGTGTTAAAAAATCGGTATCGAAAAATCTACTACCCTAAAAAATATACTTTTAAATTGGCTTTACGATTTTTGGATTGAGCAGACAATTTTTTTCAAAAAATGATAACAGATGTTTTCAGTTTATTTAAAAATCAATTTCCATCAAGATTTCACGAGATTACTCTTTTCACGAATTTGTGGTAAGGCCCTCGTTAAAAGAACAATACACACATTCCATCATCTTTCTTATCATTACCAGCATCATCAGTCATGCATATACGAGTACAATTTTTTTTTGGATTTTCGAAGGCATTACCCACGTGTGTGTCTTTTCTTTTTCAGGGGTCACGCTTTGATTTCACAGATTCTAAACATATTTATCCATCCGTTCGTGTTTTTCTGAGCAATTTTGTATTCGAATATTTTTTTCTTTCTTTTTTTGGTTTTTTTCTAACAAAACACAGGCGTTCGAACAACGCACACTCGTTCCAAAAAACAACACCAACAAATGGTGAATCGATCGGCATTGATCTGATTGCTATTTAAGTTGAGTAAGTCGAGCCTTTTGTGTGGCGTGTATGAAATATACGTGTGTGTTGTTGTTATTTTTCGAAAATTCTTTTATCCAAAAAAAGAAAGATTTTAACTTCAGTTCTAATTGAAAACCGAAAACGAAAACATGTTGTACGTGATGTCGGAAGAGTAGAAATATTTGAAGGAAATTTTTGAACAACTCGAGGAATTCATTCTCAAAAAACGAGTTAAAGGTTTTGATTAATGATATGAAAAATAAAGTAAAGAAAATTGTGAAAATTTTAGTGATGATTATGTACGACAAGAGTAACATTTAAAATCAATTTGTTAAATAAACAGTGGTCGAACATAAAAGTTTTTGAAAAAAAAAAACATTTGATCTACCAAATAAAATACAAATATCGCGTTGTTCGCCAATTGCGTAAATATTGTTCGTAAATATTTTATTCGGAAAAAATATATTTCATTATTTCCTATTACATGCCATTTAGAATCAAATCCTATTTAAAAATCTGTAAGCTGTGCACAAATAGAATACCACGCGTTTCGATCGGATGTGCGTGAGTTCTAGCAAAATTCCTGACGGACTCGTTAAACCAAACTATAGTGTGAATGTTTCAAAATATATATAAGTAACCTTTCAACAAGTTTCAAAAAAAAAATATCACTTTTGTTTCAAACTATCAAATTTTAATAAGCCAACATTTCTCGAAACAAAAAATTGGCTAAAAATGTCTGTTCTGATGATTCCTGTTTAAAGATCTTGGGAATAGGCTGATCTTCTTTAAAGTTATATTCCAATCGATATTGTTTCACGCTACACCAGCGTGAGGCGATGTAGCATTAACGCATTTAAAAAGTTTACAAATTCATCAAAATGATATAAAAAAATTATATACAAATTGCTGCTAGATTTTTCCACCTCAAGATTGCACGCCTTCGACGACATAGAGTCTGTGCTATCGAGGACAAATAAATTAAAAGAATTATTTATTAATAAATGTCAATCTTTTAAATTTAGTCATTCTGTCTCTCAAATTAAATTTTATTACTACCAAACTTGCAACTTTTAAATAAGCTCTTAAACAAGTATTTTGTCTCTTTAACAAAGGTTTTTAGTTTTTTTTTTAATTTTCTTTCAAAGGTAAATTTTATGCTAATTAAAAAAAATCATAAATATTAAATAAACAACAAATGTTATTAAATAGTTTTTTTTGAAGCATACAGTTCTGCGATATTAGTATTTAAGTTTCCTCATTTTGTGATTTTTACATTGTATAATTATTTATTTTATTATTTATTACTTGTGTCGTGAAGTCCAGTTTTTTTTTTAATAATATAAGTAATTGTTCGTGATTTAAAGTAAATCCATATTTAATAAAAACTCTCCTGTTAAAGTTGGAAACAAACCAACAAAACGTTGAGAAAAAGATGAAATAATTTAGTTTTATTTACATCAAAACATTTAACTTGACCATCACAGCCCATATACGAGTATATATAAAAAAATGCAACGAAAGTTATTAAATAAAGTTGAACATAAAAAAAATCCTGTTAAAAAAGGTAATTTTTTTAACTATGCCTATTTCCATTATCCCGTATTTTAACTAATATGTGGTATAACGAATAAATTATAGATAAAGAACTTCAATCTATTAAAATTTATATAAGGTTTAAAACTATATTATTAAAACTTTTTTAAAAATATAATCTTTACGAGTGTGGGCCAAAAGCTACCGTGGGGTTGTAAGCTTTAATAACGTGTTCGTTTATTAATGTTTTTTAATTTTTTTCTCAGATTATAAAGGTTGGTTATATTTTAAGGGCCGACGTCATTTCTTGCCAGAAATGACATCGGCCTCTCGATGTTCTGGGCATGAAAATACAATGTGACGCTCGTTGGGCGAGACATGTATTCGATGTATCGAAAGAAGCACTCAAGTGCATAGGCTTTTTAAAGCGGTGCAAGAAATATTTCACTCCTTCTGATCTTTTCAATATCTATACAACTTACATCAGGCCAAAGATGGAATACAACTCCCATATATGGGCAGGTGCTCCAAAATCATCCTTGGAGCTACTTGACCGTGTTCAAAGGAGAGCGATGGTGCTGATAGGTGACAGTAGGGTATCCAACTCTATTGGTTTCCTTGAGCATCGTCGGAATGTGGGTTGCGTGACGCTGTTCTATCGTTACTTTCATGGTGTGTGTTCTTTAGACATCCGTCGCCTTATTCCTGACGTGAGGATGTTCGGCAGGGATACGCGACTTTCTAGGAATTCACACCCGTTTGTTATCGATTGGCCAGTTGACCGCACTATACACTACAGATCAAATTCGTTTTTCGCTCGTACAGTCCGTATGTGGAATCGACTTCCGGCAAATGTATTTCCCACTAATTGCGACATCCAGAAGTTTAAGGCAAGCGTCAACAAACATTACTCCCTCTTTCCCCCCTCCGATCCATTAATTTCCACTCGCCAACGCAATGCACCGCATGTATAGGGGGCATCCCCTGAGTGTTGGTTATTTAAAAAAAAAATGCACCTTGTAAGCGTGTAAATGCAAGGCATAATCTTCATCAACGACGAGAGTGAGAGGTGCAATTGTTGGGCACGACGACGAGTTGAGGTGGACGGCTCTTCAGCCACACTATCGCGAACAGCAGCAATAATTTCAGCAGTACAAGCTGTATGAGCATACACTGATGTTTTCACATCTTCTACAGACCCGGTTTGCTCAAATTTTTGCACAATTTTTCCGATTGTACGCATATTTGGACGATTAAATTGACCAATAAATTCACGAAGTGGACATTTTTGATTTGAACGTCCATTTCCATAATAAGCCTGAATAATTTTAACGCGTTGCATGGTTCAAATTGAAATAGTGTGGAATTGAGACATATCAAATCAAGTGCTGAAAAAAACGTAACGTTTAGGTGTGGTTCACATTCATCATCGGCCCTTGAAAACCACTCTATTTAATATACAAAATGGAATTTTTTTTTCACTAAGTATGAAAAATAATGCCACTTAAAGGACCACCGTTTTCATGGGCTCGTCTTAAATCATTTTCGATAACATCTTTCAAAATTTGTGGCTGTAGCGTTCGAACTTCTGCAAAAATGTTGGACTTGGATTGAAGGATTGCCTCGGGCTTGTGAACATATACTCGCTTCTTCAAATTACCCCAAAAAAAAAAGTCGGGTGCTAACAAATCTGGCTAATAATTTCCGAATTTCTGAAAATTAATCGCTAGCCAAAAATTTGATTTAAAAGTGTCATTGTGTCTAGGGCAGTGTGGACAGTGGCTCCGTCCTGCTGAAACCACATCTCAAGTCTGTTTTCAAGAGCAGGACGTAAAAAAAGTTCTATCATAAACCGATACCGCTCTCCACTTACGGTTACAGCACTTCCATCTTCTTTCTCGAAGAATTAAGGCCCAATGATATTTGCAAATGTGATCCCACGCCACCCTGTACACCTAATGGGGTGCAATTGGCGTTGATGAATGGCTCGTGGATTTTCAGAACCCCAGAACCTACAGTTTGTCTAAAAAAAACAATTTAAATGAAAATGAGCTTCATTAATTGATCGCTGATTTAAATAAAAAATTCTATTATTCTGGTTCTTTGTTCAGTTGTAAATCTTTCCATTTTTTATTCTCCAAGTGTTATTTATATAATCTAAAAAAAATCAAATGTGTAAACGAAAATGTTATTAAATTTTTAAGCCTCATGGTATCTTTTGGCCCACATTGTACATATTTATGATCAAATGTAAAGTAAAGGCATAAAATAATAACATTATACATTTGCTGTAGATTTATTTGCACCTTGAGTCATTTCTCAAGGTTCAAAAAACAAAATATTTTCTCAACATTAACAAATGATATTGTTATTCATCAAACTATAATTACTCACTTCCCGTGGCATAAAATACCAGACATAATTTCTTCCAGTCGCCCCTTGTTAGGCGAGCATATAATTTCTATACACACATAATCCAAAACAATTATGCAAAAGTTTCATATACTTTAAATTAATAGATAACAAAACGTTTAAACAATAACTAACTCAGCCAAAGAAACCAACAATTGATTGAGGGGCAGCCCAGCCCACCCTTTTAAAGAACTTCAATTAATTAAGTTTTAACTTGACCGGTTTGCTGGCTGGCTAGCTGGATTTTGGGAATAAAAGGGAAAGAATTCCAACATAATGTGAGTGTTAATAACATACATAATTTATGTTTAAGCCATATAAGTAAAAAAATCCAACGATTTTTATATTCTTGTATCCAGCTATTCCATACACGGACTTACTTGTGCTCCCTTCTAGGTACGAATGCCTCTTTTGCTCGATCAAAAGACAATTTGTCAAAAACGGAAAAAAATATCATGAAACGACAACAGGTAATTAAAGTTCAGTCACGTTTCTTCGAAAGAAAAAAGTTAATATTCTTAATTATTCATACTGTATATAAAAAAACTAAACTTTATGTTTGAAAATGTTGTTGTTTTATAAAGTCTTTTCATTATTATCGCACGAGGTAGGCTGCCAGGCAGTGGGGAAACACTTGCATGCGTCGCAAGCACCAAAAGTTATGAGGCAATAGTGTATTTTTAGATTTTTATTTTTTAGTCATTTTTGGTAAGGATTTGTGTCGTTTTCATGTTTTTGCGTTCTTAGTAGTCCCGGAAGCTAAAATACAATTAATAATAAATAAAATGTATTAATATTTGATAATATTGTCGAAAACCAACAGCGAAATCAGTTTGTAGAAGCAGCAACCAGCAGCAGCGCAATAAAGTCCTCCGTTAATTAAACTTTATATTTATTGAATATTTAGGGCGTGAGGATTTATGAGTTTGAAATAAAATTTCTTTAGGGTGGTGTTGAAAGGAGGCACGGAACTTCTCGGCGTGATGATACTTATGATGATGTGGATCATTTGTATTTTAATGGAAAAAATGTAAAAGTCATGAATAGGTAGACGCAATTAAATACGATTATTATATGTCGGCTAGTCAAACGGGAAATTCTGTGTTAGTTTTTGTAGTACGAGAAAGTTGTTTCTATGACCAAACACTGGGGTGAGGCTAAAGTGGGTTTAGAAGCTGAAAGGCGATATTGTACGCTATTGCAAATTGTGATATTATTTAATAAACTATGTGGAAAGATGTACAAAAATAAACTAGGAATAAAGCAAACGAATTGCATTATAAAACAATTTACTTTGGGTATTTTGTTCTTTAAAATCTTTTCTACACTATAGTTGGGCGCCATTCATAATATACGTATTGAAGTCCTAGTTAAATTACAGCTCGCAATCACTGGAAAGTTTCCTAAATGGAAGAAGTTTAGAAGCGGATTTGTTTATTTAACATTATTTGCATTGTCAGTATTGGTAAAGGGGTATATGGCTGTTGGCTAGAGCGCCCATAAAACAAAAAGTGTTATTCCTGCCGCTCCCTGACCATTTTCTAGTATATTGGCCATCAAAAAACCGGCCAGCCCGTCACGACTTTCGCCCTAAAAATGGAGTAAAACTTGTTGCAAGCTTCGAAGAGCTATAACTCGTAAGCCATACGACTTTCGGAAAATACACCTAAAGTATTTGTGTTGCAAATATACAGGTTAATATTTTTCTCTCACACAATTTTTGACCTAGCTATGACCCTTCATGCTATTTTCAGAGGCCAAACTTCAAATTTAAGTCAAAAATGTTTTCAAACGTTTATAAATAAAATTACTTATTAACGTTTGAACAAAATTTTGACTCAAATTTCTTTTCGTTTTTTTGGCCATAAGGACACATAAAATGGGACTATAAATCAAAGCCTCCGATTGAGCTAAATCGTACAATTAATGCCAAATTCGGCTTATTCACAAAATACCACTGTTTCTGAGTACTCATATGTCCATGTTCAAAGGGACCAGTTTCGGCACCCTAAGGAGCTTCGATCAAGGACTAAAAATTAGACAAATCGTAAAATGAATTTGATATTCGAATTCGTGACATAATTTTAATGTGTGTTAATGGGCATATGTCTATAGTTTAAAAATGCTGATATTTGGGTGCCTTGGCCCGGCCCTAGTTGCAAATTGACACAAATTTTAAATACAGATACATATTTGGTTTTGTTCTAAATTCCAATGTTTCTTAATACCCATATGCCACCAAACATTAATGGACGGTTTTTAGGCCACGGGGAAAATAGATCACACCCACAGCAATTTTCTGAGTCATCATAAAATTCCACTGTTTCTGTGTATGTTGATTTTAAGGGACCGATTTTTAGGCGCCCTATCCAACATCCTCCAGAGGTCAATGCCTTAATTTTTTTGGAATCGCAAAATAATGTAATAATCTGATTCGTGGCCAAATTCTATTGTTTTTTATTACACATATGTCCGTAGTTCAAGGAGTTCAATTTTTGTGCCCCTAGAGCCCGCATGGGCCGGTACGTGTTGTAAATTGTAACAAATCTTAATATGGGTACGAATTTGGAATTGTAAGAACATCTATGGTTCTTCGATACCCATTTGCCACGACCCGGGGGACGGTTTTTAGTTCCCAAGGCCCATAGAGCACAGCCATAGGTAAAGGTCTCCAATTTCGCCGAATCGTAAAATTAATGTTATATTCACATTCTTCATACATGTCTACTGTTGCTACTCGTAAATATTTATATTTTAATTTTAAAGAGGGCAATTTTTTTTATCTCCATGCGTCAAGGCCTCAAATTTCTTCGTTTCGTAAAATTAATATGCTATTCTGATTCGAGGCGAAATTTGATTGTTGTGTAATACCCTTATGGCCACAGTTAAAGGAGGCCTATTTGAGGGTCCCTTGGGCCTTTAGAGGCCTAGCGACTTTACAACCATTCACAATGTCTCTACTTTCTCTAAACCTTAAAATAATTGTCATATGTGATGCGCAAAATAGAAAGGGACCTAAGGTTAAAAACCAGCTTTGTTCAGAAGAGCCATTTTAAAGATTAGGTCCCTTTCTATTTGCGCTTTGAATCGTCGCCTTCACTTTCATAAAACGCGCATATCTCTGGGAGGGAACACTTTTGGGGCATGGGATCGGTCTCATTCGATGCTCAGATAATGTCCACATCAAAAAAAAAGTGAAAAGTTGATGAAAAATTTTGTTCAGGAGAGCCATTTTAAAGATTAGGTCCCTTTCTATTTGCGCTCTGAATCGTCAACTTCACTTTCATAAAACGCACATATCTCTGGGAGGGAACACTTTTGGGACATGGGATCGGTCTCATTCGATGCTCAGATGTTGCCCACATCACAAAAAGAAAAAAAAAGAAAATTGATTTTTTACCCTTAGGTCCCTTCATCTATGCGCTGTCGCATATTATGAATCGTGACGAAATATTATTATTTTTTAATACCAATATAGTAAAAGGGCGCAATTTGTTTATAGTTAACGATGCGATTTCTGGTCTATATAGTATGATTCTCAAAAAAGTCTAAATCTAAAATAAAGGCACATATTTGGATTTGAGAGAAGATTTCACCTTGTCTAAATACCCATATGTCCCTTTCCACTTCCATTAACAGGAAGGTTATAGAAGCTATGCACTTCCAAAAATAAACTGATTTAAAAGTTAATTAATCCAATTTTATAGAAAATTTTCAAAATATTTAATATTGGATCAGAAATATTTGTTTGTTAGTCCCTGGCAGTAGCTTTTTTCCGTTTTTGCTAGGAAGTAGATTTTTCCGCTTTTGCTCCATATGGTCCATTCCCAATAGCAACTCAACTATAAAAGCAATAAGTAAATAAGTTTGAAGACCCCTAGCCATGACTGAAATGAAGACAGGCGAGGTATATATTTAATATAGTCATATTTTCAACTAAGCTACTTTAATGCTATTTTTATTGAATCTATTTCAATTAAATAGGGAAATTTTGGATATTTAATCAAATTTTATACTTTTTTTCCAGTGTATACATTTTTTCGACTATACATTTGCGATTCCTTTTATTTTATTTCATTCTTACAAGAACCATAAAGAGGTCATCTTTATTGTGACACTTTGTTCTGTTTCATTTCCACTTCATTCCACTTTTAATGAACTTTTAACGTTTCAAATGTTCATACAGAACTACATTTTTTTTTTCTACAAAAAATACAAATTTTTGTTTAATTTTTCTTATCGCCCTTTCTTTATCTTCTTGGTCTTTTAATAAATATTTAAACTTAACAAATTAGTGAATGAAATGAAAAACGACAGACGAACTGCGGGAGATACTTGAAGATAACAAACGGCGACAAGGCAACGCCCCAACAAAAGCAACAAAAGTTATGTTCATTCATTAAAACAAGAAAAGCAAAACTTCAAGAAGTTAGGAAAAAATGACAAGAACAAGTAGAATATAAATGTATAAAATGTCGAAAAGGGGACTGAAACTTACGTTACATGTCAACATTTGCCCTAACACTCTGTCAGCGCAACACAAGACAAAGGCAAACAATAAAAACAAAAAGTGTAGAAATTTTATGAAAAATTAAGTAAACAATTGTAGTGTAGAAATAAAAGATAAAGCATAAGAGGACAGAGAAGGGGTAACTTATGTAAGTAAACTTTAAGAAAAGGCTAAAAATACCAAAATAGACTTTTCATCATGCGACAGACCAACGGACGGAAACGCAAACAAGCAGACTGGAAAATGCTGACATACAGACGCAATTAAAGACATACCATCACAGCCATGTGATGGTCTTCAAATATTTTCTTAACACCACAAATAAGTAAGCCAAGAAAATAAATTGGACCGTGGATAACATTGAGTTTATCTAAAATTAAAATGTTAAATCAAATTTTAAATAAATAATAAGACTTTGTTTGCAATTCGATCAGCTTGATTCTATTTTTTATTTTGGACTGTCTGCTTTAACGATTTTTCTTTGGTGCTATAATTTCGTAATTTAATAATTTGTCATGCTTATTTAAAAATCGCAATTTTAAAGAGTGTCTTAAAGTCGCATTAGTCAACGGCTGATAAATTTTTTAATTTAAATCACATTGTTAACGAGCGATTTGTATGGCAATAAAATACAACAATAAGCTTTTTGCAAAGAGAACAATTTAAAATAATTTGCATACATTTTTCACAGATTAAAATCTTATTGTAATTAAAATAACTCTAGGACGAACGATCTGTCTGACGCAGACATTATAATGATGCGATGACTCTAAATTGGAAAACGCTCGGCAATTTATACACCCTACAGATGATGCAAAAACTAATGAACGAACAATAGCAATAATTAAAATTAGAGTAAACTATGGCTATTTAAAAAACATAAATATGAAAAAAAGTACACACAGCTAACTTTTTTGTTTAGCAACCAAATTTAGCTCCAAATGAATTTCGGAAGTCATTTGATGTGATACCATACTACTCGCTCTGAGCTTAACAAATGAATATATTCAGTTAAAATAACAACAAAATCTAGCTTTATTCTTCCGTCAAATGACATTTTTCTGTGACACTCGACTTGGGTCTGACAATTGATCTGTTAAGTAAGCTACAACTGTTGTTAAGGCTCCAAACTCAGTAACATTTTTAACACAAATCCGTATTTAGATTCGTAGTAAAATTTTAATTAAATTTAGAACTCATGTGTCCGCATTACAATTCAAGTATTTTCTTAGACCTATTAGATCCATTTCTCACAGCCAGACATTAAGTTCATGCCAATACATCTACTTAGTAGGGACATAAATTCTATTACATACGTTTTATGCCGTAAAATAAAAAGTACGGAATGTTTTTGGACCAACTATTTATTAATATATTTATTGATGTATAATGTATCCAAAAAGAATCTACTTATTCGAAATGTCCGCCTTTTGCCTTTACACACGCCTTAAGTCGCACTGGCCAATCGTCAATAGCTGCACGAACCTCGTCCATTGGAAAATTGGCCACAGCTCGAACCAAAGCAGTCTTAAGAGATCCAATGTTGAGGTATCTTTTGTGACAAAACTTGTCCTCTAAAACCATCCACGATTTGTAATCCAATGGGTTCAAATCTGGACTGCCTGAGGGCCATTCTTCAAAGGAAATGAATGCTGGCAAATTGTTTCGAAGCCAGGGACGTTTTAGCCTTATGGGCTGGCGCAGAATCCTGCTGGAAAGTCCATGGCTGGTTTTGGAACAGCGAATTGTTGAAAGGCTTCACAACAGCTTCCATAACGGTTTCTTGGTTAACTTTGGCCGATGTATTGACCCCTTGTTCGCAGAAATTCAGGTCAGTGACCCCATCGTAAGAGACACCCCACCAAACCATGACTGAAGCTGGATAATGACTCTTTTCGGCCCTTGGGATCAGTTCAGATGCTTCCTTAGATGACTGCGCATACACTCTATCATTTTCCATGTTAATTTTTTTTTTTCATCGGTGAACAAAACATTTCTGTGCAAGTTATCAGCGTGCTTCACCAAAAAAACGTTTGCATTTTTGAATGCTATTGTTTTTTTAAAGCTGCAGTCAATAAATGCCATGATTTTTTGTTATCGGAGCGAATTTCTGAGAATTATTGATTTAACGGCTTAGATGACATGCGGAGTTCGAACAGAGCGTGGGCGTCCTTTACATCTCCAGTCTCCTCAAACAGTTTTATGCATCGGTAGACGAACATGCGGCTAATCCCTAGTGGTCGGAGCTTTTTGAAAATATCGTTTTTTTTCATTTCACACTTGAAAAGCGCTTTTACAGCGATACAGTTCCCATTATCTGGCCACTCCATGATGAAAGTTGAAACAATTTTAAAATCCCGTTACAGACTAACGCTGTTGAGGTTAGCTTTCAAAACCCATATGACATTACCGGGGTATGTTCAGTTCAACTATTGAAATGGGTGTGTTCAATGTTGTAACAGTATTTATGTCCCTACAAAATTTCCAAACAAAGTACAAGCAATTATTTGTGGGGACCATAGGGATTACTTTTTGGGCCACTAAAGTCCATATGTCCAAAATCCAAGATCAACCATAGTACTCCCACAAATGATAGCGTTATATTAAGAAAATACCAAAAAGAATTATTTTTTAGTGGTGTTTTCAGAATCTGCAAGGAAAGTGTTTTCCCTTTGAGCCAATGTATATGCCCAGGCAGTCATCATCTTGCAAAATGTCAGAGTTAAAGCTTTCTTTTTTAACCAAACCGTACTTCCAAAGGAGATGGCAGGATCGACTTAAAATTTTTTCACGATCAAAGTATAAGTATAGAATTAATGCTTTGGTGGTGAATATAACAAATATGACTAACAATTCATAACACACCTCTCGAATATGGATGGACTCAATTTCAATTGATTGGAAAATTGACTGCTTTGGGTCCTACTACATACTACGCTCTATAGCAGAAATACTTCATCATACTGCATATGCCTTTTATGATTTAGAGGATTACAAAAACGATACATATTTCTGTCCCAGTCCACACTAAATGTTGCCTGCCATTTCCATTGGAAATTCAATCAAGGCCGAAATTCAATCGTGGCCAACTCTCGCTCAAAGACGAAGGTCGTGAAGGTCGTCCAAAAACGGCCGTTTTGCCCGAGAACATTGATGCCGTGCGTGAACTGATAATGCAAGATCGTCATGTGACAAACCGTGAGATAGAGGCATCCCTCAGTAAAGTATTTCTTCCACCAGCAATGCTGGTGGGATTGTGTTGTATGGAGATTTTTAGTAGTAAGATTTGGGTATGACTCACCCCCTTATTTTGTGGGGTTTGGAATAAAATGCGTGGGCCAAAAAATTTGGTCGTTTTAAGTGCATTTTGCATTGGACTTTTCTTATGGGTTAGCGATAGAGGTTATTCATGACAAAAATTTGTATGGGGACTCCCTTAACGGTTGAAGATAGAGTGTGGATTTGTTCTGAGAAACTGTTGGAATTGCAGAAATATTGGAATTGGTCTTACATTTAACTCCTCTAGGTGCACCTTTTGGAGTAGTTAAAACGGTGGGAGCAAAATTTAAAAAAATACCCAAATCTTACTAATAAGAATCTCCATACAACTCTATCCCACCCCTAATGAACAGCTGGCCGTAAAAAAGGTTTGTTCTTGTTGGATCCCGCACAATTTCATAATCGCTCAACAAAAGGCTCGTGTCGATTTGTGCAAATAAATTTTATAAAAATAGTATCGCAGTGCTTCAAAAGACGATTATAAGATCGTCACAGGTGACGAATCATGAATCTATGCGTTTGAGCCCGAAACAAAATAGCAATCGACCGTGTGGGTCTTCGAAGACGAGCCAAATCCAACGAAAGTTGTTCGTGGAAGAAGCACTTCGAACCAAATGGTAGCCTGTTTCTTCGGCAATACTAGTAATGTGGCGAGAGTTCCGATTGAGCAACGTAGGACGGGTTATTCTGAGTGGTACACTTTAATTTGTTTGCCTGAAGTCTTCTGAGAAATTCGAAAAATGAACATGAGAAGACAAATAATTGCGCACCATGACAATGGGAGCTCTCACACATCGGCTCAAACCAGCGCCTTTTTGACCTGCCAAAACGTCGAACTGATGGGTCATCCGCCGTACAGCCCTGACTTGGCACCCAATGACTTCTTTTTAATCCCGCACATCGTCGCCAGAAGATGCGTTTGAAGCGTTCAAAACCCATGTTTTGGGGGTGTCTTAATCTGAGTGGAAAAAGAGCTTAAACAATTGGTTGGAGCGCATGCAAAAGTGTATAAGTCATGCTGGTGAATACATTGAAAAACAACAAAACTATTTTTGATGATAAATATTCGCATTTTCATTATTCGGCCAGAAATATATATAGCAGCCCACGTACCTTAAACCGCAAAAATGTAATACCACTTTGTAGATTTCCCGCTCTCAATGCTAATGGATAGTATCAATTTAAAAAAACATTTTCAATTTAATTTCATTAAAATTGTATCGACATTACATGCTCTGTATGGGCATGTTAATGGATATGCCTCTCTATGCTCCGTTTTAGATGATTGAAATGATGACGATATCCAATCAAAATCAAATTACACCACACAATCTTCATCATCATGCTATGTACGAGTACATAGGTTCAAGTACCAAGCACCTACATCACAACATCGGTCTCCGGCCCCTCCGTCATAATCGTCAGCGTCATTATCGCCACCACTTTCATAATCATTATTACAGCAATTTCGAGTTTTGTAATTTACGCATAATAAAATATTCACATCGTATACGCGCCAATGGTTTTTCTCATTTACGTACGAAATTGTTTGCGAAAATTTTCCAAAACACAGATTTCGTTGCGTTTTTATTTGAGGTGTGAGTCATGAAATGCTAAATGGTAGTTGTCGATACCGTATATGACCGATCTAACGATATATATCATGCATATGTGTGTGTAGATATACATATACACAGCTGTGTTTGAGCGAATGAAATTTACGTACCGAAATGTACGCGCAAGTATGCATGTACAAACATTTATTCAAATAAATAAACGATTACGTTGATGCTCTCGTTGATGAGGAGAATGGTTGGTGCTGGTGACGACGACGACAGCTGCTGTTTGCGTAGGATGTTGTTGTGTTTGTCGTTCTCGATGCTGCTGATGCAGATGATGTTTCGCGCAATGTTGGAAGTGTTGGTTTAACAAATTATCATGAAGCTTTAGATTTAGTCTATATCTCATCTAGTTGCTATCTGATGCTACTGTACGTACACGTAGAAAAAAAAGTATGGTCGTGGTAACAACATTGCAAGAGCATCATACTATTCTTGGGTATATGGTTATGGCATAACAATATTATGGTCCCCACGCAATAGTATGACTCACACACAACCATACTATGATTCCCACAACCAAATTACGATCGTCACCACCATAGTACGTTTCACATACAACCATAGTATGATTCCCACAACCAATGTCTGATTCACCTCCATCGTAATAAAATCACCACAATCATACTCTAATCCTTACAACCTTAGATTGATTTACACGCAACCATTTCACCGGTATGGCACGCGTAATGTTGGCTTCCAAACCTGAATCGTAGCTGGTTTGTTTGCAAAGACTTTGGACTTTACGTAACCCCAAAGAAAAATGTCTAAAGGTGTGATATCACTCGATCTAGGTGGCCAACTCACCTGACCAAAACGTGAAATTAACTGCTTTTCGAAATGACCTCTCAATAGATACATTGTTTGAGCAGCTGTATGGCAAGTGGCACCGGCCTGTTGAAACCAAGTGTCGTCAAGATTACGGGCTTTAATTTCAGGAAGCATAAAAATCAATATCATGGTGCGAAAGCGAGCACTATTCCTGGTTACGTTCCGGCCATCATCATTTTTTAAAAAAAAATATGCATCGATGATTCCACCAACTTATAAACCGCACCAAATCGTGGTTTTCTCTGCGTATAATGGCACCTCTTGAACCTCTTCTTATTTCTCTTCAGCCCAAATGCGGCAATTTTGTTTATTGACTTTGCCGTTGAGCCAGAAATGGGCCTCATCACTGAACAAAATGTTGGGTCGAAAACAGCGGATCTTTTCGTTTCTCACCGAACGCTCATTTCCATAATACAGTTTCCAAAATTCGAAGGTAATTATTTTCAAAAAATGTCCTTTCAAATTGCCAATAAAGATTCCACACTTGATTTGAATTTTTATATTTTTTTTTGTTCTGAAAAAAGACCTATAGCTGGATCACCTTTTACAAATCCAAAGCAGTTTGTTTTAAAAAATTTTAATTTACAGATACAAATTATTATTACTGCGCAAGATTCGTAACATTAAAAATAATCTAAAAATCGTGTACAAATTTTTAAAAATAGCAATAATAAGGTATGATTGTCGTAATCATATTTTTGTTAACATGAAACCCAAAAACCAATACTTCTGTCGCACCTACCAAATTTATATTGTTGCTACAACCGTATTTTCTTTTTTAAATTTGGCAATAATACTATTGTTACATTACAATAATATTTATATTGACGCAATCATACTATTTTCAAAATGAAATTCAAAAAACAATACTATGGTTGTGACAAACATACTTTTATTGCAGAGAACATACCATTGTTGCCATGACCATATAGTAACCATATATTTTCTGTGCGTGTAGTTTGTTTCAGCGACACACTTGTCTCCAATCGT
Source organism: Hydrotaea diabolus (assembly GCA_963513945.1). Taxonomy (NCBI): domain Eukaryota; kingdom Metazoa; phylum Arthropoda; class Insecta; order Diptera; family Muscidae; genus Hydrotaea; species Hydrotaea diabolus. Next base: position 13,931,861 of record OY740717.1, on the reverse strand, counting down.
CTAACCAGACCATCACCTCCTTGATGGTATGACGTGTTTAGAGAATTGTCAGGCTGTGTGATGGTATTTTCAGTGAAATCAATTGATTTCTGTGAGTGATTGCTTGTGTGCATAGGCAAGGACGGACATTTTTGGCAGCCGTTTATAGTAATCAGCCGGAAAAACTCCCGCTACGGGAAATGGTGGGTCCAACTAAAACGCACGATATTAATTGTAAATAAAACAAAGAGTTTTCTGAATTATTTTAATATTTTAAATTGCGATAGAAGGATCTATGAGAATTGTTGTGAAGCAAAGTATCAGCCTCATTTATGTACACATTTTCTTTAAAATATCCGCAAAGAAGTCGAACGATGTCAAATCACATGATCGTGACGGGCAATTAATAGAGCTACTGTTTCGTTGGCTGTGTGGTAAGTGACACCATCCTATTGGAACCACATATCTTCCAGGTCGCTATCCTCAATTTCTGGTCACAAGAATTCCCTTATCGTCTCGTGATAGCGAACCAGTCACGGCCCTACGGGAAATTGGACCGGTACAGAACCAGTCATATGATATCCCCCTTATAGATAGGGACAGGTCCCGGTATCGATCCAACTATACGAAAAAACCCGGAATCTTTTACATGGCTTTGCCATTAAAGGGTGTCAATTAACCCTTGATTAGATACCATGTGACTTATCACGGAAGGAAAGATATCGCACCTGTCTTATAGTACCTATTATGGAAAACCTCTCATTTTTACCCATCACAGAACCCATCCCAATTGAAATATATATGTTAATTGGCGTGGCGCTATTCTCTGAGCCGACTTTATAACAAAAGAAGCCTTTGCGACGCACATCAGCGTTTTTAGACCGCGTTCTGATAAGCATACAAAATCTATGGGATTAAGCAGTCAATTTCCAAACAACTTGTAATAAATTTCTAAACAAAACCCAACAAAACCCGCAGCATAAATCTGCGGATTTGTGAAATTCTCGGTTTTGTGTGAATATCGGCGGATTTGTGAAACCTTGGATTTTTTGTAAATATCGACTTTGAATATTTCAAGTAATTGACATTTTTCTATTCATACCAAACCAGCTGTGTAATAGGTTTGGCTTTCTACTGTCCTCGGTTCAGTATATTTAGGTCATTTTATTCTGCATTTCCCGTAGGGGGATATTCTTGGCCGACCTCATTTTTGAAAAATACGGCCTGATGAAGCCGTTAGCCGCTAAATTGCACAAAAGAGTCACTCTTTGTGGATGCATCAGCTTTTCAACAATCCCTCGTGGATTCTCATTTGCCCAATACAGAAATTCTGTCTCTTAATGAATTAAGTGTGGACACATCGCTTTGGACTTCGTTGTTTTACCTTCGTTTGGTGTTTTGCCTTCAAATTATATTTTTACTGAAATTTTTTTGATTTGTGATTTGTATGGGAGGTACCACGCGCCTTTGCACAATCCTGCACATATTTCCAACAGAACTAAGAATATGTACAACAAACCATCATATCAAATTTTGTTCAAATACCGTTAACAGGAGCAGAAATAATGGATTGTTGATTTGAGATTTGTATGGAAGGTACCACGTCAACTCGGCCGATTTCATGCAAACTACACAAAAACCCACCTACAGACCATCCCCAACGTACCCCAATTGTCAGCGTTCTAGCTTTTTTCACGCCAAAACGTCGACTTTTCTTTTCTCCTAAACCTTCGCATAGCAATTGTAAACAAACCCGCAGAAACAAGTTTCCATTTTGCCCCAGTCGTTCTCTCAAACTTTTGCACGATTTTTCCCATCGTACGCACATTTGGACGATTAAATTGAGAGAAAAAATCACGAAGTGCACAAGCCTAAATAACTTTAACGCGTTGCTCGTTTGTGTATCTTTCCATGGTTCAAATTGAGTTAGTCTGAAATTGAGAAATATCAAATGAAATGCAGAAAAGAACTTGACGTTTAGGTGTGGTTCACATTCAACATCGGCTCTTAAAATTTAACCACCCTTTATAAAGATTCTTATGAAGCGAACCCCATTGGTCTTACAACTTCTGCGGTAAAAGTCCATAGAATCACTTATTACAGGCCGCACAGGGCTACATTCATTACATCGTGTGAGCATAAATAGAATTTTAGTGTAGGCGGACAAAAAAAGACAGAATTTAATATGGGTTCCTGCTGCACTAGACAATGCATTAGTAAGTCAACATAACCCAACACACAATAGAACACGTGTTCGCTTTGATCCGCCTTAACATGCTGCTCAATTGTGTACCTCTCCATGATTGAATTTGTCAAACGCTGAAACTAAGAAATGTAAAATTAAGTTGGGAAAAAACTTGACGTTAATGTGTAACTCACAGTTAACATCGTGCATTAAGTTTGGACCACTCTTTACTAGCCATTCGAATGTGCCTTTAGACAATGCATCTCGGTAAGTGGGTATTAAAACTATGTAGACAGCACTGATTCTACTAAAGTTTCCCTCCTACTTCTTAAAGAAATGTTAAGGGAATTCCGTACCTTTCTTTAAAATGAATTTTTAAATAATCCAACAAGTTCTATTGAGTTTCATATTTTCGTACGACAAGCCATTTTTATAATTCAATTCATCCCACTATTTGGTATTTTCTTACATCTCCTTTGTCCATAAAACATTATTTGCTTTGATGATTAAAATCTCTGATAGATAGTGATTTTCTAAAGAAACCAGAAGAGAAATACTCAAAAACCCTTGTATCCATATAACATATGCCTTTGCAAGCCAAAACTCCCTGACAAGTCCGTTAATTCCAGTACATTATGCAGAGATATAAGTAGCCATACCCTTGCTTAACATCCAGTGCCAACGTATATTCTAGCCCTTCTTCACACTTTGTCGGTTCCCCGCTCCACCGACCAAGTAAACAATCAAAGTTTCTCCGCGTTTCCCCAGTTCTACGCTTGGTTGGTTTTGGCAATTTCATAATCATATTGCCAACAAGATATTTGCCAATGATGTTGCCGATGATTATACTCCTCCTTTTCATTCTGCCTGCATCGCCCGCCTTCGTAGATTTTGCCAACATTCACGTAGTTATGATTCTTCGTAAAGTACAGTGACGGCGGTGTTAATGTTACAATAGCTGTGTTCTTTTCAGGTTACTAATCTAGCATTTGTATGGAAGTTACTCGGATAGGAAGCGAACTGGGCTCAACTCGCTAATAAAACGAGTTATTTTTTGTTCCACAAAAAAACAAACATGACACACCCTGCTCTATGAAAAAATATGTTTTGCGTTATGCATACTAAAATATAACACATTGCAACAACCAAAATACGAATGGGTGAAACCCATTGCAAATGAATGTTGACATTATCCATAACAAAACCTTCAATGGTTTTCTTTAGTTCAGTGCAAGATTTTTTTTTACACTCATTTGAAGTTGGTGATTTTGGAAAGCCATCTAACAAGAAAAGATCATTGAAAATTTAATACAATAAGGAATTCATTTTTGATATTTATTTTTACCTAAAACTCACACTAGATGGCGCTGTCATACAAACGGTACTATTTCTTGTAGATTTTCATAGAACAAAACGGTGTATTTACTTTTTAGACTTTTTTAGGATTATAATATTCATATTATATTTCGTATTTCTATTATTTCATATTTCTAATTATATTACGTACATTTTATTATTTTCAGTACGTTAGTTTTACAAAAATGCAATTTTTATGGAAAAAAATTTTAATTTTTAAGAAAAAAAATTTTAATTTTTATTGGAAAAAATATTTTTTTTATTACAAAAACTACCTCCGTGCTGTTTAATTCTTTTTAATGTAAACAAAGATCTAGAATGTTGCCATATAACACAAGATTTCAACGGTGCCAGATTACTATGTAGCAAACTAACTAGGTAGCCAAACCAGTTAGCTCAAAAGAACACGCCTAATATCTTCTAAACTCCCATGTACGTATGTTAAGTTTGCAGAGCATGTTGCCTCTTTTAGAGTCTATGTTTATGTTGCTAATACCATAAAAAAGCACTTCAACATCGTAACATAAAAGCAATTCTTTTTTATACCGCTAAAAACAGCCGGGAACAAAAACTGGGATACCGACTGCACATAGAAATTATCCATTTATTGGCTGCTGTTGGTGAATATACGAGTAGGCTTGTTGCATTGAGATGGGCTTTAGACCAAAATATAAAAAAAAACCTAAAAAAAACAGTTCATACTCATATGAATGAATTTTATGGCAAGTAACAAACATAGATATGATGATGGAACACTCAGAGAAAAACTGTTGTCTGAAAATATAATGTAATTATATGGGCCTCCGTGGTGTGCTGGAAGAATGCACGACTATCATGCCATTGAACCCAAGTTCAACCCCGGGTAAGAACATCTAACAAGTTTTAGCGGCCGGTTTCCACTTCGTAAATGCCGAGGAATTTACAAGGAAGAGGTATTCTGTAAGCCATGTAAAAATGTCTCTATAAAAATGCATTAGCCGTTCGGAGCCAGCCAGTAGGTCCCGGTCAGTGAATATAAAAATTGAATCGTGCACAGCTCAATGATTTGAGTGAAGTTCCTCTTTGTTTATTAATTGGATGTTGTGGAAATTTTGCAAGTTCAAAACAATCAAAATTGCCTAATGTGAATGGGGTCTTACAAAAATTAAAAGTTGAATTCGTTAAACTTTATAGATTCTTTACAAAACATACCGCCGTATAAAGGGTGTTTTTTATTGGGGTATAGAACTTTAAGTTGGCATCACTTTTTTAACTGGCGGGAGGCCATTTTGTCAGCTGTCAAGTGATTAATATTTAGTTTGGTTTGCCATTTCATCATGAACAGGTTGACAAAAGAACAACGCTTGCAAAATGGGCCGAAAATGAGATTCATCTCGATGCTGATTTTCATCACAAAATTTTGTTCAGTGATGAGGCTCATTTTTGGTTGAATGGCTACGTCAACAAGCAAAATTGCCGCATTTGGAGTGAAGAGAATCCACATGAGACCCTTGAGACGCCATTACATCCACAAAAACTGACTGTTTGGTGTGCTCTATGGGCTGGTGGAGTCATTGGGCCATACTTCTTCCGAAATAATGCTGGAGAGTCAGTTACCGTTAATGGAGACCGGTATAGAGCCATGATAACCGACTTTTTTGTTCCCGAATTGGATGGCATGAATGTGGATGAGTTGTGGTTCCAACAAGACGGCGCTACATGCCACACAGCGCACGTCACAATCGAATTATTGAAGGAAACATTCGATGAGCGCATAATTTCGCGGAATGGACCTGTCAATTGGCCACCAAGATCGTGTGATTTGACACCATTGGATTATTTTCTTTGGGGATATGTGAAGTCGCTCGTCTACGCCAACAAACCAGAAACGTTAGGGGACTTGGAAGCCAACATTCGTGGCGTTATTGCCAACATACGGCCCCATATGCTCGAAAAAGTGGTTGAAAATTGGACCTGTAGAATTGGCTTTATTCGAGCCAGCCGCGGCGGCCACATGCCCGAAATCATATTTAAACATTAATGGCATAAAATTATCCTTCCAATAAAGCCAAATTGATGGACATTAAAACGATTTTCTTGTCTTTTATTTCAATTCGAAGTTCTATACCTCAATAAAAAACACCCTTTATAATATAATTAAAAAATCGTAAGAAAATGTTTGTGAACTATTTTTGTTTCTTAAAAGATGTTTCTGAAGATGATATCAAAATATAGGGTAATCCATCTAGATATATTTTTTTTCAAATTAAAAAAAAATGCTAAAATTCAAACCAAGTGTGGAATCTTTATTGTTTATACGAAAGGACATTTTATGCCAATAATTTTTTGAATACAATTTCCTTCAAATGTTGCAACAGTAATATAGAAATGAGCATTCGGCGAAAAACAAAGTGATGAGGCCCATTTCTGGCACAACGGCAACGCCAATAAACAAAATTGCCGCATTTGGGCATTTAGCCAGAAAAAAACACGGTTTGGTGCGGTTTATGGGCTGGTGGTCCATATTTTTTCAAAAACGAAGATGGTCGAACGTAACTTTCAAAGGTGCTCGCTATTGCTCTATCATATCGGACTTTTTACTACCTGAAATTGAAGCCCTATTCTTGACGACATATTGTTTCAACAGGACGGTGTCACTTGCCATGCTGCTGGTCAATTCCGAAGAGCAGCTAATTTCACTTTTTGGACCGGTGAATTGGCCGCCTAGATCGTGTGATACGGAAAGTCCAAAGTCTATGCTGACAAACCAGCTATTATTCAGGTCTTGGAAGCCAACATTACGCGTGTCATTTACTCCATACCGGTCGAAAAGTTCTAATGAGTCCTCCAAAATTGCACCCTCAGATTGATTTTAATATTAGTATTTTTTTTATTTAAAAAAAAATACCTCTAGATGGATAACCCTTTATTAAAAATAACAAACAAAAATTATGAAATCAACACTGACTTTAAGTTTGTCCAAATTATTTCTTATTATAACGAAATTTTATTATTTTTGCATCACCATAAATCCTTGCTTTAATTTCCTGCGCCAATCAGTGGAACAGCGTATTACACCGTTCAACACGCTTTTGCACACATGAAGATGACCTATATATTCGGAATCTACGTCGAAAAATAAACTACCCGTGTGTCCCAGTTTTTCTAGATCAATTCGTATTTTCGCGAAAAATTTTAATATATATTTGGTTAAAAACCACTTATATAGACATATTTTGTATTAACATACAAGTCCATATCCATAAATTTTTTGCAAATATACGAGTTGATGCAGAAAAAGTGGGATACACGTGTATTTTATTTTTTCCTCCTTTTTTCATGTGTGCAACCAAAAGCTTAAATTTGTCATACAGTGTTATAAGTTTATACAGGGTTTTCCAATAGCGAAATAACAATTTCGTACCTTTATGTCAACACACCCTCAAACATTTCTAGTTATCTTAGTCGAAGTCAGCATTTTCATCATGTTAAAGTTCACTGACGATCAACGTTTGGAAATCATTAAAAATTACTACTGAAATTCTGAGTCGGTGGTCGCAACTTTAAGAGCGCCTACTCCAATTTTAATCATCTACAGCGATGAAGTTCATTTCTGACCGAGTGGTTTTGCCAATAAACAAAATATGCGTTATTGGACTACAACAAAGTCACATGAGCTTTATGAGACACAATTTCATCCGAAAAAAATTACTGTGTGGTGTGGTTTTTATGCAGAGGGTGTGAACGGGCCGTATTTTTTCATCGATGAAAACAATCATGCCATTTTAGAAAATTATTTTTGACCAGAATTGGATGAGCTTGACATCGCCGATATGTGGTTTCAATAAGACGGTGCCACATAGCACGCGTTACAATCGATTTACTGAAAAGCCAATTCGAAAAATGGTCCGGTCGAATGGCCACCTCGTTTATACGATTTAACGCCATTGGATTTTTTTCTATGGGGCCACATAAAGTCATTGGTCTATGGCAACAAACCTTCAAACCATTAGACGAAATTGCCAACTTTCAGGTCGAAATGTGTGCAAGAGGTGTGGGAAGTTGGGTGCAAGAAAAGACCGCTGTATACGGGTCCATGGAAAAGACCGCTGTATATGGGCTCGTGGTGGTCATATTACCGAAATCGAGTTTTATTCTTAAGATGTAATATTTGTACTACACTTGAAATAAATTCGAACTCTATATCTTAAACATTCTGTGTTTTATTTATACATAAAATTGTTATGTCCCTAATTAAAAACACGTATAATGGCAAATGTTTGTAACTACAAAAAATATTTAAGCAAGACCCACCTTTAAGTGTAACGATTGACGTTTTACAACCAACTGATTCAATAAAACGTTGTCTGTCCAGTCCGTCTGTCTGCTGTTTAGCTAAAGCTTATAACTATACTAAAGACCTTAACTGCTTTCGATCTTCATAAAATTTATGAACTTAAGACGGACGCTTTAAAAAAAATCAACTCAGATTTAGACTAAGCTACCGCGCACATGTTTAACATATATATCATCCAATTCTGATAAATTGGCACAGTTCATTAGTATAAGTTGGCAACTCAGACAAAAATGATTAATATGGGTCCAGGTTTTGATATAGATCCAGGACAAACGTCCTTTCTGATTTAACATAAAACCGCTCTTGAAAAAAGGCTCTATAAAATGTTCTTACGAAGCCAAACAATGATATTATTTTCGCAATTTAGCAACATTTTTTAGTGGACCCCCGGGCCGAAAATCCGGCCGACATGGACATAAAAGCGCCCATAAGAAAAAGTGTTATTTTTTCCGCTCCCCGCTTATTTTCTAGTTTATTGGGCTAAAAAAATAATATCCGTGCAACCGTAACCGAATGGAAACCGGCCAGTCCGTCACGACCTTTAGTCCTAAAAATAGAGTAAAACTAGTTGCAGGCTTTGATGAGCTATAACTCGTAAGCCAGACGACTTACGGAAAAACCACCTCAAGCATTTGTGTTGCAAATATACAGGCAAACATTTTTATCTTACATAATTTTTGACATAGCTATGACCCTTCATGGTGTTTTCAGAGGTCAAACTTCAAATTTGAGTCAACCTTTTTACAAACGTAAATTATTAATTTTATTTATAAACGTTTGAAAAAATTTTGACTCAAATTTGAAGTTTGACCTCTGAAAATCTGGCTAAACTGGTTTTCGTCCAAGGGGTCCGACAACCAGTTAGCAATTGTCCTTCTGTACATCCAAAAGTACTGGGTATACCATTGTTAGCAATGCCCGAATCTAGCCTTTTTCCGTGTTTAATTGATAATTGTTGGAAACAAAGGTGCCTTTTTTGAGACGCTTTATCCCATGTGACCAAAAACAACCCCATTTTGAATATGTTAATTACACCTTCACTGCCGTAGTACCGGTCAGTTGGACAAACTGGAATGGCTAGATACGAAGATCAATCATATATATGCTTTAAAGATCAATATTTCAGGGAGTTGCAAATGGAATGTCAAATGTATTATGCTGGGGGGTACTAAAATGGCGCCCAACGTTGTGCTACTACAATATTCAGTTGTGCCATCTGTATCAAATCTTTTTTTGTCAGGAAATGGATTTTTAGATTTATTTTTTGTGGTCTTATTGAGCAGACTTTTATTTTTGACCGTGGTCATGTATTGTCGGCTTGATGAGTATTCTTGTAAGTACTCCTGGCGATGCCAACCATAATATTATGCTAAAAAATGTCAAACTTTCCAATGAAAATGTTAGATAATGCCAGGCAACACTAAGTGTTGCCTAGACCATTAATATATATAGTTTGAAAAACTATTATTACTTCAGATCACAGTTAACGTTCTCACAATCTACTCTGCTATGTGGCTGCATTTCCTTTAAATTCAAATTCTTTTCGAAGGACTCTTGATTTTTGTTATTAGAATAAATGACCCCTCACGGGTGCTACAAGCGAGCAACGTTAACAATCCCACAAATTTTACTTCTTTGAATTAATATTTATATGAAAATCAGTTCAAAAATTAGAATAAAGCTGCCACACAAATGTTTAGCCGATTTCATGTTTTTAGTTTAGAGGCCACATACGAGTATGTATGACATCCAATAAGGATGGTATTTGGCACAGCTCACTAAGATCGATCAGTAATTAGCTAATATATAAATCGGTCATACTGGTTCACGTTATGCTATAGCCCTAGTGATAAAACATACAACCGCTTTAGCACATCCATGTAAATTGAATGACAAACAGCCTGTCTTGAACCGATTTGAGTCATAAAGGCTTATTTTTAATATAGTCCCCGTACAAATTTTCTGGGGGCCCAAAAAATGGTTTCCCATATTCATCTACATATCTGACGCGCAAAATAGAAAGGGACCTAAGGTTAAAAATCAGTTTTGTTCAGGAGAGCCATTTTTAAGATTAGGTCCCTTCCTATTTGTGCTTAGAATCGTCGACTTCACTTTCATAAAACGAGCCTATCTCTAAGAGGGAACACTTTTGGGGTATGGGATCGGTCTCATTCGATGCTCAGATGTTGCCCACATCAAAAAAAGAAACAAAATGAAAATTAATTTTTTTACCCTTAGGTCCCTTTCTCTATGCGCTGTCACATATAGCTATTAAAAAAACTATAAAATTGTCTCACGATGCAAAAAATAAAATAGTTTTGAGTTGCATCTGACCCATTTAAACAGGGAATTATGGGTACCAAAACATACATTTTCTCACAAACTCAAATATGAATGACCTTATTTTTAAAATCTGGCTAAATTTAAGTAAGGCAAGAGTATTACTTTAATTCTGATTCGGAAAATATTTTCAATTGCTAGCAAAACTATAAAACTGGAATGTCGGTTAATGCTAGTTTTTTACTTTACAAAAACCTGACAGTCGATTTTTTCTAAAACCATTTAAAAAAAAACCTGAATTGCCGGTTTTCAGAAAAGCCAGAATTGAAAAATCCAAATATTAACAAATATACTTTTGTTTTCATTAGCACAACAACTAAAGCCTTGGAATTACGTTCAATTACGTTGTAATTGAATTATCTAAAAATTCTTCTCCAGTTCCTTTTAGTCTTTAGTCTTTAACCATAAAGTCTTCTTTAACAATTCTGGCTCACTCTTGTTTCCTCCTTTCGCTTTGGCATTTTCTCTAGAAGCTTTCTGTGTATCGTCTTGTGTTGAACGAATATTAATCATTTGCTGTAAACATACGTATATAAAAACAACAACAACAAAAATAATAGACGATGTAAAACGTAAACAACAACAAGCTCATTATAAACTGTTTTGTCGGTCTTGGGCTGGGGTTGGAATGGTTTCATGCCCTGCCCTAATGACGGCATGGCTAACGCCGGCAATGCCATATATTCAAATCTTAGCCAGAAATACTCTGGTGGTTTCCACAACTCAGAAATGTTTGGCTGTTACGCAAAATAAAACAACAACAAGTAGGGAAATAATTTGGTGGCTCAAATGTTGCTGGAGTTGCCGCCGCTTCTAGTTGTTATCGTTGTTGCTTCTGCGATTGTTTAAATAATAGCAGCTCATTAAAACGCTTTCCTTTTCGAGTGAAATCGCTTATAAAATATGGCATATTTCATAGTAAGACATTTGGGACTTGAACCTAGGGCCGATAACACTGTAACATACAACAACAACCCTGTGAAAAATGTCGGTTACATTTAGGATAAATAAGGTAATAATTCCTCCAAACGCTCATGCATGCTTATTTTACCCACTCGCAAAGCGTTGTACGCACCCAGCCAGCGAAAGGGACGTCATTATAAATGAAATGATAGAAATGTAATGTTACCAAATAAGTTTTGCAGCAGGAAGGACACGGATAAAGGAATGGAGCGAAATGAAGGGTAGTGTGACTTAATTTAGGGCATATATTTTGTGGGTTGGAATTTAAAAATTATATCGCAACTGAAAATACTGATTTGTAATAATAACATGGAAAACATTCAAAATCATATTGTTCCATTAGCAATATGCTAAAATTACCTACATTACTAATACAGTTATATTCCATTTTGGTAATATATGATTTTTCGGATATATTTCTGCAATTTAAATGAACTTTTCCTCGTAAGTTCGAATGGGCATCAACGTTGAAAAGATGTTTCATATACATTTAGTTTCAGTATTGCCATGTAACCACTATTTCCTGTAGCCGTTTTTAGAGTAAACAGGAGCCTACTTTTCAGTACATTATAATTTTATATCCAAAACATATCTTAAGATGTTTCAGTTCCATTTCATATTCCTTTAACAAAATACAGAAATTTTATATTTTTTAATTACTACGGATGGAGTGCGGTTATCTGCTTATTTGGGAATGAAATAAAAAAATTATGAACCTTAAAAAAATTATTTTATATTTTAATTATATTGAACAGCAGGACAGTTTTTAAATTACATGGTTTTAAATAGTGTATCTGGGAAATGTCGACCTTCGCTATCCGCACACTGCTGCAGATGTTTTCTGAAGTCTTCATGAACTCTAGCAAGCATGTCGACTGGTATTCTGCCAATTGTAGCCTCAATATTGGTTATTAGGTCTTCCAAGGTGTTGGGACTATTAATACATACCTTCAACTTCAGGTAACCCCATAGCAAAAAATCGCATGGGGCTAAGTCTGGCGGGCTCGCCGGCCAGTTCACATCACCCCTCAAAGAGATAAGCCGTCAGGAAAAATGTGCCTCAAAAAATTCATGGTAACCCTCGCTGTATATGCAGTGGCACCATCTTGTTGGAACCATGTATCCTCTAATTGCAATGCCTAAGAGCCGGATGAAAAAAGGTCTGGAATTGCCAAAAGCAAGTGATTGCTGAGATTGCAGTACTGCTGCTCTAACTCTCTCGATGTTTTGTGGTGTTGTAATCCCTCTCTCAGGCTCCCTTCATATACATGACACATTCCCTGATGTTCTCAATAAAAGTAACCAAATTTAAAATTGATTGCCGTCCAGGAACACGTAAACGAAAAGCACGCTGCACTCCAATAATCGTGTGCGCATTTAAAAAATACGAGCCAACACAAAATTACCTCTCCTGACGTGTCCAATGCATGATGGCAACTGAAAGGCAGACGAATACAAATCTCCCGTCAGCCACTATAAGCCACGCACACTATCCACTCTCTTCGACCAACAGTGCCGCCACAGCCTGCAGTGAAAAAAGTGAAAATATCCGCGCTCCACCCTGTATATGAAATGTTAGCAAAAATATTATTCGGTTCTAAGCATAAATTTAAAAAAAAAAGTGTTTCAATTCCATTTTGTAGCAGTATTAATAGCTATCACTTCCTGTTATCCTTTTTATACAATTTTAAGGTACGGTAGTGTACGTATGCATCTCAAATCCGACCACTGATTCAGAACTTAACAATTTTATCCTACTACCCTCCGACCACCAATTCGAAAATGTTCAAACCGCTGCCATTTCGCCACCTTGCATTTTCGGGCATGGTCGTAGATTTTTTTTTAATTTTTGAACAATTGGACATGATTTCTGCCGTAGTTTTATGTTTCAATTCTATACAGCTGCAGTAATAACACGTCAACAATATTACCTCTTGCCGTTTTTAATAATTCTTAGACTTCCTGTCTTTTCTGGAGGGAATGATTATAAATCAGGAAAGGTACCCTCGTGTTTTTGTAAGTAATTCTAATATAGACACTTTAGACATACGGTCATCTTGTGCACTTATAAATACTCTAGCTAATTGTGACTTCAGAAATTGTCATGCCTTGATTACTCGCCCTACAAGCGGGACATCTATTGATCACGTATATTCAAATATACAGACAGCGGTATCAGCAAATTCTGTGGAATGTATATTATCAGATCACAATCTTATCCAATTTGACATTGGAATCAATATTCAAAATCCTAACATTGTTTCTGAGACGTATTCTTATGTCGATCACTATCATCTGACTCAACATATAGAAAGACAGCTACCATCGGTTATGATTACTGGAGATCCTTCAAGTGATATTAGTTCTGTTATGTCGTTAATGAGAAGTTGTGTGGAGGAATCCACATTTATAAAAAGACGTAAATGTATAGGTAGACATGACATCACACCATGGGTGAATGAAGATTTGAAAAACTTGATTGATTTTAAAGAAAAACTGCTGAGAGCAAGAAGACGAAGTCCAGGTAGATATGATGTAGAAAAACAACCATGAACAATTTTAGGTGAAAGTGCTCCTTCATATGGAACTTAATTGGGTTGCTGAATTTAAACGTGGTCGTACAAGCATTGAAGATGAACCACGTAGTGGACGTCCAAAAACAGCAACAACAACAGAAATTGTAGCCGAAGTGCATGATATGGTATTAAATGATCGACGAATAGAAGTGCGTGAAATAGCTAATATCATGGGTATCTCAAATGATCGAGTCCATTTAATTTTGCATGAAGAACTACAGATGAAAAAGCTTTCTGCAAGATGGGTGCCGCACTTGTTAACAGTCGACCAAAAACGCATAAGAATGAACATTTCTCAAGCTTGTTTGGATCGTTTTCCGCGAAATAAAATTGATTTTAAGCGTCGTTTCATAACTGTTGATGAGGCATGGATCCACCACTATACTCCAGAGACAAAAGAACAATCCAAACAATGGACTGAAGCTGGAGGAAGTGCCCCAAAGAAGGCAAAAACAATTCAATCGGCTGGTAAGGTTATGGCAACGGTTTTTTGGGACTTCAAAGGTATTTTATTGATTGACTATCTGCAAAAGGGTAAAACAATAAATTCAGAGTACTATTGCAACCTTTTAGAACAATTAAATGTACCAATTCGAGAAAAACGTCCTGGCTTACAACACAAAAAAATAATTTTTCATCAAGACAACGCACCAGCGCACGAGAGTGTTTTAACAATGGCTAAAATCAACGAACTAAAGTACGAGTTGCTTGACCACCCACCTTATTCTCCTGATTTCGCTCCCAGTGACTTTTACCTGTTCCCAAATCTAAAAAAATTCTTTGCTGGCAAGCGTTTTACCTCAAATGAAGATGCAATTACAGTTGTAAACCACTATTTTGAAGACCTTGAGGAAAACTATTTTAATCAAGGGATAGAATTGCTAGATAAGCGTTTTACTAAATGTATTGAAGTTTCAGGAGATTATATTGAAAAATAAAAATATTTTTGAAAAACTAACTATTATCTTTCATTGATAGGCTAAAAACTTTCCGAACCGCCCTCGTATTCAATAATATGATGGTCAGCTGTACATATCCTGAGGTTTTGAAAATACATAGAGTAGTCCCGATTCCAAAGGATTTAAATGTCAGTACGGTTGACAAGTACAGACCAATTGCTGTTTTGCCAATATTTAATAATATTTTAGACCAAATTTCTTCATATATGGATAGCAATAACTTGCTCAGAAGATTCCAGTTTGGGTTCAAAAAGGGATGTGGCACTGAAAAGGCTGCCGTAAATGTGGTTAATAATATTTGTAAAGGATTAGATGAGGCACTGAAAGGATTAGCTGGAGTTTTTTATGACTTTTCCAAGGCTTTCGATCTTGTTGATCAGGACATTTTATTACAAAAAATTATGTTTTATGGAATTTGTGGAAACACATTGAAGATTTTGAAGAGTTATTTACAGAACAGGAAACAATATGTATAAATAAATGGGTGTAAAAGCTCGTATAGATTTGTGGAACATGGTGTACCACAAGGAAGTGTACTTGGACCGTTGCTTTTTAAGATTTATTTTAATAATATAACAAACCTGGGTCTGACCGGTAAAATGTTTTTATATGCCGATGATAGTTGCCTTATTTATCCTTACCATCACGAAGCAGTAGCTAGAGCATATATGGAGCGAGATGCTGCCCTATTAAGTGAATTTGCTAGAATAAACAAATTATTTTTGAACGCGGATAAAACTAAAGTTATACGTTTTAAACCCCATATTGACCACAGGACTTCCTTTGCCATATACATTGATGGTAAGGAAATTTTAGAAGTTCATTCTTTAAAGTACTTGGGATTGCAAATACAGAGCAATCTCTCCTGGGAACTACATATTCAGCAATTGAAAACCAAATTATCTCGAGCTGTAGGAGTCTTATATAAGTTTAAGAATATATTCAATTACGAAACCAAATTTTTGATTTACCAAGCATTAGTACAGAGTAACCTAAATTATTTAGCATTACTGTACGGTTACAAAAAAAGTGTTGAGTTCAAATCTTTGTTCAGGTTCCAAAATAGAGCGTTAAAAACTGTCGCGAATCTTCCGCTAACATATTCTAATATGTCTTTATACAAGAATGTATATATTTAGATGTGTTCACAACATTGGACATCATACAATTTCTTTTGCCATAAACCAAAGTTCATTTAATACCAGAAATAACACAAACTTGAGGGTAGCCAGCTGTAGGCTTGAGCTTACAAAATTGAATATATGGGCTGTAATGAATTTAATAAATAACCAAATGATTTGAAGACTATGAACAGAATTTCCACATTTAAGAATCATCTAAAACATGTTGATGAATTTATAATAATTTAAAATGTTTTGCCGAATTTTTCGAAAGAAAGTAAAGTGTAGCTTAATATTTAAAAAAAAATAATGCCAACTTGCCTCTGTAATGTCTATAAGATGCATCAATATTAATTATGTAAAGAGTGATTTTTTTGAGGTTAGGATTTTCATGCATTAGTATTTGACAGATCACGTGGGATTTCAGACATGGTGTCAAAGAGAAAGATGCTCAGTATGCTTTGACATTTCATCATGAATAGACTTACTAACGAGCAACGCTTGCAAATCATTGAATTTTATTACCAAAATCAGTGTTCGGTTCGAAATGTGTTTATCGACAAATTTTGTTCAGCGATGAGGCTCATTTCTGGTTGAATGGCTACGTAAATAAACAAAATTGCCGCATTTGGAGTGAAGAGCAACCAGAAGCCGTTCAAGAACTGCCCATGCATCCCGAAAAATGCACTGTTTGGTGTGGTTTGTACGCTGGTGGAATCATTGGACCGTATTTTTTCAAAGATGCTGTTGGACGCAACGTTACGGTGAATGGCGATCGCTATCGTTCGATGCTAACAAACTTTTTGTTGCCAAAAATGGAAGAACTGAACTTGGTTGACATGTGGTTTCAACAAGATGGCGCTACATGCCACACAGCTCGCGATTCTATGGCCATTTTGAGGGAAAACTTCGGAGAACAATTCATCTCAAGAAATGGACCGGTAAGTTGGCCACCAAGATCATGCGATTTGACGCCTTTAGACTATTTTTTGTGGGGCTACGTCAAGTCTAAAGTCTACAGAAATAAGCCAGCAACTATTCCAGCTTTGGAAGACAACATTTCCGAAGAAATTCGGGCTATTCCGGCCGAAATGCTCGAAAAAGTTGCCCAAAATTGGACTTTCCGAGTGGACCACCTAAGACGCAGCCGCGGTCAACATTTAAATGAAATTATCTTCAAAAAGTAAATGTCATGGACCAATCTAACGTTTCAAATAAAGAACCGATAAGATTTTGCAAATTTTATGCGTTTTTTTTAAAAAAAAAGTTATCAAGCTCTTAAAAAATCACCCGTTAGAATGCTATTACAAATATTATTTTTCAAATATTATATTTTTTTATATAATGTATAATTTATGTAATTTAATATTTAAGCATGAAATTGTAGAGAACAAATAAATAAAAAAAAACTCAGCCTACGTTTCAACACGTTAAAATAAGTCTTAAGACTGAAACCTCTTAAGACTTATTTTAACGTGTTGTCATTTCATTCCCCTTTTAGGAAACACAGAATTTTTAATTTTTTGTTTCATGTACAATTCAGCTCCAAGTCTAAACTAAAAAAAAGTGTTTCAATTCCACAAAGCATTTCAGTAGATCCTTTGAGTTTTTTTGATTTTTAGTGATCATTTGTTGTTATTGCTTTTAAAAGAAAGTTTACTCCACAAGCTAATAAGATCAGTTGTTGTTTTTTGTCATAGAGGGAAGGAAAAGTTAGTCAGCTAAGTAAAGCCAACACATCACCGTCTGGAAGACGCGGCGTTTCGTCGGTGGTGTGGTCGACTTATCAATACCTTTTATATGTGATGCCGACCAGGCCACTACTCGTAAATACGAAGCATGCACTGATTTTGCATATGTGAAGCGCAAAATAGAAGGGACCTAAGGTTAAAAACCAGTTTTGTTCAGGAGAGCCATTTTAAAGATTAGGTCCCTTTCTATTTGAGCTTAGAATCGTCGACTTCACTTTCATAAAACGCGCATATCTCTGGGAGGGAACACTTTTAGGGCATGGGATCGGTCTCATTCGGTCTCAGATGTTGTCCACATCAAAAAAAGAAAGAAAATTAAAATTGATTTTTTTACCCTTAGGTC
The DNA here is from genome assembly GCA_963513945.1 of Hydrotaea diabolus. Lineage (NCBI taxonomy): Eukaryota > Metazoa > Arthropoda > Insecta > Diptera > Muscidae > Hydrotaea > Hydrotaea diabolus. The sequence continues at coordinate 13,913,952 of OY740717.1, read as the reverse complement.
CCTAACTCTATGCGCTGTCACATATGCGAAGTATTATTGGCGAAAAGAGCGACTCACTGAAACAATTTCTACCATATTGACTGTAGATATTTCCGTCCCATTTCATTTCCTTTCTGCGAAACATAGAATTTTTAATATTTTTTTTATTTACAATGCGAAATGTTTGCAAAAATAAGTGTTTCAATTCCACACTGTCACAGTAATTAATTTAAATTATAATAATTATTATTTCCTGTTAATTCTTAGATAGTATGCACGTCAGATTATGACAATATTAGATAATCACACAATAATTAAATTTCCTTTTTGTGCCACTTCTTATAATTATAAGGTTGATTCTGAGATTATGGGCCACTCTGCTGTCCTTGTTTATTTCAAGCGGGGAAAAAAATATTTTATACTTTATTATTTACTTTACAATAAATCTTTTTAGAACCTTTAAAGTCTTTAAAATTGTTTTTTTTAAACATTTATTTGTTCTTCAAACATTTCCTACCAAAGTGTTCAAATATCATTACCCTGGTTGTCCCTAACGCTACTTTCAATAGAAATTTTCTCAATTTTTTACAAAATTTTAATTATTTTTTTTTAATAAAACCAGCCTATAGTAAAAAATAATATTCAAAAAATTAATGATTATAAATTTTTATTCAATTTATATTTTTATGGATGTTTATTTTCTGTCCCTGAAAATACACAGTATTCCCCTGTAAAATCTAATATTCGCTTAAATTCAAATTTCCAAACCAATTTTGATTTCAAGCAACTCAAATTAAAATGAAGCAAGTCGTGTTTTGTCACTTGTTACAAACGTTCACACTTAAGTTGGTCATTCCCCGTTTTTTTTTAATTGTTTTTTTTTTAATTGTTGCATGATTCCGTAAAACTTAAAATTTTGATGTGTTAAAAATGACTAGCCATTCTTAAAACTAAGACATCTATCTGAATTGAATATTAAATACTGCAAAAAATCGAATGCCAAAAATGATGTCAAAATTGGCCCATAATCTCAGAATCACCCATAAGGAGAATACAATATTCTTTTGACAATTAAACTTGATTTCTGGGTTAAATTAATATCAATTGAGTTTCAGTACTGTTAGTGCATTGCTTTTAAAAGTTCTAAAAGTATATTGCTTGTCCCCTTTTCGAAGTGTTATTAAACTTAATAAAAATGAAGGTTCTAATAATCTCCTAACTTAAGGGGAATTTAAGAAATTCTCTTCCGCTTTGTCCAGTTCAGTAAATAAACCAGTTTTTGTCTGATTGACATTACTTTAAAGTAATCTCTTTATAAATTTTGGTTCATTATTTTTTGATAAGATTCAAATCTCATTTTGTTCCAGTGGCAAAAAATTTTAGTTTTAGAGAGTTATTATGATTTCTTAAGTACTGACGTCTAAGGATTTAAAATTGTAAACGCCTATATCTCGGCACTTTATCGCATTTTTGGTCCTGTCCCTATTTTTTTGTTTATCACCGGTTTTTATTCTTTTCTAGTTTTCCTTTAACAAAATACCATTTTTTAAAACTTAACAAAAACTTACCATTTATTTTGCCGTTCCACTTTGAAATAAGCCGTAAATTTAAATTAAAATTACTAATAAAACACAAAAGTACTTTCACCTCTTTTTCTCTTTGAAAAGTAAACTTTTGAATAACATTTTTTTCCTTTTTAATCTAATTACAGCAATCCCTGTTGGCAGGACGTATACCGGTAGCCTCGATGACGGGTCCAATTAAACGCGGCCTTTTATGGCAACAACGTGACCGTTTGTTTTCACGATGGAAGGAAAGGTATGAACAACAAAATAACATTGGCAATTTTATGCAAAATGTACCAAACCCAACATTGCTTTTACCACGTATATCATTTGGTAGGCAGGAAGGAGGTGGTATGAGCCACATCAATTCTACCGGACCATGTTGGGACGACCACGTGTGTGAGCTTTTGTGTAGGAGTCTCTTTATTGGACACGAATTTCCATATACCTTTTATTTTATATTTGTTGCTGTTGTTCTCTGCAAATAGCTTTAGTATTTTAATTGGTGACAAATGATAGACAGGTCAGAGCTTCACTTTTACTCTTACCTTCACCTTTCGCTGGCAAAGCTTGTTCAAAGGGTTTCACTGGACCCGGCCTTCTGCATGCATATACTCGTAACCGGACCAGTATATACTGGTCGCTGCAGGATATTATTTGATATGTATGTGTTCTCCTTTTTACATTTTTAAGTGAATTGTTTTAAATTAATTTAAAAGACCTAAAAAAAAGTTTTGCTCTCCTTTTCCTCAGGTTACTCACAATGTGGCAAAAAAATAAAAGAAAAAAGTATTTTTCGAAATTGATATAAACGAATTTGAAATCGAATTGCCGTCGTTGAATATTTTACAGTGACATTTGAAAAGGGGGCTAATTATTTTTATGTTGAGGCTATGGTGATTTAAAAAGTATCTGGAAATGTTGGCCATTTTGTAAAAATTAAGACCAAGGAAACGAATGAGTCTGATATTGGTATTGAGAGATAATATAAATTTATTTTGTTTTAAAGTTAAGGGTTAATGGAATAGAGCATAATGTTAATGAAGCGCATTTTAAGTTTTAAATAATTTTCTGCTTACATACTTCTCTCAACTCCTTCTAAATGAATAAAACAAGGAGATAATATAAAATAAATGCACCATATAAGTCTTACATAAGTTGCGATCCGTTTATGCACCATATAAGTCTAATGCTCACATAAGTCGCGTCCGTTTAAAAATCGCAAAAATTCTCTTAGAATTGGTCTGTATAAAGCTGATCAGAAAGATTTCAAATGCAAGCTTTTACTTACATTTAAAATTTAAAACTCATTAAAACTTAAACTCATAATATGAGGTAGAAATACACTTATACCGGCAGATAGCGAATTAGAAACGTTACACAAACTAAAATTTGATTGTGTTTTCGAAATAAACAAATGCTTAAAGATGGCGGAAATAAAACATTAATTCTATGTTTTTTAATATTTAAAAAAAATAGAAATGCCTCTAGCTATAATTGAATATATATATATTTGATGACCTTTAAGCTTCTTAGAGGGTAGAATCGAAATGCATATGAATCGCAAATTGCAAAGTTCAGAGTCTGTAATCGTAATTTATTGATTTGAAAGCATTTAAGGGCTGCAGTTTTTTTTACAAATTAATTATGATTATTAAAGTAGTAAAAGATGTTGAAAATAAATGAAATCTAATTTTTTTTTTTTGAAATGGTTTTTTTTTCATTGAACAGGGATTAACCGACTCAAGACCTCTTGCTTCTATATTTAAATAGAAGACAAGTTTTTAACAAAAATTGCAAAGTGACATTGATTTTCATGGCTGCACACTGTTTTTTATCATGATTTCAGAAAGCTTTGCTGCAATTGTTGAAAGTAAAACCGAACTCTATAAGGCCAGGCTCTCCCCAAACGAATGAGAACTACTGTTGTCAACCTTACTTTTCAAGTTTTCTTCACACATTTTTTTGAAGTTTAAGAAATCCAATTAAGCAGTTTCAAAGGAAACATAATATTTGATTTTTGAAATCAATTCAAAGGTTGGAAACTAGAAGGAAATAAGTGAAAACGATTCAGTTTTTTAACATTGACGGATTAGGAACATGAACATGAATATGAACATTAAATTTTTAATTTTATGATACTGAAACACTAATTAAAATTATCTAAACTTTTTTTTCGACTAGAAACTCGTTGCGATTTTAAACGTATATTTAATAGGTATTGAACGAAGAGGGACCGAGAGAGTCCAAAACCGAAAAATTACTTTCTCGTTTTTATGTCCAAGCCCTACAGTCGGTTTCTCACCCGACATGTTGGTTTAACCGGAGTTTTGCTATCCGTTTTTTTGGTTTTTGTATGTAAAAGCTAAGCTAAACAAATATTTAAGCTAGGCGCACCTTCAAGTGTACCACTCCACTCAATATCACTAATTGATTCGATTTTATGATACATACGAGGGCTGCTATATATATTTCTGGCCTATTAATGAAAATGCTAATCTTTATCATCAAAAATGTTTTTTTTTTAAAAATAATCTCCAGCATGATTTATACACTTTTGCATGCGCTCAAACCAATTGTCGAAGCATTTTTTCCAGTCCGATTGAGACACCACCAACACCACCAACATTTTTCATGTGATTGATTCGGGACTCAATTCTGATAATTGTTTGTGAAAGTAACCCCAAAAAGAAGAACTTCTGCATCATTCGTTTGGTCAAGGTACATCAAATAATAATTTAATAATTAATTTGAAGTTAGTAAGTATCATGTAGGGGAATTTTTCACGTTTTAGGCTCTTGTGTTTGTCATAATTAAAAATTACAATTCCTTTAATCTGTTCATACAACATTTCGCTACATAACAGTTGCAAATGCACGAAGAAAAAAAAATATTGTTTGCCTAAAAACTTAAAGTTTTTTTTTAATCCATAAAAAATACAAAACGGTAAAAAGTGTCAAGTCCTATTACTTTCACGTAAAGTCTCATAACCTATGAAAAAAATGAGACATACGTAGATCATGAAAATCGACTTACGCGTTTCGCACAATAAAGTGAAGGAATTGACATTGTATTAAATTTAAATTTAAAAGAATGTTCCGATTAGTAAATTGCAAAAATTTGAAATGTTTTGACTATTGAAATGGAATCAGAACACATTTTTCACTTCTTTCTTGTACCAAACGAATGACAACAATCAATGCATTTTGTGACCTTTGCAAAACCATTCAGGGGGCAGGAACAAAGTAAAAATTAAACACAATTTTATTTTTTTAAAAATTGAGAATCGAAAAACTGGCGAAATATCGAAATGCTTTTAGAAAATGGGAACAAAATTAAATTGTAACCATAAAAATTTCAGGTTAACACCGAAGAAAAGTAATGGTTGACCTTTGAAAAGCTCAAAAGATATCGACGTTGACAACGATGCAAACCAATCTCTGATTTGTTAGCGATTCGAATGGACAACGGCATAAATTTGTTTGTGTTTTAGAATTGTTGAAATAAATTTTCTCCAACGTCATCACTGTGTAAAAGATATTTTGGTTATTGCCTGCGAGCATTTTTGCTGGCATTATAGAGGTTACTTAATTTCTTCAATTCTGGCATATTTCCGCCCAAAATTCCATATTGTATCTCATTTTGGAAACATGTTGTTGTTTTTGCTTCAATACATATTAAATTGTAGCCGCACTTTGATAATTCTGTGTTTCCCTTAAAACTTAATTTAACAGACCCTACCAGTGCCACACATTTTAAAATATATTTTTGGCACCATCCATGTATTACTCACACTCGAAAAAAAAAACATACCGCAAATCAAATAATATCGTATGACAGCGATATGATGCCTTCATTTAAAACGTAATAATTGCTTCCGGTTTGCCAAAAATGAAAACAGTATATGAGAGCCCCCCAGCTTTTAGATATGGCAATCATTACAAACACATGTTCGGGCCGACCCCCTGCGACAAACACTCTCCTCTGCTCAAATGAGAAAACCCAGCCATGGTAGAAGAATGACACTAATAGCACAACAAATCAATTGTTGAACAATTCATAAAATGATACGATACATGGGCAGGGGAAGAATTATTATTGCTGCAGGCTTTTAATAAAGTTTTTAATACATATTTGCCTTTTGGCATATGCATTAACGCTGAGCATTTTAATATATCTTTCATTTATGCGTCTTTAACACTAACAAGACTGCAAACATTCTGTACAAATTTGAGGGAAATATAAATAATAGATACAATATTTGTTTTAGTTAAGAATTTTTAAATGAATTTGTGTAACGATCACACGCAAAAAAAGATCACGCAGATGGTTTATGTCATTGAAGCTGTCGAAAATTTCATTTTTATCGTTTTGCATACTTAGAATGGTGCGCAGTAGTGAGCATGTGGCGAAATTGTTTACATCATTGGAATTATATAGGGTGATCCATCTAGAGATATTTTTTCAGAGCAAAAAAAAAAATATGTAAATTCAAATCAAGTATGGAATCTTCATTGGTAATTTGAAAGGACATTTTAGAGCATATATTTTTTGAATATAATTTCCTTCAAAAGTTGGCCGCTACTACGCCTAAGGGTTTCCATTCTGAGGGTCCAATTTTGGATGACTCGTTCAAGCATTTCGACCGGTATGGCTTTAATGACACGCGTAATGTTGGCTTCCAAAACCTGAATCGTAGCTGGTTTGCCAGCATAGACTTTACAAAAAAATGTCTAAAGGTGTGATAATGACACCCGTAGTGTTGCCTTCCAAAACCTGAATCGTAGCTGGTTTGTCAGCATAGACTTTAGACTTTACGTAACCCCAAAGAAAAATGTCTAAAGGTGTAATATTACTCGATCTAGGCGGCCAACTCACCTGTCCAAAACGTGAAGTTAGCTGCTTTACGAAATGACCTCTCAATAGATCAATTGTTTGAGCAGCTAAATGGCAGGCAAGTGGCACCGTCCTGTTGAAACCAAATGTCATCAAGATTACGGGCTTCAATTTCAGGTAGCACAAAGATCGATATCATGGCGCGATAGCGAGCACCATTCACGGTTACGTTCCGGCCATCATCATTTTTGAACAAATATGCACCGATGATTCCATCAGCTTATAAACCGCACCAAACCGTTGCTTTCTCTGGGTATAATGGCACCTCTTGAACCTCTTCTTGTTGCTTTTCAGCCCAAATGCGGCAATTTTGTTTATTGACTTTGCCGTTGAGCCAGAAATGGGCCTAATCACCGAAAAAAAATTTGGTCGAAAACAGCGGATCATCCCGTTTCTCACCAAACGCTCATTTCCATAATACAGTTGAAAACATTTGAAGGTAATTATTTTCAAAAACTAAATGCCATAAATTGTCCTTTCAAATAACCAATAAAATTCCACACTTGATTTGAATATTTATATTTTTTTTGTTCTAAAAAAACCTCTAAATGGATCACCCTTTATTTGCTTAGCTAATATAGTATTGTAATTATTATCCCTTAAAAACTCGGCAACCTTTTTTTCTACAATTGAAAGCCGCATTTTTAAAATTAAAATGTAAGATTTTATCTATAAAAATTCTCTGTGATACAAGGGCATATCAATAATTTCGTGACTTTTCAAATAAAACGGTTTTTTTGCAATAAAAAAAATATTTAACAACATAATCTCCTTTAAGCTCAATAAAATTAGTCCGACGTTTCTCAAATTTTGTTATCCTTTCCAAAAAATATGATTTTCGAGGTCTATAAAAAAGGCATTTTTTATCAATAATCTTATCTTTGGAGCTGAATCTCTTGAGACCGAGCCATTTTTCCACTTCAATTGAGACGCCTCCAAAACATGGGTTTGAATGCTTCAACAGCATCTTCTGGCGACGAATGTTCGCTTCATGTGCGGGAATAAGAAGAAGTCATTGGATGCCAAGTCAGGTCAGTACGGCGGATGACTTATCAATTCGACGTTTTGGCCGGTCAAAAAGGCGTTGGTTTGAGCCGATGTGTGAGAGCTCGCATTGTCATGGTGTACAATGATTCGTCTTATTTTGTTCGTTTTTCGAATATCTCGGAAGACTTCAGGCAAACAAATTGTGGTGTACCACTTAGAATTGACCGTACTACGTTGCCCAAGCGAAACAGTCGCCACATGACCAGTTTTGCCGAAGAAACAGGCCACCATTTGCTTCGAGGTGCCTCTTCCACAAACAACTTTTGTTGGACTTGGCTCGTCTTCGAGGACGATTGCTGTTTTGTTTCGGTCTCATCGCATAGATCCTGTGACAATCTTCTAAACGTCTTTTGAAGCACCGCGATCGAATTTTTTTAAAATTTCTTTGCACCAATCGACACGAGCCTTTTTTAGCGATTGTCAAATTGTGCGGGATCCAATGAGAACAAACCTTTTTTACGGCCAGGTGTTCATGCAATACCGAATGTATGCTGGTGGAAGAATCCTAAGGGTGCCTCTATCTCACGGTATGTCACATGACGATCTTGGATTATCAGTTCAGGCACGGCATCGATGTTATCTGGCACAACGGCCTTTTTTGGACGACCTTCATCTTTGAGAGAGGATGGTGCTTTATCGCCATACAAAGATTAAAGTTCATCGATGTACTCTTGTCGTGATAATCCACGTCGAAAATTGTGAAAAGTGATCGCACGAAAATGTTCAAGAGTTAATTCCATTTTTTGGCAAATTGATTTTTTCAAGTCACTGTAAACAACACAAATGATGGTCGTACGTCAAATCGCTCAGAGTACGTTTAAATGTCAAAATTCCCAATGGAAATGTCAGATGGCGCCAGGCTACATTTAGTACTGCCTAGGACAGATATATATATATATAGCAAACCTCGTAAAAAGAATTCCAATGGCGTTAGATCGGATGAACGTGATGGCTCTTTGACAGGACCCTTTCTCGAGATAACACGTTCACCGAATTTAACTTTCAGTAAATCGATTGTAACGCGTGCTGTGTTGCTAATGGCACCGTCTTGTTGAAACCACTCTTCGGCGACGTCAAGCTCATCGAATGCTGGCCAAAAATAATTTTGTAGCATGGTTAGTTTAATCTTTTAAGAAAGAATGCAAAGATCTTTTCGCAAAATACGCCATAGTGCGGTTTGAGAGATGCCCAATTCCTGAGAACGTAGTGTAATCGACTGATTTGGCTCATTTTGAACGGGTACGTTTCTTTGGCGCCGGAACAACCAAAAGTGAAAATTTGGATCCAAATTTATTCACTTTTACACGCACAGACCGTCGGGTGGGACGATTATTAGGCCGATAATTGGAGTAAGCGCTCTTAAAGTTGCGACCACTGACTCAGAGTTTCGGTAGTAATGATTTCCAAATGTTGCTCGTAAGTGAACTTTACTTTGATAAAAATGTTGACTTAAAAAGGTACAAATTGGTACTCGTTTATCATAGTCATAAATCTCCACTATATTTTTCAAAAGCTGGATAACGTATCGACTGGACCTCTGCGAAGTAATCAAGAAATACGAGGATGGCTATTTATATTTCGTGTCCGAAAAACATAATTATTTATCATTGGAAATGGTTTTATTGTTTTTCAAAATATTCTCTTTTAAGATCAATACAGTTTGCATGCGCACAAACCAATTTTCGAAGCACTTTTTCCACTTCGATGAGACACCTCCGAAACATGATTTTTGAACGCTTCAATAGCTGCTTCGGGCGATGAAAAAAGGTGACCAGCATTTTTTTCTTGATGCTAGGGAATAAGAAGAAGTCATTGGGTTCCACATGAGGGCTGTACGGTGGATGACCCATAAATTCGACATCTTGAGTGGTCAAATAACTGATCGTTCCAGCTGATGTGTGAGAGCTCGCATTGTCGTGATGCACAATGATCCGTATTCTCTTATTATCTTTCCTCATTTCTTCGAACACTGTTAGCAAACAGATGGTTGTATACCACTCAGAATTGACCATCCTACGATCCACTAAAGGCTCTGTGGAAACATGGCCGGTTATAGCGAAAAAACGCAATCATTTTCATCAATGTACTTCTTTCACGAACAACTTTTGTTGGATATGGCTCGTGTTGAAAGACCCATACGGTCCATTGCTGCTTTGTTTCGGGTTCATATGCAATGTTATACACTGCCTTTGAGCTACCGCAGTTATACTTTTTCAACATCTCTTTGCATCAATCTGTACGAGCCTTTTTTGAGCATTCGTAAAATAATGTGGGATCCAACGAAAACAATTTATGTTTTGCAATTTATGCAAAAAAATGTTAAAGTTTCCAATGGAAGTTCCAGTTTTGCCTCTGGAAACACTAGTATAGCAACCCTCGTACTGTTAAATTTCTAACAAGTGTACGAGTACTTCCATTGAATGCCAATATTCCATTTCTTTTCCCCATTTTCTGCATTTCGCACAGTGTTCCGCACTCTTTCTGAATCATTTAACATCTATGTATGTGGTATCCATCGTTAGCATCATCTTTTTGTCCTTCGAGGTTAATTCGGCTTTCAATTATGGTTCATTAACTTTAATATCATCTGTTTTTAAAACAACCATTCTTGTTGGCTTCGTGTGAGTCTCCCAAACAGACCAGCGGGCAGACAACACAGAAATTCATCCTTGAAACGAACGAAAACAAAAGATGGGCAGCGATAAAGCTAACTTAAATTCTCCAGACAATAATTTGCTTTTTGAATGCACTGCAATCATCATCGTTGTTCTCAACTCGACAAGAGTTTTTTGTGGTCTGTCTTTTGTGAGATGCTTAAAATTAAATCAGTCCTTCGGGGAAAAGGAGTAAAATATTTTACGTTGTGCGCTGGAAGAGCCCAAAATAATATTGAAGAGAAAATAAAAAAAAAAAAAACAAAGATATACTGAACAGTAGCATATGTCTCATTTTGAAAACAGTTTATTCACAAACCAAAAATATATACAGAAACTTATTTCACAAAATGATAAGTTAGGTTGGTTGTTTGGTGTAAACCTAATTTTGTTTTTTCAAATTCCCAAAGTGTTTTAAAGTTTTTTCTTCTTTACAACTTAAAAGCGTTTTTTGTTTTTCTTCCTTTTTTAATGTGAAAACTCGTCAGTGGCCTCTGGTCATTTTAGTCTGGCTGGATTTTTTTCGTGTTAGCATAAATTACATGCCAAAGAGTTTGAAAAGTCAATGGAACAAATGCTAGACAAAGGAAACTAAGTAAATATAAGAGATTATACATTAAGGAATGAACTGGAAATTAAACATACGAGGGCGACCGCAAAACTAACTGGCCTGGCACATTTTCTGTTTTACTAGCAATTTTTTTTTGTTTTTTAAAAGCAATCTTTTATAAGCCATCTGTCAAAGTTTCCGAAATATTTAATGATTATTTTCTTTGTTACAGGTGATTGAAGTTAACAAGTTTTATAATTTTTGAAAAATGGAAAATAAAGAGTTTCGTGCGGTAATTAAACACTTTTATATGAAAGGTTATACGCCACAATTAATCAAAGATGAATTGGATACTGTTCATGATAATAATGCATCATCATACTCCACCGTGAAATCCTGGGTTCAACAATTTAAAATGGGTCGTTCAAGTACGGAAGATGAACAACGCTCTGGAAGACCGAAAACTGCTGCTACTATTGAAAACATAAAAAAAAATATTTAATGAAGTGACTTAAGATAGACGAATAAAGCTCAGAGAACTTGCTGATATTGTTAAAATACACGTAAAACAAATTTGGAGTATTTAACATGATGAACTCCACATGAAAAAGCTATCCGCAAGATGGGTGCCGCGTTTGTTGACTTTGCCCCAAAAAAATCGTCCGTTGGACCAATTCCGAGGAGTTTTTAGCGATTTATCAGTGTAATCCAATAGAGTTCGCCGATTCATAACTGTTGATGAAACGTGGATCCATCACTACATCCCAGAATGCAAAGAAAAGTCAAAACAATGTATAGAAGCTGGTAAAAGTGGTCCCAAGAAGGCGAAAACTGTTAAGTCAGCAGGAAAAGTAATGGCCACAGTATTTTGGGATGCAAGGGGTATACTATTTATTGATTATCTTGAGAAAGGAAAAACTATAAATAGTGAATATTATTGTGAATTATTGGATCGGTTGAGTGAAGAAATCAAGATAAAACGACCGCATTTAGGAAAAAAAGTTCTTTTTCATCAATATAATGCTCCTTCACACACTGCATTTTTAACTCAACAAAAACTGGCCGAATTGCGATTTGAAATTGCTACGCATCCACCATATAGTCCAGATTTAGCTCTTTCTAATTATTTCTTGTTTCCAAATTTAAAACAATTTCTCGGTGGCAAAAAATGTTCGTCCAATAGCGAGGTTATTGCTGAAACTGAGGCATATTTTGAAGGTCTTGAAAAATCTTCTTTTTCGGATGGAATTAAAAAACTTGAAAAACGTTTGATGAAGTTTATTGAGTTGGAAGGCGATTATGTTGAAAAATAAATAATAATAATTCCAAAAAAACGGTTCTTTTTATGTTAGGCCATTTACTTTTGCGGTCGCCGTCGTATACAGAAACAAAGCAAAGGATGTTTACAAAATCCAAGTGGGACAGTTGTTTTGCTGTAAATGACATATTGCCGCAAGAGGGATGGGCAGTGTTAGTGAACCTATGATCAGCTTCGGTTATGGTCAGCAGCGGTTAACAGCGATTAAGTGAAGTGAATGGAATGAAAGGCTTGGCCTCTGACTCACTCTATGGCCTTGAACAACTTATAAGCAAACAATTTATTTCAAGTTTTCGTATAAAATTAAAAACACAAAGAATTCGATAAAAAATGAACTGGCAAGATACTACATGCATAAAAGGATGGGTCGATTTGTAAGGACACAAATTAGTCGATATTGAGCCATGGATTTTTTGATAGATTTGATAATTTGATGATCTCAGTCGTATTTCTATTCTCACGTGTTTATATGGTGTATTGTATTTTATGTGGCAATCTATATTTGTTTGTATTATATGCCATCTTGGGAAGATAATTTTTAAAATAAAAAAAAATTTATTACCAAAAACTAAAAAAACCTTCAAACAAAAGTTACAAAAAAATAAAAAACTGAAATTTATTGGACTCAAAATAATATAGATATGACGTAGTAAAACTTTTCATGGCAAAAGCTATCGATTACAAAATATCGATTGCGAAATCGACCCACCCTAGTACATAAATTAATAATAATAACATTCAAAACATACGAAATGTATGGGAATTGAAACAATTGTAATCAAATATTTCATTGCAAATCTTTTGAGGGTATAAAAGTGTACTGAAATATGCGTGTAAATCTAATAATGTTTAATCGCACTTAATAAAAAATAGCTAATGTTGATGAACAAAAAAAAATAATAACAGTATGGAACGAAGTTTAATATGAAACAAAAGTGCTTAAATTGCCATTATCGGTTTGAAAGGTCATACTTTTAGAGAAAAATTTAATATTTCAACAAATAAATTGCAAATCTCGCGATGAAACAAAATATAATTAAAACAATAAAAAAAATTAAATTCTTTTTTATTTTCTTGTCGGGGTTTCAATTGCACTGTGGAACATTTTTGGGGTTATTGTCTGGGGGGTTAGAAATTCCAAGTCAGGGTGATGGTACTAGGTCAGTATATTAAAACCCTCAAAGGGATTTGCGTTCGTATGTGTCAGTTTTTTGGCAAAATTTTCTTCATAAATTTATTTCTAATTGCAAAAATGTTGATTTGGTAGAGAAACAGTATATTAATGGATTAAAGAAAATGTAATTATTAATTTTTCTCAATTTATTTCAGCAAAATCGAACTAGTCGTTCTCGAGTTATGTCAAACTACGTTTTTGCCAACATTTTACAACTAAGCGAAAAAACATCAAGATAAGGAAAAAATGTAAAAGGTCATAAAAAAACTGGCACACACGACCGCAAAACCCTTTGAGGGTTTTAATATACTGACCTAGTACCATCACCCTGACTTGGAATTTCTCACCCCCCAGATTGGCTGTTGTACTGTGTTATTGTTGCCTATTTATAAAAAATTAAAGTTTTGAAGACTATACTAGTATTTTCTTAGAATAGATCACGCTGACTTTAAATTATTGACAGTTAACGTTAGAAATCTTAGTTGGCAATAATAAAAATATATTAATAATAGTAAATGCCCTAAATTTTCTTTCATGTTTAAGAATTGAAACATATTATGACTTGAACAGTTTTTATTATGGTTCGAGTCATTTTTGTTGTTCCTTTCTCAGAAGCAACTAAAAAATTGGTGAAATGTATTGGCTACGGTTGTCAGGAAGACTGTGCAGCTGTTTCTTCATCTGCCAAGGTTTTTCTTCGGCAGTCTTTGGCAACGATTACTTCAGCAAAAATCTGAGAATTACCCTTTCCGTATAGTCTTCGAACTGTGCGTAGAGCAATCTTGATAGCGCAATATGCATATGTTTAGATTGTGAGTCCTGAATTTTAGAAATTTAGTACCATAGTAGATGTATATTTGTTGTGACGTTTGGTTATTGTTACTCCTATTTTCTGAAGATGCTATCAGAAGGATAGCGGTATATCGAAACAAAAAAATAAAAATCAAAAAAACTGACCTTAAGCTTGAATAAAAATCAAAAAAGAGTATGTAAATAAACTAACACGAAATCATAATTTAGATATCTGACCATAAAAATCGCAAGACCTTTTATTAATTTTTATTCAAAGCAGAAATTTAATATTTTTCGTTTTTAGTACCAACCATATTAAAACCATTTAATGGCTGCGACAAATTATCTACAAGGAACGATGTGGAAGTAGCACGCATGCATAGATTGCGATACCATTATCTACCTACTAGGGACATAAATACTGTTACACACGTTTAATGCTGTAAAATGAAAAGTACCGAATGTTTTTGAATCAAATATTTATTAATATATTTATTGAATTATTGTATCCAAAAAGAATCTACTTATTCGAAATGTCCGCCTTTTGCCTTTACACACGTCTTATCGTAAGTCGCACTCGTTCATTGGAGAATTGGCCACAGCTCGAACCAAAGCAGTCTTAAGAGATTCAATGTTGGGGTATCTTTTATGACAAACCTTGCCCTCTTAAACCGTCCCCAATTTGTAATCCAATGAGTTCAAATCTGGACTGCCTAAGGACCATTCTTCAGAGGAAATGAACGCTGGCAAATTGTTTCAAAGCCAGGCCTAAGACGTTTTAGCCTTATGGGCCGGCGCAGAATCCTGCTGGAAAGTCCGTGGCTGGTTTTGGAACAGGGAATTGTTAAGAGGCTGCACAACAGCTTCCAAAACGGTTTCTTGGTAAACTTTGGCCGATGTTTTGACTTCTTGTTTGCAGAAATGCAGGTCAGTGGCCCCATCATAAGAGACACTCCACCAAACCATGACTGAAGCTGGGTAATGACCCTTTTCCACACTTAGGATCTGTTCAGATGCTTCCTTAGATGACAGCGCATACACTCTATCCTTCTGCTTGTTAAATTTTTCCAGAACGGTAAAAATTTTATCATCGGTGAACAACATTTTTCTGTGCAAATTATCAGCGTGCTTCACCAAAAGACGTTTTCATTTTTCAATCCTATTTTTTTAAAGCTGCAGTCAATAAATTTCCGGTACGTCGTTTGAAAGCCCCAAGTCCCAAGTCTTTTTTAATGATTCGACTCATGGAGTTTTGCGTGATATTCATCTCACGGGCCATGCTTTTCTGTTTTCGGAGCGGATTTCTGTGAATTCTTTGATGACATG
The DNA here is from genome assembly GCA_963513945.1 of Hydrotaea diabolus. Taxonomy (NCBI): domain Eukaryota; kingdom Metazoa; phylum Arthropoda; class Insecta; order Diptera; family Muscidae; genus Hydrotaea; species Hydrotaea diabolus. The sequence goes on along the minus strand of OY740717.1, from coordinate 13,898,651 downwards.
CGGTGTTCGAACAGAGTGTGGGCGACCTGACCGGTGGAGATCTTTTACATCTCCAGTCACGTCAAACAGTTTTATGCATCGGTAGACGAAAATGCGGCTAATCCCTAGTGGCCGGAGCGTTTTGAAAATATCGCTTTTTTCATTTCACACTTGAAAAGCGCTATTACAGCGATACGGTTCTCATTATCCGACCACTCCATGATGAAAGTTGAAACAATTGAACAGGGATTAAACCGGCTCAAGACCTCTTGCTTCTATATTTAAATAGAAGACAAGTTTTTAACAAAATGGCAAAGTGACATTGATTTTCGTGGGTGCACACTACTTTTATCATGATTTCGGGTCCGTGACAATTTTAAAATCCCGTTACAGACTAACGCTATTGAGGTTAGCTTTCAAAACCCATATGACATTAGCGGGGTTTGTTCAGCTCTATAGAAATGGGTGTGTTTAATGTTGTAACAGTATTTATGTCCCTACTAATTATACACGCAGAAAAAAAGTATGGTTGTAGTGACAATATTCAAAGAGGATAACACTATTGTTGGGTATATGGTTGTGGTACAACAATATTATGATCCTCACAACAATAGTATGATTCAAATACAATCATACTATGATCCTCACAACAATAGTATGATTCACACAACCATACTATGATCCCCCCAACCATAGTATGACTCACAATCAACCATACTATGGTCTCCACAACCATAGTATGATCCTCACAACCATATTATGTTTCACATACAACCATAGTATGATCCTCACAACCATAGTATGATTCAGACGCAACCATGTTATGATCCCTACAACCATAGTATGATCACACACAATTAAACTATGATCTCCAATATAATTTATTAGAATTTGTTTAAGTTGTCGACAATAGATTTGAATTAGAAAATTATTCAAAAAAAAAAACATTTAATTCAAAATAACAGGAGTGATTTATTTCACAGTAGAAAAAATAAGTTTAAATAAACTTAAGCGTTTTTATTAAAAAAATTTCAGTTAAACAAAGCCAAAGCAGCTCGTTTAAAAAATTTTAATTTCGATAAAAAAAAAGTACTATTATTGCATTAGATCCGTACCAATAACATTTGTTCTTAAAAGCACATTTAAGTGAAGAAAAATTGCAATCATACAGAATGATTGCTGTAATCATATTATTGTTAACATAAAACGCAAAAGCCAATACTTTTGTCGCACCAACCATATTTATATTGTTGCTTTAACGATATTTTCATTTTTAAATTTGGTAATAATACTATTGTTACAATTTTACAATATTAATGTTGCAGCAATTATACTATTGTCAAAACTAATTTCAATTAACAATGCTATGGTTGCGACGAACATACTTTTATTGCGGAGAGCATACTTTTATTGCCGTGACCATGTAGTAACCATGTTTTTTCTCTGCGTGTAGTTGAGTTCATATTTATATAACATTGAAATACGAGTATCTGATCAAAAAAGTTTTTTTGTTTCTTTTAGCAATAAAATTGAATTTTTCACAATACCATTATATCCCGAAATGAAATTTAAAAAATGGAATTAATCCCTGTTCAATGTGTAAAAGCAACAGACCGAAATAAAACAAACGAGCTAAAAATGGAATTTTAATAAAATTTTCGCTTTTTCAAAACTAACCATACGTAAACCCGTCATATATAATTTTTTCCGATATTTTTCTGAAAACTTTTTTATGTTTCTTCGTTATCTTATTTGCAGATATTTTGTGTTGACACGTGACTATCTGCATTGTTTTAAAAGAGCATCAGGTTCAGCCAATAAACGTGCCTCCGACATGGGACAATTTATATTTAAGGTAAGTTAGACATGATTTTCTAATTCTGTTACTTTCTATGGCCACCTAAAAGACATGCCTGCGACCCTTAATGCACAAACGAGAGCAACTTTACTGAAGTAGTAGAGGGTAAAGCAATTCTAGAACGCATAAGAATGATTATTAAGAAGGTCTTAGAAGGTGATTATTGCCCTTTTTTAATATATATAAATGGGAACTTCTCTCAAATTAGTAAGCAGTGTACGATATAGTTCTAATATTCACTGAGCGGTTCCTTCTGTTTAACGCCAGTTGGTAACGACCTTTTATAGAGAAGTTTTTAAGTTCTGATGATAAACCTCATACACGTAAAACCGCCGAAATGTACGAGGTGAAAACTCGTTAGATTGTTTGATCTTCTTAACCGGAGTGGAACCCATTCATTACATATGGGAGTCATTCCATGCCAAACGGTACGCATTTTTTACATCACAAGCTTGGATTGCTTAACTAGTTTGTGTATGCATTCTTCTCTTAAAAATATTATATACGTGTTTCAAGAAAAAAAATTTAAAATTTTTTTTTAAATGTTATGACCAATTGAACTTTGGTGAAATGAAGATTTTATCAAAGAGGTGTGTTCATTCAGTCGCATGTAACTCCGGAAATACTTGACCGATTTTACTCTGCTATACCTTATTTTGAAGGTAATTTTAAGCACTTCTAAAATAACGAAACGGTATGGCATAACGCCATAGAATTTTTTAAGTTTGTATCATTTTAATCCTTTTATTTCGATTTTGAAAATGATTACATCTTTTTTTATTTTTGAAATTTTGCAGGCGTATTCTTACAGGTCTGTTTTACCGACTGTGTAAGTTTTAAAGTGGTGAAATAATGCGTTCTATTTTTAAAATTTTTTTTTTACCTTATACCTTTTTCACTTCCATGAATATAGAAAATATAATATAGAAAAAAAAAATACTTTTTAATAGTTTATTGACACAAGATATAACAACAACAAAAAAACAAAGAAAAAAAGAAATAAAAACATGATACAATAGCCGTGCACGTATTCCAGGAGGGGCTTGTAAATTTTTTAAAGAAAACCTTAGGACCTGTAAGTAAAATATTTTACTTTTCTGATGGCGCAAGCGCACAATACAAAAACAAGAAAAACTTTTTAAATCTGACGTTCCACGTAGAAGATTTTGGAATACCAGCGGAATGGCATTTTTTTGCAACGTCTCATGGCAAATGGCCCTGCGATGGTCTGGGAGGAACAGTCAAAAGACTAGCAGCACGTGCAAGCTTGTCCAGCCTCATAAATCCCATTAATAGTGCCGTCAAATTTTATGATTGGGTGAATAAAAACGTGAAGAATATTCATACAGAATTCTTCAATAACTATCAATATCAAGATAGGGCGAAACACCTGAAGGAGCGTTTTGAAAAAGCGAAAACAATTTCTGGAACTCTTGGCTACCATGCATTCATTCCACAACCCGATAAAATAATGAAAGTCCAGACAACATCATCTTCTGAGCAGTACTGTATGAAGATGGTATACAAGGCATAACATTTATTTCATTACTCATTTTTTTATTTCTTTTTTTCTTTGTTTTTTTGTTGTTGTTATATCTTGTGTCAATAAACTATTAAAAAGTATTTTTTTTTCTATATTATATTTTCTATATTCATGGAAGTGAAAAAGGTATAAGGTAAAAAAAAATTTTTAAAAATAGAACGCATTATTTCACCACTTTAAAACTTACACAGTCGGTAAAACAGACCTGTAAGAATACGCCTGCAAAATTTCAAAAATAAAAAAAGATGTAATCATTTTCAAAATCGAAATAAAAGGATTAAAATGATACAAACTTAAAAAATTCTATGGCGTTATGCCATACCGTTTCGTTATTTTAGAAGTGCTTAAAATTACCTTCAAAATAAGGTATAGCAGAGTAAAATCGGTCAAGTATTTCCGGAGTTACATGCGACTGAATGAACACACCTCCTTGATAAAATCTCCATTTTACCAAAGTTCAATTGGTCATAACTTTTGAAAAAAAAAATTATATTTTTTTTTTCTAATCGCGGATTAAATAGAATTGCTAGAGGACCAAATCTGCAAATTTTCATAAAAATCGGAATCATTGCGTTAAATTTTTGCCCAAAATCGTACCGTTTGGCATGGAATGACTCATGGGCGGCCCACAAATATCTATAAGTAATAAAAAAAATGCGATTTATCTCAAAGTTAACGGAACTAATCTTTAAAAAAAATTAAAAGCGAAACAATTGTGAATCTCAAGCTGCACGCAGAAAAAAAGTATGGTTGGGGTGACAATATTCGAAGAGGATCATACTATTGTTGGGTATATGGTTGTGGCACAACAATATTATGATCATTACAACAATAGTATGATTCACACATAACCATACTATGATCCCCACAACCATAGTATGATTCACACTCAACCATATTATGATCTGCACTACCATACTATGATACTAAAAACAATAGTATGATTCACACTCAACCATACTATTATCTTCACAACCATATTATGATCCTCACAACCATAGTATTTTTCTCATACAACCATAGTATGATATTCCCAACTATAGCATGATTCACACGCAACCATCCCTACAATCATAGTATGATTCACTAAACCATACTATGATCCCCAAAATTATTTATTAGGATTGGCTAATGTTGCGTTACAAAAAATTAAAAGCAAGAATTGAGGCCATGTTCTTATTGAACATTCCATTCAAGAAAGAAAAATAATTATTCCAACGGCAGTCGAAAATAATTTTAGTTCCCAGTAGGGGTGAATGCTACTTCACCATCCGTGGACCGCAAGAAACGAATGTGATTAAATCATGATCAATGGCTATATTCTAAAGGCAGGTAGATTTAAAATAAACGACAGCCATTCGGTATTAGAGTTATTCACCGAACAAAGTAAAGACAATAAAAATCCCTCGAACTACCTCCCGATTCATTCACTGCATCGTGTATATGTGTTTTTTTTTGTATATCAAAACAACATTCGCACACACATACATGTAAGCTCTATAAAACCTGTTTTGTTATGCTCATAGCCGCAACCAAACAACAAACATTTTAAACAACAATACTTTTGTTGCACCAACCATGTTTATATGGTTGCTATAACCATATTTTCATTTCTAAATTTGGCAATAATACTATTGTTACATTTCAAAAATAGTAATATTGTCGCTGTTGTCAAAATGAAATTCAAAAAGCTATACTATGGTTGCGACGACTATGCTTTTATTGTAGAGAACATATTATGGTTGCGGTGACCATAGTGTAACCATATCTTTTCTCTGCGTGTGGATGCAAAGACGCAAAGAATGACAGCAGCAATTCCTTCGCACTTCCATAACACGACAGCAGCTAACAACAGCGTCATGTTGTCGATCATCCTCACCAATACGAACACGATTATATTCAGATGATTTACGATTTTTAAACTGCTGCGTGATTTTTTTGTATATTCGTTTCAATGATTCCTCGCCATTTTCATATGGAAACCCATAATCATAATAAACATCGCATTTAAATTACAATTTATTCACCTTTTGGCGCTTTCTTTTGACATTTTTTCTGCTTTAATGAATTTATTTTGTATTTTTATGGCGGATTTAAATGTGAACTTTTTTCTCGAAATAAAGTCAGTAAGTCGGTGCGGTTTGCCGAGTATAATCGTAAACCCTTCTCAACTCAAGTGGGCTGGCAGTAGTGGTGATAGTAATTTCTGCAAATGCATTATAAAGTTGCATTACACTGTTTTTTTTTTCTCTTATAAAAATTCCTCCTCCTTTGGTTGGACATGAATATGCCAAAAAAAATTTGAATTTATTGTCATAAAACCAACAAATGTTTGGCGTGTTGCTACCATCGATCACGTGATAAAAAGTATCACGTGATCTCATTTATATATAAAATACTTGCAACTGGAAATAAAACATAAATTAAAACAGTTAGAAATAATAGAAAGAAAATGAATGTCCTTAGAGAAAGAGACAAATTTATTGTTTACTTTAGTCATACCTTGCTTTTTAACAACACTTGTTAATTTTACTCGATAAAGAGTGTTTAAAAGACAACTGTTTTCTTACAAGTCCAATGCCCATTTCGTATCATGCTGTCAGTTCGATTAGATTTCCGCCAGGGAAAAAAGGTCTTATCGAAACTTTTAGAGATATAAATAAAGACTGATTTAAGATGTTTAAGGCGGCACAAAAGGTATTGCTTGACATTAATAAGCATTATCATTCCGCAATGAGTAAATTTTAGAAAGCCGAAAAATTGTTAAGGTTTATAAATTGACCAGCGACCCATTCTCCAAGAAAGGAAAAAGCCAAAACTTTTAACTCTAAACATCCCATCCGCTCCTAGCGAAAATTTATTGTTCAAATTTTTCTGAAAAGTCCCCAAACACTGCGTTCAGTGACGTTCTGTTCAAAACTTTACTACTCCATTTTTTTTCGATATTTCCACTGATGACTTCTTTAAGTCTACCTGAAAATTTATAATCTATGAACGTGACCCCTTAAGATCCGGCAGTCCTCTACATTTGAATTTTGTCTCAATAAATATAGCCTCAAAATCAAAGAATCGGCATTTGAGGCATTTGAGGAAGCTAACTACAGAAAAAGCTTAAAATTTGAGCCTGCGTTTATGTACTTGGATGACGGCAAGTTTTTCAGATTAACGGCTTGGTGTTCCGACTATATCCAATTGTAAGAATTAATGGCGTCTTAGGTTTCATAAAAATATTTCACTGTTTTTGAGTACTTATAAGTTTCTTTCCTGCTCCACTCTGTGGAAGAGGATGATGGTGGCAAATGGTTGTGTTTACCAAAAAAATTTGAGCTAGACCTACCTTTAAGTATACCGATCGACGTATAATCACCTGCTGTCCTCTGTCCGTCCATCTTAAGCTTGTAATCAAACTACAGGTTGCAATTGTTGTCCGATTTTCATGAAACTTTGCAGCAGTAGGTTTTTTGGACCAGAGACGAACACTATTGATATTGCTGAAAATAACTACAGATTTAGATAGAGCTCCCACAGATATGTTCAACCGATTTTTAAATGTTTAGCTCCAGATGTCACATCTTACATCTAATATTGATGAAATTCCTTGGACCAAGGAAGGACATTAATACAATTTATGAAGCTCGTTTAAGATTTAGATATAGCTTCCTCATACATATTCATCCATTTTTCAACACACTGTAAATAAAACAATTCGCCCTCAAATGACAACATGTTCTGAGTGAAGTTATGCTAAAACATGACAAAGTTCCTAATGAAAGTTCCAGTTCCATAGTATTTTGATTGAGAAAGGTAAGAGAAATGTGCCTTAAGTGGAAAGTAGGACGGTCAATTCTGAGTGGTATACAACCATCTGTTTGCCAACAGTGTTCGAAGAAATGAGGAAAGATAATAAGATAAGACGGATCATTTTGCATCACGACAATGAGAGCTCTTACACATCAGCTGATGACGATGAGCTATTTGACCACTCAAGATGTCGGATTGATAGGCCTTTCACCGTACAGCCCTGATTTAGCACCCAATGCCTTCTTATTTCCTAGCATCAAGAAAAAAATGTGTGGTTAACGTTTTTCAGCGCTCGAAACAGCTGCTGAAGAGTTCAAAAATCATGTTTTGGAGGTGTCTTAATCGGAGAGGAAAAAATGCTTCGAAAATTGGTTTGTGCTCATGCAAAGGTGTATTGATCTTAAAGGGGAATATTTTGAAAAACAATAAAACCTTTTCCAATACAAATTATTGTTTTTATTGCCGGAACCGAAATAAAAATAGCAACCCTCGTATTGATACATTAGTTCTTATATCCTACACAACACTGTAGTACTAGATATTATAAATTAGTGCAGATTTTTTTTTACAAAAAAAGAAATAGACCCCATCCGATTGACTCAGAATTTCTATCAGATTCCAATTATTTATGGCCGGCCATTCATCTATCCATGTACTGTTGTAATTAAAGGTCGCAACTACGTATATGTGACAGCGCATAGAGAAAGGGACCTAAGGGTAAACAAATCAATTTTCATTTTTTTTTCTTTTTTTAATGTGGACAACATCTGAGCATTGAATCCCATCCCATGCCCCAAAAGTGTTTCCTCCCAGAGATATGCGCGTTTTATGAAAGTGAAGTCGACGATTCTAAGCGCAAAAAGAAAGGACCTAATCTTTAAAATGGCTCTCCTGAACAAAACTTTTCATCAACTTTTCACTTTTTTTTATGTGGACAACATCTGAGCATCGAATGAGACCGATCCCATGCCCCAAAAGTGTTCCCTCCCAGAGATATGCGCGTTTTATGAAAGTGAAGTCGACGATTCTAAGCGCAAAAAGAAAGGGACCTAATCTTTGCTTATTTGTGCACGTTTTAACCCAGGACGATCTCTATTGAAATTGGTATACATCGGGACATGTACTTATATTTGAAACCATATAATTATCTCTTCCGCTTTGAGACAATTCAGCTCTAGAATCGGACTAATTTTGTTAATGATAATAAATTTTTCATCTGTGAAAATTTGACTATATTTTTCTATGTTTTAGTACAGTTCTCTTACAAACGCCCCACAAAATTCAAGGTGATTACGGACCCTCTAGAGGCAATATATTAAATTCGATCCTTCTCTTAGTTTTCATGGTTTGTTACTATACCGACCCATGTTTTTATATAGATCTCAAGACAAACTTTAATTCGTTACCTTTTCCCTTACATTTTATCTAAGGGGACCACTCTAAATCCGCTTTTGCTAAAATTGGTACCAAAAGTGAGTGGTGTGTAATATCTAAAAGTTAGAAGCGAGACTTTCCTGGTATTTCCAAGAAAAAATCGTCTAGTCCTCTGTTATCACCAGACCCGTAATGGTTTTTCATGATGGTTGTCCTCGGAGAAAATCATTACGCTAGACCTTTTTAATGATTGCAGTACTCGTATCATACCATAAGGCGAATAATACTTTTAAACCCTGTCATATTTTAAGGCCTTGATAAATATTTTGAAATTAAGCCTTTCGAATAAAATAAAGTCAAATACGGATATTTTTACACAACTTTATCCGTGTTTCTTTCAATGTGGATCACACTCTGTAGTCCAGTGTTTAAAATGACCCCTTTTTCAAAGGTTGCATGCATTTTACTACCAGTCATTGTACTCAATTAACTTCGTATAATGGTTAAATACTGCTGTTGTAGATCACTTTGAATTTGAAATAATTTTCCAATGAATTCATTAGCTTTGGTTTTTTTCCTAAATATATTAGCAAACCATCACCATGACAACTTAGTTTCTTAATGAATATGACCTTTTAAAAATGAGACACTGTAAAAAATACAACTTAAATTGCATAGCGCCTTAATTAACCTTTTTCACACTACAAGATACACAAAGCGAAAGAAACAAAGGCAAAAACACACAACGTGCCATGCTAGTCCTCAGAGCGTCAGATCGTTAAAATATTGACTCCAAACAACCCCATAAACAATACTTATTTACAATATATTGAACATTAAATATCAAAATCATTTAACGATAGACATTTGTTAACACAAAGATGACCATAAAAAAACTCGAAAAAAAACAAAACCAGGCGACAAGAAAACAAATGGCAAAATACCAGCAACCCACAAAAACCATTAAAAGTTGCAAAAAAGAATAATGACACCAAAACAACCCACTGCTATGAAACGAAACCCAATACTGACCTTAGACACATTGGGTGGGAGTGGAGTGGAGAGAATGAAATTCAAGTGACTGAATCATGACTAGAAGTGAGGAGGGTGAATGACTGACTGACTGTGGGCAGGGAGATTAATGGTTGATGACGGTGTCTTAGCTGGGTCTTTGGAGTATTCTATAAACGAAAATTGATTAAATATAAAGTGTTTTAGTAACTTAAGGTGCTTCTCGACTTATAGTTTCTTTTCCTTTACCAATTAATTGACATTTGACCTAAAAGCAACGCTAAGAAATAAATGAAACACTAGAACGGCACACAGGAAACGCAACCGTGACAAAAATTCCCTCTGCATAATTTTTGTGCTTTGAGTATGAGGTTGCCTTGCCTGTTCAGCAAAAGCCTTCATTACAAAGTTACATTGCGAGTAAGTCTAAATCAAAAGTCTTCGCTATATAATTTTTGGATTCGTTTCAAATTACTTTAACATGGTGCTGACATTGTAGGAAAGTAAAGGGTTTTCCATTAAGGACATAAAAATTGTATATATTGTATAAATAAAACACAGAATATTTACGATATTGAATTCAAATTTATTCCAGGTGTAGTGCAAATGTTACTCTCTGAGAACGAGATTTAATTTCGGTCATATGACCAGCTCGAGTCCGTGTACAGCGATCTATTCTTTGTGCCCAATTTTCGACCACTCTTGCACACAGTTCGACCAGAATTTTGATGATAAAACCTCTCAGCCAGAAATGAGCTTCATCGATGAATTTTAATCAGTAGTTGTTTTTGATGATTTCCAAAAGTTGCTCGTAAGTGAACTTTGCCATAATGAAAATGTTGAATTCGACTAGAGTTTTGACACTGAGAGATCATTAAAAATGTTTGAAGGGGCGTTGACATAAAGATACGAAATTGTTATGTCCCTATTCGAAAACGCTTTACTTATTTTTAAGTAAAGGGAACAAGTTATTTGTTGATTAAGAACTGAGCGTTGTTTTTAATGTTATTTTGGACGTTGAATCCAAATCTCCACTGTTTTTTCTATCGGCTCGCCTTTTTGAGATGTAGCATAAACTACATATAATGAAATTACTTCAAAATCGTTAGTTTAATTTAGTTAAAAAAAATCTAAAAAGTCGCCAACAAAATCATCTCGTGCTTACACTGGTTTAAAATTTGTCCAGTAGTTACAGAGATATCATTGAAGTTAAAAAAAACACAATTTTCTAAAACAAAAAAAATATGTTTTTCTTTAAAAGTTTATAAAAATTACAGTTTTGGTCTAAAAACATTTAGGTTAATATATTTTTATTGAAATGAGATTCATTTAGTTGCAATCGGTGAAAAACTTGTTTGTTGTCTCAATTTACTATGAAAACTAAATGAAAAAAGTTTATAAAAAAAATCTTTTTTTTTACTTTGCTTATGAATTATACTATGTTTACGGGATCATGTTTGTATGTGAATAATACTATGGTTGTGGGGATCATAGTTTGAATGAGTGTGAATCATAATATGGTTGTGGAGATCGTACAATATTTTTATGAGCGATTTTCCACACACTAATTCAGATTCGATTGGGTTATTATATGCAGATGACAGTCTTTTATATGCGCACGATGAGTCCCCGAATATTGCGTTGATGAAAGTTGCGGATCACCTTGTCACTATCAGGGAGTTCTATGATTATTGGGGTATAACGATCAACGCGTCCAAGAGCGAGGCTATTTGTATTCGAAACGCCTCAGGCAAATGTAGAGGGTTTGTGGTTCCTGAGAGTAAACGGTTGAGAATTGGTATTAATGGCGAGGAAGTCCTTTTCAGGAATGACATGAAATATTTAGGTATTCACTTCAACAAATTTAATAGACATGCTAGGTCTGTTCTCCAGAAGGGCTATAGGATTTTGGGATCTTTTTCGAAAATTCTGTGGAATAAGAGTTAGAGACGGAGCTATTACTGTACAAGACTAGTATACGCCCGGTAATTTTATATGGATTACCAATATGGTTTAAGTATCCCCGACAGTTATAAAGGAATTTGAGATATTTGAGAGAAAGATATTAAGATATTGTATTGGTAAAAGTTTTGAGTCGTTCTCCAAGCGATATTCGAATAAGTACACGCAGAAAAAAAGTATGGCTGTGGTGACAATATTCGAAGAGGATAATACTATTGTTGGGTACATGGTTGTGGTACAACAATATTATGATCCTCACAACAATAGTATGATTCAAATACAACCATACTATGATCCTCACAACAATAATATGATTCACACATAACCATACTATGCTCTCCACAACCATAGTATGATCCTCACAACCAAAGTATATTTCACATACAACCATAGTATGCTCCTAATAACCATAATATGATTCACACGCAACCATGTTATGATCCCTACAACCATAGTATGATCACACACAATTGTACTTTGATCCCCAATATAATTTATTAGAATTTGTTTAAGTTGTCGACAATAGATTTGAATTATGTTTTGCTCTGCGTGTATATAAAAGGAGTCAGATGTCACTTCTATTGGTCCGTATATTTGTGACTTAATTAATACATTTATTACAAGGATTTCCCTTCACGAGAATTCCATTATAACCGATATTTACAATACCCAGAAGGACATTCGCTGGTCAGAAGTTTGCTATTTATCTCCGATTTATTATCCGATCTAGTATATGCCTGTCATTGTTTTTGAAAAAAGTCTCAATAAAATAAACTAAAACTAAACTTGTGGAGATCGTAGTATGGTTGTATGTGAATCATACCATTATTTTGAAGATCATAATATTGTTGTGCCACAACCATATAACCAACAATAGTATGACACTCTTTGAATATCGTCAATGCAACCATACTTTTTTTCTTCGTACATACGCTTTGTTCTTGCACCCCCTACAGACTTCTGTCACTGACTATTCCCTAAGGACATCTAGAAAATACATTAGAGCCTATAAATAAAATAAACATTTCCTTATTTAAACATTTCTTTGAGCTTAAGTCTGAAGGACGGCTGAACTATTCACGAGTAGTTCTGTAATACCATGTTTCCCAATCTGGTGGCCCTTTCCAACAATTATTTTGGTCTTTCCAATGGCAAAAAAGTATTTTATTATCAAAAGTTTTAAGGAAATAATCGAAATGAATTAAAAACATATTTATGTTTATTTGCCTCGGGCCTATTATAAGACAAGTAAATAAACCTAATATTATTTAAAAAGGCCTCTTTCTATCTTCCTATGTAATTAATCATAATTACTGTTTCGTCATAATTTTAAGACATTAACACATTATTCGTTTTATAACCAAAATCCCGATTGGCTTCAACAAATATATGTTTATAACACAACGTTTTGGGGTCTCAACATGCAATATTTTTTATTTTTAAAATCGTATGAATTCTTGAACAAATACATACAATGCACATTCAAATTTAATTGCAAAAAAAAATATCAATAACAAAGGGTTTTAGGTCATTCAACACATTTTGTATATTTTCTTTGTTTAAACAAAACAGCAAGAAGAAAAATGTTTTATTTTATAGTCAACTTAAATATATTATGGGAAATATACAAAGGTTTTTGTTTCAAATTTTTAATACAAAATTTGTTGTTTTCTAGGTGAAACATGCCGGGCCTATGACGTTATAGTATTGGCCGGTGGCCAAAGAAATTGACGATGAATTTCGGCGGTGTTTAAGTGAAATTTGTAAACTTAATAGAAAAAAAAGAATACAATTTTGAAAAGAAAAAAAAAAATGTTTATGGTATTTGGTTTCAGAAGGCATGGCAAGTGCAAAGAGGGTGTTGGATGTGTTCAAAGGTAATAACTGTTTTTGAATCACAAATAAATATTGTGCGAATTGATTTTTTTTTTTGTATTTGGAAAAAGGAAAATACATTTTTTATATTTCATTGCAACTGCAGTAATAATGGAATAAAATACTAGGGAGGTAGAACCACATATCTTCTTCAAAGCGGCACAGCTTAAGAAAACCCACCCACAATTAAAGATGATGGTATTGAATGACCGCATCTTACCAAACTTGGTTAAGAACAGCAAAACCGCAGGTGCCGACAATATACCAGATGAATTGTACTAGTATAGGATACATGCACTAATCTGGTAAGGTATATAACGCAGATAACACGAGAAACACTGTGCTGACTTGAAAGCATTTACATTTTATAGAATTGCTAAAACGGTTGATATTCTTATTCGAAACCACCTAGCAATAAATTTCTAAGCCTACTGTGAATTAAGAAGCAGAGAGTTTAAGAACCACGATTCAAAATACAAAAATAAAACTTAATAAGACAAAGAGAAATAATAAGTTTCGAAATTTTAACCAATTACTTATTAATGCCATTAATAATGAATAATTCCTTTTTGCTTGAAATTCATGATTAAAGTAATAAGTACTTATTATCTGGTATTGTGAAATGAGTTTTACTTACTAAGCTTTTTTTGATAGGAGCCTGTGCTTTTTGTTTATGTAGTTATTACCTTGTTATGTGAATTGTAATGAGTTGTACTAATTACCTAGTAAGGACTTAGTAAGAGCAGCTCTTTACCATTTCCATTACTACAAAATGACCACTCATTACCCACTGCATTTTTTAAATCCCTTGCTTATAATTGCTTATAATAGGTTAAATACATAAGTATTTATCAGTATGATGTGTAACTATTTTTCTATTAAATTTACAACATTTCTTTGTTTAGTGCTATCCAATTTAAGTCTCACTGACGCTTGCATACAGACCAAATTATAAAATTAAAATTTTTTTTAAGAGGGCTGTAAATAGAAAAAGAACAAATAATTTTCATGTGGTATGCACAGCTGTTAATAGTCTGCATATACTATGTTAAAATCCCCGCAGAAGTATATTTTTATTTACTTCAATAAGTTCTCAAAATTTACTTTCGCACTCGCTCTAAAACACAGATTAAACAAGCAAACAAAATTTAATTTTTTTTGTGTTGAATAGAACTTTATAGCAAAACATGTTATGATGTCTACAACCTTTGTGTGATCCCACTCAACAATGCTCAAAATAATTTATTAGGATTGGGTTAAATTTTTTTCAACAATATTTGTTTTAAGTAAATTATGTAGAATTACATTTAATTCAAAATAAAAGAAGTGATTTCTTTAACAGTTGAAAAAAACCGAGTAAAGGAACGAAAGTGTTTCATTTATTAAAAATAGTTTAGTTAAAAAAATCCAAGTCAGTATCGTATGTTGTGAAAAATTTTAATTTTCAGATAAACAGTACTTTGCTTGCGTAAGATTAATAACACTAAAATTGTTTTAACAATCATATTCAAACTTACGTAAATTATAATAATACGGTATGATTGCCGTAATCATACTATTGTTAACTTAAAACCCAAAAAACAATACTTGTCACGCACCAATCATAATTATATTGTTGCTACAACCATATTTTCATTTTTAATATTGGCAATTGTAATATTGTTATGTTTCGACAGTAATAATATTGCCGCAATCATGCTATTGTAAAAATGTAATTCATATAATAACATACTTCTTTTGCAGAGAAAATATTTTTGTGCCTGACCATTATATTTTTATGTCATCGAAATTGAGACAAATGTGATCAAATATATCAGTGCAAATTTGTTGAGGGTACAAATTGGAATTGAAACATACGTGATAATCTTATCATCATTAATCGCACTTAAAAAAAAAGTAGCCAATGTTGATAAACTGAAAAACAATGGTAGAATAAAACGAAATTGAAATGAAATTAAAGTTCTTAAATTAGCATTACGGATTTAAATTGTCCGCCTTTAAATACAAAACTTTTTGTGAAATTATTTACAAATCTCGCGAAGAAACAAAGTTAAAATGAAAGAATAAATAATCGATCCATATTTTTTCAAAAATGATGACAGTTGAACGTAACCGTGAATGGAGCTCGCTGTCGCGCCTTGATATCGGACTTTTTGCTTTCTGAAATTGAAGCCCGTAATCATGACGATATTTACAGCTGCTCAAACATTGTATCTATTGAGAGGTAGTTTGGAAGACTAGCTTTCTCGTTTTGGACCGGTGAGTTGGCAGCCTAGATCGTGTGATATCACACCTTTAGACTTTTTTCTTTGGGGCTATGTAAAGTCCAAAGGGTATGCTGACAAACCAGATACGATTCAGGTTTTGGAAGGCAACATTATGGGTGTCATTAAAGCCATATCGGTCGAAATACTTAAACGAGTCATCAAAAATTGGACCCTCAGAATGGAAACCCTGAGGCTTAGTTGCAGCCATAATTTGAAGATAATTATTTTCAAAAATAAATGCCATAAAATGTCCTTTAAAATTACCAATAAAGATTCCACACTTCATTTGAATTTTTATTTTAATTTTTTGTACTGGAAAAATACCTCTAGATGGATCACCCTATATTTTATTGAATATTTTATTAAAAAGTATAGTTTTTTATTGACTGCTTTTAATGAATTCGCTGATGAACCTTATTGTTGTTCAATTCTCTTTGGGTATTAAAAAGAAAATAATGCTGCCATGTTGCTCTTAACTTGGTTCAATGTTGCCGGACTCCCAGTTTTACACTTTTTAATTGCTAACCAACTAAGCTAGTTACCTCAAAAGAAAGCGGATATTGTTGTTTTCTGTTATTTAAATTTATCGTAGTAACTTGAAATATTCGTATGTTTTACTTAAATTTAAAATATAAGAAAATAAATTTATTATAAACCCAAAATGACAACAAGCTCACGTTGATACTCTAAGATTGGCTACATTTTAAGAAAATTGTCTATTTATTTTTCCAGCAGTTAAAATTGTAAAGTTTTCATTCATTCATTAAGATTCATTAAGGCTTTTGTTCCGTAAGATTTATAACATCAATTAAAAGTGTTCAATTCCATTTTAAAGCTGTTTCATTAACTTTCTTTCATGTTTGTCTTTCCCTTCATCTGCCAGCCTACCGGTCTGACCGTCCGCCTATCAGGCCGAAAAACAGAAGAATCTCAAGTATTCATAGTTTTTGCTGCCATTAACTACTACGTACGAGCATAAAATTTTGTGAAATCTTGGTCGGGCAATTATTTTCTGTTTTTTACGAATTAAATAAAGTAGATACTGCGACTGCTACGACTGCTCAGAGTAATAAAAAAGTCATCGTCATTGCCTGGTATCATCATCACCCAAAGCAACATCATTATGATCTTCTCATTGCCGCCACCAGCAACACCATCAAGAGCAATGGTTGTTGTTATTGCTGTTTCTTTTTAAAGTGTTTGCGTACTTTCACATATTCAGACAACACTTCAGTGTCTCGCATCCCAAGTTCTTCTTCACTTGACTCTGGTGCGATACCAGCCATCAGTCATCAGTGACCGACGGACGATGCGATGTGGGCTGCGGCTATATGCCTCACCCCATTATCTTTTACGCTATTGCTGCTTTTTGAGGCGGATGATAATGATGATGGTGGGTCGGTCGGTAGTGCTGAAAACTGTTGCCGCCGTCGTGTATGATTTCATTCATTTGAAAATTGGCAAAATTTCACTACGTTGTAAACATCAACGAAAGTGCAGCGCAACACGTAAATCGGAAGCATTTCTTTCAATACTTCCGTACGTGCGTCTGTCGCACTGTCTGACGGCCTGTTGTTAACACCCAAATTGCACATACCGTACTCGTTTTCGTATTTGTTTCGGTAATTGTTTTGAATAAATTCGCTGAAAAACTAAGACAGGCAGACAAACTGATGTGATTCATGGTGGGATAATAGCGATATAATGAAAATGGAAGAGAGGAGGATGAAATTTCGAGGGTTACGTAGGCTATAGGAGAATGACGCGATTTGTTCTTTGTCGTATGCATAGTAATTCGATGTAAATCATATGATAATCACAATGCTGATTGCTAAACAAAGGTGATAAAGAAAATAAATTATAGTTTTTTCGTTTTTTTGTTATTTATTCGGTCTTTTATCATTATTATGACTTGAGCAGTTTTTTATTCTGGTTCGAGACCTTTATGTTGTTTCTTTTTCAGAATCAACTTAAAAAGAAGGAATTGGTGGAAATGATATTGCGCGTTGAAGATTGCTCTACGCACAGTTCGAAGACTATACACAAAGGGTAATTCTCATTAATAAAAATGAGTCTCCCGCATTAGTCATTTGATTTGTGGCCGAAGTAATCGTTGCCAAAGACTGCTGAAGAAAAACCTTGGAGGGTTTAGAAACAGCTGTACAGTCTGCCTGGCAACCGTAGCAAATACATTTCACCAATTTCTTCTTTTTAAGTTGATTCTGAAAAAGAAACAACATAAAGGTCTCGAACCAGAATAAAAAACTGCTCAAGTCATAAAAATAAATTATTACAAATTAGCAATTAAATTAAAAATGGAGATGTAACATTTTCAAAGAAACACACACATAGCGGAAATACTGATTTTGAAGTACGAAATGAGTTTAAAACTATTAACAAAACCTAAAGGCTGACCCTATAAGAATGATAAGGAATAAGAAAGAATGAAAAGAAATTAAAAAAACCTAACACGATGTGAGATATCCTATACGTTTTAGCTTTATTACATTTCTGTCATGATGCATGAAGTATTACATCATTCTTTTGGCCTTTAATATAGAAAATATTGTTTTTTATGTATCCCAAAGCTTAAAATGGGCACCTTTTTAAAAAGTTATATTTTGCATAAAATCTTCTTTCTTGAGTGACATCACGGCAACGGTGACATCACGGCAACACCGTGAGTTTTCTAATGTCCAATTAGAAAACTCATGGTGTTGCCTTTACTCGCCCGACTTCAATTCTTGTACTATCACAATCTTTTACGAATTTGGGGCCAAACTCAACCGCAATATAAAGGGTTTTCAAATAGGGACATAAAAATTTCGTATTGCAACGCAATCTCAAACATTTGTAATGATCTTTCAGTTTAAAAACGTTAGTCGATGCCAAAATTTTCACCCCGGTAAAGTTCACTTACGAGCAACGTTTGGAAATTATTAAAAATTACAACCGAAATTCGGAGTCGGTGGTTGCAACTTTGAGCGCTTACTCCAATTTCCAGCCGTAATAAGCATCCCACCCGACAGGCTGTGCGTACGAGTACTGTAGTGGACAAATTTGTACCCAAATTTTTACTTTTGACGTTCCGGCGCCAAAGAAACGCCGTACCGCTCGAAACGACGAAATTATCGCAGCCGTACGATAACCGTTCAAGATGAGCCAAGTCGATCGATTCCACGTCGTTCTCAGAAATTGGGCACCTCTCAAACCACACGACACAGTGTTTAGCAAAATGATCTGGGCCTTCATCCTTATAACATTAAACTAACTCAGGAACTAAAGCCACTTAATCATTTGAAACACTGAAACTTCGCCGATTGGGCTCTGCAAAGTTTTACAAAATCCAGAATTTCATCGAAAAATCATCTTCAGCGATGAAGCTCATTTCGGTCTGAGTAGTTTTGTCAATTAACAGAATATGAGTTATTGAAAAGAAACAAACCTACACGCAGAAAAAAAGTATGGTTGTGGTGACAATATTCGAAGAAGATAATACTATTGTTGAGTATATAGTTGTGCTACAACAATATTATGATCCTCACAACCATAGTATGTTTCATATTCAACCATAGTATGATCCTCACAACTATATTATGATTCACACGCAACCATGTTATGATCCCTACAACCATATTATGATCACACACAATTATACTATCATCCCCAATATAATTTATTATAATTTGTTTAAGTTGTCGACAATAGATTTGAATTATGAAAATTATTCAAAAATAAACATTAATTCAAAATAATAGGAGTGATTTATTACACAGTAAAAAAATAAGTTTAAATAAACGTAAGCGTTTTTATTAAAAATATTTCAGTTCAACCAAGCCAAAGCAGCTTGTTTAAAAAATTTTAATTTCGATAAAAAAGTACTATTATTGCATTAGATCCGTACCAATAAAATTTGTTCTTAAAAACATATTTAAATAAAGAAAAATTACAATCATACAGAAGCCGTAATCATATTATTGTTAACATAAAACGCAAAACACAATACTATTGTCGCACCAACCATATTATATTGTTGTATTTTCACTTTTAAATTTGGCAATAATACTATTGTTACATTTCAACAATATTAATATTGCTGAAATTATACTATTGTCAAAAATAAATTCAGTTAATAATGTTATGGTTGCGGCGAACATTTCTATTGCGGAGAACATGTTATTGTTGCCTTGACCATGTAGTAACCATGTTTTTCTCTGCGTGTACATGTGCTTCAAGAGACACAATTGCATCCGCAAAAAATAACTGTGTGGTGTGGTTTTCATGGCGGAGGTGTAATTGGGTCGTTTTTTCGTCGATGAAAACAATCGTCAATGGAGAGAGCTATCGTGCAATGTTAGAAAATTATTTTTGGCTCGAATTAGATGAGCTTGACATCGCCGATATGAGGTTTTAACAAGATGGTGCTATTAGTCACACAGCACGCGTTACAATCGATTTGTGTTATTATTGGTGGTTGCGCCAACCAATAGTTTTACAAAAAGTCAATTATTGTAACCAATTTTTTGGTGATGAGAACTAAAATGTTGTTATAACCAAGAACGGGTTGTTTAATGTTATTTGTTTTTTGGCTTAAATGGGCGTTTTTAAAATAAAATAAAATAATTCGATTATTACTGACTAAGCCAATCATTTAACCAAATTTTTTCTAGTTACAAGCTTCCTTCCTTGAAGTGCACAAAGAGAACAGATTCGTTGTCACTACCGAATTTATGTGCCAACCGAATGATTAAGGTTACATGCACCTTAAGTATTCCATCAGTACAACTAAATGTTAGTTGGCACTCAGTAATTTTCAGTCATGGATACTGTAGTATAAGTTCAACTTACCAAGTATCCGAACATTCAGAAGGGATTTTTTTGTTTTATCCAAAAAAATTGATATGTTAGTTAGAGGCAACAACTGTTTGTCTACGCAATTGAAGTACTTGAAGTACTCATAGGGAGGAGCTTGACGACGAAAAAGTAGAAAAGATTATGGACGGTTTTTTTTAGAATCAGGTATAATCGAATTTTTTTTTGGTTACAGCAACAAAATTTTTGACAAAATATTGGTTGCCACTACCACTAGTTGTGGCAACTAAACACCTTTTTCGCGTTTCATTGGTAAGAGCGATAAATAAGTTGTAAATACAGTACGCTGAACAAAATGTATCATCTTGTGGTATTTCGAGCCAAATATCCATTACGATTATGAACATTTGGTTATTGCAACCGAAATGCCTGTTTTGCTACTAAACCGTTGTAGTTCAAAAGGATTTTCAACTAATTTTATCTCTGTATGTGTGTTAGCAAACAATATTTTGTTACTGATGAAATTTTTTTGTTAAACAAGTGCGGCATGTGAAAATTTAGATTTAAAATCTGTTTTCTGAATGTTTGGATACTTGCATAAATACATCAGATCCACTAAATCAAAATTACAGAGAACCAACTAACATTCGTTTGTACTGATGGAGTACTTGAGGCAAATGTAACCTCAGTCATTATGTAACCTCAGTCATTTTGTAGCAACGAACCTGTCTGCATCTGCGTGCATTTTAGCTGACCGGCGTCGAATCGACCTTTAAGGGCCTGCGTCAATGCTGAGCTGCTTTGGTTTTTTCACTTTTCACCTAGTTTTGCCTGGTGATTCTGGAGATTCAAAACAATGTACGCACACTTAAACTTTATAGCTGCGATTACCTAAAGAACGAAAACCACAATGATGACTGACATCACGGCGGAGAAGTATTGCTCTTTTAAGACGGGGCCAGAATTTCGACAATTATTATTTTGAATTTTCACTGATACGGCAAGCTAGAAACAATGGTTGGTAAAATGGCTAACCTTGCTGAATATTTATTATACTGAATGACATTGGTAGCATTGACAGTTTCTGAAATAAGTATTACAATGGGAAAAACTATAATTTCTGTCTGGAGATATAACTATAATTTTTGCATAGAAATAAAAATACCTTTACTAAATCAAAAAGGAGCAAATTGGGTCATTTCTGTGAAAGTTATCAGAGATATGGTGGCGATAAACTGTAGAAGATACCGAAATGCTTCTTCTTTGCAATGTCGTAGAAAATCAGCACTTTAGTAACGCACAAATTCTCAATTTATTTTCGTTTGTACAAAATCACAAGAACTCAAAAAAGACAAAATTACAACACAGAAAAAACTGAATTAACACACTTTAATCACAACAGAAGATTTACCAAAATGACTGATACTCATCTTGTGTTTTTCAACTTCTTGTAAAGGCTCATTTCATCCATCTTCTAAAGTTTATCGTACTTGAAGGTTATACCCACTTTCACTTCCAGCTAACCCAAAAATATTGTTAGCATATTACAAAAATACATGTTCTCCTCAACATTTTATCATTTTTTGATTATGAAAGAAGAGGGGTCGTACTACTGCTCTACATGTTAATCGTTTTTTGTTGTCCAGGAATTTCATAAGAATTGAAAATTGACTCCTTGATTTAGATCTCTATTTGTTGTAATCAAAGTACAGACAGCAAATATGAGACGATTTCGAAGAAACTTTGCACATTGTTTAGATTTGGACTTGTTTTCATGAAATACTGAAGTCTTTTCCGATTTCGGTACCTGCAGCTTCCATTTTGACGAAACTTCGCATAGAACCTTAAGAGTGATCAGTTACCAAGTCCATATTGCATATTATCGGCACCACTCATAGGTCCATTCCGATTTAAGGCCGCTCCAGGAGCTATAACTTATTTCTAATTGTGCTCAAATTACGAGCGACCAATTGCTATCTCTGGTGAAATTGGACTACGTTGGTCCATGTAGTAGAATAGTCCTTGTACCGAACTCACTCCGAGTCACATTTCAAAATTAATCTAGTTTAAATTTAACATACCGAACTATGAGATGTTAAGGTCCTGCCGCTCTATGAGGCAAAAGTTAAATCCCGACTTGCTTCATAGAAAATTAGATCTTTTTAAGATTTACCATAGGGCGTTATTTTTAATGAACCTGGCTGAGACTAGACAATATTTACCCAACTTCAAATAAAGCCCCCTACAAAAATCCTTTCCGCCATATATTATGTGCGATCAAAATTTATTTTAACATTTCTATGTTTCAGTATTTGACAAATTCAACCATCGAGAGGTACACAATTGGTTAACGCGTTATGATTATTGAAGCCTTTTACGAAAATGAGCTTTAAAATAAAAATTCATTTCGTGCACTTCGTGATTTTTTTTGATCAGCATAACCGACCAAATGTGTCCACAGTGGATTTGTTATTAAGCAGGATTTCCGCATTTAGGCAAATGACATTTAGGCATCTACAAAAAGTGACTGTTTATGTGACTGGCGGCGTTATCGGCCCTACTTCTTAAGGTCGGCCGGGCAGTTACCGTGAATGGTGTTCACTACTGACCGATATGTGGTTCCAGCAAGATGGAACTACTTGCCACACGTCTACGAAACAATGGCTCTTTTTTAAGTGAGAAATTCAATGGTCGCCGCACAGTGGAACAGGATCGATTTACATCGGCCAAAATTCTATAACTTTTGATTTGATAAATATTTTTGAGTTCTGTAAAAAAGGCAACTGTAGCCAAGTAGTCAAGAATTATTTTGAGCTATTGGCATATACTATCGGACTACAGGGTATATCTTAGAAATTATCTTGAAGTTGACTACTTTTCGTATTTTTGGGTTTATCTCAGAAATCATCTTAAAGCAAAAAAACTTTTTTTTTCAGTTTTTAGTTTTATTTTACTTATTGGCAAGTAATTGTTCATAAATTACGGCCATGTAATTTGACACCGTTGGACTTATTTCTTTGGCGTTATTTAAACTAAATAGTGTACGTCAATATGCCAAAAACTATTCGAGAGCTAATGGATGAGATAATTCCTCGCATTATGACATTAAACCGCGATTATGTCTCAGAGTAATTGAAAATATGGACCAAAGGTTAGAGGTCTGCCACCGAAGTCCAGGCGATCATTTAAACGATATTTTGTTTCTAACATAAAATTCTTCTGTTATGACAAAAAAAAAAGTTTAAGATAATTTTCTGAAAACTTTTTGTTTACAAAAAAAAAAAATTAGGAGAATTATTAACACCAAGCGTTTTAGTTGGACCACACTTAAATTCTAGGCTCAGTACTTCAGGGCTTTGATCGCTTTAGAAACTTATTATGCTTGCTTTACTTCTGCAATTAAGCAACTATGCTAAAAAGAATGTTTTAAAAACCATTGTTCACAAACCCCCTAAAATATGCTACAGTTTTTTTAAACTCCCCTTAAATTTAGTCCTCTTCTGGAGGACATGCATTGAGAATCATTCCCATTGTGTTTGGTTTTCCGCTACCCAATACTTGCACTGTACAATTCGCCTCCAAGTAAAATCTTAATGTTTATTATTAAAGTTGTGCGTCTAAAGTTTAGCATTTTCATTGAAGTTTTATGCAAATTTCCAATCATATTGTATAAAAAGTTACTCCATGAAGGTCGGCGCGTCTTCAAGGCTCGCCTAAGTTTAAACTTATAAGTATTTGGCATAAGCATATTTTGCATAGAAGAACTTGTACCATTCTCAGGCTAACAGATGAAGCAGTGGGGAGAAAAGCAAAAACTGTTACAATAAAGAAATTGACCTCTATTATGAGTCAGACCACGACAAAGGCAAAAGCCAACGTTTCGTATCTAAGTATGGAGAAACTTATGTTTCCAAAAGAAATCATGTAAAATTCTAGACACTTATGTGTTTTTTCAGTTTCGTCTTTGGCTAAACAAGAAGAGTACAAGAAAAAGTAGAAAAAAAACAGTAATAGTCATTAGGCCATTAGGTTTTTTGGTCAGCAAGCAAAGCATATCGCCCAACACATTTGACCAGTTACTATAGAGAGAATGGGAATAAGTAAAGTTATAGCCTTGTTAAAGTACACTTTGTTAGCAAGTTTGTATGTGTGTATGAGTATGTTTAGAGTCATTAAATAAAGTGAGGGGAGGGGGCCCTTTGGTATTTAGTTTCCCAAGACACATTAATTGCAAATGTGTGTCTATAAGCCCTCAGACGAACAGACACTTACACACCTTACATTAAGCAATTAGTTTATCTTTAAGATAATTTCATTTGTTGACATACTTTTTCGAATTGTGCCTTTTTCAGTTTATACAGCAGCAACAAAAGAACCGTCTGCTTTTTTAAAGATGTAGCAAAATAAAATCTAATGTTCATAATAAAAAGAAAACGTTTACAATAAAAAAAAATAATGTCGAGCAAATATTTACATTTCAAAATCCCCGCCAACAACAATTTGTAGAAGCTTGCATAAAGACAACCACACCAATTGATGTCAAGTTTAGCTGGTACGCGTTTTGTAATCGTGCCAAAAAAGGCCTACAAAAAAAAGTATTATTGTTTACACTTGTATCTCGGCCTATATATTTGGCTGGTTGCCAAAAAAAAACACAGAAAATAATTTTGATTGAAAAAACACATTCGCCAGAAAGAAAACCCAGAGGGAAATTTCGTATATATTAGAAAGTCGTACATTATAATGGGTGTTCCAAGTAGAGATACTTTTTTCAATAGCTTTTTTCATGATCAAGTGGGAGTCGTGTCATGCTGTCATGTTGTTTTTGTTTAGTATTGTTTGGCATTTCGCCATGGAAAGACTTACGCCTGAACCACGTTTACAAAACGTACAACTTTATTACGAAAATTCACGTTCTGTTTCGTGCACTTCGTTCAACTTAGGATCAACATAATCGACCTACTTACTGAGCGTACTATTCGTAACACCATCACCTATCTTGAAACACAGCATTATTTATTGGATAATATTCGACCGAATAGACCACGTCTAGCACGCAGTGAAGAAAATGTAGCGGCCGTAGCTGAAAGTGTACACCAAGACCGTGGAGAGTCAATTCGGCGCCGTTCGCAGCAACTCGGACTGACATATGGAACGGCTTGGTGCATTTTACTTCGAGATCTTAAATTGAAAGCGTACAAAATACAGCTTGTGCAAGAACTGAAGCCGCCCGACATTCCCAAGCGACATCGCTTCGCTCTATGGGCTCTTGAAACGTTCCAAGAAGATCCGACGATTTTGAGCCAAATTTTGTTCAGCGATAAGGCCCATTTCTGGCTCAATGGGTATGTAAACAAGCAATATTGCCGCATTTTGGACGAAGAGCAACTAGAAGAGGTTCAAGAGCTGTCACTTCATCCAGAAAAACTAACGGTTTGGTGTGGTTTGCCTGCCGGTGAAATTATCGGTCCATATTCCTTCAAAAATGATGCCAGTGAGAACGTAACCATCAGTGGCGACCGTTATCGTGCCATGATAACCGACTATTTGATGCCTGAAATTGAAGCTCGCGATCTCGGTAACATTTGGTTTCAATAAGACGGCGCCACTTCCACATATCGCATCAATCAATGGATTTATTGAGAGAACACTTCGGTGAGCAGATAATTTTACGTTTTGGGCCGGTCGATTGGCCACCAAGATCGTGTGATATCACACCGGTAGACTTTTTCCTGTGGGGATATGTAAAGTCTAAAGTTAAGGCGGACAAACCCGCTTCGATTCAGGCCTTGAAACTAAACATCACGTGTGTCATTCGCTGTTGCCGGTCTAAATGCTCGAACGAGTCATCGAATTGGACTCAACGGATGGACCATCTGAGACGTAGCCTGAGAAAGACTGGATTTAATATTTCTCTTTTACATAGTGAAGGAATTATTTCGTGAGGCTATATGAGCAACAGAACGTCCCAATTTCCTTAAGGATAGTTATCTCTTGGACATAAAACACTATGCATTATTGACATTTTTTGAAAAAAATTTAATAAAATAAATTTTCAACTTTTCAAAAAAAATTTGGCCCAATTTCACTCCATGCGTTATTTGGAAGGGTAATTTAGAAGGGTAGTTGACAATTATGTGAAACAAAGTATCGGCCAAATCTCGTCACGCCTTCGGTGGCAAACCCTTTTCCGAAGGCCCATATTTTCAATGACGATGAGACAATTGGCGCTTAAATATTGTTATGGTGCCAAATTATCTAAAAAAGAAGTCCAACGTTTTTAAAACACATAATCGCAGCCAATTAACACCGCCTTAACAATTTCGTCGACCAACAAATCACGAAATGCACGAAAGCCTTTTTGATTTAAATGCTCATTTTCTAAAATTTCTAAAATTTTCCACACTTATAAAATCAGTTGTTCAGCCATTAGTACCATCCAAAACTGTCTGCTCTCAAATCCTGCTTATTTATCTGCCTTCAATTCTGAGTGGCGTACAATTATCAATTAAGTAAGCGTCGTTTAATCAAACAAGTATACCGCTAATGCTAATTCATAATTATGGTAGAGCAAAAAAAACAAAAGCACCGTGGCATCCAAAACGTTTTACGAAGAGTGAGAAAAAATCCAATCAAATTTCACAATCAACTTGCATTGATTTGAAACGCGCACATGTACACCCCCGCGGGGAAATCTATTTAAATCGTTACATAATATTGTAGCAACTCTACCCTTCAGCTTCCTCTTCGCTGCTTTTACTCTTATTATGTGGAGGGAATATTTTCTGCAAATTAAAACATGATAATAATAAAAATCCATAAGATAATGAATGATAATTATGTTAAACAGCAGCCAACTGGCAGACAAGCCAAAAGGCAACACACCAAGCGATATCTTAGGCACAAATAGGCAACCCGGCGACGCGGATATACCTACAGCGAACAGAAACTCAACGAGTTATTAAGCGGTAGTTGTTAGAATGTTATGAGAGGAAAGACGTTCATCAGAGGGGAAATTTGAAATAACGATGTCCACCACACACACAATGTTAAGTGAATAATTACAAAATGCCCCCAAGGATATAGAAGCAGCAGTTCAATAGAAAAATTCCCTACAATCACTTGAAAACTAAAGACTTATAGGGAAATGTTATTTTGCTCCACATGGGGCGTATGATTAATATTAATATGAGGGATGTTTAGGAAAATTTTTAATATGTTTGACGTTTATCTAAATAAGTTTAAATTACATTCTTTAGCCAACACTTACAGCCTTTAGAACTTTAGAAATTGAAGTTAAGACAATGTTTTAAACCGCTACAAAATCGACAACACACGCTGGGGTGCCGTATAAAAGCTTGAGCGCTCAGCATCATTGCTCTTGTCTGATGTGATTACCCTAGCTTTAAAGTTCTTCTCTTATACAATATTTTAACTAAACCCGTTTCTTATTTTTCTTTCTTCTTTGTTGCAGGTCAAATTGGTGGATGTGGAAAAAGTTGAATGGTTAAATCGTCGCTCCTACAGCTCCATTGGTTTGCTATTGGGACGAGAGGGCAGAGTTTTATTGCGCTGTGATGAAGGCCTTGAAGAGTGGTTTGAACTGTTGGAGGTAAGTGAACACTCAAACTCAGACACGCCCCCATACATATTCGTCTTCATACATGTCGCAGCGTTTTATAGGAATCGTTTTTAAGTAAACTTAAGGCCGGGTATAGATTCTCTTGTTTCGATTCATCTTTGATTTTTTCTTTTGGTTCGCCTTTGGTTCACTTCCTTTCCACTCTGACTTGTGGGACAATGAACTTGTTAAATAAAGGCTTATAAAAGAAACAAAAACGACGAAGAAGGAAAAAAGAGTAGAAAATGGTGGCATCAGGAAAAAAACGCTGATGCTGTAATGAAAGTTGTGTGGTCTATTAAGAGATTTCTTTTCCTTATGTGAGAAAATTCAGCAAAATGCATGGGCAAAAATAACAAAGGAAAACAATCAAACTCCGTAAAGAAACGTTAGAAAATAATAAAATTAAACGTGGGAAGTGGTGGCAGACAAACAAATAAATCTTTTAAAATCGCATGCGGGTATCACGCTAAAGCAAAATTACGACATTTTCAAAAATCGAGGGTATTTTGAATTCAACCGTTAAAAAGGTACGGATATCAAAAGGTTTCAAACACACATTTCCAGAAAAGATACTTAATTACTACAAAAAAATAAAAAAGAGGTTTAAATGAGAACATGTAGATCCGATTTAACAAGTAAAGGCACATTTTAACTTAAAGAGATTATTATTTGTTTACTACATCACAAGAGAAGTGAGATCTTTCACGTTACAAATAGGCTGTTGTAACAGAAAGTGTAAGCGGTGATTTGTACCGGTTTTGAAAAACCGGTTACGCATAAAACTTTTGTTCTGTTTTTCTATTATAATACGAGGGTTGCTATATATATATATTACTTAGTGTTGCCTGGCGCCATCTGACATTTCCATTGGAAAGTTTGAATTTTTTTAGCATAAACGTACTCAGAACCTTTTAACCATCATTTGTGCTATTTACTTGAAAAAATCAATTTTGCAAAAAAATGGAATTACCTCGTGAACATTTTCGTGCGATCATTTTTTACAACTTTCAACGTGGATAATCACGACAAGAGTGCATCGATGAACTTAAAACTTTGTATGGCGATGAAGTACTATACTATAGCGCTGTAAAAAACTGGTTTAATGAATTCAATCGTGGTCGATTTTTGCTCAAAGACGAAGGTCGTCCAAAAACGGCCGTCGTGCCATAGAACATTGATGCCGTGCTTGAGCTGATAATGCAAGATCGTCATGTGACATACCGTGAGATAGAGGCATCTATGGGCATTTTTTCCACCAGCATACATTCGATATTGCATGAACACCTGGTCGTAAAAAAGGTTTGTTCTCGTTGGATCCAGCACAATTTGAGAAATTGTTTCAGTCTATCAGCATATATTTTTGCAAAATTTCAGCTACCTAGCTTCAATAGTGCGATCTGTAGTTTGTTTTTCAAAGACAGACACAAGATCATCGGCTAGATCATCTAAGAATTTTTGGCAAATCAGAATATGTGACAGTGCATAGAGAAAGGGACCTAAGGGTAAAAAATTAATTTTTATTTTTTTTTTTTTTGATGTGGACAACATCGAATGAGACCGATCCCATGCCCCAAAAGTGATCCCTCCCAGAGATATGCGCGTTTTATGAAAGTGAAGTCGACGATTCTAAGCGCAAATAGAAAGGGACCTAATCTTTAAAATGGCTCTCCTGAACAAAACTTTTCATCAACTTTTCATTTTTTTGATGTGGACAACATCTGAGCATCGAATGAGACCGATTCCATGCCCCAAAAGTGTTCCCTCCCAGAGATATGTGCGTTTTATGAAAGTGAAGTCGACGATTCTAAGCGCAAATAGAAAGGGACTTAATCTTTAAAATGGCTCTCCTGAACAAAGCTGGTTTTTAACCTAGGGCCCTTTCTATTTTGCGCGTCACATATGTCAAAACGAAATTTTATGATATGTAAGGTTTGGTTGGTTAAAAGGGTAGCCCGCCGGGAGAAAAATGTCATGAGGCCTTGTTGATACGTACAATGTGAAACCCTACTAAAAATAGAGAGAAAAGGGAGGAGTGAGATTGATATTTTATAGGGAAGAAAGAAAAAATAGTTGAAATTGGTTGCAATTGCAATGATTCGGTTGCCAAATAGGAACTTCAAATGTAATCACCAAATGTTTACAATCGTAATGGATATTCGGTTCGAAATACCACAGGATGCTAAATAAGATCATTGTACTGTATGCACAACTTATTGATCGGACTTACCAATGAAACGTGAAAAGGAATTTAGTTGGCACGACTGGTGGTTGTGGAAACCAATAGTTTTGCAAACATTTTATTGCTGCAATTATATAATGGTAATTTTTTAAAAATAAAATGATGAAAATAAAATGATTTTTTTTCGGTAAAAATCATTCAATCATTTTTTTCCTCGTCCTGTAAGTACTTAATTGTGTTAGCAAACAATTTTTGCCGCTGACTACAATTTTAATTCTTTTGCTAATTCAAAACTTCTCTTCGCATACCTGGTATGTTGCACCTATACTACAGCCTCAATGACTGAAAACAATTTAGTTCGAGCAACTCAAAACCAGTCTTACTTTTCTACAAAGTGTTAGAGGCACATAAGTTAGAAAGATCCATTCATCAAAGAATCCACAGTCTAGGCAGCCGAGTGTGTGTTCTTTGAGACCCGTACATGTGCATAGCAAATAGTCCACTTACCCCTCTTCTTTTATGTTCTGGCACCCATTCAAGAATCTTTACTTGGGATTTTAAGCAGTGTGCCGGGTTCTTTATGATAGTTTTCCGAATCTAGTCAGCTCCTTTATTATATT
This sequence comes from Hydrotaea diabolus, assembly GCA_963513945.1. NCBI lineage: Eukaryota > Metazoa > Arthropoda > Insecta > Diptera > Muscidae > Hydrotaea > Hydrotaea diabolus. The sequence continues at coordinate 13,867,746 of OY740717.1, read as the reverse complement.
TTGGTCTATTTCCGATCAGAGAGTCAGGAATATTCTGCAGCTCTGAATAGATCTTAGCATTGGTCCTGTTTACACGACCGCCATTTCGTCGATTGCGTTTATCTGTCCTACGAACGGAGTTTGTATGTTTGATATTGTTGGTGTGCTCACTGTTCACGACCCCATTCTTGCATATTCATTTTCCATTTCGATGTACCTGGCACCCGTGTCGGGGTAATGTATTGCAATTGATTCAATTTGTCTCATAGAACATTTTGATTTCACAGTCATACATCGTCTTTATGACTGTCATGCTGTCCAAAAGTTCGTTGGAGATATGCTTAATTCCGAAATCCTTTCTGCTGCTACATTGAATAGCTAAGCCCTAAAAACTTTCCACTTGTCCGGTAGCAGCCTAGATTCCTCACATCGACGGATTCTGAGGGATTTATATCCCGTACCTGACTTTATATCCAAGCATCCGTGGTGTTTTAATATTTCTGCGTCTTGTCTGTTACAATTTTTTTCAAAAAACGTATGATTATATTTTGTAGTAACCGTTTCTAGAGTAAACGGTTTCGTAAGAACCGAGTAATAAGTTACAAATGCGATTACGCAAAAGTCAGACTTAGCTGCTACAGATAATCTGCAGTAGATCGGTGTTACACATTTAATTCGAAATAAATGCTTATATCTACAATTTCATTCTATGGAAACCAAATTAAAATATCTTCTGTATCCTTCAATTCCAAAAATACAATTTTTTATAGTACGCCCAAATTGCGTGCGCTTTAGCTGTGGGTGCAAAAGTATTAATATCCTTTTCTACCCTTTTTTGTGCTTCTTTTTTTCAGGAATGTACCTTAATTTCCAAAGAACGTCGGTGTGCTTTGAAAATTGCCCAAAGTCCCCGATCTCGGGCCTCTTTGGCAGCACCCGTCTCACACGCCTCTTTGGAAACGCATCATTTTGGACTGGGTGGCAACTATTCGAGTGCCCTGGATGATTGGTTCATGACGAATGGCAGTTGCATGGGTGGTGCATACAATCCAAAACTTGTCACTAAGACAAATCCATTCGTATTCTCCGATTCCGTGCCCGATCTTAGTACTTCGAATAATGAAAATCACAATCACTTAAGTGGCACGTCCACCAATCATTCGACACCGCAAAAGATACCCTATTCGGCGGCCAGTGGTAACAATAGTCGTTACTCGAATGGTTACTCATCGCAGAATTCATCGTTTTCGAATTGCAACGGCTGGTATGGTTCTCCGAGGCGAATAGTCATCAACAGCAATTTCGGTAAGACGCACACAGTGGACGAAGAGGCTGACGATGGAGAAGTTGAGCTAAGACGTCCACGCATTTTTCGACATCTGAGCTCGGAAAATGGTAACGAATTGGAACGTGACTGGCTGTATCGCAAGCCGCGAGCACCCACAGATATGAGACATTCAGGTAAGATTTAAAGTAAACTATTTTTGGTAAAAATCTACTCGACCTCTCTAAGTAATATATAAATTTAAACTTATACAAATCGGTCGATTATTATTTAAAATACACTCCATATTTCTTCTTTTGTAGTTCAACCCATGTTGTCTACTCACAATAATACTTCAACCGGTAAAATAATCACTACCGACTTGGATTATTCCGCTTATGATAGTGGCCTGGACACACCACCTTCTACGAATCGCCGGTGCAGCTACCGCGAAGCACCCCATCAGCCCAACAGTCATCAGCCGGCCTCACCACGTGATTCCAACGAGACATCGGAGAGCTCTTCACGTGGCACCATGTTAAATTCGCCTGTCGGCAGTTTCCGGGCTAAGCAACTGCAACATATTAGCCACAAGAATCAATTGAATGCTTGTCATGACTCGCGCTACATTGTCCAAGAACGTATCTTAAAGATACGCAACGAAGAGGAGCGCTGTGCTTCCATCAAATTGGCCAATCGTGCAAACCACAACAGCGAGTTCTACGATTCTAATCAGAATCGCTACTACAAAAATGGCAATCAATCGCCGGTGAGACCGACCTGACACCACAACACACTTACGTCAAGATACAACGCTTACATTCATATCCACCGATAAGGGGCAATGGACATATCATTGCCACCATGAATGGCAATATGCCAAAAGGCGATATGCCTTGGCGGCCGTTATCAATAAAGCTCAGGATATGAAGTTTAAAGGTAGGTTGAGGGTGAAGAGGATTGTATTCGAGCTTTAGCACGTTTGAAGCATATTTGTCACCTTTTATTTTACTTTTTTATGTTTTTTTCCTTTTTCTGTATTCGTAAACAAAAAACCAAAATATTTCTCTCTCTTCTTTTTTCAGAAAACCAATCAGTTCAGTGGAAACCTTGGGGAGCCGATTCTGTTCCCGAAAACCAAATTGTTCAGTGGGTATCTCAGGATGCCAAAGTGAGTGCTTCCATGAAGAAAATAGCACACCATTTCAGCCATCCAAATATGTAACGGAAAGTGCTTTGCATTTTGTAGTTTTTGGCACCTTAAATGGACATGTTGTCCTAGTTTTTGTGGGGCAAACTCGGTCGGCTGGTTTTTCGACTGCGGCAGTGACAGCTCGGAGACCTCCGATGTAGCAACCATGCTGTGGGCATTATCCTAGGAACCTCGATTTTGATTGTATTGATCTTTTAAATGTGTACTCGTCGTCTTATCGCTAAATATAATTTTTTAAATTGGCCATAGTTTTGAATGAAGTATATAAAAAAATATAATTGATACAGCAAATAAAAAAAAAGAAATTAAATAAATTGAATTCGGAGATGATAAACAATACGATCTTATTAATTCGAAAGAAAGGATGATACAAGGGTTTTACCAGGTAAGGTTGGTTTTAACCTTTAACTACAGTGGTGGTGTTAAATTTTACCCTCTCTTATTTATTTTTTTTAATTTATTCTCTTCAGTTGAGCGCTATCAATTTTATTCTCTGTGTATCTTCTCATAATCTTGTTACTACACTGCGGTGCAAAATTATAGCCGCGGACCCTTTTTTGTGATATCTCACAGTATCATCGCAATTTGAAAAAATATCTTTATGTCATATGAGAGAGCACTAAGAACTAATACAAGAAGCTGCAAGAGAATAGTATTCTGTTTTCTCTTTTATGAGGCGTTAGAACAAGTAAATAGTTTTTGGACTGGTGCAAAATTATAGCCGCAGTACTAAAAACAAAACTACATCGATAACGGATTTGATTTTTCTGCTCTTTTCCTTTTCTTTTTCGATTCTTTCTTGTTTATTGTTATTTGGCAATTGCTTTTTAATTGTAATTTCGATATGGCACGTGGATCATATTTAGCAGAAATCGAAAAAGGCAAAATTATTGTTTTTCGGGACGAAGGATTAAGTTTTCGCGAAATTGCTCGAAGAATAAACCTATCAGATAAAGCAGTTCGCAATTTTTTAAAAAAACCTTTCGATTTAGTGCAAAAAAAATCAAATGCAGGAAGGAAAAGCAAGCTAACTGCACGAAGTAAACGCATGATTGTTAACTGTGCTAGCAACTCCACAAAAACTGCTAATCAAATAGCCCATGAGTGTGGAATAAATGTTTCCCGCTGGACTGTAAATCGGGTACTTAAGCAATCTACAGTTATTCGCCGCCAAAAACTCAAGAATGCACCACGGTTGCTACCTCGGCACAAAACCGCTCGTTTAATGTTTGCAAAAAATAATATGAGTACGGACTGGAATAAGGTAAGTCAAATTAAACATGTTTCAGTCAACACATTTTATAAAATTCTTTTTGCAGATCATTTTTTCTGATGAGAAAAAGTTTAACCTAGACGGTCCGGATGGTTATAATTCATATTGGAGAGACTTGCGTAAATCGCCACGGTATTTTTCTAAAAGGAATTTTGGTGGTGGATCACTGATGGTTTGGGGAGCATTCTGCGTCGATGGCATGCTTGAATTGGCTTTTCCAAGTACCAAAATGAATTCAGCAGAGTACACAACTCTTTTGCAGACGAATCTTTTACCGTTTTTTGAACGAAACATCGAAAGCAATATGATTTTTCAACAAGATAATGCTGCTGTTCATAAGAGTAATCAGACTTGCATGTGGTTACAGACGCATAACATACCCCAGTTAGAATGGCCAGCTTGTTCTCCAGATCAAAATCCCATGGAAAACATCTGGGGGATCATGGTACGCAAAATGTATGGTGGCAATAAGCAATACGACAAGATTGAGGAGCTCAAATCCGCGGTAATTGAAGCCTGGGATTCAGTCACAAATGAAGTTCGTTCCAAACTCATCAGCAGTATGCCACAAAGAATATTTGAGCTAATTTCCAACAAGGGAGGTCCTACCCACTATAAATGCAAAAAAAACAGATTTCATTCATTTAAAGTTTTATTTTTCTTAACTTTTTCTCAATTTATGGCAGTGCGGCTATAATTTTCACCATTAAAAATATAAATTTTTCATTATAACCTGAAATAAATATACTTGTTTTTTCTTTAAACCTATTAAATGTTTGTAGTATTTTATTGTCTTGAATTTCTAATCATTCGATTTTTACATCACTTCCACCAACAATGAAAACCAGTGCAAAAATTGGTGCGGCTATAATTGTGCACCGCAGTGTATTATTCAGTTGTGTTTTGGTCGTCGTTGTATCGTATAAGCGGATATTTATACGTGCTGGTGTAAAAATTAACACTCGCCCGGGCATACGTTTTTTTTTGAAATATTTTTACCCCCACATCAAACCTATCGTAAGTATTTAATGTAAAATAAAATACCACTCCTCAGGTTTAGCGTTAGTTTTTCATGGAATCATTTTGACCACTCCTACGGTTAATCGCAAATTATTTTTACAGACTATGTCAAATTCCAGGAAAATAAATGATTTAGAGATGGCCAGATTGCTGGAAGACGATGACGAAATCAGCGACGTTGATGACGAAATTGCAGATCCAGATTTTTCAGTTCAAGAAAGTGATGCAGATGATGAAATAAGCATAGAAGATAAGGCAGGCAGTCAATTTGATATTACCGATGAATATATTATTGACGAAATTTGCCAAAGTATTGCAGAAGAAAGTGGAGAAGACGCAATTTAGCCAATAACAAACTATTTTTATGGAAAAAATGGTTACAAGTGGTCGGCAAAAGAACCATCACGGTACATCAAAACTCCACTACATAACATCGTGCGCTGGCTAAAAGCTTTGCAGCAGAATCCCGAAAATTGAATTATTGGATATTGATCAAGATTTTTCGATAGAAATATAGAAAACATAATTCTTGATCATACAAATACAAAACTAAAAGCTAAATTCGATCGCTTTCAAAGAAGTGAAATGAGATATCTTGATCTTACAGAATTACGAGCTTTCTTTGTTATTCTTATTTATTCATCCGTTTTCAAATCTAACCACGAAGACACACGACATATTTTTGCAACTGATGGAACGGGCAGACAAATATTCAGATCGATAATGTCCGAGGAACGATTGCTATATATCATTACTTGCTTAAGATTTGATGACTCTACTGATAGAAAGCAACGTTTATTGCAGGATCCATTAGCTGCGGTTTCCGACCTATTCAACAAATTTATAGAAAACTGCCTAAACAATTATACGATTGGTACCCATGGTTGCATCGATGAAATGTTAGTGCTGTTCCGCGGTAGATGCAAGTTTAAAATGTATATGCCCGCAAAGTATGGTATCAAGATCATGGCGTTAACAGACGCTCGAACACAGTACCTTGCGAATGCTTATGTATATCATGGCAAAAAATCTGACGGAGATGGTCGAACGAAGAAAAAAAACTATCAATACCAACACAAGAAAACGATGATCAAAGTGGAAAACCCGCAATGATAGCAGACTACAATAACGCAAAAGGGGGAGTTGACGAACTTGACAAAAATGCTCTATATATTCATGTAGTCGACGTACACGACGCTGGCCACTTACAATTTTTTATAGATTAGTGCTCCAAATGCTTATGTAATATACCAATCTTGTGACGAGTTTGATGGTAAATCGAGAGCAGACTTTTTAAAAAATCTAGGCCGACAATTGGTTTTACCACACTTGCAAAGGCGAGAGCATAACCAACGACTACCTAAGTTACTTCGAGATAACATAAGCAGCATTTTTGGAGCAGACTCCGTAACTCCCCCTCCAGTAGAGCCGACCACAGTTGCCAGGAAGCTGTGCTACATCTGCCCTAGTAGGTTAAAGCGAAAGGCTACACATGTTTGTCTGCTTTGTTGCAAGCCTATGTGTATGAGATGCAGTAAACGCGTATGCGTGAATTGTGCAAGTAAGGCATTAGACAAGTAAAATTCCTAAAAATGAATTAATCTCAATTTTTTTTTTAAATATAATTTTTCTTTGTTTTCTTTTTTATTATTAATGTTATACATTTAGCTGTGAAAAAATGCCTTTTGTGTTTTTTATACGTTTTTTTAAAGTTATGTTTGTTCCTTTTTTGAGTTTTAAGAAAACTGAATATGAAAAAAAATCCTTGTTTTGTTTAACTAGAAGTTTGTTTTCTTTATTTTATTACTTTATTCATTTAAAAATGTGTCATCTAATTCCAACTAAAAGCAAATAAATCAAAATAATATTTTTTTTTTGGCAAAATTTTCTAAGAATTAAAAAGGGGTAAAATTTACCACCACCACAGCATATCCGCCAAAATATTTCACCTCAGTAGTTAAAGGTTAAGAAAAAAGTATCAATCCTTTTTTATGGACATGTTCCACTTGGCTCAAATTATCTATGACATCCCCAGTAAGGTAAGTTTATTTTCATAAAAATATCTTTCAAATATCAAATTGATTGTCGTATAATTAATTCTACACAGAGAGAAAAAAATAGTTGAAAATTGGTTGGAACTGCAATGATTCGGTCGCAAAGGAGGAATTTCGGTTGCAATAACCAAATGTTTATTATTGAAATGCTTATAACAGTTATTCGATTCGAAATACCGCACATACTAATGTAACGCAAAAAACGCAATTTTTACGTTATTATTAGATATGATAACTGCAACTTGATGATAACCAAAATTATATTAATATTATAATTTTTTAAAATAAAATAAAACAATTCGAATAAAATTGACTTAAGGCAGTAAAAATCACTATTCACTTTTTCCTCGTCATGAGCCTTCCCACGAGAAGTTTAAATACTTCATTTGTATAATCAACGGTTTTTTACCTATGACTAAAATTTCATTTTTTATACCCTCCACCATACAATGGAGGGTATATTCGTTTTGTCATTCTGTCTGTAACACCTCGAAATAATCATCGGAGACCCAACAAATTAAAGACGATCTAGCCATGTTGTCCGGCTGTCCGTCTGTTGAAAACAAGATAGAGCCTGCATGAAAACAGCTAGGGAGCTGGAATTTGCCACAAACACGTGTAGTTAACCTAGCATGGTTGGTATTGAAAATGGGCTATATAGCTCTACAGGAAGTTGGTGTTGGAGACCTTCAACCGACTCTACCTCATAAAAATTAGTTTTTTATTTGGAAATATCCGTTCAGTTTCTTGAGCAAAATCACTGAACAAATAATAATCTCTATATAGGCGCAATCATCTGTGTAAAAATAGTTTAGATTGGGCCACCACTTCTTGTACCTCCCATACAAATGGCCTTATGGGCCTTGAGATATAATATGACTATAATTCGCCACAAACTGGACCTATCGAAATGAAATTTTTTTCAACATTTCCATGCTGAATTCGGTTGAGATCGGAAAAGTCCTACTGGTACCTCCCACACTAACGGTCTCATGGGCCTTGAAAAATAATATGACAATAACTCACCACGCACTTGACCTATCGAGACGAAATTTTCGGCATAAAGATTAATATATAGAACAGACTATTGCGCTAAATTTGGCTAAGATCGGAAAGGCCCTACTGGTACCTCCCACACAAACGGTCTCATGGGCCTTGAAAAGTAATATGACAATAACTCACTATAAACTTTACCAATCGAGATGAAATTTCCTACATAAAGGTCTTTATATAAAATACACCTCTGCGCCAAATTCTGTTGAGATCGGAAAAGTCCTACTGGTACCTCCCACACAAACGGTCTCATGGGCTTTGAGTAATAATATGACGATAACTCACCACAAGCTTGACCTATCGAAAGGAAATTTTGCACATAAAGATTTCTATATAGAACACACTTCCGCACCAAATTTCGGCACAGCCAAACATAACATTTTTTACGTGTTTTTTGTTAAACAAGTGTGGCATATGGATTTTTAGATTCAAAAAATCTCTTCTGAAAGTTCGGATACTTATTATGTTGCTACAATTCCAAAAACTAACGCAGTCAATGATTATTATCGTGTTTTAGAATGTCAATGGACGTGTCAGTAAAAAAACTGCTAAAAAAAATACTTTTTATTATCAACACAAAGAACAGATTTGTCGACACAGCCGAATTTTTACCAACTGAATGTTGGTGGTTGCACGTGATACCCATGTACTCCATCGCTACAACCGACTGTTAATTGGGTACATGGCAATTTTTATCATTGGTTGAAGTAATAAAGTATCGGAAACCCTAACCAATTAGAATGAGTATTGGAACTGAATTTGTACATGTATTGTTTGATGTTATAGATAATTGGCTATAGGAACTTTTTGAATTGGGTAGTTATTACCACAAGCATTTTTTACTGGTTTTTTCACATTTTATGTATTCGGTTGTCTGACCGAAATAATTAATTTTCTTTTGTAATTTTTATATTTAACGATTTAAAAATGTTTATTCTGTCATTTGAAGTTATTTTTTTTAACTTGGTTTTTACTTTCAAATCTGATTTAGTTTGCATGAACAAGTAAAACGATTTTATACATCAAATTTGTAAAGTGGTTCAATCAACTTTATCAATTTTAGTTTTTGCAGTGTAAAAAAAATTAAAATAAAGCTGATTATGGTTAATTATTTAAGTGCTGTAAAGTGTAATTTTAAACCTAAAAATATTCGGCTACTTATGAGTAATGTGACACAAAATACTTCAAATGAATTCTTAAAGTCATGGATACTTGCGATAAAAAATATTTTCATTCATGCCAGTCAAATTTTGTTGGTTATTTTTAGGAAATGGGTAGACAAATATTTAATTTAATAAATAGCCCCCCTGTGTCGATTTCGGTTTCGATTCTGAACATACTCGTACCTAATTAATTAAATTTTATTAAAAAATGTTTAGCTTGTTTGTTTTATTGCGGTCTGTTGTTTCTACACATTGAACAGGGATTTTCAGTACTGTTTAAATTTTCATCATGGAAAGACTTACTCCGCAACAACGTCTCCTAATTGTGCAACTGTATAACGGAATGAGGCCCATTTCTGGCTCAACAGCAACGTCAATAAACAAAATTGCCATTTTTGGGCTAAAGAGCAACCAGAAGAGTTCCAAGAGGTGTCATTAAGTATACCCAGAGAAAACCACGGTCTGGTGCGGTTTATGGGCTGGTGGAATAATCGATTCATATTTTTTTCAAAAATGATGACAGTCGGAATTTTACCTGTCTCGCCTTGATATCGTGCTTTTTGCTTCCTGAAATTGAAGCCCGTAATTATGACAAAACTTACAGCTGCTCAAACAATGTATCTATTGAGAGGTAATTTGGAAGACTAGCAAATTTCTCGTTTTGGACCGGTGAGTTGGCCGCCCAGATCGTGTGATATCACACCTTTAGACTTTTTTCTTTTTTTTCTATGTAAAGTGCAAGGTCTATTATAAGCCAACATTACGCGTGTCATTAACACTATACCGGTCGAAATGCTCGAATGTTTCATTCAAAATTGGACACTCAAAATGGACACTAGGCATATAACTTTTTACAATTTTTGCAAATACGAAAAACGGCATACCATAGTCGAATAGAGCATAAAAAAGTATGAACTCCCATTATTTTTTTTTTGCGAAATTGCAAAAAAGTTTCCGCGCAAAACGAAATTACTTTTTTTATCAGAACTGCTGAAAAAAACAAAAAAATTGTTGTACAGTGTATGAAACCAGCTGTTAATTTAGTTATGAATGCAAGCGTTAGCACTAGAAAGGCCGCAAAAATATGTAAAGAGTTGTCTGAATCTGGTGTAGAGATATTGACGCCATCCCAACCTCGAATTTACAAAGCTTACACCAAAAATGCCGAACAAAAGAAAAAACTGTTGAAAAACACTCTTAAAAATGAAAACTGGTGCTTGCATTTTGACGGGGAAAAAATTGGAAAGAAGGAATATCAGGTCGTAGTACTGAAAAATGCTTCTAGGGAAGTAAAATTAGGTGTACTAGTTCTGAATGACGGAAAAGCGTCGACGATATTTCACGGAATAAAAGAATTATTATGTGATTTCGACTTGTTGGAATCAATTAAAATGATAATTTGCGATACAACCAGTGTGAATACTGGCAGACACCATGGTGTTGTCACTCGCCTACAAAATTTTTTGAAATCCTTTTCATTGCCCGCTCCACAGTATATTGGTTGTCAACATCATGTGCTAGATTTGATGTTAAAACATGTCATGGATGAGCTTTTAGAGGGAAAAACATCATCGCCCAATATTTCATACAATTTTATTCCAAATTTAATAGAAAATTACGATGATCTAAAAAAAGTGTATGAACAAAATAAAGAGTGTATTAAGGTTTAAAGCATTAAATGGCGAAATGACATGCAATACTTATATGAATTGGTCGAAGCTTTTAAATACTTCGAGAAAAATGAACGTATTCCCTACATAAAATTTAAAGCAATACCAGCACTCAGTAATGCCCGTTGGAATTCTAGAGCTATTTTGGCACTTTTAGCCTTTATACTTATTCCTGAATATCGTTTGCAATTATATCCTATTTGTAAGTTTGTGTGCGGTGCTTGGAGCGAAATCTGGTTTTCCGATCATACTTTCAACAAAAATAATTTCGCCACACTACAGAAATCATTGGCCGGCTTCACAAAAGCAAATGAATGTTTTCTCAGACATTGGGTAAATAAACCATCAGCTATTGAGGAAGTTCAGCGAAGTAACATCTGCGCAGAGCGTGCAATTAAAATTGTGCAAGACATTTTACCATTGTGTAAATCATCAGATACTTTAAACTTAAAACTTATTTCAAATAACAATTGACAAAAATTTAAAAATAAAAATATTAAAAAAATTAATAAATATTAAAAAAAAAATCTGACTTTTTTTAGAAATTCATTTTTGCGCGGAACGTTTTTGAACCGAAATCACATAAAAAAGTGATATTCATTACTTGTACAATATTTGCCACCACGTGGTGGTATGCCAAATTTTTCGTAAAAATTAGTTATATGCCTAATGGACACCCTGGGGCGTTTTTGTGGGCAACATTCAAAGAAATTATATTCAAGAAAAATGCCTTAAAATGTCCTTTCAAATTACCAATAAAGATTCCACACTTGATTTGAATTTTTATATTTTGTTTTTGTTCTGAAAAAATACCTCTAGATGAATCACCCTATATAATATAAAAAGATATGCCACCTTGCCCCAAAAACTGTCCACTAAGTTTTTTTTTGAATTATAATTATTATTTGGTAAGAAAAAAATGTACATAAAAAATATGTTAAATTAGCAGTTTTTTTTAACCCGTCATCCAAATTTAGTCATATTGTATAAATAACCCATTTGTATGGGGGTTATATCAAAAAATCGGCCTATATGGTCTAAATGTATATAATATTGGTTGTTTGTTTGTCCATCGTTAAATACTATAACAAATTTGATCGAAATCGGAACTAACATTTTTATTCTAGAGATGGGAGTAATCATTGCATTGAGGCTACATCAAAACGTGGACCGATCGTTATGAGCTGTGGCAAATTTCATCAAGAATGTATGCATTCTTGGGCTTCTGGAAAAACAGACATAAAATCGGATCAAAAAATATGTGGGAGGCAATCTGAACCGATTTTCTTCAATTTTATTAGTATCCATCCTTAGCCACAAAACTTATTTGTGTCAAGTTTCATCAAGATTAGAATAAAGCTACAAATATAAGATCGATTGAACAAGCTTTAGATAGACGTACGGTTGGACGGACGTAAAGACATTGTTTAATGGAATCAGCAGGTGATTATTCGTTAATCGGCTAACTTTAAGTGGGGCCAGCTCAAATATTTTCGGTAGTTACAAACAATTGCCATTTGAAACTAATTTATAATACCCTATTCCAATGAGTGGTGCAAGGTATATATAGTGCGAGTAGGAAGCTTTCGCAAGCTTCCTGTTTAGAAAATATTTTCGGAAAAAATTTCAAATGTATATTAGCTGGAGGACCACTTTACATATTCGGATTAGTATTTAATTTTGGTATTTATATTGCACGCTAGCTGCACTTCAATTTCATGCACACACCATAGAAAATGATGCATATTTTTAGGCCAAGAAATCAATTTCGTATTGCGTACGAGGGTCTCGTTTATATTCCGTAAGCTAAACGTAGAAATATGCAAATATGTAAGACAGCTACATGAAATATATATAATTACTTATACATTGTGTTAACGGAAAAAAGAAGAAACCATATCTTGTGCCTTCAAGAGCCACAGTCATAGCCATTGAAAAAGGGAAAAGCTCTTCAAGTGGCTAAACGTGACAAGAATACCTTCTCGCACACAAGTGAACGAGATAGACGACGTTTGTACTGTCACCAAATAGGCCAATGGGAAAGGATGCTGGTGTTGAAAACAGGAATTTGAAGAGAAATAATATTCCCCAAGTCTTAGTGTGAAAGATGAATGGATGCATTTTAATGCAACCAAGGATTGAGAAAATCAATCAATCAGAGTTATTCTTGTCTACCCTCTACCCTCATCGGGGTAAGGCGGAAGCATTACATAATACCAGCTACTTAAGGTATATTGAAAGGAGCATCAGGAATTATTAGAAAGTTGCATACTTTAAGGATGATACTTAAGTCCAATACACTGATATTGAGTACCTGGTAAATGTTCTATGGTAAAACAGGTTGTTATAGAAGAATTTGTAAAAGTCGGAATTTAATATTAGTAAACATTTCCTCTATAAAAGGTTTATCAGAAAGACGACACGTAAATGTTTCTACTGCAAGTGACTAAGACTAGAGAAGCCATCTTAAAGGTTTTTGGATATCATATCAAATTATATACTACTACACACAAGAACTGCATTTCAACTGTTAATTTGTCTGCAAACCGATTTTCGGTGGAACGGGAGACCCCAAGTAGTATCAGCCCAAAAATAAAAACTTAGGAAAAAGCTAAAGTCGAACACGCTCAACAGAGAAGTCAACTGATAAGAGGTTTTTTTTTTTTTTTTTTTTTTTTTTTAAAACCAACACTCAGGGGATGCCCCCTATACATGCGGTGCATTGCGTTGGCGAGTGGAAATTAATGGATCGGAGGGGGGGAAAGAGTGAGTAATGTTTGTTGACGCTTGCCTTGAACTTCTGGATGTCGCAATTAGTGGGAAATACATTTGCCGGAAGTCGATTCCACATACGGACTGTACGAGCGAAAAACGAATTTGATCTGTAGTGTATAGTGCGGTCAACTGGCCAATCGATAACAAACGGGTGTGAATTCCTAGAAAGTCGCGTATCCCTGCCGAACATCCTCACGTCAGGAATAAGGCGACGGATGTCTAATGAACACACACCATGAAAGTAACGATAGAACAGCGTCACGCAACCCACATTCCGACGATGCTCAAGGGAAACAATAGAGTTGGATACCCTACTGTCACCTATCAGCACCATCGCTCTCCGTTGAACACGGTCAAGTAGCTCCAAGGATGATTTTGGAGCACCTGCCCATATATGGGAGTTGTATTCCATCTTTGGCCTGATGTAAGTTGTATAGATATTGAAAAGATCAGAAGGAGTGAAATATTTCTTGCACCGCTTTAAAAAGCCTATGCACTTGAGTGCTTCTTTCGACACTTCGAATACATGTCTCGCCCAACGAGCGTCACATTGTATTTTCATGCCCAGAACATCGAGAGCTTCTGATTGTTCAATATCCGTACCATCGAGAGAAATTGACGATATTGTTGGGTCAGCGAATCGCTTGTGAGACAACAAGCAGCACTGTGTCTTACGTGCATTAAAATCTACTCTATTCACTCCACCCCATTCGGAAATGGCCAGTAGATCCCGGAATTCTATACGATCTAAAATTATTTAAAAAGTAGTTAATATTTTTTCGTTTTACCGAATTGTTCTGATTTATTTTAACCAATAATCCCTAACAACAACTAATCTTATAAAAATTCGGTTCCAATAATCATCCTAATAAGTTAGGGTTACCCATACTTTATCTCTTCAACCGATACAGTCATTTCCCACTGCGGAAAATCGCCATGTACCCAATAAAAATTAGCATGTAGCGATTAAATTTATACAAGGATTGTACATGCAACCTCCAACATGCTGTTGTCGAAAAATTCGTTTGTGGCAACAAATCTGTTCTCTATTTTAATAACAAGAACCATAAACAAAGATTAATGCAGTATTATTGATTAATTTGTGATGACATCTAGATCGAAAAAAAATTAAATGAATCCGTTTCTTATACCCTCAGAAAGTTTGTATATTTAGAGAACGAAAGTACAGCATCGATGGAAATATAATATGGAATATAGTTGGAAATCGGTTGGAATTGCAATGATTCGGTTGCAAAAGAGGAATTTTGGTTGCAGTCACCAAATGTTTATAATAGTAATGGATATTCGGTTCAAAATAGCTAAAGATGATAAATATGACCTGTACTCACAACTTATGGATCGGTTATACCAATGAAACGCGAAAAAGCTATTTAGTTGCCAAAACTGGCGGTTACGACAACCAATCGTTTTGCAAACAGAATGTTGCTGTAACTAATTATTAATTGTTTTTTGTTAAAAAATAAAATAATTCGATTAATACTGACTTTAGCCAAGTAACCAAATTTTTTTCCAGTAAAAATCACCCGTCATCTTTTCTACTTTTTGCTCGTCAGGATTCTCCCCTTGAGCACTTCAATTATCGGGAAACAGTTCTAAAGGTAGTGATTCTTTCGAAAGGACATTTTTTGGCCGCAACTACGCTTCAGGGTGTCTATTCTGGGGGTCCAATTTTGGATGACTTGTTCGAGCATTTCGACCGGTATGACTTCAAAGACAAGCGTTTTGTTTGCTTCCAAAACCTGAATAGTAGCTTGTCAGCATAGAATTTGGCCTTTGCGTAGCCCCAAAGAAAAATGTCGAAAGGTGTGATATCACTCGATCTAGGCGGCTAACTCACTGATCCAAAACGTGAAATTGGCTGTTCTTCGTAATGACTTCTCAAAAGATCCACTGCTTGAGCAGCTGTATGGCAAGTGGAACCGTCCTGTTAAATCCTAATGGCATCAAGATTACGTGCTTCCATTTCAGGAAGCAAAGAGTCCGATATCAAGGCGCGACAGCGAGCTGCATTCACGGTTACGTTCCTACCATCATCATTTTTGAAAAAATTTGGACCGATTATTCCACCATCCCATAAACCGCACCAAACCGTGGTTTTCTCTGTGTATAATGACACCTAGTAAGCCTCATATGGTTGCTCTTCTGCCAAAATGCGGAAATTATGTTAATTGACGTTGCCGTTGAGCAAAAAATGTGCCTCATCACTGAACAAAATTGTGGTCGAAAACAGTTTCTCATCGAACGCTCATATCGATTATACAGTTGCACAATTTTGAGACGTTTTTTGGTGTAATCTTTCCTTGGTAAAATGGCAAACAATACTGAAAAGACAAAAAAAATAAAGTTGAACACAACTCTCGTAAAATCTGTGAAAAATGGCTATTGAAAAGAATACCTCAGGATGGATCACCCTATACTTCAATTGTGTAAGCAAACAGTTTTTGCCACTGACTAAAATTTTTTTGGTTAATTAAAAATTCTCTTCTGAAGGTTCGGGTACTTGGTATGTTGCACCGATTCTACAGTTTCAATAATTGAAAATTGCAGAGCACAAACTAACATTCGGTTGTACTGGTGGAATACTCAAAGTGCATGTGACTTCTTTAATTTTTGTAAAAAAAATCGGTTGTTTCAGAGAATGTGTGAAGGAATTCAGTATAGACTTGGGAGATTCTATTTTGTCCATCCGAATCCGATAGAGGACACGGCAATTTGCTCAACGCTTAAGACACCATCGACTTTGTATCCGAATTTAAGACTAATATTGCCTGTCATGTCATATGTTTTTTTTATTAAACTAATAAGGAAGTTTAAGAGCGATTGTATTTAAAATTAGATAGGACCTCTACTGTGGAAGTTCTGTAAGTAGGCCCGATGAAATTGGACCATATAGGTATATGTTTTCTAAAAGTCTCTATATCCATGTTATTATGCAGCCCTCAAAAGTCGCTCTCAGTTGTTGTTCAGCTGCTCTAAAAGTTGCAAAGTAAATCTGATTGTGCTCAATATTATCGTAGTGCGCTATAAGATATTTTTAAAATCGAACATAATGTTCCTCCTTTGAAATAAGCAGCAAAGAAGTATGGCTATGGTGACAATATTTGATGAGCATCATTTACGAACATGTGTTAATGGCAGAGAACACATTATTGTTGCGTGACCATAAAGTAACCATATATTTTTTCTTCGTGTAAGCCCCCATAAAATTAAGATTTCTGATTTAAAGTCCTGTCCTTGCTCAGAATTCAGGCAATCTTTAGAGTAACAGAGTGATATAGGTTATCTCATAGACGGACTTATTCGATTTTAGCTATTTAATTTACTATTTATAAGATGAACATTTTATGTTAATTCCACCATACTTCATTTCTTTAGCAGTATACACATGTTCAGAAACCCACATTATTACGATGGAATTTAATTTGACCGCATTACGAACACATCTTGGACAAACGAAGATGAATACACAGATGCTTGGAAATATTATAACAGTTGTATAACAGTTTACACATGCGCCAAAAACCACAGCATTAAATTGACAATCAACCGATCAATTTATGCTTTACACGTAATGCTTCAGCGTAATAATGCCGCAAAGGAAATCTCTATTGAAATGGAGGCATTGAACTTGACCAAGAACATTCAAGAATTATAGATGCGACTGTTGTTGGCTACAGTTGAAACCGCAAAAGTTGTTCAACCACAATTTCGAGTAAAATTTAATTTTCAATATAAAATGACTTTGCTAAAAGAAAATTGACAATTTCTAAGATGATTAAACATCGCCTGAAATGATGCCAGAATAACAATACATAAAGCATACATTTGGGCGACTAAAGATAAGCAAAGTTCAGTGAATATTTATTGGTGTATACAAAAAATTAATTAGTGGCATACTTTTGGCCGAAAATAATTAGTGGAGTTTAGGAAATATTCCGGCATCTACAATCTAATAATTGATTTTTGAAATAACTGCAGTTGTTTGCTTAAATGCTTTTGTCTGACTTTAAAATGGTCTTCGGCAATATATCAAATTTATTGTTGGATAATAAAAAAAACTTTTTTCGAATGTGGTTTTTTTTAACTTTCTTGATTTTGTAATTTAAAGAGTCCAACGTAATTCTTCTTTTTTATCCTTATGAGTCTTACCTACGTATACTCCTTATATTGCTTTCATGTGAAATTATATTTTTATTCATCATCAATTGCTTTTATAATAAAATCCTATTTTTTTCCAGTTGCCCCCATCCATTAACAATAGCATTAAGAACATACGGGATCCTGATGAGCTTAGCTGGAGTTTTCCTATGGCTCCTGTTTATGCAGCCATATGTTGTTTTTCAAATTTAATACCTTTTTTACGTTATGTTTTGTATTTTTCCTCTGTTCGTTTCTTCCATTTAAAGTCACATTGAAGTTGTGCTGTCATGCATTAAAATTGCAATTTTCTTACATTGATGATGAAAAGGCATTGAGGAAAGTCTCTATCAGGCACTTGTCTTATACGTCTGGACAACAACAAGCCACCCAGTCGGATCAAATTTGAGGAAAACCCCAAATTGGAATTAGAAGCAAAGGATAAAGCGACATAAATGATGAAAAAAAGTGATGGTGTTGGAAGTAAACCAGGAAGCTATTAAAATTTAAAGAATAAAAGAGATTTTAATAAAAACGAATTACATCGGTTTTCTAATAGCCGGAAAATCCCATGGCCGAAAAGGCAAATAAGTCTAAAAGTTCGATATTTTTACTAATTTTTTTTAATTATTTGGAATGTGAAGTAGATGTGAGGAAAGTATGCAAACATTTTGAAACGGTGCTTATTCCAGTCCAGACCGCATCCCCGACCCTTAATGGCTTCTAATACCCTCCACCGAAGGTTGGATGCAACTTAATATTGAATTTGTCATTGCGTTTGTTACAGCATGAAATATTGATCGAGGACCCATTAAAGTATATATGTTCTTAGTTGTAATAAAATTCAAACTAGCCTTGTTTGCACGTCCGTCTATTCAAAGCACGATAGCTGTCAAACAAATCAACCTAGGATCTTGAAATATTTCGAGATGATGGCTTATGGCTATAAGCTGTTTGGGATTGTAAATGGGCCAAATAGGCCCAGGGACAAACCATTTTAATTTAAGGGACTAAAAATAGCTCTGTTAAAAGTACACTTTTCTGAGTATATGCTTTGCATATAAAAATTGTTTTAATTCGGGCAATGGTTAAAATATATGGTGATCCATCTAGAGGTATTTATCAGAAAAAAAGTATAAATATTCAAATCAAGTGCGGAATCTTTATTGGTAATTTTAAAGGACATTTTATGGCATTGATTTTTTGAATATAATTTCCTTTAAATGTTGGCCGCAACTACGCCTCTGGATTTCCACTCTGAGGGACTAACTTTAGATGACTCGTTTGAGCATTTCGACCGGTATGGCTTTAATGATACACGTAATGTTGGCTTCCAAAACCTGAATCGTAGCTAATTTGTCAGCATATTCCTTGGACTTTATGTAACCCCAAAGAAAATGTCTAAAGGTGTGATATCACTCGATCTACCAACCATCTGCCAACTCACCTATCCAATACGTGAAATTGACTGCTTTTTGAAAAGACCTCTCAATAGTTCCATTGTTTGATCAGCTGTATGGCAAGTGGCACCATCCAGTTGAAATCAAGTGTCGTCAAGATTACGGGCTTCAATTTCAGGTAGAATAAAGATCGATATCATGGCACGATAGCGAGCACCATTCACGTTCCGGCCACATCCTTTTTGAAATGTACACCGATGATTCCACCAGCTTATAAACCGCCCCAAACCGTGGTTTTCTCTGGGTATAAGCACAATTGAACCGCTTCTTGTTGCTCTTCAGCCCAAATGCGGCAATTTTGTTTATTGACTTTGCCGTTGAGCCAAAAATGGCTCAACGAAAACAGTTGAAAACAGCGGATCTTGCCGTTTCTCACCGAACGCTTATTTCCATAAATCAGTTGCCAACATTTGAAGCTAATTATTTTTTAAAAATAAATGCCATAAAATGTCCTTTCAAATTACCAATACAGATTCCACACTTGATTTGAATTTTTATATTTTTTGATGTTCTGGAAAAATAACTCTAAATGGATCACCCTATATAAAGTGTTAGTTAAATATCTTTAAAATGGGGATAGTTGCTGGACTGTTTTGCATATGTGGCCCAATAACGAACCGCACAGTCAAAATGGGCTAAAAAAAGTCAATATGGGCATGTAAGTACTGAACTTAAAACAAATTTAGCTACAAACTCAAATATAAAGTAATTTTGACGTCTTGACTGAGATTATAAACAGACACATGGACCAAAAGAGCTACGAACGAACCATTTTTGCGTTTTTATAGCTTAGTGACGATGGAGGGCATATAAGGTTCAGCCTGGACGAACTTAACGACATTTTATGTTGTTCACCTTTTAATTATACTGCGGTTTGGATATTAGAATGGTCTATATAATTGCTTTCCAAAACTCTTAGAAAGAAATGCCCTAGATCGACCAAACTTTCGTGCTGGTTTTGGGTTAGTGCCATATATTCCAAGTCTCGACGATTTTTCGCTTTATTAAGGGCCATGTGGTAGCTATTGCCACCTAAAAAATGCAGTTAAAGAAGTAAACTATTTTCTTCATAATAGGATAGAATGTTCATTATTACGTTTGTAACATCCCAGCAAACCAAACGTTCAGAATTCGGTCAGAATTATGAACGACAATCGGCAAAATGTTCCGATTTCTTACCGAATTCGTAACGAAATACATATGAGAGGGTTGACAAAAATTCTGAACTACTTCTCTGAAAAAAAAATCCTCAGACAAATCGAACAGAATTCTTAACGATTTCGGTAAGAATTCTCGACAGAGTTCAGACATTGTTCATAATTGTCTGGTTTCAGACATTATCGGCAAATTTGATATACTGGGATCTCAAAATAATCGTACATACATGCTTGTTGGGGCTTCAAGCAGACCCAGTTGGTCCTGAGCTAGTCCTGCTGTTTAGTGCTAGGTCCAAAGCCTTTCTGTCATTTCTGGCTGACTTTACAGTACAATGGGGGAATTCTTTTACATGCTCCCTTAACGGATGGAGTGTATACTAAATATAATATTCCGTTTGCAATACCTCGAAATATTGATCGGAGACCCTTTAGTGAAATAAATATACTTACTCTTCGATGGTAATTTGGGTGGGATCCACAAGTCTACTTTGATAACAGACTGGATGAAGAATAAAATAGGTGGTGTATAGCATAGGACGAAGTATTCGCGACGAGTTAACGGTATCACGGAGGGATCCACAAGTCTAATTTGATAACAGACTGGATGAAGGATAAAATAGGTCGTGTATAGCATAGGACGAAGTATTCGCGACGAGTAAACGGTATCACGGAGGGACCTACTCTTGCACCCATGTGAGCTTTGCATTTGCGCAGCCAATTAAGGCTAACCAATCCCTTTAAATAGACACTTAACATAAATGTTTCTGATTTGGTCGTGGCTAAATCGTCTTAAAATTTTACGACATTTAATAATTTTGAAATTTTGAGTTGTCACAAACGGATTTTGGTATACAGTTCATGGAGTGTAAACAAATTCGTATTAATCAACAAAATTTTCGTCCGTTTACCCACTTAGAATTTAGGATTTTATGTGTCCCTTTATTTATTGACTCCCCCAGTGATTATGCCATGCCGGTGGATTAAAAAAAGGTCCAACCAGCCTAAAGAAGAAAAGAAGTAACTTCTTATTAGTTTTTTTCAATACTCATAAATATTATGATTTTATAATATTTAGGATCCATTATAACACCGTAAAACCTAGAAGTAGTTGCTTGCGATATTTAAATTTTGCAAAACGAATTTTGCAAAATTTTAACTAGCCGAAACTAGTGTAGCAATGACACTAGCCCAGCCCGACTAGGTGCGAAATAAATTATTTTAACAAACATTTAACACAGCTGTTGCTCTGAATTTACAATAAAAAAACACCCACATAAGCGATACCAGAACAAATATTGAAAAGACAGACACATTCATTTACATACTCCAGTCCACACACATACATACAAATAAATACGATATCCTTTCACATACATATATAAGTACAGTCTACTTCTAATGACTTTAATATTAAGAATGTTCTAGCAAATAAGACGTTTATAATGATGACGACAGCCTTGCTTAAAGGCAAATAACAATTTTACAACAAAGAAAATTGACTCTGACAAACACACGCACCGCGAACACGGCCTTGTTCCCTTAAGTTATCCAGGCGATTTTTACAACACATCGACAGAGTGAGAGGTGGGAATGTTTGGCGCCAACTAACTTAAGGAGGACTTGAAACACCTACAGTGTTAACATTCAAATGATTTCTTGAGCATTACGAACATTTTCCAAATTAAAACTCCAGCATAAAAACAAAATAATAGACAGGCTGAAAAAAAATGTTTTTTTCAATTGTCCTATTTATTAAAATTTTGCAAAAGCTCTCCACGTCAGGCGATACAATAATTTAACGACAAATAATTGTGCAGTTGTTTAATTAAATAATTGAATTAAATGATCATTAAAAGATTATTCAACAAGAAGGAATACAAGTGCGTAAGTCAGTAAGTAATTAAGATAGTACTTAAGTAAGTATCTAAGTTAGTAGGTTAGTAACTATTAGTCTGGGCCTGCATAATTACTTATTATAACCGAAGTCTAGGACGTGCTTCCTCGAGTTTCCACAAGCAGAAAAAATATGGTTACTAAATGGTTACAATAAAAGTATGTTCGTCGAAACCATAGTACTATTACTCCCAAATTTTAAAAATGAAAATATAATAATATGGAGATAATATATGAAATATAATAAATAATATGGTAAGTGCGACAAGAGTACTGTTTTTTTGATTATATGTTAACTAAAATATGACAGCGGTAACCATACTGCATGATTGTAATTTTTCTTAATTTGAATATGTTTTTAAGAACAATGCCATTGTACATTTACACGCAGAAAAAAATTATGATTGTGGCACAACAATATTATGATCCTCACAACAATAGTATGATTTACAAACAACCATACTATGATCCTCAGAACCATAGTATGATTCACACTCAACTATGATTCTCACAACCATAGTATGATTCACACTCAACCATACTATGATCCCCACAACCATATTATGATCCTCACAATAATAGTATGTTTGACATACAACCATAGTATGGGTCACAAGCAACCATAGTATGATCCCACTCAACCATAATATGGCCCTCAAAATTATTTATTAGGATTGGTTTATGTTGTTAACAATAGAGATTTTTAACAAGTAAATAAATTAAAATTAGATTAAATTTAAAATAATAGGAGTGTTTATTAAACAGTCGAGGAAATCCATTTAAAAAAATAACGTTGTTGTAAAACCCATATTCAAATTAAGAAACATTACAATCATACAATATGATTGCTGTTATCTTATTATTGTTAACATAAAACCAAAAAACAATTCTTTTGTGGCACCAGCCATATTTATATTGTTGCTGCAACCATAGTTTCATTTTTAAATTTGGCAATAATACTATTGTTACATTTCAACAATATTATTATAGTCGCAATCATACTATTGTCAACATGAAATTCAAAAAACAATACTATGGTTGCGACTAACATACTATTATTACAGAGAACATATTATTGTTGCCGCGACCATATAGTAACCATATTTTTTTCTTTGCGTGTACAATTACTATTGTTCCTGTAAATTGAAGTTTTTTAAACAAAAAAAATATTTATAAAAACGCTTACGTTTTCTGAATGTGTTTTTGATTCTGTTATATAAATCGTCTATAATTTTGAATTTATTATATTGTAATATAATTTACTTAATAAACATCTGCACTCGTATTGTTGACAACATAACCTAATATTAATTAAAAAATTGTTGGGATCATTATTCTATGCTTGTAAGGATCATAACATGGTTGCTTTTAAATTTTACTATGGTTGTGAGAGTCATTGATTGTATGTGAAATATACTATGGTTGTGAGGAACATAATATGGTAGTGGGAATCATAGCATGGTTAGGTGTGTGTCATACTGTGGTTGTGGGTTGTGTGTGTGAACCATACTATAGTTGTGAGGATCATAATATGGTTGTGGGGATGATTGTATGGTTGTGTGCGAATCATATTTTTGTTGTAAAGATCCTAATTTAGTTGATACGCAAACATATACCCAAAAATATGATGACCTTCGAATGTATTATTTTTTCTTCGTGCAGTACAAACAATTTTTCAATACTCCTCCACTTGGTATCTCCACCGGAGGCTCGGTCACTCATGATTGCGCTTTCCGTGGTAGTAATTTGCTAACGCCTTCTGAGCTGAAGCGTTAGTTTCTATTCGACCGACATTGGTATTCCAGCGCAATCCTTGTATTTGACAAGCTTAGCTACATTCATGTCGAGATAGTAATCATGCAGCTCACGGATCGTCCAAAAAATGTACTACGAATGAGTTTTCTCTTAAAAATTCACAATACAACTTCATCTGATTCGGAGCCATAAAGAAGCGGGTAGTATCAGCGTATTGAAAAGAGTATTCTTCGTCTCTTGACAGGGGACTCCGTTTCATAGCTCCCTAAGATGCATCTATTTTTTATAGCGTTTTGTTTCATTTTATTGCTGGTATCGTTATTCTGGTGGATTCTTGGTACACAAATTCCTCTACAACCACGCCGTTGAACTGCCGCCCGCAGCGAAGACTGCTTTTTTTGGTCACCAACATAATATGACGTTAATAAAATTTTAAAAAAAAGTTATGCTTAGTTCAATATAAGTCTTGAGTCCATGTTTCTAGTGAACAGTTCGTTCATTGAACACCAAAGATTATTCTACAAGCAGACTTAAAAAGTTTTAGCTTCATATAGTTCTGTCCTCCCAACAATGACCGTGTTCGATTGGAGACTCGCTTAGGAGGTCGCTAACGCTATAACTTCCAAACATTGTACAAAAATATAAGGTCATTAATGTTACAGAAACAAAAAATAATCTGCGTTAAGGCCAGTTGGATTGAAATTGCATTTCAAATTTTTGGGAGGAGAATTATTCATGAATTGCCTATAACCCTATAAGCGAGTAAAAACTCGCTTATAGTATTTGTTGAATACATTTTTTTCTACAAAATAAATATATTTCAATCAAACCGCTTATATTGCATAAAGCCAATCTGTTCTTGTACACAAAGAAACTTTAAAAACTCTAGTAAAGTTTTGAAGTTATCGCCTTAGTAAAAAAATGTTCGTTTAGTAAGCAAGTACCGATCTAACACGACTAATATTGCTTTTATAAATACGAGTATTCCTTACTTGGACATAATATGTATGAACATCTTTTCCTTAACATTTCAGGAACAAATGAGGAATTCTCCCCAAAACAGCTAACGTAGACACTTTTGTAAAAATCATTTGACCCACTTTTGTGTAAGAACTTTATTCAGAAACAAAAAACCTAACTTGTTTCTTATTATTATCGAAAGTTTTTCAAAGATAAACCGATACATGGAATATTACTCATCCGATTCATTGCTGGCCATTAAATCAACCTCCTACTTAAAGTGAGAACTTGGCCTTCAGTATCGTGGCCAAGAGATGGAGTTCCGTCTATCTTTCACATTGGCCATTGCGGGGCAACAGAAAGAGAAGAAATAAAAATAGAAAATATAACGAGAGCTAATCTTGTTCTCTGCTGTACATATAACAATAACAACTTAATTATGATTGTAATCGCACATAAACGTACGCACACACACACATGCAACATAATTTAGTAATAAACACTAGAAACTAAGTCACAAAGAGAGAAACACCGACATACGCACATATTTGTATGCTCAGACGATTCCTGGGCGAAATTGGCAAGGCCTTTTCATAAGAAGATCCAATACACATTTGTTAATGACTTTTAAAATTTGGCATCTTGGAAGGTCTTCTTTGAAAATAAAAAATGATCCCACGCACGTGCTTCGCATCTCTATTAATGCCATTTAGAACACCATGTAACAAATCATCTACTCATTCATTGGAAAAGACTGGAAAAGGGGCTTCATATTTTCAATAGAAATCCACTGAACATTACCACCTTCCTTCTTGTGAAGTTAGGTGGGAATGTGCCTTGAGAGTGAAGGCAGTACGAGAGGCGCTCGCCACAGCGATGGATAGTGGAGATAAATAAGCCATTTGACGTTGACACACAATTTTGTTCCACCCATACGTAGCATATGTGCCATACATAGCATATCGGAGTAGCAACCAGAAATTCGTAGGTTCGAACTCCAGTAGAAACAAATCCAAAAAAAAACTGAAAATTAAGAATTTATAACACTAGTCAACAGTCAAAATGTACTCGGGATGCGATAATTTTTTCTGTGTAGATAACCTTGACATGAGCTCGAAAAACGCAATAAAAAATTTTTTTTTCGTTTGGTTTTTGTTTTATTTTTTTTTTTAAATTTTAAAATTTTTTTTTTGGTTAATTTGTTTCGTCCGGCATAACTCGGGAACCACTAGCCCGATTTAATTGAATTAAATTTTAAAAAATTTAAAATTACAATTCCCTTAATCTGTTCATATATTGTTTTCCTATACAAGCAACAGTTTCCAAGTTAAAAATGAATATATAAAGGAAAAAACTTATTTTTTGCCTAAAGATTTAAATTTTTTTTTTAAAAAATCCATAAAAAATCCAAAATGAAAAAAAATGTCAAATCTTATTACTTTTACGTAAAGTCACATAACCTATGAGCAAAATGAGACAAAGATCATGAAAATCGATGCACGCGTTTCGCTTTTATTTGCAATTGAGTAAAGGTATGAATTTCAAAAATTTGCTCGACATATGCACAACTTTGTCTATGGTGAGGTTTTTTCCTTTTTATTACAAAAAAAAATAAAATTTGTTGGGTGACAAAAATATATGTTGGGTGACAAATTTTTGAAATTCATACCTTTACTCAATTGCGAATAAAAGCGAAAAAAAAATAAAACAAAAACCAAACGAAAAAAAAAATTTTTATTGCGTTTTTCGAGCTCATGTCAAGGTTATCTACACAGAAAAAATTATCGCATCCGGAGTACATGAAATTTTTTTCATTTTGTTGAGTAGTGTAATTAGTTAATTAATTTTTTATATATTTTTATATGTTCTCTGAAAGACCATTTTGTAGAGGTCTTTTGGAAGGCCATCCAATAGAACTAAGCGTGGGATTCCTGCGAGCATCCTAAGAAGTGCTCCTAGAAAGCCTTGCTGGGCCTTTCCTTTGTCCGCTGGTATGACCAACACTAACATTATCTAAGCCATATTGGAGAATGTATCAACAGCAATACAAACAACTTGTGGACTATATCACCATTTCCAAATGCCAACGTAATATTTACAATTTCGAGGCTTTCGAGGACCTTTTAGCACGGAAAGGATGAAGAAATTTGATGTTGCATAATTCAGCGAACCACATAAAATGGTAAACGCATAACAGACAGATAGCATAAATCTGCTATATAGTTATTTATGGCAACCAGTTTTACCACGTTTGTTAGGGTCAATCTGAAAGAAGTTATTTTTTTTCAGTTGTTATGACCAACCAAGCTGGACACATACGGAGTTTCAAAATATGTTTGACGAGCTCGTAACTGCTGTTAATAGAGACCACCGTAGGTCATATTGCGCGGCTTTATCACATAAGCTAACGTAAGTAATCCTTGAAACATACATTCAAAAATCCCACAACTTTTCATTAAGGAACAAGGAGCAACTTCTCTCCCATCAGTGACAAGTGCAAGGTGTTATTTTTATACTCACTGACATTACCGCCGGCTCCGAATGTCCAATGTATACTATAGGGTGATCCATCTAGAGGTATTTTTTCAGAACAAAAATAAAATATAAAAATTCAAACCAAGTGTAGAATCTTTATTGTTAATTTGAAAGGACTTTTTATGGCATTTATTTTCTGAATATAATTTCCTTCAAATATTGGCCGCAACTACGCCTCAGGGTTTCCATTCTGAGTGTCCAATTTTGGATGACTCGTTCGAGCATTTCGACCGGTATGGCTTTAATGACACACGTAATGTTGGCTTCCAAAACCTGAAGCTGGTTAGTCAGCATAGACTTCGGACTTTTCGTAACCCCAAATAAAATGTCTAAAGGTGTGATACCAGTCGATCTAGGCGGCAAACTCACCTGTCCAAAACGTGAAATGACCTCTCAATAGATACATTGTTTGAGCAGCTGTATGTCAAGTGGCACCGTCCTGTTGAAACCAAGTGTCGTCAAGATTACGGGCTTCAATTTCAGGTAGCAATAAGTCCGATATCATGGCGCGATAGCGAGTACCATTCACGGTAACGTGTCGACCTTCATTATTTTTGGAAAAATATGGGTCAGCCTAAAATCGCACCAAACCTGGGTATATTGGCACCACTTGAACCTCTTCTTGTTGCTCGTCAGCCCAAATGTGGCAATTTTGTTTATTGATTTTGAACAAAATTTTGGTCGAAAACAGCGGATCTTTCTGTTTCTCACCGAACACTCATTTTCATAATACAGTTGCCAACATTTATTATTTCAAAAAATAAATGCCATGAAATGTCCTTTCAAATTACCAATGAAGATTTCACACTTGATTTGAATTTTTATATTTCTTTGTTCTGAAAAAATACTCCTAGATGGATCACTCTATATATAGAGAAAGGGACCTAAGGGTAAAAAAGATCAATTTTCACTTTTTTTTTGTTTTTGATGTGGACAACATCTAAGCATCGAATGAGACCTCTTTAAAATGGCTCTCCTGAACAAAACTGGTTTTTACCCTTAGGTCCCTTTCTATTTTGCGCGTCACATATAGAGAAGCTTTAACATGACTTAAAGATAAATATCTTACCCGTAAAGAAACTGGCATTAAAGAGGTGGAAAAGCCGCTACTAAAAATGTTTAAATGTTCTTAGGAAAATCTCTATTACATATGTAAGATATGAATTTTGATAAAAGTTTCAATCATAAACTTTATTTTGCATCTTTTTTCGTTGACCAATGAAATGCATAATAATCAAATTTGTTGGGAATTGCTCAACCAAATATTAAAAGATAATTTTTCACTATAAAAATAGTTCAATGATTTTGCCTGAGTCATATAATACGGACATAAGTATTTCTCCATAAGTTTATAGAACATAAAGATCTTTTTAAAAGAAGAAGTAAGTTGAAAATTTTTGACTTTTCTGGAAATATTTTATTGATCTTTATCGTGATAAGAGACAAATACTTGAAACGTATAAAATAATTCTGAAAAGTGTGTTTAGAGGATAATGGCGATATAAATAGATGAAGAAATGCTAATTATGTACATTTACAGAACTTTTTATATTTTTTGATTTTAGGGAATTATCTAGGAGCAATTCACAATTTTGATTTAAAATGTTTAAATATCTAAAAGAGTGCATCAGGACGCACAGTGCTCAGGAGCCATTACCAATTGTAACAATAAATATTTAAACGGTCGTCGAGAGGCCGAAATGTTCTGAAACGTGTTTTCTGCTAATTTCTAAATTTAAACCGCCACCGACTGTTTAGTAATTAAGCCGCCGCCGACCGCGATTCCAAATCGGCTTCGTTTTTCGGTTTCTACCCTTATTTGGACCAGTGCTTATTTGTGAAAGCGCATGTACGCTTAAATTTAAACTTGCTGACAGCGGCCGTTTTTCAATACTCGAATTGAAGTGACCTTAAGACGGCAAAGATAATACATTTTGAAGAGCAGGTGCAGGCTCAATCATTGACATAACCGTTGCCAGCTCGGCCTTATGAAGAGCTTTCAAGTGGTGGATCATCGACTATTCCGACCATCAGGTAGTAGATTCTTCATCACACAAACAAAACAAATGGACATATCTAAAGCTCTTATTATTTGATCCGCGGATTGCGTTCTTATATGGCCTAGGTAGTACTAAACGATAGGGTTCTTGCCAGGACAGGACCATCGAGGCCTACAATTCATATTTCATATTCCGATTTTCCATTTTTTAATAATGATAGGTGTCGATTTTTGATTCTCTAGGCTCTGACCCAAAATTTAGACAAATCTTGAAAGTTTTTGCATATTAAAACTTGTTAGGAAATTTGTTTATTTCGTTAAGCCTATGGATTTAAAATATATCAATTTCTAAGTACTCCTATGAAAAACTACATTAATACATGGCGTGTTGGAGTTTTAAACAGTTACCGTAAGGCCAAACTTCCTAAAATTGCAATAGAAAATTTCGATAAACTTGGAAAAATTTCACAAGAGAAAATATTTTTGTTTCGCTGGGAAATGGTGCGAAAATTCCCAAAATAAATACCATACAAACACTAAAGTTACAGAAAAGTGAAACATTACTAAATACCGATACATACTCACACACACACACTTATTTTAACTATTTTGTGCAAGGACACGTCGATGTGTGTATGTGGACACTACCAAATAACACTACACTAACGCTCACACCCACTTCCGTTTATATCCTTCCAATAATAGAACCTATAAGGACTGCCATCTTCCCTTTCCACAATTTATGTTGAAACATTCGAAAAATAGAAAAAGAAAGGAAAAAGTTAAGGATAAAAACACTAAACAACAAAATCGCCAAATATGAAAAGAAAATCAAAAAAGTTTAGTGAAATTTCATACAAGATTTAATAAAAAAATAAGGCCTTACACAAGAAAGTATTTATGATATGTCCTGTTCAAATGACCCTCTGTGAAGGCGAGCCCACAACGTACTCGTACAAGAAAATTGCATACTTTTAAAGTTTTTCTTCTCCATAAAACATAAAAATAACATAAAAATGTTCTTTGTGACAACAATTGCTTTCTATACATGCCACATACTCTTATAAAGTTGAGAAAAAAGACAATATATGTTGCCTTGATGAAAAATTTGCCATCACAGCAATGAATTGGTAGGCTGATTCCTTCAAAAAATGCATCAAAAAACTTAGAGTAAAAAAAACAAATATAGAAGAAATTCAATCTTTTTCTTTTATATTTTTACCAAAATATGATGTTCTTAGTAAAGTGGAGCAATGAGTAAGGAAAATGTGTAGGTGGTTCCTTAAACGCACCTTGGTCGAAGATACGATAAAATGGGGCAGATGGATAAATGATATCTGTTTGTCTGTCCATCTGTTGTTGGAGTAATATTATAGATTGCAAATACGTACAAATTTTTCGAGTGACCCGTAATCAACTTTGGGAAAACTGGTCCATATCGGTCTATGATATACCGTTTAGAATCAGATTTCTATAATATTGCACATGGCACATAAGAAACCCGAAATTAAAATTGTGGAACTCAGCTATGCCGTTTATTAAATCCAATGCCTACTTGACGTTCTGACTGGAGTGTCCAAAACCGAAACTGCAAATTCCGGCTTTGTGTCCAAACCCGGTCAGTCTCTCAATAATAGCTTAAACACGATGTGTTGTCTTACCCGGTTTTTTGCTGTCGGGTTCTCCGGTTTACGGTTAATTTCGTTGTTGTATGTTAAAGCAATGAAACTTTATAGTTTTTAAGTATGAAATACGTAACTACCAAATAAAGCTAGACCCAACTTCGAACCACTCAGGATCACCAATTGATTTTGTTTAACGATATCTGTCTGTTTTCTGTCTAGTAAAAGCTTGTTTTCAAATTACAGGTGGCAATTGCTGTCCGATCTTCACCCTATATAACATACAACGGATCTGAACATCCATATTAAAACCGGCTTCAATCAAATCTGGTCGATTCATAAACATCTTATTTTTGATATACAGGATGGGCCAAAAGTTACCATGGGATTCAAAAACTTAATAACATTTTCGTTTATATAAGGTGATCCATCTAGAGGTATTTTTTCAGAACAAAAAAAATTAAAAATTCAAATCAAGTGTGGAATCGTTATTGGTAATTTGAAAAGACATTTTATAGCATTTACTTTTTAACAATAATTACCTTCAAATGTTGGCAACTGTATTATGGAAATGAGCGTTAGGTGAGAAACGGAAAGATCCGCTGTTTTCGACCAAAATTTTGCGATAAGGCTCATTTCTGGCTCTACGGCAAACTCAATAAACAATATCGCTGCATTTGTGCTGAAGAGCAACAAGAAGAATTTTAAGAAGTGTCATTATACCCAGCGAGAACCGCGGTTTCGTGTGGTATTATGGAAATGCGCGTTTGGTGAGAAACGGGAAGATCCGCTGTTTTCGACCAAAATTTTGTTCAGTGATGAGGCCCATTTTTGGCCTAACGGCAAAGTCAATAAACAAAACTGCCGCATTTGGGCTGAAGAGCCACAAGAAGGGTGCCATTATACCCAGAGAAAACCACGGTTTGGTGCGGTTTATAAGCTGGTGGAATCATTGGTGCATATTTTTTCAAAAATGATGATGGCCGGAACGTAAACGTGAATGGTGCTCGCTATCGCGCCATGATGTCGATCTTTATGCTACCTGAAATTGAAGCCCGTAATCTTGACGACACTTGGTTTCAACAGGACGGTTCCACTTGCCATACAGCTGCTCAAACAATGGATCTATTGAGAGGTCATTTCGAAAAGCAGCTAATTTCACGTTTTGGACAGGTGAGGCTGCCTATATCGAGCGATATTACCCTTTAAGACATTCTTCTTTGGGGTAACGTAAAGTCCAAAATCTATGCTGGCAGACCAGCTACGATTCAGAGCCAACATAACGCGTGTCATTAAAGTCATACCGGTCGAAATGCTCGAACGAGGAAATTATATTCAAAAAATAAATGCCATAAAATGTCGTTTCAAATTATCAATAACGATTCCAGACTTGATTTGAATTTTTATAATTTTTGTTTATTCTGAAAAAATTCATCTAGATGGATCACCCTATATATATATATATATATATATATATTTTTTAGATTATATAAATAGCACTTGGAGAGCAAATAAATCAGCGATCAATTATTTTAATGCAAAGTGATGAAGTTCATTTTCATTTGAAAAACCAAAAGCCATTCATTAACGCCAATTGCTCCCCAATAGCTGTACTGTATGGTGTGTGATCACATCTGCAAATACATTGGGCCTTACTTCTTCGAGAACGAATGAAGTGCTATAACCGTAAATGGAAAGCGGTATCGGTTTATGATAGAAAATTTGTTACTTTCTGATCTTGAAAACAGACCTGAGATTTGGTTTCAGCAGAACGGAGTCCGCACTGCCTGAGATACAATAAAACTTTTAAGTCAAATTTTTGGAGAGCGAAAAATTTACTGAAATTCGGAAATTATTTGGCCAGCGCAATCGCCAGACTATTTTCTTTGGGGTTATTTAATGGAGCCCGAGACAATCCTTCAACTCAAGGCCAACATTGTTGCTACAGCCACAAACATTAAAAGATGTTACGTAAAATGCTCTAAAACCATCCCAACATTGCGAAGCTGAAAACGGGGGTCATTTAAGTGACATTATTTTTCATACTTCGTGTAAAAAAAATCCATTTCGTTTATAATACTTGCATAATCTGAAAAAAATAAAAAAAAATATACTCGTAAACGGAAGAGTTATTAAAGCTTTTAATCCCATGGTAGATAACTTTTGACCCACCCTGTACAAATCGTTTTCATGAGGACCCCATGAAGAGATCCTTTTCGACGTGAAGCCCTACCGCTGTAGAAAAAAAATCGATTTTACGTAAATTAAAAAACTTAATGACCAGATAAAGTCTGGTCTAAGTTTTTATATAGACCTTATACGTAGGGCCCTGCCGGTGTGAATATCTGTTGCTCCATTCATCACATAGTAAATCCGATTTTGATCAAGTAGTTCGAATAAAACACAGTGACAAAAAAATAAAAAATAAAACAAGTAACAAATTTTATGTTTGGCTGTGCCGAACTTTGGATAACCTCCACAAGATTCTCAAATAAAACCAAATTTGGTGCCGAAGTGTGGTCTATATAGAAATCCTTATGTGCAAAATTTCATCTTGTGGTGAGTTATCGTCATATTATTTCTCAAAGCCCATGAAACCGTTTGTGTGGGTGGTACCAGTAGGACTTTTACGATCTCAACAGAATTTGGCGCAGAGGCATATAAAAATCTTTATGTTGAAAATTTTATCTCGATATGTCAAGTTTGTAGTGAGTTATTGCCATATATCAAGGCCCATGATACCGTTTATGTGGGAGGTACCAGTAGGGCCCTTCCGATCTTAGCCAAATTTATATATTATTCTTTATGCCGAAAATTTCGTCTCGATAGGTCAAGTGTGTGGTAAGTTATTGTCATATTATATTTCAAGGCCCATGAGACCGTTAGTGTGGGAGGTACCAGTAGGACTTTTCCGATCTCAACCGAATTCAGCGTAGAAGTGTGTTGTATATAGAAATCTTGATGTGTAAAAGTTCATTTTGATAGGTCAAGTTTGTGGTGAGTTATAGTCATATTATTTCTCAAGGCCCATAAGGCCGTTTGTATAGGAGGTACAAGAAATGGTGGCCCAATGTAAAACGTTTTTATATAGATGATTGCGCCTATATAGAGATTATTATTTGCAAAATTTCAGTAATTTTGCTTAAGAAACTGGACGGATATTTTCAAATAAAAAACTATTTTTTATGAGGCAGTGTCGGTTGAGGTTCTCCAACACCAACTTCCCGTAGAGCTATATAGCCCATTTTCAATACCATTGAATACCATGCTAGGTTAACTACACATGTTTGTGCCAAATTTCAGCTCCCTAGCTGTTTTCATGCAGGCTCTATTTTGTGTTCAACAGACGCACAGAATTTTACTAGGATCAAGAATATATATATTTTGTTGGGTCTCCGCTGATTATTTCAAGGTTTTACAGATAGAATGACAAAACTAATATACCCTCTATTGTATGGTGGAGGGAATAATAGTAAACGGAGAAGTTATTAAATCTTTTAACCCCATGGCAGATAACTTTTGGCCCACCCTGTACAAATCGTACAACCCTTGTAAAATAAGAACATAACAGTCTATGTTTTAATAAAGCTCCGACGAAATATGATCCAACCGCTATAGGATTAACATATTTTGAGCGACCGTACCAAATTGTAGACTGACTCGTGAATTCTTTTGCAATGTAGAGAGCTTTAGCTATGATTGTTTATATTATTGTGTGCATTTGCAGTCTGTTGGTCTGGCCTGGTGTAAAAGTTAGAGTGTCTAACTATCACGTAAATAACCCAGGTTCTAAGCCAGACAGGAACAACAAAAATTTGTTATCAACGTTTTTCTACCTTGCTTATGCGAGCAACTTAGGCGTAAAAATAATTATCAGAAAGCTATGAAAAAGCTTCCCAACAAAATGCATAAGCCGTTCGGAACCAGCAAGAGTTGATGCTTGACGGAGTGTTTGAGAATTTTTGTAAGTTAGCTCATTGATTTAAGCAAAAGTCATATATAAGTCTGACTTACATACCGGCTCTTTTTCAACTTTTTGGAATTTTCACATTTGCTACTACAGAGGATTACATGGATGGACCTGTCAGATGTTTGACTTTTAGGGCATTCCTATTCTCACAGTCGCACCAGTCAATAACTTCCCAAGCAGAGTTGTGTTATGAGCAGCATTCCTTACTTGTGTAGCTATCACTCGTCATTGTAACATGGGTTTCTTGGGACAAGTGTTAGTTATCATATTTTTTCATATCTGCAGACATTAAGAAAGCAAAATGGTCCCACATGATCGTAACGCATTTTCTTTTCTATGCATTGTTATTTACAGCTTTCGGATAACTTAATTCCTGATGAAAATTCGAATCCATAGTAGCACTTTTTTGCAAGCTGATCCAACTTAGCCAGTAGCAACAATACGAGAGCTGCAATATATATATTTCTGGCTAATAATGAAAAGGCGAATATTTATCATCAAAAATAGTTTTATTGTTTTTCGAAGTATTCTCCAGCATGATTTATACACTTTTGCATGCGCTTAAACCAATTGTCGAAGCACTTTTTCCACTCCGATTGAGACACCACCAAAATATGGTTTTTGAACGTTTCAACAGCATCTTCTGGCGATAAAAACCGTTGACCACGCATTTTTTTCTTGATGTGCGGGAATAAAAAGAAGCCATTCGGTACCAAGTCAGGGCTGTACGGCAGATGACCCATCAATTCGACGTTTTGGCCGGTCAAAAATTCGCTGGTTTAAGCCGATGTATGAGAGCTCGCATTGCCATTGTGAACAATGATTCGTCTTCTCTTGTTCGTTTTTCGAATTTCTCCTAAGACTTCAGGCAAACAAATTATGGTGTACCACTCAGAATTGACCGTCCTACGTTGTTCAAGTGGAGCAATTGCCACATGACCAGTTTTTCTGAAGAAACAGGCGACCATTTGCTTCGAAGTGCTTCTTCTACGAACAACTTTCGATAGATTTGGCTCGTCTTCGAAGACACGGTCGATTGCTGTTTTGTTTCGGGCTTATACACATAGGTCCATTATTCGTCACCTGTGACGATCTTATAAAAGCCTTTGGAAGCACTGCCATCGTATTTTTTCAAAATTTCTTTGCTCCAACCGACATGGGCCCTTTTGTGAGCGATTGTCAAATTGTGCGGGATCCAACGAGAACAAACCGTTTTTACGGTCAGGTGTTCATGCAATATCAAAGGTATGCAGATGAATAAGTGCCCAAAGACGCCTCTATATCACGGTATATCACATGACGGTCTTGCATTATCAGTTCAAGCACGGCATCAATGTTCTCTGGCACAACGACCGCTTTTGGACGACCTTCGTCTTTGAGCAAGCATCGGCCACGATTGAATTACATAAACTAGTTTTTTTACAGTGCTATTGGATGGGGTTTCATCGCCATACAAAGAAGTCGAAAGTTGTGAAAAATGTTCACAAGTTAATTCCATTTTTTGCTAAATTGATTTTTTCAAGTCACTGTAAAAAACAACACCAATGGTGGTCGTACGTCAAAACGTTTTGAGTACGTTTATGCTAAAAAATATCAAACTTTCCAATGGAAATGTCAGAAGGCGCCAGAAATATATATATAGCAATCCACGTATAGCCAATATTCATACTGGTTGCTGTCCAATAGTGTCTACTAGATTCGACGCAAACTCATATGAGCTCAATATATTTTTGGTTGAAAAAATTTACATTAAACAGTTTCATCATTATTAATGTCATTTCGCATTAATGGCAAACAATTTTTCGCTCCCCCTGCTTTATATAAAATACAAATTATTTTACATAAATTATGGCAGTTTGACTTTATTCATTAAACGTATGCCTTGCCACAGGATGCAAAGCGTAAAAAGTCGATTACGTCCAATGAATATTTTGCGGTTTATAAAATTGCAG
Source organism: Hydrotaea diabolus (assembly GCA_963513945.1). Taxonomy (NCBI): domain Eukaryota; kingdom Metazoa; phylum Arthropoda; class Insecta; order Diptera; family Muscidae; genus Hydrotaea; species Hydrotaea diabolus. The sequence continues at coordinate 13,830,821 of OY740717.1, read as the reverse complement.
TGGGCACCAGGACATCCAGTTGGGATTGGGAAGGCGGGTAGGGGAAATTCCAAGCGATCTCATCGAATGTATATTTAGTATTAATTTTATATTTGTATTTAAATAATTTGTATGCAATATCAAATGGTAAACATGTAATTTAATATCAATTTGTAATTATTTAATTAAATTATTTGTCAACGTAATGATTGAGTGAGTGAGTTTGCAAATGGATAATTGAATGTATTGTTTAATGTCCTGTTTTTATAATGAACAATTTTGAATAAATATATTAGTGGCTCGCAAATAATTTAAATAAACTCTTGTATTGCTGAAACACCATCATACCGCGAGGATAAATATTATGTTTTATGAAGGGGGCTCTGGCCAATTCTCATTATAGGTTTAACAAAATGTACATTTAAATCTTCGATATTGTCCTTAAAAAATATATTTTCCAATATTTCATACAAAGGTAAAAAGTAACAATTAATAAAGGGTGATAGTTTTGAAAAAAAAACTAATTCATAGGTAAAACTAAACTGTTGGAGTATAAAAATATCCGAAAAATGCACATGTCGAATTCAAATGAAATCACTTAAGAGCTCTTTCCTTTAAGAATCTTCAACTAATATTAATTCCCTACAATTTTTCTAAGTTTGACAAAGTGTTTTTTACTTAAAATTATTATTTTTTTAATGGATAGTGTAATTTTTTTTGTATCGAAAACAATTTTAAAAAAATATATATTGTGCAAACTCTAGAAGTTATAACGAGGAATTATTAATTAGTACACACTCGAGTTCCAGATAAAGAAATTCATTATTTTTTTACATACATATTTCAATAAAGTTTAAGTGAACAATTTTCGCGACAAATTGGACGTATTTTTTTTTTTGAATCATATCAGCCAAAATTTGCATGATGTTATATGATTTGGCATAAAAGTATTTGTGTAAGTTTGAAAAAAAATTAAAATATTAGTACGAACTTATATTTTATAGACTTCCCTATCGAAAGTATTCTAAAACTCTACAAGTTAGCATGAGTTTTTCACAAAATCAAGGATATTAATAATAACACTGTGGAACATTTTTGGGGTTCTTGTCTGGGGGGTGAGAAATTCCAAATCAGAGTGATGGTACTAGGTCAGTATATTAAAACCCTCAAAGGGTTTTGCGTTCGTATGTGCCAGACCTTTTACATTTTTTCCTTATCTTGAAGTTTTTTCGCTTAGTTGTAAAATGTTGGCAAAAACGTAGTTTGACATAACTCGAGAACGACTAGTTCGATTTTGCTGAAATAAATTGAGAAAAATTAATAATTACTCTTTTTCTTTAATCCATTTATATACTGTTTCTCTACAAAATCAACATTTTTGCAATTAGAAATAAATTTATGAAGAAAATTTTGCCAAAAAAAATTTTTTTTTTTTAAACATATAAATCCCAAACGGAAAAACGTGTAGACTCTTATAACTTTCACGTAAAGTCACATAACCTATAAACAAAATGCGACATAGATAATAGAAATCGATTAACGCGTTCTCCTTTTAATTTCAATACGAACGCAAAACCCTTTGAGGGTTTTAATATACTGACCTAGTACCATCACCCTGACTTGGAATTTCTCCCCAGATTGGCTGTTGTACTGTGTAATTATACGCACCGTGTTCCATACTAAAAATAAACTGATTTTGCTAAAACATTAGCATTTTTCTTTTGAGCCAATAATGTAAACAACATTACATCTTCTTATTTTATTTAAAGAAAATGAATAATAGCAGCCAGAATGTGGATGATGTATTTAATGTTAATTATTTCTGGTAAAAGAATTACGATAAATAAGATAAATACCAAAACGGTTCGAAAGTCCGAAGGAAGTATTAAACTAACTATTTCGTTTGAATAAAAAATAACTATAGCCTTTTCTGTCAAAAAAATAGTTTTAAACAAAATTAAAAACATTAGTAAAGGCCCGGACAAACTAAGGCTTTTTTGTTTGGCTGCGGTTTTCTTTATTTCCGGTTGTCTGAAAACCACAATATGTTGAATATTTACAAAATGTAAATGATATTACATTGTCGGTTAGAAAAGCCCTGTCACAATTTTTTGTGGGGTATATACGTTTATTTCAATGGTTTTTAGACTGCCGGAAGTTGAAAAATACTCACTGTAAGAAAAAAAGGCTACAGTGTGTCTGAGCCTTAATACTCAAATGCTCCCGGGTCCCAGGAAAAGATATTTATCATGTCCTTTAATGAAATTTTATTAATGATTTTTTAAAATTGGAGCTTTTTGTTAAAATGAGTTTCTTTACTACTATCGTTAACATTTTAGTAGAAATCATCTAAAATAAAATCAAAATATCTTCATGATAAACCGGCTGTTCTGTTTCTTTTATTAAAACAAATACCTTTTTTTAATAAAATTTAATGATAGTTGTTAACTCTTTATCATAATCAACTTTATCTTAAAATTTTTTAATACTAACATCAAAATTGACTTTTTTTAATACCCTTAACCAATTTGATGCATAAACTCGATCAACTTGAGCATAAGATCTTTATTAAAGGTTGATGTTGAATGTGAACCACACCTTAACGTAAAGTTTTTTTCTGCATTTCATTTTATATTTCTCAATTTTAGACTAACTCAATTTGAATCATGGCAAGATACACAAGCGACCAACGCGTTAAAGTTATTCAGGCTTATAAAGAAAATGATTTTCGAAGAAAATCATCTTCTTTGGTGAGCCACATTTTCACCTTAGTGGATTCGTCAATAAGCAGAATTGCCGCATTTAGGCGATTGATAATACAAGAGTGATTGTCGAAAAAACAATGCACCTATAAAGAGCGACTGTTTGGTGTGGTTTATGGGCTGGCGGCATCATCGGGCCGTATTTTTTTCCAAACTGTTACTGTGAATGGTGTTCACTATCGAGAGATTATAACAAACTTTTTATGGCCCGAATTGAGTTTTATATTGAGCGAAAAAAAACTAAAAAACATTAACAACAATGGGCAACAAAATTTAAAAAAAAAACCTGCGGCAGAAGGTTTGATAATCAACTGTAGTTGATCTGAGGCTGAGTGTTATATTGAGCAATAAAAAAATCATTAGTAATTATAATATTTCTTACTAAAAAATAATGGTTATGGGCTAATTTTGTAATATTACAACTGTAAAAATGTAAAATTTAAAGAAAAACATATCGAAAATGCAAAGATTGACGAAAAAATTCATTATAATGACAATATTTTTCGTTTTTGTTCATTCTAAGTAATTAATTTTTTCTATTTAGAAAAGAACAATAATTATTATTTACGGTCCCTGCAAATAACAAAATGTATTCGTTGGAATTTATGTGTATGTACGAAAAAATAATGGTTCCGGACAGTTGTGGTTGTTTAAATGCCTCTTATAGTGAAGTGAACACCGGGGCGTATGATTCATATTGAATTCAAAGTTTTCAAAACAAAATTAAGTGTTTTGTCTAAAAAATTTTATCATTTGTTTGTAGGGTTGATAACTCAAAATAAATCTATTCGGTCTGAAATAAGCATATACCAAAGCAATTTACTACCTGAATTCGGGATAAAAATACAGGGTGGAGCATGTTAATTTGCTTTTTGCACTGCGGGCTGTGGTGGCACAGTTAGTCAAAGAGAGTGTGTGTGGCTTGTAGTGGCTGAAGGGAAATTGGTATTCGTCTGCCTTTCAGTTGCCATCATGCATTGACACGTCAGGAGAGGTCACTTTGTGGTAAAACGTATTTTGAAATGCGCACTCGATCATTGCAGAGTAGCGTACTTTTCGTTTACTATTCGCTGTTCCCCAACGCTGACGTGTACCTGGACGGTAATCAATTGTAAATTGGGTAATTTTATTGCGAGCAGCAGGGAATGTGTCATGTGTACGAAGGGGACCGTAGGGAAGGTTTACGTACAACACCAAAAAACATCGAGAGAGTTAGAGCAGCAGTACTGCAATCTCCGAAACGCTCTGCTCAGCCGTAACTGTGAACTCCCAACGGTACTTGACTATGATTCATAATTTTTTTCAGCCGGCTCTTGAGGCAGGATGGTGCCACTGCACACACAGCGAGGGTTACCATAACTTGTTTGAGGCACATTTTTCCTGGACGGCTTATCTCTTTAAGGGGTGATGTGAACTGGCCGCCACGCTCACCAGACTTAGCCCCATGCGATGTTTTCATTTGGGTTACCTGAAGTCGAAGGAGTAAATCAACTGTCCCAACACCTTGGAAGACCTAATTAACCATATTGAGGCTGAAATTAGCTGAATACCAGTCGACATGCTTTTCAGAGCTCATGAAAACTTCAGAAAGCGTATGAAGCAATGTATATAGCGAATGTCGACATTTGCCAGATACACTATTTAAAACCACATAATTTACGATTTTTTTTACTGTTCAATATAATTAAAATAAAAAATATTTCAAATTTAAATCATTCCCAAATAAGCAAATTTCCACGCTTTATCCTATATAATCAAACAGAAGAACCAAGCAGACGTTAATGCAAAACTAAAGAATTACTCTCAAATGTCAATAAAAATTACTTGGCATTCTGGTTGCGTTTCTTAGAAAATATCTAGAATTTTTAAGAAATTAATTTTGATTTCCCTCCAGAACTCGAAAAGAAATTTTTTCATGTTCTTTTCCGTTTTTCTTTGCCAACTTAATATCTGTCTTAATATCATATGGAACATTACCCATCACTATTATCTTAAGTAACAATATAAATGTCATTGCAACTTATTTCATGACACTTTAACATGAAACTTTACTGCTGCCTGTACCTGAATGTCGGAATACCCGATACCACAGCACACACATTGGGGTATCTCATCCACCTGCGACTGTAGAAAGAGACACCATTTTGCTTATGGCTAAGCATGCCCTGTAAGACAGCTTGCATTATTCATAAACAAAATAAAGTGGAAAAAGGGTTTGTAATGCAACCTTATTTCACTCCAATCCTCGAATCTCTACTCCACTTTTTGTTTTGCTACAACAACAGGGCCAGTTCGGCTGGAGATATTTAAAAATGGTAGACATTAAATTATTACGGTGGGAAATAATTGAGTTTTCGTAGGAAAGAGATAAAAAACATAATTAACAAGTCTGGCAGAAAGGATGGCAGGTACGGGAGCCCCAAGACGTTCTGTGTTAAGACCGAAGTGACCGAAGTGACCTAAGTGTTAATTATACTTGGAGAAAACAACACGATTATAGATGATGGCAATTATGTTAGAAGATTTCCAGGTAATATGACCAAGGACCAAATGTTATTAAAGATAATGCAAAAAAGGAAAATGTAGAAATGGCAAAAATATTGTTAGAATGAGAGACCGAGATTTATCAAAAAAATAGAGTTTTATTTGTTCCACAGTGAATGGTGTGTATAAGAAATTTGATGCACCGTTTGCAGCACTCGAAATCAAAGGATCTACATAATGTTTAAATATTCATTATCTTCCTAAAACGACAGCTGTAGACCAGATGGTTCATCAAGTGTCCGGTATTATATCCCCGCAAACACAATTTGTTTACGCTAAAAGAATATTGGAAAATAATGCAAATTTATTTTTAAATTTAGTTTTATTCGTTTATTAATTGGCTGCCGTTGGCATATGGCTTGAAACATCTTCTATTATTTGTTAAGGCTACGACAAGTCCTTAATCTATACTAACAAGTCATCAGCATTTGGTAAGCTTTAGGACAACATTCTGGAACAACGCCGCACATACTGAAGAGATTTCTTAAAAATTGCATAGGTGAACATCGTAAGGAACCGCCTTCGAAGCCTAGAAGGCCGTTTGAATTAATTAATATTCGATTCATAATCGCACAATGTGGCCTTAAAACTAGTAAAATAAAGCTAAAGCCGGTTGTGGCCGACTATATTATACTCTTCACTGTGTAATATCCAGCACTCCTGGATGTTCAGAAAAGCCAAATGAAAATATAGGGTGGAAATGAAAATGGAGGATGTGAAAAAAACACTGATAATTTTTTCCAAATTTCCGTTTTTATTCGAAAGGTTTAACTTTGCCATTAAATAATGGAACACCATCCGATGCGTTTTTGGTTCTCCCAATGGACTGAAAATTGTTTGGCAGGAAATGAAAAATTTTACCGAAAAATCGTGTTTTCAGATGAAGCTCATTTTCATCTTGGTGGCTATGTCAATAAGCATAATTGGGGTTCAGAACCTACATCTGAGAGGTATATGCATCCACAACGAGTAACTCTTCATTCATGAGTGTCATTCATGACACTCAAGAGAATGTCATGAATGACATTTGGGCTTAACAAGGCGGGGCCACAGGTCACGCAGCTAACGTAACCATAGATATAATACGCACTGCTTTGAAAATTGAATAATCAGCCGAAAATGTGATGTCATTTTGTCTCCTCGGATCGTTGACTTGAACCCTCTGGAGCCAGTTGAAGTAGTCATACGAGTATGAAATATATTGTGTTCCACTATTAAATGACAAAGTTCAACCTTTCCTATAAAACCAGGAATTTGAAAAAAATATCAGTACTTTAAAAGTCAATTTAAATTTAATATGTTAAGTCGCCCGATTTGGACCTATTGTATCCAAATTTTAAAACTAATGGTACACTTAGTAGGGACATAAATACTGTTACAACATTGAACACGCCCATTTCAATAGTAGAACTGAACATACCCCGTTAATGTCATATGGGTTTTGAAAGCTAACCTCAATAGCGTTTGCCTGTAACGGGATTTTAAAATTGTTTCAACTGTTTAGCTCGTTTGTTTTATTTCGGTCTGTTGCTTTTACACATTGAACAGTGATTAAACTAGCTCAAGACCTCTTGCTTCTATATTAAAATAGAAGACAAGTTTTTAACAAAATGGCAAAGTGACATTGATTTTCGTGGCTGCACACTACTTTTATCATGATTTCTGGTCCGTGACAACCCTCTTCAGAAAGCCTTGCTGCAATTGTTGAAAGTAAAACCGAACTCTATAAGGCCAGGCTCTCCCCCAACGAATGAGAACTACTGTTGTAAACCTTACTTTTCATGTTTTCTTCACACAATTGCCCCCGAAAATACAACTCACTCTTGACCCCTTTAAAGAGAATGTCACTCTGCCATTTTGTTAAAAACTTGTCTTCTATTTAAATATAGAAGCAAGAGGTCTTGAGCCGGTTTAATCCCAGTTCAATTGTTTCAACTTTCATCATGGAGTGGTCAGATAATGAGAACCGTATCGCCGTAATAGCGCTTGTCAAGTGAGAAACGAAATTTTCAAAACGCTCCGGCCACTAGGGATTAGCCGCATGCTCGTCTACCGATGCAAAAAACTGTTTCAGGAGACTGGAGATGTAAAAGACCGCCACCGGTCGGCCCACGCTCTGTTTGAACACCGCATGTCATCAAAGCCGTTAAATCAAGAATTTACAGAAATCCGCTCCGAAAACAGAAAATTATGGCCCGTGAGATGAATATCACGCAAAAGTCCATGAGTCGAATCATAAAAAAAAGGCTTGGAACTTGGGGCTTTCAAATGACGTACCGGACATTTATTGACTGCAGCTTTAAAAAAATAGGGTTGAAAAATGCAAACGTCTTTTGGTGAAGCACGCTGATAACTAGCACCGAAAAATTTTATTCACCGATAAAAAAATTGTTTACCGTTCATGAAAATTGTAACAAGCAAAATGATAGAATGTATGCGCGGTCATCTAAGGAAGCATCTGAACTGATCCCAAGGGTGGAAAAGGGTCATCACCCAGCTTCAGTCATGGTTTGGTGGAGTGTCTCTTACGAGGGCGTCACTGACCTGCATTACTGCGAACAAGCAGTCAAAACATAAGCCAAAGTTTACCAAGAAACCATTTTGGAAGCTGTCGTGGAGCCTCTTAACAATTCCCTGTTCCAAAACCAGCCATGGACTGTCCAGCAGGATTCTGCGCCGGCCATTATGGCTAAATTTTTCCAAGCCTGGCTTCGAAGCAATTTGCCAGCGTTCAGGCAACCCTCAGGCAGTCCAGATTTGAACCCATTGGATTACAAATTGTGGACGGTTATAGAGGACAAGGTTTGTCACAAAAGATACCCCAATATTGCATCTCTTAAGACTGCTTTGGTTCGAGCTGTGGCCAATGGACGATGTTCGTGCAGCTATTGACGATTGGCCAGTGCGACTTAAGGCGTGCGTAAAGGCAAATGCCGGACATTTCGAATTCTTTTTTTCGATTCTTTTTGGATACATTATATCAACAAATATATTAAAAAATATTTGGTCCAAAAACATTCAGTACTTTTTATTTTACATCATAAAACGTGTGGCAGTATTTATGTCCCTACTTAGTATATGAATTTGTTAGAATATTTCATTGTTTTTGGTAAAATCGGTTGAACTCGGGCCAACTTTCATCAAGATTGGCGTTAATATGGCTTCTAGAGCTAAATACATAAAATCGGAAGAACATACATAGACGTACGTATAGCTAAATCTAAACCGGTTTTCTTCGATTTCAATAACGTTCTTTCTTGGCCCAAAAACGTTCTCATGCTAAGTTGTATCAAGATTGGATGTAAAATGTTGGTGCTTAAGCTAAAACATAAAAATCGGATGAACATAAAAGTGGGAGCTGCATCAGAATCTGAACTGATTTTCTTCAAATTCAATAGCGTCCATCCTTGGTCCAAAGAACAACTTCATGTCACTAAACTCGGACAACAATTGCAATCTGATGTTTGATAATAACCTTTTGATGGATGGACAGACAGACCTCGTTAAATGAAATCTGAGGTGATTAAACGTCGGTGTAGCTCAAATATTTTTGTTAGTTACAAACATTTGTCATAAAACTTACTTAGAATACCCAGTTCCACAGAGTGGTGCAGGTATACTAAAGTCAGTGAATACTTGGTATCTTATATTTTGCGATTACTGTGAGATAAACATCAAGTGCCTTTACTTGACAGAGATAATGTATGAACTACACTATTTGTATCTTATTCTCGTCCTCATACCTCCCACAGTAGTCTTAAGATCTATGGTCCCACCTTTGGTACTAGCACTAATTGAATAGTGTCCGGTTTCGACTCCTATTACTAGCCAAAGGAATCTCCTGATAAGCCCCATTAGTGCATGCACTCTTAAAATATCTAGACTAAGCCATATGCCCCAAAATAATGTGCATTCCAGTTTATCCTTTCAGTTCTGGGATATTCATTATGGATTATTTGTCAGTGTCTTGAAGAAATAGCTAACCAACATGTTTGCCTATTTAATATTCATTACTGGTCTAGGTACTAAGTTACAGTGGCACACAGCACCTATTTACTATTAAACTTAGCACTACTATCTATGTTCTTTGCATAACAACTGATTGCTTGTTACGGTCTTTAAAATCGGCTAACTATCGGAAGCGTATTGATTCAAAAATTCAAACTGTTTACTTTTCGTAAGAAAATGATATACATTGGATACCTCCACTCACTGAAGGACTGCCGAAATCTTCTAGCGATTTCTGTATTTTGTTTTTGTCGAAACTTAAACTACCCTCTCTATGATTAAGAGCACTTTAACTGTTAAAGTGCGGCGTTTTTTGCCTTTACTGAAAGTTTCAAGTTATTGAGTTAATAGTCTTTTATTGAACAAATCCCAAAGGGACTATTAAGTGTCATATTTATTTACGTTTGCATTTTTTTGCACGCATAAACAGATGGACCCATATTTAGAATCAATGGACTTTAGGTGCCTAAAACAAGGAACTTTTTCTTAAAGAAATGCTGAATAAAAAATATTGTTGCAGAAATTCAAACGCTACAGCCACATGATCTTATGGAAAATGCTCTAAAACGCGACATTATTTTTCATATTTAGTGTAACAAATTTTCCATTTGGTATATTAAATAGTCTAAGAAAAAAAAATAAAAAAAAATAATATACGAAAAAGCTATTAAAGCTTTTAAACCTATGATACTTTCAGCCCAAGACTTTTAAAGCAAAATTTTATGAATAACTAGAATATCAACTCCTTGTGTAAAACCTAAATTTTTTCCTGCAAACAAGTCACATTTCTCACAGAAAACCCTACTCAATTTTTTTTTTAAATTTCTGTACTTTATAAAATACGCAACATAGTCAAACTAAATCTCTTTTAGAAATTTACAAAGAATTATAAACCGAAATGACACATTCCCTTTAGGATACATTTTTCTTTTAAGAGTCGAAAGGCGAAACGACACATTCCCTTTAGGATGAATTTCCCTTTTAGGAGTCTACCAAGCATTTTAATCCAAAATGGCACATTCCCTTAAGTATACATTTCTATTTTCTCTTCTGGGTTTCTTGCGTATGCTTTTGATTGATAGGCCGTTGAAAGAGCCTGAATACGAGTTCATATCGATTTACTTTTCTCCATTTCCTTTTTAGTTTAACAAACCAAAGGTTTATTTATTCCTTGCCATTGAAAATCAAATGTATTTTTCATTAAAATATAAAAAATTGGAAAAAATAATTATTTTTGCCTTTGAGTTAAATAGAACAAAGGCCCTTCAAAGGTTGCCTTCAGAGATCTTAGCCGAAATAAAAGATTAAAGAAATTTATGTAAATTTTGCTATCAGAAGAGAACAAACCCGCCAAGGAGTATGCAAAGCAATGCAAATTTTCGAGTATAATGATTAGCATGGCGTGGCGAAAACAAAAAGAAGAAATGAAGTGAAAAATAATTGAATAAATTGAAAGGAAATGAAACCTGGCGGAAACGGCAATAGTTCCAAAACAACGTTTTTGAATTTATTGTTGCATTGTATTTTCTGTGGCGTTTGAGTGGTATCTATAAATGTATGGAATCGTCCATAAGTGGCAAAGTGGTTTTAGAAGTAAATGTTTAAAAGGGGATGTACTGGTTTTATTTACTTTTTTACTGCGTCTACCTCTAGTATTAATTTTGGTCTGCGATAGGAGTTGGTGTGATAAGGATACGCAACGAAACTCAACCAGAAGGTAAATTTGAATTTTTAAGCGCAGCACCATAGGATTTATGGTGCAAAAAATTATGTTTTTTTATACAATTTATTAGAGATCCTCTAAAGTATAGGTATGTCCGTCCGTGTGTCTGGTGACAGCACGATAAGCTACACAGAGGGGAAAAATCAGTGGGTAATCGCTTCGAGCTTCAAAACCAAACGTTGATGATCGTGATGAATATAAGGTTGGACGTAACATTAGATGATTGCCGAAATAGTGCTACACACAAATCTATTCGGTCACATTAGCCGAGTGATGTTAAAATTATTAATTGCTAGAACTAGAGCCTATTAGTATTTTATAGAAATGTACAATGCAACAAACGTTTATTGTGCATTACAAAAACTATTTTGCTCGAATAACAAAAAAACGGCAGCATCTTAGAAACAATTTGATTGTAAAAAAACTGGGGTGTTTTTTTAGACGTGTGGTTTTTAAGAAGAAATAAATTTAGCTTTATTATAAACATAAGAGTTGTCCATTATGTTATAAAACTGACTTAGGTCAAGAGGCCGCCGCAGCTAGCTCGAAAAAATCCAGCCGAGGGGCCAAATTTTTGACCACTTTCAGCAGCATTTCGGGCCGTATGTCAGCATTAACGCGACGAATATTCTCTTCCAAGCCTTCAACCATGTCGTGCCTATTAGCGCCGACAGGCTACTTTAAATAACCCCTCAGGAAATATTCCAGCGGTGTTAAATCGCCAAATCTTGGAGGATTTGCGACAGCGTTATCTTCAATAAATTGATTGTTTCGTTGGCTGTATGGCATGTAGCGCGGTCTTGTTGGAATCAAATGTCGTCAAGATTTTGGGATTACATGTCAGGTAGCATAAGGTCCGAAATCATGGGGCGATAGTGAGCACCATTCACGGGTACGATCCGGCCAACATCATTTTAAAATATATGGATCGATGATTCCACCAGCCCATAAACCGTACCAACACATGGTTTTCTCTGGGTATAATGGTAACTCTTAAACCTCTTTGGGTTGCTCTTTAGTCCAAATACGGCAATTTTGTTTATAAACGTTGCCGTTGGGCCTCACAACTAAACAAAATTTTAGTCGAAAACAGCGGATTTTCTCGTTTCTTTCTTATTTCCATAATACAATTGCCAACATTTGCAGGAAATTATATTAAAAAAATAAATGACATAAAATGTTTTTTCGAATGAGTAAGAAAGATTCCACACATGATTTGAGTTTTTGTATTTTTTTTATTTTTAAAAATTGATTACCCGAAATACAAAATAGTTTTTAAGCCGGAATTCCAGGGTTTCTTCGAAAATCATATCGTCGTTTAGAAAACAAAACTATATCTTCCTGCGTTACCCAAACATGTATACCAATGTATCCAAAAATTGACAATATAATTTGTATCTTACAGCGGACCTTTTAGGCCTCTAAGTGAACTTGCCATTTCTTCCTGGCGTGCTACGCTTTAATTTAACCTATCCATAAAATAACCTTAAATTACTACACCGCCTGCATAGTCAAAGTTCAACGCTGCTGTTGCCATCACAATTTGTTGTTCTTAGTTTAGTTATCTATCATCATTGCCTGAGCAATTTGTTTTCCTTCCTGTCAGACCCAACGTTAGCTCCAAGAAAGCAGCATCAAAAACACTCAGGCAAATGCATGCGTGCCTTGTGGCATGCGTTTAGGATTTGCACAAAGAGTATCTCATGTTTCAACTAAAGTAACTTAAACTTCTCCACCAACAAAGCCAGTGTCATATCATATGCATAGTTAAGACAACAGTAACTGTTCTACAGCTTTCTTTTATTTCCCGACGTTCAATTTACAACTTTCACGACTAAAAGTTGCATGTTAGGTTTGCTGCTCCACTGAAGCAAGCAAGGATAAGCGGAAGAACTGTAGCAGCATAAGTTGCAACGGCTAATGATAGTGTAGCTGCCGTTACTACTACAGTTCCTGGATCCAGGCTCCTCTACATGTCATGCAGCATGGAGCTTGTATGTTGTGGTTTGCAATATTGTGTGTGTGGTAATTTTTTAAAGAACTACGGAAATTCCAGTGGCATTGCACGGGCGTCAAACTGCGCTGTAGTGAGTGATGTATGCATTAGTGCCTTCAAGCATGTGAGTGCGAATGTGTTTATGTTTCTTGAAGAATTATGAATACCCAGCAACATGAAGCGCAAGTATGATAAGCTTTATTTGTGATAAAAATCTTTGGAAAATAGGAAGTAATTTGTTTCAAAAACTAAAGAATATTTTAGGAAAACTTATGAGAAGCAAAACACTGAAGTCTCTTATGATACTCGTAAATTCTTGGTGTCCTTTTTTGTTATTTTGGTGACAAACTAAGGAAGATCTTTTGGCTTTGTGTAGTTTATTAAGAAGTTTTTTTTTGGTTTTGTAATTTTCCGAGCAATATTTATAAATTTGTGTTGATTCTACCAATAGGGATCAACGTGGCGTATGAGCAATAAAAATTTTAAAATGTCCTGAAAATGTATGGTTCTAGGTAATATATGGGCATGGTAATAAAAGGTTTAGAAAACTACGAAGGACATTGACATAAAATATGTAATGCTGGAGTACCGCAGGTTTAGGTTTTTCTGTTATGCTTAACACTTGTTCATTTTTTTCTAGACGACAATAATCTATTAAAAAAGCTAGAGACGAGCTTGCACGGCTAAATTATTCGATACACTTCTGGATGTTTCGAAAAGCCAACTTAAAGTAAGTTTAAGGATCCATTCGGTGGGCTGTAAGTTAACTTTGATTATAAAAACTTGCGTCATATTCGAACTTGTGAGAAAATTGCATTCGTTTTAGATAAAATAAAAAATAAAAATAAATTTTTAAAAATGTTTTTTATACAAAGAAAATTGGTTTTTTATTCCAAAGTCGAAAAGTCGACTTCAATCGACTTTTTTATACTAAAAAATCGAAAAAACTAAAAGTCGAGTTTTCGACAATTACAAAAGAAAATAAAAGTCGACTTTAAGACTTTCCGACTTTTTAGTATAAAAAAGTCGATTAAATCGACTTTGCTCTTAAGGGAAAAATAAATACAATATTTTGGAATAAAAAAAATTTTAATTGTATAAAAAACTTTTGCTAAAAACGGAGTGATTTAAAACTTTTAAACATCAGGTAATTTAAGTCGTTTGTACATTATCCGTATTTAAGTTTTTAAAAACTTTTAAAACAAAGTTTATTTTTAAAGCAGTTGAATGATTTGCAAGAAACCACGTGTCCGAATCAATTAATTAAAGATATGTAAATTTAAACTTTTTAGAGAAATTTTGCTCTGAATAAAAAGGGTACACGCTTTCCATTGTTCTCCATATATGTGACAGCGCATAGAGAAAGAGACCTTAGGGTAAAAAAATCAATTTTCATTGTTTTTTCTTTTTTTGATGTGGACAACATCTGAGCATCGAATGAGACGGACCACATGGCCCAAAAGTGTTCCCTCTTAGAGATATGCGCGTTTTATGAAAGTGAAGTCGACGATTCTACAACAAAGAAATCTTTAAATGGCTCTCCTGAACAAAACTGGATTTTACCCTTAGGTCCCTTTCTATTTTGCGCTTCACATATAAGTATATGATAAGAGCTTATTTTACGACAAGCATGCGGTCTATTCCGATAGTGCTTCATTTGTATTGTAACACCATTGCCATCTTTATTGCGTTTTTTGCGCCTAGTGCTTACTTTCTTGTCAAGGAACTCCATCAAAATTGAATGTACTATGTGGCTTCTAGTGCTAAAAACATAAAAATTAGATGAACAGAAGTGAGGCTGGTATATATAAATCTGAGCTGATTTCTTTCAATTTCTATAACTTCGGCGCATGGTCCAAAAAAGTGGTTTGTGCGGAATTTCATAAATATTGGATGAAATATGTGGCGCCTATAACTAAAAACTTAAATCGAATGAACATATATGTAGGAGCCGGGGCCTTATCATCGCTTTTGATATCGTGCACATTAATGTCGAAATCGAAATGATCGGATCACGGCACTCGCTAACGAGTTGCAACTATGAGAGTTTGAAGTTGACTATTGTGATCAAAACAAAACAAGCACGAAACTATTTAAAAGCGCCAAAGCAACCAACCAAACCAACCAATATACAGGGTATCCGCCGGGAAGCTATACTACTTTGTTTTGCCGCCATTTTGGTAAACATTAGGCTTGACAGTTCCTATTTGGCAGTCGTGGCAAATTTAATATGAAAAATTATTGATAAACCTACGTGTTTTATTGGTTAAAACATTTTATCAAAATAAATCATCGATTACTGTGACGAAGAGAAAGTTAAATTTTTGGAAGAAACAACGTGCCAACTAAACGCACTATTTATCGTGTAGTGAATGATTTCGAGAGGATCTGTAGCTGATAGGCCCAAGCATGGACTACAACGTACTGCAAGATCGGCTGAAAACGTTACTGCTGCTCAAGAAAGTGTTCAAAACAATCCACCATCCTCAATTCGATGCCGTGCTCCGTGCGGAGCTTGGTCTTTAAAGAACAACTTTGGCCACAATTTTGCACAAGGATTTGCATTTGTTTCCATTTAAGATGCAGTTGACACAAAAGCTTCTTCCATAAGACCATTTACGCCTCCAAACATATGACAATAGGATGTTACAGCTCGCTCATGACAACTCCGATTTTTAAGAAAAAATCTTAATGAGTGACGAGGCACATTTCATTTGAATGGATATGTGAATAAACAGAAAAGTCGGTTCTGGGCAATGAAAAACCCTAAAATTAGTCATCAGTCAGCTTTGCATCCATTAAAAGTGACAGTTTGGTGTGCAATTTGGTCAGGAGGAATCATTGGACCTTACTTCTATGAAAAAAAACGTAACAGTAACTGTCAACGGGGAGCGATATCGTGACATGATTGAAAACTTTTTAACGCCAGAGCTGCATGCTTTGGGCTTGATTAACGGTGCCACATCGCATACAGCCAGGATTACAATCGAACTACTGCGAGACTTCTATCCACAACAAGTTATTTCAAGAGTTAGTTATTTCTACAGTCGCCTGAGTTGACTGCTCCGGACTTCTTTTTGTGGGGATATCTGAAAAGCAAGGATTATGCAAACAAACCAGAAACGCTTGAGCAACTCAAACAAAATATTCGTGATGAAATTAATGAAATACCACCTGAAATGTGTGAGAATGTAGAGTGAAAAATGTGCTTTAAAGGGCTCGCATTTATGAGGCTACCAGAGGCGGACATTTATCTGATATTGTATTACATACATAATTGCCGACATTAAATAAAACATTTATCAATATAAGATCCATTCTTTTTCTTAATAAAAAATTATAACCAAACAAAGTAGTATACCTTCCCGACGGACACCCTGTATTTGTTAAATAAAAATGTATATCATGCTATTTATGTGTTTTTTTTTCAGAGACAATGCAAAGAAAAATTTTGAAAACAAATTTTTAGACCAAACTCTAACAAAGAAAATGGAAAGCACAATTTATTGTGGAACACCGCGGACTAGCAAAAAACAAGTTGAAGAATTGCGCCCAAGCAAGACAAAAGTCTCAATTTTTTTTTGTCGTTTATTTACATTTATTTTGTATTATAATAAGTACAAATGAACAAGTAATTAATTAATATAGGTTTTTTTTACATTACACACTGGTCCATATTAGGACTCTCTAGTACATTATTGATTAGGCTAATGTTTCTTGTAGAATTATTTTAAATAATAATGTATACATAACATAGATACAAGTATATATTTAATTTGTAACGAAAAATCGAAAAAAAACGTCACTTATTTAATATTTTTAATTATATAAAAATAGAGTCTAACAAATTAAAAACAAAGGGAAGAGAAAAAAAATTTGTTATGAATCCACCAATATTTACTATTATTGTTTTGATTACGATCTTTGTCTGGTAAGCTCGTGTCAAATCTCATTTCATTGCTGGAAACTGAGTTTATATTGAAGGCTTTATTATTTGCCCTTCTATATAGGTGGTAAAAAATTGGTATACACAGATCATTCTGCATATAACCATTCTTATCCAAATATAAAAAGGCTTCCGGGGGAACATAACCAGATGTTAATGTACCTAATATATATCGCTCGTCTGCATAGTACGGCGCCATAATTAAATTATTTGTGCTACATTCTGTAGATTTTAGAATATGGTTTCTTATTAACTTAATTATAAAGTTATCTATTCTGTTTATGTTTGCACAGTTATATAATATCTTATTAGGAATATATTTCGTGTAGTTACTTTGTGGCGATCTATATAGGGAGGTACAGGATCTTAAACATTTTCTTTCGAATATACGAATTCTTTCCATATACGAAGGAGAAATATTGAACCATATAGGGGAACCATAAGTTATGATTGGACGAATCAGTAGCTTATACATTAAAATTTTTACATCATTATGAACATGGTTTGAAATGAAAATAGATTTATACATAAGAAACGCTTTTCTTGCCTTTTCTAATTGGAACTTTACATGAAGGTCATAGTATAGGAATTTATCCAGATGGATCCCTAGGTATTTAACTACATCCTTTGTAGGTATTAGCTTATCATTTGATAGTGATTTTATTCCGAACTTTTTCCAATTCGTTCTTACATTGTAGTTACATTTGCCCACAGGTGGGCGAAAGAGGATCGATTCACATTTATCTATGTTTATTCTCATATTCCAGTCAGATGCGTATTTTTCAACAAAATTAAAAACATTCTGTAGGTTCCTGTTTATTTTTTATGTTATTATCCGCGTGGTAAATTATGATATCATCTGCGAATCCTATTATATTAGCAACCTTATTTGTTAACTCATTAATGAATATGTTAAAAAGTATAGGAGCGTTGACAGTTCCTTGCTGTAGACCATTTATCACTCTATATCTCCGTGAACTCGTTATATTTTTATTACATACAACAAACTCTTTATTACTTATCATTTTGTAAAGAAGAATAACAAAATGTATGGGGAAATTGCATTGCATTAACTTGTAGATTAAG
Organism: Hydrotaea diabolus; assembly: GCA_963513945.1. Lineage (NCBI taxonomy): Eukaryota > Metazoa > Arthropoda > Insecta > Diptera > Muscidae > Hydrotaea > Hydrotaea diabolus. The sequence continues at coordinate 13,812,777 of OY740717.1, read as the reverse complement.
GCAGGTATCCATACGTTATCAAATGCCTTCTCGAAGTCGATTAGAGATGCACCAGTATAATAATTGCGATTCAAATTCCAATTTACATTCGAAACAAGTAAGTTTATTGCATGTACAGTGGAGTGGTTATAGTTAAAGCCGAATTGCCTATCGCACGTATGTTTTCCTCTTTTACAGATGTCAATTATAATATTATTCGTACACATTTCGAAGATTTTGCTTATATTCGGCAGTAAACAAATAGCCCTAAAATTGTTTGGGTCAGTGTTATCCTTGCCTTTTTTTGGTATAATTACAATCTTAGCTATTTTCCACGAGTCTGGAAAGTGTGAATTGTTAAGCATATTGTTGAATAATGCTAGATATTCTAATATTATTGTTACTGGTAGTCTTCTTAGAACAATATTTGGTATATTGTCAATACCTGAGGATAGTTTACTTTTCAGCTTGGAAAAGATATATAAAAGCTCTTCTTGTGTAATAAAATTTCCGTTAAAATACAACAGTTTTGTCTGATCGTTCTCATGCCTTGTTTTTGTTCTCAACAACAAGGAGAAACTTTCATTAACATTCATATGTGTGTTATTGGATGTATCGATATCCTTGTGCGAATATATTGATTCTAAGTATGCTCCTGTTACGTCAAGTATATGATCACTGTTTCTTATGATATACTTGTCAGAGACCGACTCCCTTTCTAACGTCTGAGGGTTAATTCCAGACCTTCGAATAAGATCTACATCATTTGGTGACATTTTAATTATATTTAGATCATTGGAAGATTGTCTTCGGAATTATTTCCTAGCTTCGGAGAACAAATGTGAAGGATTCTTTGGGCTTAATCGTGTTAATTTTCGTCGTAGTGTTTCATTGATAGAAATAGTGAAGTTATCATGTAAAAGTTTTCTCACTAACTTTAATCTATTTTTCACATAAGACAGTTGGTCAACATTAAGTATTTGTTGCAGTCTGTTATGCTTTTTAATTGTGGTTACCATTCTGCTTTTCTCAGAGTGCAACTTCCTAATAATCGGGGTAATAATAAATTTTAACTGATCTTTATTGTCGTATTTTGGTACACTTTTTGAAATTGCATCTGTAATTATGTTGCTAAGCCTATGTAAATGTAAATCGATTTCTGCATTTGTGAGATTTCTATCATTTGGTATACATGAATCCCTATGTATAGAGTCAATAATAACTTTGAAAAAGTGTTCCAGTTCGTCCTTTTGTAATTAAGTTGTGAATCTGAAGTTTCTCTTAGAAAATTAAAGGGTTCCATTTGAGAATTTCTTGCGAGTGTTATCTGCAAGGCACTATGATCGCTATCATAATCTATTGTTTTCAAACAGTTAGTTGACTCATTTTCCCTGTAAATAAAGACCCTACTATCTGCAATACATAGGTCCAAATAGGAACCACATCTTGGATATGATGGAGAGGTCGAAGCATATAGATTACACCTAAACCGCATTTCATTGTCCAACATCCAATCATTAAGTACAATACCCTTCGTATTGTTCACTGGATTTCCCCAGTTGATGTGTTTGCAGTTCAAATCTCCTGCCATCACATAGAAATTATTCTCATTATCTAGGTTCAAAGCTTCGAAAAGGCGTTGAATTTCATCTCTTAGGTATAAATTATTATTTCCGGATGGATAACACCGTTCAACACGCTTTTGCACACATGAAGAAGACCTATATATTCGGAATCTACGTCGAAAAATAAACTACCCGTGTGTCCCAGTTTTTCTAGATCAATTCGTATTTTCGCGAAAAATGTGAATATATATTTGGTTAAAAACCACTTATATAGACATATTTTGTATTAACATACAAGTCCATATCCATAAATTTTTTGCAAAATATACGAATTGATGCAGAAAAAGTGGGATACACGTGTATTTTATTTTTTCCTCCTCTTTCAGAATATACTAATTTTTTTCATGTGTGCAACCAAAAGCTTAAATTTGTCACACAGTGTAATATACCGATATAATATACATAGATTTATCTGGTATCAAAGGGACTTTTATGATGCATGTCTCGAGATTCTTAAATGCACTTATTATTTCATTTTGTACTTCTTTGAATTTTATATCCCTTTTTATTAGAATTCCAGTACCCCCTCCTCTTATGCTGCCACATCTATCTTTTCTAATAAATTTATAATTTTCAAAGTTAACTTTATGTTTTGGGTTAAGTTTAGTTTCATTTAAAAGTACTAGATCTGGATTATGTTCCCCTATAAAGTTTTGTAAATCGTATCTTCTACTTAATCTAATTATTGAATTTACGTTGATATGCATGATTTTCAAAGTTTTTGACACTATTTCTGTTTGATTGCTAGTAAAACTCATTACACTTGAGAATCTAGCAGTGAATATAGTGCATCAATCCTGGATGCTTGTATCTGTAATTGTTTTCGAAAGTTTAATATCTGATGGGATAAGTTCTGAATTGAGATTTGTAGATCGTTGAAAAAATTATTGTTAAGTGGGTTGCTAGTATTATCTATATTCATATTGTTGTCTAATTTTAGAGCATTAGCATAGCTTATATTACTATTTACTTTCGAATATTGTTGATTTCGGTTCTGTGATAATTCTTGCCGTTTATTCTTCATTTTCTTCTGGAGCTCTTTATATTTCTCGCAGCCCTTGTAGGAAGCAGGATGACCATACTTTTTACAAAGGACGCAGAAAAGTCTGTCGCGTTCATTTTTGTCTACATTGGGTATGCTGCATTTTCCGACTTCGTGTGTTTTATCACATTTTACACATTTCTGTTCCATGAAGCAGTTAGATGCGCTATGGAAGAAGCCTTGGCAATTCCTACATTGTGGAATTTCCTCTTTTTTTAGTGGTTCCCATTTCACACAACGATACATTAATCTATTTATTGATCTAAGTGACTTTGTATTACTTTCGGGATGTATTTGAACTACAAATATTGGAAGTTTATATCCTTCCTTTTTTGATTACGATGTTGTAAATTGACTAACTTTAATAAACTCTAAGTGTTCATTTTCAAATTTCTTAAGTTCGGTTACGATTTCTTCTATGTTAGTGTTTGCTGGGAGCCCCTTAAGCAAGAAAGTTTTCGCTTTTGCACATTTTGGAGTAAATGTAAAGAATTTCGTATTTGTTTTTTGTAAATGTACTTTTACGCGCACGTAATTGGGTATTGTATTTAGAAATAAGGTAATTTTTTTTCCGTTTTTAAATTCTTTAATTTTGAATTCATTAATTTTTAAACAATCGGTTATGAAATTTATCAATTCTAAGGAATCAATGTCAAATATGTGAATTGGTGGTACTTTTTGTTTTTTGTTTTGATTATTTAGATTTGTGTTTTGACTGTTTGTCTGTTGTGTTGATTGTTGTGATTGTTGTTTACTGGCTGAAGCTAAAGACTTCGCTTTGTTTGTAGATTTATCTTCTTGCGAGAGAGGCTCTCTGTTTATTTGATGCGTTTTGTTGTTGTTCACTTGCACGTGTTTTTTATATTTCTGCAGTGACATTTCGTCACATTGAAAGTCATCTTCATTATCAAGAAGAGAATAATAATTACTTCTCAAATGTTTTGGTACTTTCCATGGTATCATTTTTTTTCTTTTTCTTTCATTATCTGGTGTTTTTATTTCTAATAACGAAGAGTTTGGAGCAGCGCACAAACTCATTTTATTAAAAATGATACTGTTTGTTTGTTGAAATCTAACGATTTCTTATATTTTATAGTTTTACTAAACACTTGTAGCCAAAATAATGATTTAATCAATGACTTTAGATTGGAAAGATTCACAATAATGTTCAATTCACAACTGGCAAAATCGGTACGACCGCACGTCATGGCTGCTAAGCATGAACTGCCTCAAAAGTCTCAAAATTTGTCGGGAATTAACAACTAAACTTAGTTCGTGGGTTCATTGCCTTCTTACGCTTCGTTGTACAAACCTGTAGTATGACATTACAAATAACGATCGAATGCCGTGAGCCAAACTTTTAGTAGTATCGAAATTGGTTTACGTACGACGTTGCGTTCGACATCGAAACCCGGGATTTTCCCCTGTATCTGACTCTGAACCGATTTTTTTTCCTGTAAACATATGTGTAAAAAATTTGATCAAGATTGGGTGCAAAAGACATTAAATCGGTATCTGTATCTAAATCTTCATCGATTTTTTCAATGTCAATGGCGTCCGTCCTTCACCTAAAAAACTTCCTTATGCCAAATTGCATGAAAATCTTACAACAATTGCGACTTGTAATTTGAAAGCAAGCTTTAGATGAACGGATTAGAAACGGAGATTAGAGGGACCAAGTGGCAAGAACGGTTTCTGTGCCTGCCATTGTAATTTGAAGTAACAACAAAAATAATCATAATAAGACAATAATATGGGGGTTGCTATCTATATTTCGTGTCCGACAATAAAAACACAATAATTTATCGTTGAAATTTCGAAGCACTTTTGAAGTACTTTGGAAGCACTTTTTCCACTCCGATTGAGACACCTTTAAAACATGATTTTTTAACGCTTCAACAGCAGCTTCGGGATATGAAAAACGTTGATGTTAGGGAATAAGATGAATTCATTGGCTGCCAAATCAAGCATTACGGTGAATGGCCCTTCAATTTGACATCTTGATTGGAAAAATTGCTCATCGTTTCAGCTGATGTGATTTCGCATTGTCATGATTAGTCTTCTCTTATTATCTTTCCGCATTTCTTCGAACACTGTTGGCAAACAGGTTGTATAAGTATATCACTCAGAATTGACATCCTACGTTTTACTAAAGTCACTGTGGCAACATGGCTGGTTATACCGAAAAAACGCAATCAATTGCTTCGATGTACTTCTTCCTCGAACAACTTTTATTGAATTTGGCTCGTCTTGAAAGACCCATACGGTCGATGGCTGTTTTGTTTCGGGTTCATATGCATAGATCCATGATTCGTAACCTGTGATAATTTTATACACTGCCTTTGAGCTACCGCAGATATTCTTTTTCAACATCTCTTTGCACCAATCCATATTAGCCTTTTCGGAGCATTCGTAAAATTATGTGGGATCCAACGAGATCAAAATTTTTTCAGGGCCACATGAACATGCAATATCTTATTGATGCTTGTCATACTAATACCCAGGGATGTCTCAATCTCACGGTATGCCACTAGTCGGTCTTGCTTAATCAGTTCACGCAAAGCATCGATAGTTTCAGGCAAAGTGACGTTGAACGTTCTTCACGAAATTCATCCTGGAGTGAAAGGCGTCCTTGGTACCAGAGATTAACAGTGGTTTTTGATGGTGCTTCATCGCCAAAAGTCAAAACAAGTTGATTTGAACACTCTTGTCTCAATAATTCACGCCATAAATCGAAAAAATCATCAAACGAAAATGTTCACGTGATTATTCCATTTTTTGACTGAGATGAATTTTTCAACACACTGTAAACCAAACAATTCGCCTCAGATGACAAAATGTTCTGAGTGCATTTACGCTAAAAAATGTCAAAGTTTCCAATGGAAGTTCAAGTTTGTATCTGGGAACACTAGTTTTGTCAGGACCCGAAATATAAATAGCGACCCTTGTAAAACAACAGCCATTCCTTTCCTTTACGACTAACAACAGCAAACCTGATCTTATTAGCTTGTGGAGAAATTTACGGTTTAAAAAATTGACAAATATATTGTCAGAGAACTAGCAACCGCACAACAAAGGGAAAAAAGGAGAAAGGGCGGTAAAAGAGGAAATGACGGCACAACAGAATTTGCAATTAAAACTCAATGTCTTATTCAGTCATTTTAAAATGTACCTTCTCAATGTCATTTTCTTTCTCTCCGTATCTTTATAGATAACAATGTCCAATTGAATTCAAGAGGACCACCGGAATGGAGGAGTAAAGGAATTGTTATGTTGGAGAGGCCAGCCAGTCAAGTGTTGGCAGCGAAAACAAGTGCAAATAAAACTAATTCCCAAAAGCAAATTGTGCTAACAACAACCGAAATAAAACAAAAATGTAAATAGAATGAAGCATAAGGATCAAGGCCTACAGTCGCCCTCCTGTGCCCCATGAATCTTGTCTATCATCAAGCGAGTGTCATGTTTCGCAGCCAAACAACCAGGAGCAGCAAAATACCCCGAAGGCCAAAATTTGAAAAAGATATTATCCTTGAAAGTGGTAACTAAAGTACCATAATACAGATGGTAGAGACAAAGTTTTCGTTCGCTCATTTCCGGTGACGACAATGATGGAACCTTCGACGCACAAGTCAAGCCACGACCTACTTAAATTTAAAGAAAACTTATACTGTAGCTTTGTTTTTTCGTTTTCCCTTTCTTTCTTTTTTGGTGTAATAATTGCTCAGTTGTATCTGTTCATGCTGAGCCCGTGCTTGCCATAGCAGTAAAAAAATGAAAAGTTGAAGACAAGCGTCCTGCTGTTTTCGTCGATGTCAAAATCTCAGATAAGTCTGGCAAAGCTGTTTATTAGTGTTTGGTTTATCCGTTTTTGCCACTTCAATGTCAAGATTTCGCACCTCATTTTCATTTGACTTTTCCGCTCCAGGCTAACGCCAACATGACATCACAATGATTTCAGCTTCGTCATCCTCAACGTCGGTCGTGATATTGCTGATTGACACATTCACTGTTAGTTTCGTTTCACTTCCTACAAAACGTTCAAGTATGTGTGGGCGGAATTTAAATTTGCCTCCTAAATGTATCGTCATTGAAAGTCCTGAGATACAACAACAAAATGTGTCTCAGAAGTTGTATATCAATTTTCTTTGGTAACACGTTTTAAATTGTTTTCTGCTGCCTGCTTCGCTTCCTTCATCTTTCTGAAGGTAAGAAAAGTTTACCTTTAAGTTAAAAGAAAAAGAACGTTTAATATAAAAGGATTACCTTCTTTGTGACAGAGGAGAATTGGATTTTATGAGAACTTCTTTTTACATAAACCCTTTTTATGAGACCTCCAGGTGTATACACGCAGAAAAAAAACATGGTTACTACATGGTCACGGCAATAATAATATGTTTAATCGCAACCATCGCAACCATAGCATTGTTAACTGAATTTATTTTTGACAATAGTATAATTGCTACAATATTAATATTGTTGAAATGTAACAATAGTATTATTGCCAAATTTAAAAATGAAAATATGGTTATAGCAACAATATTAATATGGTTGGTGCGACAAAAGTATTGTGTTTGGCGTTTTATGTTAACAATAATTTGATTACGGCAATCATACTGTATGATTATAATTTTTCTTCATTTAAATATGCTTTTAAGAACAAATGTTATTGGTACGGATCTAATGCAATAATAGTACTTTTTTTTATCGAAATTAAAATTTTATAAAAAAGCTGCTTTGGCTTTGTTTAACTGATTTTTTTTAATAAAAACGCTTACGTTTATTTAAACTTACTTTTTCTCCTATGAAATAAATCACTCCTTTAACTTAAAGCAATTCTAATAAATCATATTAGGGATCAAATCTATTGTCGACAACTTCAACAAATTCTAATAAATTATATTGGGGATCATAGTATAATTGTGTGTGATAATATTATGGTTGCAGGGATCATAACATGGTTGCGTGTGAATCATACTATAGTTGTGAGGATCATACTATGGTTGTATATGAAACATAATATGGTTGTGAGGATCATACTATGGTTGTGGTGATCATAGTATGGTTGAGTGTGAATAATACTATGGTTGTGGGGATCATAGTATGGTTATGTGTGAATCATACTATTGTTGTGAGGATCATAGTATGGTTGTATTCGAATCATACTATTGTTGTGAGGATCATAATATTGTTGTACCACAACCATATACCCAACAATAGTATTATCCTCTTCGAATATTGTCACCATAACCATACTTTTTTTCTGCGTGTACGTAGTAGTAATTTCTGCACTTATGGTTGCTAGACTTGAAGATAGTCGCGGAAAAAACATATAATTTTACACGCAAGAAAGATTTTCTGCAAAGTAATTTATGTTAATTCTAAAGTGCATACGCTTTCTTGGGCTTAGACCCTAGACAGGTCAGAGCTCAATATGCCCCTATAACGTTGAAAGAAGTCACGCAATAAATTCAAATACCGGTACCATGTTTAAAATAAGTAAAATGCAACCACACTATTTGAACCGACATTATTTAAGTTGAACTTTATAAAAAAATTATTAGTCCAAGTGGCTGTTTCAGAAATTTTTAGTCTTATTAGTCAACCTGACGCCGAATTTAGTTTCTGTTGTCTTCGGCAGCAAAAAATTCTTCTTTTTCGGTGGGAATGATTCATAAGTAGAACCTGCAGTTCCAATTTAATGAATACTGCGAATGTACCTTGAATGGATAAACTAAGCAACAAAAACTCTATTCACAACACACACACGTTATAGAAGAAATCTATTGATGACTCTCAAGGTGGAGTTTCTATAGCGGTGGTCAGACTGAATTGTATTTTCGTGGGCAGTTGGGTGAAGAAAACTTGAAAAGTGAAATTTACAACAGTAGTTCTCATTCGTTTGATGAGAGCCCGGTCTTAAAGAATTCGGATGTTCCTTCAAAAATTGCTGCGAAGCTTTCTGAAGACAGTCATCACGGACCTCAATCAATATTTCTCAAAATGATTTGAACATATCGTGACCTTTTGCTGTTAATTATATAACATTATTATATGAGTATTTGTGTCGGTGTTATCGTCCACTTCATTTGAGACCCACCAGAATTTGGTTTATCAATTACATATTGAGAATGCGTGATTTTGCTCCTTTTTATATGGTGATTTTTGCGACCATTGTATAATGTCGAGATAAAAACATTACTTCTTTGGTTTGGCTTAATTAATGGTGGCGTATCATAATGTTCTTTAACATAATGGCCATAGACAATATGACATTAAATATTAGTCATAATGTAATGACTTTCTAGCAATAAATCTGTGTCATAATGTTATGAACGTTAAGCCACTTTTAGATAAATGGCTAGAAACGTTTTTGTGTCTCTATAGTTTTTATTTTTAATCGGGGTGTGGAACTAAGTTTCCCTCGAATTGATACATTTTACAAAAACGGTGACAGTGGTCACAGAACAGGCTAATAGTCCGATTCCCTTCACGCAGAAAAAAAGTATGGTTGGGGTAACAATACTCCAAGAGCACCATACTATTGTTGGTTATATGGTTGTGGTACAACAATATTATGATCATCACAACAATAGAATGGTTCACACACAACCATTCTATGATCCCCATAACAATATTATGGTCCTCACAACAATAGACATATTCACACACAACCATACTATGATCCCCACAACCATATTATTATTTACATTCAACCATACAATGATCCCCATAACCATATTATGATCCTCATAACCATGGTATGTTTAACGTACAACCATAGTATGATCCTCACAACCATAGTATGACGTACGCACAACCATACTATGATCCCCAAAACTTTTTGTAAAGACTGGATTACGTTGTAATTCAACAATAAAGAATTTTATTAAGTAAGTATGTAATAATAGGAGTAATAATATTTTAGTTATATTAATCCGTAGTTTTTGGAGAAAATTTAATTATTCTTACTATTATTGGGTAAGATCCTTAAAAAAAACATTGTCAAATTAAAAAAAAATAAGGTTTTGCCGGTATGATTGCCGTAATCATGTTTTTGTTAACATAAAACCCATGAAAACAATACTTTTGTCCCACCAACCATATTTATATTGTTGCAACAACCATATTTTCAGTTTTAAATTTGGCAGTTTTAAATTTGGCAACAATACTAACAATATTAATATTGCCGCAATCATACTATTGTCAAAATGAAATTTAAAAAACAATACTATGGTTGCGACGACCATACTTTTACTGCAGCGAACATACTATTGTTGCCGTGATCATACAGTAACCATATATTTTCTCTGCGTGTTGATTCGGTCTGTTCATAGCTGAAACGTTTTAAGACCGACCGAAGGCCGGCCGCGCAGTTATATGCGAAAAAAGTAAGGTATGTGTATAAATATTGTTGTGTAAAGGTTATATCCTAGAGTATGACTTTAGGGATACCTCCCAATTCCTCAACGAATGAATTAACATTTTTTAAAGTCATCGAATAGCGCCCATACAAAAGTCCTATTACAATTTGGGGACCTGCCCATCTAGAAGTCACAAATTAAATCCGATTGTTCTCAAAAAAATTAGATAAATTAGATAGAAAAATTAAAATTAGACCATATTAATGAATTCTTTTCTAATACCCTCATACTTTGGTTTCTCACGATCATCTCAGGTAATATTGGACTATATCGGTCCACGTTTCTGCAAAGCCTACATACTCAATTCTCTACCACACGCAGAAAAAAAGTATGGTTGTGGTGACAATATTCGAAGAGGATAATAATATTGTTGGGTATATGGTTGTGGTACAACAATATTATGATCCTTACAACAATAGTATGATTCAAATGCAACTATACTATGATCCCCGCAACAAAAGTATTATTAACACATCATCATAATATGATCCCCACAACCATAGTATGATTCACACTCAACCTTACTATGATCTCCACAACCATAGTATGATCCTAACAACCATAGTATGTTTCATATACAACCATAGTATGATCCTCGCAACCATAGTATGATTCACACGCAACCATGTTATGATCCCTACAACCATAGTATGGTCACACACAATTATACTATGATCCCCAATAAAATTTATTAGAGCTTGTTTAGGTTGTCGACAATAGATTTGAATTATGAAAATTATTCAAAAATAAAAATTAAATTCAAAATAATAGGAGTGATTTTTTTCACAGTAGAAAAAATAAGTTTAAATAAACGTAAGCGTTTTTATTAAAAATATTTCAGTCAAACAAAACCAAAGCAGCTCGTTTAAAAAATTTTAATATCGATAAAAAAAACCATATTATAGCATAAGAACTGTACCAATAACATTTGTTCTTAAAAGCATATTTAAATGAAGGAAAATTACAATCATACAGTATGATTGCCGTAATCATATTATTGTTAACATAAAACGCAAAACACAATACTTTTGTCGCACCAACCATATTTATATTGTTGCTATAACCATATTTTCATTTTTAAATTTGGCAATAATACTATTGTTACATTTCAACAATATTAATATTGCAGCAATTATACTATTGTCAAAACTAAATTCAGTTAACAATGCTATGGTTGCGACGAACATACTTTTATTGCTGATAACATATTATTATTGCCGTGACCATGTAGTAACCATGTTTTTTCTCTGCGTGCAGTCTTAGGGAGATCTCCTAATTCCTCCCACTTCTCACCCGATCATATAGTGCCTTATACAGGGTGGGTGATTAAACATGCTTAATTTGAATCGGATGTAAGAAAAAATCACTGATAATTTTTTAAATTTCTGGGTTGCCAATAAACCCAGAAATTGAACTTTATTATTTAATAATATAACATAATGTATTAAAATATCTCTTTTTATTTTTATTCAAGCTTAAGGTCAGTTTTTTTTTTTATTTATTTGTTTTGATATTTCTGTGACATGTGGCCTAGCCTTGTTGAAACCAAATGTCTTCCATGTCATTCTCTTGATTTTTTGGAAACAAAAATTGGTTCACGGTAAAGGCGGCTCCTTGCTCATTTTCTAAGAAAAATCGACCAATTATGTCGACAGCTCAAAATCGACACTAAACAGTTACTCGTTGTGGATTCATTGGTTCTCTGAACCCCATATGCGGCAATTTTGCTTAATGACATAGCCACCGAGAGAAAAATGAGCCTTATCCAAAAATACGATTTTTCTGTAAAATTCTTTATCTTCTGCCAAACAATCGTCAGCCCATTGGGCAAAACAAAAACGGATGGGATGGATCAAATAAAACTAGAAATTTTAAAAAATTATCAGTCCTTTTTTTACAGCCGATTCAATTTTAAAATGTTAAATCGCCCACACTGTAGTAGATTTAAAATTAATTTTTGTGGACCTAAAATCAATATGCTAGCATATCATCCATACCAAGGTTCTTTCAGATTTTAGGCCTTGCTACTTTAAAAATACATCTAAAAACTTCTATTTTGAAAATTAAATATAGTAAATTATAAGAGAGATACTCGTACGATTAGTTCTGCTAGAATTGGGCCATACTGTTTTGTGTTTGGGGTCCTGCCTTTTGTAGGAGTCCCATATTGAATTGAATTGTAAGAACCAGTCCTGGTAAAATTTAAGCATATCGGTCCATTTTGTGTATATACCGCTCACAAATTTCCCTCCTGACCTGGGGGACCAGTAACCAACAATGGTATACTTTGTATCCAACAGGCCTGTAGATAAAGTCATGTGTAGGCCATTCCAACGCCCCTGCATCGTTCCTTAATTATGGAGTTCTTTTATTTCCTGACCCAACTGAGCTACCGCTTCTATCGGAAGCAACTTTATTGCCAATAATTTCTTTTCAGGTACTTTTGTTGTCTTTAATAAACTTTAGTCTTTTATAACTTTTAAAAGGGTTCTTCTTATTTATTTGCAATGGTCTGCTTCTCTTGTGGCTAGTGTTACTTCGACAGAATAGTGTGTCTGTGGATGCTTTCCATACTGATCACGTTCTCCAATTACCACACATTTTATGGCCATCACCTAATTCCCCGCGTGAGCCAAACTGAAACATTAAAGCAATACAAGCTTGCATGAAAAAATCTAACTTCTTCCGCTGGCTGGTTGTTCATATATCAAACTATGCATAAAATCATCATCATGGGAGCAAACACAATCATCCCAGCAGCGGAAGCCGTTCCTCCTCGTCGTCGCTCTAAGTGTGGTGCCGTGTACTCTACTTACCCGGGTACAAAGCCATCGAAAACCCAATGTGTCAATTCTTTGTTAGCAAAAGACAATTTGCACGTCAACTAAACGATTCCTAAACCATCAACATTAAACACGTTCTCTATGAGAACAACAAACAATAACTTTGTTACTTTTCACACAGAAAATTGTAACCGAATGGTAGGTACATACATTCGAGTTCGAATACACCTTCCGCAAGAATACCAATGCGTGTCACAAATGACAATTCAGCGATATTTTGCCATGTTTTTTTTCTACTACCCCTTACTCCTGTCGTTGTTGTGGGTTAGAGATTTCCGCCGAAATCCAAATAAAAAAATATACGGAAGTAGTTATAACCTTTTTGTGTTGTTTCCGCAAAAACTAGATGACTTGATGACACATCATGAAAATCCTAGGGATAAGGTACAAAAAATCTAGCAATGACATGAAATGAAATGGTATGAAATGTTAGGGGAATAGAGTACCAAACGTCCTACATTGATTGGAATTGTTTTCGCAGGCCTACTGCGTTCGTGTGTCAATGACTCGGAGGACGTAGTCGACAATAACACGACTACGTTGTGAATGTGACAAAACAACGAAGTAAAGTTTTGTTAAGAAAAACCAAATTCTAAAAATAGAACGTTAGCCCAGACCCTACCAACATCAGCAGCCGTTAAACTGGGAATATGACAACAAAAAGTGTCCTTCTTTATAAAAATATCTTAAATCGTAATATTGTCTTCAACATGTTCCTGAAAACACCCTGGCAACCTCAACATAATACACAATTAAATAATATGTTTTTGTCGAAAAAATACTGCCTTTAACTATAATTAAATCCCGTATCTATGAGGTAGTTTTTACAGGAGTTTTTCAAAGGATTTTAAAAGACATTTTTGTCATTATTAAAGTAATAATGGGTTTAATTTAGATAAAAAAAAAAACTGAGTTAGCTTAAATTGAGTCTGTCCGCAGCTTGGGCCTATACTTAGTAGGTACATAAATACTGTTACAGCACTGAACACACCCATTTCAATAGCAGAACTGATCATACCCCGTTAATGTCATATGGGTTTTGAAAGCTAACCTCAATAGCGTTAGTCTGCAACGGGATTTTAAAATTGTTTCAACTTTCATCATGGAGTGGTCAGATAATGAGAACCGTATCGCTGTAATAGCGCTTTTCAAGTGTGAAATGAAAAAAGCGATATTTTAAAAACGCTCCGGACACTACCGATGTATAAAACTGTTTAAGGAGACTAAAGATGTAAAAGACCGCCACCGGTCGGGCCGCCTACGCTCTTTTCGAACACCGCATGTCATCAAAGCCGTGAAATCAAGAATTCACAGAAATCCGCTCCGATAACAGAAAATTATGGCCCGTGAGATGAATATCACGCAAAAGTCCATGAGTCGAATCATTAAAAAAGACTTGGGACTTGGGCCTTCCAAACGACGTACCGGACACTTTTTGATTACAGCTTTAAAAAAAAATAGGATTAAAAAATGCAAACGTCTTTTGGTGAAGCCCGCTGCTAACTTGCACAGAAAAATTTTGTTCACCGATGAAAAAATTTTTACCGTTCAGGAAAAATTTAACAAGCAAAATGATCGAATGTATGCGCGGTCATCTAAGGAAGCATCTGAACTCATCCCTAGGGTGGAAAAGGGTCATCACCCAGCTTCAGTCATGGTTTGGTGGGGTCCCTTACGATGGGGTAACTGGCCTGCATTTCTGCGAACAAGGAGTCAAAACATCGGCCAAAGTTTACCAATAAACCGTTTTGGAAGCTGTTGTGAAGCCTCTTAACAATTCCTTTTCAAAAACCAGCCATAGACTTTCCAGCAGTATTCTGCGCCAGCCCATAAGGCTAAAACGTCCCAGGCCTGGACTTCGAAACAATTTGCCAGCGTTCATTTCCTCTGAAGAATGGCCCTCAGGCAGTCCAGATTTAAACCCATTGGATTACAAATTGTGGACGGTTTCGAGGACAAGGTTTGTGACAAAAGATACTGACGGCATTTCTCCGAGCAAGGAGTCAAAACATTGGCCAAAGTTTACCAATAAACCGTTTTGGAAGTTGTTGTGACGCCTCTTAAAAATTCCCTGTTCCAAAACCAGCCATGGACTTTCCAGCAGGATTCTGCGCCAGCCCATAAGGCTAAAACGTCCCAGGCCTGGACTTCGAAACAATTTGCCAACGTTCATTTCCTCTGAAGAATGGCCCTCAGGCAGTCCAGATTTGAACCTATTGGATTACAAATTGTGGACGGTTTTAGAGGACAAGCTTTGCCACAAAAGATACCCGAACATTGGATCTCTTAAGACTGCTTTCGTTCGAGCTGTGGCAAATTTTCCAATGGACGAGGCTCGTGCAGCTATTGACGGTTGGCCAGTGCGACTTAAGGCGTGTGTAAAGGCAAAAGGTGGAAATTTCAAATAACTAGATTCTTTTTGGATGCAATACACATCAATAAATATATTAAAAAGTATTCGGTCCAAAAACATTCAGTACTTTCTATTTTACAGCATAAAACGTGTTTAACAGTATTTATTTCCCTACTAAGTATATAAGAGATCCCACTGGAATACCGTTTACTTGTTTCGAATAATTTGTCTTATGCCACCTGGCCACGGCCTCTTTTACTATTCAGCCAGTAAGTTGTTTAAATATAGGGTCATCTATCTAGAGGTATTTCTCAACAAGGTTTTTTCACAGATTACGCGTGAGTTTAAGTTTAATTTTTTTTTCAGTACTATTTGATATTTCATCATGTAAAGACTTACACCGCTAAAGCCACAGTTTAGTGTGGTTTATGGGCCGGTGGAATAAACTTTCCATATTTTTTAAAATTTGTAACGGGTCAATCTAGAGGTATTTTTGCACAGATTACACGTAGGTTGCGTTGAACTTTGGTTTTCTTCTATTCAGTATTGTTTGCCAATTCAACATGGAAAGACTTACACCGGGAAAACCACGGTCGCCATACCGGTCGAAATGCTCGAATTAGTCATATAAACTTGGATCCTCCAAATGGACAACCTGAGAAATAGCTGTGGATAACATTTGAAGAAAATTATATTTAAAAAATAAGTAACACAAATGTCCTTTCGAATGAACAATAACTATTCCACACTCGATTTTTTGTATTTAAAGGGTGGGTACATTTTGCCATGTTGATTTTGAATAGAACACAAATTGTTTAGGAAGCTATTGCCATTTCTTTTAATTATGATAATATTCAATTATGTATGGAAAAAATATCGGCGAAATGGCCGCCGCGGCCTCGGCGGCACACTTCCATCCGATGGTCCAAATTTTCAATGACGCTGAGGCATAATTGAGGTTCTATGCCGTTACGAGTAATGTGCCGAATTATTTCATCCTTTAGCTCTTGAATTGTTGCTGGCTTATCGACATACACCTTTTCTTTCAAATAACCCCAAAGAAAAAAGTTCAACGGTGACAAATCACATGATCTTGGCGGACAAATAACATCGCCACGACGTGAGATAACACGGCCATAGAATTTGTTGCTCAAAAGTGGCAAGTGGCACCGTCCTGTTGTAACCGCATATCGCCCACATCCATATCTTAAAATGCTGGCCATAAGAAGTTCGTTATCATCCTACGATAGCAAACACCATTCACAGTTACTGCTGGACTGGCCTCCTTTTGGAAAAACATACTGTCCGATGATGCCGCCAGCCCATTAGCCGCACCAAACACTCACTCTTTGTGGATGCGTTGTTTTTTCGACAATCACTCTTGAATTATCATTCCCCCAAATGCGGCAATTATGCTTATTGACAAATCCACTAAGGTAAAAATATGCCTCATCACTGAAGATGATTTTCTACGAAAATTGATCATCCCCTGTTGCCTGAAGCCGTAATAACTTTAACACGTTGCGTGCTTGTGTTAAAATTGAATTAATTTAATTAAATGCAAAAAAATCTTGACGTTTAGGTGCGGTTTACATTTAACATCGGCCCTTAAAATTTAACCACCTTTTATTTTTATTTTGAAAAAATACCTCTAGATTGATCACTCTAGACTATAAGCGTGGATACTGTCCAAATCACAATATGACAGGGTTTTACTTTTAGTATCTGCAGAACTATCAGTTTCCTTTATAAGTCTACAACAGCAGGGCTGTGGCAGAACAGATGTCCCTGTGAAGCTGTCTTCTTCTCCTCTTCATTCATGGTATATTATTTTTTCCGTCGAGGTATATTATTTGTTCTGAGGTAAATTTAGTATTGGTTCATTGAAAGAGACCACAAGGCTTAAACGACAAGGAAAACTTCTTTTATGTCAGTAAGCTGTGCACGATAATAGGGCTTATTAATAATTCCGTGACTTTTCAAATAAAACACAACTTTTTTCAACAAAAAAAAAATCAAAATAATCCCCTTTTAGCTCCATAGACTTAACCGAACGTTCCTCCATTTTGTGTATGCCTTCCAAAAAATAGGATTTTTTAAGATCCATAAAATAGGCATTTGTTTAATTAAGTCGTTGGAACTCTTCTTCCACAGATCCATTTCTTTGGGTTTGGAAATAGCAAATAGTCTCTGGGGCCTAAATCCGGCGGATGAGGTGGCAATTCGTAAGCCAATTCATACAATTTTTTCATTGAGACTCCACACGTGTGGACCCGTGCATTATCTTGATGAAAATAACTTTTTTCTTTGATATATATGGTCGTTTTTTTAAATCCTCGTTAAATCGGTCCAATAAGTTGGAGTAATATTCGCCGTTTATTGTTTTTCCCTTTTGAATCAATATGGATATGGATTATCCTACGTGCATTTTAAAAAACTGTTGCCATCACCCTATTGGCCGACAAAGTCACCTTGGCCTTCTTCGCAAATGGCTTACCCAGAGAAATCCATTGGTTAGTCTGCTGCTTGGTCTCCGGAGTATCCTATGTTTCATCCACAGTTACAAGACGCCGCTAGAACTCATTCGAATTGCGGTTTAACAACTTCAAACAATCGTTTGATGTTGCTGCACGATTACGTTTATGGTTTATTGAGAGCAAACGCGGCAGACAGCTTTTTTAACCCAACTGATCATGTAAAATCGAAGCTACACTGCTATATGAAATGGGTATGGCATCAACAATGTCACTCTTCGATCAGCCAACTTCATAAGTGACAGCGCATAGAGAAAGGGACCTAAGGGTAAAAAAATCAATTTTCACTTTTTTTCTTTTTTCGATGTGGACAACATCTGAGCATCGAATGAGACCGATCCCATGCCCCAAAAGTGTTCCCTCCCAGAGATATGCGTGTTTTATGAAAGTGAAGTCGACGATTCTAAGCGCAAATAGAAAGGGACCTAATCTTTAAAATGGCTCTCCTGAACAAAACTTTTCATCAACTTTTCACTTTCTTTTGATGTGGACAACATCTGAGCATAGAATGAGACCGATCCCATGCCCCAAAAGTGTCCCCCCCAGAGATATGCGCGTTTTATGAAAGTTAAGTCGACGATTCTAAGAGCAAATAGAAAGGGACCTAATCTTTAAAATGGCTCTCCTAAACAAAACAGGTTTTTAACCTTAGGTCCCTTTTTATTTTGCGCGTCACATATCGTGGATTTTTTCGACATTTGCGGGTGTACTGAGATTAATTGGCCGTCCAGAAAGTTCAGCATTATTTGTACTTGTGCGTCCACAACGAAAGTCAGCAAAAAACTTTTTTACCATTGAAATCGATTGTGCAGAGTTCCCATAGTATTTATCCATCTTTTCCTTGGTTTGGTTGATGTTTTTTTTTAATGAGCACTCGAAATTCACTTTTTCCATTTTTAACGAAATCCACGAGGTTGAATGTTTTGAACAGCTGTTAAACACAAACGAAATAACGGAACTCTCTCTTGACCGTAGTCTATTAACCGATGGTACTTGATGTGAGCAGTGTTGCATTTCATATAGGTACGAGTGAAGTTCGAATAGTCACGGAATTATTGATATTGCCTCGTACTACTATTATGAGGATCATATTATTGTTGAGCCACAACCATATTTCCAACAACAGTACGATGCTCTTCGAATTTTGTTAGCCCAACCAAACTTTTTTCTTAGTGCCGGACCTATTGCTGACTCCAAACAGCTAATTCCATTCCATTTCAAAGAAAATGTTTAATTGGCTAAAAAATGTATCTCCTACTCGCAAAGTCGCCGACATTTACGAGGCATATATTTTATACTTTTTTCAAACTGTTCTCAAAAAAAAACTTTCTACTTCTAAGTCTTTAAACCTACCCTCTGTTTGTGGTGTATCTCATGTAATTTCCCCCCGAAAATACTTCGCTTGCTATGACTTTTGTCCACTTTCCGGTCACACGACATGGCAAACGTGATTTCATTTCGTCACACTAGCAGGCTCGGCATATAAAACGTATATTTTTGGAAAACTTTAATAGATATTTATTGCTAAGGTCTATATTCACCATTACGTGGAATTAAAATTCATTTATTAAGCTATTATAATTACTTTTACTTTCTAAACTCCTCTTCATTCCGCTGCCTCCACAATAGGGCGTATACAACCTTTTCCAGGGATTTCGGGCCAAAGCAATAGCGACACTGGACACGAAATTATGGAGAATTGTTGGTTATACTCGTACCACCCCCACTCACAACTTCATCGTAATTTTTGGCGAGGGAGGAACAAGTAAAATCAAATTGCCTTTAGTCAAAGTGAGATTGTGTGGTGGTTTTTTATTTGTATTCAAAGACATCAATTCTCATTTACTTACATATAAACCAATATTCAGCTATACGGCCAAGGAAGACCGTGATGTGACCTTATCTGCGATGGCCTCTTAAGCAGTCTTGTTTAGTTTTAGTCTTACACCAACTTCTTTGCGCAAGGCTAGATCTACTCTTTCCCTTGATTTCTTGACTGGCTCATCCATTCAGTCAAGCATCATTTGACTAAAAGTATGCCTTTAGTTTAATAATGAGCAAAAATTCTTCTACTTACCTTTGTTGGACACAAACAATGGTCGTTGGCTATTATGCCTTACATCCAACCCCTCACTCTGTCTTTCAATCAAAGGGACTTCCGCCACACTATTCTTCAAGCTTTTGATATTTTCAGCCTTGTAATTTCAGAGAAGGATGATATCATTCGACTTTTTGCTTATGTTTGTTCTTCGTTTACGTCTGTGGATATTTCCTTTCTTTGTGACTTTAATAATTCATAAGTATTTATCGGCAACTTTAAGGTATTAAATTAAATGCTTAAAAAGAAAAAATGCTAAACTCAACCGAAAGACAAACGAAAAGGTAAATGCAAAAAATGCTTAAGTGGATAACAATTGATTACATAAAAAGAAAAAATTCAGAAGGAATTTTGTGTAGACAAAAAGAAAATATAGACTTATCGTTTGAGAAAGGTTTTAAAGAAAACTGCCAGTACGAGCGAAAGCCAGCTTCAACTTTACTTTTCATACTATCGGAACCAAACTTTTTTAATGACCTATAAAATATGCATAACCACAATTCATTTAACTTATTTATTATTCTATAATTGAATGAGCTTAGTGACACCAAGTACCACTTGCCCCACCAAAGACAAGTTGAGATTTATGAACCTTAAATATTTCCAAAAAAACACAAAAATTCAAATCAAGTGTGATATCTTTCTTGTTCATTCGAAATGAGATTTTATGCCATTGATTTTTAAATTAAATTTCCTTCTAATTTGGCAACTGTAATATGGAAATGAGCGATTGGTGAGAATCGAGAAGATCCGCTGTTTTCGACCAAAATTTGGTTCAGTGTTAAGCCTATTTCTGGCGCAACGCCAACGTCAATAAACAAAATTGCCGAATTTGGGCTGAAGAGCAACCAGAAGAGGATTTCGACGCGCCATTATACTGGTGAGCTGGTGGAATGCAAAAAAAGATTAAGTGGATAACTATTGATTACATAAAAAGAAAAAATTCAGAATGAATTTTGTGTAGACAAAAAAAATATAGACATATCGTTTTAGAAAGGTTTTAAAGAAAACTGCTAGTACGAGCGAAAGCCAGCTTCAACTTTACTTTTCATACTATCGGCACCAAACTTTTTAAATGACCTATAGAATATGCTTAACCACAATTCATTTGACTTAATATTATTCATCAATTGAATGAGCAAAGTGACACCAAGTACCAAATACCACATCATCGATAAGTTAAGTTTTATGAACCTTAAATATTGCTACGGTGGGATCTAACGGGTGATCAATCTAGACGTTTTTCTTAAAATAAAAAATTCAAATTAAGTGTGAAATCTTTCTTGTTAATTCGAAAGGAGATTTTTTACTATTGATGTTTGATTATTCCATCCAATGTTTGCAACTGTTATATCGAAATAAGCGATCGGTGAGAAGATCCGCTGTTTTCGACCAAAATTTTGTTCAGTGATGAGGCCCATTTCTGGCTCAACTCATACAAAATTGCCGCATTTGGGCTGAAGAGCAACCACAAGAGGATCAAGACGTGCCAATATACCCAGAGAAAAACATGGTTTGGTGCGGTTTATGAGCCGGTGAGGGCTATTAATTTTACGTATTGTGAGAAACCACGTCAGAATTTTCTTGGTTTCATGAATTTCTATAAAATGTTAATGTCCAAGGAATGAATCATTATAGTGTCGGTTGATCAGACTTAAGGTATTTTTTTCCAAATAAAAAATGCAATAATTAAAATCAAGTTAGAAATATTAATTGTTCATTCAAAATGACATTATGTCATGTATTTTTTGAATAAAATTTCCTTCAAATGTTGGCCACAATTCTTTGACGTTTGGGAATAAGGTCTTAAGTCAGAAATTGTAGTTTTTCGTAATGTTAAATTGAAATTTATTTAATTGTTTGCAAATCAGGATAAAATTTGTTTGAAAAGGAACTGATCGGAAACAAGCATGGATATGATAATCTATAGTAATATTAACACATTTTTTAAAATTTGTTAGTATTTACCGTTTTTTAGATGACTTAAGTCCTTAGGATCCACAAATTTTGTATAATTTCTTAAAGTTTGGCTTTTTTGTAAGAATTAAGTCAGGAAATAAAACGTTGTTATTTAGTTAAAAATAGGAATTGATAACCTCATTTATTCAAAAGCTTGAAAAATTATTATAATAAACAATAAAAGTAATTTAATAATTAATAATTAAAAAGTTAATAATAAAAACCAAGAAAAAAAATTTAAGTTGTCTCTGCTTCCTCCTCTTCATGTACCAAATCAGGATCATCATTTACAGCGGTGTAGGAAGTAGGTAAATTTATATAAAAACTGTGGAACACAGGTGGTATCAAGCTTAAAAGAGAACACAAATCCCTTTTTTTCTCCTCAGATATCGGGACCAAAGTTTTATATTTTCTTTGGAGTGTATAATTTTTTAGATTTTTATTTTTTCCTCTCCTAAGGAAGCTTAAAATCTTGAAATCTTCGGAATCGTTCAAACTGTTTTTGTAACTGACTAAGCGGTTCTGCTTGTATTGCAGCCATTGTGCACTATGCCAAGAGAAGTGTTCATTTAAAGTATTTTTTTTCCTGCATACAAAAACTGTCTTCAACAAAGCTGCAAAATCTAAAAATTCTTCTTGCTGCATTTCGTGTACGTGGAACTTCTTTTTAAGGCCTGTTGTTCTTACCAACTGGTACCAATCATGGGGGTGATAAACTGGTGTTTTTGTTTTCTTTTTTTGTTTTTCAATCATGGAATGATCCACGTCGCATTCCATATGCGTATGTCCCGGAACAAGGAACTTGTGGTTTATGGTTAAATTGGGGAACTTAGCCTGAGCCATTAAAAACATTGCCGCCACGTGACTGTTTTTGTTTTGTCCCCCACATGTGTCTGAGTAAAATGTCACCTCAGAAACGCTACCAGGTAGCTTCTTCAAATGAGCGTATAAGCAGGACGCTATTTCGTTTCCACATCTAGCTGCTAGAGCTTCATGCCACATATAGTGTGTTGACTCTCCTGTAGCATTATCGTGAACTGTTAAGTTAAAGGTCCACAACTGCCTTTTATAAAATGCTACCGACGATCCAACAAATGGGGTTGGCAGGCATTGCTGTAGATCAAAACTGAAGCATTTCTTTAGAGCATTGTCTTGTGTCGCAAGCTTATCTGCTTTTTTGGCATCATACGCTGCAGTAGCCTGCTCTTGGTGGATTTGAAGGTCATTTTCAGCTTCTTGTTTTTTTTCTTGAGTGGCAGCAACTTCAACGCGCATTTGAAGGGTGTCGCACTTATAACAGGTGTCCACTTTTGGTTTTTTAAAGGCGAGTTTTAAATTGTGAAATTCCCTCTCATAGATTGAACGGCTAACAAAATTTTCTCGTCCTTCTTTGTATAAGTCGTACATAATGCGCAAATTTAAATAGGAAGGTAAAAAGTTCTTGTTATTTGTACGTCTGGTGTAATGACTTTCATAGCTTGGAAATGATGTTATGTGAGCCCGTACCTCATTAATTTCCTCCTGAGACTTTTTGTTTTTCGGAGATTTTTTTCCTCTTTGATCATCGTTAGTAATGCCGGATGTGTTAAGCATTTTATTTTTAATGGCATTTGATATAAACTTTTCTCTTTCGTCTAAAGTTCTACTGAAACAACCCTTGCACACAGAAACTCTTGTGCCATTTACTTCTAGGGAATATTCGTAGGTTACTTCCCTAGTTTTTAAACTGTCAGCTTTTCTTTTGCGAGAAACCTCATTTTCTTTAACATTTATGAGGTTTGCAATGAAAGTTACCCTTTTATCGTGATTCCCAAGCGACCAGTATTCGTCAAAAATCGTTTTCATAATTTCTTCTTTAAGAAAAGAATTGCATTTTTTCCTGCATTGTTTTAAATGTTGTAATTGCCTTGCCTTAATTACTTTTCCGCTGACACTTACATAACTTTTGCCGCTATGAATATTTTTAGTTCTTTCTTTCCTTGTGCGCCTCGAATACTTCTTACCATTATTTCCCATGTTATCAACTACTACGTCCTCACTTACTTGAGCTGATGGACTAGTTGCAACTCCATTTTTTCGCTTTCACTGGCTTCTTCTTCGGGGAGTATATCCTTATCCATAACGCTATCATCGGAATCGAAAATGTTTGGACTAGTTGCAACTCCATTTTTTCGCTTTCACTGGCTTCTTCTTCTGGGAAAAAATCCTTATCCATAACGCTATCTTCGGAATCAAAAATGTTTGGCATAGCCGAAAATAGCGATGGAACTGTTGTAAACTGTTATTAAATAATGTGAACCTAATTCAGAGAAATGCAAATTCATTCGCTCAATTGAGTATTGCGATTCATATGAAGTATAAACGCTAGGTAACTAGATTAGACAGGCGATGAAATAACCGATTTCTTTTCTTTGTTGTTTCGTTTGTTGATACAAAGACTTAAGTCAACTTATGCCCTTAGAAGAATATTAAATGTTTCAAAGGTTTCGGTCACAAAGACTTAAGTCAACTTAAGACCTTAATACCAAACAAAATATGAATTTTTCTGACTTATAGCCTAAAGAGCAAATGATTACGATTGGATGCAGTTGTGCTAGAATTAAGTTATTGATACCAAACGAAACAGAAAAAAAATGTAGTTAAACCCAATCAAAAACTCAAAATGCATTTTTTTGACTTAAGACCTTATTCCCAAACGTCAAAGAATTATGCCTCTGTGTGTACATTCTTAGGGTACAATTCTGGATGACTCGTTCGAGCCTTTCGATCGGTATGACGGTAATGAGTCGCATGATGTTGCAAAAACCTGAATCGTAGTTGGTTTGACACATAGAATTCGGCTTTACTAAAGTCTATGCTGGAAAATAACTCAAAAGGCGTGATATCAAACCAAATATCCTCATACTACAATAAATTCAATGCATAAACTAACTCTGATTTTTTTTTCAGTCCAAACTGTTGCTTTCTGTTTCGCAAAGATAAGCACAATAATCGAGGCCTTAACTTATAGCACTTCAGGTCAAATTTCTTAAATCTTACATGGTTCACGCGCTGTCTTTATATCATGATAATATGTCATGTCGTTCAATCGCGGTAGAATAATAATGGAGGTGGCATGGGTTTCGTTTGAAAGAAATATCTCACACAGTCGGTGTTTAATTTAAATTTTTTTTCAATAGTTATTTTCTGGTCTTCCTGTAGGATGATTGTCATATCTATATATCAGATGGCGTCGTAAGGGTCTTCTTCGAATGCTTGTATTTTATTTAAAACGATTTTTATATTTGCTCATAAAATTTTTTTGTTTTATTTTTGAAATATTTTCACTCCCACTTAATTTTGCTGCTCCTGCAATCCCTTAATGGTTCTTCCTTCATTCACATACAATTTTTATTTAAATATTTAATGACAGGTATGAAATTCATTTTACTCTTTCGGGCTGTGTGTGAGCAGAATTTAACCCATTGCGAATTCAAAGCGGGTGAAGAGAAAAAATTTACCTAATGTTATAAATCGTTTAAATGTAAACAGCTTTAAGGCAAATTCAAAGGTACAGTGAATTAAAAAAATATAATTTGTTAATGCTTGCAATACCCAAAAGTAGGCAACAGTTTTGTGAAACAATCATATTGAGTATAAAAGCAATTTTAAGGAAGTGCCCATTTGCCATAAAAACACATTACTACTTCAATAATATTGCAAAAGTTGCATACTGATCAAAAAAAAAATTTTATAAGAAAAATTTAATTTTGTTTCTGAGTTTGTTTAAAAACTTAGGCTAATAGTATACAACAATTAGTAAAGCCAAAAAGTATGCAACATTTTTAAATAAAATTGTTATTGTTAACGATTTTCTATATGTGACAGCGCATAGAGAAAGGGACCTAAGGGTAAAAAAATTAAATTCAATTTTATTTCTTTTTTTGGTGTAGACAACATCTGAGCATCGAATGAGGCCGATCCCATGCTCGCGTTTTATGAAAGTGAAGTCGACGATTCTAAGCGGAAATAGAAAGGGACCTAATCTTTAAAATGGCTCTGCTGAACAAAACTGGTTTTTAATCTTAGGTGCCTTTCTTTTTTGCGTGTCACATATGTAGGTCTTCGCACACATTTCTGTATGCAGCATTTCTCCCCCGAATGGGTTAAATCTCAAGCCATGAAAACAAATTTATCTCGCAGTCGCATCCAAACTATTTAAATATTTATAGTAAGTAGCATGATTGTAACGTTAACGAATAACTATGGTATAAAAGAAAGCAGTGCTTTTCTTATTCCCTTCCTCTAAGCTACCCGAGAAGGGAGGGATGGGCGGACCTAGAAAAACGACTCAAGTATATATAAAGACACAACAGCGGTAACAGTAAATACTGCAAGTAACGGAAAATAAAAAATTATTATACAATATTGGAGATTTATTAAAGTATGGCATACTACTGGGCGCCTAGTGTAAATAAAACACTGGCATATTTTCGGGAATATTTCGTGTATAAATAAACTTTATCAAGATTGCCAAAATATAGTTTATTTATTTACAAAACTAAGGGGGGTGATTGAGTACAGCGCAAAAGAAACATCTTTAACTTTTCAGAAGGAGTTTCGAGTGTAATCAAGATACTCGAACATTACAAATATACATATGTACTGAAAATGTTTGTGCTGGAGGGAAAACTAATAAAAATAAATAAAGCATAGCTTTAGGAAGGAACGACCTTAAGTTGTATGTAGGAAACGTTTACTCTTTCGAAGTGGTGCCAGGGATTTATTATCCTGTACAGTTGGTAGAATTTGAAAACAAATAATTAAACATACAACATAAGGATGCTTGGAACTATATAGTTGATTTGTTTTGCAAAAGAACTGTCTTCAAGTTACTGCAAATCGCCAAGCAGTTCCTCGGCTTCTTACAGTTAGTCCTTTCAACGGAGTTCCGGCCCATGTTCATCTTAAAATGCAATAAAATGTTAGTTACCAAAAAAACTTACACTGGAATCTGTACCATAATGATTAAGTACAATGCGTTATTTACAATTGAATCCTATATTTCACATTAGAACGACGGAAATATATGTATATGTATTATGGGTGATCCAACTAGAGATACTTTTTTCAAAAGCCTTTTTTAACAGATCACGCGTGAGTCGTGTCATGCTGCCATGTTATTTTTGTTTAGTATTGTTTGGCATTTCACTTACCCTGAACAACGTTTGGCGCATTTTACGTCGAGATCTTAAATTAAAAGCGTAAAAAATGCAACTTGTACAAGCCGCCCGATGTTCCCAAGCGACATCGCTTCGCTCTATGGGCTCTTGAAAAGTTCCAAGAAGATCCGACGTTTTCGAGCCAAATTTTGTTCAGCGATGATGCCCATTTCTGACTCAATGTGTATGCCAAGAACACTTCAATAAGCAGATAATTTCACGTTTTGGACCGGTCAATTGGCCGCCAAGATCGTGTGATATCACACCGTTAGACTTTTTCCTGTAGGGATATGTAAAGCCTAAAGTTTATGCGGACAAACCAGCTTCGATTCAGGCCTTGGAGAAAAACATCAGGCGTGTCATTCGCCAGTTACCAGTCGAAATGCTCGAATTAGTCATCGAAAATTGGAGTCAACGAATGGACCATCTGAAACGTAGCCGCGGCTAACATTTGATATGCATAACCTTCAACAAAATAAATGCCATAGAAGGTTCTTTCAAATGATAATAAACATTCCCATGCAATTTGAATTTTCTGTGTTTTTTTTCTTTAAAAAAGTAGGGAACCTCGTAATGGATCACGCGTTATATATTCTATTAGGAAACATTTCGTATGTCTTACGTTCCACCATTAGGACCCGAAACGGCATTGGTCGATTAAAGGAAATTTAGTGAAGTTTAAGAGTGACAAGATCAATAAATTTCAACTCAAGATTATCTTAACCCTTCTTCTGTCTTTGGGTCAACTTCACCCAAAAAACCTTTGGATACCAAATTTGCCAAGCAAGGATTGAAATTATTTTATATTGTACTCGTACAGTAAAGTATGATGTCCTTCGAATATTATCATCCTAACCATACGTTTTTTTATGTGTGAACGGTTTGGCGTTAAAGTCACTTGTGCAAGACTTTCAAGCTTTCAAAACTGCTCCTGTTAGTCCGAGAACATAACCTTTGTTGATAGTATTGGATTAACGATAAATAAGTCGTAGTTTTACTGACCCCAACAAGACAGTACAATTTGTGAATATTTCTTATATTTGTTTTTCTGCGTTCATTTTTCCCAACCAACAAAAGACTGATTTCTTAAATAATATTAGTTTTGTGTCAATTTGATCTAAAAGACGATAATAAAAGTATATATCGAAGGATACCACAAGGGTTTATTTGTCTACTTGTTTTGACGGTATCCTACCTATAGGTACCAAACTTTCGTTGTAGAAAATAAGAAATAGAACAGGATCCTATCAGTTAATTCAATTTTGATATAAATCTTGGTGGCACAGTGCACTCTTGCCACATTTGCTTAAAACGACTTCCTCGGAGTTTTTTATAAATATTAAATGCTACCAAAAATATGTTTTGTTATTCCCTTTCCGTTATCCAAATCGCGCCGCTCTGCCGAAGCATGAGATCAACACGTTAACAGTAAACGTATATAATCCATAAATTTCTCATAGTCAAAAACAGTTAGCAGCCATTTCAGCATGGGAAGACTTATAACGCGAAAACCACGGTTAGATGCGGTTTATGCACGCAGGGAAAAAAATTGTTTAATATATGGTCACGGCAATAATAATAATATGTTTTCCGCAACAAAAGTATGTTCCTCCCAACCATAGTATTGTTTACTGAATTTAATTTCGACCATAATATGATTTCCGCAATATTAATATGGTTGAAATATAACAATAGTATTATTGCCAAATTTAATAATGATAATATGGTTGTAGCATAAAAATAAATATGGTTGGTGCGACAAAAGTATTGTTGTGTTTGGGTTTTATGTTAACAATAATTTGATTACAGCAATCATTCTGTATGTATTTTAAGAACAATGTTATTTTTACGGATCTAATGCAATATAATAAAACTTTTTATATGGAAATTAAATATTTTCAATCTAACTTCTTTTGCTTTAACTGATATATTTTTAATAAGAACTGAAATATTTTATAGACTCATTTTTTCTACTGTTAAATAAATCACTTTTAAAATTTTAAATGTAATTTATTTTTAAATAATTTTCATAATTCACATCTTTTGTTAACAACTTAACCCAATTCTGATAAATAATATTGGGAATCACAGTATTATTGTGTGTTATCATACTATGGTTGTAGGGATCATAACATGGTTACGTGTGGTTGTATGCGAAAAATACTATGGTTTCGAGGATCATAATATGGTTGTGGAGATCATTGTATGGTTAAGTGTGCATCATACTATGGCTGTGGGGATCATAGTATGACTATATGTGAATCGTACTATTGTTGAGAGGATAAAAGTATGGTTGTGAGGATTAGAGTATGGTTGTATTTGAACCACACTTTTATTGTGAGGATCATAATATCGTTGTATCACAACAATACACCCAACAATAGTATTATCCTCTTCGAATATTGTCACCACAACCATACTTTTTTTCAGCGTGTTGGCTGGTGAAATCATCAACACATATTTTGTTAAATTTACAACGGTTGATCAATCTAGCGGTATTTTTTTACAGATTATGCTTGAGTTGTCTTAAATTTTATTTTTTTCCTCAGTATTGTTTGCCGAGAACTACGGTTGGAGAAATGTTTGAACGAGTCATTCAAAATTGGACCATTAGAAAGAACACTCTGAGCCGCAGTTGTGGCCAACATTTGAAGGAAATTATATTCCAAAAATAAATGGAATAAAATGAAAAAAAATTAATCGAATAAACAATAAAGATTCTACACTTGATTTGAATTTTTATTTTTTGTTTTATTTTGAAAAATACCTCAAGATTGATCACCCTTTTGCCATGAACTTAAAAGTTATATCCTTTAAGTATTGGCATACACTTGCTTTGAATTGTAGTAAAATAGCTATAAAATCTGTGGTAAACAAAATAATATGAAATTACAATAACATTTTATACATACTTTATCAATGTAAGTTTCTTGTAGACATCTGTAGGTCTTTAGCCAACACCAAATTCAGCTACATAACTTTACCCATTTCTCCCAGATATATGACTGAAATGACAATTCAAACAAGTGGACAACTCATCAGTAAATACGTCGATAAGCCGATTTTGTATTCTCTTTACCATAGAGATTGTTATAAAATGGCATTATTAGTATAGAGAAGTGCAGTCCTGAAATAATATTTTTTATTTGGTGATAGAATATCTATGGCCTATGAAACCAGTCGCCTATTATTGCCAAATATAAGAATAATGTGCCCATGTAATATTCTAGAGATATTATCTTTCACTTGAGCTCCCATAGGCCTTTGTTTAAATTTGGCAGCTATATGAAGAGTTGATCCCTCCTAAAATGTAGCAATACGCATAAACAACTTGTGCCAAATTCCATCAATATTAAAATCGGGGTGTGGGACCTTTATCTAAATCTGAACCAATTTTCTTTAATTTCAATAACGTCATTCCAAGGTTCAATAACTTACTCATGCTAACTTTCATCACGATTAGATGTAATATGTGGCTTTTGTAGCCAAAGGTATAAAATCGGTACATATGTGTGTGGAAGCTACGAGTATATATAATTTTTAACAGATTTTATTCAATTTGACCGATTTTATTCGTCCAAAAAACTAACTCGTAACAACAAATCTAATCAAGATTATGTGGTTTCGACATAAAAATCGGTAAAATATATAAAATATATATCTAAATCGATTTTATTCAACTTAAATAGCATCCGTCCTTGATTGAAAAAAATATTTTTTGCCAAATTTCATAAAAATCGGACAACAAATGTAAACTGAAGTTTGATTACAAGCTGTAGATGAACGGACGGAGAGACAGACATCGTTTAATCGAATCAGCTGAGTTGATAGGTACACTTAAAGGTGGGTCTAGCTGTCAAATATTTTTGGTAGTTACAAAAATTTGCCATAAAAGTAACTTATAATACCCTGTTCCACAGTGTAGTGCAAACATAAACTTTTTTCCGAAGTACCTTTAGTCCCTTAAAGGAAATCATTTTCCTTTAGTACCAATTTCCTGTATTTACAATCCTAAATAGTTTATTACCAAAAGCTATCATTTTGCAAAATTTCAAAGACCTAGGTAAATTTGTTGGACCGCTATTATTCTGTCAACACATGGACAGGCCGACGAAAATGGCTAGATTGTCTGAGCATTTTACGACGACTAATAAAATACATACATATTTTATAGGGTCTTCGATAACTAATAGTGTTGCAAACAGAATGAACTATGTATTTGGTACACCGTCCATCCTTTGGTGAAGGGAATAGAAATTTTACCATGGATCCCAAAAACATGGCACGATAGCTGTTTTGGATTATAAATGGGCACAATCGGCCCAGAAAACTTTACTTTTAAGGGCTTACTGTATGTCGTTGTATTTGTTTAAGAAATCATAAATTTATGTTGACGCACTTAATACCTCAAAAAATGGGCAAAGTTGCTGGACGTTTTGTCTCATGTGGGCCAAAAAAAAACGGCCCTCATTGTGCGATCAGTAGTCGGTAGGTATTCAAATTAAAGCAAATACGTATGTATTTATTCCGATGTCCTGGATTAATGCATAGGACCGCAAATCGGGCCATTTTTTGCGGAAAATAATATTTAAAATTCATTTCTGCAGGCTTTTCTAAAGCAGTCCTCTCTTTTCTACTCTGCCCCTAGAATTTATTCTTGTAAAGCTACATTGTCTTAAATGATTCCAGTTTTCATTAACAACTTTCAAAACTCCCCACACATCGTTCATGCATTCACTTCGCTGAAACATCTCGTCAGTTGAAAACAAACTACTTTCCTTACTTACTTTTCCTAGGGCAATGATTTTGTGATTATTTTTGCAAATTTATGTAAGCAAAAATTATTCGGAAGAGAGCACAAAATCTCCATATTCCAATAAGCACTGCCTGTCGTCAGACCGTCTGCATAAATCGTCGGCCGTCGGCATTGTGTGTGTGAGTGGTGTGACATCTAATTTGCACATTTCAACTTTGCCTTTACTTTGTGCCAGACTCCGACTGCCAGACAGACTGAAGCGCTGTGTTGATCCATTCTATAAGATATGTGTGTATGTAGGCATGTGTGAATGTTCGAAAGGACTCTTGTTTTATCATTTAAAGTTTAGCTCCTTCTTTTTGTGCTTCTCAACATAAATACTTGTTCGCACAACCACACACTTATCAAATTGATATACATACTGACAAACGTATCCAATGGATACGAAACAGTTTCCACCATCAATGTGGTGGTTACTGATGACTTTGATGATCTGCAAATGCTATCATTTTTGTGGGTAAAAATAGCCAAGAACAAATAAAAGAACAACAGAAAATAGCTTGATTTTTGGATTCTGAGAATCCGACTAAGCGATGTCTGGCTGACACTGCAGCCACTGAGTAAGGATGTCGGCAGGGGAAGAGCAAAGGTCTGTCATGCGGGAATAACATGTCAAGAATGTCTGACAATAACATAAAAAGTAAGATTAAATTTTAGTAGAGTTGACACTTTTCGTTAACAATGACGATTTTAAACAGGACTCCTTAGAAAACTCCCAGGTAAGCGGAAAAAATCATTTCTTTAAGTTTTAAAATTTTTTTAAATTGATAAAACTAATAGTTATATTCATGGAAACGTATACGAGGTCTGCTCCAAAAAAAAGTGAATTTTAAAATTTCTCAGGCTACGTACATTAGATACTCGTAAATGTTTTTTTATGTTAGCATACGAATACTTGTCTCGAACACATGTTCTATGTTGAGTTTGTTTTGTAGACATGTTTTGCTTACACATCGATTTTCTACTCTGAAAAAAATTGGATAAAAGAATTTGCATCCAATTTTGTGTAAAAATAGAGTTAAGTTCTCAAATGCACCTGAAATGTTAAGAATGGCATATGCTGGTTGTATTCTAAGTCAAGAAAATATTAACAAGTGGTACAAGGTTTTCGAAAATATTTAAATTATGACTCACGTCTTGGAAGAACTATCACATCAAAAAACAAAAAAAACTGTTGGAATAGTGCAAAAATTGTTATGGATAAATGTCAAATCACTATAAGAGAAATTAGAGAGGATATCGGCATACTGTTTGGCTCTACCATAAAGTTTTTTTTCGGAAATTTTGGGCATGAATCATGTAGCGGTGAAATTTGATCCACAATTTCTAATCACTCCTCATAGCTTGTTTGTAAAGATTGGCTAAAAGGAATGTCATAATCATGTCTCACCGACCGTATTCACCACTTTTGACCCCTGCGACTTTTTACTGTTCTAAAAATTAAAGAGACCCATGTAAGAATGGCCTTTTTTAGCGATTGAGCAGATAAAAAATAGAATCGCTGAGAAAGCTCAAGGCCAAAGCAAAAAGTGCATATCAGAACTGCTTCGGATATAAAAAACGCCGGCGCGTGTGTAAAGTCGTCAATTCCATGTGAAACTAATCACCTTGTACAAGTAGGTCCTCCATTTGGACAAAGTTTTGTACATATGTTCACTTTGGTGTTCTAAAAAAAAAATATAGTTTGGCATTTAAAAAAAAACTCAGAATTCTAAAAAATATTAATAATAATTTTTTTTTAAAAACTCATAATTTTTGTTCGAGTTATGATATTTGCTAAAGTTTAAACTCTCGTTTTAAACTATCAGGATTAAGCTGAGGTTTAAAAAATATAATTTTTTAAAACAAATTTCTTTAAAATTTTTTCTTTATATTTAGGTAAAACGTTTTACGCGATTTTGGAAAAAATGTACATTTGATTTTTAAAAAAAAAAAAATTGGTATATGTTTTTTATGATGGCTAATGGCACAAAACAAGTTCTGGTTGGCCACATTTCTACTTTTCGAGTTAAAAATTAAAATGTATGTCGGTCTCCACATTATTTTCTATATGTCATGTAAGAAGATTTTTTTATTTCCATTAAAAAGGGTCATAAACAAGCATTAAAAGAAGTAGAAAGTTGTAGTAGGGTGAACTGACTAACCCTCAACCATAGAGGGATACATTGTAAAGTTTGCAATGATCCTAACGGTATGGCTTTTTTTAAAACAAAAATCCTAAAAAAAATTTAATTTTGAAACACAAAATTCCCTGATTTGAAAATGACATACCTTCGATTTTTTTTTAAATTTTTTTTTGGTAAATATTTATTATTTTGGCTTATGATACAATTAAAGTTTTTCACCGCCACGCTTCAATTTTTCAAGTTTTGAGATTAAAAAGTTGTGCAGCGGTCTCCTCAATATTTTAAAACACTATAAATTAGAAAACTCTAACTTTGGTTCAATTTGTGATTTATGCGGATTTTTTTATTTCCGTTAGAAATATCTACAAAGGGACATAAAGAAGTAAAAGTTATGAGTTAAAAAAAAAAACGAATTGAAAAACTGTATTTTTTTAAAACACCAAAGTGAACCAATGTACAAAATTTCGTCACAATCAAAGACCTACCAATAAAAAGTGATTAGCTTCACATGGAATTGACGGTATATCTTAGGGAGAATACTTTGAAGGGGTTAAAATAGAAATTAATGAATAAATAAATATTTTTTTAAAAAATTATTTATTAAAACTTCACATTTTCTACTTTGTATTTACCTTTAGAATTTTGAATGTAAATATTTTCATTTTATCCATGAACTTTTGTGTACATATCCAAAGTTTATTTTGCATTTCAAACTTCAGTTTGTTTTTAAGTTGGGTTTGCTTTGTTTTGATTTTCGTTTTACATCAATTCTAATTTGAAAACATTTTTTTCTACTTCAAAAATATTATGCCTCTTTTACGAATTTAAAAAAACTTTGAAAAAAAATGTTTTGCCGATATCTGCAGTGTGTTCATTAAAGATATGTTATAAGTGTACGCAATCCGAAATTTGTAAGTATAACCTTGTTCATTATTACCACTAATATTTAAACTTAACATACCCAATTTAAAGCTAATATATAGGTACAGGGTAAGCCATTTAAAATTTTAAATTTGAATCGGCAGCAAAACAAGTAATGATTATATTTCCAAATTTCTCGTTTTATTGGAAAGGTTGATCTTTGACATTTTATAATAGAACACTATTCGATGCTGTAGATTATTTGGCAGGAGATGAAGAATTTTACCGAAAAATCGTTTATAGAACCCACATGTGACTATTAAAAAGCCAATGCCTTCACAACGAGACGCAGTTTGGTGTGGATTTTGGGATGGCGGCTGAATTGGGCCATTTTTCTTGGAAAATGTTGAAGGAGCCACAGTGTTACTGCGCGATGCTCCATAAATTTTTGTTTACCAAAAATGTAAGTAAATTACATGGACGCCATTTGGTTTCAACTGTGGGGATCCATTTAGGACAAATGCAAAGCATCCAGAGACAATTAAAGCATTGAAACATAAAATCGAAGTTGCCATTGCAAAGATTCGATTCGAAAAATCGAAAAGGTACTAACAAATTGTGTCTCAAAGGGAAGAGGTACTGCCGAGCCAGTTATGGTATTCCGTTATTAAATGTCAAAGTATCATTCCTTTTTTTACAGCCGATACAAATTGTATATGTCAAATCGTCCACCGTGTATATAGTACTGATATATCGTCGTTCCGAAGTTATCTTAACGTATATCACAAAATCAAAAAAAATGAGATAATACCACTTCCTGGTACAATTTTTTTAAAGCTATCGATCTGTCCATTCTCAACGTCCGTATATCTTACGGTTCCTGAGATATTATAGTATCATTTTGTTGTATATCCAGTTTTGCTAAAAATTTAACGCGTTATGTTACCGTATGAACCATTTGTGTAGATATACAATAAAAAATATATGAAATTTATGAATTAAAAAAAAAATTGTTATCTTCACGTATGTGCCAAAAAAAAATATTTGGAAACAAATTATCACAATATTTATTTTTACAATATTTATTTCACAATATTTTTATCACAATATTTATTTTGTTTTTGTCACATATTTCAATAATATTCTCGGATAAAGTTAATAGGGATTTTGTTTTTATTAATATAGATGGGTATTGGAAGATAAAAGGATTTAGAACTGGTTTTCTTAAATGAATTTTATTGTAAACGAAAGTAAAACTTTTTTCTTACAAACATTTTTAACATGGAAACAATTTTTTACATAATACTAGTAATAACACAAAAAAATTATCAAATATATCTATGTAACACTCGAGCTTAAATTTAGTTTAGAAAATTTAGCTGAATGTATACACAAATTTACATTAATAAATCTGAAAAGACATGATTTTCTGGAAGGAAAACATAGAGGCTTTCAATGTCTTTCTTTTTGTCTGGATTTATGTTTATCTTTGTACATGTATTAAGTTCTTTTTCAAAATTGGTTTCTGAAGTTGCAATGACTCCCTTTCTCGCTTGTTTTCGTAGGCTTAATGTTTGAAAGTTGCGTTCACTTGCATACGTTTTATATTGCAGAGAAAATAAATTGTATTTATTATATTTAATTGATTTAATTTTACTGAATGGAACTTTATGAAAATTTTATTGATTTGCTAAAGACGAATAAACTTTGAAATCAGTCGGAATCATTTCTATCACTTTTAGCGCAAAGTTTTTGGATGGATAGTTTTTTTATTTTGTTAATAAATCTAATGGACTGTAAACTTCTTTTAATTTTAGTAACCGGTCTATTGCACTATGGACTGCGTCAATCTCCTGAATTTGAAAATGACCTGGATCTGAAAATTTTTGAACGATTGTTTTCACATTGTTTGTTCTATATGAAAAATAAAGGATAGCATACGATAATATTTTATTTTTATTTTGCGGCACATATGAGTCACTCACAAAATGATGTGCTCAATATTATTAAAATCCAGCAAAATTTGTTCCAAAATTTTAATGGCAGTACTAGCAATATCATTTCCAGAGCGACCACTACATATGTGCTTCACTCCAAATGGCACAATAAATTGTATTCTTTTCATTTGCTTTCCGAGCACATACAGTCGCTGTCATATTGAAAATGGAGAGTTTTCTTTTCTTCTCATTGAGAATAGATATAATAATGTTATATAAGAGCTGATAAAAGATAATTATTTGACCTTCAACTAACGCAGTAGTGGTTAGTTTATAAGAAAAAATAGTATGGTTTTTACGGATTATTTTCACGTATGCGCCATAAAAAAAAATATTTCTCAAAAGGTGGCGTATACAACAAAAAGTAAATTTTTTATGTAGGTAAAAATGGTTGTATCTTAAAAACTTTCTTCTACAACCTTGAATATTTTTCACAAAATCGACGCAGAATTGCAAGCACTACGTCTAACAAAAATATTGGGCAACTTTTTTTGCGCCACTTTTTCTATAAGAGTTTGAAACTTAAAAGTCAATTTCCCCAAAAAAAATTTTGGAGATACGTGAAAATAACTTCGGAACGACGATATGAGACCCGGCCTATGAAAAGGTGGCAGCGTTTAATCCTGTTTTTAAATTTTAAAATTTCATTTATTATCTTGATTCTGGATTTTCAATAAAATTCTGTCTTTCTTTCATTTGTGCTCTTCTTTCTCTACATTTTAAGTACACTTCTAAGCATGTTAGGACTTTCTAGTTTTCACCACGTGAAAGAGCGTCTCAAAAACTATCGAAACCAAAAAAAAGTGGACAAATTTTTTTTGAGTCATAAGCCTTTTCATAGGCCGGGTCACATATTTACATATTTCGTGAATATGGACCGATATATTTCAATTTCTCCATGTACAAATCGATTGGGGCAGCAAAGTGCACTGCACTAAGTCAGTTGTCTTTACATGTCTGCAGTGTTATTTAAATAACGCTGTGATATGCGTTACTTTATTGGTGCTAGATCAAATATAAAATGTGACCTGTAGAACAGACAGGACTTCAAATTAGTAAGTACTTTTATTAGTGGGCTTTATCAAAGGATGGACCAATAGGGCCTTACTTCGGTAGGGTTGATTTTTAAGACGCTGTGTCTTCCGCAGCGACAAGGACATTTTCCAACTTCAATCTAGTATAATTTTAACATGTTAGGTTACAGTCCACTTATAATATGACAAATTTGAGCTGAACTGGTGACTGTAACCGCTGAAATAAGAACGGAAAACTGGCTGTCAGAAGTAAGAACATTCACGTCTTAAATCACCATAGCTAATGGTTTGATTATTGTGCTAATACTCTCAAAACTTGTATGTGTCTCCATTTCACAAAATAATTTCTTCTATTAAATTATTATTTCGATTGTTTAATGTTATAACATCTTCTTAAAAAGAAGACATCTTTTCCCATACCAATGTCTCGCATTCATCTTAAAGTTGCTTTTCTTATTCTGTCAAGTCAAAGTACAAAAGAGGCTGTTTATAAAAAACTTAAAGGTTTTCTTTTCCCACAAATCATGTTTTCAGATTCCTTTAACACATCCGGCTTAACAATCAATCGATAAATTTTGCTGTAGCCAATCGCCTTAGGGCAGCATAAATTTTCTTCAGATTTTCTCCCTAGTTTTTTCTTCTGTTTTTAAAAATAGATATATAGCTTCCAGCTAAATAATGTCAACCTTAAGGTGTTGATTTTCGAAGCGTAAAATTCCCCCTGCTCTATGTTCATACTTTGTCCGTAAACCAAGCAGGCCTATCCTACTCAATGTTGAGCACACACAGGCGAATTAACGGAGGTGTTAAAATGTAAGGAGGACTTAACAAAATAATCCTGACAACAATGAAAACAACGCAACTCATGGCATTCCACAATGATAAACGGCAAGGAATCATGGTTACCCTCCCGGCTTAGCACGAGAGACCAGGTTGGGGCATAAGTAAAAGGGTTGACATCCTAGCAAAACTGACAGCTGCTTAATCAGAAATCCAAATAAATTTTCTATTCTTTCTAGTGTGGAGGTGGATTCGATGTCACTGCTTGGCGGTTTGGAACATCAAGTGTAGAAATTGGCGTGACATTCACTCAAGTATGAAATTTATTCTGCCACGTTTCTGGGGGAAAAGCAGAAAATATTGCTTATTTTCCTTACTTTTTCATGGAACTAATTTCAAAATGAAAATTAGTGAGTATAATTGGGTTACTTTTTGTTAGGCATTCACCGCATTGCCATCGAAATTAACCTTTAGTCTAATTAATTTCGATTTTTATATCCTCTAAAGAATAGTAGATGGTATACTAAATTTGTTATATCATTTGAAACACCTCGATGTATTGGTCGAAGCCCTATATAATATATTATTTATATATTATTTATTGATCGTCGTAAAATGCATGTCTGTTCGTGTGTCCATCCGTCCGTGTGTTGGTAGAAAGGACAATAGCGGTCAAACGAATCAAACGAGGATTCTAAAAATTTGCTAGAAGATGGCATATAGTCATAAGCTGTTTTGGATTGTAAATGGTCAAAATCGGCTCTGGAGGAAAAAGTTTCCCTTTAAGGGACTAAAGATACAGATGCAATGGTTAAGTGAGTACTGGTGGTTAGGAAACAATTTATATCTCTAAAAATGACATAATTTCTGGACCAAATTCAGTAAAACTATTGGTTGCTACAACTGCAAGAAACTACGAGGAAACCCACAAATTGTGATATATATGTTAGTACCAATAAATGGTGGTGACAACAGATAAGTTTTTTTGTAGTAACTAAACCCCAGTTCAATGTTGTGAATTAGTAGTGCTTATCTTAACATTAGAATAAAATATCCATAATAATTCATTGGTTCTAGTCACTACAGAAGTGAAAGTTAAAAAAAAAGATTTTTTTTTAAATATTTTAGAAAATTGATTTCCAAACTGGACTCAGAAGTAAACTAAGTTTGGCCGAAAATCTATTCCAAGACATTTAAAACTTATAGAGTAACCAGATAAAGAGAATACATAAAATTTAACCATCAGCTGGTTCAGTAAACAAATGTTCGTGATAATCACAGCGGAATTCAAGAGCACTTTAATCTCTAACAACAACTCATACATGTTCAAATTTAATTACACTTATCATCTTTTTAGTTAGTATTAGCGATACTTTGTCTCTACAACCGATAG
Organism: Hydrotaea diabolus; assembly: GCA_963513945.1. Classification (NCBI taxonomy): domain Eukaryota; kingdom Metazoa; phylum Arthropoda; class Insecta; order Diptera; family Muscidae; genus Hydrotaea; species Hydrotaea diabolus. Next base: position 13,772,715 of record OY740717.1, on the reverse strand, counting down.
TGTCAATCCTTCTGCTAAATATTGGTGTGTCTACAACTAACATTTATAAGTAGTGATAGAAACCATGAATAGTACGTGAAACTACCAAAATTAGGTTGCCAAAAATGTTGGTTGTAGCTACAAATCTGTTCTCTGTGTGTACTCAATATGGACATATGGATACTCAAATTAAAGACAATAAGGCTACCAATCAAAATATAAAGTAATTTTGAAGTTTTCGCAGAGATTAGGGACGGACCAAATGGTTCAGAGAAATCTCAGATATTGGATGTTCACCTTTTTCTACACATGTGACATTCTCCGAGAAAAGGGACCTATTATGTGAAAATGAAGTTTTGAGAACAACGCATTTAAGTTTCATAACGCATTATCACTGTGAGCACACCTTTAGTTGGGAGATGCTATTTGGTATGGTTAGTTATGATTGGGTGCCGACTTTGGTGACATCATGTCTTTGTGGTGACGTTTTTTTCGCATTTAGTGTGACAATACCTTTGCCAAACGAATTACCTCCGCTCTTTGCACCAAGCGGTTTATCGGCAGATCGCAAATGGTATTTGTATGAGAATGTCAGGGTCTGATGTACTGATTCACAGAAACGCTATTTTGTAGCTTCTAAAGCGAGTGAACCCAAAGCGAAAAAAAGCGAAAAATAAATCTGAACCTGCCAGCAAAAAAAAAATCATAGCACCCGATCACGTAAAAAAGAAAGCTGAAGTCAAAGCGCCCAAAAAAGAAATAACTGAACTAACAAACGGAAGAAAATCGAAGTACCAGATCACAAAACACTAGAAAAAAGTCCAAACTCGAAAAAAATCGAAGACTGACGAAAAAAAAACAATTTAAAACCAAAAAAGTAAAATTTTAATGTTTTTCTAAATTTTATCGATTTTCCCAAGTTCTTTTTGTACGTTTTTATGGGGTAAATAAATTATTATCAGAAGTCTAACACATTTCATCTTATTCTACACTCTTTTAGGTACCAGAATCCACTCTTAAGTCCAAAACCGTTTTTTGACACACTGGGTCCCTTTTTTTCGGAGAAGGTCACATATGATGCCTTTTTGTATGTGCCTCTGGGTTTGATTTCTGCTTATTTGCATGTTTCGTCTTAATTGCTTTTTTTGGGTTGTTTATTTATCATTTGATTTAATATTCGTTATTGTTAACTGCGATTCGAGCGAGGATACCCTACAGGATATGTTGTATGGCCATATCGCTCACTTCCACCTCGGAACAAATAGATTTTATAAAAGGTAATACCAATGACTATGCAGCAAGTTTAACGTGTTTCTAGCCGATCGGCTTCAACAACTGTGTCCTATATAAGTAAAAAGTCCTCGCTAAGCATGATTTTTACCTGCGATTTGGGTATTCAACCACATATGCCACGGATCACCCCGGGGGGCCGTTCCCGGCAGATCTGGCTAGAAAAAGAGTTATAGGGGCTCCGGAAACGTAAACAAAGGAATTTTATGCTATTGCATATTTTTACTGGAAGGTCGGGCAACACTTTTAATTCTACAAATAATTGTTTCATTAAAAACAATTCAAAACTCATAAACTTTTTTTTATAATTTATACCAAATGCATGTTGACATAAAATCGGCATATGTGACGCGCAAAATAGAAAGGGACCTAAGGTTAAAAACCTGTTTTGTTCAGGAGAGCCATTTTAAAGATTAGGTCCCTTTCTATTTTGCGCGTCACATATGCCGATTTTATGTCAACATGCATTTGGTATAAATTATAAAAAAAAGTTTATGAGTTTTGAATTGTCACTTTCATAAAACGCGCATATATCTGGGAGGGAACACTTTTGGGACATGGGACCGGTCTCATTCGATGCTCAGATGTTGTCCACATCAAAAAAAGAAAAAAAAATGAAAATTGATTTTTTTTACCCTTAGGTCCCTTTCTCTATGCGCTGTCACATATTCGGAATTTAAATGCTTGAAAACCACAGTAAAATGATTGTTGCTCCTTTAACTTGATGTGATATACAAAGAAGATTTTCAATTAAAATTAATTTTCCAAGAAAGCGGAAAAATCTGAAAAAATAAAAAGTGCATATATGAATATGCAGACAAAAACATGTAAGTGGACTCAGAACTCAGAATCTCAAGAGATTCTTAAGGTGGACCATAAAAAACACTAGCAATGCCTTGGGAAATTCAGCTGAAGGAGTTACAGCTCTTTCTTGCTATTGTTAAAAAACATGAATTTCATCTGCAGCGCAACCAGACTGGTCGATCAAACCTTTTTTTCCTTCTAATTCTTCAGCAAATATTCCAGATCTGGGGTAACGAGGGCTATCGGGTTAAGGCTATATATTGCAGCCGCAAGTACAAAGATGAGACTGGACGGTAGAAGCCTTGGTTCTGTACTATGTTTCAGAGCGGACACTGTTTAATTATGGCGAGGAACTCAAGATACAACCACAGATCTCCAAGGCTTCAAAAGAATATCTGCGGAGAAGGATGAGCTAGAAATGGTGGAGCATGTCCTTTGTCGCTATACAAGTCTACAGTGTAACAGAGGAAAGTGACATGTGACAAAAGTGGGACATGTGACTTAAGCCATTTAGTGATTCGGTAATATTTCAGCCAGATCAGTAGTTAGATGTAGCTTGTGACGGAGGAGGGATCTTAAGACAAGAGGGACGCTTTCATGGGGGCTATGGGGTTATTTGGCTTTTAGTTTTACTTCGCTCATGGCGCACTATACTAAATTTGTGCTATAGAGTATTTATGTTAGTTCCTAGTGCATTTAGGCATTTTTGACAACTGGTCATTTGGATACATTTGGATCTTCTTCTACTTTATTGTTTACAGTGGCTATATTCTCTTTAGTACCCTCATTCCTTTGTCGTATTTGTGCAAATGCATTACTTAGAATGTATGTTGTATAGCTCGAAATGGAAAATGTCGGTTTATCCCTATTTTGCTGTCGGTTGTTGATTCGATTTAACGATATCTGTCTGCCTGTTCCTCCATCCATCTGCTGTCAATCAAAAGCTTGTTTTAAAAATACAGGTCGCAATTGATGTTCAAAATTTTCAAAAGTAAGGTTTTTGGACAAAGTTTATTGATTTTTATGAAAAAAGGTTAAAATTCAGATTTTAAATTTAAGCACATAAGTTCAACCGATTTAATGTCTTAAGCTCTAGAAAACACATATGTATACTTATAAAGTACACCTTATAACGATGATATTTGCCACAGTTCACTAAGATCGATCAGTAATCAGCTCAAATAGAAATGGTTCATATCGGTCTACTTTTGATACGAGTATAAACCTAGTCCAAAGATTTCTCCCGATATAACTTACAACCGATCTAGAACATCCATTGATACGAGTATAGACCTAATCTAAAGATCTCTCCCGATATAACTTACAACCGATCTAGAACATCCATATCAATTTCGCTTTCAATCAAATTTTGTTTTGGTGTCTTACTATTGGACAATGACTTGTCTTGGGCCGATTTAAGTTGCATTGACTATTTTTTTTTAATAGTCCCTGCACAAATTGTAGGGAGGCTTAAAAAATGGGTTCCATTTTATTTATAAATGTATAAATGGCTTTAAAATAACTATAAAATTGCCTTACGAAGCAAAAAATAAACTAGTTTTAAGTTTGGCTAAATTAGGGACTCTAAGTCTGAAAATCGGATCCATTTAAACATACTCATATGGGTTCCAAAAAATACATGGGATCGGTCTCATTCGATGCTCAGATGTTGTCCACATCAAAAAAAGAAAAAAAAATAAAAATTGATTTTTTTACCCTTGGTCCCTTTCTCTATGCGCTGTCATGTGGCTGAATTTAGGGCTATGGCACAATTACCGTTCTTCTGAATTTGGAAAAAAATTTCCAAGGTTTAAACAAAAACATGAAATGCTGGTTTTCCGAAAACCCCGGTTTTAAGATACTCTAATGCGGTATGAATAATAAAGTACTAACAATTTGACGAATGGTTCTAAGTTGAGCGAGTCTATGAACTATTTTTAAAGAAAATTTACTTTATATACGTACTATGGTGGTACTGTTTAAGCGTAAATCCATTCATGATGATATGTCAGTGTATACTTATCAAAAAGGTAAGCGAATGTAATGGAATGTGAACCAATAAAATACCCATTATTCGATGCATTCGTAGTTGCGATCTGTTTCTACAGGACGACAGATGGACTATCGTGCAGAAGGACATCGGTCAATAAAATTTGATAGTGATTCTGAATCGATCGGGATAATAAAAATGGAGACTTCATTTGATTTAAGTATAACCGTTACCTTTACTAAGTCAATAAACTCTGTACCACAGTGTGTATCATAGTGTGGCGTAAGGTAAGGATAGTCTAAGGTAAACAATGACGGTTTTTTTTAGAAATTAAATAGGGCCCACCTCAACCATTAATGCTGAGTTCCTCTATATCCTTCGCTGTATTAGATAAATTACACACAGACTACATAATTTGTAAGTCTTTGTATGATCTTATGTTTTTTGTGGATGTCTCTGCTTGAGTGTTGGCTGATGTGTGGGTGAACATAAGTTTGTTGGTATTAAACACATTTATCATGGTTTGCGTTTCTGACAGGACTACACAGCAAGTAACTCGTATATCCAAGCATATAAAAAGAGCGAAAGAAGAACAGAACATCTTTAAATATTATGTCTGAGGAAGTTTATTTAAGGAGTGGGAGGAAAAATATGTAAGAGACAGCAGCAGCCACATAAAATATTAAAGAGCCACCAAGCAAGGCTGAATGATGTTGATTTATAAATACGGCTACCTCAGCAAGGCTAATGAGGAATAATCGTAAGGTGCTGGGATATTATATAATTTAATTAAAAACTCGTTGTTGAATTATTAGGAATTCATAAATCAAATATTACTATCAGCCAGAATATAAAGAAATAATTATATAATGATTGAGAGTGAATACAGCAAGACAATAAGAACAGCAATTTAATATTACCGAATTTGTCTGTCAGCCAATATTATTATCTTTTTTACTACCCAGGCGTATGATTACTTTTCGATGGAATCCCCGTCGAATGACTTATTTTATTCATTTATTTAGCAGTTCCAACCTCTGATTGTGATTTCAATAATATATTTGTATGTAACCTCCTCATACGTCTGCTTACGAGAGCTACCGCAAAACTAACTGGCCTGGCACATTTTCTGTTTTACTAGCAACTTTTTTTTGTTTTTTGTTTTTTAAAAGCAATCTTTTATAAGCCATCTGTCAAAATTTCCGAAATATTTAATGATTATTTTCTTTGTTACAGGTGAGTGAAGTAAACAAGTTTCATAATTTTTGAAAAATGGAAAATAAAGAGTTTCGTGCGGTAATTAAACACTTTTATATGAAAGGTTATACGCCACAATTAATCAAAGATGAATTGGATTCTGTTCATGGTGATAATGCACCATCATACTCCACCGTGAAATCCTGGGTTCAACAATTTAAAATGGGTCGTTTAAGTACGGAAGATGAAAACGCTTTGGAAGACCGAAAACTGCTACCACTATTGAAAACATTAGAAAAATATTTAATGAAGTGACTAAAGATAGACGAATAAAGCTCAGAGATCTTGCTGATATTGTTAAAATACACGAAAAACAAGTTTGGAGTATTTTACATGATGAACTCCACATCAAAAAGCTATCCGCAAGAACGCTGCCGGGTTTGTTGACTTTGCCCCAAAAAATTGTCCGTTGGACCAATTCCTAGGAGCTTTTGGCGATTTATCAGCGTAATCCAATAGAGTTCTTGCGCCGATTCATAACTGTTGATGAAACATAGATCCATCACTACATCCCAGAATGCAAAGAACAGTCAAAACAATGGATAGAAGCTGGTTAAAGTGGTCCCAAGAAGGCGAAAACTGTTAAGTCAGCAGGAAAAGTAATGGCCACAGTATTTCGGGATCAAGGGGTATAATATTGATTGATTATCTTGAGAAAGGAAAAACTATAAATAGTGAATGTTATTGTGCATTATTGGATCGGTTGGGTGAAGAAATCAAGATAAAACGACCGCATTTAGGAAAAAAAAGTTCTTTTTCATCAAGATATTGCTCCCTCACACACTGCATTTTTAACTCAACAAAAACTGGCCGAATTACGATTTGAAATTGCTCCCCATCCACCTTTTAGTCCAGATTTAGCTCCTTCTGATTATTTCTTGTTTCCAAATTTAAAAAAAATTCTCGGTGGCAAAAAATTTTCGTCCAATAGCGAGGTTATTACTGAAACTGAGGCATATTTTGAAGGTCTTGAAAAATCTTATTTTTCGGATGGAATTAAAAAACTTGAAAAACTTTTGATGAAGTGTATTGAGTTGTAAGGAGATTATGTTGAAAAATAAATAATAATAATTCCAAAAAAACGGTTTTTTTTATGTTAGGTCAGTTACTTTTGCGGTCGCCCTCGTATGAGTTAAGGGCTATTTAAAATAAATTCAATATATTTCGAATGCTTTAGTGAACATTTCATATTTAACTTTCGCGGAGATGAATCTTGAATTTTCATTCTTTTTCGTGCAACTGCATCTCTGGGAATTCCTTGGATTTGAACTTGAAACAAGGGTTTATCAGAATACTTATCACTTAACTTGAGCATCAGCTGCTTAAGGTAATGCCTCCTAATGTTTTGTAAAAACTTTCCAAACTTATCCCAAGTAAGTGCGGCTGTCCTAGCTGTATCCCATCGAATCCTTTCCCAAAAGATTTACTTTAAAACTTTCATACTCCAGATACTTTGCGCGTTCTCATACATAATCATAAGGAAAGGTTTAGACATTGGTGTGTGACATGGTAAAGCTTTCGTTTATGCAAAAAGCAGCTCACTGACAAGTGCATTTTCAAAGCGCTTCAGGGTAGGGGAATTATAAATCGCTTTGCTGGGCATGTTATTCGTATTGTGTTGGTGCTTATGTTTATGATGTTTAACAAATTTCCCATGAGATGTCTGAGACGTCTAATGAGAATAACGCTATGTGAGAACAGATGTTAATGACTGGGCATTGTATATTCAATGGAGACATTTTTTTGACAGTAGGTTAACATGAACAGTAGAGAAGAAGAAATTACAGTGAGATTTTCAAAAGCCAAGATTCGGAGCACAATACTAGAAGACTTTGCCCACAAAACAACAAAGCAGATTTCGAACGACCAAGACCATCCCCATAAGACTGAAACCAGTTAACCAGATTACACGACGAACATCAATATACAACGAAAAACAAGAACTTAAATGGTGAGATATCTCTATGAAGGCATTTCATAAATCCTACACGCCACTCGCTGCAAGTCTGTGAGGTTGCCAAATCTTAAAATAAAATTCATAACTAACCTCGAGGAAAAATGTCTCCCAACTGGTTTGAACCAATTTCAAAAAATAATCAGGGGATGTATTAAAGAGAGATCAATCATGACAGTGATATCAACAACACAGGTAAAGGATGAAAATGTGTCAAGGCTTATACCGCCAAGTAAAGATTACTTTCCGAATTTCATTAAAATCTTTAAAATGTATTCATATTAAGCTATTTGAAAAATGTTTTTTTCATTTCAGCAGTCATATGTCCAAATTGACAGCATGTTTTCTTATACGTTACATTTTTTGGCTACATATCACAAAACCTTAAGAAGTTATGATTTTTTTACAAGCATTAACTGCTTTCCTCAAAAAACTTACCTTACAATACCCATTCGTTGGCTTTTAATGAAAATTGCCAGAAGTTAGTTTTTTGTTTTGCCAAAGGCTGACGCTATTAAAAATGAAAAAAAGACGGCTAAGATCTGTTTAAAATCAGCTCAGATCGGTTGAACACATATGTCAACCGATTTTATAAGTTTAGTTCCAGAAGTCACATATTAACAATAAATTACATCCAATTTTTAGTTTTAGTTTATAACGACCAAAGAAAAATAGCCCTATTGCAAGGGTTGTTCCTGATTTTACAAACCACCGCTCAAGAATAACATCCACTTCAATTTTTATTTAAAAAGAAAATTCTAGAGTATATCACGATACAAAAATTACCAATCTTGGAACAATTTGCACAGCCCCCTTTTTTGATATGTTCCCCACACAAATGGGTTAAGGGCCTTAAAACTGCTTTCAGCACACAAGTATATGGGCAAACGGGTATCGAATAACAATAAAGCCAAAAATTTAAACTTTTTACAATTTCCCTAAATTTGGGTGCCGGGAAAATAATTTAAATTTCTTACAAATTTATGTGACGTTATTCAAGGGTCCAAAAACCCAATTTCACTTGGGTTTTTTGCACAAAGCACAAAAGATCGGCCACTTCCAACTTTGGTTTTTTTAATAGTTTATTTTTTTTATAAAAATATCTTTATCTGTACGAGGAAATTATTACTTAATTGTTATAGTCTCTAAATGTGATTAATCACTTTACTTCTTAATAGTTTATTATTTTCCACTTTTAGGCAAAATCCTAAAACCGGGATGTCGTTTAATGAGGGTTTTTTTCTTAAAACAAAACCCGACAGTAGGTTTTTATAAAACATGGTTTTGGAAAAAAACCGAAATGCTCGTTTTCTAAATGAGCCGGTTTTTGGACACTCCACATTCGCTGAGTGGACTCTCCCGTACTCCAAAGTAATGCAACAGTTAAAATGACTGAGATGACTAAATTTTTTAAGCTTTAAAAATGAACCACTTGCACACGAGATCTCAAAATGTGTTAACAAGTAGGGTCAATATTTTTTTGGGATAACAGTGCAGTTAATAGTTAGACAACTTATGACAACCACCTTAGGTAGCTCCTGTTGTATGAGTTGTATTTTAATTCATTCCTTACCTCTGCCGTGGTGTGATGAAAGTGTGCACGACACTCATGCTAGTAAACCCAGGTTCAACCCGGATAAGAACATCTAACATTTTTTCAGCGGCATGCTTTCTACCTCGTAAATGCCGGCCACTTTACAAGTAACTCGTACTTATAAAGTGGCCATGTAAGGACGTCTCTATAAATTGATTTAGCCGTTCGGAGTCCGAGTTGAATAGTAGTTCCCATTGAGTGAGTATACACATTTCAAGAGAAGTTTCCCTAGCTCTTTACTGGGATGTTGCGGGACTTATGTAAGTAAGTACCTCTTTTCTGTATTTTATATTTCTCATAAATCAAGGCACAGTTAAAGAACTGTTTTTCTCTTTTTAATACCCTCACATAGGATGGAGCGTGTAAAAAATGTCATTGCGTCTTTGAAATGTTGGTCGGATGCCCTATAAAGTATACATGAGAGGGTTGCTATTTATATTTCTGGTCCGGCAATAAAAACACAATAATTTATTATTAGAGATGGTTTTATTGTTTTCAAAAATATTCTCCTTTAAGATTTTAGAGGAGAAGCACTTTTTCCACTTCGATTGAGACACCTCCAAAACATGATTTTTTAACGCTTCAACAGCTGCATCGGGCCATGAAAAGCGTTGTAGCATTTTTTTCTTGATACTAAGGAATAAGAAAAAGTCATTGGGTGCTAAATCAGGGATGTACGGTGGATGGTCCAACAATTTGACATCTTGAGTAGTCAAATAGATCTTCGTTTCAGCTGATGTGCTACAGCTTGCATTGTCGTGATGCAAAATGATCCATCTTCTCTTAATTTCATCTCATCTCTTCGAACACTGTTGGCAAACAGATGGTTGTATACCACTCAGAATTAACCTTCCTACGTTCCACTTAAGGCACTGCGCCAACATTGCCGGTTATACCGAAATATTTGCTTCGAAGTACTTCTTCCACAAACAACTTTTGTCGGATTTGTCTGATCTTGAAAGACCCTTACGGTCGATTGCTTTTTCATTTCGGGTTCATATTCATAGATCCATGATTCATCATCTGTTAAAATGTTATACACTGCCTTTGAGCTGCCGCAGTTATACTTTTTCAACATCTCTTTCCACCAATCCATACGGGCATTCGTTAAATTATGTGGGATCCAACGAGAACAAATTTTTTTTCACGGCCAAGTGAACATGTAATATCTTATATATGCTTGTCATACTAATGCCCAAGGATGCCTAAATCTCACGGTATGTCACATGTCGGTCTTGCTTAATCAGTTTACTCACAGCATCGATGGTTTCTGGCAAAGTTACCGAAGTTGGACATCCTTCACGAATTTCATGCTGGAGCTAACGGCGTCCGAGGGTGAACTCTTGGTACCAGTGACTAACCGTGATTTTTGTTAGTGATTCATCGCCAAAAGTCAAAACAAGTTGATTTAAACACTCTTGCCTCGATACCCCAAGCCAAAAATCGTAAAAAATCATCGCACGAAAATGTTCACAGGATAATTCCATTTTTTGACTGAGATAAATCATCAACACGCATTATACAAAAACATTTCGCCCTCAAATGACAAAACTTTCTGAGTGAAGTTATGCTAAAAAATGTTAAAGTTTTCAATGGAAGTTCCAGTTTGCAGCTGGGAAAACTAGTTTTGTCAGGACCCGAAATATAAATAGCAACCTTTGTATTATATAGACATTATAAGAAGACCAAGTTCATCTTTCGGTCCGTCTATGTTTTCTTTTGAAAGAACGAGAGCGGCCAAATGAAATTCGGTGCAATCAAGATGTTATTTGCAATGGTGGATTATTGCCATGAGCTGAGGTATGTATAGTGGCAATATCGGCATAGTAGACAAAAAATAAACATCATGGTTTAATGCAAATTTGTTAGATGAGAGAACCAAATGGACCTTTCAGTATTTAGTTCCCAAAATCTGTTTAAATGGTCAAAGTTAATCAAATTACCATTGAATTTTAAAGATCAATGTAATGAGTGGCTTAAATAAGACTAAAGGTTTACCAAATAGGGTACAAGGAAGTCTTATAGTGGCTCTAGCTGTATGCTTACAAACGTTAGGATTTTTCTCCACTCATGAACGAGAAACACATTGAATTATATACAGAGCCCCGTTTATAGTTATAGTTAATGGTTGACCCTCCTGATTTAAAAAAAAAAATTAACCATATTACTGCACCAAACAGTATATCTGGAGGGATGCAACTGAAGTTGATGTATTACTCTTAGATTCCGACACTTATCCTTTTTCCTTTAAATAGTAGACTAAGTTTCTTATCATGTTGTTACTGAGTGATATTCGGACACTAAAATAACTTTCTCTGAGTTGAGATAATAGACTTGCAGAAGAGTAATAAAATTAAACAATTTTGACGCCTTGCTGCACATCATATATACTCATCACACTCGTATATGTCCGTAAAAAATATAAATAAAAGTCATGAATACTTTTAACCATTCGGTTTAATTTTGACCATCATCGTTATGTCGAAAAATTTAGTTCAGACGTAAGGACAGGTCTGAACTTTTAGTATATTTCATAAACTCAAATCCGCAAAGTTATTAAGTATTTTCATCAATAAAGTATTAGTAATTAACATATCGATTTGAATGCACCAACATTTTTTAGATGACACCTACTTCCTGTTACTCCTGTCGTATGAGTGATTTTAATTCGCGACCTCATTTAGACATTTAATATAACTCATACGTCTAAGTAAAGTTTACATGAGGGGTTTAATTTGCTTTTCAAATAGAATTGCATTGTTTTTAGTATTTCGTTTATTTTTGTTAATGTCTAAATTAAAGAATCCTAATTAGTTTTAGTTTTCTTCTCATGTTTTGTTAGTTTGTTTGATTTTCAGCTTGGGCACAAACAATGTCTAACTTATTTCTCCCATTGTTTGTCAGTTCAGATAAACTGCCAGCTAAAGTTGACTAAATGAAAGCGGCATTAAAAGGTACAGAAGCAAAGACTAATCAGTAGTTTGTAAAGATAGTGGTGAAGGACGGAGGGTAAGTATCCAGCCTTTACTATATAACCCACGCAGGAAGTTAAAGAACTAATTGAAAAAGTTTTCAGCGTCAGTATTAATAAAATATGACAGATGCTATAAAATAAAATAGTGTTGTATTCTATGAGAGTCAGAAATAAATAGGAACAAACTATGTTAGAATGCTGTAACACTTCTATTTTAACTTCTTGGTTTTCTCAAGAGTGGTTTAGTTATTGAATTAACATTATAAATTGTTTAAAATACTCAATTTATTGTTCGTTTTAGATGAACTTTAAATGATTCATGTTCTTATGATTCCCTTCTAGAAATTGGAGTTGTGGGTTTTTGTTTTTCCATTTGTATAGCCGCTCTTATGTATTCCATTGATGTACAATAAATTTGCTAACTTTTTAACTGAAGTGTTGTTTTACGTAGGAGTATTAACACCTAATAAATGCTACTACCGCATCACTTTCCGCCCTGAATCCATTGCCACACGCAAACCTACATCATCACCATCATGACATCATATCATATGAACGCCGCACAGTGGTTCAGGACCAAATTTCTATAACTTTTGATTTAGTAAATTTGATTTAGTAGATTTGATTTAGTAAAAAAGGCATGAGTAGCCAAGGAGTCAAAGATTTTTGAGCTATTAACATTTAAAATCGGGCTATTGCGTATATTTTAGAAATTAGCCTTAACTTGACTTGATTTCGTGTTTTTCGCTTTTAAAGAAAAGCAAATTTTTGTTTAGTTTTTTTTTACATATTTGCAAGTAATTATTCATAAAATGAGCAAATATCTTTTCCCCATTTCCGATTTAAAAAAAATTTAAAAAGTGTGATTTAATTTTACTAATTTCTCGAACTGTATCTCATACATTTCCATTTAAGATGAAAATCGATCCTAATACCACTGTGCACCGTAACATATTCTTTAAAGCAAGAGCCAACACTGACAGGACAGACACATGTTGAATGAAACATTTTAAATTGCCACTCACACATACTCGCTCAGGCCCTTTGGAAAACATATGTGTGCCAAAATGAGTGCGCCTTATATGAGTATGTGTAAGCGTAACTTTACATTTGTGTCAAAATAAATAACATTAAGCTAAACTCACTTATACGCACATACTCCTGTGGAAAGCCACCGAAAGCATGAGGAGCACGAACTAGCGAACAGCCTAACACACGTACGATACAACAAACAAAATTCGATACAAGGAAAAACAAGCGTCATTCTCTAGAATTTGCCCATACAATGGAATATGAGATGAATTAAGGCACCATCATTGCAGCCCCTTTTGCCGACCAGGCTATTGGGGAGGCATTCTGCTGTATTGTTCGGCGGCACACTTTAAATTCCAATCGCAGAAGGGAAATGACATATTACGGAGTAAGAAGATATTAAAATTATCCTTTGAATTCTGTTTTTTGTCTCCTAAAGTTTTGTGACCTTTTTTCTTGATTGAATTATTCTGTTTTCTTTCTTGATAGAACTTTTTGTTTTAGAAATGCACTTTTTTCTTTTGTAAAATTAAATTTAAAGTTTGTACGCTTGGGGGCTTCTGTTTCCCCGCCATCCTCTCCACAGTGCGAATTAAAGTCGTAATGGAATTAAAAAAGTTTTTACCTTGAATTGTCCATTTCTCGAGATAACACGTTCACCGAATTTGCCGTTCAGTGAATCACGCGCGCTGTGTAGCTAGTGGTACCGTGTTGTGAAAACCAAATATCGGCGGTGTCAAGCTCATCCAATTCTGGCCTAAAATAATTTTCTAACATTTCTAACATGGCGGTAACATGACGATTGTTTTTGTCGACGAAAAAAGACTGCCCAATCATACCTACGGCATGAAAACCACACAGTGATTTTTTGCGGATGCAATTGTGTCTTTTGAAGCACATGTGGGTTTGTTGCTGTCCAATAATGCATATTTTGTTTACTGACAAAACCGCACAGCCACTAATGAACTTCTTTGCTAAAGATGATTTGTCGCGTATATTCTGGATTTCCGTGAAACTTTGCCAGAGTTCAATTGGAGAAGTTTCTGCGTTTTAAATGATCAAGTGGATTTAGTTCTTGAGTCAACTAGATCGTATACGACTTAGGGCCAAGATTTTTCGCAAAATACTCCACAGTGTGGTTTGAGAGTTGCTCAATTCCTGAGAACGACGTGGAATCGACTGATTTGGCTCATTTTGAACGGGTACATTAACGCCGGATACTCCAAATGTTATAATTTGAATCCAAATTTATCCACCATAGCACGCACAGCCTCTCGGTTGGGATGATTATTACCGCCGAAAATTGGAGTAAGCGCTATTAAAGTTGCGACAACCGACTCAGAATTTCGTTGGTAATTTTTAATGATTTTCGAACGTTGCTCATCTAGGCGGCTAACTCACCTCACCTGTTGAAACCAAGTGTCGTCAAGATTATGGGTTTCAATTTCAGGTAGCAAAAAGTCCGATATCATGGCGCGATAGCGAACACCATTCACGGTTACGTTCCGGCCTTCATCATTTTTGAAAAAAAAAAGCACCGATGATTCTACCAGCTTATAAACCGCACCGAACCGTGGTTTACTCTGGGTATAATGGCACCCCTTGAACCTCTTCTTGTTGCTCTTCAGCCCAAATGCGGCAATATCATTATGAGGCCAGAAATGGGCCGAATTTTGGTCGAAAACAGCGGATCATCCCGTTTCTCACATAACGCTCATTTCTACAATACAGTTGCCAACATTTGAAGGAAATTATTTTCAAAAAAATAAATGCCATAAATGTCCTTTCATATTACCAATAAATTTTCCACACTTGGTTTGAATTTTTATATTTTTTTTTGTTCTGAAAAAATACCTCTAGTTGGATCACCCTATATAAGGATTATATCTACTTCCGTATCAAAAATATCTGCGGCTTTAGTGCTTAGTAATACTTCCAAATTCAGTAACGCTTTTAAACTCCTTAAAAGGATATATCTTTTCTACTTTCCATGCCTTTATTGTTGTGCAATTTTTGCAATTTTTCCTAAAGTCTTGTGATTTGTAACATTTGCTTTTTATTACAACTGAAAATTTAATAATTTTGCAAATAAAAACGCATTTGTAACATAATCTTACATTTTTTATTTTGCAAATATCGCACACATTCTCTTTTTAATAAGTCCCTTTCATAATATCGTGCCTTCGCATATTTTAAAAAAACCTTGCTCGCGAAGCCCTGTATTCACCCTGGTTCCCTTACTGCATATACTCGTATTACAAGATAAACATATCGTCAATAAACACACAAAAAACAATCTAATTCAAAGCACGTTTTTGCACTCAGAACGGGAGAGCCTAAAGAATGTTTAACACCAGTACCACAAGACACACATACGAGCATCGCCGAGCAAACACCGCATAGCGGCAGGATTTTAAATTACTAACAGTCGATCTCACACACGGCAATGCACTTTTAATGTGAAATTAATGAAAGTCCAATAAATATTTGCTGAAAATCGCTTTGAACGTATGGCAGGCAAATCACTTATACGCCACCCTGGGCTCTTCTCTCACAGAGCGTCTGTAGAAGAATTCGATATAAATCATACGTTACCTTGATAGTGCTTGCAGATACGCGTATCTTGATTTGCCCTACAGTAGGGCAAGATAGGGGTTTAGATTTGCGAAGGGAGGTTTTAATGTTTTATGGTTTCTGTTTACCTTCGCTTTCAGAAGAGAAGGACATCGGCAAAATCCGTCTCCATTTATGGGTTTACAATGTACATATTCACTCCCATCCAATTATTGTGTAATATCCTTGATATCCTTTTTTATGTGTCTTCAATTTTCTTTTTCCACAGTTCTTTTATATTCGTAATATGGTTTTAAAACATTTTCTGTTCACTTTCATTTTGATTTAAGCGGTTTAAGGCATAAATTGATTTCGGCATATTCTTACGAAACTAACACTTGTTTTACCACTCCTCTCCCACTCCATGCTACAGCCATCATTAATGAAATAAACACATTTTAATCACTGCCTGCAGATGTTAGCGAAATAATGTGTATTATAGAAGACAAGAAATGCTCCTTTACATGCAATCATTATCGTAACTCCTTGTTCGAGCACCAGTTACTAGGTACTTTAGACTGTATATGTCGTATGTATACGTCAACCAGATCTTACTAGAGTTGCTATTATATTTCTGGCTTGGGCAACACTAATAGTTGCCCGGCGCCATCTGACATTTCCATTGAAAAGTTTGACATTTTTTAGCATAAACGTACTCAGAACGTTTTGACGTACGACCATCATTTGCGTTGTTTACAGTGACTTGAAAAAATCAATCTGGCAAAAAACTGGAATCCACTCGTGAACATTTTCGTGCGATCATTTTTCTCAACATTGGACGAGGATTTTCACGACAAGAGTGCATCGTTGAACATAAATCTTTGTACGGCACTGAAGCACCATTCTATAGCACTGTGAAAAACTAGTTTAATAAATTCAAACGTGACCGACGGTCGCTCCAAGACGAAGGTCGTCCAAAAACGGCCGTTTTGCCAGAGAACATTGGTGCCGTGCGTGAACTTATAAAAAGAGGCATCCTTTGGCATTCCGTCCACCAGCATATATTCGGTATGTCATGAACACCTGACCGTAAAAAAGGTTTGATTTCGATTGGATCCTGCAAAGTTTGACAATCGCTCAAAAAAGGCTCGTGTCGATTGGTGCAAAGAAATTTTAAAAAAAAACACGATGGCGGTGCTTCAAAAGACGACGAGAGTGACGAATCATAGGTCTATGCGTATGAGCCCGAAATAAAACATCAATCGACCGTGTGGGTCTTTAAAGACGAGCCAAATCCAACGAAAGTTGTTCACGGAAGAAGCATTTTGATTCAAATGGTCGCCTATGTCTTCGGCAAAACTGGCCATGTAGCGACTGTTCCGCTTGAGCAATGTAAGACGGTCAACTCTGATGGGCACACCACAGCTCGTCTGCCTAAAGTCTTCGGAGAAATTCGAAAAACGAACAAGAGAAGACGAATCATTGTGCACCATGACATTGCGAGCACTCATACATCAGTTCAAACCAGCGCCTTTTTAACCGAACAAAACTTCGAATTGATGGGCCATCCGCCGTAGAGCCCTGACTTGGCGCCCAATGACTTCTTTTTATTACCGCACATTAAGAAAAAATGCGTGGTCAACGTTTTTCTTCGCCCGAAGCAGCTTTTGAAGCGTTCAAAAACCATGTTTTGGAGGTGTCTCAATCGGAGTGGAAAAAATGCTTCGACAATTGATTTGAGCGCATGCAAAAGTGTATAAATCATGCTGGAGAATACTTTGAAAAACAATAAAATCATTTTTGATGATAAATATTCGCATATTCATTATAAGGCCAGGAATATATACAGCAGTCCTCGTACCATAATAAGTGCCGTCTCGAAATCAATCAAGCTAAGTTTTGTTTTAGAGCTTTTTTGTGGAGTCTAAATTTTTCTACATTGACCAAAGACGCTTTTAGTGTTTAAGTTTTCATTTAATCTCTAAAAAAAAACTAAATTATCTGTTCTAGATGCTATAAAATTTTGTCGTTGGTATCATCATCTTTCTCTTCCAAATGAATGGTGTGCATATGTGAGTGTAGTTACAGTTTAGTTACTTTTATACATTTATTTTTTTTAAAAATCATATCATTCATATGACTACCACCACTGTTCTGGCAGTACTTTATCCGATCAACCTTTAAAGACAACTTCGACTTTACGTTTGAACGCTTTAATTGCGTCTGGATGCTTTGCGTAACATTTACCTTTAATGTCTTCACAGAAATTAATCAAAAGTGCTTAAATCCGAGGTGGCCAATTGTCATCATTGTGTCGGCCTATTATTCGACTTTCAAAAACAGTGCATCAAATATCGATGGTCGTGTGGGCTGTGTGGCTCCATCTTGTAGTAACCAAATATTGTCCATGTCATTCTTTTGAAAAATTCGTTGAGCATGACACGGTAACACTCACCGTTGGCGGTAATGGCGGCTTCTTGCTAATTTTCGAAGAAAAATGGCCCAGCCCAAAATCCACTCAAACCAGTGATTCCACCGACATGAAAATGAGACTCATCTTAAAATACAATTTGTCTGTAAATTTCTTCATCTCCTGCCAAACAGACTTCAGCTCATTGGGCGAAGAAAAAACTCATCGTATGGTGTTCCATTATTAAATGAGTCCAACTTTCCAATTAAACCAGAAATTTGAAAAAAAATTATCAGCAATTTTTTTTAAAAGCCGATTCAAATTTAAAATTTTAAATGATCCACTCTACAATATTGTGGACAATAGAGTGAAAACAAGAAATAATGACATTGAGTTCGACCAGACAACATCCACTGATAAAAAAAAATGTGGTCTACTTGTTGGCCTCTTTAGATCATAAGTCCGATCTAAAAATTAGCCAAATTTTCAAAAAAAAAATCCATATTTGAATTCGTTATGAAATTAAAGTACTAATATTCACCGATGGTTCCATCTTTTCAAATCATAGCTCTTGCGTTCTACGCAAAATTATCTATAATATAAGTACTAAAAAGTCCATATTGACTATTGATCAACAATTTTAAACCTACTAGGAGTTTTTTTCAGCCAGAGATCTTAAATTTATGGTATAAAAATCGTCTTTTGTTTACTAAGGTCTACCAAAATTCAAGCTGAACTTCAATGCTCCATGTCTTTAGTACTTGCAATAGACAATATGGTATGCAGCGATATTGTAACCTGCGGGAAACTCTTTTGAACAATTTTTTTTATTTAATAAAGCAAAAAAAACTTAAATGAATTTTCCTGTTTCTCTCTCGTCAGTGCACATGTCACAGCCAAACGGCCGATTTGTCCCCTTGTACCCTTCTATTCATATAGATGAACATGAAAAATAAAACTATCTGAAGAATATAAATACCGATGGTTAAGCAGAGTAAACGAAACACAAGAAAGGAAAAACTAAAAAATCGTTATGTAAATTGTTATGAGCTTCCATTTCTTTTGGTTTTCTTTCCTACTTTAGTATGTTGCTCCTCTAAAGTATCCTTTCGTGTCCTTTGCAAAGTTTCAATACAATTTCAAAAGATAAACAGTCGCACACATTTAATAGAGCGACATAGAGGACGTATATGCAGCAGTCCCAAATGTATTGATAGTCTTCATATGAATATAAGATTGTGCATTAGGGTGGGCCGATTTGTAAGGACACAAATTTGTCCTATGTATATGTGACAGCACATAGAGAAAGGTACCTACGGGTACAAAAATCAATATTTATTTCTTTTTCTTTTTTTGATGTGGAAAACATCTGAACATCGAATGAGACCGATCCCATGCCCCAAAAGTGTTTCCTTCCAGAGATATGCGCGTTTTATGAAAGTGAAGTCGACGATTCTAAGCGCAAATAGAAAGGGACCTAATCTTTAAAATGGCTCTCCTGAACAAAACTGGTTTTTAGGTCCCTTTCTATTTTGCGCGTCACATATACGTATGTACAAATGTTTATTTGAATGTCAACTAGGAAAAAAAACATTAAAACTAAATGTTAAGAAAAAGTCAAAAAAGCGCCTCGAAAATGATTTATTTGAAACTTTTGTTTTTCTCATACCAAAAGCTATCGAAAAATCGATGGCACAATATAGATTGCAAAATCGACCGACCCTAGTATGCATGTATAGTATGTGCATGTGAGGAAGGGGGGCCAACCGGAAGATGGGCTATATTTTCTTGAGTGTTGTCATTGTAAGTCTCTTAAGTACTTATGCCACAATTGTTTCCTTGGGTAAGGTGGGCGAAATACAAAGCACACACAAAGAAAAAAAGGAAATACCTTCAACCACAACGTATGCCGTAACTTTCGGCTGTTGGCGCTCATTCTCGTCTATAGGCAGTTTTTCCACCAATAATTTAGCGATGGCACAGCCACTATTTTTATTGACATTGGTCCCCTACGAAATAATATCGCTTGGTACGGCATGTCAGGACTTCTTTGTCTTGTTATTCAAATCGAAGAAGACGTTTATTTTATTTTTATACTTCAGTTGAAATGAACAAAAATAATTGCAATCGTAAAAATCTGTTTCTCTTTTCGATTTGTACTTGAGTCAGTTTTCATACTCGCTACCCCTTTACTGCTTTTTGTACATTTCCGTTTGTTTTTGCATTTTTATTAACCTCTTGCCGCAGATTGAGAGTTAGACCAACTTTTCCAACGTCATCTTGGCTTTCAACACAATTGCCGCACTCATAGAAACCGGAAGTATTCAATAACAGTGGTAGCGTAAGCTATAAGAATGTCGTTCGAAATAGGAAATAGTTAGAAGACAATATAATTTATGCAAAAATTGTGGCTTTTTTATATTTTGTATTTAATTTTTTTCTGTGTTGCCTTTTTCTCTGTTTTGTGTGTGTGATTGTTTTTTTATTCATCAATGAATAGTTTCAATCAATCGAAAATAGGTTTTGTTCGGAATAAAATAAACAAAAAAACTTACTAAGCCTCCGAAATATTAATAGAGATTCTCTTAAAGTATTAAAGCGGAAGTAAAGCAGAAATAATTATTAAACTCGGAACTAGCTAACAGATCTTGTGAATACAATTTTAAAGAATCCTTGTGTTGGCAGGACTTTATATCATACAGTTGAATCTTTTGAATGAGGCAGTGTCAATTAGACAGAATACTCTTATGCACAACAAAATTAAAGTTGGCCCGTAACTATTTTTTCCGCAGCGTAATGAATTTAGTTTTTTGAAGTCTTTGCCTTTTAATTGATGTAATTCACTTTATGTCGTACAGTTGAATCTTTTGATTGAGGCAATGTCAATTAGACAGACTACGGAAAAAAAATAATGTTGGTGCGTAAGAGTATTCTCCGCAGCGTTATAAATTTATTATTATTTTTTTTTATTATTTGGAGTCTTTGCCAGTTAATTGATGTAATTTAATTACAATTATCAGCATTAGCATTGCGTCGGGGTTTAACGGTTGGCCAGCGGTCCACAATTTAACACGCAGAAAAAAAGTATGGTTGCTGTGGCAACATTCGATGAGCAGCATACTTTTGTTGGGTATATGGCTGCGACAGAAACTTATTATGATAGTCACAACAATAGTATGAAGCAAACAACCTTACTATGAACCCCGCAACAATAATGATACGCAAAAAACAGTAATGATACACACTTAACCTTACTATGATCACCAAAACTATATTATGACCTTCACAACCATAGTATGTTTTACATACAACCATACTAATATCCCCGCAAACACAGTATGATCCACTCGCAACCTTGCCATAATTCCTACAAGCATGGTACGGTCCACCTTAACCATACTAATGTATACTAAGTAGGGGAATAAATACTGTTACAACATTGAACACAACCATTTCAATAGAAGAACTGAACATACCCTGTTAATGTCATATGGGTTTTGAAATCGAACCTCAATAGCTTGAGTCTGCAATGGGATTTTAAAATTGTTTCAACTTTAATCATGGAGTGGTCAGATAACACTGTGGAACATTTTTGGGGTTATTGCCTGGGGGGTGAGAAATTCCAAGTGAGAAATTCCAAGTAAATTCACTTAATTGTAAATAAAAGCAGAACGCGTTAATCGATTTCTATGATCTATGTCGCATTTTGTTTAAAGGTTATGTGACTTTACGTGAAAGTTATAAGACTCTACACGTTTTTCCGTTTGGGATTTATATGTTTTAAAAAAAAAACAATTTTTTTTGGCAAAATTTTCTTCATAAATTCATTTCTAATTGCAAAAATGTTGATTTGGTAGAGAAACAGTATATTATTGGATTAAAGAAAATGTAATTATTAATTTTTCTCAATTTATTTCAGCAAAATCGAACTAGTCGTTCTCGAGTTACGTCAAACTACGTTTTTGCCAACATTTTACAACAAAGCGAAAAAACATCAAGATAAGGAAAAAATGTAAAAGGTCATAAAAAAACTGGCACATACGAACGCAAAACCCTTTGAGGGTTTTAATATACTGACTAAGTACCATCACCCTGACTTGGAATTTCTCACCCCCCAGATTGGCTGTTGTACTGTGTAATGAGAACCGTATCGCTGTAATAGCGCTTCAAGTGTGAAATGAAAAAAAATATATTTCGCTCCGGCCACTAGGGATTAGCCGCATGTTCGTCTACCGATGCATAAAACTGTTTGAGGAGACTGGAGATGTAAAAGACCGCCACCGGTCAGGCCGCCCACGCTCTGTTCAAACACCACATGTCATCAAAGCCGTTAAATCATGAATTCACAGAAATCCGCTCCGAAAACAGAAAATCATGGCCCGTAAAATGAATAGCACGCAAAAGTCCATGAGTCGAATCATTAAAGAAGACTTAGGACAGCAGCTTTTAAAAAAATAGGATTCAAAAATGCAAACGTCTTTTCGAGAAACACGCCGATAACTCGCACAGAAAAATTTTGTTCACCGATGACAAAATTTTTAACGTTCAGGAAAACTTTAACAAGCAAATGATAGAGTATATGCGCGGTCATCTAAGGAAGCATCTGAACTGATCCCAAGGGTGGAAAAGGGTCATCACCCAGCTTCAGTCATGCTTTGGTGGGGTGTCTCTTACGATAAGGGTCACTGACCTGCATTTCTGCGAACAAGGAATCAAAACATCGGCCAAAGTTTACCAAGACACCGTTTTGGAAGCTGTTGTGAAGCCTCTTAACAATTCCATGTTCCAAAACCAGCCATGGACTTTCCAGCAGGATTCTGCGCCGGCCCATAAGGCTAAAACGTCCCAGACTTGGCTTCGAAACAATTTGCCAGCGTTCATTTCCTCTGAAGAACGGCCCTCAGACAGTCCAGATTTGAACCCATTGGATTACAAATTGTAGACGGTTTCAGAGGACAAGGTTTGTCACAAAAGATACCCCAACATTGGATCTCTTAAAACTGCCTTGGTTGGAGGTGCGGCCAATTTTGCAATGGACGAGGTTCGTGCAGCTATTGATGATTGGCCAGTGCGACTTAAGGCGTGGGTTAAGTCAAAAGGCGGACATTTCGAATAAGTAGATTCTTTTTGGATACAATATACATCAATATATATATATATATATATTAAAAAATTTTTGGTCCAAAAACAGTGAGTACTTTTTATTTTACAGCATAAAACGTGTGTAACAGTATTTATGTTGTTACTCAACAATTGATATTTTTATTAAGTAAATTATGTTAAATAACATAAGAATTAGTTCATTGTATATTCAAGACCAAATTTCTATTGATCATTTTATTCAAAGAAACCAAAAAGTTATTTAAAAGGCAGTCTGCAAGCAGGGGTGACTGAAGTTTCAGTGTAGGCTACTTCACTGACCTCAGACCCCAAGCAACGAATGCACTTTAACCATGATCATGAACCTTGATGGCATGTAATGTGATTGAACCATAATAACCAAACACTTAATTGCAGGCAGATTCTAAATAAATGAGAACTATTAACATTGTCGCAATCATCTATGTATGGTTGCGACGAACATGCTTTCATTGCGGGGAACATATTATTGTTGCCAAGACTATATAGTATAACTGTATCTTTTCTCTGGGTAAATGCGTTGACAGTACCTGTTTTTGTCTTCCATTTAACATATGGAAGGAAAAATGTTAATTTACTTTTAAAAAGGGATTTCACGGCTTAATATCACTTGAACGCTACAAACGCTAGGTTCTGAATTTCCAACATTCCCTTCGCACTATTAAATAAAAACAAGTGGCTAAGCTTATATTAATATCAGCATTCTGGAGGCCTTTTAGTGTTCGACTTTTCATTGAATTAGTTAGTAGTTTTCCCATTAAATATTTATACAAGAAATTGGCTCATATTTCAGTACCCAAAAGGTTTTGATCCTAGGAAGAGTCGGGAATTACTTCGCGGAAGTTTGATCGAATTTTTAATACTCGATTGCTGGGAGTTTCAGACGTCATACCCAGCCGCTATAGGTTTAAATAAAAGGGGAGTGCGTTTTCGTAAGTGCGATCTAGAAGAGCTGAGACAAACAACTAATACCCTCTCTCGAATGTTCAGAAAGTGAACCAGATTTAAAACCTAATTTTATTTTTGAATTTGTGGAAAGTTTTATCAGTTTTTAGTACACTTTTGGACTCATGAATCTTTCACCAAGTGTTCGTAACCCAAATTAAGCAAAATTGTTTTATTTTTGTTTTCGTAAGAATATTTTTCGAGATGTTCCCATATTTATCGAAATCGCAATTAAAAAAGGTAGCAAAAAGCGGGTTTTTCTTTAAATCGGGAAGGACCTTTGTACTAGGGATATAACAAAACGTGGACGAATATCACCCATTTTGAGGAGTTGGTAACTCTTCGATCGTAACAAACGGTGTCAAATTTCATCAGGATAAGATGAGTTATGTGGCTTCTGAGGCAAAACACTTTAAATCGGATGTACATACACTGCGCGTCATCAGGTTAGCACATACCCTCGTGTAAGTGGTTTAGAATCGAAACTTAAAACACTAATGGTTTTAAAATTAATTTAAATTATTTTCGTTTATGGCCGATTCAATTCTGAGTTAAATAAAACAAAAAATACTGCTATTTTATTTTTAAAATATATTTTTTGGATTTTTTCGAAAAATAACACAAAAATAACAGTTCAAATTTGTTCATCAGGTTAGCACAGATCACTTTTTTCATTGTTGATAAGGTTTTTAGCCATGAAATTATTTATGAACTTTTATATATAGTAATTTAAACATTTTTAAACAAAATTTAATATTGTGTCGATCCTCCTTTGTTGAGAATGACCTCATAGCTTCGATTGGAAAGCGACTCATACAATTTTCCAATATAATTTAGAGAAATACTGGACCAAGCGTCCTTGATGCCTGCAATTAGATCCTCTTTGTTGGAATATTGTTTCCCAGACTCGTAAACTTTACGAGAAAGCCATCCCCATACGTTTTTTATAATATTAATGTCGGTTGAATAAGGTGGCCACTGCATTAAACGGACATTTTGGTCCTTAATCCATGACTTTTTTTTTTTTTTTTTTTTTTGTTTATTTATTTTTTTCCAAAAGAAAATTGATACAAATTAATTCGTTGAAAGCCCCAGCGCCTTGTAGGCTTTGTAGGGGCTAAAAAATGACAACAATAATTATTAACACATTATTAACAATTTACTTTAAATATAAATTAAATTTTAATATAATTTACAAAAGATTCAATAAAATTTATTTACATAAGATGTGTTTCTAAATTTTCTAACAAAAATGATTTTAACTGTAATTTAAAAGAAGATACAGCCGATATATTTCTCAAATTTATTGGTAAGTTATTGTATTCCCTTGGTCCAGCAAATCCGATACGCTGCTTTGTCAAATCTAGGCGACATCTTGATATATGTAAATTCTCAGCTTGCCTCGTACTTCTTCCAGTTCTCGTTACATTCTGATTAAATGAGACTGATCGGGAACCAATGCCTCGTACAGACTTGAACATGTACAACAGAAGTCGCTGTTTGTACAAACCACGAACCGGTAATATATGCTGGGCTTTGTATTTGTATAAGTGAATAGAAGGATATCGTATTGGTAGGTTGTAAACTGTTTTTAGCGCCTTATTTTGAGCTGATTGCAAAGACTTCAAAGATCTGTTAACTCTACAACCATATATTAAAGGCAAATATGTTAAATGAGAATGTACAAGCGACTGGTAAATCATCAATTTCGCCTCAGTATTTAACTTGTTCTTAAACTTGTATAAAACTCCTGTAGCGGATGAAATTTTCGCCTTAACTTCTGCAATGTGCACGTCCCACAACAAATTGTGACTCAAGTTTATACCCAAATATTTGACATTCTCTGATTCCGATACAGCTGTTCCGTCAATATGAACAATCATTTCCCCGTCATTTCTACTTTTCTGCGGCTTGAATCTCATAAATTTTGTTTTTGCAGAATTGAGGACTAATTTATTTACACGAGCGAACTCGGATAATATCGCTGCATCATACTCAATCTGTGTTTGTAATACCTTTTCATCTGCATACTTATAAAAGAGACATATATCGTCAGCAAACATAATTAATTTGCCATAAAAAATTATATTTTTCAAATCATTAATATATATTTTGAAAAACAGTGGACCCAGGACACTACCTTGTGGAACACCGTGGTTTACTGGTAACATACTGCTTTTCGAATCTCCAACTTGAACGTACTGTAACCTGCCTCGTAAGTAGTCCTTGAAAAGGAGCATGGTTTCATCCGACACGCCAATATTTCTCAGTTTCCTTACTAGGATATCATGATCCACTAGATCGAAGGCTTTCGAGAAATCGTAGAAAACACCTGCGACGCCCTTATACCCAGCATCGATTCCACCACAAACAAAATCTAGAACATAAACCAAAGCTTCTTCCGTTCCTGATCCTTTCGTGAAACCAAATTGATATTCATACAGTAAATTTTTCTCATAAAGATAATTGGTCAACTGTTCAGATATTATTTTTTCAATGATTTTATCAATGACTGATAAAACTGCTACTGGACGAAAATCAGACACATTTTTTGAACCGACTATTTTTGGTATAGGAGTAACTTTATGAATCTTCAAAACGTCGGGGTATTTACGATCTTCAATCATGTTGTTAAAAAATGGGTACACATATTTCTGCAATTAATTCTTTCCTTATAACCAACATCTTGGGAGTTATATCGTCATAGCCAGAACTCTTCTTTAATTTCAACGAGTCAATTTGGTTTATAACCTCCACATTACTAATCCTTGCAAGATTAAAAACACTCCTTGCTGGTACAAGCGTTCCGAAAATATTTATATCATCGTTTGAAGAATGAGGAATGCTGTTTTTTAACTTAGTTATGGACTCATAAAAGTATGTATTTAAGGCAGTAGCTTTCTCACCATCTTCCACGACACAGTTGCCATCTTCCGTAATCATTTTATTTTGCGGCTTATTATTTCGACCTAGCTCCTTGTTAAGAAACTGCCACGTTTTCCTAACATCCGATCCACATTGTTCAAGATTGTAGATATAATATTGATGCATAAGTTTTTTATTACATATCTTAATGACATTGCCGATTCTCTTCAACTGTTCATTTATGCCGGGCTTATTTCTATTACTGCGCCTTACTTTCAACAGTTTATTTTTGTACTGTATCAGTGAATGCAAACTTTCAGTCATCCATGGTGTAATTCGCGTACGAATATTGACAGATTTTGAAGTAATTTCAGTACTCAGAGAAGCCGCGGATGTTAAAATCCGCATAAATTTCTCGCATAAATCAGAATCTCCAGCAATGTTGTCGATTGATTCCAATGTATCATCCAAAATCCGCGCAAATTTTTCATACTTTACTGTTTTTTTGCACTCAATGATGTTTTCATCCAATTCAACATCTAAGCAAACGCCACAACTTAGTATATTGTGGTCAGAAAACATATTTTCAACACTGTGGACAAACAGTCTATTTGAATTGTTGCTAAAAATCCAGTCTATGCAAGTATTGCTACATGGTCTAGTAATATGTTCATGGCATGAGCGCATATCAAATTCACTTAAAAAATCCAACAGTAACCGCTGTGATCTATTTTCAACCAATAAATCCACATTTACATCTCCAACTAGAATTGTCGGGTAAGATCCCAATTCTCTCATAATACCATCCATTTTGTTCAGAAATGTATTCGTTTTACAACGCGGGGACCGATAGATAGATAAAACAACCAGACTTGAATTATTCAGCCAGATACCAGGTAACTCAATAACGATTGCATCTAAGTTGTCTTCACTTTTTTTGAGAATAACCTTATGAGCTAACTTTGAGTTCACAAACATTGTCGTTCCGCCAAATCCATCTTTCCTATTGCAATGAATCGCATTATAACCACCAATATAGTATAGACTCAAGCATTGACTACTGAACCAAGTTTCTTGAATAGCAATAACTTCGGGTAATTTTTTAAGTTGACTAATTTCATTCTTGAATCGATTAAATTTGTTTATAGAAGAAACACTTCTAATGTTAACAGAAAGAATATTAAAAAAGTTTTTATCATTTTTACAAATATATGAATTATAAGAATTTATATTTTTAAAATATTTAGATTCCATTATTAAAGAGTGCAAGAATAAGATATTTCAAATACATATTTAATAAACAAATCTTAATTGGGAGACATGAAACATGCACCCGCTCCATCATCATCGTCATCATCATCATAATCAGTAACATCATCTGTACGAATGCCACAGAGAACAGTGTGACGTTTAGATACACCAGCAGCATACTTCATTAACAGCTCGTCCACATCCTCCATGGTTCTTAAGCGAATTTGCCGTGAACCCTCGTCTTTTTTTGCGAAAATCTTCCCAGCATAAGTATAAACAGACTTAAAACCAACAGAGGTCAGAGATTTTGCATGCTTTAGGACCTGCAAACTCTCTTTCGACAAGAAATCGTTAACAAAGACTTTACTCATTCCGTCCATCTCTTTTAGTTTCTTCTTATCTTTCATGAACGTTGATTTACTCCTGCTGTTGTTAAACTTTACCACCACAGAAGATTTATTACTTTGGTGTTTACGGTGAATGAAGTAAGCATCTTCAACTTCATCTTCACAGATATCCGCACCAGATTTTTTTGCGATATCCAAAACAACATCAATAGCCTTCTCTTTACCATCAGTTTGGATACCATTTATTATGCAGTTGTTTTGCACGCGAATGTCATTTAAAAACGCAACAGTTGTTTTCAATTTCCTTACGTCCTCTCTCAAATGTTTGTTTTCATTTTGCAGACTTTTTATATTTTTAGTATTCTTCTTTACACCTTTCAAAATATCATCGTACTGAGAAGCCATAAAATTCATCGTTTCTTTCATTTCTCTCATTTCTTTAAGAATTGTTTTAAACTCAGCTTTGTTGTCGTTGACAGGCGCACAAAAATGACACTTAAATGCCAGAGAGCTATCATCTAACAGTTTCTCTATTTCCACTTTGTCGAGCTGAGTACACAACGAATGTAGAGTTTTTTTGCACTTATCACACTCCAAAGCATCTTCGCTTTCCAACACTGATGTTTTACATTGTGGGCAGACGATGTGTTCTTTATTAATATTTATGCTTTTTCGCACTTTCGGAGGCATCTTTCATACAACACAAGATGTAGATCTCTTTCTCTCAAGAATGACAATACACTTTGGTTATTTTATATTGTTTTACAACGGAAAATCACTGTTTTACTAGCCAAGAGCGCGCACGGAGATAAAAAGACGTCTTTTCACGACAGTGTTGCCAACATAGGAAAAAACAACCCGGGCAGTGTGGATCGGGGCATTATCATGTTAGAAAGTCCACACGCAGAAAAAAAGTATGGTTGGGGTGACAATATTCGATGGGCATTATACTATTGTTAAGGTTATGGTTGTGGCACAACAATATTATGATCCGCACAACAATAGTATGATTCACACACAACCATACTATGATCCTCAAAATCATAGTATGATTCGCAATCAACCATACTATGATCACCACAACCATAGTATGATTCACACTCAACCATACTATGATCCCCACAGCCATATTTTGATCCT
Organism: Hydrotaea diabolus; assembly: GCA_963513945.1. Taxonomy (NCBI): domain Eukaryota; kingdom Metazoa; phylum Arthropoda; class Insecta; order Diptera; family Muscidae; genus Hydrotaea; species Hydrotaea diabolus. The sequence goes on along the minus strand of OY740717.1, from coordinate 13,743,191 downwards.
CACAATAATAGTATGTTTGACATACAACCATAGTATGATCCCAACTGCCATAGTAAGGTTCACACTCAACGAAAGTATGATACCACTAAACCTTACAATGGTCCTCAAAATTATTAATTAGGACTGGGTTATGTTGTTAACAATAGAGATTTTTATTAAGTATATAAACTAAAAATACATTAAATTTAAAATAATGGGAGTGTTTATTACAGTAAAAAAAAGCATTTAAAAAAACGCAAGCTTTTTTATTAAAAATATTTCAGTTAAACAAATCCAAAGCAGTTTTTTGAAAAATTTTAATTCCAATTATTATTTCATAAGATTCGTAACAATAACATAGTTGTAAAACCCATATTCAAATTAAGAAAAAATACAATCATACAATATGATTGCTGTAATCATATTATTGTTAACATAAAACCCAAAAAACAATACTTTTGTCGCACCAACCATATTTATATTGTTGCTATAACTATATTTTTATTTTTAAATTTGGCAATAATACTTTTGTTACATTTCAACAATATTAATATTGTCGGTATCATACTATTATCAACATGAAATTCAAAAAACAAAACTATGGTTGCAACAAACATACTATTATTAAAAAGAACATATTATTGTTGCCGTGGCCATATAGTAACCATATTTTTTCTTTGCGTGCATGGCAGATTTCCGAACAAGTTTTGAAAATGGGGTAAAGCTATTTAAAGTACTTTTTTGTAGGTTTTTGCATTCATATTTGTAGTCAAAAACTGTAACTCGCACGTACCATAAGGAGATGGCTCCCCACACCATCACACCCCCAACCCTACTATGAGGGCGATCTATCTGGTGTTCCTCTTTGCGAAGATCATGGAAGTAGTAGTTGCAACCATCTGGACCTTCCAAATAAATTTTTTTTCATCCGAGAAGACAACGTAGAGCCAATCAGAATTCCATGTCATGTGCTCCCGCGCAAAATCCAAGCGCACTTCCTTTCGAGCAACGTTCAGTGGAGATTTTTTCTTCAATTTGAGTCTTTTTAAATGGGGTGCACTACGTATCACTCTTTGAATTGTAGATAAGCTCGCTTTAACATTAACATTTGCCCTGATCTTTGCGGTCGAGGCGTGGCAGTTCGAGGCTTCTCTCAAAATTGCTCTCTTAAAAGCAGCGGAAATCACTCTATTATTCCCTCCTTTATTATTTTTGCCATATTTCAACTTATTGCTCAGGAATGATGATATAACCCATTTTTTGGATACTGAATTTATTGCACGCCGAGAAAAGATATGGTTACTATATGGTCACGGCAACAATAGTATGTTATCTGCATTAAAAGTATGGTGGTCGCAACCATAGTATTGTTTTTTGAATTTCATTTTGACAATAGTATTATTGCGGAAATATTAATATTGTTGAAATGTAACAATAGTATTGTTGCCAAATTTAAAAATAAAAATATGGCTGTAGCAACAATATAAATATGGTTGGTGGAACAAAAATATTGTTTTGATGGGTTTTATGTTAACAATAACATGATTACGGCAAAAAAATACACAATTTTGCCGGTATAATTGTGTGTGTTTTTTTTTTAATTTGACAGTGTTATTTTTGCGAATCTTACGCAATAAAAGTAAAAATAATTAATTTTTTCGAAACAAACTTCGAATTAGTATAACTGAATAATTTTAAATAATTTTTTTACTGTTTAATAAATCACTCCTATTACACAGTAGAACAGCCAATCTGGGGGTGAGAAATTCCAAGTCAGGGTGATGGTACTAGGTCAGTATATTAAAACCCTCAAAGGGTTTTGCGTTTGTATGTGCCAGTTTTTTTTATGACCTTTTACATTTTTTTCTTATCTTGATGTTTTTTCGCTTAGTTGTAAAATGTTGGCAAAAACGTAGTTTGACATAACTCGAGAACGACTAGTTCGATTTTGCTGAAATAAATTGAGAAAAATTAATAATTACATTTTCTTTAATCCATTAATATACTGTTTCTCTACCAAATCAACATTTTTGCAATTAGAAATAAATTTATGAAGAAAATTTTGCAAAAAAAATTTTTTTTTTTAAACATATAAATCCCAAACGGAAAAACGTGTAGAGTCTTATAACTTTCACGTAAAGTCACATAACCTATAAACAAAATGCGACATAGATCATAGAAATCGATTAACGCGTTCTGCTTTTATTTACAATTAAGTGAAGTTACTGTTGATTTGGTAGAGAAACAGTATATTAATGGATTAAAGAAAATGTAATTATTAATTTTTCTCAATTTATTTCAGCAAAATCGAACTAGTCGTTCTCGAGTTATGTCAAACTACTTTTTGCCAACATTTTACAACTAAGCGAAAAAACATCAAGATAAGGAAAAAAATGTAAAAGGTCATAAAAAAAACTGGCACATACGAACGCAAAACCCTTTGAGGGTTTTAATATACTGACCTAGTACCATCACCCTGACTTGGAATTTCTCACCCCCCAGACAATAACCCCAAAAATGTTCCACAGTGTTATTACATAACTTAATAAAATTCTCTATTGTTAAATAACATCTTAACCCAATCTTTACAAAAAATTTTGGGGACCATAGTATGATTGTGTGTAAGTTATACTATGGTTATGAGGATCATAATATGGTTCTGGGGATCATAGTATGGTTGAATGTGAATAAAAATATGGTTGTGGGAATCTTAGTATGGTTGTGTGTGAATAATTCTATTGTTGTGACGACCATAATATTGTTATGGGGATCATAGTATGGTTGTGTGTGAACCATACTATTGTTGTGATGATCATAATATTGTTGTGCCACAACCATATAACCAACAATAGTATGATGCTCTTCGAATATTGTTACCCCAACCATACTTTTTTTCTGCGTGTGACAACCCTGCTTCCTTGTAAGCTTCAATTTTGGATGAGCTGTACACAAAATTTGGATGCAATACGCGTTCAACTGTTAAAGATAAACAAAAAAGAATTTACATGACCTGATGACGTAAAAATAGAGTACACTTTCCCATCAAAAATAATAGAAAGTAGCAAGAACCAGATAACGGGATCTTTCCTTCGCATGTTGACTTTGCCAATGATGGAGTATACGAAGATTAGAAATATAGAGTAAATAAAAATTGCTGCATCTTAACAACAACAACAACTACAAGAGCAATTATATTAAGCTCATGGGGGTGTGCTAACCTGATGCCGTGCAGTGTATGTGTTTATCATAATTTTAGCCGATTTTCGACAATTTCAACAGTGCCGTCCTTGGCCAAATAACTGACTTCTGCCAAGTTTCATCACGGTTAGACGGCTCGATCATTGAAATATATTGTTTTCATTAAAATAACATTATATGTCAACTAAGAGCGCAATGTAATTATCTTTAATAAAGCACATGTCCATGTTAATTAGTAAAAAAACTCGGCTCTACTATATGTCGACCAAATACCAAAAATAGATACTGTACTTTAATTTTTATTCTACTTGTTAAAATCTGTTTACTCCCTTAATTACAATCTTTTATGAGTATTTGCATAGCTTTCAACGAGTAAGTACGATGACTGCTATATATATTTCTGGCCTAATAATGAAAATGCGAATATTTATCATCAAAAAAGGTTTTATTGTTTTTCAAAGTATTCTCCAGCATGATTTATACGCTTTTGTATGCGCTCAAACCAATTGTCGAAGTACTTTTCCAGTCCGTTTGAGACACCTCCAAAACATGGTTTTTGAACGCTTCAACAGCATCTTCTGGCGACGAAAATCGTTGACCACGCATTTTTTTCTTGATAAGCGGGATGAAAAAGAAGTCATTGGGTGCCAGGTCAGGGCTCTACGGCGGATGATCCATCAAGTCGACGTTTTGGTCGGTCAGAAAGGCGATTGTTTGAGCCGATGTCTGACAGCTCGCATTGTCTTGGTGCACAATGATTCGTCTTCTCTTGTTCGTTTTTCGAATTTCTCCAAAGACTTCAGGCAAACAAATTGTGCCACTCAGATTTGACCGTCCTACGTTGCTCAAGCGGCACAGTAGCTTCATGACCAGTTTTGCCGAAGAAACAGGCAACCATTTGCTTCGAAGTGCTTCTTCCACGAACAACTTTCGTTGGATTTGGCTCGTCTTCAAAGACACAAGCGGTCGATTGCTGTCTTGTTTCGGGCTCATACGCACAGATCCACGATTCGTCACCTGTGACGATTTTATAAACGTCTTTAGAAGCATCGCGATCGTATTTTTTCAAAATTTCTTTGTCAAATTGTGCAGGATTAAACGAGAACAAACCTTTTTTACCGCCAGGTGTTCATGCAATATCGAATGTATGCTGGTGGAAGAAATGCCCAAGGATGCCTCTATCTCACGGTATGTCACATGACGATCTTGAATTATCAGTTCACGCATGGCATCAATGTTCTTTGGCACAACGGCCGTTTTTAGACGACCTTCACGACCTTCGTTTTTGAGCTAGCGTTGGCCACGATTAAATTTATTAAACCAGTTTTGCACAGTACTATATGATGGTGCTTCTTCGCCATACAAGGATTGAACTTTATCGATGCAGTCTTGTCGTGATAATCCACGTCGAAAGTTGTGAAAAATGATCGCACGAAAAGTAAATTCCATGATGGTCGTGCCTCAAAACGTTTTGATACGTTTATGCTAAAAAATGTCAAACTTTCCAATGAAAATGTCAGATGGTGCCAGGCAACACTGAGCTAGCACTTATTGTTAGCAAAAGTCATTCACATCAACATCCCCTAGTTCAGGCTCGAAAAGTCATTAATCATGACTCTGTAGCATTGCCCTTTGACAGTAACATTATGGCCTGCTTCATTTTTGAAGAAATATGGACCCATGATTCCTTCTTCCATACAGCACACCAAACACTGACTTTAGAGGATGTAAAGGCGTCACAACAATGGCTTGTGGATTTTCATTACTACAAATGCAACAATTTTGGTTATTAGAGTACCCATTCAACCAAAAGTGATCTTTAACGCTGAACAAAATTTTCTTGTAAAAATCAGGATCGGTGGCCAACTTGATTTGGGCCCATTCACACGATTTGCAAACGTTGTTCCGGAGTAAGTTTATTCATTATGAAATGCCAACTCTGAAAAAAGTGTGGCCAGATTGAAAGCCACACGTCTAAAAAATCACACTTTATAATGTAAGTCCTTTAAATGTTTCTTGAAAAAAGTTTACAACTTTGCATTTGCTCTGACGCATTGTCTATTTGACTCATAGCGGATGTTCAAGGAAGTGCAGAATGCAAAAACTGCAGAACGAATATTCGTTCTTAGTTATTTTTTTTTAACTTTGGCGACGCTTTAGTAATTTTTGTATTTTTCATTTCTCAAAACCGATAACTGTATTTAAGTTTTCTACGAGTATTCAGTATACATTAAATCAAAGTACGTCTCTTCTACGAAGCCATGGCAGTTTATAAATATTTCCAATTTGTGCAAAGATTATTAGCTAAAGTCGAAACTTTCATTAACATATCGAACGATTCGGCAAATTACCTTTCTGACGCCCGGTTACAATGAATTCATTTATTTTTCAGTAGAAATGTTGGAATATCGACACGTGTAAACGCAGGCATTCGTTTTGTATTTTGGGCATGGGTTAATTTACTCCCTATCCCTAGGCAATATAGAAGCCAATTTGACCAAATTAGTTCAGTTGTTGTTATTACTGTTGTAACTGTGTGACTGGCTCACAAATGCCGCGCCGCCTCCGCCGACATTGAACAAATATGATTTGAGTTTTAACGGGAAATCGTTCCAAAAATAAGTCTCCCACCCTTGTTAGCTGAAAGTGTTTGAATGCCACAGAAACCAACAGTCGGAACGCACGAGAAAATCACATTTTCATTTACACGTTTTTCGAAATTGTTGGTGCGGTTTGTAGGCCTGTTTTCCTGCCACCCGAAAAAAGGGGAATGACAAAATATTTGAAAACCAGAAGGGCTTTAACAAATTGTGTTTGATTTTCGTATGTATTGTATATGTGTGTGAATGTGGGAGAGCTGAAGCACAACCACATCGAAGTAATTTTTTTTCAACCGGATGTGGTTTAGCAGGATGTCGAGAAAGCCGAACAGACACCAACGAACATCATTATCATCATCATCATCGGCACACAGAATGATAATGAAGTTTACAAACGAAAATGCCAGCGACAGGGGGTGCGGGAGTGGTGTCGCAAATGGGGCCAAATAACATTTGATTTCATTGTAAGCTTTTTCCTTCATAAACGAATTCCACAAGATTTAAATATAATTTTTAGTTTTTTTCGTTCATTTTTAACATAAACATTTAAAGCATATATTAACGTGTAAATTGGCTCATTTGAATATTTAAAAAACCCGGATTGTGGATATCCTTTTTTTGCAATAGGAGTGAATAAAGTACACTGTTCTGCAAAAAAATAACTTTTAAGCCTTTCTTTTAACAAAACCAACTGATCCTTATGTAAAATAATCTTCCGAATACGAATTGAATGTTCGTTTTGCCACACCATGTATAGTTATCGAGATATACTATAATTTTATAAAGAAAATTGTATAACTCAGCAATGTTCTTCAGATTATCAAAAATATAGCACAGTGGAATCGTTACATTGCGCTCTTTATAATTATGTGCAAAAACTAGTGGGAAGCTTCAAAATTTCGGTACAATTGGCAGTAGAAAACAAAATTTTTAAATAAAAAAAATTATTTCTTTTGGCTGTAAGATTCACAATTTTTATTCGATTTTTATTAGTTATAATTTACATGAAAGAAAAATTTCCTACCAATTAAAGTTACTCATTTTTAAGTGAAGCGGATAAGAGTTGCTAAAGTTTTACGCAGATTAAATAGTAAAACCCATTTGGCTTTCTACTTTGATTTGGTGAACATATGGTCATATGAAACAATTGTGAATAAATTGGACTACAACTTTATTTTAAATATACTATATGGGGACATAAATACTGTTACAAGATTGAACACACCCATTTCACTAGTAGAACTGAACATACCCCGTTAATGTCATATGGGTTTTGAAAGCTAACCTCAACAGTGCAAGTCTGTAACGGGATTTTAAAATTGTTTCAACATTCATCATGGAGTGGTCAGGTAATGAGAACCGTATCGCTGTAATAGCGCTTTTCAAGTGTGAAATGAAAAAAAACGATATTTTCAAAACGCTCCGGCCACTAGGGATTAGCCGCATGTTCATCTAACGATGCATAAAACTGTTTAAGGAGTCTGGAGATGTAAAAGACCGCCACCGGTTTTTTAATGATTCGACCATAAGTCGAATCATTAAAAAAGACTTGGGACAGTAGCATTTAAAAAAAATAGGATTGAAAAATGCAAACGTCTTTTGGTGAAGTCCGCAGATAAATTGCACAGAAAAATTTTGTTTACGGAGGAAACTTTTTTTACCGTTCAGGAAAAATTTAACGAGCAAAATGATAGAGTATATGCGCGGTCATCTAAGGAAGCATCTGAACTGACCCCAAGGGTGGAAAAGGGTCATCATCCAGCTTCAGTCATGGTTTGGTGGGGGTGTATCTTACGATGGGGTCACTGACCTGCATTTCTGCGAACAAGGAGTCAAAATATCTTTGGCCGATATTTCGTTTTGGAAGCTCTTGTGAAGCCTCTTAACATTTTTTTTTTCATGGACTTTCCACCAGGAAAGTCCATGGCTGGTTTTAGCCATAAGGCTAAAACGTCCCAGGCCTGGCTTCAAAACAATTTGCCAGCGTTCATTTCCTCTGAAAAATGGCCCTCAGGCAGTCCAGATTTTAACCCATTGGATTACAAATTGTGAACGGTTTTAGAGGACAAAGTTTGTCACAAAAGATACCGCAACATTGGATCTCTTAAGACTGCTTTGGTTCAAGCTGTCGCCAGTTTTCCAATGGACGACGTTTGTGCAGCTATTGACGGCCAGTGCGACTTAAGCCGTGTGTAAAGTCAAAAGGCGGTCATTTCAAATCAGTTGATTCTTTTTGGATACAATATACATCAATAAATATATTAAAAAATATTTGGTCCAAAAACATTCAGTACTTTTTATTTTACAGCATAAAACGTGTGTAACAGTATTTGTGTCCCTACTAAGTAGTTTTCGAGATATCATATAATTTTGTATAGAAAATTATTTAACTCAGGCAAATTTCTTAGGATTATCTATAATTATAAAACATTGGAATCGTTACAGTGCGCTGTTTATAATTTTGTGCAAAAACTAGTGGGGAGCACAAGAATTCTTCTACTGTACTATTTTTCAGCGGCAGTTTCCCAACCTTGTCAATGCCAGCGACTTTACTAGTAAAAGATTTATGTCTAAGCCATGTTTAAGCGATGTGCATTGGTACGGGTTTTCCATTAAGGACATAAAACCACCACTAGCCCGTGTACAGAAATCTGTTTTTTAGACCCAATTTTCCACCACTCTTGCACACATTTTGACCGGGACGTTGGCAATTTCACGTTGGATGTTGACTCTGAGCTCGTCTAAAGTTGTTGGGTTGTTGGCATAGACAAATGACTTAATGTCATTTGAACGAGGTAAGCATTCGACCGTACTAATGCTCAAGGTAATACGTTCACCAAATTTTTCTTTTATAAATCGATTGTGACGCGGGCTTTTTCTTTGGACTACGAAAAGTTCAAAGTCTATGTTGACAAACCAGCTACGATTCAGGATTTTGAAGCTAACATTACGTATGTGATTAATGTCATACCAGTCGAATTGCTCGAACGAGTCATCCAAAATTGGACCCTCATAATGGACATCCTGTGGCGTAGTTGCGACAAACATTTGAAGGAAATTTTATTCAAAAAAATATATGACACATTTTGTGTCTTTTCGAAAGAAGAATAAAAATTTCACACTTGATTTGAATTGTTGTATCTTTTATTAAAAAAAAAACATCGTTGATTGATCAACCGATATGTGACCTTCTTTTTTGAGTTTCTAGCGAAGTACCCATGTAACTCAGATCAAGTTTAACGTTTAAGGAGGTCCCATGTTCGGATAACTTTTCCGCCCTAGCGCTACCTGGCATTTTCTTGTGTCCCGGCCCCTAATTTCGGGGATATCGAACTGCTCTATACGATGCGTGTAAGATGTATGCGGTTTCTAAATTAGAAAATATACTTATATATTTCAGATGTTTAATCGCAGCATAACAATATGCATGACTACTTATATATTCCTCATATACTTTTTTACGTAAAATACTTGAATCAGAGCAGTTACCACGGTTGTGAGCAGATAAACGGCTTTCATACTCTCTAGGGTCTTAGGAGGGATGAATGATATGGTAATAAAAGTAGGTCGGACATCTATTGATAGCACAAGCGTAATTCCAGAACAAAGAAAACCCTAATAAATTTTGGAAAACAGTGATAAAGTTGAAAACACTATTTTTTTGATTCTAAGTGAGTTTTGCCATGAAACGTATTCTTGAAGAGGGATCATGCTATAACATTACAGGTGATAGTCTTTTAATGGTCTCATTTCAATTCTTTTGACTCTAGACAATTTGGAAATCTTCTCTCTTAATCTGATAAGAAATAGGCGATTGAGTTTGTCAGGTTTTGCCATAAAACGTATTCTTAAACATTTTGTCATAAAACGTATGCTGCAACCTTACAGCTGATAATCTTTCAATTGTCAACATGTAAATCGCTTTTGCTCTAGACATTTTGCATATTATTACTCTTAATCTTCAAAGAAAAATGCGGTTGAACTTGTAAGTGTTTAGGAACTCCTTTGGTTCAAACACCTTCTCATTATGTTATCCATATTGTACAAACCACACGCAGAGAAAAGATATGGTTACACTATGGTCACTGCAACAATAATATGTTCTCTACAATAAAAGCATGTTCGTCGCAACCATAGTATTGTTTTTTGAATTTCATTTTGACAACAGTATGATTGCGACAATATTACTATTGTTGAAATGTAACAATATTATTATTGCCAAATTTAGAAATGATAATTTGGTTGTAGCAAACATGTAAACATTGTAGGTGCAACAAAAGTATTGTCGTTTAAAATTTACAATAATATGATAACGGCAATCATACAGTATGGTTGCGACAATGAACATAACAAAACAGGTTTTTAGAGCATACATGTATGTGCGCGCGTATGTTTTTTTGATATACAAAAAAAACACGAACAATCGGAAAGTTTTTCGGGGGATTTTTATTGTGTTTACTTTGTTTGGTAAAATACTCTACTACCGACTGGTTCTCGTTTATTTAAAATCTGCCTGCACTTAAGTATATAGCCATTGATCATAGTTTAATCACATTTGTTACTTGGTGTCTACGGATGGTGAAGTAGTATTCACCCCTGCTGGCAACTAAAAGTATTTTTGACCGTTGGAATATATATTTTTGTTTTTTGAATGAAATGTTTAATAAAAACATGGCATCAAATCTGGCTATGAACTAATTGTAATGCAATTTAAAAAAACGAACTTAATAGAAATCTCTAGATTTGAATAGCAACATTACCCAATCCAAATAAAAAAATTTGGGGATCATAGTATGGTTGATTGTAAATCATACTATGGTTGTGGGGATCATAGTATGGTTGCGTGTGAATCATACTATGGTTGTGAGGATCATACTATGGTTGCATGAGAAACATACTATGGTTGTGAGGATCATAATATGGTTGTGGAGATAATAGTATGGTTGTGTGTGAATCATACTATTGTTGTGAGGATCATAGTATGTTTTGTGGAGATCATAGTATGGTTGAGTGTGAATCATACTATTGTTGTGGGGATCATAATATTGTTGTGCCACAACCATATACCCAACAATAGTATGATCCTCTTCGAATATTGTCACCCCAACCATACTTTTTTTCTGCGTGCAGTCAGTAGCTATTGTTTCTTCTTTGAAAAAGTCAATGGTTGCCACTGTGCTGTAGCAGCCGCAGTAACAATGATTGACAGTATGATTAATTGATCCTTATCCAAAGTGAAAAAATGGTGGTGCTTTAGTAGGACGAGACATTTAGAATGCAACTGCTACTTTGGTTATGAACAGTTTCGAAAACGAGCACGTTTTCCATATGAAAAATCTGACAGACCCAAACAATGTCGTCTGAACAGATGCTGGACGTGGAGGACTTGTGTTCGTAATTGTGGTGAATATGTTGACCAAAGTTGCTGCAGTTGCCACCACATTTTGTCATTGTCCTGTCCTCCTTTAGGACCTTATGCTCTGTGTAAAATGTCGTCGTCCATTGATGTTGCTAATGATGTTGGCAACAAGAGTTCAATGCTGTGTTAATTTACAACAATTGCATCTGTTATACGTTAGAGGCATTAGACAAATGGATGAAGATAATGTCAATGGCGTCCATTTTCAAGTTGATGACGCCTATGTTGTTGACTGACGGGTTTGTTGAAGTCTTTGTGATTTATGTTGCTATTGCTGAGGTCATCTGAAGGATGTGCTATGCCTTATCGGTATAACCTTAAGATTGGTATCATTCGAATCTCTATATATAATGACAAAATTTGGAACTTTTTTAGTTCCACATTGTATATAATTGTTGTCTTCTAAGCTTCATCTACAGTAAGAAAACCTTACCCCTCCGACGTACGAGTACATGTGTTGTCTCTTATTTGGCATGGAGACAGAAAAATATACGTTGTGATCCAGAAAACGACCCTGGATTGCATTTGGATATGAAAGTCTATGGTCTACTGTGATGTCAGGTAAAACTATACTGTGATCCATCTGGAGGAATTTTTTTCAGAACAAAAAATATATAAAAATTTAAATCAAGTGTGGAATCATTATTGGTACTGTGATGCCAGGTAAAACTATAGGGTGATCCATCCGGAGGTATTTTTTCAGAACAAAACAAAATTTAAAAATTCAAATCAAATGTGGCATATTTATTGGTAGTTTAAAATGACATTTTATAGCATTTATTTTTTGAAAATAATTACCTTAAAATGTTGGCAACTGTATTATTGAAATGAGCATTCGGTGAGACACCGGAAAATCCGCTGTTTTCGGCCAAAATTTTGTTCAGTGATGAGGCCCATTTCTGGCTCAACGGCAAAGTCAATAAACAAAATTGCAGCCTTTGGGCTGAAGAGCAACAAGAAGGGGTTCAAGAGGTGCCATTATACCAAGAGAAAACCACAGTTTGGTGCTGATGAAATCATCGGTGCACATTTTTTCAAAAATGATGATGGCCGGAACTTAACCGTGAATGGTGCTTGCTATCGCGCCATGATATCGATATTTATGCTACCTGAAATTGAAGACCATAATCTCCACTACACGACACTTGGCTTCAACAGGACGGCGCCACTTGCCATACAGATCCAACAGCTCCAACAATGGATGAGAGGTCATTTCGAGTTGGCCGCCTAGATCGAGTGATATCACACCTTAAGACATTTTTCTTTGGGGTTACGTAAAGCCCAAAGTGTATGCTGACAAAACAGCTACGATTCAGGTTTTGGAAGCCAACATTACGCGGGTTATTAAAGACATACCGCTCGAAATGCTCGAACGAGTCATCCAAAATTGGACCCTCAGAATGGAAACCCTGAGGCGTAGGAGGCGTTTGATGGAAATTATATTCAAAAAATAAATACCGTAAAATGTACTTTCAAATTACCAATAAAGATTCCACACATGATTTGGTTACTGGTTGTTTGATTTCCAACTTCGATATCGGATAAATGAGTACCAAAATCTGATAAACCCTTTTATGCCAGAGCAGAAAACGTGCAACGAATATGTTTAATGCGATCATGCTCATATTTATCCCCACAGCCTCTGAAGTAGACGCTATTTGTAACCTTAACCCTCATTGTCATCTCACGCTTTAGGAGGAGTATTACGAAGTTTGTTAATATTTGGTTCATCCGGCTGCGGCCTGGCAACTTTCAACAGATCTAGATCACATTTCCGTCAATTTCTTTATCTGACCTCAACTGAACTAAGATTCGATTTTTGAAATATTGACCATATTAATATACTTAGTGGGGAAATAAATACTGTTACAACATTTCAATAGTAGAACTGAACATACCCCGTTAATGTGATATGGGTTTTGAAAGCTTACCTCAATAGCGTTAGTCTGTAAAGGGATTTTAAAATTGTTTCAACTTTCATCATGAAGTGTTCAGATAATGAGAACCGTATTGCTTTAATAGCGCTTTTCAAGTGTGATTATCATCTAAGGAAGCATCTGAACTGATTCCAAGGGTGGGACAGGGTCATCACCCAGCTTCAGTCATGGTTTAATGGGGTGTCTCTTACGATGGGGTCACTGGCCTGAATTTCTGCGAACAAGGGGTCAATACATCGGCCAAAGTTAACCAAGAAACCGTTATGGAAGCTGTTGTGAAGCCTTTCAACAATTCGCTGTTCCAAAACCAGCCATGGACTTTCCAGCAGGACTCTGCGCCGGCCCATAAGGCTAAAACGTCCCAGGCCTGGCTTTGAAACGATTTGCCAGCGTTCATTTTCTCTGAAGAATGGCCCTCAGGCAGTCCAGATTTGAACCGATTGGATTACAAATTGTGGACGGTTTAGAGGGCAAGGTTTGTCACAAAAGATACTCCAACATTGGATCTCTTAAGACTGCTTTGGTTCGAGCTGTGGCCAATTTTCCAATGGACGAGGTTCGTGCAGCTATTGACGATTGGCCAGTGCGACTTAAAGCGTGTGTAAAGGCAAAAGACTGTCATTTCGAATAAGTAGACTCTTTTTGGATACAATATACATCAATAAATATATTAAAAAATATTTGGTCCAAAAACATTCTGTACTTTTTATTTTACAGCCTAAAACGTGAGTAACAGTATTTATGTCCCTACTAAGTATACTTTAAACATACCTCCATCTCAGTATGACGACGAAAAATACTTCCACAAATGTGGTATTATAAATATAACATTCAAATTTGATTAAATATAGACAGGGTGGGCCAAAAGTTACAATGGGGTTAAGAACTTTAATAACTTTTTCGTTTATAAATATTTTTCTAAGATTCTATAATATACAAAATGAATTTTTTTTTAAATTAAGTATGAAATAACATGTCACCTCAATGACCACCGTTTTCAGCTTCGCAATGATGGGCTCGTATAAGAGCATTTTCCATAACATCTTTTAAAATTTGTGGCTATAGCGTTCGAATTTCTGCAAGAATGTTAACATTGAGTTCAAGGATTGTCTCGGGCATGTTCACATATACTCGCTCCTTCAAATAACCTCAAAGAAAATAGTCGGGTGCTGACAAAGCTGGCGATCGCGCTGGTCAAATAATTTCCGAATTTCTGGAAATTATTCGCTCTCCAAAAATTTGACTTAAAAGTGTCATTGTGGGTCGGGCAGTGACTCCGTCCTGCTGAGACCACATATCAGGTCTGTAAGAGCAGGACGTAAAAAATGTTCTACCATAAACCGATACCGCTCTTCATTTTCGGTTACAGCACTTCGATCTTCTTCATTCTCGAAGAAGTAAGGCCCAATGATGTTGCAGATGTCATCTCACACCATACTGTACACCTAATGGGGTGCAGTTGGCGTTGATGAATGGCTCTTGGATTTTCAGATCCCAGAGCCTACACTTCTGCTTTTTAACAAAGCCATTCAAATGAAAATGAGCTTCATCTCTCATCGCTTTGCGTTAAAATAATTGATCGCTGATTTAAATAATAAAATTCTATTATTCTGGTTCTTTGTTCAGTTGTGAGCATTAACAAAAAAATTATTAATTTTTTAACCCCATAGTAACTTCGGCCCATCTTGTATAAAGGCCGATATAATTACAATAAATTTAAGAGCTCATAATCACTTAATCAGCTATAAAACGCTGTCTTAAATTGTCTACCAGCATTACTTGTATTGATTTATCGTGACACAAAACATTCAAGGGCCAACAAATTTACAATTATAAAAACGGCAAGACAAAACTTGTATCTTTCTTGTTCACTTTACAATTCACTTCGACATCGTTTTGTTCATTTGGGCTTCCCAATGGCGGTTGTACTAAACAAACCAAGATTTGATAGAAATTTATGTGGTTTTATAATACCCGCATTACTGCTTTAAACCAGTTCTGTTGAAAGCCAATAATTTATGAAGTGGTCTTAGAAAGTTTCAATTATGTTTTTGGCCACTGCAAGCAAAACCGGAGACCATTAGCAAGAACCACTACCGGAGCCAGTCAATAAAATTGTGACATCATTCGGGGTAGCGCCAGGAAAGTCCACATGCCGGAGTAACCTTCAACGGTCAAGTCAACTTGAAGTGCGCGGAAAAGAAGACAAATAGCAGCAATCATTTTTAGTGGAAAGTAAAACATAAAACGTTAACGAATAGCATTGTTACAGGAGTGTCCATAATCACGAATAAAATGACTAAACAGTTTCACACAATGTTGCTAAAAATGCCGTCAAAACAACAGAAGAAAATTGAAAATTAACTTTCATTAAACTTAAATTGGAACCTGATGTTGATTTTTTTTGTACGCTTATTTAAAAATTCCTTGTGCAGTATTTTTTGAAAAAAAATTTTAAGAATAAGGCGATCAAATTTTTTTTGGACATTTAATTTTCAATATTGGGCTTGACTTGAAAAAGAAATATAAAACCCATATGGCAACCAGCAGTATATCGAACAGTATTTAAAAGTATTCCCTTTTGGCTCTTGAAGAAGTCAATATCATATTGGTAACACTCATATGGTATGGAAAATATAAAAAAATTACTGCGTCTGTATTCAAATTTTATTGCCCGCGAACCAAGTTTTATAGACTCTTTGAGTTTGATTGTATATTTTTTCAGCCTTCTTTTTGGTAAATTTTTTTTTTTTCGCTATGGAAAGAGTCGGCGCCATATGGTGTTTTTGTGGCGAATTTTATGTGGCAACTGAAAATCACCATCGATATGTACTCGTATATATCGTCGTTATTGTCGTAATAAACTCATTTTAGTCTCGTTGGCGTAAATATTTTTTTTTTGAATATCTTTTTATTTTCTCTTGATACAACAGAGTTGGTTCGTTTGTTTTAACAATAACTTTGATGAAGGCGACTGGTGCCATTAAAATGATTTATTTTTTTATTTTCAGATTTTACTCCTTAAGCGAAAAATGGGCAACTGGACACATGTGTTGTTAAAGAGAAGTTGACTGAATGTTGCGCTATTAGGGATATAATAAAAAAATATAAAACAAAATATCACCGCATGTACAGCTTTACATCTTTAAAACTTTGTCCTTCGACTCGAGCTCAGATCCGATCATAAACTCTCAGATCTACAGGTGCCTAGTGGTAAAACAGTTTTAAATTACTGCACAATTGACTCTACTCAAAATAAGCTTCTACTTGTCATTCAGGAAATATAACATACTGACTTTAAATGCAATCGTTAATATTTTTTAAATTAAACCAATGGGTTTCCACCTTGTAAATGCCGGCGACTTTACTAGTAAGAGATTTATCTCTAAGCCAAGTAAAAACTTCTTTAAAAAAAGCAATAGCCGTTCGGAGCCGGTGGACAACAAAAGGTCCCGGTCAGTGAATATAAGAGCTGAATTATTCACAGCTTACTGATTTGAGAGAAGTCCTCCCATGTTCCTTAAAATGATGCTGTAGGACTTTAGTAAGTAAGTAAGTATGACGAGACCATCATGAATTTTTTTCCTACGCCCAAATAAAAAAAAATCATGTTGGTCAAAATAATGGACAATCATTATAAAATTATAATAATAGCACAGTGTGGTGTACGGTAATTTTCTATTTGGGAATAAAATAAAAAATTATGAACCCTAGAAGATTTTATTTTTTATTTTAATTATACTGAACAGTAAGCAAATTTTTTAACTAAATGGTTTAAAATAGTAAATAGATCTTTGCTATCTACACACTGCTGCATACGTTTTCTGAAGTTCTCATGAGCTCTACCAAGTAGTTCTCATGAGCTCTACCAATTCCAGCCACAATATTTTCAATTAGGTCTTTCAAGGTAATGGAACGGTTGATATACACCTTTAACTTCAGGTAACCCCAAAGGAAAAAATCGCATGAGGCTATGTCTGGTGAGCGGGGATATTCACATCCCACGCACAGTTTAAACGGTTGAAAATTATGTTCATCATGAAGAATCCGGTGCTTCCAAGCAGAGCGTTTCGGAGATTGCAGTACTGCTGCTCTAACTCTCTCGATGATTTGTGGTATTGTAATCTTTCTTTCAGGCCCCCTTCGTATACATGACACATTCCCTGCTCAATGAAGTTACCCAATTTACAATTGACTGCCGCCCAGGAACATGTCCGCTTGAGGGAACAGGGAATCGTACACGAAAAGCACGCTGCACTGCAATGATCGATTGCGCAATTGAAAAATACGCTTTAACACAAAATGACCTCTCCTCACGTGTCCAATGTATGATGGCACCTTAAGGTAGACGAATACAAATCTCCAGTCAGCCACTATAAGCCACGCATACTCTCCACACTCTTCAACTGAAAGTGCCGCCACAGCCTGCAGTGCGAAATAGAAAACTTATGCGCTCCATCCTGTACAAAAATTCTTGCTCTGATTGTGATGTCCTGTATAAGATCGTGATAAGACAAAATAAAGTATATGTTTTATAAGATTGTTTGTTGTAAAAATCTTATACTATCTAGCGTTGTCCGACTTTCCGTTGATAGCACAATTCAGTGCTAGCAAAAAGAGCTTAGATCTTATACGATTAACTTAACGAATATCTTTTAGTTGAAGATCGGTGGGTATTGATACTGGAACATATAGGAAAAAGCGAAAAAGTTTCATTTTGAGAGACTAAAAAAGTATTTCCCTTTTTTACTTTAATTCAGTACTACTTAAATTAGTAACTTATTAGCTTTACTTTGATGTTGTTTTCATAGACACATTAAGCACCCCGTACATGGGCGTGGTCTTGAGGACAGGTACATAGAGACCAAAACTCAGCTCTTGAGGCCAGGTACATACGAGAGGCCAAAACCCATCAATTAATATTCGAGGTATCCAGCAGCACTAAAATGTTCTCACAAATTTAAATATTAACTTATGACTAAGATTTGGGCCAGTTTAAAAAAGGATCGACAGGTCTACGGTTCCTAGGGCGCTGAAAAATATGTCATGTCTTAAATGGACATTGGTTAAGATTTGTTTAAGTTTCAGGTACGGATCTACAGACCAAAGAAAACCAAATATCAGCCGACTTCACCAATGGACATGTGGGTACTCAAAAACAATGAAGTATATTCACGAATCTGAATGACATTAATATTGAGATTTGGCTGAATTGGAGGCCCTGACTCATGTGCGTGGTCATTGTGGGACCAAAAACCGTGCCATGATGATTGGGACATTTGGGTATCCCACAATAGTGAAATGCCTCCACAATTTCAAATAAAGGATGTTCTTTTTAGACGAGTGTTTTTCAAGAAGAAATTCAACGCATATTATTTAATGTTATGGTCAAGAATTTGGCTCTGTTATAAAGATAAAGGTTTGCCATTATGTAAAAAAATGATTTCGGGCAAATGACCGCTGCGGCTGGCTCTACTAAATTCCAGCCAAGAAGCACAATTTTTGACCACGTTCAGTAGCGTTTGGAGCTATATGTCAGCAATAACGCGCCGAATAATATCAATCGCTTATCTGCGTAGACAACACGCAGAGAAAAGATATAGTTACTAAATGGCAACCAAAAAATCATTAATCCCACTGACTGTAACATTATGGCCAGCTTCATTTATGAAGAAATATGGACCAATGATTCCCTCTGCCCATATAGCACACCAAACAGTACATTTTCATTATTCCGAATGCGATAATTTTGGTTATAAACGTACTTATTCAACCAAAAGTGAACTTCATCGCTGAACAACATTTCCATGTAAAAATCAGGATAGGTAGCCATCTCGTTTTGGGACCATTCACCACGATTTGCAAAAGTTATTCTGGAGCAGGTCTATTGAATATGAAAAGCAAACCAAACTGAGATTGAATCAAGTGACAGCTGTCAAATACACCATCGCTAAAAATAAATGTGGCCCGAATGAAAACCACTCGTCTAAAAAAACACCCTTTATGTACCTTTATTTTTTAGACTCATGGGTCTACGGTACCAAGTGCGCCAAACAATATCTTGTCGAACATGCATTTACTCTTATATAGATACTGTGAAACAGTAATATGAGTACGAATTAACTTATATGAATTGTCTAAATTTCGGGACCGAGTCTACTTGTCCTAGAGAACCATTAATCGGTCCTTAAACAGTGGACATGGTGCTAAACATTCATAAACAAAATATAAAATATCCGAACAAATCAGAATGTGACAAAAGTTTGGTTTAATTCAAGCCCTTGAGCCATCTGCCAATGGTCCATACGGCCCCTCAAATGGACCTACCACCAACTAACGTATCCCCCATATCTGCCAAATGTGATAATCACCTCGATTTTCAAAGAGAAAATTTAGCGGCTTCGGCGACGTCATAAAAACCATTTACGGGTTTGCGTTAAATGTGATGATGATGCCACGAATGTGAAGTATTTTTTTATGTGAGTGATTTTGTGTGCCATCCAAACTTTTTGCAAGGCACTTTGTCTGGAACCGACGGCCGTGCAGGCTGAGCCAGGCTGGTATTACTTTGAGCAGCTCACTGTCAGAATGGCTATTAAATGTGCGTCTCAACGTAGCGTGGCACCAGCAGACGTACGTCGCATTGTTCTGGCTTGTAATGCTGCTGGTCCTGATGATGATGTTGCTACCGGAGTCAGTCAACCTTCGGAGGAGCGTTGACTGTCTGCAGCACTTGGCATTTTTTCTCGATTCTCTCTCTCTGTGTGATGGAATCAATTTAATATGATTTTCTTCTTTTATTTCATTTTTTAACTGTTCTGCTTTGTTTGCTGTTTTTGTTCGTCGACGTTTACGATAGCTCCTTTGTTGCCTGTTTTGGTTGGGTGTACTACATAAAAATAGGCCTTTATGTCTCACGTTTATTGACTACTTTTTACGCGGGCTGCTCACACATGCAAATAAAGAAACAACGCGAATCGAATCGTTTTGAATCGAATCGCTAGATATTGAATTCATTTGTTTGGCGTTGCTGGGTATGTGGAGTGGCAGTGGCAACCGCAATATGATAATGTTGCCGACGTTGCTTGTGATGACTAAAATAAATTATTAATTATTGAAAATTTTCGTTTCCTTTTACTCTTCTCCCGGCTTTTACTCACCGCAATCGTACTTTTTTGTTTGGGGACTACGTTGTGTCTGCCGCCACCTTTCATGGGTGCACAATTAATAAATGAACATTCAAAGATAATTTGATTTAATTTGGACAAGCCAACGATTGCGGAAGAAATGCAGCAGGGCACATCATCAATATTTATTGCTATTGGACAGGAAGTTATTGATATTTTTTTTGTATTGAAAATAACTGACATTTTTGTAGAGCTGCTACAGTTTCTTTGGGTGGAAATAAAGACGGGAGTGGTATGCACTCCTGGATGTTCAGAAAAGCCAACTGAAAAATACGTTTTTTTTGCCCAATTTGTCTAGGTTTTACAAATAATGTCATATTTCAATTTGTGAGAAAATATTATTGATTTCGGAAAACTTGTTTGACCATTGAACATAAACTCGTATGTGATATATCCTAATTGTAACCGTTTTTTTTCAATTTCAGTAACTTTCTTCTTAGCCCAAAAAACATACAAAAACATCAATCTACACACAGAAAAAAAGTATGGTTGGGGTAACAATATTCGAAGAGCACCATACTATTGTTGGTTAGATGGTTGTGGCACAACAATATTATGATCATCACAACAATAGTATGGTTCACACACAACCATACTATGATCCCCATAACAATATTATGGTCCTCACAACAATAGAATCATTCACCCACAACCATACTATGATCCCCACAACATCATTATTATTATTTACATTCAACCAAACTATGATCCCCACAACAATATTATGATCCTCATAACCATAGTATGTTTAACGTACAACCATAGTATGATCCTCACAACCATAGTATGACTTACACACAACCATACTATGATCCCCAAAATTGTTTGTAAAGACTGGAATACGTTGTTATTCAACAATAGAGTTTTATTAAGTAAGTTATGTAACAATAGAAGTGATTTATTTAAAAGTAAAAAAATTCATTTAGTTTTTTTTGAAAAAATTTAATTTTTATTACTATTTTTGCATAAGAATCGTAAAAATAACATTGTCAAATAAAAAATAAATAGGGTTTGCCGGTATGATTGCCGTAATCATTTTATTGTTAACATAAAACTCATAAAAACATTACTTTTGTCCCACCAACCATATTTATATTGTTGCTACAACCATACTTTAATTTTTTAATTTGGCAACAATATTTTGTTAGGTTTCAACAATATTAATATTGCCGCAATCTATTGTCAAAATGAAATTCAAAAAACATACTATGGTTGCGACTACCATACTTTTACAGCAGAGAACATACTATTGTTGCCGTGACCATATAGTAACAATATCTTTTCTCTGCGTGTACTTAGTAGTGACATAAATACTGTTACACACGTTTTATGCTGTAAAATAAAAAGTACTGAATGTTTTTGGACCAAATATTTTTTAATATATTTATTGATGTATATTGTATCCAAAAAGAATCTACTTATTCGAAATGTCCGCCTTTTGCCTTTACACACGCCTTAAGTCGCACTAGTCAATCGTCAATAGCTGCACGAACCTCGTCCATTGGAAAATTGGCCACAACTCGAACCAAAGCAGTGTTAAGAGACCCAATGTTGTGGTATCTTTTGTGACAAACCTTGTCCTCTAAAACCGTCCACAATTTGTAATCCAATGGGTTCAAATATGGACTGCCTGAGGGCCATTCTTAAGAGGAAATGAACGCTGGCAAATTGTTTCGAAGCCAGGCCTGGGACGTTTTAGCCTTATGGGCCGGCGCAGAAACTTGCTGGAAAGCCCATGGCTGGTTTTGGAACAGCGAATTGTTAAGAGGCTTCACAACAGCTTCCAAAACGGTTTCTTGGTTAACTTTGGCCGATGTTTTGACTCCTTGTTCGCAGAAATGCAGGTCAGTGAGCCCATCGTAAGAGACACCCCACCAAGCCATGGCTGAAGCTGGGTGATGACCCTTTTCCACCCTTGGGATCAGTTCAGATGCTTCCTTAGATGACCGGGCATACACTCTATCATTTTGCTTGTTAAATTTTTTCCTGAACGGTAAATAAATTTTCATCGGTGAACAAAATTTTTCTGTTTAAGTTATCAGCATGCTTCACCAAAAGACGTTTGCATTTTTCAAACCTATTTTTTTAAAGCTGCAGTCAATAAATGTCCGGTACGTAGTTTGACAGTCTCAAATCTTTTTTAATGATTCGAGTCATGGACTTTTGCGTGATTTATATGTTACGGGCCATGATTTTCTGTTTTCGTAGCGGATTTCTGAGAATTCTTGATTTAACGGCTTTGATGACATGCGGTGTTCGAACAAAGCGTGTGCGGCCCGACCGGTGACGGTCATTTACATCTCCAGTCTAAAACAGTTTTATGCATCTGTAGACGAACATGCGGCTAATCCCTAGTGGACGGAGCGTTTTGAAAATATCGTTTTTTTCATTTCACACTTTAAAAGCGCTATTACAGCGATACGATTCTCATTATCTGACTACTCCATGATGAAAGTTGAAACAACTTTGAAATCCCGTTGCAGACTAACGCTATTGAGGTTAGCATTCCAAACCCATATAACATTAACGGGGTATGTTCAGTTCTACTATTGAAATGGGTGTGTTCAATGTTGTAACAGTATTTATGTCCCTACTAAGTATGTTTTCACAAGCCTGTATATCAGCAGCAATTGAATACTCAATATACTGAATCGCAAGATACTAAACTCATTTATGAAGCGCTGCTTGGAATGTGAAGTTGTAGTAACCGATAATTATGTCGTCGTTGCTGTGATGGTTGAAAAAGAAATTATTTAATCGTTTCCATTTTTCCAGTTTTTATTTATCGGAATCGATTTTTGCTTGCTGCAGCCGCCACCTTTTTTGGGCGCAAATTTATTGAATACGCCATTTAAAGATCGTCAATATTCATTGAAATTGTTGGGGAGGTTAACAATTTTTTTTAATTCAATATAATAGATATTTTTATGGAGCAGTTACATTTTCTGTGCATGGAAATCAATATATATAAGTACATGATAACTGATAATTATTTTATTGACAAAAACTTGTGCGGTAATATCCGAAATGCTGAAGATGAGGCCACTGAAAAGGAGAGTGTTTATTAATGCGACATCTATTGATCTTTTTTAAAGAATCTTCATTACTGACCGCCTGATGTTAGACTTATTTACGCATCCTATATTTGCTGCTACGATGGACTCTGGCAAAAAATACATACATCCACAATACGCATATCCTATATGCTTTTATTTTGAGCTATATTAAAGTTAACATACCAGGGAACTATAAAGCAGATAAGTTAGCAAGACTCGGTACTACCTTACGGACTCCAGTGTTGCTTGAATCTGTTGGCATAACTCTTGCCCCTGAGGCATGCCCTTAATTTACGCCGATCATCTTGAAATTTTAAAAGTAGTAGATCTGAAGATTGGGACTTACTATACGGCTGGATTTTACAGGGGCCGTGGCAATGTCATATGTTGTTTGAAAGCTATCCTCAATATCGTTAGTCTGTAACGAGACTTTTAAATTGTTTCAACTTTCATCATGGAGAGGTCAGATAATGAGAACCGTATCGCTGTAATAGCGCTTTTCAAGTGTGAATTGGAAAAAGCGATATTTTCAAAACGCTCTGGTCACTAGGGATTAGCCGCATGTTCGTCTACCGATACATAAAACTATTTGAGGAGACTGTAGATGTAAAAGACCGCTACCGGTCGGGCCGCCCACGCTCTGTTAGAACACCGCATATCATCAAAGCCGTTAAATCAAGAATTCACAGAAATCCGCTTCGAAAACAGAAAATCATGGCCCGTGAGATGAATATCAAGCACAAGTCCATGAGTCGAATCATTAATAAAGAGTTGGGACTTGGGGCTTTCACACGACGTACCGGGCATTTATTAACTGCAGCTTTTAAAAAAATAGGATTGAAAAATGCAAACGTCTTTTGGTGAAGCACGTTGATAACTTGCACAAAAAAATTTTGTTCGCCGATGAAAAAAATTTTACCGTTTAGGAAAAATTTAACAAGCAAAATGATAGAGTGTATGCGCGGTCATCTAAGGAAGCATCTGAACTGATCCCAAGGGTGGAAAAGGGGTCATCACCCAGCTTCAGTCATGGTTTGGTGGGGTGTCGCTTACGATGGGGTCACTAACCTGCATTTCTGCGAACAAGTAGTCTAAACATCGGCCAAAGTTTACCAAGAAATCGTTTTGAATGCTGTTGTGAAGCCTCTTAACAATTCCCTGTTCCAAAACCAGTCATGGACTTTCCAGCAGGATTCTGCGCCGGCCCATAAGGCTAAAACGTCCCAGGCCTGGCTTCGAAACAATTTGCCAGCGTTCATTTCCTCTCAAGAATGGCCCTCAGGCAATCCAGATTTGATCCCATTGGATTACAAATTGTGAACGGTTTTAGAGGACAAGGTTTGTCACAAAAGATACCCCAACATTGTATCTCTTAAGATTGCTTTGGTTAGAGCTGTGGCCAATTTTCCAATAGACGAGGTTCGTGCAGCTATTGACGATTGGCCAGTGCGACCAAAGGCGTGTGTAAATTCAATAAACATTCAGTACATTTTATTTTACAGCATTAAACGTGTGTAACAGTATTTATGTCCCTACGAGGTATATGTGACAGCGCATAGAGAAAGGGATCTAAGGGTAAACAAATCAATTTTCACTTTTTTTTGATGTGGACAACATCTGAGCATCGAATGAGACCGATCCCATGCCCGTTTTATGAAAGTGATGGTACACCAAAGATACACGTATTTAAATCTTTAAAATGACTCTCCTGAACAAAACTGGTTTTTACCCTTAGGTCCCTTTCTATTTTGCGCATCACATATGTTAAAATAAAAGCATGGCCTGTGTTTGGATTCATCTATAATAACTTTTTATCTCTACTATGGACTTAAGTTGAAATTGACTTTTAAAACAGCGCAGTATTTTCTAGCGTCAAAGATTCCCCTACAAATACACTTGAAGCTTGAGGTTGTTATTGAAAATGTTGTTGAAAGTAATACATACTCCTTTAGAACCAATCCCCTACATGACTCCGCGTTGAATAATTGCATTAACAAAACGATGAGCCTTTTTACAAAAATCACGCTAACTTACACTCGGGGAAAAATATTAACAATTTTAAAATTACAAGAATAATATAATTTTCAGAGTAATGAAAAATGCTCTTCACATCAGGGATTTCTTTCTGCTACCTTTTCTTAAACACATTTTTTAGTGCAGGAAAAAAGCTTTACGCTTAAAAGGGTATTACTGTAATTGGAAAAGCTGAAGAGAAAGCGAGGGTTAACCAAATCCTACGGGGAAAAAGAGTCATTATTATAAACGAAGCGTAAACCAGGAAAAAGTTGTAAACTTCAATGACTGGCTGCCAACATTAACAACTTTTCCGAATGCAAAAAAAACGGAGTAAAAAATGGATGGTTTTGTTGGAGCAAGAGAAAAACAACCGCCGTAAATCCTTTTGCTAAAAATGAAATTGCTTCGAACATTGGTTCACGATACCATTGCTGTTATTTAGCCTAGAACATTTTTTTTTTACTTCTATAAAAGCTATTCCTATTTTCTCCCTACCCCTCAGCAAACACTTTATTTTTCCAAGCAAAAAAGTCAGAGGGAATAAAACTCGATTGTTTGAATTTACTGCGTTCGCAGACGAACAGAGGCGATACCTAAATTCAAATTGTAATGAGGATGATGACGATTGGGATTTTGTGAAAAAAAACACCAAAGAAGTAAAAATGTAAAATGTAATGTAAAGAAGGGTGGAAAAATTGCGGCTTGAGAAAACCGTGAGATTAAGTGAAATTTCAAGCATCGCTGACTTTCTGAAGTTCTGTTTGTTAATTTTATTTCAAAAACGGAATAAAAGAAAAACTGATTAAACTAATTGTATTAAAGAGGAACAGGGATTGAAAACTGAATATGCAGATATAAAAGTGTAAAATATTAGAGTATTAAAGAATTTAGAATTTAAATATTTCCGGCCTTATTCATAAAAAGGTTTACAACACTAATATCAAAAGACTTTATTCAAAACTTTTAAAGAGAGTTTTTAATAGGTTTTAAACGGAGTTTTATTTAAAAAATGCTTCACCCTCCTGTAAAATGAAGATGTATGGTGGTAGCTTCAATAATATTACGGTACGCACAGGACGAAAATCGGTTATACCAATCGAATTTATTATAACTAAAAGGTGATCACTCTAGAGGTACTTTTCCAAAATAAAAAAATACAAAAATTTATTTCAAGTGTAGAATCTTTATTATTCATTCGAAGGGACATTTTATGCTATTTATTTTTTGAATATAATTTCCTTCAAATATTGGCCGCAACTACGCCTCAGGGTGTCCATTCTGAGGGTCCAATTTGGATGATTCGTTCGAGCATTTCGACCGGTATGCCTTTAATGACACGCGTTATGTTGGCTTCCAAAACTAGAATCGTAGCTGGTTCCTCAGCATAGACTTTGGACTTTACGTAGCTCCCAAGAAAAAAGTCTAGATGTGTGATATCACACGATCTAGGCGGCCAACTCACCGGTCCAAAACGTGAAATTAGCTACTCTTCAAAATGACCTCTAAATAGATCTATTGTTTAAACAGCTGTATGGCAAGTGGCACCGTCCTGTTGAAACCAAATATCGTCAAGATTGCGAGCTTCAACTTAAGGCGTCAAAAAGTCCGATATCATGGCGCGATAGCGAGCGATGATTCCACCAGCCCATAAACCAAACCGTGGTTTTCGCGGTGTAAGTCTTTCCATAATCAAATGGCAAACAACACTGAAAAGAAAAAATAAAGTTTAACCCCCTTGAAGTTGTGAAAAAGCCTCATTAAAAAAATAGCTCTATATTGATCGCCTTATACTGGGTGTTACAACTAGTGTTTATGGCAACCAACCAATTATGAAGTACATGTTATTTTTTTACCAATAATTGGTGGTGACAACGAAAGAGTACTTTTTAGTAACCAAACCCAGTTAAGTTCACAGTTGTTACATACGAGTTACGATTCCGCAATACTTGACAATAAATAA
This sequence comes from Hydrotaea diabolus, assembly GCA_963513945.1. Taxonomy (NCBI): domain Eukaryota; kingdom Metazoa; phylum Arthropoda; class Insecta; order Diptera; family Muscidae; genus Hydrotaea; species Hydrotaea diabolus. The sequence goes on along the minus strand of OY740717.1, from coordinate 13,715,839 downwards.
TGTTGTACCTTTTTTTAAATCTTACCAGTTTGGGGCATCTGTATCATTTGAATGTTTTTCAGAACACGTATCCAAAAATGTATTTATTTTACAGATTCGTCGACTATTGCGAAACGTTTATAATATTAATTTTTTTCTTTGAATACTTTTTTAAAAAATTAAACTGTGCCAAAATAAGACCGATATGGAAGTATATAGTTCTAATCACAGCTTTACCCAAATTCTCACACACAGAAAAAAAATAGTTGGAATTGTTTGGAAATACAATGATTTGGTTGCAAAAGAAGAATTTCCGTTGCAATATCCAATTGTTTATAATCGTAATGGATATTCCGTTCCATAAAGTACATGGTGATAAATATGATTATCGTACTTTATTTACAACTTATTGATCGGTCGTACCATTGAAACGCCAAAAACATTGTGACAACCAATAGTATTTTTTTAAAACTAAAATAATTCGTTCTTTTTCCAGTAAAATTCATCTTTCAGCTTTTTCATTCATTCATCTTTCATCTTTTTCAAACAGTTTTTGCCTCAGACTGAAATTTTAATTTTTTTGGTTAGTTCAAAAAAATCTCTTCATAAGTTTCGGATACTTGGTATTTTGCACCGATTCTTCCAATGTAAAAACCAAGTTTCAATCAGCTGAGCATACTCGTACATCAAATAACAAAATTATTGTTTGAAAATCGTTAAATACAAAAATAAAATAAAAAAATTTTACTTTATTTCATTCAGATAAAATATAAAAAAGTAACCAACACTTTATCCAGTTCATAAATGTTCGTGTCCATGACAACCGAATTCAAAGAGTTTTTATAACTAACAATCTATAACGGTAACCAATACAAGTGCAACTTCAGTTCAAAAACTCATCTAGATTAACTAGGTTCGCCGATACTTTGTCTCTCCAACAGATAGTGAAAGTTCTCCATACTGAAAATCGCAATATACACAATCAGCATTCGTTTGTAGGAATATTATGCGTAGATAGTATGTGCAAACTTCACCAAACTTCGTTTTGCAAAAAATCGGCTCGGGCAACAAATCCCTTCTCTGTGTACAGACAAACGTTCTTTTGATTCTATATACCTATATTTGTGAACATCGCTTTTAAAGCAGAAATACGAAACACTCACCAAAATTTGGAGTTAAATTAAAAAGGTGATGCAAACCTAGCGTTCGGTTTTTATAAAATTTAGAAAATTAAGTTGTCATTCCGGTAACTTTTAGTTTTTATATGAAATATGTCTTAAAATTCCAGTACGAGATACGTTTGCTGCTTATTGTTTTGGCGGTTTGGCGTTTATAGCGTAACAAGCAATATCCAACTCTTGGGATCCACATACAAACTTACCTCTCGATATGACGTCCTATCGCTGTAGAAGCAACAAATTTTTTAAGAAAATACAGGGTGGCCCAAATGAGACCTAGTGATGTAAAACACGTATTACTCTTGTAATAACGGGGTTTTTTAAATGATTTATTTTTATATGTTAAGTACATTTTACGGGAATTTAACGTGACTATGTGTGAAATATGACATCAGACAATGGACCATCATTTTGCTCGATACAGACATTGGCTCTTTTTAGCGCATTTTGCATTACACGGCGTAATGTTTCTGGTTGCAGGCGCCGTATTTCGTCTCGAATATTCTGCTTGAGCTGTCCAAGTGTCTGTGGTTTGTTAACATACACTTTGTCTTTTAAATAAACCCATAAAAAAATCGGCCGCAGTTAAATCTGGTGAACGAGGAGGCCAAGGGAAATCTGATTTTTTTGAAATTATGCGTTTACCAAAAATTTCACGCAGCATGTGCATAGTTTGCCTAGCAGTATGCGCAGTGGCTCCATCTTGGTGAAAACATAAATTAGGATGTTGCTCTACCATTGGCCGCAAAAATTTGTCGATCATTGTTCTGTAAGAAGCCCCGGAGACCGTTTCTGGCATTTCATCCTCATTATCAAATAAATATGCAACACTCTGCTGCACAGCTTCCACATTGTCTTCAGTACGAATATTTCGATGAGCACCTCTTCCTAGACGGTCGGCAACTGAACCCAGTTCCTCAAAACTGTGAACTAAACTTGTAACCATGGAAGATGTGGGCACTGATCTTACGTTAAAAAAAAGGGGCGATAATTTCGCTGCGTCAGAACAATTGATCGTTGAGAAGAATAATAAAAATCAATAATTTTAATGCGTTGTTCTGGACTGTACGTATTCATTTTAAATTTCCAAGAGCTCAGTTATAATCGGCAAAAAGAAAAAATAAATTATGTTAAAAAATAAAAAAGTTATTTGTGTTTCACATCAGCTGGTCTTATTTGGGCCACCCTGTACAAGTACGTAAGATTAAATTTTGTCCAACTGCGTGTTTGACTTTCTTTCTGAAAACCAAACATTGACAAAATAAGGGGTACGTATGTTACTAATCGACGGACTTTTTATGCTCGTTCTTATCGTTTTTAATTTTACGATATATACTCTACTAAAATAAAGTTTAGTAATTTTATAACTAGTACATGCTATTATCCTACACTGAAAAAAATATGTTCGTACTCTTAATGAAAATGTCTTCTCAGTTTGTTCTTCGTACATTCTTCATACTATTAAATAAGTTTTTTGTACATTTTGTTATTTCATGAAGAACTTCTGAAGACGCTTCTTAAACATATCATATTTTTTTCTTCATATACTATACTTAGTAGGGACATAAATACAGTTACACACGTTTAATGCTGTAAAATAAAACGTACTGAATGTTTTTGGACCAAATATTTTTTAATATATTTATTGATGTATATTGTTTCCAAAAGGCATTTACTTATTCGAAATATCCGCCTTTTGCCTTTACACACCTTAAGTCGCATTGGCCAATCGTCAATAGCTGCACAAACCTCGTCCATTGGAAAATTGGCCACAGCTCGAACCAAAGCAGTCTTATGAGATCCAATGTTGGGGTATCTTTTGTGACAAACCTTGTCCTCTAAAACCGTCCACAATTGTCAATCCAATGGGTTCAAATCTGGACTGCCTGAGGACCATTCTTCAGAGGAAATGAACGCTGGCAAACTGTTTCGTAGCCAGGCCTGGGTCGTTTTAGCCTTATGGGGCCGGCGCAGAATCCTGCTGGGAATTCCATGGCTGGTTTTGGAACAGGAAACTATTAAGAGGTTTCACAACAGCTTCCAAAACGGTTTCTTGATAAACTTTGGCCGATGTTTTGACTCCCCCAAAAACCCCCACCAAACCATGACTGAAGCTGGGTTATGACCCTTTTCACCCTTGGAATCTGTTCAGATGTTTCCTTAGATTACCGCGTATACACTCTATCATTTTGCTTGTTAAATTTTTCCTGAACAGTAAAAATTTTTTCATCGGTGAACAAATTTTTTCTGTGCAAGTTATCAGCGTGCTTCACTAAAAGACGTTTGCATTTTTCAACCCTATTTTTTTCGAGAAAACACGTTCACTGAATTTGCCTTTCAGTAAATCGTATTTAACGCCTGCTGTGTTGCGAGTGGCAACATCTTATTGAAACCATATATCGGCAATGTCAAGCGCATCCAATTTTGGCTAAAAATAATTTTCTTACATGGCACGATAGCGCTCTCCATTGACGGTAACATGCCGATTGTTTTCATCGACGAAAAAATACGTCCCAATCACAGCTCCGGCATAAAAACCACACTACAAAATGATTTTTTTGCGGATGCAATTGTATCTCTTAAAGCACATGAGGGTTTGTTGCTGTCCAATTACGCATATTTTGTTAATTGACAAAACCACTCAGCCAGAAATGAGCTTTATCGCCGAAGATGATTTTTCGATGAAATTCTGGATTTTCGTGAAACTTTGCCAGGGCACAATAGAAGAAATTTCGGCATTTTAAATGATCAAGTGGCATTAGTTCTTGAGTCACCTTGATCTTATAGGAATAAAGGCCAAGATCTTTTAGCAAAATTCGCCACAGTTTGGTTTGAGAGATGCCCAATTCCTGAGAACGACACGGAAGTGACTTATTTGGCTTATTTTGAACGGATACACTTACGGCTGTGATATTTTCGTCGCTTCGAGCGGTAAGGCTTTTTTTGCCGCCAAAACATCCAAAAGTGAACATTTGGATCCAAATTTATCCACTTTAACACGCACAGCCTGCCGGGTGGGACGAATATTTCTGCCATAGATTGGAGTAAGCGCTCTTAAAGTTGCGACCACCGGCTCCGAATTTCAGTAGTAATTATAATTATTAATGATTTTCAAACGTTGCTCGTATGTGCATGATGAAAATGTTGACTTCGACTAACGTTTTGACACTGAAAGTTCACTAAAAATGTTTGAGGGTGCGTTGACATAGAGATACGAAATTTTTATGTCTTCTTGGAAAGCCCGTTACATTTAAGCACAACTTTCGTATAAATTTCGCAATTTTCGTAGAAATATTGTGATCTTCTCTTTAAATGTTTTACGAAAATGTTTTTATTTTGTATAAAACATCTTTATTACAAAATTATTCGTCAATGTTTTTGTTTTGTTTACATTTATTCGGTCTTTAATGAGGATTGGTACGCCTTAATGTATAACGCAGGTATGAGTACATATGCAACACACACACTCTGTGATTTTTCATCTGTGGTTTTCAACGAAAGCCCATGCAAAACGGATTGCTGGAAATGATGTTGAGCTAGGAAGATTGCTCTTCGCACAGTTCGAAGACTATACGCAAAGGGTATAAGTCTCATTTATGTCATTTGATTTAAGTCATTTGATTTGTAGCCGAAGTAATCGTTGCCAAAAACTGCTGAAGAAAAACCTTGGCGGGTTTAGAAACAGCTGTACAGTCTGCCTGGCAACCATAGCCAGGCAGACTGTATAGACTATACGCAAAGGGTAATTCTCATTAATCATAGTGAGAAACCCGTATAAGTCATTTGATTTGTAGCCGAAGTAATCGTTGCCAAAAACTGCTGAAGAAAACCCTTGGCTGGTTTAGAAACAGCTGTACAGTCTGCCTGGCAACCATAGCCAATACATTTCAACAATTTTTTAGTTGATTCTGAAAAAGAAACAAAAAAAGTTCTCGAACCAAAATAAAAACTGTTCAAGTCATAATTCGTCAATTTTAAAAACATTTTCCTAAAGATTTCATACTCGTGGGCACAAAAATTGGCACACTTTGTGCTTTTGAATTATGAAACGATTTTATGCTTTTAGATTGCTTTACGCTGAGTTAAAAGAATATACATAAATGAGTAATTCTCATAAATTTTGTTGTGTGGCCAAAGTAATCGTTGCCAAAGACTGTGAAAAAACCTTGGCTGTTTCAGAATCTACTGTACAGTCTGCCTTGCAACCACAACTAATACATTCCAACAAAAATTATAAAAGACCGAATAAATGTTAGCAAAGAGAAAAAACTGTTCTATTATTTAAAAACTTTCATTTAAATTTTGAACAAATTTTTTCATATGTATAAAAGTGTTTAATGGATATTGTAAAAAACTGTCATAAAAATTATTAAAAATCGTCATGAAAAATATAGTAAATTAGTCTCAGTAAAGGTGGCAAGAGGAAGTTGTATTTTCTTGGGTAATTGTGTGAAGAAAACTTGAAAATTAAGGTTTTCAACACTAGTTCTCATTCGTTTGGGGGGAGCCTGGCCTTATAGAGTTATGTTTTACTTTCAACAATTGCAGCAAAGCATTCTGAAGAGGGTTGTCACGGACCCGAAATCAAGATAAAAGCAGTGCGCAGCCACGAAAATCAATGTCACTTTGCCATCTTGTTAAAAACTTTTCTTCAATTTAAATTTATATGCAAGAGGTCTTGAGCCGGTTAATCCCTGTTCTATGTGTACAATTTCATTTTGTATAAAATATAAAATATGAAACTTCAAACCTATGAAACATATTCTTAAAAATAAAAAAAAATACTTAAAAATTAAGAAAATCTTTGATTAAGTTCCTAAATATCACATCAATCGATTTCGTAATATTTATTATTATTTTTCATATTTTTTATAAAAAGTTTCTTTGGCTGAAATAAAAGACAAATTGCGCAATCTATAAAAAATATTTCGTGTTTTCACAAATATAATTCTTTCAGTGTAGAATTGTTTGTTTTCCCAAACATGCCCTTGTCGTAACTCTTCCATTTTAGCCCACCCTTAAAATTATGCAATTCTGTCGTGCATTTAAGCCGTTTTCCACATCTTAGCCATAACTTAGACATCACGTGCTTTTGGCTTATTTCAGTCTCACGGCAAACATATACAAATACTCCTTCCTTTGCAACCCTACGCAAAACAGTTTATTTATGGCCAAAAAAGTGCGTGTTTTAGGGAAATTCTGCTTAGTTCATTCTGTCGTTTAATTTATACAGATAAATGTTGACATTTTTATAAGCAACATAGCCCTGGGGCAAGTAGAAACAAAATTTATTGGCGATACCAGTAAATTTTACATAGAGTTTAGAATGTTTTTTCCGTGTGTCTTTCGTTCATTTCCGTGTAAAAAAGAAAAAGACAGTAATTAAAGTAAATTAGATTTTTATTAGATGACAGCAAGAAAATTGGTTGTAAAATTCTATAATGTTTATAACAAATTAGTTAATCATATGCCTGTGCTTAGAATAAATTAACCTTCTTCTGCTCGTTGGGCAAGGCGGTGTGATTTACTGGGCTCTGGCCGATTTGTCACAGACTCCAAGGAATGTAAAGCAAAAATAAAAGAACATCTTAATATAACGCAAACAAAAAGGGCGCCTATTAATTTTTCTAACCATGTTGTTGTTGTCGCCGGCATTTCTTTGGATTTACGCTTTGGTTTCCCAACAATTTTTCTAACGTACAAAACTCATAAATTTTAATTTTTCCACAATTTTTCTTATTTTTGTACAATTTTTTTTTGTTCTTCTTTCTTTTATTTTCTTGTACCCTTGAGTTCTTGGTCGTTTTGTTTTACCACAGGTTGCTCCGGCACGGTCGGTCACTCTGAAGAAGGTCTTACCGTGATTTGTTTTTGGTTTCCCCCTGTTTTCTCCAGCGTTTTTTAGGTTATTGTGTTGTTTACGAGTTGTAATGTCTACGGTCTGGCTGGCAGACTGCTGGTCGTTCGAGTAGACTGGACGGCCGGTTGTCCATGTGGTTGGTCTTCGTTCTTTATGCTTTACGGTATATATGCCCTACCCCTCGTTCCGGCCACTTGTAATTGCTTGTACTTTGTCTTGTAAATTGAATGCTAGAACAATTTTTTTTCAAGAAGGAGCAAAAAAAATTAACTTATCCATAAAACACTCCTGTTAACATCTTTAAAAATGTATGTGGACTCCAAGGTGTAATCATGTAAACTGGAATATTTTTTGGGTAAGTTTACTTTTAATGTAAGATGGTGTGAAATATAGTTTTCAAATATTATTTGTATGATTTAAGAAGCAATATGTTTGACCAGGAAAAGTTTTAACTTAAAATATAAGTTGTTAGAGCTGAAACGCTTGACTTGATCCTAAACAAAAAAAATATTATTAACGAGTCACCAAGCAGTGACTCGTTGTGAGGTTAGGTTGAATGGGTAGCCTGCCTCAGAGAGCGGACTGCAATAGCCTACAATGAGGCCCATTATAATACCCGTTTACGCAGGAGTCAACTTTTGGTAGAGTCACTAAATCTCGCTACAGAATTAAGCCGCATGCTAGCAGCTTGTTCCAGGTTTTTACACACTGAGAACAGATTCGTTGCCACAACCGAAATTTTTGCCAACTGAATGATTGAGGTTATATGTACCTGGAGTATTCCATCAGTACAACTGACTCTTAGTTGATGCTCTTTATTTTCAGTAATTGGAACTGTAGTATCGGTGCAACATACTAGGTATCCGAACCTTCAGAAGAGATTTTTGGAACTAAAAATCCACGTACAACACTTGATCAGCGAAACAAATTAAAGTTATAGTCAGAGCCAAAAAACTGTTTGCTTACACAATTCAAGTAATTTGTCGATTTAAAATTTGTATCGGCTGTAAAATACTGACAATTTTACTGGTTTTATTGGGAAGGTTGAACTTTGTCATTTAGTAATGGAACTTAATTTCATTCATAGGACTACCAAAACTGGCTCGACAATACCTTATCCGATCAACCCAATTTTTCAGTACCTTTTAGATTGTTTCAGGGCGATTCACTACATTCGCAACTTCGATTGTATGTTTCAAATCTTCATTTGTCTCTGCAGGCTTTGAGTAACATTTATCCGTAATGGTTCCCACAGAAAAAAATCCAAAGGACTTGAATCACAGCTCTGAGGCGATTAATTGACTTCACATTTCAACTGAATATTCGATTTTCAAAAACAGTGCGTAAAATATCGATGGTTGCCTTGGCTGTATGACATGTGGCTTTGTTGAGACTAAATGTCGTCCATGTCACTCTTTTGAATTTTTTTGAATTAAAAATTCGTTGAGCATGGCACGGTACCGCTCACCGTTGACGGCTCCTGGCTCATTTTCGAAGAAAAGTGGCCCAATAATGCCGCTAGCCCAAAATCCACACCAAGCAGTGACTCTTGTGAATGCATTGACTTCTCAATAGTAGGTGTGGGTTCCCTGAGCCCCATATGCGGCAATTTTGCTTATTGACATAGCCACCGAAAAGAAAAAGAGCTTTATCTGAATAAACGATTTTTCGGTATAATACTTCATCTCCTGCCAAACAATATGCTGTGCATTGGGCGAAACAATAACGCATCGGATTGTATTCCATTATTAAAAGACAAATTTCAACCTCTTCAATAAAACTAGAGATATGTAAATATATATATATATATATATATATATATATATATATATATATATATATATATATATATATATATATATATATATATATATATATATATATATATATATATATATATATATATATATATATATATATATATATATATATATATATATAGATTTTAAATGGTCCACCCTATACATTAAGAATTATTACAATCATGTGAACCATTTGGAATAATTAAAATCATATGAACCTATTCCGTTATCGAACAACAGCAATAATCTGCCATAAAAACAATATGTATGTCATAGAAGCGCTTACTTGTCAACGTTGTCAGTGCCATTAAACATCATCATGAGCCACAATAGTCTAGTGGTGGGTGAAAAGAGGAGTTATAAAATTATACTAACCGAACCAGCTGCACCAGGTTCTTTATTTTTGTGTACAAATAAAATATGTTACCGCGTTGCCAACAAATCAAACACCTAGCGATGTAATATTTTCATACTACGAGTATTCACAGTATCTGCGACCATACAAAATATACTCATATAAGTGTATTATTTATCGTAATAAAGTTTTAAAACGATCTAGCTATAACCGTCGGTTGAAAGCACAATTTAGTCCCAACGAAAAGAGCTAGAGGCCTTAGTTGACTTGGGTTTATATGGTACAAATCCCAAATTGGTCCAAATCTATATATAGCTAAATATTTGGATTTAAATTTTTCATTGGAATTCATTGTTTCTGTATACCCATATGTCTCCGAAGTTGTGGAGATGATGTTTGGGCCCCTGACAGAGCTCAATTATGGCAAGGTTAAAAAAAATCTATGCCTACCACTTCCAAATAAAATTGCAGATTTTAAACATAATAATCCAAATATCAAAAAATTAAAAGTATTAGTAGGACCTTTTTATGTCCCTAAAGGGGAACTTTTTCCCGTTTGTCTGATATGGTCCATTTTCAATACCAACCCAACGCCGAGTATAAAACATATATTGGGTTGGTATTGAAAAATTGACCATATCAGACAAACGGGAAAAAGTTCCCCTTTAGTAACATAAAAAGGTCCTAATAATACTTCTAGTTTTTTTGAAATTTGGATTATTATTTATCAAATCTGAAATTTTATTTGGAAGTGGTAGGCATAGATTTTTGAACCTTTCCATAATTGAGCTGTGTCATTAGGGGCCCAAACATCATCTCCATAAGTTCGGAGACATATGGTTATACAGAAAAAATGAATTCTTTTTTCAAATTCAAATATTTACCTACATTTAAGATTTGGACCAATTTGGGGTTTGTACCATATCTACCCAAATAGGCCCAAGGCGCCCAAAAATCGAACTATGTACATTTGGGCATTAAAACACATTAAAATTTCGTTACGAATCACAATATCACATTCACTTTACGATTCGCAAAAATTTGAGGCCTTGAGGGGTAAGTTTCAGAATATCTCATTAACGATTCAAAGACATTTGGGGCCTTGCACTATAGAGGTAAGTTCCCACATTCCAAAGTCACCTTAAACTATGGAAAATCACAATAATTTATTGACAATGTCTGGCACTTTGGCTTGACCTACAAAATTTGCAAATACTTACCGGCAAATACGCATCGAATTCTTGAGTCTTACTTAGAAAACCGCAGATTCAGAGTCAAATGTGGACAACACGTCACCGATGACCGCGACATACCAGCAGGTGTTCCCCAGGGAAGCGTCATGGGGCCTATCCTTTACCTTCTGTTTACCGCAGATATCCCTACCAGCCCAAACGTGCTAACATCCACTTTTGCCGATGATACCGCTATAATGGCCACACATAAAAACAGGATATTGCATCTATGAATCTAGGTGTACATCTCAGACGAGTAGAATCTTGGCTCTCTGACTGGAGAATAAAAGTCAATGAGGCTAAATGCACACAGGTAACTTTCACACTGAATTTTAGCACTTGTCCGAAATTGAAACTAAACAATATCCCCTTTTCTCAATCTGATCATGTTTCATACCTTGGAATTCACCTGGATCGCCGACTCATCTGGAGAAGTCATATCGAAGCCAAGAAAACTCAACTGAAACTTAAGGTCCATCAACTTCACTGGCTCCTAAACGCGAACTCAAAACTAAGCCTTGAATATAAGGTCCTGCTATACAACAGTGCAATCAAACCTATCTGGTTATACGGTGCCCAGAACACAAAACACAAAGAGTCCAATCGAAGACATTGCGGCTTATTACCGGTGCCCCTTGGTATATGAGGAATGAAAACATCCACCGAGACTTGAAAATACCTCTCGTCAAAGAGGCAATTCAAAAAATCAATATAAAGCACAAAGAGAAGCTCGAACGTCATGATAACATACTTGCTAGACAATTATTGTGCAGTCCAAGCTCTTTAAGACTTCGGAGAAACGAACGCCGTGTTTTCTAATCTGCACTTGTGCTTCATCCGTAGCAGTAATCGCGAACACACGCGCCCGAAAGACTGTATAGAATTCTTTTTTCTACGTCACGTGGCTTAAATGCTCTTATACGTGATCTTTAAAACAGTCAATATCAATCGCGTACGAACACTCAAAAAAGACTGTGTAGAATCCTTTATTCTACGCCACGTGGCTTAAATGCTCTCTTACGTGATCCTTAAAACAGTCAACACGAAAAACCTACATAACCTAAATTACGTCGTCCACTCTGCTATTCTAGAGTTATCCGTTAAACATACATAACTAGAGTTCTGCACTCTACATAATATCGCGAACACTCTGTAAATGACTGTAAGGGTACTCTAGCCCTTTATCACGAGGTTTAAGCCAAACTAGGCTTAAAATGATCAGACATGTGATCCATACCAGTTATGTACTATTTTGACCAAATAAATTAAAATTCCTGCCAATAAGCAGAGATCCACATTACAAGAAATCCATACTAGGATTCCTTATTGAATTATACTTAAGATTCGTATACTTATTGTTAGGCTCCTTTGGAGCAGATTCAATAATTCAAATAAAGCTTATATAAAAAAAAAACAATAATTTATCGATTCGAAGATACTAAAGATCTTGAACTATATAAATTAATAGGTTCATTTTGTGGATTCTGTTCCAATTCGTGTCATAAATTGCAAAGAAAAACTAAATATCTGAAATACGGCGTCAGCAAAAACTTAAGTTCTCTGTTTATTATTACATTTTTTTATATGAAGATTTTATTTTAAAATTGTATAAAGGGTTCTGCACCACCCATACAAACCCTGACCTTTGAAAGTCTGTATATTTTTAACTAATATCGTTAAGAGGCCAGTGCCATGTCCGCTTGACAAAAATGTTATATTAGACTGTAATCCATTATAGGGGTATATAAGAATCGACATGTCCGAACTTAATTTGTCCAATTGTTTTCTAATGTATTCGACTCCTTTGATCAGCATTCTCTACCAAACATGCCACTATTCTGCAAAAACTATTTTAGAACACCTTTAATTGTGGAGTGTACAGACCTCTAATCAATATGACATTAACGATAACGGAATAGGTTCATATGATTTTAATTATTCCAAATGGTTCACATGATTGTAATAATTCTTAATGTATAGGGTGGACCATTTAAAATCTATATATATATATATATATATATATATATATATATATATATATATATATATATATATATATATATATATATATATATATATATATATATATATATATATATATATATATAGATTTTAAATGGTCCACCCTATACATTAAGAATTATTACAATCATGTGAACCATTTGGAATAATTAAAATCATATGAACCTATTCCGTTATCGTTAATGTCATATTGATTAGAGGTCTGTACACTCCACAATTAAAGGTGTTCTAAAATAGTTTTTGCAGAATAGTGGCATGTTTGGTAGAGAATGCTGATCAAAGGAGTCGAATACATTAGAAAACAATTGGACAAATTAAGTTCGGACATGTCGATTCTTATATACCCCTATAATGGATTACAGTCTAATATAACATTTTTGTCAAGCGGACATGGCACTGGCCTCTTAACGATATTAGTTAAAAATATACAGACTTTCAAAGGTCAGGGTTTGTATGGGTGGTGCAGAACCCTTTATACAATTTTAAAATAAAATCTTCATATAAAAAAATGTAATAATAAACAGAGAACTTAAGTTTTTGCTGACGCCGTATTTCAGATATTTAGTTTTTCTTTGCAATTTATGACACGAATTGGAACAGAATCCACAAAATGAACCTATTAATTTATATAGTTCAAGATCTTTAGTATCTTCGAATCGATAAATTATTGTTTTTTTTTTATATAAGCTTTATTTGAATTATTGAATCTGCTCCAAAGGAGCCTAACAATAAGTATACGAATCTTAAGTATAATTCAATAAGGAATCCTAGTATGGATTTCTTGTAATGTGGATCTCTGCTTATTGGCAGGAATTTTAATTTATTTGGTCAAAATAGTACATAACTGGTATGGATCACATGTCTGATCATTTTAAGCCTAGTTTGGCTTAAACCTCGTGATAAAGGGCTAGAGTACCCTTACAGTCATTTACAGAGTGTTCGCGATATTATGTAGAGTGCAGAACTCTAGTTATGTATGTTTAACGGATAACTCTAGAATAGCAGAGTGGACGACGTAATTTAGGTTATGTAGGTTTTTCGTGTTGACTGTTTTAAGGATCACGTAAGAGAGCATTTAAGCCACGTGGCGTAGAATAAAGGATTCTACACAGTCTTTTTTGAGTGTTCGTACGCGATTGATATTGACTGTTTTAAAGATCACGTATAAGAGCATTTAAGCCACGTGACGTAGAAAAAAGAATTCTATACAGTCTTTCGGGCGCGTGTGTTCGCGATTACTGCTACGGATGAAGCACAAGTGCAGATTAGAAAACACGGCGTTCGTTTCTCCGAAGTCTTAAAGAGCTTGGACTGCACAATAATTGTCTAGCAAGTATGTTATCATGACGTTCGAGCTTCTCTTTGTGCTTTATATTGATTTTTTGAATTGCCTCTTTGACGAGAGGTATTTTCAAGTCTCGGTGGATGTTTTCATTCCTCATATACCAAGGGGCACCGGTAATAAGCCGCAATGTCTTCGATTGGACTCTTTGTGTTTTGTGTTCTGGGCACCGTATAACCAGATAGGTTTGATTGCACTGTTGTATAGCAGGACCTTATATTCAAGGCTTAGTTTTGAGTTCGCGTTTAGGAGCCAGTGAAGTTGATGGACCTTAAGTTTCAGTTGAGTTTTCTTGGCTTCGATATGACTTCTCCAGATGAGTCGGCGATCCAGGTGAATTCCAAGGTATGAAACATGATCAGATTGAGAAAAGGGGATATTGTTTAGTTTCAATTTCGGACAAGTGCTAAAATTCAGTGTGAAAGTTACCTGTGTGCATTTAGCCTCATTGACTTTTATTCTCCAGTCAGAGAGCCAAGATTCTACTCGTCTGAGATGTACACCTAGATTCATAGATGCAATATCCTGTTTTTATGTGTGGCCATTATAGCGGTATCATCGGCAAAAGTGGATGTTAGCACGTTTGGGCTGGTAGGGATATCTGCGGTAAACAGAAGGTAAAGGATAGGCCCCATGACGCTTCCCTGGGGAACACCTGCTGGTATGTCGCGGTCATCGGTGACGTGTTGTCCACATTTGACTCTGAATCTGCGGTTTTCTAAGTAAGACTCAAGAATTCGATGCGTATTTGCCGGTAAGTATTTGCAAATTTTGTAGGTCAAGCCAAAGTGCCAGACATTGTCAATAAATTATTGTGATTTTCCATAGTTTAAGGTGACTTTGGAATGTGGGAACTTACCTCTATAGTGCAAGGCCCCAAATGTCTTTGAATCGTTAATGAGATATTCTGAAACTTACCCCTCAAGGCCTCAAATTTTTGCGAATCGTAAAGTGAATGTGATATTGTGATTCGTAACGAAATTTTAATGTGTTTTAATGCCCAAATGTACATAGTTCGATTTTTGGGCGCCTTGGGCCTATTTGGGTAGATATGGTACAAACCCCAAATTGGTCCAAATCTTAAATGTAGGTAAATATTTGAATTTGAAAAAAGAATTCATTTTTTCTGTATAACCATATGTCTCCGAACTTATGGAGATGATGTTTGGGCCCCTAATGACACAGCTCAATTATGGAAAGGTTCAAAAATCTATGCCTACCACTTCCAAATAAAATTTCAGATTTGATAAATAATAATCCAAATTTCAAAAAAACTAGAAGTATTATTAGGACCTTTTTATGTTACTAAAGGGGAACTTTTTCCCGTTTGTCTGATATGGTCAATTTTTCAATACCAACCCAATATATGTTTTATACTCGGCGTTGGGTTGGTATTGAAAATGGACCATATCAGACAAACGGGAAAAAGTTCCCCTTTAGGGACATAAAAAGGTCCTACTAATACTTTTAATTTTTTGATATTTGGATTATTATGTTTAAAATCTGCAATTTTATTTGGAAGTGGTAGGCATAGATTTTTTTTAACCTTGCCATAATTGAGCTCTGTCAGGGGCCCAAACATCATCTCCACAACTTCGGAGACATATGGGTATACAGAAACAATGAATTCCAATGAAAAATTTAAATCCAAATATTTAGCTATATATAGATTTGGACCAATTTGGGATTTGTACCATATAAACCCAAGTCAACTAAGGCCTCTAGCTCTTTTCGTTGGGACTAAATTGTGCTTTCAACCGACGGTTATAGCTAGATCGTTTTAAAACTTTATTACGATAAATAATACACTTATATGAGTATATTTTGTATGGTCGCAGATACTGTGAATACTCGTAGTATGAAAATATTACATCGCTAGGTGTTTGATTTGTTGGCAACGCGGTAACATATTTTATTTGTACACAAAAATAAAGAACCTGGTGCAGCTGGTTCGGTTAGTATAATTTTATAACTCCTCTTTTCACCCACCACTAGACTATTGTGGCTCATGATGATGTTTAATGGCACTGACAACGTTGACAAGTAAGCGCTTCTATGACATACATATTGTTTTTATGGCAGATTATTGCTGTTGTTCGTTGAGTGATTATTTTGCTTGTTTTAATGAAAGTGATACTTTACAAAGGATTGCCCGTCCACACAGACAGACTATTTGTCCGTCTTTTGTCCTCATCCAAAAATTGTTGTTTGCTGAAAGAAATTTATTCAGTTCAGTATTATTTTCCCTCTCGTCGATTTGGATTTTGAAAAATTACACTATGGACATACGTAAAGCATAAATGTCAATGTTCTCGTGTAGTCCAAGCCTTTCTTCCTCTACTTCCTTCCTATAGAACGAAGACTGGTTCCTCCACAGGCCTATGTGCAACAAATGTTTATTTTGTAAAATCTATGTAGAACAAGTGACTGGCAGATTTTGATGGACACACAACAGCATCACGAATGACAACCAACAATTGTCAAAACATCTGTCACACTTTCGAGCTGAGTATGTGGACTGATCGCTGCTTGTTTGCAAACAGGATGGACGATGGTGGGAAAGAAAAGGTTTAGTAAACGCATGAGACTGCCGGTATATCACATTATGATGAGGCCAGTATTATTGCAATACTCATATGCTTGCTGGGCAAATACAGATATAGGACAAGTAGGTTCGCATTTAACGAGAACTGCCGGCGGTAGAGTTTTCCACCGAACAATTAAAAAAATCCCTTGCTCTGCATACATTCTAAACCCATACACCCACACACACATACACGATACAGTTTGTGAATATTTTAAATTTTGATGTAGTTTCCATTCATTAAATATCACTGCAATATTTGATAAATAGTTTAGCTTATTTACAAAATTTTTAATTGAGTGGTGTTGAAATTCACATACCAATTTTTTCGTTGAAATGTAAGGGTTGTATTCTTATCAGCGTACGAATATCGACCTTATTTCAGTTGAAATGTAAACGGGGATACCATAACCTCCAACGGAGCCCATCACGGGCCTTCGATTGGTCAACAACACGGCGATATATCCCCGCTGTGGATCTAAGAACACGGCGATATATGTCATATTAGCGGCGCACTGTTAGAAGTTGTTAAAGAAACATTTAACAATTGGTAAATCTCACAGTGACTTGTCATCATTTAGGAACAGCTTCCCAAAGATTCCTCCCCATTATATTATCCAGAGTTTCGTTAAGCACTAAGTGTACGCTAGTAAGTCAACCTCTTTTATTAAGCTCGACGACAATACATATTTGAAATGCTATTTTTCAGAGTTATGATAAATTTGGACCATTCGCTCTTCGCCAGTGCCATTTGAACAATTTGATATTTACAGATAGTGTCATAAAAGTAGTTTTAAAAAAAACCAGGCATTTTGAAATTTCGTACTGTTCTTACTTAGTTTAAATTTTTATTCCTATCAGAACAGCTAGATAAAATTGAAAAAACCAGCAGTAAGAATAGAAAAGGATCTTTCCAGTATATTCGATATGCGGCAGGACACCAGACAAGATGACTACCTACGTTCTAAACGCAGGTGATTTAGACATCGTTGAGAGATCTTTGAAAAGTGCATATAAAAAGAGTCAGTATAGATGAGATTTTGTGGTAACCATGGACTAGGAGAAGCTCCTTGCTATATCTACTGACACACGGTAAAGCCGTCAACCACTATGCAAAGTAGGTGCAGGCAGTTTCATTTTGCCGAAAGATCATTTCTAACGGGAAGGTAACTTAATATCGTTAGCGCGATGATGGTGTGTCTTGACATTGTAAAAGATATAGATTGACGTAACTGTTATACATTTAGACTGCAATTATTAAGAAGACAAGCGACTGCTTGTTCTTCGGTCCCATGGTTTTCCACGGAATCCATCAGCGTTTATTTAGTCTAGGGTAGATAAACCTATGTTATGTATCTATAACATAGCCAGTTGTGACGCCATCTAATAACCCATAAATCACACGTAAACTTAACATTCCGTATCTAAACGCCTTCATAAGCTGGCGATGCTTTTTTTCTGATAAATGATTTAAAATTGAATGACATCTAAAGGCCAAACAACCACTCACCCTTTAGCGATCACTCATATTTTTTCTGGTTCTTCTTAACTTTTACTGTCGGTTTATTTTCGGTATCGCTATCTTTTTTATAACTCTAATTCTAAATGTCATAAATTTGGGGAAATTAAACGAAAAATCTCGTACAATAGGGATTCAACGAAAAAGGGAATACAAGAAGGTGAAGACCTAATAAAATACCTATGGAATTCCTCTGGATATTCCAAGCACCAAAATTTTTATCTTCAACAATAGCGGACAATCAAACCTTTTTCATGGGATGAAGAGAACAAAACAATAGCATCGCCATCCACAACAACTGTAAGAGCTGAGCTGCTTAAAATCTTTTGAAGCCGAAAGAAATATGTAACTAATCTCTAAATCAAACCGTTCACACAATTCGTAAACCTCTTCGGTTGAACACAAAAGATAAAGAGACAGTCAGACTGCCGGGTGGACAGGTACAAGCACTTTTATATACTTTTCACACTTGTGAATGTGTTGGCGCTGATTGCTAAGAGGGACGTCCAATCCAGCCCGTGATGGTTGGTGGTGATTTTTACCAGTATCAATTAGTACCATAACAAGATGCGTGGGTGTGTTGCACGTGCGGGTGTAGTAGCGATACAAGGGTTCAATTAGGAAACCTTTTGTTATGAAAGATATCAAATTCCAATTGGGAATTTACTCTAGAAATTTCACTCGAAATCTTAATACGTCTACCTGACCCATTGTGCGGGTAAGTTGTTATTTCTTAAATTAGGGAGAAATCATAAATGGCAAGGAGCAACTAATTAAGAAGCTACGCTAAGGCGAACTCATGTAAGATTTATGTGGTCAGAGTTTAAGACAAATTGCGATTTAATGCGATTTGCTTAATGAAGAGTGGTTTTCTATAAAATACTTATAATTTTTTAGCTTCATCTAAGTTAAGATTGGATCTGATTAAAAAAATTATTTAACTCAAAGGTTTATTTTTAAGCATAGTTTGAAATACAAATTTTCACGATTTTAATATAACAATTTAAACAAGTGGACATATTAAATTCGGCCGTGCCTAAGCTTATTTACCCTCTATAGTGGATTAAGGTTCAATATGAAAATTTAATCAAATGGTGCGTGGCACCAGTTTCTTTTCTATGTAGAATATGTACAACTAGTTTTGTTATATTGCAATAAGTACACGATATATAGTCTTTCAAAGTTTATGATTGTATGGGCATAACCACGCCTTTTTGTTCAATTGAACACAATATGTTAAAAAAAAAGTTTTAATGATTTTTCCTTTACTTTGGCCGACAACTCGATTTACCAGTGATCAAAAGTGGGCGTAGCACAGACCACGTACCAAATGTCATCGTAATATCTCTATTAATTCATTATATATAGGGTGATCCATCTAGAGGTAGTTTTTTAAAACAAAAAAATATATAAAAATTCAAATCAGGCGTGAAATCTTTATTGGTAATTGGAAAGCACATTTATTGCAATTATTTTTTGAAAACTATTACCTTCAAGTGTTGGCAAAAGTATTATGGAAATGAGCGTTCGGTGAGAAACGGGAAGATCCGCTGTTTTCGACCAAAATTTTGTTCAGTGATGAGGCCCATTCCTGGCTCAACGGCCAAGTCAATAAACAAAATAGCCGCATTTGAGACGAAGAGCACCCAGAAGAGGTTCAAGAGCGGCCACTTCATCCAGAAAAAACAAAGGTTTCGTGTGGTTTGTGGGCCGGTGGAATCATCGGTCCATATTTCTTCGTCAATGGCGACCATTATCGTGCCATGATAACCAACTCTTTGATTCCTGAAATTAAGGCTCGGGATCTCGGTGACATTTGGTTTCAACAAGACGGCGCCACTTCCCACCCATCGCATCAATCAATGAATTAATTGAGAGAACAATTCGTGAGCAGATAATTTCACTTTTTGGGCCGGTCGATTAGCCAACAAGATCGTGTGAAATCACACCGTTAGACTTTTTCCTGTGGGGATATGTAAAGTCTTAAATTCATGAGGACAAACCCGCTTCGATTCAGGCCTTGGAGCAAAACATCACGTGTGTCATTTGCCGGTTACCAGTCGAAATGCTCAAAGGAGTCATCGAAAATTGGACTCAACGGATGGACCATCGGATGAGACGTAGCCGCGGCAACATTTGATAGACATAATCTTCAAAAAATAAATGCCAACGAATGTTCTTTTTGCGACAGTCCTAAAAACCTGGGACCGGATATTATTTTTCTTGTAGGGCTTGTAGAGTAGAACAAGATTCCAATAATGAAATATGCCGGACGCCTCCAAAATCCGGATTTACGGTTTTTGTACCTTTGCGCCTGTAATTTTGTTGATAATGATTTTCAATTTCTTACTAGATTTGGGAAGAAGAAACTGAGATCTTTCGAATGATATATAATTTATCTAAGAAAACTTGAGAAATTTGGATGTTATTGTCCAGCAAACACAGATTTTATAGATTTTTCAAAAAATTTTCAACTTTGGTGACGTTTTTAGTTCAGTTCAGTTTTTTCTTTCCAAATCTAGTAAGAAATTTAAAATCGAATCATTATCAACAAAATTATAGGCTTATAAGTGCGCATAGGTACAAAAACCGATTTTTTAACCTTAAATCCGGATTTTGAAGGTGTCCGGCATATTTCGCTATTTGATTCTGCTTTAACTCGACAAGACCTACAAGAAAAATAATATCACTCCCCAGGTTTTTCTATTTCATTCAATTTTGTACCACCTACACTGTTCAATTTCCCCATTCAACTTGAATTTTCTGTGTGTTTTTTCTTAAAAAAAAGTGGGGAACCTCGAAATGGATCATGCGGTATAAGGTCAACTTTAAGGGTTGTCCACAAACCCAAATATGAAATATTTTTGGGAACATTGTCTTTGATTGGGACCAATGAACCCTGGGGGTCCAATTTACGGCCCTGCCTAAAAGAATCGTGTACTGGCGAATAAGAGCATATGGGCACACAACCGATGTAAATTTCACTTCTACTCTAAATATGGATTTATACTAAAGACTTTTTAGAATGGATGGGTGGAACTATGGACCCTAGTGATCAGAATATATGGTTCGGCTGGTCAAATCAAGGGAATATAGGAACCATAAATATGTCAGTTTAGCACACAGCTTAAGGAGTCTGAGTGACTGTGACTGAAACTTTAACTTCACTAAATTGTCATAAATGAGTAAGCTTACTCCTTCCATTCCATGGCAAGTCCTTTAGCTTTTCTGCGAAATCACAATCTCGAAAGTTATTTATCTTTTAATTTTCTTGATAATCATAAAAACAGCAAGTCCCCGCTGGTAAGCTACTCTGCAATCAATATTTTATGAATGACCCCATTCATGACTGCAAATATAATAAAAATATATGGGCATAAATAAAATTATGCTACCCACACACAATCAAGTTTCTCATCAAATAAAAAAATGCATTCCTTGTCATGTGATGGCATATTTAGAATGATATTATTCCGGCGTTTTATAAGTTTTAATTAAACCCACACGAGAGACGACTAACTGGCGACGCCATACAAATAAATAGAGACTTTTTCGAGTATAAGCCAATAAAAGGGGACCGAGATCATGGGGAATAAGTATTTTGATTTATCGTAATGCAGTAGGAGATTTTTACATACGAGGGCGACCGCAAAAGTAACTGACCTAACATAAAAAACCCGTTTTTTTGGAATTATTATTATTTATTTTTCAACATAATCTCCTTCCAGCTCAATACACTTCATCAAACGTTTTTCAAGTTTTTTAATTCCATCCGAAAAATAAGATTTTTCAAGACCTTCAAAATATGCCTCAGTTTCAGCAATAACCTCGCTATTGGACGAAAATTTTTTGCCACCGAGATATTTTTTAAATTTGGAAACAAGAAATAATCAGAAGGAGCTAAATCTGGACTATATGGTGGATGCGGAGCATTTTCAAATCGTAATTTGGCCAGTTTTTGTTGAGTTAAAAATGCAGTGTGTGAAGAAGCATTATCTTGATGAAAAAGAACTTTTTTTTTCTAAATGCGGTCGTTTTATCTTGATTTCTTCACTCAACCGATCCAATAATGCACAATAATATTCACTATTTATAGTTTTTTCTTTTTCAAGATAATCAATAAATATTAAACGCCTTGCATCCTAAAATACTGTGGCCATTACTTTTCCTGCTGACTTAACAGTTTTCGCCTTCTTGGGACCACTTTTACCAGCTTCTATCCATTGTTTTGACTGTTCTTTGCATTCTGGGATGTAGTAATGGATCCATGTTTCATGAATCGGCGCAAGAACTCTATTGGATTAAGCTGATAACTCGCTAAAAGCTCCTCGGAATTGGTCCAACGGACGATTTTTTGGGGCAAAGTCAACAAACGCGGCACCTTTTCGCGGATAGCTTTTTCATGTGGAGTTCATCACTCCAAACTTGTTTTTCGTGTATTTTAACAATATCAGCAAGTTCTCTGAGCTTTATTCGTCTATCTTTAGTCACTTCATTAAATATTTTTCTAATGTTTTCAATAGTAGTAGCAGTTTTCGGTCTTCCAGAGCGTTGTTCATCTTCCGTACTTGAACGACCCATTTTAAATTGTTGAGCCCAGGATTTCACGGTCGAGTATGATGGTGCATTATCACCATGAACAGAACCCAATTCATCTTTTATTAATTGTGGCATATAACCTTTCATATAAAAGTGTTTAATTACCGCACGAAACTCTTTATTTAGAAAATAAAAATTGTTTACTTCAATCACCTGTAACAAAGAAAATAATCATTAAATACTTCGGAAATTTTGACAGATGGCTTATAAAAGATTGCTTTAAAAAAAAAAAAAAAAAAGTTTCTAGTGAAACATAAATTGTGCCAGGCCAGTAAGTTTTGCGGTTGCTCTCGTACTACTACTATTTCTTTGTTGAATATTGGCTAGAGATATGTTTCATTGGAGTCGTCTCATAGAAATGAAAAATTTCTTCTCTTTAAGGACCTTCATTAAATTGAATTTTGTTGCCAACTCTTGGAGGATCTGCGGTTGCTTTGTTGCTCGGTTGCTCGTATCAATGCTACATCAAAAGGATATGCATTAGGGTTAGTAATTTTTTCATTTTTTTCGAATATCAAAAATCTGTGGAAATGGCATGTAGGGCAGGCAGAAATAATAAGAATTGCGTTTTTACTTTTTCGAAATTGTAAAAAAACCTTCCGCACAAAATGAAATTACTTTAGCTAAAAAAAAACTTTTTTAGTTTACTTTTTTTTAAATTTTTAAATTTGAGAAATTTTTTTCTGCAATAATTGTTCTTGGAAATAATTTTTTTTTTGTTGGTTTTAGTGCATCGATTTCAAATATGCAATTTGATCAAAAATCTGTCATTCGTTTTTAAGCTACATCGATTTTAAAATTTGCAACTCGGTTTCATTTCCCAGTTTTAAAAATTTTAAACGAGTTGCTCTAATAAAAGTTTGACAATACAGAAGTAATGTCATAATACATAATTTATATCGTTTTTAGTTATTTTTTCATAGTTTGTGTTCACATCGCCATGTCGTTTAAAAAAAGTTGCAAAAATGTCAAAAAAACAGTGATAACTGGGTCAAAAATTTTAAAGCAAAAAGACCGAATGAAATAAAAAAAGCTGTTTTGCCGCTATACCATTTATACGAATTTCCGAAAGAAATCAATATAATTGAAAGATATAGAGGATTAGTGCTTGAGAAATCTAAAAAAAAAAATTCTAATTATATCTGAAGAATTAAATAAGTTATGGATTAAGCTAAATCAAAAAGCGATGGAATTAAAGAACGTTAGAGGCAAGGTGCTTAAGTTGATAACTGATTATCAGAAATTTTTAAAGCGGCGGCAAGACACCAATAAATTTGAAAAATTGTTTGATATCTCGTATAAAAAAGGTGTTATAAAAAAAGGAATTTTCAAAGCACACTGGAAGTACCACCGGGCTCATTTTGTGATTTAGACTTAATGTGCGATGATACAAAAGCATATGACAGAGATTACTCTTCTACTGCAAGTAAACAGATACCCAAGTTGTCTTCAAACATAGGGACGTTTTTGGTAATTGAGACGAATGTCAGTTCAAATAAAGCAGCTATGATATGCAAAAAAATGGCTCAATCAGGAGTAGACGTACCAACGCCATCACAAAAAACCATTTACAGACACGTCATTAAGTTTGCTGAACAAAAGGTAGAGACAAACAAAGAACACTTAAAACTTGAAAACTGGGCCCTACACTTTGATGGTAAAAAAAATTAATAAAAAAGAAATACAAGTTGTAGTTCTTAAGAATGATACGAAGGAAATAAAATTAGGAGTGCTTGTTCTTGAAAATGGAAAAGCTGTAACCATATTTAACGGCATTAGAGAAATGCTAGAAAAGTATAATTTATTTCAATCCATTAAAATAATTATATGTGATACAACGAGTGTTAATACTGGGAAAAAAGGCGGTGTTGTGTCATTGTTGCAAAATCACTGCAAATCTCTTTCACTGCCTCCACCGCAATATATTGGCTGCCAACACCATATACTTGATTTATTTTACGACATATTATGGATGAAGTTTTAGGTGGAAAAACAACTTCCCCTAATATCGAATATCCTTTTGTTTCCGAGATTATAAATAATTATGATCACCTAAGAAGTTGCTACATACAAAATAAAGAGGAAATAAATATTAACAAAATTAAATGGCGAGATGATATGAAATATTTGTACGAGCTGTGTGTCATTTCAATATTATTTGAAAAACCAAAAATTTCCTCGTATAACATTTAAGTCTATACCTCCAATAAGCAACGCTCGATGGAATTCTAGGGCAATTCTTGGTCTACTGGCATTTATACTAATTCCAAAATATCGGACGCAATTATATGCAATTTGTGAGTTTATATCTGGCACCTGGTTCGATATATGGTTTTCCGATCATTGTTTTAAAATCGATGACTATTCAAAATTAAATCTAGCCTTACTTCCTTTCAAAAACGCTCACCTGTGCTTTCAAAGACATTGGGTGCAGGAAGAATCAGCAATTCCGAAGCAGCAGAGAAGTAACGTATGTGCTGTAAGAGCCATAAAAGTAGTTCCAGATATTTTTCCACTGTGCAAAACAACACATTCATTGAATTTAAAATTTATTACCCATAAATGACCATTGTATTCTTGCTAAGATTTTATTTAAACTTATTAAAAAAATACTCTTTTGTTCTCATGTTTCTTTTTATATATCTTGTTGAATTTAAGTAGTAGAAAATGCTACTGCATTTTAGTAATTTATTATAAATGTTATTATTCTAAGGCGTTACTTTAAATGAAATTTTAATCTTATTAACATTATTGCATAATATCTTCAATTTTATTAAAAAAATAGTATTGCATATTTTACAATCGATATATCTCGAAAAATAAATGACATATTTTGGATCAAATTACATTTTATTAAAAATTTATCAAAATTTATTAAAAAAAAAGTATAAAAAAAAATTTTTAAAAAAAAAATATTATCAAATTTTAAAAATCACAAAAAAATTCAAATAAAAAAATTGGTTTTGAGCTAAAGTAATTGCATTTTGTGCGGAACGTTTTTTCACAATTTCGAAAAAGTAAAAACGCAATTCTGCTTGTTTTTGCCTGCCCTATATGCTATTTCCACAGATTTTGAATCTAAAAAAAATGACTAACCCTAATATGCATGTACTTCGTTGTTACACTACGATATTTGCATTCGTGGCTAAGAAACTAAAAGAATAAAGATGTAGACGACAATATAGCAAGTGGACAATTTGTAAGTTCGGCCAGACCGAAACTATAATACTCTCCACCATAGATTGTGTAGTTGTAGTACGGCATTGACAGCATTCGGGTAGTTGGTTGTATTTGGTGGTTTTATATTTGAAAGAACTACATTTTTGGGGTCCTTTGATAATCATGACAGAAAGTGTAGTGCTTACGAAACAGGCTTTAGGCTCTAGGCCCTTAGGTAAAGACCTCTAGTTGGCAAAATCGAAAATTCTTTAGAAAATTCGACTGTTTCGAGTTCGTATATGTCCGTGTTGGAGAGGAACTATTTTTGGGTATCCAAGGGATATTAAACCCAAGGGTCAAGTAAGTCAAATCTAAAGATTAATATGATGGTAGTATATGTGACGAAATTGTATTGTTTTGTAACACCCGTACGAGTATATTTATTGTTTAAAGAGGCCGATGTTTGAGGCCGATGTTTGAGCGCCTGCGACCCAATAGGCCAGTCCGAGTTTCAAGTTGGCACAAATCTGAAAATTGTCACAAATTGAATAGGGATTAACCGGTTCAAGACCTCTTGCTTCTATATTTAAATAGAATACAAGTTTTTAACAAAATGGCAAAGTGACATTGGTTTTCGCGGCTGCACACTACTTTTATCATGATTTCGGGTCCGTGACAATCCTCTTCAGAAAGCCTTCCTGCAATTGTGGAAAGTAAAACCGAACTCTATAAGGCCAGGCTCTTCCCAAACGAATGAGAACTACTGTTGTAAACCTTACTCTTCAAGTTTTCATCACCGGGACGGTTGTTGGGCCCTAGGGTCCGTAGACTACGCCTTTAGGTGGAGGCCTTCAATTTAGTCAAATTGTAAAATTAAAGTCATATTTAGATTATTTATAAAGTTTACTGTTTCTAAGTATTCGATTCGATTTCTTTGAATGGTAAGATAATGTTAATATTGGAGCTTGTGGCGAAATTTATTGTTTATTTTATACCCATTCGGAGCCGGCGTTAAACAGTAGGTCCAAGACAATGAGTATAAAAATTATACTCGTATCATGCACAGCTCACTGATTTGAAAGAAGTTTCTCCTTGTTCCTTAATGAGATGTTGTGGAAATTAAGTAGGTTCGTAAGAATACCCATATGTCCATAGATCAAAGAGTCCGATCTTTAGGCCTCTAGGGCTACTTCGGGCCCTGCGAGTCCTGAACTGGTCCAAACATTTAAAAAAAACGTCCATATTTGGTATTGTGAGAAAATTTGTACCGCTTCTGCATACCCGAACATAAGGGGACGATTTTTGAGACACAGGCACCAAGGCCCAATCCCATTGGTCAACATCTCTACCGGATCGTAAAGTAAACACATTCACATTCTTTAGAAAGGTTCATTGTTTCTGAATACCCATATTAAAATACTCAAATGGACCTAGATCGCCTAAAGTTTAATGACGATCAATAATATATATGCTTTATATGATCGCAGATAAGTATTTCGTGGTGTTACAAACGAAATAAAAAAACTTAAATGTATATATAAGTACTCTCGTCCTTTAGTGGAGAGTATAACAAGTAATTCTGTTTAGGAAGGACTTTAAAAAACAACCTACTAAGAGCGGCATGATGTTAAACAAAAGTTCCAGTTTGCTGCTGTTGCTGCTTAAATTGTGGACTCGGCCACTATCCTTCAAATTCATCTACCCATGAAAACGGGACCAAGACGTAGAAGGACTAGTCAGCCATGGCGTTGGCATTGTTGTTAAGGATACAGTGCAGTTGAACACGCAATGCAATTATTGCTGTACTTGCAAGTTTTGTTTGCTGTTGTTCCTGCCCAGAGCTGGTGGGGGCTAACCCGTTGGCTGGCTGACTGACTGGGCTGCCAGTTTTCAACAAAAAAGTTCGTATTTGTTATTGCTCTAGCGGAGGAAAACAAACTTTTCTGGCGCCATCGTATAAACCACTATTAAAGAGAAATATTTAAGGGGGTAGGGAAGAATGGGAACAACGTCAGCGGCGCTAACAACAAAGCGCATGCTAAATGTTGTTGCAACAATAACAACAGTGGCAGCAAAAGCATATCTAGAAAGTAATCGGCGGAGAAGTTGCACAGTGGTCGAAATCCGCATAGTTTCAAAGCCAAAGTCATTTACGGCCTCATCATGTATCTTGTCGCTCGCATTTCATTCACGATGATAGGATTTTAAGCCGTTTCCAGAACAAAAGATTGAATAAACAGATGGTCCCTATGTTATTTAAACAGTGACAGCTTTTTCCTGCTCGACTGATACGTAAATTGAAATTATTTGCCTTAAGCTTAAACAATGCAAACTTATTTTCAATGTCTTTGCTGTGCAGTCCAAACAGTGGTTTTAGAGAAAACTAAAAACACCCCCAACTTTATGAAACTAGAGCTCCAGTGGTTTGCGTGGTCATAACTGCAGTATTTTGTATATGTGACAGCGCATAGAGAAAGGGACCTTAGGGTAAAAAAATCAATATTTCTTTTTTTGATGTGGGCATCAGATCAAGTGTGGGATCTTTATTGGTAATTTGAAAGGACATTTTATGGCATTTATTTTTTGAATATAATTTCCTTCAAATCTTGGCCGCAACTACGCCTTAGGGTTTTTATTCTAAGGATCAAATTTTGGATGACTCGTTCGAGCATTTCGACTGGTATGGCTTTAATGACACGCGTAATGTTGGCTTCCAAAACCTGAATCGTAGCTGGTTTGTCAGCATAGACTTTGGACTTTACGTAACCCCAAAGAAAAATGTTTAAATGTGAGATATCACTCGATCACTTGTTCAAAACGTGAAATTAGCAGCTTTTCGAAATGACCTCTCAATAGATCCATTGTATGAGCAGCTGTATGACAAGAGACACCGTCCTGTTGAAACCAAGTGTCGTCAAGATTACGAGCTTCAATTTAGGTAGCATAAAGATCGATATCATGGCGCGATAGCGAGCACCATTCACGGTTCCGTTCCAGCCATTATCATTTTTGAAAAAATAGGCACCGCTTGAACCTCTCGGCAATTTTGTTGTTGTTGTAACAACAATATATTTATTTTGAAGTCTTGGTCGTCTATGGGGGATCTGCTTCGATATCCAGGTGAAGGAAACGCGCCATTTGAACTGGATGCGTCCACAGAGACCTGGGTATCAGCTGAGTGGGCTTGGCCAGACAATTGAAGAGGTGCAGTACATCATGTGGTCCCTGATGGCAGGCGGGACAGATGTCCGGAACGTTAGCATCAATTCGTGCCCAGTAAGAATTGAGGCCGCTGCACCATCCAGATCCCAGCTGCGCCAGAACCACGCGCGTCTGCCGAGGTAGTACCTTCTCCTCAGGTGAAATCTCCGGGGTATGTTCCCTTAGCACTAGATTCACACGGTAGCTGGATACTGCTACTGCGACATCATCGGCGTGAATGTTGTTCAAACCTGCCTGATAGTTTCGATGATCTAAAGGTTCTCTCTTATACCGCTGGACCTCTCTCTCTAGATCATGAAGATCGTACCTGATCTGCCTGGGTGGAGGCATCCTGTTCAAGAGATGGTGGTTAGGATGACTGCTGCGAAAACACCCTAGTAGGTATTGCTTCGACAACAGGAAATTGTGTCTGCGCACGGTAAAGACCTTCGTCTCCTCATGTAGATGGTCCTCAGAAGACATAAGAAGACACCCTGTTGATGTTCAAAGGGCGGCATTCTGGCAAGTCTGAATTTTCTTCCACTGCATCGTACTCACGTTCGCTGACCATACAGGTGCTGCGTAGTTTGCTACAGAGCGACCTATCGCTTTGTAAGAGGTCAGCAAGGTTTCTTTGTCGGCTCCCCAAGTACTGCCGGCAAGTGACTTGAGGACCTTGTTCCTACTTTTGAGTTTATCGCAGATAGCTGTAGCATGTGCAGAGGATCTAAATTGTGTTTCTTGACTTTGCCGTTGACCGAGAAATGGGCCTCATCACTGAACAAAATTTTGGTCGAAAACAGCGGATATTCCTGTTTCTCACCGAACGCTCACTTCCATAATACTGTTTCCAACATTTGAAGGAAGTTATTTTCAAAAAATAAATGCCATAATGTCCTTTCAAATTACCAATAAAAACTGATTTGAATTTTTATATTTTTGTTTTGTTCTGATATAATACTTCTGGATCACCCTATATATGGTCCTTTGAGCTATATATGCCTTGAGTATTACATGGCCGGCTATGTCATCCATAATTTGCCCCATATGGAGCTCACGTTTTCACACCCTTAGCTTTCTAAATTGCCTTAGTTCTTGGCTCCCCTTGGAATTTCAACTGTTTATGCTTACTTTTGATTGGTATGGGCGAAGTTTTTTCCCTTTCTAGGTTTAACTTTAATTGCTTATAATGCAACGACTAACGTATAAATGGTGTGAAAAACAATGATGGAAACCCTAATGTTTATCTACCAGCATAGAAGTGTCTGTCTACACGCAGAGAAAAAACATGGTTACTACATGGTCACGGTAATAATAATATGTTCTCCACAACAAAAGTATGTTCGTTGCAACCATAGCATTGTTAACTGAATTTATTTTTGACAATAGTATAATTGTTGAAATGTAACAATAGTACTATTGCCAAATTTAAAAATGAAAATATGGTTATAGCAACAATATAAATATGGTTAGTGCGACAAAAGTATTGTGTTTTGCGTTTTATGTTAACAATGATATGATAACGGCAATCATATTGTATGATTGTAATTTTTCTTCATTTGAATATGCTTTTTAGAACAAATGTTATTGGTACGGATCTAATGCAAAAATAGTACTTTTTTTAAAGAAATTAAAATTTTTTTAAACAAGCTGCTTTGACTTTGTTTATCTGAAATATTTTAAAAAAAACGCTTACGTTTATTTAAACTTATTTTTTCTACTGTGAAATAAATCGCTCCTATTATTTTAAATTTAATGTATTTTTGAATAATTTTCATAATTCAAATCTATTGTTAACACTTAAACCAATTTTAATAAATAATATTGGGGGTCAAATCTATTGTCGACAACTCAAACAAATTCTATTAAATAATATTGGGGATCATAGTTTAATTGTGTGCGATCATACTATGGTTGTAGGGATCATAACATGGTTGCGTGTGAATATACTATGGTTGTGAGGACCATACTATGGTTGTATATGAAACATACTATGGTTGTGAGGATTATACTATGGTTGTGGAGATCAAAGTATGGTTGAGTGTGAATCATTAGGGTGGTTACAAAAAAATGATTTTATATTTTCCATTGCCTCACCCCCCTAAAATGACTAAAAAATGAGATTGGGAAAGTTTGAGCTCAATCCGATAACCATGCACCTGGCGCAATGAGGCTAAAGTTTGCGAAAAATTTGATTTTTTAGAGAAAATTTTAGTTTTTTGACCATAACTTCAAATTTATTGATTGTAGAAGTCTAATTCAATTTTTATACGATAGCTAGTGTAATTTTTATCAATATCAATTTTATACATTTTTCTTCTATGTCTTATATTTAAAGTAGTATTTAGCATTTATTAAGTTAGGGTCCAATGTATTGGCCCAAACGTGAATTTCAATGCGATGGTTGAAAACATTCAAATAATCAAAATAGCGTTCGCGGCCGAACCTCGCATATGCAAGGTTCGAGTGTTTAATCACTTCACTTTTTCAGGAATCCAGTTTTCGAGTTATTCGGAGTTCTACATTTGCTCAAAAACCGGGTTACGAATAATCGAACTGTTAGAAAGCCATTTTTTAATACTCGAAATTCGTTTTTACACAAACTCGGTTTTCAGTTTTGGTTTTGAACACACTATTTGTGGCTCTATACAGCGGTTGATTTTAAAGTCGGTTGACATTACAACATATGTGTCTGCTCTCTGGACGATGAGCTTCATGACTCAGCTGATATTTACAACGATTCGCGGCGCTTCATGATAATTGGCAATTATTTTAAGTAAAAATAAGTGAAAACAAAACAAATCAGGATTTACGAAATTTATAAAAAGAAGTATAAAAAACATCTAAATAAATAATGTCATTTTATCATTTTAATCGTTTTAATCTATAGTTCAGTGTTAATTTCGCTATAAAAACCAAATCGCGTTCTACATTTTATATAGAATTTGAAAAAAAAAATATGGATCGACGGACAACTCCTAGAGAATCAATGGGCATGATGACGAGGGAAGCCGATAAAATTTATTTAATTGGCCACGTGTCTCATCAAATCACTGGCAATAAATTGCCTTCTAATTGCCAAGTGTTACGTGTCTTATTTTATAATATGCGTCAAGTGAAGTTAATGAAACGAGAAGCAGCAAGCCTTACTATAAGGGAGGTTCTTCTGTTTTGGGAGAAAGCTAAGATACCAACCAGGGCTATTCAGCATTGTGTCGCAAAGCTGGAAAAACTTTATGACGTGTGGAAGAATCTACAAAAAAGTGTTTCAAGATCAACAAACGCATCACAAATTGAAAAAGATCGAGATTTTAAATCAAGTTTTGACGACTTATTTGACATTGCCCATCAGGATGCTCTCGCCAAAATATCTGAAGAAGACAAACAATTTTTGTTGAATCAGAGAAAAAAAGGTCGTCCTGGCTGTATGGGAGGCGTCGATATGAAAAATGTTAATGCTGAAAAGCGAAAAGCAGCCAGACAAGAAGCTGCGATAACAAGACTCAAAAAATCAATTACAAATACAGGTAAGGTCATGCCTTAAAAAATAAATTATTAATTATTACTATTATAAAGTGGCATTACCCTTTCAAAAGGTGAAAAATATATAGAACTGGAATCTTCATCAAGCAGTGAATCAGATGATGAGCCGATGCAAGATGCTGACTACAATTTACACAATCAAGACGAACCAGAACCACAACCAAAAAAGAGAAGATACTGCCGAGGAACCAAAGAAATCATTACTGAAAAATTGTCTGTATTATTAGACCGGTGCTCCATTACTGACAGGGATGCTGTTCGGATTATAGTTGCTACAGCAGAAGCGTTAGGCCATAGCCCCCAACAGTTTATTCTAAGTAGGAGTACCATACGACTACGCAGACAACAATTTCGGCAACAAAGAACGAATCTCATTGGAAGTAGGTTCAAAAATTCGGATTTACGAGGTGCTGTTGTACATTGGGATGGAAAATTGCTTCCAGATTTGTTAAGAAAAGAAAATGTAGAGAGATTAGCCATTTTAATTTCTTGTGTCGATGAAGAACAACTAATAGGAGTTCCAGTTCTCGAAAATGGTACTGGGATAAATCAGGCTAAAGCTGTAATGTCAGCAGTTGAGCAGTGGGGAGCGAGAGACAAAATTCAAGCAATGTGCTTTGATACCACTTCTGTAAATACTGGGTGCCGAAGAGGAACTTGCATTCTCCTAGAGCAGTTGTTTGAAAAAGACTTTCTTTATTTAGCATGTCGCCACCATATTCTAGAACTTGTTTTAAAAGAAGTCTTCAATTGTAAAATGGGTAGAACTTCTGCTCCTCAACCAGATTTATTTCAAAAATTCCGGGATGAGTGGTCAAACATAAACAAAACAAAATACAAAACGGTTTTAGAAGATAAACGCATTAGAAATAAATTAAGAGACGCAGACCATATTGCAATTTTTCTATTTGAAGAATTAAAAAACTTGCAGCCTAGAGATGACTACAAAGAATTTATTCATCTATGTCTGATTTATTTAGGATACTTGGAAACGGAAACAATTAGTTTTAGATTACCAGGAGCTATACATCATGCCAGGTGGATGGCTAAATCAATTTACTGCCTTAAAATTTAAGGCAGTAAATTGACTGAAGAAGAGAAACATGGAATTGAAGATATATGTTTATTTATAGTCAGTATTTATGTTAAAGCCTGGTTTAATTCCCACAAGCCAATCCTAGCCCCCAATCAAGATCTTCAGTTACTAAAAACGTTAGTTGGATATAGACTTATTGACAAAGAAATTGCAGATGCGGCATTGAGTAAAATAATTAATCATCTGTGGTATCTCAACTCCGAGCAAGTTGCATTTTCATTTTTCGACGATAATTTGGGAAAAAGCATCAAAACTAACATGGCAAAAAATTTAACATCAGCAGTGGATACCGATTCATATAGAATTGATGATAGGGATGTAAAAGCAAAAATTAATTTTGAAGAAGTTCATAATTTTTTAGACAAGGAAGTCGATTATTTTGTTTCTCCACGGACTTTGAATTTTTTTAAAAGATTCGAAATAGTTACATCGTTTTTAAACACTGATCCCGATGTATGGGTGGAAAATCAATGTTATCTAGATGGCAAAAAAGTTGTAAATGGCTTAAGAGTTGTAAATGATACAGCGGAGAGAGGAGTAAAGTTAATACAAGACTATAATATATGCTTGACCAAAGACGAGGAACAACGTCAGTTTCTTTTACAAGTTGTAGCCGAATGCAGGCAAATTTACCCGGGCTCTTCAAAAGCTACTTTATCTATGCCTTTACCGAATTAATTTCTAATTCTGTATAGCTATAATATTAAGGTATATGTTTTTACATATTGTAATAAATGATATATATTTAAAATAAAAGCAGCCTCTTTTTTTATGTTTTCAACCATCGCATTGAAGTTCACGTTTGGGACAATACATTTGACCCTAACCTAATAAATGCTAAATACTACTTTAACTATAAGACATAGAAGAAAAATGTATAAAATTGATATTGATAAAAATTACACTAGCTATCGTATAAAAATTGAATCAGACTTCTACAATCAATAAATTTGAAGTTATGGTCAAAAAACTAATATTTTCTCTAAAAAATCAACTTTTTCGCAAACTTTAGCCTCATTGCGCCAGGTGCATGGTTATCGGATTGAGCTCAAACTTTCCCAATCTCATTTTTTAGTCCATTGGCACATTTTAGGGGGGTGAGACTTATCGTAGGAAGTCAATAAATTTTGCCCATACACCTTGTAACCACCCTAGTGAATCATACTATGGTTGTGGGGATCATAGTATGGTTATGTGTGAATCATACTATTGTTGTGAGGATCATAGTATGGTTGTATTTGAATCATACTATTGTTGTGAGGACCATAATATTGTTGTAGCACAACCATCTACCCACAATAGTATTATCCTCTTCGAATATTGTCATCACAACCATACTTTTTTTCTGCGTGTAGCTTTGTGCCAATACCACTCAATGACATTGCAAGATTCAACTTCAGTTTATTTTGCAAAAGACTGTGATTTTGTAATCTGACATTGCAGTTAAAACAGGACAAACTATACTATCGATCTCTTACTGATTGTCAGGTTTAGACCGATTGTTGCAGTTTCATCGTAAGACCGGATCCTTTAGTATTGAATGAGTTTACATTAGAAGTATAAAAATTTGTGTTCATGATAGATCTTTTTGTATTTTTAAAACATCGTTCAGCTGTTTATTTTTTTGAAACCACTGTTTTTTTTAGGGGATGTACTAAAAAGTATATATTATGCCTGCAAGCGGTTTGCTGACACTTAAACATAGCAAAAGTGCACATTCATGGCTGTCTTTCGTATGGAAATTGCACTTTCTTCCCTTTGCCCATGCGGCGCATACAGAGCAATGTAAGCCATTCTAGGGGAATTTGGGGTATGATAATGTAGCATAGTTAACGATTTTTTTTTTGTTTCGCTGCATTTTAGATCAAAAAAAATGCTTTAACGTCATTGACAACTACCCACGTGTGTGTTAAAATTGAACAAGTGTGTCGATAACAGCAACTGCATGTTACATGCAAAACTTGCAGCGGAACCGTATAGTATTGAGCGGAGAAAAAATTAATGTGGACGGATATAGGGTTCGAAAAAAGATATAGACAAAATTACCCATGTGAGGCGTAACCCTGCATAGCATGTAGTTATCGACACAGCTAGTTGAAAGTTGAGAGTTGATAGATGATTTAAGTTTGAGTTTGAGTTTAAAGTTTTTCTTTTTGTACGGTGAAATTATATTACTGCCTACGCATTTTATATGTGGCTTGGCTTTATTTCACTTTAGTTATAATTGAAGGATTACAAATTCGAGATAAGTTCGCAAACAAAGTAATGACATTCATTCACCATCTATAGGTATCGATTTTTGACCTTGGACTTTAGCGGAATAGAAAGAAGGTGACCTAGAAGTAGCATTTTGGCTTCGATCTGCTAAAAGGCAAATCGCTAGAGGGTCTCCCCGACATTTTTTTTCGGCCAGAGTTCACCAATTGCGATGTACTTTTTAAACATCCATAAGTGCAGGGTATAATATAGTCGCCACGCAAAGCTTAACCTTTGTTATTGTTTTTTTTTAATGTGGAAGGACCCTTAATTAATAGAACCCTTGTGTCAGAGTTAATTAAAGAACATAAGCATGAGTAAAAGTATCTTGTATCGATATGGGTTCTTTAAGCCGGAAAAGATCTTTGTGGAAATATGGAACGATATGGACCGATTTCAATAGAGTTCGTCCTTGGACTAACCTGAGCAATGTGCCAAGTTCCACCGAATCCGGGCTATTGTGCGACCTACGATTGCTAAGACAGATGTACCGAATGGACATTGTTCAACTAAATCAGATGATGATTTTTTATCGATTGATCTAGGTATATGTGATAATAAGATATCCTTTATGTATATGATTTCCTAAACCCTTGTTTGGTACAGGATATAAAAACATCACTGGGTGAAGTGCGAGCTTTAACCAATACTCGTACTAGAAAAAGTTGACCATATTTGTCTACATGTTCATATGTCTACGGTATCATATAAAGTCCATCTAGATGAGACCCCGCAGCTCAAAAATACTCTATATAAAACCAACTTTGCCTAAATCTTAAGAGAGTTTCTGTATACCAGGGTGGTAAAAGAAAAAAGTATTCAAATCCGACCGACTTTAGAATTTCCTTTTTATACCCTTCCCCCCGAAAGATGTATGGTATACTAAATTTACATGCACCATCCCCAAATATTATAATAATTATTATATTATAATAATAATCATATTAATGGTCGTTGTAAAATTCTAAGGCAATCTGGTCATGTCCGTCGATCTGTCCATTCGTCCAGGTATATATCGATACGATAGCCGTCGAACGCATTCCCCTAAGATCCTGAAATTTCGCATGATGATGGTTTGTGTCCACTCGCTGCTTGGGAATGGGAGAAATCGACCCAAGGGAAACAATTTTTGCCAAAAGGGACCAAAGGTCCTCGGAAATAGGTAAGTTTTTTCGAGAATTTGTTTAAAAATCATAGTTTTTTGTGAACGCATAATCGTTAAAGTGGGTACTGGACGCACTTAATATTTTAAAAAGATCGGCATGCTTAGGTTGATGCCCAGATTGGTCAAAATGGCAATCAAATGTATATATGATCATATGGGTATTCAATATAAAGAAAATTTTGCTACAAACCCTAACATAGATTAATTTTTAGTTTTGGCTGATATTATGTTCGGACGCAAGGGCCGAAGGGCCACTTGTTTTTTTGGCCTGACCGAGTTTATCTATTTTTTTACTTGTTGTTTAGTTTGAAATGAAGTTTGTACTAAAGATTTACTATTTGTATTGACCTGTTCTGCAGTGATTTTTTTCAGTGTGTAGATAATTCTGCTAAAGAATAAACACTCTCAGTAATGTACCCTATATGTGTCGAATAACCGCTTGAGGAAGCAAGTGCTCTTGTGGCTTCTGAAAGGCATATGATAATTTTTTTTGTTTCTAAATTATCTATAGCGAAATCTCTATAGGTCCATATAAATTCAACATATTCCGATCAAGCACCGGCAAATTAATACGAGTAGGGTTGGTTTTTGTACAATCAACCAGTATCATTTCACCCTTCGCAAAACTACGAAAATTTCCAACTTGTTTAATAGCTGTGGGATAGTGCACGAGTTTTCGATTTTGATACGGCTCACCCCCTTATTTTGTGGGGTTTTAAAAAAATGCAAGGGCTAAAAAATGGGGGTGGTGGGACGAGGCCAAGTGACTGCTCACCGAGGTCAAAGGTCGTGGGATGGTGAAAAATATTCACAAAAAGCCCCGCAACTACCTAGGCGTCGCACCTAGAGGGGTAAAATGTATGACCGACTGCAATTCATTTTTCCTTCACCTCCTAAGGGGGCTCCCCTACAAAAAATTATTTTTTTAAGTTTTGCTCCCACCGCTTTACGAGGGCAACCGCAAAACTAACTGACCTGGCACAGTTTCTGTTTTACTAGCAACTTTTTTTGTTTTTTAAAAGCAATCTTTTATAAGCCATCTGTCAAAATTTCCGAAATATTTAATGATTATTTCTTTGTTTTAGGTGATTGAAGTAAACAAGTTTCATAATTTTTGAAAAATGGAAAATAAAGAGTTTCGTGCGGTAGTTAAACACTTTTATATGAAAGGTTATACGCCACAATTAATTAAAGATGAATTGGATTCTGTTCATGGTGATAATGCACCATCATA
Organism: Hydrotaea diabolus; assembly: GCA_963513945.1. Classification (NCBI taxonomy): domain Eukaryota; kingdom Metazoa; phylum Arthropoda; class Insecta; order Diptera; family Muscidae; genus Hydrotaea; species Hydrotaea diabolus. The sequence continues at coordinate 13,677,713 of OY740717.1, read as the reverse complement.
CTCCACCGTGAAATCCTGGGTTCAACAATTTAAAATGGGTCGCTCAAGTACGGAAGATGAACAACGCTCTGGAAGACCGAAAACTGCTACTACTATTGAAAACATTAGAAAAATATTTAATGAAGTGACTAAAGATAGACGACTAAAGCTCACGGAACTTGCTGATAATGTTAAAATACACGAAAAACAAGTTTGGAGTATTTTACATGATGAACTCCACATAAAAAAGCTATCCGCAAGATATGTGCCGCGTTTGTTGAAATAGTCCGTTGGACCAATTCCGAGGAGCTTTTAGCGTTTTATCAGCGTAATCCAATAGAGTTCTTGCACCGATTCATAACTGTTGATAAAACATGGATCCATCACTACATCCCAGAATGCAATGAACAGTCAAAACAATGGATAAAAGCTGGTAAAAGTTGTCCCAAGAAGGCGAAAACTGTTAAGTCAGCAGGAAAAGTAATGGCCACAGTATTTTGGGATGCAAGGGGTATAATATTTATTGATTATCTTGAGAAAGGAAAAACTATAAATAGTGAATATTATTGTGCATTATTGGATCGGTTGAGTGAAGAAATCAAGATAAAACGACCGCATTTAGAAATAAAAGTGCTTTTTCATCAAGATAATGCTCCTTCACACACTGCATTTTTAACTCAACAAAAACTGGCCGAATTACGATTTGAAATTGCTCCGCATCCACCATATAGTCCAGATTTAGCTCCTTCTGATTATTTCTTGTTTCAAATTTAAAAAAAATTTTTGGTGGCAAAAAATTTTCGTCCAATAGCGAGGTTATTGCTGAAACTGAGGCATATTTTGAAGGTCTTGAAAAATCTTATTTTTCGGATGGAATTAAAAAACTTGAAAAACGTTTGATGAAGTGCATTGAGTTGGAAGGAGATTATGTTGAAAAATAAATAATAATAATTCCAAAAAAACGGTTCTTTTTATGTTAGGCCAGTTACTTTTGCGGTCGCCCCCGTAACTACCCTAAAAGTGCCATTAGAGGAATTAAATGTAAGACCAACTTACCAATATTTCTGCAATTCCAACAGTTTCTCAGAACAAATCCAACCTCTATCTGCAACGGTTAAGGGAGTCCCCATACAAATTTTTGTAATGAATACCCTCTATCGCTTACCCATAACAAGAGTCCAATGCAAAATGCGCTTAAAACGACCAAACAGTACAAAATTCACCACAAAATAATATTTTCCTTAAAATTTTCAGTTATTATTGATGAGAGATTATTTTCGTTTTTTTTAAAAGTAATAAGTCGGTAATGCATATTACCCCACTAGGTGCGACTCCTAGGTAGTTGCAGGGCTTTTTGCAAATATTTTCCCCCATCCCACGACCTTTGACCTCGATGAGCTGTCACTTGCCCCCATCCCACCTCCCCCATTTTTTGGCCCATGCATTTTTTTCTAAACCTCACAAAATGAGGATGTGAGTCGTACCAAAATCTTACTACTAAGAATCTACATACAACACTATTCCACCCCTATTGTTTATAAAATTTGATTGTCTGACATTGGGATATAAAACTTCAAGTACAACCAAATTGTTTGCTGGACTAAAGTGCAAAATACATTTAAATGTCATGTTTGTATCAAATAAACAAGTGACATGCAATAAAATGTTATAAAAAATCTGCACACACACACACTTACAAAATGTTTATCTATGAATTTATGGTTAAAATGTTGGCTTTGAAAATGGACATTTTTAAAATTTAATAAAAATCATAGACAAGCTTAGTTCACAAGAATGAAAACTAAATTTGTATTGCTAAGGGAGAAAAATTATAAGATGTAGAAGGGGGTAAGAGTTTCACAAAAATCCCTTTTGGGAGGATTAATGCGTGCATACATTGTTTTGATATGATATACAAGTCTATAAATTGTCGATTTTACTCGTTTTTTAAGGCAGTAAATCAGCAACATATTTTTAAAATTCTTCTCGTTTAAAAACTATGTGCTGTTGAACGGGTCAGAACAAAAGTGTGGGATATTTAATAATATAGGACGTTAATTTGTAAACTATATTTGCATATGAACGAAATTAACTTGTGGGTATGGCTTTAAGCAGCCGGTCCTACTTTTGACGACTCCGAAAATTTGTGTGATTTTTCATTAGAGGATATTTTTTCATAAAAGAATATTCCCCAATCTATTTCTAAATTCAGCTGTTATATGTATCATATCAAATAATAATGAAATACCACACGAATAAGAAGGACGTTGTTTTAGATTTAAGTAAAAATGGACTTCTTTGAGACCAAAAACTCCGTTCCTTTAAACGTTCGCGTGCAATTTTAATATTTTGCTAAAATAGTTATAGGGCCTAAAGCAACATTAGGCAATATGTGTACTTAAAATAAATACAATTTTCTTTCGGCTTTGAATCAATATACTACAAATTCAAAATAATTTAATATTTTCTTAGAGCTCTTGTATCAACAACTTGATATTCATCCGTCCTTCCATCTGTCAATCCATCTTTCATACAGCTCTCAAAATTAAATTGTCAAATAAAAACCAATTTTGAAGACACTTTACTTATAATTATTATTTAAGCCAGGGGTTGCTATCTCTACTGTAAATAGTACATATTAATTTTATATTATACACGATTCTCTGCAAGTATCGTATAAGTCGGTACGAACAAGCAGTAACCAACTCTGATCAAATTGAAGCCAATAGGACCACTAGCTAAACCCGGCCCGATGTGTATCTCCCAATTATTTATTGTTGTATCGCCACAAGTTTTAAATTGATATCACTGCGTGAATTTATGGATTCTTAAATCGTCATTGTGAAATCATTTTAAGCCTGGGACTGGCCAAACTTTAACGGACATACCGATCGACTCAGAACTGATATCTGATTCTATACTCGTAGAGCGATGTCTGTTTGTCTGTCCACCTTTCGTTATTTTCAAAGTAGATGTAGCAATTATGAACTGATTTCGATTTTTCTTTGATACGAGTATCATACATAGGTTTTTCCCGATTTCAAAACCTACAGCTCCAAAAGCCCGTATAACATCCGATTTCAATCAAATTTCGCGTAGAGCATAACGAGTGATCAACACCCATTTATGGTCAAAATTGATCAAATAGGTCTATGATTTCGAGTTCCCACACAAAAGTCCCTCCCGATTTGAAGTCATACTTCTTTAGAATCTACAAATTACATCTAATCACGCCAACATTTCGCATGGTACGTGTTGAGAGACCACCAAGTGTTGTAAAACTGCACACAGAAAAAAAGTATGGTTGTGGTGACAATATTCGAAGAGGTTAATACTATTGTTGGGTATATGGTTGTGGTACAACAATATTATGATCCTCACAACAATAGTATGATTCAAATACAACCATGATATGATCCTCACAACAATAGCATGATTCATACATAACCATACTATGATCCCCAAAACTATAGTATGATTAACCCTCAACCATACTATAATCTCCACAACCATAGCATGATCCTTACAACCATAGTATGTTTCACATACAACCATAGTATGATCTTCACAGCCATAGTATGATTCACACGCAACCATGTTATGATCCCTACAACCATAGTACGATCACACTCAATTATACTATGATCCCCAATATTTTTTATTAGAATTGGTTTATGTTGTCAACAATAGATTTGAATTATGAAAATTATTCAAAACTACATTAAATTCAAAATAAAAGGTGTGATTTATTTGAAAGTAAAAAAATAAGTTTAAATAAACGTCAGCGTTTTTGTCAAAAATATTTCAGTTAAACAAAGCCAAAGCAGCTTGTTTATAAAATGTTAATTTCGATAAAAAGAAGTACGTACTATTATTGCATTAGATCCGTAGCAATAACATTTGTTCTAAAAAGCATATTTAAATGAAGAAAAATTACAATCATACAGTATGATTGCCGTAATCATACCATTGTTAACATAAAACGCAAAACACAATACTTTTGTCGCCCCAACCATATTTATATTGTTGCTACAACCATATTTTCAATTTTAATTTGGCAATAATACTATTGTTACATTTCAACAATATTAATATTGCAGCAATTATACTATTGTCAAAACTAAATTCAGTTAACAATGCTATAGTTGCGACGAACATGCTTTTATTGCGGAGAACATATTATTATTGACGTGACCATGTAGTTACCATGTTTTTTCTCTGCGTGTGAACCAATAGATGCATATCTCGTAAAGCTCCCACACAGAGGTCCACTCCGATTTCAGAACTGCAGCTTTAGAAGCACTAAATTTGATTCTAAACTAAATTTAGCGTGGAGCGGCCAACACTCATGACCTATAACAATGGAACATAATTTCAAGTAGCTTCCACACAAAGGTCCCTTCCGATTTAAGGTCCTACAGCTATAGAGCCACAAATCAGCCCGAGTACGCAGATATTTTGTATGGTACGTTACACGCGACACGTAATTAACTCCGAACAGAGATGTTTTATCCTCAGAATAGCAGAGTGTTGTAGGGCATCTCATAGTCGGCCACGCCCGACATTAACTCCTCTTACTTGTTTTCTATGAAAACCCGCACAAAATCTTAGGGCCATATTCATAAACATTTAAGGTAGGTACGAGTATAGTTTACAAAAATTCTTTATAAAAAATGTCTTTAAAACTACGTAGTTCTGATGAATAAGTGAGTTATTCTGGAAATCTATAATTTTACGAATTTTTCGTTGTATTTTCTTAAAATGGTCTTTCCCACAAACCTTCTGTTGACTTCTGTCTCTAAGTCTTGCCAGGAATGTTCGGCACAACTCTGAAGCTACGAGGGCATATCAATAATTCCTTGACTTTTCCAACTTTCCTCTTAGTGGCATGAAATGCAACACTCCTCCCATCATGTACCATCTGTTTATAGACTTCTGTCAAATTTTGAGAGAGTTCCGTCATATAGTTTGTGGTTAACAGCTGTTCAAAACAAACACAACCTCGTGGATTTTGTTAAAAATGAAAAAAAGTAAACTTCGAGTGCTCATTAAACACGACGAATGCTACGATATGGCATTGGCTGATCGAAGAGTAATTTCATAAGGCAGTGTGGTTTCGATTTTACATGATCATTTGGATTTAAGAAAGCTGTCTAGAAGATGCGTGCCGCGATTACCATTCCATCAAGATAATGGTGAAACAAGGCAGATGAAGTATTTTAGGGATATATTTTATATAATTTTTTTTATTTTCTCATACGAGGGTTGCTATTTATATTTCGGGTCCGTCAATAAAAACACAATACAAGCAATATATCACTGGAAATGTTTTTTTTTTGTTTTTTCAAAATATTCGCCTTTAAGATCAATACTCTTTTGCATGCACACAAACCAATTTTACAAGCACTTTTACCACTTCGATTGAGACACCTCCAAATACACTATTTTTGAACGCTTCAACAGCCGCTGCTGCCGATAAAAAACGTTGACCATGCACTTTTTTTGATGCTAGGCAATGAGAAAAAGTCATTGGGCGTTTGCGCACAAACCAATTTTCGGAGCACTTTTTCCACTCCAATTGAGACACCTCCAAAACATGATTTTTGAACGCTTCAACAGCTGCTTCTGGTGATAAAATATGTTGACCACGCATTTTTTCTTTGATGCTAGGAAATTAGAAGAAGCCATTGGGTGCCAAATCAGGGCTGTACGGTGGTTGGCCCATCAATTCGACATCTTGATTGGTTAAATAGCTCAGTTTTAGCTGATGTGTGAGAACTCGCATTGCCGTGATGCAAAATGATCCATATTCTCTTATTATCTTTCTTATTTCTTCGAACACTGTTGGCAAACAGCTGGTTGTATACTACTCAGAATTGACCGTCCTACGTTCCACTAAAGGCACTATAGCAATATGGCCGATTATACCGAAAAAAACGCAATCGTTTGCTTCGATGTACTTCTTCCACGAATAACTTTTGTTGGATTTGGCTAGTCTTGAAAGACCCATAGGGTCCATTGCTGTTTTGTTTCGGGTTCATATGCATAGATCCATGATTCGCCACCTGTGACAATGTTATACACTGCCTTAGAGCTACCGCAGTTATACTTTTTCAACATCTCTTTGCACCAATCCATATGAGCTTTTTTTGAACAGTCGTCAAAATTTTTTTTTTTATTTTTTTTTTAAACTATCATAGTTACAGAGTAAAAATAAATGCATTTCATTAATAACTTATTTTGAGTTTTTACATGTAGTATTGCAGCAAATAAGGCTTATAATATATCAAAAATTACCGTTGTATATGAACAATTTAAAGGAAATTATAGGGAAAACCTTTAATATGTTAAAGAAATTTTGAGTACACCATTTCATTTCATCTTCTTTCCAGAAGATGATAAAATGGTTATACGTACAAATGTCTTATTATGCCTATTTCTGAAGCTCTACATTTGCTGAAAATCTTATTGTAATTTCATTAAAAATTTGTGTTAAAAATTTATGTCTAAATTTGCTATGTAAAAGATTCGTTGGATATCGTCTTGGTAGATTATGGATGCATTTCAAGTTTTTGTTTTGTATTATTTAAAGTTTTTTAAGGTTCGATGTAGCAGCCTTTATTGACCAGACTTGACATCCGTAGGTAAGAATTGGTCTGATACACATATTATAGATCAAAATTTTATTTTTATAGCTTAATTTTGATTTTTTATTTATCAGTGGATATAAAGCACGTCCACATTTAATAGCTTTTTCGCAAATATGAGCGATATGATCTTTAAATGTAAGTTTTTTTTATCAAATATTACACCCAGATATTTGACTGAATCTTCGAGAGGAATATTTTCTCCTTGAACACACAACGTTAAACTTGGAGTTCTTTTTGGAGATTTATTAAATGGGAAAATTATCGCCTTAGTTTTCGCAGAGTTTATCTTTATTTTCCATCTATCGAAGTATATTGGAGAAACTGTAATGGCTTTTTTCATGTTCTTGACAATAGCATTTGAAACCTTTCCTGTTGCGATTAAAGCAGAATCATCCGCAAAAAGTACAGCCTTTTGGTTTTTTGGTATTTTAAAGTCCGATGTAAAAATTGAATATAAGTGCGGTGATATTAATGACCCCTGAGGCACACCGGCTGGGATTAGTCTTTGTGTGGAAAAACCTTCACCCACAGTTACCACAAATGATCTTTCACATAAAAAGATTTTATTATTTTCTGCAAATAGACTGGATAACCAAACTGGTTCATTTTAAAAATAAGGCCATTGTGCCAAATGGAATCGAATGTCTTTTCTATGTCTAGATACACAACTCCTGTGGACTTTCGGTTTTGTTTGTTGGATTCAATATAGTTATATACTCTTTTCAGCTGGTGAATAGTTGAGTGATCTCTTCTAAACCCAAACTGTTCTTTATTTATAACACCATTCGATTCTGAGAACTCCGTTATTCTTATTTGAATGATTTTCTCAAATACTTTATTTATTCCGCATAAAATACTATAAGGTCTGTAGCTATTTACTTGTTTTACATCCTTGCCAGGCTTTACGATGGGGACTATTTTTGCTTTCTTAAATTGCTTTGGAAAATAACCATTTAGCCAACACCAGCTGAAGATTAAAGCAATTTTACTGAAAAATACATCTGGCATTTTCTTTAAAAATATCGGTTTAATATTATCAATTCCAGGTGCTTGGTTATTTTTTAAATTTTTTGTGATAGATTTGACCTCGGGAGCACTTGTTAAGACTTCATGTATGTTATTGGGTATTTCCTGTGAATCAAGCCATTGAATATGTTTTTTAGCCTTTTTTTCAACTGGGGAATGTATCATATTGATGCTTGTCATACTAATGTCCAAGGATGCCTAAATCTCACGGTATGTCACATGTCGATCTTGCTTAATCAGTTCACGCACAGCATCGATGGTTTCTGGCAAAGTGACCAAAGTTGGACGTCCTTCATGAAATTCATCCTGGAGCGATTGGCGTCCGAGACTGAACTCTTAGTACCAGCGATTAACAGTGGTTTTTTAAGATGCTTCATCGCCAAGTCGTAACAAGTTGACTTAAACACTCTTGTCACGATAATCATGCCGAAAACCGTAAAAAATCATCGCACGAAAATGTTGACGGGATAATAACATTTTTTGACTAAGTGAACGTCAAAAAAAATGCATCTGGTAACACTAGTATTGTCCGGACCCGAAATATAAATAGCAACCCTCGTATTCTTATAGTTATTCAAAAACAGTTGCTCTGATATTAAGTCTTAACAAGATTAATATATGAGACAACACATAGGGAAAGGGACCTAAGGGTAAAAAAATTAATTTTCATTTTTTTCCTTTTTTTCATGTGGACAACATCTGAGCACCGAATGAGACCGATCCCATGTCCCAAAAGTGTTCCCTCCCAGAGATATGCGCGTTTTATGAAAGTTAAGTCGACGATTCTAAGCGCAAATATAAAGGGACCTAATCTTTAAAATGGCACTCCTGAACAAACCTGGTTTTTAACCTTAGGTTCCTTTCTGTTTTGCGCGTCACATATGTAGTTTTAACAATAAGTTTGTACATGGCTAAGAGATAAAGCGCTGACTTGTAAAGTCTCCAGCAATTACAAGGTGGAAATCACTAGCTGAAAAAATTGTTAGATGTTCTTACTCGGAGTTGAACCTGGGTTTAGTGGCATGATAACCGTCTGCCCAAGTCAATATTTATTCTATTTGGATTGCTTTCTACTTTAGGCATCTCAATCGCATGTTTTACCAATATCCAATTTATTTTATCGATTCTCTTTTTCCACCCACTTTTCATTGTGCATTCTTCGTAGCCTATGGTTGTTGGCAGTACCAAACCTCAGTCATGGGACATAATGTCTATCATAACATTTATGAAATGTTACACAAATTTACACGTCATTGTATTTAACACAACATCTCAAAAGAACGAACGAATGAACGAAAAATCATCTAATAAATTATTGCCTTACATGATCCACAGAACTATGGCAAGTCGAATACCCCTCACGATTCATTCACCAGATCTATCCACTTGGCCCGTCATCTGAAAGGAAGACGCCATCCCGAATGCCACTATCAGGGCAAGGCGGAAAACGTTAAAATACCACTCACGTAATGTGTGAATGTTAACTCAGACAAAATGCCAAATAATTTTGCAGAAAGCCATACAAAACCATGTAGCAAGAACATGTTAAGAGATGTACCCTTGGAAACCGACATACGAGTATGTACTGCAGTTAATACTACCGAAGCTCATGCGAGTATGTTCTTTCTTCCTGTTGGCGTTTTCTCGACTGCGTGGCTTTATGTGAGTGTGGGTGTGTTATCCTTATGTGTATTGTTAGCCAAATCTTGAGAATGTTAATTAGCAATTCATGTGCTTGAATTGCGAATGACTTTGGCCCTCTTTGGCAAAACTGCTGGTGTGAGAAGGACTTTAAATGTTTTTCTCGCCGAATATGACAAACAATTCAATTTCATTCTGTTTCAGTGTATATTCAATTTATTTAAGCTTATCGTCGCTTCACTTTAAGGGTTAGTTGGAATTGTTTAGTATCATTCTACCTTTCCCCTCGTTGAAACAAGTTCCCCTTTCTACCAGTGACATACCATGTCTAGTCTTTAGAGGAATGTAGTCTGCCCTTTTTTGAACTCATGCTGTTGGTATCTGAGGTGAACGCTTGTATTTCCATTAGGCCTAATAATATTACAACAAACATTTGCTTACAAAGAAAATGTTTAAAAACAATTTAGCCTAAAAGTCATCCTGAAGACGTAAATGAATATCTCACCGGGGTATATAGCACGCGTTATGAAAATTAAATTGAAGCGATACGAAGAAAGGAAAATGTGAAAAAATTGGTCCAAGTAAAGAAGAGTAGGAAACAGAAGTTAAATAACTTTACTAGTTACCACTCAACCATACTATGATCCCATTATTGTTAATATGTATTGGACTTTGTTGTTATTTAACAATAGAGATCTTTTTATGTAAAGTTTTTTTAAGTAAAGAATGCATTAAAAGAACGTAAATGTATCAGTTATTTAAAATATTTGTACATATTATACCCCTTTATTTATATAAACAAAAAAAAAGCAGTTTGTGTTAAAAATATTTAATTTACAGATAAAAAGTAATATAAAGTAGAGTGGGCAATTTTTGTTTACTGACCAACACTTATAGGCTGTTTCTACTACGGTCGCGTCCGCGTCCACGATTTATCGATAATTTTTAATGGTGTTTCCATTGTGTTTTGCGTCCACGTTTGCGTTCAAACAGCTGTTTGTGTTTATTTGTTTTTTTAGGGGTGCGAAAAAATTTTAATATTTTTGTGTTGTGACATTATCATGGAGTTAAATGATATTATTTTGCTAACCGCAGTGGAAAATGAGGATCAAATGGTATTGCGCCTAATGGAAATTCCGCGCCAGTCACTCCCAGCTTCTCCCCCATCTCTTTGTGTATGTGGGTGTTTTTGCGATCACCCCTCAGGCCAACAATATTTTCCTCCCAGAGGTCCAACAGATATAGTGTTGATACTGCTGTCCATTCCGTCTTTTTGAAATCTAAAATAATTGAAAAAATTAATATTATTTAAACAAAAGCAAAAATATTATCTTACCTCCTGTTTTTTGCATTTTGGATGTTTATATTTATAGTGATTAACAGCTGTTTTCATAGGGATGTGCAATTTGCGATATTGTCATTGATAGGTATGGGTGGGTTTCGACTGCAAAAATAATCGAATTTATAGTAAACGCGACTTATCGATAAACGCGTCCAATATGAACGCGACTTTTTCCCATACCTAACTGCCTATGTTTTTTGTATAGGCTGTAACGCGCGTTCGTTGATTTTTGGACGCGGACTGGGGCGCGACCGTAGTGGAAACAGCCTATTAGATGATTTCCCCTAGTATGCAGTACATTGCGTTGGTGAGTGGAAAGTAAGGGATCTGAGAGGAGAAAGAGGGGTAATGTTTATAGACATTTGTCTTGAGTTTCCAGATGTCGTAATTGGTGGGAAATGCATTTGCCGGAAGTAGATTCCACATAAGAAAATTTGGAAAACGCAAAAGTTAATAAAAACAGGCACAGTCTACAGCAAGGTTCACTTTCTCCTCGCATACGCAGACGACATTGACATAGGGGGAATGACTAAAAGAGATGTTACTAGTGCGTTTTCTAAAATTGAGATAGAGTTACCACCAATGGGTCTGGTGGTTAATGAGGACAAAACGAAGATGATGCTGGCAACTGCTAGAGTATCGCCGCGACGAAAGAAAGGCGCGATAGTTCCGGCCGGCAGTTTCAACGTAACGTAGCCAGTAGATGATTTTGTATACCTCGGATCCACCATTGACCAAAAGAACGATGTCAGCACTGAGATAAAAAGAAGGATCGTGCTGGCTAATAGATACTATTTTGGGCTCGGTAACCAGTTTAAGGACAGAGCCCTCTCTCGAAAAACAAAAAATACGTTCTACAACACGCTGATACTATTGCGCTTTTTTATGGCGCCGAAACATGGGTACTTGCGAAAGCGGATGAAGTAGTGTTAGGTGTATTTGAGAGAAATATCCTTAATATAATTTATGGGCTAATTTGCGTGAACGGAGAGTATAGATGTCAAACGAACCGTGAGCTGTACAAGCTGTATCACGACACGAATGTATAAGTAGTTTAGCGCATCAAAATACAAAATATAGGACATGTCAGTCGAATGAAAACGAACGCTCCAGCCAAAAAGGCGTTGGATGACACCTACCACGGAAAGCGCAGACAGGGAAGGCCGAGACTCCGGTGGACGGACCAAGTTGAAGACGATGTGAGAATCCTTGGTATTACAAACTGAAGACAGCACGCACAAGACCGAAGTGCTTAGAGGTCATTTATTCAACAAGCCAACAACGGGTTGTAAGGCCAACAACGGGTTGTAGAGCCAACTTCAGTATGTAAGTAAGATTCTACACACGGACAGTAGGGCAAAAAACGTATTCGATCTGTAGTGTATAGTGTGGTCAACCGCCCAATCGATAACAAAGTGCTGTGAATACATGAAAAGTCGTGTATTCCAGCCGAACATCGTAACGTCAGGAATAAATCGACGGATGTCAGCGGGGCACACACCATGAAAGTAACCATAGAACAGCGACACAAATCCCACATTCCGATGATGCTCGAAGGAGACAACTGAGTTGAATAGCCTACTGTCACTTATCAGCTCCATCGTTCTCCTTTAAACACGGTCAAATAGCTCCAAGGACGATTTTAAAGCACCTGCTTATATATCGGAGTTGCATTCCATCTTAGGCCTAATTTAGCTCGTATAGATGTTGAAAAGATCAGAAGTAGTGAAAAATTTCTTACACCGCTTTAGGAACCCTATACGCGTGATTGCTTTTGCACTTTGAATACATGTCTCGCCCAACGAGCGTCACACTGTATCTTCATGCCCAGAACATCAAGAGCATCTGATTGTTAAACATCCATACCATCGATAAATAATGACAACCCTGATGAGTCAGTAAATTGCGTGTAAGACATCAACAACAACAGCACAGCGTCTTGCGTCTTTCGAGCCCAATCAGAAATGGCCTGTAAATCCCGACCAAGTGTCTCATCCATAAATCGGAGTAGATTTGATTTACAGTCTGACCCAACAAAACGTCAATGGAAATAAGAAATAAGGAGGGAGAAAGGACAGAACCTGGTGGTACACCTGCGGTAAGCATATGTTTTATTGGATGAGAACGTATCTTTAGTGCGATCTCTAAGACAGCTCGATATAAAACAAGCGAAAGTATTACCGACACCAAATGCAATCAGCTTTGATAAGAGTACACCCTGCCAGACCCAATCGAGGGTCTTGGAGATATCCAGAGCAAAGACCTTGCTCTCACCAAACTGGTAGATCGACCGACTACAGAGCCCAAAAAAGAAAGTCTTCAGGTCTCCAGTAGTGCCCTAAGCAGGTCGTTGGGTTAAGTGCATGGTAAACCATGCACTCGATTGCCTTGGAGAGTGCAGAGCAAATGACGATTGGCCGATAATTCGCAGGATTATTGGCTTCGCCCTTTCGAGGGATATGCTGGACGTTTGCAAACTTTCAACATGCTACATGGACTTAGGTTCACACTACAATCATTTTTTAGTCCCAGAGTATTAAATAAATAATGTATTAATACTTCAGTCTTAGACATAGTTTATCACGTGGTCTCTACATCATAGTCTTGATATACGATAATAACCTCGCTTTCCAAGGTTTTTATCGGCTAATACCTTTCTGGCTGAAGCGTTGGTCTCAATTCGACTGAAATATTTAAGCAAGAGCAGTCGTTGAAATTTGATGCCTTTGACTTTAATTAACCATTATTTAAAACTCACAAAATCTATCAAAACTATTGAGTAAGTTCTCTCACTACTATATCATTAGAGGGGCAGTATATAACATAAATTCACTTGAGGATCTGATTCACGGGGCGATATCAGAGATTTGTACATACTCAATCGCCGAATTTTTCATAGTTTCGTGAAAACTTTTTCTTTTAATAGCACACGAAAGGATATTTAACCTCAAGACTGTGACCTCCCAGAAATAAGTCAACAAGATGACAGTGAAATACTTCACAACATATTTTGAGAACCGGCTTTCAGACGCCGGTAAATCAGACGAACCAACACCTTTCCCTAAGTGTCCAGCGGAGCTTTTACTCGCATCAGCTCATGTTTTAAAGTTACTCCGGAACAAATTTCATATAAGACCAATAAATAAAGGGCGGTTAAATGAATGTAAATGTTGAATGTGAACCACACCTAAACGTCAAGTTTTTTTTCAGCATTTTATTTGATATTTCTCAATTTTAGACTAACTCAATTTGAACCATGGAAAGATACACAAGCGATCAACGCGTTAAAGTTGTTCAGGCTTCGGGCAACAGTAGATGATCAGTTTTCGAAGAATATCATCTTCAGTTATAAGGCACATTTTCACCTCAGTGGATTCTTCAAAAAGCATAATTGCCGCATTTGGGCGAATGATACTCCAAGAGTGATTGTCGAAAAAACAATGCATCTACAAAGAGTGTCTGTTTGGAGCGGCTTACAGGCTGGCGGGCCTTATTTTTTTTCAAAAATGAAGAATAGTGTTCGCTATCGTGAGATGATAAGAAACTTTTTATGGCCCAAATTGGAGGATATGGATGTAGACGATATGTGGTTTCAACAGGACGGTGCCACTTGCCTCACAGCTAACGAAATAATGGCTCTTTTGCGCGACATATCAACATCGGCCCTTAAAATTAAGCATTCCATAAATGAACATACGGGAAACTTTCCTAAAATTAGAGAACTATGCCTGATAAATGTTTAATACACCCTAACAACTGCCAGTTGTTTCGAAAACCAATATCAATCGTTTAATGCTTTTTATGGGTAGCTTTTACATACTCGCAGAGAAAAAAATTAACTGGAAATAGGTTAGAACTAAAAAAAATCCATTGCAAAAAACGAATTTTGGTTGCGATTTCAGACGCTAGTAAATCAAAAGAACCACCACCTTTCTTTAAGTGTCCAGCAGAGCTTAAATCCCTAAGCATTTGGGGTTATGAAAGGTCATTGTAATTCTGTTTCTGGACTCGGTCTTTTCAGAGATCTGTAATGAGGTGCCTAAGTACTGCGAGGAAGCTGTAACTGCCGAACTGTGACCAGACTTTAAGACTACATTAGTTTCAGACCTAGTTGTGTCACAAATAATCTCCCAAATCATTTATGCAGTTAATTTAAGCGTCAATGTTTAGCTAACTTTGAACATGACTGCACTGGCTAGTCTTTAGTACTTCTTTTAGATTCCAGTGGACCACAAATACCCTAGAGCGTATACTTATTACTATATAAGAGGATTGGTAAAAAATAGACTCTTGTAATAACTTTAATGATTATGAAGGGATTTTTTAAACTTACGAACTGTTAATATGGGCTGCAATCTCTGTTATTCGTAACTATCACAATCCTGCTGCAATTATTGTAACTATTGTCTATTTTGTTTAATTCTAATTCAAAAGGAAACATAGCATCATCAGCAGCAAACTTACAGCTAAACTAGCTTGATAACTAGGTTGTTAATTAGGTTATTAAGAGTAATCATTCGCTTAGATTCCTCGACAATATAAATACATAGCACTTGAGCGTATGTTTAACATTATTTAAGAGGATTGGTGGTAATTCCTTCAATTACTTAAAGTTCGTGAAGGGATTTTGAAATCTACGACCTCTTAATGTACGCCACAATCTCTGCTATTCACAACTACCACAATCCTGTCGATCAATGTGACAATAATTAAATAGCTATTTCAATAGGTAACATAGCTATACCAGCAACAAATGTATGCCGCAATTAGCTTGATAACTAGCCTATTGATATTAATCATACGCTTCGGTGTACATTTCATGAAAACTCTTGAAAGAATCATTTAAACCATAACATTTGTAACATCGCTTATTTGAATATTTTAATTTAAATATTCCGGTTCCTTATAGCTTCTTGAGCGCTTCAAGTTTTGCATAACATTTGATATTCAAAACAGCGACAAACTTCAAAAACGAGAAACATGTTGCCAAAAAATGGAAAAAAAGTATTGTGCACGTTTTAACTATTGTCGCCTGTTTATAATATAATTGTCTCCAAACTTTACTTAATATTCAAATTTCGTTACCAACAACCAGCGTCATCAACGAACAACATAGTTGTTACAACATAGAAAGGCAAAACACGAAAAAACCAAAAAATATATATTTGGTTTTTTACACATTTTGCTTCTGGGCACAAACATACGTACTTAAGTTTCCTTACAGCATAGAAGGGAAGCCATTTTCGGTTTTATCCTTCAAAGGATACTAAACATTTTCTGTATCGCAAGACGTGCAAATAGAAGCTGTTGTATTCTTCCTTAAACATTGTGCCTTATAAGTGTTAACGATATGCTTATCATGCAGCAGCTTAGCGTCAGCTGTTAATGGTTAAAAACTTTAAAGAATTTCATGACTTTAATTTAAATATATCCCCTCTTTAATAAAATTAAATTCCTAGCAAAGCCTTCTTTTAAATTATTGGCGGAAAAAAATTTTGCTAATATTTTCTTGGTTAATATCCGCAAAAATATTTATTCTCTTTACCCGCTAAAGGCAATAAAAATGCTTTAATGGTTGTAATATGCGTGTGTGCTTAAGACTAGAAGCTATGCAACATATTTTGCCACAGTAGTAGATGCCAAACCCCTTCCATCGTTCCATCCCCAGCTTCATTATATAATGAATGTGGTTTAAGGTTTCTAAACAAATCAAATCGTTTAAATGAGTACAGTCAACGAAAAAAACAACAAATCCCGATTATCATTTTTTGGGAGAAATATCTAGAAGGTTGCGTACATACCAGGGTGGTTAAATTGAACCTTTTGAAGAATTACTTTAACATTTTGCAAGAACTTTAGGAAAGTGTAAAGTCACAAGAAATCTTCTAAGTCATTAATTCGAAATGTTTTTTTTTTAAATAATTAAAGGGTGGTTCAATTTTAAGGGCCGATGTCAAATTTTCACCATACCTAAACGTCATTTTTTCTGCATTTTATTTGATATTTCTTAATTTCAGATTAATTTAATTGAAACCATGGAAATATACACAAGTGACCAATGCGCTAAAGTTATTTAGGCTCAAAATACATATCGTGCACTTCGTGATTTTTCGGTCAATTTAATCGTCCACATGTGCGTACATCCGAAAAATCGTGCAATAATTGAGAAACCGGGACTGTAGGAGAAAACCAGTGTATGCTCGTACAGCTCGTACTGCAGAAAATATTGCTGCTGTTTGCGATAGTGTGGATCAAGAGCCGTAGACCTCAATTGCACTTCTCACGCTCGTCGTTGATGAACATTATACATAAGCTCTTGCATTTACACGCTTGGAAGTTGCAATTGTGTAAAGAAAGATCAGAATGATGTCAAGAAATGGGATCGGCCCTTAAAATTAAACCACCTTTTTTTAAATATTCTAAAATGTTGTAAGTGAATAGTTGACCTTTTGTTATTTTATGAAGTTATTTTTCGGCTTGAGGTCATTTATTTTAACTCGTTGTTCTATGTGTTGTTTAATTTTTATTTATCCCAATATTTCGATTGACTTCGTCAATCATGTTCAGGGGTTGTCACTAACAAAATACAAATAATGATTACATTTAATAAACAAAACATTAACACAATATTTGAAAAATAATTACATTAACAAAACAATGTCGTCCGTCTGATTATCGCTGTCAACTGATTTTTGTCTTCAGCTTGCGTCTGTGCTTATGCACCACATTTCTATATATGTGTGCGATCCCATCTGTGTCCGTTTTGTAATTAATTCTCCTCTCATTAGGTACGTCAATAATGTTAAGCATGTCGAGAGTGTATCTTCTTCTATAATTTCTCTCTTGCGCTACAATTTTTACGTCGTTAAAGTCAGGCTTATGTCCAGTCAATTTACAGTGGGCCGCAAGTACGGTCTTTTGTTCTATGGGCCTATTTACGGCTTTTAGGTCAGATTTGTGGGACGAAATTCTTGTCTTAAGTTTAGTTTTAGTAGTGCCGACATATACCTTTTGGCATATGTCGGACTTGTCACCATTGCACTTTATTTGGTATACAACGTCTGATTTATCTTCGTTATTTATTCGAGATTTTGTCCTGCTAAATAAACTGTTTACGGTACTGTGTGTCTTTAGTGCAAGTTGATATTTGTCTTTGTTATAAATGTTGGAATGGCTAAGCCTTTCTGAAAAATCCGGTATATATGTTGTTGGTTTATATATTTTTGTTACAGGTTCTGCGATGACATCTGAGGAATTGGATTTTGATTTCCATTTGTTTAGTAGGTCTGTGATGGTTTTGTGTGGGAAGTCATTTTGCCTTAAAATAGTTTTAATTTTTACTAAATTATGTTTGTGAAACTCTAATATCTAAAATTCTAAAATGTTAAGAGTTTTTGTACACAATACCAGGTAGCGTATGATTACTATTATACCTCTGGTACCTTAATAATTTGAAGGGGTTTTGATATTGAAAGAAGTTTTTCCATACCCATTTTGTTTTTAGATCTCAATGATATTTTAATTGCCCACATACATAACCTGTGATCACACACAAACATCAATATTCAAAATTGCTTAAAATAGACATGTCTGGTCTTTTTCCGCAAATTTGGAAAAGTTCGATAAACAAAGATAATGTGGGAGTTGAAATCTTTTTAATTCATTACGCAGCAAAAAAATTACGTTATTTACATACTTTCTTGAAGGTACGTGTCCTTTCTTTCAATTTAGAAGAACTTAATATAAAATCCACTTTCGCAAAGGCACACTTAAGCTTTTTTTGTTACGCTGCTTTTTTGTTTACTTCAGATTGTCTGAAAAACACTGAAATATATGTAGGTCGAAAATTCCCAAAAAGTTGATGATATTGTCGGTATAAAAAAGCCCTTTCATGAATTTTTTGAGGGGTTTGGACGTTTATTTCAATGGTTTCTAGACTGCAGGAATTGCCTGAGCGTTTTCTCAACCTTTTTTTGTAACAGATTTTGCGTTGGTGTCATGTATTAAACTTTCGAACATTACTGATTTTTCGTGTCTAATAAATACAATTTATGTTTCCTACTTGAAGTTATTCTGCGTTAGCTCATGTTTTAAAGGTAGTGCGAACGATTTCCACATAAGAACAATCAATGGATTTGGGGTTTGGATAAGAACAATGAATGGTTTTGGACGCAACCATGTTATGATCCCAGCAACCATAGTATAATTCCTCTCAACTAAACTGTGATCTGTAAAATAGGTTGATCCATCTAGAGGTATATTTTCTGAACAAAAAATGTATAAAAATTCAAATCAATTGTGGAATCTTTATTGGTAATTTGAATGGACATTTTATGGCATTTATTTTTTGAAAATAATTTCCTTCAAATGTTGGCAACTGTATTATGGAACTGAGCGTTCGGTGAGAAACGGGAAGATCCGCTGCTTTCGACCAAAATTTTGTTCAGCGATGAGGCCCATTTCTGGCTCAACGGCAAAGTCAATAAATAAACTTGCAGCATGTGGGCTGAAGAGCAACAAGAGGTGCCATTACTTAGTAGGGACATAAATACTGTTACAACATTGAACTCACCCATTTCAATAGTAGAACTGAGCATACCCCGTTAATGTCATATGGGTTTTAAAAGCTTACCTCAATAGCGTTAGTCTGTAACGGGATTTTAAAATTGTTTGAACCTTCTTCATGGAGTTGGCAGATATTGAGAACATATTCTGCGAACAAAGATTCAAAACATCGGCCAAAGTTTACCAAGAAACCGTTTTGGAATCTGTTTTGAAGCCTCTTAACAATTCCCAGTTCAAAAACCAGCCATAGACTTTCCAGCAGGGTTCTGAGCCGGCCCATAAGGCTTAAACGTCCCAGGCCTGTCTTCGAAACAATTTCATTTCCTCTGAAGTATGACCCTCAGGCAGTCCAGATTTGAGCCCATTGGATTACAATAGAGGACAAGGTTTGTCACAAAAGATACCCCAACATTGGATCTCTTAAGACTGCTTTGGTTCGAGCTGTGGCCAATTTTCCAATGGACGAGGTTCGTGCAGCTATTGACGATTGGCCAGTGCGACTTAAGGAGTGTGTATAGGCAAAAGGCGGACATTTCGTATAAGTAGATTCTTTTTGGATACAATACATACATCAATAAATATATTAAAAAATATTTAAACTAAAATAATTTATCCAAACGAATTATTGCAGTTTGGAACAAATAGACTTCCAGTTGCAGTCACCAACTTTCTACTGAAGTAAAACTCGTAGAAACATGGTTTGACATATCGTAAGATATCAGATATGATGAAATTATAGTTATACCAACATATTGATTTTGAATAAAACACTAATTTTATAATATTATTTTTCGGCTTGAGGTCATTTATTTAAAGTCGTTGTGCGATCCCATCTGCGTCCGTTTTGTAATTAATTCCCAAATTGTCATTTATTTTCACTATGTTAATATTGGTATGGTTCAATTATGTATGAAACAAAATATCGCCGCCGCGACCTCACCGGCACACCTCCATCCGATGGTCCAAATTTTCGATGACGCTGAGGCAAAATTGAGGTTCTACGCCGCTAATGTGCCAAATTATCACATCCTTTAGCTCTTGAATTGTTGCTGGCTTATCATGTACACCTTTTTTTCAAATAACCCCAAAGAAAGAAGTCCAACGGTGTCAAATCACATGATCTTGGCGGCCAATTAACATAGCCACGACGTGAGATAATATGGCCGTTGAATTCGTCTCGCAAAAGAGCCATTGTTTCGTTAACTGTGTGGCAAGTGGCACCGCCCTGTTGAAACCTCATATGGTCCACATCCATACCTGCCAATTCGTAACACAGTAACTGTTTGACCGGCTTCATTTTGGAAAAAATACAGCCCAATGATGCCGTCAGCCCATAAACCGCACCAAACAGTCACTCTTCGCGCATTATTTTCTCTACAATCACTCTTGGATTATCATTCGCCCAAATGCGGCAATTCTGCTTATTGCCGAATCCACTGAGTTGAAAATGTGCCTCATCACCTAAGATGATATTCTTCGAAAATTGATCATCCACTGTTGCCATTATTTGCCACCATTCTTAATAAATTTAACGAGTTGCTCGCTTGTGTGTCTTTTCATGGTTCAACTTGAATTGGTCTGAGATTGAGAAAAATTAAATGAAATGCATAAAAACAACTTGACGTTTTGGCGTGGTTTATATACAGAATCGGCCCTTAAAATTTAACCAACCTTTAAAATTACCGTTTTTTCTTGATATAAAACCAAACACGATAGGTTTAAGCGGTCTTCACCAAGAGAGTGGGAAATTTCGTGCTGCTAAAATATAAAACATAAATTCCTTATTTGTGCAAACCGATCGTAAACATATTACAGAGACATCTAAGAAATTATCGTAAGAGCTTCTGTTTTTTTAATGCTTGAAATTATTCGTTTGAGCCTTAAATGTGCTAGTCACCCTCTGGCAATGATAATGATATTATCTCGAGCTCCTGTGCACCTGTCATTCAACTTTAATTTCACTCCAACTTAAAAAAACTAACCTATCACGCTCCCTATTATGGCAGTTAAATACACATGAAACCTCTTAAAAACAACGAGGGCACACCCGGGCGTATGATTAATTTTAATTGTGCGTCTACTTTACATAATTACTCATATCTCGCAAGGTTGGTCGCCAATTGTTGTAACAAAAGCCATTACACAAAACTGACACTTTAAGCCTTTTGCAAATGTACATTTATGATAGCCAGACATTGCGATAGCGTGGCCTATACCCCGTACACCTTAAAATTTATGATGACACGGCATTGTTTACATCACCTAATGGCTAAACATTCTAATTAATTTGTCATACCAAAGGCAACAACCACAACAATAGCTCCAGCATATTAAGTGGCATATCATATGGAAAAAAAACATCCTGAGCCATGAATATCTTGAGACGATTTTAATAAGGACAAAAGTTGTAAGGACACTCTCGAAAATAAAACAAGCAAAACAAAAGTGACACAAACTCAGGAGGACAGTGCCAGTCGAGGAAAAGTAAGGGTAGAGCGACTCGGCTTTTAGAAAAACCACTGTGTCATCATAAACATGGAACACCGGTATTAAAATAACATACAGAGGTATTCCTGCCCAAGGAAACAGTCGACAACGAGCGATGTGAGTAATAAGATGAGGGTGAAACTGAAACGAATCATAATTTGAAAAGTACTTCAACATTACTCTACTCTAGAGCGTGATAAACTTAGCGAGAGAGTGAGCAAGAAATTGTATCCCAAGTGAAAATTAAGCTTATTAAAAGGTGTTGATGGTTAATTAAGATTTCCCTACTAAATGTCGTGCCAAAGCAGACACATTCACCTGAGAAATTATAAATTCTACTCATGTTTAGGAGTCTCACAAACGATAACAAGGTGTTAAATATCCTGGCAAATATGCTGGTTTATGACTCGTGTTTCATTTCATATCAACCGTCTCCAATTATATTGGCAATCTACGAACACGTACTATTTCCCCACCTGAGGTCTAATACTAAACACGAGATTACTACGTGCTGCTGGTTAAACGTAAAACAAAGCCGAGACAAAAATGGATTCAGAATCATTAGGATCTAAAACGATATGCATAATTATTATCTAAGTGCATAATTTTTTCGTGTCCTGCTCAAATGAAATTGTGCGTAGAAAACGGATCCACCAGCATTTACAGCAGGACATTTTAAGTTCATAGGGTAAGTTGGTTACTATAGCCTACTGGGGAAATATCAAAACTTATTTTTATCGTCTAAGTGCATTCATATTTCTTTTCCTGCTCAAATGAAATTGTGCGTAGAACACGAATCCACCAGCATTTACAGTAGGACATTTTAAGTTCATAACGTAAGTTTGTTACTATCGCCTACTGGGGGAATCAGCTACCCAATTCGGGTTGCATCTGCATTGGCCGCAGAAAACAATGTGTTGGAGTCGCTTACCAATATATACCATTAATAAAAGATATTGTCCTTGCATTGACTACGATTATACGAGACCACAAAATGAGAATGTGTTAGGCAAACATGTCCAACTTTTTGTGCCGAGCGAGTTGGCGTGCGAGAATTTAGATCTGTAAATGTTAATTTTGTATTTTTAATTAATACATTTTTACTGCGAACCAAAAACTTGGAATACGATAAAAAGTTTAGTTTTGCAAGAGCTTAATGTTTTTATACCCTACACATGAAACGATAGAGTGTATATCCACCATTCCGTTTGCAGCACCTCAAAATACTAGTCGTAGACCCCATTAAATAATATATATATTTTGAATCTTCGTAAATTACAAGATGATCTCGCCATGTTTGTCTGTATATGGAAATTACAGGTCCAACTATTGAAGCAATGTGGCTGAAATTTTGCAGAAACAAGAATAGATTGAGTAAAATAATTTGTATTGACGAGCTAAATCGATGAAGAGGTACGCCTTTTCCCTCTCAAGAACAGGAACAATCTCTGGAAAAATCAAAAACACTTAACTTATAAGTGGTGACAAATTAAGTTCCATCATGGATTACACTCCAATATGAAAACTTTTCCAAGGGGCATAACACCGGTCACTTTCCTATCAGGTTGTGTTTCCATGCCAGTATTATATGTTCCCAATATTATTCCTATTTATATTGCGGGTCCTGCATTACCAATGCTTCCAGATGCAAACTGGAACTTCCATTGGAAACTTTGACATTTTCTAGCAAAACTTCACTCAGAACATTTTGTTATTTGACTGCGAGTTGTTTTGTTTACAGTGTGTTAAAAAATTATCTCAGTCAAACAATGGATTTATCCCGTGAATATTTCCGTGCGACGATTTTTTACGATTTTCGGCGCAGGTTATCAAGACAAGAGTGTTTAAATCAACTTGTTTCGACTTTTGGCGATGAAGAACCATCAAAAACCATTGTTAATCGCTGGTACCAAGAGTTCAGTCGCGGACGCCGTTCGCTCCAGAATGAATTTCATGAAGGACGTCTAACTTTAGTCACTTTGCCAGAAACCACCAATACTGTGCGTGAACTGATAAAGCAAGACCGATATGTGACAAACCGTGAGATTGAGTCATCCTTGGGCATTAGTATGACAAGCATTAATAAGATATTGCATGTTCATTTGGCCGTGAAAAAAGATTGTTCTCGTTGGACGAATGCTCAAAAAAAGGCTCGTATGGATTGGTGCAAAGAGATGTTGAAAAAGTATAGCTCCGGTAGCTCAAATGCAGTGTATAACATTGTCACAGGTGACGAATCGTGTATCTATGCATATGAACCCGAAAAAAACAGCAATCGACCGTATGGGTTTTCCAAGATGAAAGTTGTTCTTGGAAGAAGTACATCAAAGCAAATGATTGCGTTTTTTTTTTGGTATAACCGGCCATGTTGCCGCAGTGCCTTTAGTGGAACATAGGAAGGTCAATTCTGAGTGGTATACAACCATCTGTTTGTTAACAGTGTGCGATGAAATGAGGAAAGATAATCAAGCATCACGACAATGCTAGCTCTCACACATCAGCTGAAACGATGAGATGTTTGAACACTCAAGATATCGAATTGATGTGCCATCCACCGTACAGCCCTGATATGGCACCCAATGACTTCTTCTTATTCCCTAGCATCAAGAAAAAAATGCGTGGTCAACTTTTTTCATCGCCCGAAGCAGCTGTTGAAGGGTTCAAAAATCATGTCTCAATCGGAGTGGAAAAAGTGCTTCGAAAATTGGTTTGTGCTCTATATTGATCAAAACTGTATTGATCTTAAAGAAGAATATTTTGAAAAACAAAAAAACCTTTTTCGATGATAAATTATTGTGTTTTTATTGCCGGACCCGAAATATAAATAGCAACCCTATGAAGAAGCAGTTAGTATGATGTCGATTTTCAATTTTTTCAGGTTTAGAAAATTGAAAAAGTGAGATTTAATTTTCGACGTTGTCGAACTGTATCTTTCTTATACATTTTAAGAGCTATTATAAAATTTTCTTTTAATTATTTTTAACATAACATCAAAATTTTGTTTGTACCAAATATACTTTGGCTGTTGTAACTATTTTAAAAATATCGATTTTGAAATTAAAATCTGATATTTAACTAACATTACTTTTTTTAAAGATTCTTCAAATGCAGTATCATTTTGAAAAGGTTCTTGATTTTTGGGGGGTAACTACTCGTAAAACGAAAAAAAATTGTTCTTCTTTAAACTCGGAAAATACGAAAAGTTTTCAACTTCAGTTTGATTTCTAAAATATACCTAATAGCCCCATTTTAAATGTTGATAGCTCAAAACAACCTTGAGTCCTTGGCTACAGAACTCAAAAATATTTACTGGATCAAAAGTTATAGAATTTTGACAGATAGAAATCGACCCTGGACCACTGTGCGGCGCAAAGAAACAATTTAGTTATTCATACAATTTCCAATTTTGAATACAATTTAATCAAGGGATGCCAAGATCGTCGTCTCTGAGTAAATTAAAAATAAATTACAAAAAAATTGCCACAAGAAGTATTATAAAATATTTTGCTTAGTTTCAATTGCTTTAGGGGAATTATAGCATCACCAGTATCTCAGTCAAGACGATATGACTTGAAATGCGTTATTGCAAAATGTTTAATTATTTTTTTTTGCTACTCAAAATCATGATATTTAAACATGTATTATATTTTAGTAAAGCCGTTAAGGAAAATCCTCCAAACTGTAACTTGGTCGAAGAAGCGAGAGAGTAGCTATAAAGAATAATTCTATTTTTAAGCTGTATGCCATACTAAATTAAACTAAAAAGGATTGGACTTTTTTTGTTATGTTGGTTGACTTCAATAAACATCAGGTTTTCGTCTGCTTTACTAAACCGATATACTACAAAAAAATCTTAAAATTGTTTCGACTGCTGAAGAAAAACCTAGCAACCGTAGCCAATACATTTCACCAGTTTTTTAGTTAATTATGAAAAAGAAGCAACAAAAGGTCTCAAACCAGAATAAAAAAGGCATAATAATGACAAAAGACCGAATAATTGTAAAAAAAACTAAAACATAATTAATAAGGATTGGTTTGGATTGGTTGGATGTGATAAAACACACACTCTGTGCTTTTGCATCTGTGGTTTTCAACGAAACGGAATTGGAGGAAATGATATGCGCTATGAAGATTGCTCGACGCACAGTTAGAAGACTATTCCCAAAGGGTAATTCACAGTTATTCAATTGAGACTCTAGAATAAGTCATTTGATTTGTAGCCAAAGTAATCGTTGCCAAAGACTGCTGAAGAAAAACCTTGGCGGGTTTAGAAACCGCTATAAAGTCTGCCTGACAACCGTAGTCAATTTCACCAATTTTTTAGTTGATTCTGAAAAAGAAACAAAAAAGCTCTGGAACCAGAATAAAAACTCTTCAAGTCATAATAATTGCTTTGAAACTATTAAAAATGTATTAATTTGAATTGTCAATATCATGGAAGAAAAAGGACAGATTTACTTAACAAAAGCTAATCATATTGGACAAACCTATTTTTACTTTGTTCTACGGGGTGTACTTGATAACACAAACATTCCCTATATTCTATCATGGGCCTAATGTTGTAGCTATCATCTCTTTGCCAAAAAAAAACCATCTGCCCTCAAGAATATAATTCAAAGTTTAGCATAGCCTTTCACTCTCATGCCGGCGTTGCCCATTTTTGCATAATAAAACGCATTTTGTGTGAACAAAGTAATGTGAACACAACAACCAGATCCTGGCTACGTTATGAAGAGATACATATTGATATGTAAATCCAATTTTTCGGCTTGTTATGATAATGATGGTAAATTTGTTGGCCAACAATGAATGCTTGCTGCTTCTGTGGGATAGACCAATTATGCAAAAAATTAAACTTTGTTTAGCAGCTCCACCCTAACTTCACACAAAGGATATTGATCCAAGGGATTTTGGTGTGCCAATGGTAGGGGTAACAAGTAAAGACGAAGTGAAGTTCAGGCAGGTCGATCCTTACATTTCCACAACCATCGGTATGCAACTAAAGCGCATAAAGAACACAAAAAGGGTACGGTTTTTGCCCATGCATCCATTTCTAATCTAAGCCAAACCTGCAAAATTACTCTATATTAGGATTGGCAGCACCATTTTTTTTTTTAATTTGAGTACCAAGACCATTGTTTGACGTTGCGGGACGATTTTTTTTGGTACAGATGAGTCAAAAGGACCAGCATCTTTTTCGAGGTATTTAGTACGTACCAACTTACAGTACATATCTTAACCACTGCCTGGCTACGAAACATTATAATTTGTTAGGTAAGTACTAAACAAAGTGTACTTTTTACCGAGGTACCTTTTGTCCCATAAAGGAAAACTTTTTTCCTCCTCGGCCGATTTTGCCTGTTTACAGTCCCAAACAGCTTATGACAATAACGGTCATGCAAAATTTCTGGATCCTAGATTTAATCGTTCGACAGATATTGATCGTGATTTCAACAGACACGGACGGACGGACGCACATGGCTAAATTGTCTTAGAATATTACGAGATCAATAATAAAAAGAATTCAAAACAAATTGTGGAATCTTTATTGTTCATTCGAAAGGACATTTTATTCCATTAATTTTGAATACAATTTTCTCCATATGTTGGCAGGATCTACGCCTCATGTATTCCATTCTAAAGGTCCAAATTTAGATGACTCGACAGATATCGTGATTTCAACAGACACGGACGGACGGACGCACATGGCTAAATTGTCTTAGAATATTACGAGATCAATAATAAAAAGAATTCAAAACAAATTGTGGAATCTTTATTGTTCATTCGAAAGGACATTTTATGCCATTAATTTTGAATAAAATTTTCTTCATATGTTGGCAAGATCTACGCCTCATGTATTCCATTCTAAAGGTCCAAAATTAGATGACTCGTTCGAACATTTCGACCGGTATGGCGTTAAAGGCACGCGTTATTTTGACATCCAAAAATTGAATTGTAGCTGGTTTGTAAGCATTGACTTTCGACTTGACGAAGAAGCAAAGAAAAAAGTATAAAGGTGTGATACCACACAATCTAGGAGGTCAATTCACCGGTACAAAATGTGACATAAGGTGCTCCTCGAAATAAACTCTCGATAGATCTATTGTTTGAGCAGTGGAAAGGCAAGTGGCACCGTCCTATTGAAACTAAATGTCGTCCAGATTACAGTCTTCCATTTCTGGTAGCAAAAAGTCCGATATCATGACTCAATAGCGAGCACCATTTACGGTTACGTTCTGGCCATCATCATTTTTCAAAAAATATGGTCGAATAATCGACTAGCCCAAAAACCGCACCAAACCATGGTTTTCGCAATGATGAAATGGCAAACAAAACTGAAAAGAAAGAAAAATTATGTTTAAAACAACTCACTCGCAATCTGTGAAAAAACTTTATTGAAAAAATACCTCTAGATTACAAATTTAAAAAAAAAATATGGACCGATGATTCCACCAGCCCATAAACAGCACCAAACCATGGTTTTCGCGGGGTAAGTCTTTCCATGATGAAATGGCAAACAATACCGAAAAGAAAGAAAATAAAGGTTAATACAACTCACGTGTAATCTGTGAAAAAACAGTATTAAAAAAATACTTCTAGATTGCTCACGCGTTATATGTACTGTATATAGTCTCCGAACTATATTTTCACGGTGTTGCAAACAGAAGGACATATTATATACACTCTTCAGCGGAGAGTATGAAAACCAATATACATAAGGGTTTACAGATAGAGAAAAAAAATCACTTACGCACACTTAAAATATTGTCACAATGGGTGTATTGGAAATTGTTTTTGTAGAAAATGAAAATTAAAATTTATTGTTTCCCAACATTGACTGACGAGGAAGAACTGCACCCCTTCACTGCGAAATCCTTAAGGTGTCTTTATACCTCAAAAACGTAAAATTTGCTATAAATTAATCCTTCTATGGAGAGAAATAAACGGTCATAAAATATTTTATTTGCCTCTGCTATGGCACAACGTTGAAATGCCACAAATGAACTGTACTTTTTTATATATTTTTTTGAGTTATGACCCACAGCAACCTGCCTGCGTAGCCCATTTCACTTTGTTTATGACCCGAAAAATGAATGAATTTTCAATATGCTCCGGTGGTCTTAGCTTGCTTTAAGAGTCCTAAAGATTAATTAAATATTTGACTTTATTACAATTTATCATCCTGGTATGTATGTCTAACAACTTAATTAAAGCCAATAACAAGAAATGTATAAAATGTATGTCAGACATTTATTAAAAATGTCTGCCTCATTACGTTTTAAGTGTAAAAAAATGCGCCAGGGATAAAGAGTACTACTGCTTCCGTTTCCTTCATGTGTTAAAGTTTGTTAGGGCGAGGAAATGGAATCATTTGTGGTTACTTCAAATATTGTTGAAACTTTCTACCGTTCGGTTTCTAAAGAGTATTATTAATCACTTATATGTGTTAATGTCTCAAGGGTATTGAGTGTTCCAAATTTCTTATTGTGCAAAAGGTCACTGATATCAGACCCCATAATAAATGGGTTTAGTTCGCTAGTTCTTTTTGCTTGTCTTAAACTAGTAATCAATGTTTATTTAAAATGGACCAAAAACTGAAATTAGTATACGTATTTTTCATAAGGTATATAAAAAAATATTTTTATAGGACTGACAGAAGAAATTCTATAAGAGTGAAGAGTGCAAAAAAATACAAACCTGTTTTATTTATAAAGAGTTTACAAAAACATTTCACGTCCCACCTGACGTATGATTAATATTATTTGTGACATTTTTGGAAGAAAAAAAGCCACATATATAAGTATAGTATGTCGTTTCACAAGATGTGGACTTCTCTCAAACGCATGCCGCAGCATGAGCTATATATTTTTAAGGGGGTTTAACTGAGTTTACTTATTAATGTATAGGTCAAGAAGAAAACATGAAGCCATTTGTCTTCTTGGGCAATTGGATGTGATGGCGAATATGCGAGACAATCATATGTATTTGATATCTTACGTATCTCCGACAGTCAAGACTAGCAGGGGCATATTTCTGTTAACATAAAGCTTGTAACCTTTTACACAGATGTTATTAAAGCATACAAAAACGTTAGGTTTATAATCGCTGGGCTAGGCTTAGATCCGCAGATGAATCATACGTATAACTGTTAAACTTTTAACATATGTGACCCGACCTATAAAAAGGTGGCAGCGTTCAATCCTGTTTTTAAATTTTTCAATTTCATTTATTATCTTGATTCTGGATTTTCAATAAAATTCTGTTTTACTTTCATCTTTCTCTTCATTTTTAGTACACTTCTAAGCAAGTTAGCACTTTCTAGTTTTCACCACGTGGAACAGCGTCTCAAAAACTATCGGGCTTTTCATAGCCCGGGTCACATATCCATATTCTGATTACCAGGTAAAGAACTATGTCGAGGAGCTCGAAGTCCTCCTTTTTGAGTGCAGTTACAATGGACCAGGGAACCGGTACTTCTTCTAATTTAAAGTAGGGTGATCCATCTAGAGGTATTTTTTCAGAACACAAAAAATATAAAAATTCAAATCAAGTGTGGAATTTTTATTGGTAATTTGAAAGGACAATTTATGGCATTAATTTTTTGAATAAAATTTCCTTAAAATATTGGCCGCAACTACGCCTCTGTGTTTCCATTCTGAGGGTCCAATTTTGTACGACTCGCTCGAGCATTTCGACTAGTATGGCTTTAACGACACTCGTAATGTTGGCTTCCAAAACCTGAATCGTAGCTGGTTTGTCAGCATAGACTTTGTACCCCAAACCCCAGTCTAAATGTCTAACCCCCAAGAAAAATGTCTAAAAGTATGATATCACTCGATCTAGGCGGCCAACTCACCTGTCCAAAACGTGAAATTAGCTGCATTTCGAAATGGCCTCTCATTAGATATCTTGTTTGAGCAGCTATATGGCAAGTATCGTCCTGTTGAAACCAAGTGTCGTCAAGATCACGGGCTCCAATTTTAGGATCGATATTATGGCACTCTAGCGAGCACCATTCACGGTTACGTTCCGGCCATCATCATCTTTTATACAATATGCAGTGATGATTCCACCAGCATATAGACCGCACCAAACCGTTGTTTTCTCTGGGTATAATGGCACCTCTTGAAATTTTTCGTGTTGCTCTGCAGCCCAAATGCGGTAATTTTGTTTATTGACTTTGCCGTTGAGCCAGAAATGGGCCTCATCACTGAACAAAATTTTGGTCAAAACAGCGGATCTTCCCGTTTCTCACCGAATGCTCATTTCCATAATACAGTTGCCAACATTTGAAGGAAATTATTTTCAAAAAATAAATGCCTTAAAATGTCCTTTCAAATTACCAATAAAGATTCCACACTTGATGAATTCAAATCAAGTGTGGAATCTTTATTGTATTTTTTTGTTCTAAAAAAATACCTCTAGATGGATCACCCTTTATATGTATGCGCGCCAGTTTGAATACCTATAGAGTTAAACTGGAAATTCCCCAGGCTGGGGTGATATCTCCGGCGCTGTTTAACCTCTAGCTCTTTAAAATTGCAGCACCACCAGACATCGTTAAAATGTGTCGTACGCTGATGATTGCACAATTCTGACTTCAGGACCTAAAGTGGATGACATATGCGAATGAATCAACTGTTACCTCACGAACTCAGCACACTTCTTCACTGCGAGATTTATAAATATATCCAATTCAAAATCATCAGAAACACTGTTTACTGCATGGGCCCAGAGGTGCGGTTGTCACTTAATGTAAAAGTCGATGACGTCAATATCCCGACTAACAAATACACCAAAATCCTTTTCACATGCTACAGCTATCCACGATAAGCTTAAAAGTAGGAACAAGGCCTTCAAGTACTTGGGAGCCAACGAGGAAACCTTGAAGAGGACTAAGCAGCGCCGCTGTGGTCGGCGAGCGTGAGTAAGATGCAGTGGAAAAAATTAGACTTGTAAGAACGTCGTCCTGAGAACATCAACAGGGTATCTCCTTATGCCTTCTGTGGACCATCAACATGAGGATACGAGGTTCTTACCGTGCGCAGACACAATTTCATCTTGTCTGAGCAGTACCTGCTAGAGTGTCTTGGTTGTAGTCATCCCAGCCACCATCTCATGATCAGCATCCCTCCACATAGGCAGATCAGGCAAGATCTTCATGATGCAGTGAAAAATATTAGACTTGTCCGAATGTCGTCCTGAGAACATCAACAGGGCATCTCCTTATGTCTTCTGTGGACCATTTACATGAGGATACGGCGGTTCTTACCGTGCGCAGACACAATTTCATCTTGTCTGAGCAATACCTGCTTGAGTGTCTTCGCTGTAGTCATCCCAGCGAACATCTCAGAGATCAGGCATGATCGTCATGGTCAAGCACTACAAGACAGGGCCTTTAGATCGTTGAAACTATCAGGCAGGTCTGTACGGCATGCACGCTGATGAATTCGCAGCAGCAGTATCCAACTATAGATTAGGTGTGATGCAAGTGGAACTTCCCGCGTATTTATCACCAGAGGAGAGAATGCTACCTTCCTACCTTACCTTTCTGGCTCAGCTGAGATCTGGATGGTGCAGTCACCTCAATTCATATTGGACGCGAATTGAAGGCAACTTTCTATCAATTCCCGTCCGCTATCAAGAACCACATGAAGTGCTGCACCTCTTGAATTGTCCGGCCATGCTCTCTTAGTTAACCCTCAGGTCTCTGTAGACACAGCCTCTTTAAATGGTGATTTTTCTTTTCATGGATATCGAGGCAGGTCCCCTATGGCTAAAAAAGGCTTACAAAACAAAATAAATTGTTGTAAAAACAACAACAGCATAGGCTCTGACTACTATATAAGTAAAAAAGTGTTGTTGAATATATTAAAGAATGATAATATTTCATTCACATCAAAACAATTTATACTCGTAGACCTAGATTTAGCTAAATATAAATAAATTGCAAAACGCTGATTGGGCATATATTTTTTAAATCAAAATATATTGCTGCTGCAAGTTTTGCCAATTTGCAGATGAAGCGTAAAATATCGTCCTTCTCCTAACTTGTGTTAAACAATTAAAACACTGTCTTGTTTATAGCTCTTAAATAAAACAAAAATTTATGTTATTCTTCCTTCACTGGCTACCACAACATAAATATACAAATTGTTTTTCTCCTCCTGAAACAGCAGGACGACATTATCCAGCAGCCAAACCAACCGACTATCGGCAAATTTAAAGCCATTAACAATGCAAGCATCTTTTTCGTCTGAACAAATTTATTACAGCTTTGCAGAAGATTTGAAATGAATTTTTCTTATTTAGAAATATGACCAAGCCGCCCAGTATGGATAGTATGAAGTCCCTAAAAATAGGCAGCCGTTAGAGGAAACATAAATTTCCATTTGTGGTGGTGGTTACGAACGAAAAATTAAATTTACGAAAGGATTTAAAATTTAATTAAAAACACTAAATTGCTTGAAAATTACACGCAGAGAAGAGTCTCGCGTTTTGAGACCATCATGCACTGACTGACCTTAACCAACATAAGTTCAAGGCTTAGCGATGTCCGGAAAATGTAAGTGGTATAGTGGAGAGGCGGAGCGACAAACCAACCCTAGCCGGTCATAATTCGGAGGTGGAAAATGTAAGAGGTATAGCGATAAGGCGGAGCGACAAACCAACCCCAGCCGGTATTAATTCGTATAGTGGAAAAATTAAGAGGTGTAGCGGAGAGGCAGAGGGACTAAGCAAACCATAGCCGGTCATAAACCGCACTTACACGCAGAGAAAAGATATGGCGGCGGCAGCAATAATAAGCTCTATACAATAAAATCATGTTCGTCACAACCATAGTATTGTTTTCTGAATTTTATTTTGACAGCAGTATGATTGCGGCAATATATTATTGTTGAAATGTAACATTACTATTTTTACTAAATTTTAGAAATGCAAATATGGTTGTAGCAAACAAGTAAATATTGTTATTACGACAAAAGTATTGTTGTTCAACTAAAAGTCTTTTCGACTGCATATTCAATATATTTTTGTTTCTGTAATAAAATGTTCAATAGAAACACTGTCTCTAATCTAGCTAGGAATTAGAAAAATTACAAAACATGATTAATAAAAAACTCTAATGTTGAGTAGCTCCATAACCCAATCCTTAAAAATAAATTTTGGGATCATAGTATGGTTGAGTGGAATCATGTTATGGTGGTAGGCATCATAGCATGATTGCGTGTTAATCATACTATGGTTGTGACAATCATACTATGATTGCGAGGATCATACTTTGGTTGTATGTGCAGGATAGTATGGCTGTGAGGATCATAATATGGTTGTGCAGATCAGAGTATGGTTGAGAGTGAATCATATTATGGCTGTATGGATCATAGTATGGTTATATGTGAATCATACTATTGTTGTGAGGATCATAGTATGGTTGTTAGGATCATAGTTCGGTTGTGTGTGAATCATACTATTGTTGTGAGGATCATTGTTGTGCCACAACCATACATACAACAATAGTAAGATCCTATTTGAATATTTTCACCACAACCATACTTTTTTCTTGCGTGTATTGACAGGACATTATATAAGTAACCAATTTATGCAGAGGCGGTAATACTTTTATGTATATTCGATGGCTCATAATCTCCTTGGCTTGTTTTAGATGTTTCACAGAAGAACGTCTAAACATATGCACATAAGGGTCGGTCGCCATACAAAAATAGTTGCACTAATCACATCTTGGCGTAAAGATTATCTAGAGAAGATTTCGGGAACACAAATTTTTTTTAAACACCCAACATACCGCCCTTTTAGTTTCTTTATTCTGCGTTGTCATCAAAGTCCTATCGTAATATTGAAGTTTTGACAAGTTTTATATTTTATCCATAGGTAGTTTTTGACTTCGATATCAAATTCGACTAGTGATCTATGTTAACTCGTTTTCTACCCGCCTAATTGGGACTTATTTTGAAGTTAGTAATAAAAAACACTTCTAGAAACGCACACCCACTAGGGCGGCTCGGCCCAGTATTTATAAATCAAACTTGCTTGAGTGGCTTCGCTGTAGTCATCCCAGCCACCATCTCATGATCAGGATGCCTCCAACCAGACAGATAAGGCAAGATGAATAAATCAAAGTATAAATTAATTAAACTTGAGGGACTCACTACCTAATTTTGTAGCTTTCTAAAGGGGAATTTTAGAATGAAATCACATTGTTTTCCCATGCACCCTACATTTGACCAAAATAGCATTTCTGTCACTACTCCCTTATTAATTATCCGATCTTAACGTATGATATATCGTTGATCATAAATTACCTAGGCCTATATGAGCATGACATCGCCGATATGTGGGTTCTATAAGACGGTGCCACTAACCGCACAGCAAGCGTTACAATCGATATACTGAATGGCAAATTCGGTGAACGTGTTATCTAGGGGGAAAATACGGCCCAATTACACCTCCGGCATAAAAACTACAACACAAAGTAATTTTTTTGAGGACTCAATTGTGTCTTTTGAAGCACGTGTGGGTTTGTTGCTGTCCAGTTATGCATATTTTGTTTATTGACAAAACCACTCAGGCAGAAATGAGTTTTATCACTAAAGATGATGGAAATTGGAGTAAGCGCTCCTTAAGTTGCGACCACCGACTCAAAATTTCGGTAGTAATTTTTAATGATTTCCAAACGTTGCTCGTAAGTGAACTTAACCATGATGAAAATGTTGATTTCGACTTAGTATTGTCACCGAAAGATCACTAAAAATGTTTGAGGTTGAGTTGACTTAAAAATACGAATTTGTTATGTCCTGATTGGAAAATCCTTTACATAAAACACCTTTCATTGTTACTGTAGAAATGCCAACAAGGAGTCAAGCTTTAGAACAACAGTAGCCTGCTTCAATCCATCGATAAAATTAGTAACCCGACTAAGATCCCGTTCTGCGTTGTTGGTTGCAGAATTCTAGAATGGAGATCTGGTGTTTTATTTATTTTTCCTGCCAATAGATCTTGGCCTTCGTATACCATTAACCACGGGCTTCGCTGCACCATCAGTTGGGAAGGCTCATCTGTACAGGCAACTAAGTTAAAGGCATGACAAGCAACTTCCAGTAGGCTGAAGAGGTGGTAACTTCAATATTATTCTTATCAATAATCGCCCAAATGGGATTGTCCTTTATCAGCTCTCTGAATGATCTAGTCTAAGCTCGTGTAGGCAGGTTCTTGGGAAGTGTTTTCGTGGTTGACTATGCTCCTTTGGCATTGCATCTGAGAATACTTAATTTAAAAAAAATTGTACGTGGAAGGCCTGCTACGAAAATTCCTTTTAGTAAGACATTTCTGCCTTGGTGGAAATATCTGCCACCCCTCTAAAGACGTAGCTCTACAGAGCTAAATGCTAGGACAGACACTGGTGGTTTTGTGGTGAAACGACAGCATTTGGGGAAAAAAATACCAAACCCTGTTATCGCGACCCAATTACGAGGGTGCTTGTATAGGGTGATCCAAGTAGAGATACTTTTTTCAATAGCCTTTTCTTGACAGATCACGTGCTGTCATGTTTTTTTTTGTTTAGTATTGTTTGGCATTTCATCATGGAAAGACTTACGCCGGAACAACGTTTACAAACGTCCAGCAGTGAAGAAAATGTAGCTGCCGTAGCTGAGAGTGTACACCAAGACCGTGAAGATTCGATTCGGCGCCATTCGCAGCAACTCGGACAGACGTATAGAACGACTTGGCGCATTTTACGTCGAGATCTTAAATTGAAAGCGTACAAAATGCAGCTTGTGCAAGAGCTGAAGCCGTCCGACGTTCCCAAGCGACATCGCTTCGCTCTATGGGCTCTTGAAAAGTTCCAAGAAGTTCCGACGAGATCTAAAATTGAAAGCGTACAAAATGCAGCTTGTGCAAGAGCTGAAGCCGTCCGACGTTCCCAAGCGACATCGCTTCGCTCTATGGGCTCTTGAAAATTTTCAAGAAGTTCCGACGTTTTCGAGCCAAATTTTGTTCAGTGATGACGCATTTCTGGCTCAATGCTTATGTAAACAAGCAAAATTGTTGCGTTTGGGACAAAGAGCAACCAGAAGAGGTTCAAGAGCTGCCACTTCATCCAGAAAAAAACAACGGTTTGGTGTGCTTTGTGGGCCGGTGGAATCATCGGTCCATATTTCTTCAAAAATGATGCCGGTGAGAACGTAACCGTCAATGGCGACCGTTATCGTTCCATAATAACCGACTATTTGATGCCTGATATTAAAGCTCGTGATCTCGGCGACATTTGGTTTCAACAAGACGGCGCCACTTCCCACACATCGCATCAATCAATGGATTTATTGAGAGTACACTTCGGTGAGCAGATAATTTCACGTTTTTGAGCCGGTCGATTGGCCACCAAGATCGTGTGATATTAGACTTTTTCCTGTAGGGATTTGTAAATTTGAATGTTTATGTGGACAAACCCGCGTCGATTCAGGCCTTGGAGCAAAACATCACGCGTCTTATTCATCGAAAATTGGACTCAATGGATAGACCATCTGAGACATAGCCGCGGCCAACATTCAATCGACATAATCTTCAAAAAATAAATTCCAAAGAATGTTCTTTCAAATGATAATAAACATTCCGCATTCAATTTGAATTTTCTGTTTTTTTTTATTAAAAAACAGGGAACCTCAAAATTTATCATCCTATACATAGTAAAAATGAGCTTAATGCTTATCAATTAAAATGCAATTATATTACAAATGGAGTATGGATTTATATTTACGATTTACCTGCAATTACAGATCGGCTCGCACTCTTTTGCGACTCTATTGTAAATTAGCTCTAAAATTCTGTCCTATTTAACGCTATATTTACTGTTTAAATGGGCTCAGTGCATCTACAGTGAGCTGTCATACTATGACCAAAAAGTCTCCATCATTGGCCATTTTTAAACCTACCCAAAAAATATGCAAAATAGTTTGGCACCCTTTGTTAAGATGACAAGGATAGCAACTTTTCTGTTGGCTCTGATGGTCAACATAAGATAAAAAAAAACAAATCTAGACATTACTTAGGCAAGACTTCTATTCAACACTTTGCCATATTTTCCGTCTGCAACAGCAGATGGTTATGTAGACATCAGCTACATAACCAGACATCAGCTGCTTCAATTTTTGATGAAGACTTAACGCAAAAAAAATATATCAACATAACATTGCAAATTTTTAGGGATGCGTTGAAAAGGATAATGGAAAACAAAGAAGAAAGGGAATATTTTTTTCTATTTTACAGTACAAATCGTCAAAGGCATCAACACGTTGAATAAAACGTTCATATGTGTATGTCTGTGTACAATATATGTTCCATTTCCATGGTATAAATCTAAATATGAACATTCCGGAAAAAGGATCAATCTCCCCTTTTAAGCAAAAGTTCATTTCTTGTTTTTTCTAATTTTTTTTTGTTTTTTTTTGGGAAGCAACGGTGACAGAATATAAAGTAAAAATATACATGCATACTTTTAGCCGGGATTGAAGTATTCATTATACACCAGAATGTTAAACAATTTAAAAATATCTAAGCCACAGCAGTTTTGGCAGCAGTACTGTAAAAATTTATGTGATTTTGAAGGAAATCCCTTTTTTCTCACTTTTACGATATTTATGACCGCAGAATGAGCGGCTGTTTTTTGTGGTACATACGGCGAGGGAACATTAAAAGCCACCCTACACAAAATAATGCTTGCGGCAACTGGCGAACAGCACGATGGAGAGAGTATGAAGATGCGGGGCGATGATAATTATGGTCATCTGAATTCTTAATAGTGAAACCGCAATCATACTGTATTCGACAGTCCGATGTGTGTTTATAGATGTAGATATAGGTGAAATGTTTTTTAAAGACATTCTGCTACCGATCAAAGTTTGTGAAGCCTTAACTTAATGTGTAAGTAGTAATGGTTTGATGTTCTTTGTGAAATCGGTGTGATTTAATTTTTGGCATCTAGAGCTGCAGGACGTCAAATCGGTAAGGTCCATTGTGTGGGAGCTATTCGAAAACATGAACCGATATGGTCCAAATTCTTCTGTGATGGATATTGGATGCACGTAACGGCCTATGCGATATTTGGTTAAATAGGCCTGCAGGTTATGAACACGGGAAAATCGACGTATGATATTGAAAACATTCACTGATGAGAACCAATTTCAATAGGGACCGAAAAAGAGTCACAATTGCGATGTCTACTTTGATTATAAAAAAAATTAGATAGATGGAAGGACATCATTCAGTGGAATCAGATATTCATTCTTAATCACTTGTTATAAAAGGCGGTCCAACCATAAGGTACGACGTTAATTATGAGTTACACCATTATGTGATGTTTTTCGGGTCGTACTTCTTCGAAAATGATGTCGGCTAAGCAATTTCCGTGAATGGTGTTCGTATTGCAAGATGATAATGGAGCTCTTGTGGCCAGAAATGGAGGATATGGACCTGGACGATATGTGGTTCTAACAGGCAATCGAAGCTATGGCCCTTCTGTACGATCTTACGCCGTGGCAATGTTATTTGGCTTATGTGATTTGACAACGTTTGACAGTTTCTTTGCTAATTTTATTTCAAGTCCGGTAATAAAAACACAATTATTTATCGTTGTAAAGGGTTTTATTGTTTTTCAAAATATTCTCCTTTATTATGACTTGAACAGTTTTTATTCTGGTTCACGAACTTTTTGTTGTTTCTTTTTCAGAATCAACGTTAAAAGAAATTGGTGAAATGTATTTGCTACGGTTGCCAGGCAGACGAAGAAGAAAAATCTTGGCGGGCTTAGAAACAGCTGTACAGTCTGCCTGGCAACCGTAGCAAATACATTTCACCAATTTCTTTTTACGTTGATTCTGAAAAAGAAACAACAAAAAGGTCTCGAACCAGAATAAAAACTGTTCAAGTCATAATAATGATAAAAGACCGAATAAATAAAAACAAAAAAACATGCACACAAACCAATTTTCGAAGCACTTTTTCCACTCCGATTGAGACACCTCCAAAACAGGATTTTTGAACGCTTCAACAGCGGCTTTGAGCGATGAAAAACGTTGACCGCGCATTTTTCTTTGATGCTAGGGAATATGAAGAAGTCACTGGGTGCCAAATCAGGGCTGTACGATGGATGGCCCATCAATTCGACATCTTGAGTGGTCAAAGATTTCATCGTTTCAGCTTGCGTGTGAGCATGAGTTTCAGCATTATCGTGATGCAAAATGATCCATCTTCTCTAAATTTCTTTCCTCATTTCTTCGAACACTGTTGGCAAACAGATGGTTGTATACGAGTACAACTCAGAATTGGCCGCCCTACGTTCCACTAAAGGCACTGTAGCAGCTTGGCCGGTTATACCGAAAAAAACGCCATCACTTGCTTCGATGTACTTCTTCCACGAACAACTTTTGTTGGATTTGGCTCGTCTTGAAAGACCCATACGGTCGGTTGCTGCTTTGTTTCGGGTTCTTATGCATAGATCCATGATTCGTCACCTGTGGCAATGTTATACACTGCATTTTAGCCACCGCAGTTATACTTTTTCAACATCTCTTTGCATCAATCTGTACGAGCCGAGTGGGATCCAAAGGAAACAATTTTTTTGCAATA
This sequence comes from Hydrotaea diabolus, assembly GCA_963513945.1. Taxonomy (NCBI): domain Eukaryota; kingdom Metazoa; phylum Arthropoda; class Insecta; order Diptera; family Muscidae; genus Hydrotaea; species Hydrotaea diabolus. The sequence goes on along the minus strand of OY740717.1, from coordinate 13,637,381 downwards.
TCTTATTTATGTTTGTCATACTAATGCCCAAGGATGCCTAAGTCCACCGTATGTCACATGTCGGTCTTGCTTAATCATTTCACGCACAGCATCGATGTTTTCTGGCAAAGTCATCGAAGTTGGACGTCCTTCACGAAACTCATCCTGGAGCCAATGTAGTCTGAGAATGAAATCTTCGTACCAGCGATTAACAGTGGTTGCCAAAAGTCAAAACAAGCTGATTTAAACACTCTTGTCTCGATAACCCACGCAAAAATCGTAAAAAAATTGTTCACGAGATAGTTCCATTTTTTGACTGAGATGAACCTCTAAACAAAACAATTCGCTCTCAAATGACGAAACGTTCTGAGTGAAGTTTTGCTAAAAAATGTCAAAGTTTCCAATGGAAGTTCCAGTTTGCATCTGCGAACACAAGCATTGTGAGGACTCGAAATATAAAGAGCAACCCTCGTATTTAAACGAAAAACTGTAAGTCAAAAAGCCGAGAAAAATTCAAAATCTAAAGTGTGAGATAATTCGGTACATTAACGACAATAAACCTACATTGGGTCTCAGAGTTATTAAAAATATGGCCAATCGGAAAGAGCATGTCACCGTAGGCGAGCATTTGGCCGACATTTTGTTTCACACATAAGTATCATTGTGATTTCTATCATAATGAAACATTTTAAGATAATTCTTTGAAAACTTTTTGTTTTGTTTACAAGTAAGATCGTGCCTTTTACTTAGACCATCTTGTACATAGCATGGGCTATATCTCTATTGCTTTAAAGTGCAAAAAACATTAGCACTAATACCCTGTATTGCATTGTGATGTAGGGTATAAATCTTTCAAAGAGCACCGGAAAATAAATAATTTTAAAACAAAGGGTGGCGTATGATTAATATCAATTTAGCGATTTTATGTTAAAAATCCTCTAGCATTACCACTCTGATAGACATTAAAAGTATGAAAACTGTTTCTGGCAGCTATATATTTAGTCTATTTTATTCAAATTTTCTACATATCTTTTTCGCTTAAGGGATGTCTTAAAACTCATTTGAAACTGAGGTATTCTCCATGCAATATGGTTTAAGGGTAAATAATTAGTTAGAATGTGTTTTTAAGGCCTCTTGTAATGTATTGAATAAAACTACGATACCAAAATCCTTCTTGGAATTTACTAGATTACTGATTTAATCAATTTAAATTTTTGAACTTCCTATATGTAAAATATGATTAAGGTTCTGGCCAATATCTTGATATTCTTCTTTTACGAGGTTTTCTCTGACTTTTGTGTTTCATATAGAGAAGAAATATAAGCATCTGCAATTTGACCCCATTGTTTTTACTTTATCAATAACAGTAGTAACCTATTTCTCTAAGGCATATGTCGCATCCGTATATTAGCTTTATACGGTACTTTTTTAAGATATGGTACATAGGCACAATTTTTTGACCTTATGTATTATTAACTGCTTCCCTATAGTCCACAGAAAATTATACTTCGCTGTTCGAGCCATATTTTACACCCTTCATCATAAGCGTCCTATATGAAAGGTCGTTTAATTTTAAGGGCCGATGTTGAATGTGAACCACACCTAAACGTCATGTTTTTTCTGCATTTCATTTGATATTTCTCAATTTCCGACTAACTAAATTTGAACCAAGGAAAGATACATAAGCGTCACAAACGCCATCAATGGTCAGAATGGTGGCAAGAAATGGCAACAGTGGATGATCAATTTTCGAAGAAAATCAACTTCAATGATGAGGCACATTTTCACCTCAGTGGATTTGGCAATAAGCAGAATTGCCGCATTTGGGCGAATGATAATTCAAGAGTGATTGTCGAAAAAACAATACACCCACAAAGAGTGACTGTTTGGTGCGGTTTCTGGGCTGGCGGCATCATCGGGCCGTATTTTTTCCAAAATGAGGCCGGTCCGGCAGTTGCTGTGAATGGTGTTCTCTATCGTGAGATAATAACGAACTTTTTATGGCCCCAATTAGAAGATATGGAGATGGACAATATGTGGTTTTACCAGGACGGTGCCACTTGCCACACAGCTAACGAAACAATGGCTGTGTTATGTCACGTCGTGTCAATGTTAACTGCCCGCCAAGATCATGTGATTTGGCACCGTTGTACTTCTTTTTTTGGGGTTATTTGAAATAAAAGGTATACGTCGATAAGTTGACAACAATTCAAGAGCTTAAGGATGAGATAATTCGGCACATTAACGGCATAGAACCTGAACTATGCCTTAGCGTCATCGAAAATTTGGACCATTGGATGGAGGTGTGCCGCCGAGGTCGCGGCGACCATTTGACCGATATTTTGTTCCATACACATTTAAACCATACCAATATTATCATAATCAAAAGAAATGACAATAATTCAATAAATAATTTGTGTTTTTTTTCTCAAAATCAACATCGGTCCTTAAAATTTAACCACCCTTTATAACTATGTCATCTCATCAACCTCCATCTTATTGCTTTATCCTAATAATTAAAATTTTTCTATAGCCAAATGTCTCAAAACCTCACTACTGAATATATGTTTCTCAATGTTTTTTTTTAGAATAATTCATCAGATTTGTTTGCAGCGAATCCCTATGTACTGTTACAAAAATTCGTTATTGCCCTTTAATATTAACGTAAACGCATTCCATTTTATGTTCTGTTTAAATACCTTTTCTACAGAAGTGAACTTTAAGAAAGTGCCTGGAAGAGTTACCATTGTAACTCCTCCACACAAGAAAGCCGGCAGCAAAAACTCCATACGATGATCAACATAATAGTCTTTTATAACAGCACTTGACTTTTTACTCAAATGCTAAGGACTTTTGCTGACTTAATAGTTTCTATTATTGCTTTTCTTCTACTTAAAGAAGAAGGCACATAAAGCAGAATTCTTCGGCTCTAAGAAAAACTATTACATTAGAGACATTTCACAGCACACAGATATAAGAAAATTATGAGAAATTTTGAAAATTTTACATCATATTTCACAAACAACAAACCAAGAAACCTAAAAACGAAAAAGAAAATTTAAAAAGAATGTTAGTTTTTACCATAGAAGTTCTCTTCTGTTTCACCTTCTTAGTAACCAAGTGTCGAAAGCACTCCTTCTCTATATTACAGCAGTTGAAAAAACTTTCATGGCCAACGCCCACTATAAACTGACATTAATATGATGAATATGCGGCCATGTTACCAGCAAATGAAGAACATTTGACGGGAGTGAAATGAAAAAGTAACTGCCACTAATGCATGTCTTACAGTCATAAAAATCAAATATTTGTTAGTTTGCAACAAAAAGTTTTGCTTCAGACCTGCGCGGTTTATGTGATAAAAAAGAACATTTGGTTTTTAATGAAAGCGGAAATAAAAGCTATTGCCATATTATTTTTCATAATTTAAAAAGAAAATAACAAAATTATTTCAGCACAGTTTTAAGACAGACATGTTAAGATGATAAAAAGCAACTTAGAGAAAATGTCTTTTATGACTGACAATTACTGTTGATGAGCTTTGAAATATTAAAACAGTAACTTAAACTGGCAAAACTGTCAGAATCGACTGGTAATATTTTAAGTTTTAACTGATAGTCAAAATCGCCAGACCAAAGTCGTTGTCATAGTACCCATCGATTAACGATTTCACTTAATGCCGTTAATACAAACAGACATTGTTACTATCTACGAGGGCGAACGCAAAAGTAACTGGCCTAACATAAAAAGAACAGTTTTTGGAATTATTATTTATTTTTCAACATAATCTCCTTCCAACTCAATACACTTCATCAAACGTTTTCAAATATTTTAATTCCATCCGAAAAATAAGATTTTTCAAGACCTTCAAAATATGCCTCAGTTTCAGCAATAACCTCGCTATTGGACGAAAATTTTTTGCCACCGAGAATTTTTTTTAAATTTGGAAACAAGAAATAATCAGAAGGAGCTAAATCTAGACTATATGGTGGATGCGTAGCAACTTCAAATCGTAATTCGACCAGTTTTTGTTGAGTTAAAAATGCAGTGTGTGAAGGATCTTCATGAAAAAGAACTTTTTGTTCTAAATGCGGTCGTTTTATCTTGATTTCTTCACTCAACCGATCCAATAATGCACAATAATATTCACTATTTATAGTTTTACTTTCTCAAGATAATCAATAAATATTATACCCCTTGATCCCAAAATACTGTGGCCATTACTTTTCCTGCTGACTTAACAGCACCACTTTTACCAGTTTCTATCCATTTTTTTGACTGTTCTTTGCATTCTGTAGTGATGGATCCATGTTTCATCAACAGTTATGAATCGGCGCAAGAACTCTATTGCATTACGCTGATAAATCGCCAAAAGCTCCTCGGAATTGGTCCAACGGACGATTTTTTGGGCAAAGTCAACAAACGCGGCACCCATCTTGCGGATAGCTTTTTCATGTGGAGTTCATCATGTAAAATACTCCAAACTTGTTTTTTGTGTATTTTAACAATATCAGCAAGTTCTCTGAGCTTTATTCGTCTATCTTTAATCACTTCTTTAAATATTTTTCTAATGTTTTCAATAGTAGTAGCAGTTTTCGATCTTCCAGAGCGTTGTTCATCTTCCGTACTTGAACAACCCATTTTAAATTGTTGAACCCAGATTTCACGGTGGAGTATGATGGTGCATTATCACCATGAGCAGAATCCAATTCATCTTTGATTAATTGTGGCGTATAACCTTTCATATAAAAGTGTTTAATTACCGCACGAAACTCTTTATTTTCCATTTTTCAAAAATTATAAAACTTGTTTACATCAATCACCTGTAACAAAGAAAATAATCGTTAAATATTTCGGAAATTTTGACAGATGGCTTATAAAGGATTGCTTTTAAAAAACAAAAAAAAAGTTGCTAGTAAAACAGAAAATGTGCGAGGCCACTTAGTTTTGCGGTCGCCCTCGTATGTACGACGACTGCCAATTATGACTGACCAACATTGTCAGTTTCAACTGATAAACATACATAAATTGGTTATTACTGCAAAATATAGTTAATGCCTAAAAAAGGAGTAGTCACTTTTACTTATTATATAATCATTAGAAGTCATCGTTGCAACATTAACAGGAGGTCCCTTCTGTGCCTATAAATGGATTTTTGCATTTTCCTATGAGCCTCACAAAAGAGAGTACCCTTACTATATATAAGTACATATATATAGTAAGTGTACCACAATCTGCATGGCTTAGAAAAGAAACAATATGTTAAAAATTCCTAATACGTGCCGGGTTAGCCGTAAGTTTATTAAGTGCTGGCGACCTCAACAGCGTTTTTTGTACAATTAGAGTTTTTCCCGGTCTTTTGCATTTTTTATTAAAATTTAATTTTAATAAGTTTTATGTTGAAACGTATTTTGTTTGCAAAAGTAAAGAATACTTCTTCAATGTCCTAAAAATCGGGGTTTCAGAAAACCGGTACATCAGGGATTTTCAAAATCGTGTTTTGGAAAAACCGACAGTCTGTTTTTTTAAAGAAAAACACCGGCATTAACCGTCTTTAGCCTTTTTCCTAAGAATGAAAATTGTTTTCCGAATCAGAATTAAAGTAACAGAGCCTTTGAACAGCTTTAAATTTACCCAGGTTTAAAAAAGGTCATATTTGAATTTGTGTCTTTGGTATTTAAATTGTTCAGACTTTAGGACTTAGGGACCGTCATCCAAATGTAGCCAATTTGCAAAATAATTTTATTAATTTATTTTATAGTTACTTTAAAGTCACGTGTCCATAGGAAACTATAATCCTAATTATCCCAGATTTTACGATAATATAAAAAAAGCTTATATGACTTAAATATGACCAAAATTAACTTGTGTCAATCGAATAGTACTATATTATACCAAAGTTGACTGAAATCAGAATTAAAATGAATGTTCTTAAGCGGTTGTATGTTATATCGGTTGTATGTCAACGGGTGATGCTGAGTCAAGCGGACACTTATATTTATATTTTTGAACTAACTCCACACCACACACAATTACGAAAATTGTTGACATATACAAATTTAAGGTAAAAAACCAAAATCTTATATTATTTTAAAGACATTCAGCTTATTTTGTACATACGTGAGTGACTAAAGAGACATTAACAATGTAAACCTGTAGATTTCTAAAACAATCTTTCTTTTTTTATATATATCACAAAAATAAGGTCGATTATTCAGCTTGGAAAAATATGATAGTTCGTCGAATCTTGCATAAGAAAATACTACCTGAACCAGTTTAGTCTCTCAATTTTTTTCCATTTTTCCTGGTGAGGAAGATTTTTAATATTACCTAATAGTCAACTTTACTCGTAGGATATGGTGTACATCTCGTAGTTTTGAGGATTCCAGCTCTTTTCGTTTGGACCGAATCGTGCTTAGAAATTTATTACGATCTGTTGAATCATGCTTTCCACGGAAGGACAGACGAGATGGCTAAATGGTTTTAGAATTTTATTATATTGAATAAAAAAAAATTATAAATATAAAACCTCGATCTCAATCTTGAGTATTTAATAAGTTCATTATACTCGTATAGATATAGAAGGTCGAATATTCATTATTGATCAAAAAAATATATACGATCAAAAATATATATGATTTATATATGACGAAATGACAAATTTATATACACTCCGATCCTAAGGCGAAGATTATTAAATTCTGGTAAATGAATTGCACGACCCTTGGGTAGTAGAGGCCTCAAAACCGGCTCTTAACACACACGCAGAGAAATAACATGGTTACTACATGGTCACTGCAACAATAATATGTTCTCCGCAATAAAAGTATGTTGGTCGCAACCATAGCATTGTTAACCGAATTTAGTTTTGACAATAGTATAATTGCTGCAATATTAAATATTATATTGTAGAAATGTAACAATAGTATTATAGTCAAATATAAAAAATGAAAATATGGTTATAGCAACAATATAAATATTGTTGGTGCGCCAAAGTATTGTGTTTTGCGCTTTATGTTAACAATGATATGATTACGGCAATCATACTGTATTATTGTAATTTTTCTTCATTTAAATATGCTTTTTTTAAACAAATGTTGTTGGTAAGGATCTAATGCTTTTTTTATCGAAATTAAAATTTTTTAAACAAGCTGTTTTGGCTTTGTTTAACTGAAATATTTTTAACAAAAACGCTTACGTTTATATAAACTTATTTTTTGTGCTTCGAAATAAATCACTCCTATTATTTTGAATTTTTCATAATTCAAATCTATTGTCGACAATTTAAACAAATTCTAATAAATTATATTGGGGATCATAGCATAATTGTGTGTGATCGTACTACGGTACTAGGGATCATAACATGGTTGCGTGTGAATCATACTATGGTTATGAGGATCATACAATGGTTGTATGTGCAACATACTATGCTTGTGAGGATCATACTATTGTTGTGGAGATCACAGTATGATTGAGTGTGAGTCATACTATGGTTGTGAGGATCATAGTATGGTTATGTGTAAATCATATTATTGTTCTGAGGATTATAGAATGATTATGTGTTAATCATACTATTGTTGTGAGGATTATAGTATGGTTGTATTTAAATCATACTATTTTTGTGAGGATTATAATATTGTTGTACCACAACCATATACCCAACAATAGTATTATCGTCTACGAATATTGTCACCACAATCATACTTTTTTCTGCGTGCAAATGACAATAGGGATACCAAAAATCAATAATTTTCCTTTAAATCCTATTATCGCATTACTTTAATAATCTGGGAATATTTAGAACCTGGCCAAAGACCTTAAGGAAAAATTAAAAAAAGTTGAAAGACTTAACTGATTTAGGGAGTTGCTGTTATGCAAAATTCGCTGAAATTTCATATTTTCCCAAACTGAAAAAGCGACTTTATTTTTGCGATATATATTTTCTTCAAAAATTAAAAAAAAAACGAAAGCTTTTCTAAAAATCTACAGCTTTACATTATTAATCGCCCTGTAGTCATTCACGAATATGCAAGATAGACCAAAAACCAAATTGTTCTTACACAAGTACACAGGACTATAGCACGAATAAAATATTTTATTTTTTTCTATAGATGGCTTTCAACCTGGAGTCTCCGTAGAGGTGGTGAAGGTGAATTGTAAAACCACTCATATAATTTTATGCTGTGGCCAAGAACTCAGCTTTATTATGAAGACGAGGACTAACCACAATGTTTCAAAATTAAATAGAAGACAATTTTTTAACAAAATGGGAAAGTGTAATTGATTTTCGTGGCTTCACACTGCTTTTATCGCGATTTCGGGTCCGTGACGATCTTCATCAGAAAGCTTCGCAGCAATTGTTGAAAGGATAAACTGAATTCTTTATGACCCGATACTCACCAAACGTATAAGAACTACTGTAGTAAATATCACGTTTCAAGTTTACTTTCAAACAATTGGCCACGTAAAAAAACACAAGTTCAATACCCCTACAGAGACTCCACATTCAGAGCCTTCTATAGATCCTCTTTTCAAATCAGCGTGCAGCCACGAAAATCAATGTCACTTTGCCATTTTGTTAAAAATGTGTCTTCTATTAAAATGTATATGCAAGAGGTCTCGAGCCGGTTAAACCTGTTCAATGTGTTAAAACAAAAGACCAAGATAAAACAAACGAGCAAAACACATTTTATTTATTTTAATTTTTGACTAAAATTTTATTTTGTGCGGCAAAAATCGGTTCAATTAAAAATGAATTGATCATTATTCTTACGATTTTTTAGTTAACTTTTCTGCATATGCAGTAGTCACAAAATCATCCGACAAGTATTATTAATAGAGCTCCAAAAATAGTCGAACATTCTAGGCAATTGTGTCATAAAAAATGGAACACTCACATCTAAATCGATTGCAGTTGACAAACAATGTCAACTATCGACTAACAAATACTCAGCGTGGTGACTAAAAAACGAAAAAACTGCAATGAATATACAGATTTTTTTGTATGAAAAAGGCTTCATTAGATCAAGTGCACTGAAGGGGCGTGCCAAAACTGTGCAAAGAAACAGTAAATGAAACACAATCATGATTTTTAAATAGGTTTTTCCGTGATGTGAATGGACAGCTCGTGTTTAAGGAGTTGTCTAGGCGACTGCAGGAGACATCGTCAGGCAGTTTACCAAAACAACTAAAACAATAATTGTAACTCAAAGCTACGGCAACTGTTGTTGGCAAAAACTTTGCATTGAAATTATAAAACTGTGTAATGCCCATTAAATATGCTTCGCTTTTCAGTAACACTTAAAGTAAAATTACCATAAAAGGAAATAATACAAGGAGTATACATTTTTTATGATTTTGAGTAACAAATAAATAAACTTGACGCTTAGAAGCATGCCCCATTTGAACAAGAGATAGAGAGCGGAGCACTTTCCCAAGTGTTTCAAATAAATCAAAAAGGTTTCAATATAATATCCGAAAGAACATTTAATTATTTTAAGCTGGATTTGGAAGGAGTTCCACAACGAACGAAATGTCCAAAGTGAAATTTTTCAAAAGAATGAGGAAACAAAGTAAACCCAAACAAAACATTACTTAAAAACACATTGAACAGGGATTAACCGACTCAAGAACTCTTGCTTCTAAAGTATATTTAATCCAAAGTATATTAATCTAAAGTATATATCTAAAGTATATCAAATAGAATAAAAGTTTTTAACAAAATGGCAAACTGACATTGATTTTCGTGGCTGCACACTTTTTTTTATCGGGATTTTGGGTTCGCGACAACCCTTTTCAGAAAAGCTCTAAAGAAAAATCAAGATAATATAAACACAGTAAAGAAGAAAAAGCTGTGTAAAGCATGACTCTTTCACTCAAACACAAACAAAAAGTGTTGAAAAATGATGATTGCTAAAAAAATCTTAACTCACAAAATGAATTAGCGAAATGGCCTGCACATAAAATAAACCATACTGAACAAAATGGTACAGCTAAAGCCTTTCAATGTAATTAACACGCGTCAATTACTGGCGACCATTACAAGTCCCAATTCGCAAATTCTTTGTGATACACATCTGTGATTTAGACTAGAACGCCTGTAAGTGTGATACATTGCTGTCAATTAATGTTGTAATGCGGACACAAAATGAAATGTGGGGAATTTAATGAAAGCTTAGCATTTAATAAAAGTGAACAACGGTACGTATGATTGATATTAATAAAGAGGTAAACGGGAAAAATCCAATGTACTTTTCGATTCAGGTCAGATAGAAAATTTCTGCAATTTGTAAACGGCAGTCTTTAAGAAAAAGTATCATCAACACAGCGCCTCTTTTATTTTAAACTTGTTTGCTTCTTATGTTTCTTAATAAACTTTTTATTGTTTACCGTATACTTGAGAAATTGTACCTGAGAACTTATGATTAAAATGTATATCCTGAATATTTATTGCCTTCAGCCAATAAATTAAATAGCAAATCATAAAGTTGAAGAAAAATCATTATATTTTATTTTTCTAACAGGTGATTAATCTAGAGATAAATAAAATAAGTAAAAATTTAAATCAAGTAAGAAATCTTCATTGTTCGTTTGAAAGAATATTTTATGCCAACAACGCGGGCGACCGCAAAAGTAACTGGCTTAACATAAAAAGAACCTTTTTTTTTGGAATTACTATTATTTATTTTTCTTCCAACTCAATACACCTTATCAAACGTTTTTCAAGTTTTTTAATTCCATCCGAAAAATAAGATTTTTCAAGACCTTCAAAATATGCCTCAGTTTCAGCAATAACCTCGCTATTGGACGAAAATTTTTTGCCACCGAGAATTTTTTTTAAATTTGGAAACAAGATATAATCAGAAGGAGCTAAATCTGGACTATATGGTGGATGCGGAGCAATTTCAAATCGTAATTCGGCCAGTTTTTGTTGAGTTAAAAATGCAGTGTGTGAAGGAGCATTATGTTGATGAAAAAGAACTTTTTTACTAAATGCGGTCTTTTATCTTGATTTCTTCACTCAATAATGCACAATAATATTCACCATTTATAGTTTTTACTTTCTCAAGATAATCAATTAATATTATACCCCTTGCATCCCAAAATACTGTGGCCATTACTTTTTCTGCTGACTAAACAGTTTTCGCCTTCTTGTGGCCACTTTTACGAGCTTCTATCCATTGTTTTGACTGTTCTTTGCATTCTGGGATGTAGTGATGGATCCATGTTTCATCAACAGTTATGAATCGGCGCAAGAACTCTATTGGATTACGCTGATAAATCGCTAAAAGCTACTCGGATTTGGTCCAACGGACGATTTTTTGGGGCAAAGTCAACAAACGCGGCACCCATCTTGCGGATAGCTTTTTCATGTGGAGATCATCATGTAAAATACTCCAAACTTGTTTTTCGTGTATTTTAACAATATCAGCAAGTTCTCTGAGCTTTATTCGGCTATCTTTAGTCACTTCATTAAATATTTTTCTAATGTTTTCAATATTAGTACTTTTCGGTCTTCCAGAGCGTTGTTCATCTTCCGTACTTGTGAACAACATCTGAGCATCGAATGGGACCGATCCCATGCCCAAAAGTGTTCCCTCCCAGAGATATGCTCGTTTTATGAAAGTGAAGTCAACGATTCTAAGCGGATATCCTGAACAAATCTTTTCACCAATTTTTCACTTTTTTTTGATGTGGAGAACATCTGAGCATCGAATGAGTGATGGATCCATGTTTCATCAAAAGTTATGAATCGGCGCAAGAACTCTATTGGATTACGCTGATAAATCGCTAAAAGCTCCTCGGAATTGGTCCAACGGACGATTTTTTGGGGCAAAGTCAACAAACGCGGCACCCATCTTGCGGATAGCTTTTTCATGTGGAGTTCATCATGTAAAATACTCCAAACTTGTTTTTCGTGTATGTTAACAATATCAGCAAGTTCTCTGAGCTTTATTCGTTTATCTTTAGTCACTTCATTAAATATTTTTCTAATGTTTTCAATAGTAGTAGCAGTTTTCGGTCTTCCAGAGCGTTGTTCATCTTCCGTACTTGAACCACCCATTTTAAATTTTTAAACTCAGGATTTCACGGTGGAGTATGATGGTGCATTATCACCATGAAAAGAATCCAATTCATCTTTGATCAATTGTGGCGTATAACCTTTCATATAAAAGTGTTTAAGCACGAAACTCTTTATTTTCCATTTTTCAAAAATTATGAAACTTGTTTACTTCAATCACCTGTAACAAAGAAAATTATCAGTAAATATTTCGGGAATTTTGACAGATGGTTTATAAAGGATTGCTTTTAAAAAACAAAACAAAAAAGTTGCTAGTAAAACAGAAAATGTGACAGGCCAGTTAGTTTTGCGGTCGCACTCGTATTTTTTAAATATAAATTCCTTCAAATGTTAGCCGCAACTACGCCATAGGAAGTCCATTCTGAGGGTTAAATTTTGGATGACACGCGTAATGCTGTAATTGCGACGAAAATTTCCCAATAAGCTGTTATTCAGAAACTCCACATTCTGTTGGCACATTTCGCCTGACCTTACTGCACCTGACTTTTTCTTGTGGGGTTATTGCAAACAGGAAGTCTGCAAAAAAAACCATAAATTTTAATGAACTAAAGCAAACCATTCGAGAAATAATTGCATATATTCCTGTCTCAACTCTACAAGCCGTAATGAAGAACTTTTTAGTAAGATGGCGCAATTGCATTAATGAGACGTGGGCATTTAAATTCCATTATTTTTTTAACTATTTTTAATAAAATTTAATGATCTTTAACATGAATAAATGAATTCTATACACTAAAAAAGTTATTTGAGTGTCTTAATGTAGCAATATTTATCAGCCTCTCTGTAGAACAACAATTCAAACCACTTGGCTAAAATTTAAAATGGTGTTTTTCCAAAAAAAAACGAGTCTTAGATAATATAAGTTATTATTAATATATTATTTATATTATTTATATTATTAATAAAGCAAAAAACTCGAGGCCACAATTAATTAAGCAATTTCCTTCAGATATATCTCTGCAGCTTCTTTGCTTCTCTCTGTTCACAGCGACATATCGTATTATGGTCCACTGAAGAAAAACATCACAACATCGCCCGGCACGTTTTGTATGTTAAAACTGTCACTGACTCTCTGTCAATATAAATTTTCGCATTTTCCATGCGGCATCCATTTTTGTTGTACTAAATAATACCACAAGTATTGTGCTGCTGTCGTTGTCTCTTGTTTTTCCGCTTAACGACAACAACAGAAAGTTCAGAAGTCATCTGTGGGCGGGAGTGGTGGTAGATGCCAGCACAACAAGTTCAAAACTGACGCACATGGCAGCGACAGCGTGAAGTGTCAAATGTTATTATGCCTGAAGAGTGGGTGCTAAAGTATGGAAATAAATATGTTCAAAACATGTAAAACAGAAAAAGAAATAAAGAATGAATTCAAGGCTTAAGCAACAGCATATGTGGCCGCAATAGTTGATTTATGAATTGCTTGCACTCCAGATAAGTAGGGTGGCGGGTGAAATGACCAAATTTATCGGTATTGAATAAGAAGATTCTACTTACTTAAGTCCAACAACACCCTATTATGAAACAAAGCAAAACTTCTTTCAAAACAGTGAGCTGTGCACGATTCAGTTCATATAAATACTTACAGACCGGGACCTACTGCATTTACAAGGTAGAACCTTCCGCTAAAAAAATTGTTAAACGTTCTTATCCGGAGTTAAACCTGGGTAAACTGACATGACAGTCGTGCACACTGCCATCTTAATACGGCGGCCCACACAAGAATGTGAGTAAGGATCAGAATATTCGGTGGGGCTTTCGCAGTCCCTATTTCCTTTTCTTTGAGTTATTGTAGTGACTTAATTGTTTACCTGCAGTACATATAAAATGCAGAAACCCAGCCTATTGCCATACTATGGGTGTTAATACTACCCACATTAACAGTGGAAAGACAAGTATTGTCAATTAGATTTGATGAAGAAATTTCTACATGCATGCCTGAATTTCTCCGAAGTGAACGATGTGAACTCAGTCACCTCTCTTAGAGACAAATCTCTTACTCGTAAAATCGCATGCATTAACGAGTTGAAAACCCAAACTTTTCGATGGTTTACCTAGGGTTGAACCTGGCATGAAGTCGTGCATACTTCCAACACACCACGGAGGCTCACACAGATGATCCTAACTGAGCCTACATTGCTCAAAAGAATCGTCTTTATCATTTGTTTAACCTAATGTAAACTGTATATTCTGTAGCATTTAAAAAGACTCCTTGCATTTAAAAAGACTCCTTAAATGACGTAAGAGGTCACAATAAACTGTCACACCATTAGCAATTGCAATCAATTCGGGAACTAATGTTTTTCCAAAATTATTGATAGTTTTCTTCAACTTCGCGACAATTCATATTAATCATACGCTTTGTTTACGATATTTGGAATTCAAAATAAGTTTGATAATATGTGACAGCGCATAGAGAAAGGGACCTAGGGGTACAAAAAATTCTATTTTAACTTTTTTTTTGATGTGGAGAGCTGAGCTGAACGTTTAAATAGTATTAGAGCTGAACGTTTAAATAGTATTAGAATTAACTATAGAAATTTCGGCTCAAATCTTACAAAGCCACTGTCGGAATGTCGAAATACGATCGGTTATCGTAATGTTCTCAGTGCGTAGGCAATTCGTCGCACCGTGGCAAGTTTCAGCTTGAATACATTAGTTTGAACCTTAATTATTCAAACAGACAGAGGATGGGACAAAGTTAAAGAATGAACCGAGAAAGCAAAGATTACCGAGTCATAATAATTCGGCACTAATCAACTCTACTTGGCACCGCCCGAGAGTAAGTCCGACTTATTTCGTGGTAAATTTTAGCTTGTATCCATATGTGACAGCACATAGAGAAAGGGAACTTAGGGTAAAAAAAATCAATTTTCATTTTTTTTTTCTTTTTTTGATGTGGACAATCGATCCCATGCCCCAAAAATGTTCCCTCCCAGAGATATGCGCGATTTATGAAAGTGATGGTACACCAAAGATACACGTATTTAAATCTTTAATATGGCTCTCCTGAACAAAATTTGTCATCAATTTTTCACTTTTTTTTGATGTGGGCAACATCTGAGCATCGAATGAGACCGACCCCATGCCCCAAAAGTGTTCCCTCCCAGAGATATGCGCGTTTTATGAAAGTGATGGTACACCAAAGATACACGTATTTGGCTCTCCTGAACAAAACTGGTTTTTACCCTTAGGTACCTTTCTATATTGCGCGTCACATATATGGATGCATAAAGTGAAGCTTAACGAACAAAGAAACCGCGGTATTTTCAGCATTTGGAAATGGGAAACGACGGGAAATACTGATTTTGTTAAAAAAAAGTCCTACTGCAGTTACTAATTCTAGTATAGGCTGTTCCAACTAGAGGTATTTTTTCAAAATAAAAAAATACTATAATGCAAATGAAGTGTGGAATCCTTATTGCTCGTACGAAAGGACATGAAGAAATTTCTACATGCATGCCTGAATTTCTCCGAAGTGAACGATGTGAACTCAGTCACCTCTCTTAGAGACAAATCTCTTACTCGTAAAATCGCATGCATTAACGAGTTGAAAACCCAAACTTTTCGATGGTTCTACCTGGGGTTGAACCTGGCATGAAGTCGTGCATACTTCCAACACACCACGAAGGTACACACAGATGATTCTAACTGAGCCTACATTGCTTAAAGAATCGTTTTTATCATTTGTTTAACCTAATGTAAACTGTATATTCTGTAGCTAAAACGCTGACGTTAGCGACATTTGATGCATTTAAAAAGACTCCTTTAAATTTATTTTTTTTATATAATTTCCTGGCAAACTTTAATATGAAAATGAGCGTTCGGCGAAAAACAAGAAGATCCGCTGATTTCGACTAAGATTGTGTTCAGTGATGAGGCCCATTTCTGGCACAACGGCAACGTCAATAAACAAAATTGTCGCAGTTGGGCTTAAGAAGAACCAGAAGAGGTTCAAGAGGTGCCAAAAACCACGGTCTGGTGCGGTTTATGGGCAGGTGGAACTATCGGTCCATATTTTTTCAAAAATGATGATGGTCGAAAAGTAACTTTCAATGGTGCTTGCTATTGCTCTATCATATCGGACTTTTTACTATCTGAAATTGAAGCCCGTATTCTTTACGGTATTTTGTGTTAACAGGACGGTGTCACTTGCCATGCAGCTGGTCAAACAATGGATCTAGTGAGAGGTAATTTCGAAGAGCAGCGTATTTCACATTTTGGACCGGCGAATTGGCCGCCTAAATCGTGTGATTTCACACCTTTAGACTTTTCTCTTTGGAGCTGCAGGAAGTCCAAAGTCTATGCTGACAAACCAGCTACGATTCAGGTTTTGGAAGCCAACATTACGTGTGTCATTAAGGCCATACAGGTCGAAATGCTCGAACGAGTCATATAAAATTGCACCCTCGGAATGGACACCCTAAGAGGTAGTTGCGGCCAACATTTGAAGTAAGATATATTCAAAAAATAAATGGCCTAAAATTTCCTTCGAATGAATAAAAAAGATTCCACACTTTGAATTTTAATATTTTTTTTTTATTTTGAAAAAAATACTTTTAGATGGATCACCCTATGCAATGCACAAGTGTTCTAACCAGCACCACAGCATACCCAAAGACTGGTTCTTTGCTCAGTGACATTGATGAAAAGGCGAATATTTACAAAGCATGTGTCTAAGCCGCCCTTTATTGTATATATTCCCTGGTTTACTTCAAGTCCTTGGTCTACTCTTACGCCGCGCTTATAGTGCACTTATGTATAATAATATTAAAGAATTGCTAGTGAAAACGAGTCGGACGTTTAAATATAAATGCTGTATATTTCCATTTGTGTATATGATAGCACATCATATAGTTTCTTTTTGAAACACACTTCGTATTCACAAGAATAGTTGTTTCCTGAAATCCTGTCAAAAAAAAACATCATATCGCCCTTAACCAAAGATGTAAAAAATGCAAACATATTTTCAAAGTAAATGCAGTGTAGCCTATTAATATCACATTTTTTGGGTAACATGACACACAAAATCAAAAAATGTTGCCCATTTTTGAGGTATTTAGTGCGTCCCGCGAAACAGCACCTAATTTTAAAATTGTGCGTTCACAAAATATTATGATTTATTAAGCAAATACTCAAAGTGCACATTTACCATGGATCAAAATACATCCTAAAGGAAATGTGGTCGGTACCATGCCCCCTTTAAGAAATAGCATTTATGGCCAAAGTAATGGACCAATCGTCATAATTTTTTAACAGAATGAAATTAATGATTAGCTTAATTCTATAGATTATATTGCGTTAAATATAGACTAGCGCGATGTCACGTCTCCTTGACAAAATGCTCATTTAGGACCGCAACCCATGATGAAGGGTATAAAATTGGTTAAATAAGCCTATGATTAAAAAAAACTAATAAATAAGCCTGACAAATGAAAACAAAAACTCACTCAGATAAACACATGAGTGAACACGAAACAATGACAAACATGAAATTCAGTACTTCCACAATATTCCATATCTTACTAATAGAGGGCTGCTATATATATTTCTGGTCTAATAATGCAAATGCGAATATTTATCATCAAAAATGATTTAATGGTTTTTCAAAGTATTCTCCAGCATGATTTATACATTTTTGCATGCACTCAAACCAATTGTCGAAGCACTTTTTCCACTCCGAATGAGACAACTCCAAAACATGGCTTTAACTTCATCTTCTGGCGAAGAAAATCGTTGACCACGCATTTTTTTCTTGATGTGCGGGAATAAAAAGAAGGCAGTGGGTGCCAAGTCAGGGCTGTACGGCGGATAACCCATCAATTCCACGTTATGGCTGGTCAAAAAGCCGCTGGTTTGAGCCGATTGCTGTTTTGTTTCGGGCTCATACGCATAGAACCATGATTCGTAACCTGTGACGATCTTATAAACGTCTTTTAAAGCACCGCGATCGTATTTTTTAAAACTTGTTTGCAGCAATCGGCACGAACCTTTTTGTGAGCGATTTTCAAATTGTGCGGGATCCAACGAGAACAAACCTTTTTTAAGGCCAGGTGTTCATGCAATATCGAATGTATGCTGGTAGAAGAAATGCCCAAGGATACCTCTATCTCACGGTATGTTACAGGACAATCTTGCATTATCAGTTCACGCACGGCATCAATGTTCTCTGGCACAACGGCTGTTTTTGGAAGACCTTCACGATCTTCGTCTTTGAGCGAGCGTCGGCCAAGATTGAATTCATTAAACCAGTTTTTGACAGTGCAATAGGATGGTGCTTCATTGCCATACAAAGATTTAAGAACATCGATGCACTCTTGTCGTGATAATCCACGTCGAATGTTGTGAAAAATGATCGCACGAAAATGTTCACGAGTTAATTCCATTTTTTTGTCAAATGGATTTTTTCAAGTCACTGTAAGCAACACAAATGATGGTCGTACGTCAAAACGTTCTAGGTACGTTTATGCTAAAAAATGTCAAACTTTCCAATGGAAATATATACAGCAACCCTCGTATAAAAATTTGAATATTTTATTGATAAAACTTTTTCAATTTTCCCATACTTTTTCCTTTACTCCATATATAGCTAACCACAATGCCTGTAAGTCATATCCACTCCCTTCAACCCCCCAAGAAAAAATTGAAGCGTTTATATAAATAGTCTAAAGCGAAAAATTCAAATCCTTTCCCTTAAAACAAATTCCTTTTCAAATGAGGTTTAGAAGAAATAATGGTTACTGAAAAAGCCAGGTTACCCAATAATTATTTTATTTTTTTAGGCAACTCTAAACCAATTTACTTAATTAATTTGCACTGTTTTAGTTTCCCTTCTTTTTCATTCTTAGTTATTTGACTCTGAATAATAAGCAAGCTATCAAGAAGCAATTTTCACATTTGTTTAAATCTCTAATCTACTAAAAAAAACTTTTCCCATTTTTTTCAGCTCTCTTATTTCTCTCACTTTCTTTTCTTCCTAATATAATAATATGAAAATTTTATTGATAAAACTTTTTCAATTTTTCCCATACTTTTTCCTTTATTCCATAAATAGCTGATTATACTGCCTGTAAGTGATATCAATTCCCTCTAACCCCCAGAAGAAAAATATGTAGCTTTAGAAGTAAGAGTCGAAATCGAAAATCGAGACTCTCACACCTTAATGAAATGCAATTTCACAGCTACAAAAGTAAGCAAACTTTGCTACTTTGTAGTACCTGTCACAAAAAACAAACTTTTTTTCGTTCATCAGGCTTTCGACAAATCTTCATATTATTCGTGCCCCCCTCTCTTTTCGTGTTTTCTTTCGCCCTTCCTCGACTAAGGGATAATATTCAACAAAGTGTGAAGTCAGTAAATCTTGTTCGAGTAGCTCGAACAACAAGCAGAAAAAAGAAATGGCAAGCTGTTACTTAGAGTTATTCCTTAGAGATTTCTTATCTCTGCGAGATATGGATTGTCATGTCAAGACTCTGTACATGACTGAAGAAAGAAAGAATGCCATGTAACGACGGATGAGGGAGTTAAACACGTATAAGCATGGTGATTTGCCAAAAAAAGGAACGCTACAAGAAGATGAACAGAAGGACTACTACTAGCGACAGCAAAAACAGATGAAACAAACAGAAAACAACGGCGGAAAAAGTTTGAAAAACCATTTAGCAAGATTATCTTTTTTAAAGAAAAATTGATTTTTTTCTTAACCAGACGACCGTTTCTTTTTTTGGCATGGATGAAAGTCATGGTATAAACTGAACTTTAGGTATTTTTAAATTAGCTTAAACGTTATGAAGTTCAATTGAGCTTCAAATGTTTGTTAATGTTGGAGTTCTTCGCTTAAAATTAATATTAATTATGGAATAAGCTGAGAATGCAAAATGGATTCCAAGGGGCTTATTACAAAGAGTTTATTACAAAGAGCAAGAGGTTTGGTAGATTTAAACAGATCGTGTTGGTTATGAAGTTTAACCACTTTTAATTTTCTATACCTTTTGTTTTGTATAGCGTTATTTTCCGTTTCTTAAGTTTTAAGTTTGCTCTCTAGCTGTTTGCTTAGTATCGAGTAAAACCTATTTTTCGCCTCTACAATTGTTAAAAACGGTGCTATGATCATCCACAACCAAGGTAGATGAAGACGTCCACCGCAACGTGACTTTCCCCGTTTATTTAGGGACGTTTTCTTAGTAGTTTCCAGAATAAGTTTCACCTGGTCAAACTTTTGCTCAATAAGACTCATCTTCACCTGCAAACAGAGAACATATTCGTTGCCACAACCGAACTTGTCATGAGAGTTTAACAATAGGTTCTCGTTTTCCCATTTGCTCCAAACAACTTCGAAGGGCCAATATTCCGAACATTTCGCCGCGCTGAACGACTTGACAGAGTTAGTGAATAAACCTACTAATATACAGAGTGTCCAAGGGCAGTAATATAGGGTGATCCATCTAGAGGTATTTTTCAATAAGGTTTTTTCACAGATTACGCGTGGGTTGTATTAATCTTTATTTTTTATTTGTTTTCAGTACTGTTTGACATTTTATCATTGGAAGACTTACACAACAACGTCTCCTAATTTTAATGGAAATGAGCGATCGTTAAGAAACTGGCTTTGGCCAAAATTTTGTTCAGTGATGAGGCCCTTTTCTGGATGAACAGCATCGTCAATGAATAAAATTGCCACAATAGGGTGAAGAACAACCAGAAGATGTCCAAGAGGTCTCATAATACCCAGAGAAAACCACAGAGTGAGGAGCAACCAGAAGAGGTCCAAGAAGTCTCATAATACCCAGAGAAAACCACGGTTTGGTGCAGTTTGTGGCTTAGTAGAATCATCGGTCCATATTTTTCCAAAAAGATGATGCCCGTAACGTAATGCTTTAAACACATAGACGACAGCAAGCAGCACGACGACTGACTTCAAATGTCGTTGGCGACATTTGTCGTTGTGCTGCCACCTTTTAAAATATTTTGAGAACGGCAGCAGCAGCGTAAACAGCTGATATTGTTTTAGTATGCACAGCTGTTTATTGGAGCAATGTATTTTTCAGTGATGCCAATATGACGTTTATGAGGCACACAAACAAACGATTTATGTTCTACATAATAATTTATTGTAATCGTGTGCACCCTTCATAGGAAATAGACCGTACATCAGATTGACAGTTTCGTTGCAAAATACATAGTCTGGTTTTACACGGACAATTATAATTGTCGCCATTGTTCCCCGTTCCATTCTTCTTACCTCTCTCTCCAACCAACTCAACAATCGTGACAATTATAATTGTCCGTGTAAAACCAGACATAGCTCACTCACTATGCAGCAATCGGATGTTTCGTGTATTTTCCCCAGTAGTGAAGCCGAAGTATCAGATAAGAAGCACATTGAAAAAAAGATTCCGGAACAGAGTATTTTATATATTATTTATATATTATATGTTTTATTTTCATTATAGTTTGTTTATTAATGAGTGGATTGAATAGATTGCAAAGAGGCAGGAAATATTTAAAAGGCGAAGCCATATTTTGGCATACCCCCGGACGAAGACCGGCTTCACAAGAAATCTTTATATAGCGAAATTATATTTTAGCTTACCAAGAAGATATATAAAAACACCTTGACACCTTGAACATTTAATAAATCCCAAAATGTTTGACGCAAATTTTCAGTTTTTAGTTAAACGCCTTTAATCTCTAAATTATTACAACTACTTTAGTGCATTACCAACACTGTATCTGATATTGTCGCCTTTCAAAATAGAAATTAGTTTATATTGGCGACAACAGCAACGGCTGCTGTGCCGTCGTGCTGCTGTGACGCCGTCAAAGTAATCATTTTCATATAAACGTGTGTGTTTTAATTTTGACAGGTTGTCGCTCGCTGCTTGCTGTCGTCTATGTGTTTAATGCATAACCGTGAATGGTGCCCGCTCTCGCGCCATGATATCGGTCTTTTTACTACCTCAAATTGAAGCGCGTAATCTTGACAAAATTTGATTTCAACATGACAGTGCCACTTGCCATACAGCTGCTCAAACAATGCATCTATTGAGAGGTAATTTCGAAAAGCAGCTAGTTTTACGTTTTGGACAGGTGATTTGTATATCACACCTTTAGACTTTTTATGTAAAGTCCAAAGTCTATGCTGACAAACCAGCTACGATTCAGGTTTTGGAAGCCAACATTACGCGTTTCATTAAGGCCATACCGGTCGAAATGCTTGAATGATTCATTCAAAATTGGACCCTCAGAATGACCACCCTGAGGCGTTTTACTTTGAAGGAAATTATATCCAAAAAATAAATGGCATAAAAAGTCCTTTCTAATAAACATTAAAGATCCCACATTTGATTTAAGTTTTTGTATTTTTTTTTATTTTGAAAACGTATTTCTAGATGGATCACCCGATATTATTAACATTTTCTTAACTACGCAGCCTGAAAAGTACAAAATTAATGTCCTGGCAGTTTTTATCACTGCATTGTTTCCTTTTTTTTCGTATTTGGCCCTTCGATAATAGCCCCAAACGGAGCGTTGGAATTGGTCAGTTCACCAGGATTGTGAGAGGAAGTTCATGGCCCTGCATGACTCCAAGTATGCCTGGTATGGTGCAAGAGATGTTGTAAGAGATCGTCTTATAAAAGTTGTTGTAGATGGGATCTCATTCATCGAATATATGCTGACCACAGGTGTATCATACGGTTGTATACTTTCTATCTCCATTTTTCTTATTTTCATTGACAATCTTTTGGATCAGGCGGTAAGTCAAATTTTCAGATGACAGCAACCTCTTTCATTCATATTTATAAGACCGTAGGCCAAGTCACTACTGTGTACCCAATCTACATTCGGTTGTAACGTTGGAATACATGGATAGTTCCTGCAACCACCAACATTCGGTAGGCAAAAAATTCGGTTGTGGCAAAATATCTATTCTCTTGTAAGGACAAACAATTTTAGTTTTTCTTGAAATTATTCGGATTTTAGTTTAGTCGATCTATAGAAAATTATAAAAGTAGTAATTTAGTAAAACATTTTAATCCAAAAACGACTATTTTTAGAAACATATATTGTATTTCAATAAAATAAATGACACGCCCCAACTGAAATTAATTGGACAAATTTCATCACTTCAATCTTAGTGATAGGATGTTTAAATGTTTTTGGAAAATAAACTAAACAATTTCACTTAAGATGCCTTAAGAGTAAAACAAAGGGTCGTCCTTTTAGGAATCTATACATATAAAATTGGATGTATGTGACTATGTATGTATGCACGGGACCTATAGTCTCATAAACCGCTAATTCGATTTTAATAAAACTTTTGGGAAACTTCAGCTTACCACGCCGGATGTTCCTGTAGAGTTTTTTTTTTGTTGAAAAATTTGGTCAGTCGGCAGAGGGCTATGGCAATAGTAATTTTTAAAATTAGAAGACTTTAAATGTATACATATACTTAGTAGGGACATAAATACTGTTACACACCTTTAGTCGCTCTTTACACACGCCTTAAGTCGCTCTGGCCAATCGACAATAGCCGCACGAACCTCTTCCATTGGAAAATTGGCCACAGCTCGAACCAAAGCAGTCTTAAGAGATCCAATGTTGGGGTATCTTTTGTGACAAACCTTGTCCTCTAAAACCGTCTACAATTTGTAATCCAATGGGTTCAAATCTGGACTGCCCGACGGCCATTCTTCAGAGGAAATGAACGCTGGCAAATTGTTTCGAAGCCAGGCCTGGGACTTTTTAGCCTTATGGGCCGCAGCATCCCGCTAGAAAGTCCATGGCTGGTTTTGGAACAGGAAATTGTTAAGAGGCTTCACAACAGCTTCCAAAACGGTTTCTTGTAAATTTTGGCCGATGTTTTGACTCCTTCTTTGCAGAAACGCAGGTCAGTGACCCCATCGTAAGATACACCCCACCAAACCATGGCTGAAGCTGGTTGATGACCCTTTTCCGCCCTTGGGATCAGTTCAGATGCTTCCTTAGATGACCGCGCATACACTCTATCATTTTGCTTGTTAAATTTTTCCTGAACGGCAAAAATTTTTTCATCGGTGAACAAAATTTTTCTGTGCAACTTATCAGCGTGCTTCACCAAAAGACGTTTGCATTTTTCAATCCTATTTTTTTAAAGCTGCAGTCAATAAATGTCCAGTACATCTTCTGAAAGCCCCAAGTCCCAAGTCTTTTTTTCATGATTCGACTCATGGTCTTTTGCGTGATATTCATCTCACGGGCCATGATTTTCTGTTTTCGGAGCGTATTTCCATGACTTCTTGATTTAACGGGCTGCCCGACGCCCCAGGTTTGGTAGACGAACATGCGGCTAATCCCTAGTGGCCGGAGAGTTTTGAAAATATCGTTTTTTTCATTTCACACTTGAAAAGCGCTATTACAGCGATACGGTTCTCATTATCTGACCACTCCGTGATGAAAGATGAAACAATTTTAAAATCCCGTTACAGACTGACGCTATTGAGGTTAGCTTTCAAAACCCATATGACATTAACGGGCTATGTTCAGTTCTACTACTGAAATGGGTGTGTTCAATGTTGGAACAGTATTTATCTCCCTACTAAGTAAACTGTAGATGACTGGAAAAAATAATACAAAACCAGATTTGAGATTTTCGTTTTGTGGGCAAAGGGGGCGTGGCAAAAATGGGATTTAAGGGAGTTAGAAATCTGAATATTGGTACTGCCGCCCATGGCGTTGCAGAAGTGTTGTTTTAAGTTCGACAATATAAAAGTATTACTGGCGCAAAAAATATTCTGCAACCGTTAGCATTATAATATATTATAAGTACATGAATTCTATCACATTTGCCATTTGATACATGGTTTTCTTCGTAGCAACGCACGCCGGGTTCCGCTTGTTTACAATAATCATTTAAGTCATTAATTTCTAAAGGAAGCATTCATCTCCTGAATAACTCCAATCTTTTATTGCAGAGTATAAAATGTTACAACAGCAAACGTAAACGAGTTCAGTTACTACACAGAATTTATCTTTTGTCAACAGCAATTATTCATACCAAAATAACATTTACTTCATAATTGGTTGGTTGTCATAACCACCAGTTTTGGTAACCAATAGTTGCATTTAATTCGGTTTGTATAACCGACTTAATAGCTGTAAGAACCGTAATAATTTTGTAGCTACCATCTTATGCTGAGTCAAACAACGTAACCAGCAATACCATGAAATGTTGGTAATTGCAACAGAAAGTATGTTTATCCAATCGAATACTTGTGGTTTTCACCGATTTCCAACTCATATTTTCTCTGTGTGCACGTACCTTTAGACTAAACTACTGAAACTCTGCTATTAGGTGTTTGACAACTGCTCCGCTTTTCTAAACTTTTTAAGAACTTCTCATAGTCATTAAGCACTATAAAGTTCCATGTACATACTTCATACATATGGTACTGGACTACGCCACTACGAAAACTTTGCACTGCAATTCTTGCCTGAAATTGCAACATAAATTGAACATTTAAGTAGATTTATGTGATAACCTAGATTCTGGGAAATGAAACCCTTCACTTGTATGCATTTTAAGGAGGCGTTCATATATGCTTTAGAACGAATAAATGTAATAAACACACAATTTGCAAAAGACACAGTTTTCCAGCACTTTATTTCGCCCCCAAAAACCCGGAGAAGGCTGGTCTTACCTAAGTACAGAAATGTGATAAAAATCTAAACCGAAAAATCAATAGAAAAAGTTCAAAGGAGAACAAAACGAGGAAGAAACATTTCCCATTCACACTCGTTTCAATAAAGCATAAATTATCAGGCAATTTTGCAATGATATCGGTAATGTATGCAAATAACCATGTACTACAGACTATGTATATACATATCGTACATGAGTACGTACATATTCAGGAAATATCAGAATGTGTGTTCTCTTATACCTATGTATACCATATATAAGTATAACCAAGTGTGGATGTGGGTCTCTCAAAGTGAGTATGCTTCCGTTGACTATGTATACCAGCCAAACTAGAAGAGATTTTTAGCCACATTCCCTCCATTTTTTAAAATGTATGAATATTTGTCGTAGATTCCTTAAAAAATCAGAAAATATGCAAATTATCGGATGTTAAAATACAAGAATTATCACTTTTTACATAATGTAACATGGAGGAAAGTTTGTGCTACAATCATAAATTATGTTTTGTTAAGGAGTAAAGAAAAAAATTCAAGATGGAATATAAAACGTTGATGATTCCTAAAAATGCTAATAATCAGTAAAATAATTTGCAAGAGTTTTCATATTAAATCTACGATCCATTTTTACAAATGGGGTTTTTTTAAAACTTGTACTGTCCAAACAGAAAATCATGGCCCGTGAGATGAAAATCACGCAAAAGGCCATGAGTCGAATAAAAAAAACTTGGGACTTGGGGCTTTCAAACGACGAGCCGGAAATTTATTGACTGCAGCTTAAAAAAATATAGGATTGAAAAATGCAAACGTCTTTTGGAGTAGCACGCTGATAACTTGAACAGAAAAACGTTGTTCAGAAAAAATTTAACAAGCAAAATGATAGAGTGTATGCGTTGTCATCTAAGAAAGCATCTGAACTGATCCCAAGGGTGGAAAAGGGTCATCACCCAACGTCAGTCATGGTCACTGACCTGCATTTCTGCAAACAAGGAGTCAAAACATCGGTCAAAGTTTACCAAAAAACCGTTTTGGAAGCTGTTGTGAAGTCTCTTAAAATTCCCTGTCCCAAAACCAGCCATGGACTTTCCAGCAGAATTCTGCGCCGGCCCATAAGGCTAAAACGTCACAGGCTTGGCTTTGAAACAATTTGCCAGCGTTCATTTCCTCTGAAGAATGGCCCTCAGGCAGTCCAGATGTATTACTCATTGTAGACGATTTTAGAGGACAAGGTTTGTCACAAAAGATACCCCAACATTGGATCTCTTAAGACAGCTTTGGTTCGAGCAGTGGCCAATTTTCCAATGGACGATGTTCGTGCAGTTAATGACGATTGGCCAGTGCGACTTAAGGCGTGTGTAAAGGCAAAAGGCGGACATTTCGAATAAGTTGATTCTTTTTGGATACAATATACCTCAATAAATATATAAAAACATATTTGGTCCAAAAACATTCAGTACTTTTTATTTTACAGCATAAAACGTGTGTTACAGTATTTATGTCTCTACTTAGTATATAGATCGTATCACTATCTGATTATATTAGTATCACGATCTGATTCAATTGAACGATTAACGTCAATATGTCCACCTGTCATTGTAATCTATATTATACTTAAGTCGATTTCAACAAAATTTATTTCATCATTCAATTTTAGCCCAAGAACAAACTTTGTTGATTTGAGTTCATATCGGTCTATGATAAAATAGAAACGTCGCTTCAGAATCAGCAATTGTAGTGGCATACGATAACTTTCAATGACGTTATACGATAAGTATAGACATTTTAACTTACATAATTCGCTCAAAATCCCATAAAGGAACTAGGAGGGACTTCTCTCAAATCATTGAGATGTTTTTTTACAGTTCGCAGATATAGCTATGTTTTTTTCTAAAAGACTCATAATTTCGGTAGAAATTTTAAATGATTTCCAAACGTTGCTCGTAAGTGAACTTTACCATGATGGAAATGTTGACTTCGACTAACGTTTTGGCACTGAAAGATCATTAAAAATGTTTGCAAAGTGTCATGTCCATATTGGAAAACCCGTTACAATGATTAGTGAGTATAAGAATTATACCTTCTGTTTAATGTCGGCTCCAAACAGCAAATGCATTTTATAGAGAAGAGTTAACATGGCTTTAAGATACATCTCCTACTAGTAATGTCATCGGCAATTACGAGGTAGAAACTCGCTGCTACTTGAACCTGGGCTTACTGGCATTATAGACATGTGCATCACATCATGGCCCACTTTATTACATTTCAAAATTGACATTGTCTCTATAAAAGCAGTGTCACAACGTAAATGGATATAGACTAAATTTTTAAAGAATTCCTACAATCGAAATTTCTTAATATTTTTGGAATTAAGGTAATAACATTACCTACAAGTTACAAAAGGAAACTTTGGCAGTTCCGAGGCACAAAAACAAATGCCACTGCCTTCTTTATTGCGAAAAATTACAACATTTCCTGTGGGATTGACCTCTGGATCAATATCATTGTATGCCTAATGCAAACTTCATTCCGTACGGCCAGTCTTAAAGCTATCAGCTATTACCAGGCTAAATCTAGGCACTCGGACTTTAAGCACCTTCCTACACGCAGAAAAAAAAATATAGTTGTGGTGAAAATATTCAAAGAGGATAATACTATTGTTGGGTATATGGTTGTGGTACAACAATATTATGATCCTCACAACAACAGTATGATTCAAATACAACCATACTATGATCCCCACAACCATAGTATGATTCACACTCAGCCATACTATGATCTCCACAACCATAGTATGATCCTCACAACCATAGTATGATTCACACGCTACCATGTTATGATCCCTACAACCATAGTATGGTCACACACAATCTATGATCCCCAATATAACTTATTAGAATTGGTTTAAGTTGGCAACAAGAGATTTGAATTATGAAAATTATTCAAAACTACATTAAATTCAAAATAATAGGAGTGATTTATTTCACAGTAGATAAAAATAAGTTTAAATAAACGTAAGCGTTTTTATTAAAAATATTTCAGTTAAAAAAAAGTCAAAGCAGCTTGTTCAAAAAAATTTATTTTCGATAAAAAAGTACTATTTTTGAATTAGATCCGTACCAATAACATTTGTTCTTAAAAGCATATTTAAATGAACAAAAATTACAATCATACAGTATGATTGCCGTAATCATATTATTGTTAACATAAAACACAATACTTTTGTCGCACCAACCATATTTATATTGCTGCTATAACCATATTTTCATTTTAAATTTTGGCAATAATACTATTGTTACATTTCAACAATATTAATATTGCTGCAATCATACTAATGTCAAAATTAAATTCGGTTAACAATGCTATGGTTGCGACGAACATACTTTTATTGCGGAGAACATATTATTGCCGCGACCATGTAGTAACCATGTTTTTTCTCTGCGTGTGGCGGCCCACTTTACTACATTTCAAAAGTGCATTGTTTCTATAAAAGCAGTGTCACAACGTTAATGGATGTAGACCGAATTCTTAAAGAACTCCTACAGTCGAAATGTCTTAATATTTTTGGTATTGAAGTAATAGCATTGCATAAAAGGTACAAGGGGGAACTTTGGCAGTCGTGAGGCACAAAAACAAATGTCACTGCCTTCTTCATTGCGAAAAATTACAACATTTTCTGTGAGATGACCCCTGGATCAATATCATTGTATGCCTAACGCAAACTTCATTCCGTACGGCCGGCCTTGTTCCAGTCTTAAAGCTGTCAGCTATTACCAGGCCAAATCTAGGCACTCGGACTTTAAGCTTCTTCCTAGATAATCATTATCACCGGTTCCGTAAAATGAAATTCCACAATGCAAGCAATTGTCTGAGAAGCTCTACTGCCAATAGACATTGTGCCTTTATTAAAAGAGGATATAAATTGCATCCGATTCTGTCAAAATTTTATATTAAGCATTGCATGTCCCCATGTTTGCTTGCAAATGTGCGACCAATAATTAGTCTAGTGAAAGTGGACCATATCGGCCCCCATACAATCCAATTTCCTATTAGAGGACCTTCCGGTTTAAAATTCTCATATTACACTTTATCCGATCGTGCTCCAATTTCGCATGCAGCGTTATACGAGATGTTTTGAAGTAGCCTCATGTCCATAAATCATAAAAGGTTTTTCCGGATTCGAGAATCAGCCGCTCTCGAAGCTGCACTTTAAATCTTATAGTGCTCAAATTTAGCCCAGTGCATAATGAGAGAAAAAAAGCCATACCTACCATATTGGTCCAACTTTTAATATAATTGCAATTTTAATGAAACATAGAGCGTTAAGTGAGATCTCTACAAACAGAGATAAGATTCGTTGCCACAATCGAATTTTTTTGCCAAGTTGTATTTTTGTAGGCAATTGTGTGAAGAAATCTTGAAAAGTAAGGTTTACAACAGTAGTTCTCATTCGTTTGGGGGGAGCCTGGCCTTATAGAGTTAGGTTCTACTTTCAACAATTGCAGCAAGGCTTTCTGAAGAGGGTTGTCACGGACCCGAAATCATGATAAAAGTAGTGCGCAGTCACGAAAATCAATGTCACTTTGTCGTTTTGTTAAAAACTTGTCTTCTATTTAAATATAGAAGCAAGAGGTCTTGAGCCGGTATAATCCCCGTTCAATGTAAAATACGGAAGATTTTTACTGAATAAATTATATAGTGGCATTATTAACTAGTAATTGCTTCTTTTTTACCTTAAGTATCGTTTCAGGGACTTTGAAGAAACCCGAAAATATCGAATTGTAATGAAATACGATTAACTTTATATGACCATACTCGTATATCCATGTTTTTCAGTTAACGTTTCTTAGTAAATGGGCCTTTTCGGGTCAGAACAACTAATGTTTCCATTACCCATATATCGTCGCCTTAATAAAACAATAGTGTATAATTTTTTTGCCGTTTCGAGATAATAGAGTTTAAAGTTTTTGTTCTATTAGACATCTGGGAAACCAGTAATTTTTGAGAAAATAATCGATGTTTGCAAGTTGTGATCATTTCAATATGTGGAGGAATAATCAGGCTACTAGTAGATGATATTCGATTAATCTAAAAGTGCTTTATTTGCAACTTAATGGGATTCAAAGTACCATGATGTCACTTAGGCTATTTTATTTGTTTTATAATATGTATGAAAATCATTATACACTATTTTATTTTGTATGGTATACACTATTTTATTTGAATCCTTTACACCATTTATCACGAAATACATTTAAATTGTCTGACGAATGTTCATGCAGAAAAACAAAGCATTCGTGCTTAACAATCCATTTTATTCATAATTCACAGTCATTTTTTGGTATTGCAATGACACGTTGTTAATTGTTTTGTAATAAAATTTTTACAGTTTTAATTAATTAAAAAATACATGAATAAAAGGCAATATTCATCAATATTCATCTACGGAAATATCCTCCTCCACATCAGGCTCATCCAAGCAATTTTTATTTCCACTGTGTTGTAGATTAATATAAAAATAATGAAATTCTTTGGGAATGACATTTTTGGTACACAGCCCCTTAAGATCCTTGTACTTTAAGGAAGATATAGTAAGCTGTTGCTTAAATTTAGAGCACAAATTTCGGGTATCACAGCTATTAGTGGTTGATTTCTTCCTCTTACGTTGCATAATGTCAATTGTTTGCCACTCGGAGTCCCAATTCTCTTTGTAGATCAGCAAATTAGGATTAACTTTCTCTACTTTAATTTGCTTAATCTTCAACCAATTCACTGAGCTGTTTTCGTTATTACTTTTCAAAGTGTGCCCCAATCTGCTGAACCATTCCTTGAGATCATAAATGTCGTACCAGGACATTCTTTTCACAATGTATGGTTGTTTTCTTCGGGCCAATCGCAAAATCGTTGGCCATTCCTCGGGCGAGTAAATGGATATATTTCGTTTGGCCCGTTCAATTGTCGAGTGCATACAATCCGCCTCCATTTGTGTGTGGCCGCTCTCCAAATACTTTAACGTGACCGTATTTAAATTCAACTTACGAATTACGTAAAATAGCAGTGCTGCAATATAACGATTCCTATTCTGCCCACCACAACAATCAGAATACAAAATTACATCCGTTACATTTTCGTCAAATGAGCTCAACATTTTGATAATTGAGGTCCCAATCTCGTCCGAACCTCTTTGTCCCTGCGTTTCATCCCACAAGAAACAGTAGCCTTCCTTCGACGCAAGATCGAAAAAAGTATTATTGAAGCTAGCAAACTTCCTTGAATAATACAATGAGCTTACATTGCTGCATGGGGTTGTCAAAACAGATTGTAAGTCAAAAGTTAATACTCTCAATTTGTTATTAATTTTTGCATCTTCTTTATCGGCCTCCTTTTCTTCCCTAGCCATCTTCTTATTTTTAATATGTTCATTGTACGCTTCCTGCAAAATCTCCTTGTCATCAGAGTTACGATATCGTTCGCATGTGTAGCATGTATCCTTCTTCGGCTTATGAAAAAAATAATTATATTCGTTGCAGAAAATACGCCTGTACATACTTTCCTTAATGGAATTGCCTTCATGCTTTTCATTAAAGAGTTGAAACATTTTTGAAATGTTTAAATTAGAAGCAAGATATAACCGTTTTGATGACGAGCGAGTGTAGTGGCTCTCCACGGCCGGAAAGGATTCAATATGCTCTTTAATGATTCTTTTAGTTTCTTCATCCTTTTTTTGATGACAACCATGATGTCCACGTTTATCTATAACTTCATGACATTCACTTTTCTTTATGAAAACCGAAATAGCTCCATCAGATATATTCAGTGTTTTCATAAAAAACTGCTTGCATACTTGCTTAGACCTCAGAGTGTATGTTAGAGTCTTGTCTCTTCGGGAGCCGGCAACAATAGCCCTCTTGCATTTCTTTATTTGAATGCACTGGCTTAAGTACAACTGTTGTTTTGCGTAGTCAGAAAGTTCCCAAAACTCGGCGTTGATCGCAATACGTTCTTCATTGTTAATTCGCTCAATGCATTTGTGCCGACACTTGCAATTCACTGATTTTGGCAGTCGCTCCTTAATCAATTTCCCCCTTTTGGTCACGTAAGCTTTTCCTGACTGCCTTTTCTTCTTCCGAATATTTTGCATCCATGCATGCGTCTCCGTCTGTAACATTAAATATAACCGTTAAGTAAATTTATGTCACTAATCTTAAATAACCAAAGTCGTTCCGTCCGGATTTTACCTTCCGCTTCCGAGTTGGTGTCTTGAGCTCTAACTCCTCGTTATTGGTGACGTCTGCAATCAGACCCTCCATGTTTTGGTCTATTTCAGGGTTCTCTTCCAGTGCCGAAGTGACTATGTCCAATTCCTCTGCTTTCGACTCAGCATCTGTTTCTGCCTCTTCATCTGTTTCCGGAACATAATCATCCGAAGATCCTGTGGAGAAATCGTCTTCGTGCGTCGTACCAGGCGCATTATCATAACCAAAATCTGTCGAAATTCCATTTACATAGTCATAATACGGCACACACTTGTTTTCGTTTCACAGTAAATACTCACCATGACTTGATAGATCCATTATTTTCACGAACTTTTCACAATAACACACTAGCAAAAGCACAATTGCCCAGTCAATTAAGTATATTAGTAATAATTTTATTTTATTTAATTGTTTAAAGACTTATTTCGTCGATTGTTCAAATACAATTGATTTTTTATTTTTTTCTATTCAATACACAAAAATAAGAATGATAGATAGATATAAGGTTACTAGGTTTGGTTTGATGTTACTATAATAAAATGATAAATATTGTACAAAGTAGATATGATACAAAGTATATTACATATTATGTAACTAGTCTATGTCTTCTCTCAGAAAATTCTACAATCTATCAAAAAGTTGACAATAACAGTGTAAACTGATTTTAAGGTATTATTTACGTCAACCGTAGAACACACAGAGAAATGTTGTGTGATATATAAAATAGTGTATAAGTGTCATACGGATTGACTCCAAATAATATATTGTTAAAAAATAGTGTATATCAATATACGTCATTTTTCGTTTTTATTTTGTTATGAAAATGGATTGTTTTGAATAATAAAAATAGTGTATGCTTTTTATACACTATTTTTCTTTGAAATTATATTTAGAGTAACAACTAAATAAAACACCATACCAGCACTTACACAATTATTAATGAACAATTTCAATCACGCAATTATACGCTAATATTTCAATTGATCTTTTGACCCACTTTGTGGAAGTAGAACTTCACCAAATTTTGACCACATATAGAATCAGTTATGTAGATTCTTATTATGCAATAAAAAAATAATGGTGTACATGCGTATACACTATTGTTTTATTAAGGCGACGATATTTTATACGTCTTAGCTAACTGGGAACTTCATTCTATGGGTAGTACTGAAATAATTTGCATATGTTAAGCAAATAATCAGAAGGTACACTTTTTCTGAGGAAAACTTTTCCCATTTGGGCCGATTTCGTAAAATTACTGCTTATGACTATTTCCTGAATAGTTAAATACGCCATATAAGTGATAAATTCCAAGATACTAGGTAATTTAGCTTCAATAGTCAACGTAGAGAAAAGGACTGGAATACAATTTTAAATTAAAATACAATCGTTTTAACATATTTTGTTCGTTGGGGTTATACCTACTCAATATTTCTATACCCTCCGCCATAGGGTGTTTGAATTTATCATTCTGTTGACAAAATCCCGAAAATCGATCAGACACCCTATTATGCATAAGAGATAGTCGTAAAATTGTATTACGATCGATCCATGTCAAATTAAATGATCGATCCAAGCTTGTAATAAAATTTTACAACTATCACTTATGCATTCTAGGGTCTCTGCTCCATATTAATGGATGTTGCCAACAGAAGACAATTTTTTTAGCAACGAACAAAATATTTTAATAACGATTTTATTTCAATTTAAAATAATATTGCGATCCTCTCTCCTATGTGGTTCTTTCATTTTCATTTCATATTTTGCTTCAATACGAGCCACCAACATTATGTTGACCACATTTGGATATTTGCGGCGTGATTGGACTGCATAAAATATGATTCATTGTATTAAAGACTCGTCGACAAATTGATTAATAGTTTTAGCATTGCACAAAGATGAGTATGGCATGATAGGCGGAGTTTGAAAATAAAGACAACGACAAAAACGACGAAACTATACAAATAAAAAAACAAGAAAAGACGAACAGCCAATTTTAGTTTATAGACTTGGATCTTACAAATAAAATGATGGAATGTGTTAAATGTATGAGTCACAAACTATTGGAATGTTATGAATATAAATTATAGAAAAATGATGGTTTTAACGCACGAATTTATTACAAGGCATATTATGATTGAAAATTTAGTTCCGGCTAAAATATGAAAATTGGTACAAGAAATCCACAACTTAAAACTTCCTTTAAATTTCACTTATCTATGATACGATTACCCAACACTGCAATGCGCTTACCCTGTAATTTAATTTTTACCCGTTCAAATTGTTGTGATCAAAAAAAAACAACAATAAATTATATATTAAATAAATGCATTGTGTTTTTTATTATTATTGAAAATCTTAAAACAATAAAATATTTTCTTATCTCATTTGTGCACAACGCTTATGACTACAAATACGAGAGTCGGTGCTAGTGTGGACAGACAGGCAGATATACGGTCTGGCATGCAGCTTTATTTCATTTCAGCAACATATCAATTGCTCTTAAAACTCTACGTACGATAGTATTTGTAAACTTACGTATACGAGTAGAAAAATTGAACAAAAGAAGAAGAAACAACAGAAAACTTCGCATTTCTTTTTGAAAAAATCATGCGATCTAACCAACCGGGAAAACGCTGCTCTCACCCTAAAGTGACGAACAGAAAAACTGAATGATAATATTTATTTTTTTACTTTTATCCTGCAGCATATGAGCGACTCTCTATGTAATTTACTTAACTAAAATAATTATTGGTCTAGCAGCTTTAATGAAGCTATCTATACAGGAGCACACAACATTCATACAAGACCTTAATCATCCCATACTGCACATGAAGGAAAAGTCGTGTGGGTCTGCTTTTTGTCTGAGACTCGGTCGTTCCTGTAGCGTGCTCCCTCAAAGAATGACAGATATTTTTGACCAGCCAAAACGAAAAACATTGCAATGGTCTTGTAATATGTTGGGAAAATTCGTATCTACAGGTTGGCGCAAAACTACCCTTGTGGTTTGAATGTTTAATAACTTTTCAAATTTTTTTATTTATTTTTTTTTAAAATTTTGTAAAGCAAACTTGGGGAAGTTGAAATGGAACACTACACAACAGAACAGCTATCAGAAATCGTTGCATTTTCACTACACAACAGAACAGCTATCAGAAATCGTTGCATTTTCTAAAAATCAAGAGTGCAGGACAGTCCAGAAACATCAACAAGAAGACGTTCGGCACAACTGGGGCTTTCGCGGAAAAAGCACGAATGTGCGCAGTCGAAAATGGCTAACACTTGCGGGATATAATTTTTCATACTTAAGCCAAAAATATTTCCCATTAATATATTATATAACAAAAAATAATAATAATAATTAACCAATAAATAAGAAAGTTATTAAACATTCAAACCACAACGGTAGTTTTGCACCACCCTGCATTTATAAAGATGTAATTGTGAGTCACACCTTAACGTCAAGTTTTTTGTCCAACTTAATTTGCCATTTCTTTGTTTCAATGCTTAGGAAAATGAAACCATGGAGAGGTACACAATTGAGCAGCGCGTTAAGGTTGTTAAAGCCTTTTCAAATTGGGCGTTTAAATCAAAATATATATCGTTCACTTCGTTATTTTTTTGGACAGCAGAATCGACGAAATGTGTATAAGTATACAGTGGATTTGTTAAACAGCTTAATCTACGCATTTAGGCAAATGAAAATCTACGAGCTATTTGCGGTGCGTTTTCTGGACAGACGGAGTCATTGGGCCGTACCAAGCAGTTACCGTGAATGGTGTTCGCTATTGCGAGATGATAACGGACTTCTAGTGGCAAGAAACTGACTACATGGACCTGTACGATATGTAGTATAAAAATAATGGTGCCACTTGCCACACAGGCAACGAAACAATGTTTTTTTTGGGCGAGAGATTCAATGGCCGTATTATCTCACGGCGACGTTAATTGACCGCCACGATCACTTTATTTGACACCGTTGGACTTCTTTCTTTAGGGATATTCAGAAGAAAAAGTGTACGTCAATATGCCGACCATATCTTAAGAACTAAAGGATGCGATTATTCGGCACATAAATAGGCTACTTTGATTTTTGATATCACAAGTAAGTGGTGTCACGCTCATACCCCTGCGAATTTAAAATGGCCATAACCTAAAAACTATTAGATCTATGAGGTTATGTACATATATAAGCTGTTGATTCGCATGTAGCGAAAGATTTTGTAAGGAAAAGTGGGCAGTGCCACACCCCTTTTTTAAAAGCGCCTATTATTATAGTAGTTTACAATAAAATACTGTTAAAATATCAAGGCGATCGGCCTATAATTATAAGCGTAACATTACTTTTAAAAAAAGACACCGCCAATTAATCAAAAAAGTAATATACCCAAAGATCAGAAAGTATAAGAGTTAGTAACAACAGATTCGATTATAATCGATTAGTGCGTAACAAAATACTTTTTTAGTGAAAATAAGTGATGCCACGCCCCTTTTTTAAAAGCCCTGTAACTCCAAAAATAATTCCTAAGTCGCCTTGAAATTTAAATAGTATGCTACTGTAGTCCAGGAGATTGTCATATGCAAAAGGGGCATGGCACCGCCTACATATCCAAAAACTTTAAACACTCAAAGCTCATAAATTATTAATGTTTTTTTGTTTGTTTACATTTATTCTGTCTTTTACCATTATTATCACTTAAACAGTTTTTATTCTGGCTCAAGACCTTTGTTGTTTCTTTTTCAGAATCAAAGTAAAAATTGGTGAAATTTATTAAATAGGTTGCCAAGCAGACTATACAGCTGTTTCTAAGCCCGCCAAGGTTTTCCTTCAGCAGTCTTTGGCAACGATTTCTTCGGCTACAAATCAAATGACTTATACGGGAGTCTCATTTGAGTTTCTGAGAATTACCCTTTGCGTATAATCTTCGAACTGTGGTGGAGCGATTTTAATAGTGCAATATCATTTCCAACAATTTAAGGTGTATTTGTGTGTGCATACAATCAATGAAAGCGGTGTAATGGCCATAATAATAGAGAGATCGTCTAAAAATCTACACATTTTACTATTGTGGGGGAATTTTTAAAGAAGGCATGGCGTCACCCACATCCAAAAATGTTAAACGACCAGAACTCATAAAGTATTTCAGTATGAAACATCTGATTTTAAGTATTTTCTATTAAGGTGTAAGGAAATTAGTTCGGGGGAAAGTGGTGGTACCACGCCTCCTTTCTTAGAAGCAATGTAATGTACGCAACTACTATAGTACAGGGTGGAGCGCGCAATTAGCTTATTAAAAAAAATTGTAATGATTAAAAATAATTGTAAACCTTCAAAACATTTATTTTATATTTGAATTGTATTGAACAGTAAGGGAATTTTTAAACTACATGGTTTTAAATAGTGTATCTGGCAAATTTTGACCTTAGCTATCCACACACTGATGCATACGTTTTCTGTTAATATTTGTTATTCTGCCAATTTCAGCCTCATTATTATTAATAAGGTCTTCCACGGTGTTGGGACGGTTGATATGCACCTTCGCCTTCAGGAAACCCCAAAGGAAAAAAAATCGCATGGGGCTAAGTCTGGTGAGCTAGCCGGCCAGTTCAAATCACCTCTCAAAGAAAACAGCGCCCAGGAAACATATACCTCAAACAACTCATGGTAACCCTCGCTGTGTGTGCAGTGGCACTATCCTGCTGGAACCATGTATCCTCTAATTGCATTGCCTCAAGAGTCGGCTGAAAAAAAGTCTGGAAATGGCAAAAGCAAGTGATTGCTTCCGAGCAGAGCGTTTCGGAATTACAGTACTGTTGCTCTAACTCTCTCGATGTTTTGCAATCCTTTTCTCAGGTCCCCTTCGTACACTTGAGACCTTCCCTGCTGTTCTCAATGAAGTTACACAAATTACAATTGATTGCAGTCCAGGAACACGTCCGCGTGGGGAAACAGCGAATCGTAAATAAAAAGCACGCTGCACTGCAATGATCGAGTGCGCATTTGAAAACTACGCTTCAAAACATAATAACATCTCTCTCCGCACGTGTCCAATTCATGATGGCAACTGAAAGGCAGACGAATACAAATATCCCGTCAGCCACTATAAGCCGCCACAGCCTGCAGTGCAAAAAAGCGCTCTACCCTATATATATGTATATGTATACGCTTTTAAGAGCGTGGAAGCACGCTCTTTACCCATGAACATATTTTCTTATACTTTAAAAGAATATATTCCAAATTTGATGTTTCTAACTTAAATACTTTAGAAGAACATTAGACTTACTATTAGTAATATACTATTAGTGTGTAAAGAAATAAGCTCTGGGAAAATATTGGAGTTGGCACACTCCTTTTTTTTAAAGCAGTGCAAGTCCCATAATTTAAATCATATCGTCTTGAAACTTAGTATACTATTGCGGGTTAAAAACATTTCACTGAGTATACACGTATACAATTTTGCAAAGTATTTAAGTAAGGAACATCAGATACAATAATATCTTTGACTTATAAAGGAACTGATAAATTACTAATACGAATAAAGCAGCTGAAATTAAAAATAAAAAATGGCATTTTCCATAGGTAATTCACGTGTATTTTTTGCGTTGGAAACCCTCCAAATCATATAGAAATATGACTTCTATTTATTTCTCTATTACGTATGTGTGGGGGTAGCGAAGCTCTCTGGGTGACGTCTTGTTTGTTATAAAATTCAACATATGTGACAGCGCATAGAGAAAGGGACCTAAGGGTAAAAAAGTCAATTTTCATTTTTTCTGATGTAGACAACATCTGAGCATCGAATGAGACCGATCCCATGTCCCAAAAGTGTTACCTGCCAGAGATATGCGCGTTTTATGAAAGTGAAGTCAAGGATTCTAAGCGCAAATAGAAAGGGACCTAATCTTTAAAATGGCTCTCCTGAACAAAACTGTTTTTAACCATATTTATTTAATCATTATCCTATACTATTTTCTACGAAATAGCCCATATATATATAAATGATAGCTCGGAGAACAAATCCCACAATTATTTTCTTTTGTCAACGACAACTTTGTGAATTGTTTTCCATTTACTCGGGATGATTGCCTGTAACCCAGCAGATATGCACTCGTAGAGATACCAGAAAGATTTTGCCGCACTTGACAATGTCAACCCTCAATAGTTGTGGAATATAAATGCGATTAACATTGTTGGACTCGTTCATTTTCCACTTAAAACATACAAAATAATGAATACAACACAATATAGCAGCGAATGAAAATAAAGAAAAATCGTACAACAACGAAACGAAACTTCAAAGTTTAACTTGGACGCGAACAATGTTCGACCGCTTTCCTGCCGCTGCAACGGACATGATAAGAAATGCGAAAGAAGCACAAAAAATAAAATCGAAAACAGATCAAGTAGTTGGAGGATACTAGAAAAAGTCGTGGGCGGGTACTATCTAGAACAAGAGAAGTAAAGGAATTGTAGAACACAATTTTCAGAGTATTTTTTCAATACAAAAACATTAAGGGGGTATTCTAGGGAGAATTTATTTTAATGTGCTGTTTTCATAGAACTTAATTCATTTTTTATTTGTTAAATAATCTGACGATTTTAAATCAATTGTATTGTTTAAAATTTATATAAAGCTTTATCGTTTTTTTACTTAAATTATCGCAAAAAATAAATAATTTCTTTCATATTTTTTCATTCCTTATTTTATCTTCACCGGGCATTTTATTTCATTTCATTGAATGTTATCGTCGAGACTCTGTATTAGCTTTGTAGACTTGACAGACTTTTATTTTTTTTTTTTGTTCAAGCTTCCCAAGTAGCCGCCACTTAGTCTGGCATACTGGCACGACGATCACTTTTGGATGCGTCATTCCATCATTAGCTCAGCTCATTGTTTATACTTCTCGTTCGCTTAAGTGTTTTTGTTATCAATCAACGCATTCTGTGTGATTTCGAGTAACAGCCGCTGCTAAATTAAATGGGAACGGAACTAAGGCGGTTGATAAGAGCTAATGTTTTACTTTACAAGCAAGACGGTGGGTGGTATGAAATGGATTGAAAGAAAATATTGGTCAAATGCTTGCCACGTCTCCGATGGTCCTATTTGCGATGACTGAGATATAATGAAGGTTCAATGTCGTTAATGTGCCGAACTATCTCACCCTTTAGCTCTTGGATTGTACATGGCTAATTGACGTACAATTTTAATTTTGAATATCCCTAAAGAAGAAAGTCCAACACCAATTAACATCGGCATAACGTTAGATAATACGGCGATTGAATGTCTCTCGCAAAAGAGTCATTGTTTCGATGGCTGTGTGACAAGTAGCACCATCCTGTTGGAACGTCCACAAATTCTGGATACAAGAAGTCTGTTATCATC
This sequence comes from Hydrotaea diabolus, assembly GCA_963513945.1. Lineage (NCBI taxonomy): Eukaryota > Metazoa > Arthropoda > Insecta > Diptera > Muscidae > Hydrotaea > Hydrotaea diabolus. Next base: position 13,596,003 of record OY740717.1, on the reverse strand, counting down.
TCGTGATTGCGAAAACCATTTACGGTTACTACTTGGCCGATATCATTCTCGAAGAAGTAAGGCCCGATTTTGCTGTCAGTCCATAAACCGCACCAAACAGTGGATCTTGTGGATGTTTCGGCTCTTCAACAATTACTCGTGGATTCTCATAAAGATCCACTTTTGACACATTTGGTCGATTATGCTGACCAAAAAAATCACGGAGTGCATGCCTATTTTCTTCAATCTCTGCAAAAATCTTAACGCGATGTTCAATTATGTACCTCTCCATGGGTGAATTTGTCTAACACTGAACTAAAGAAATTTCAAGTTGGTTAAAAAACTAGACGTTTAGGTATAACTCACAGTAAACATCGTGCATTATGGCTCGACCACCCTTTGTAATTTCCTTTAACAAAAATATAAATATTAAGGTGGGTCGCTCCAAGACCAGGGGTTGGAGTCGGTCCAATATCCGGATACGGATATGGTTTTGGCACGTCACCGGAGATACATTGGAATGCAGTAGTAAACAATAGTAAACCAAAGTTTTTTACGGACTTTCGTTGTGGTTGCTTAAGTACAAATGATGAAGAAAGTTCTTGATAACCAATTGAAGTCAATACACCCGAAAATGTCAAAAAATTCGCGATATGGTGTTGGACGATCGAAGAGTAAAAATGCGTGAGATTGTTGATGCTATACGCATTTCATATGGCAGTGTGATTTAGATTTTACATAATCAGATGGATTTAAGAAAGCTATCTGTAAGCTGTCTGCCGCGTTTGCTCTCAATTGACTATAAAAGTAATCGTGTGATAACTTTAAAAGTTTGTTTGAAGTTGTTTAACCGCAATTCGAATGAGTTTTTGCGGCGGTTTGTTACTGTGGATGAAACATAGATCCATTACGCAATAGGTTTCTCTGGGTGAACCGACTCCGGAGAAGATTATTCACCGGTGCACACGTATGCAGTCTAAGTTGCAAAGTTGCATGAATTGGGTTAAGAATTACCTCATCCGCAAAATTCTGCAGATTTAGCCTCCAGTGACTATTTCCAAACCAAAAGAAATGACTCGGTGGAAAAAGATTCAGCTCCACGATTAAATTATTGATCAAACAAATGCTTTTTTAATAGACTTCAAAAAATCCTATGAAAGGTACACAGAAATTGGAGAAACCTTATACTAAGTGTATTGAGCTAAGAGGAGATTATATTGAAAAATATTTTTTTTGCAAAGCAAAACATTGTTCTATTCAAAACGTCACGGAATTATTGATCTGCCCTCGTATGTTCCGCAATTACGTATGTACAGGAATCCAAAGTGGTAGGAACATTTGCATCCAAATTAGCAACAGTTCGCATATTTTCTAAAAAATTTCCAGACTTTGGTTTGTAAACTCCAAAATATGGATATACACTCCCAGCAAACCAAACCTTCAGAATTCGGTGAGAATTCTTTACGACAATCGGCAAAATGTTCCGTTTTCGGATCAGAATTCCTAGCGAGTTCGTAACGAAAAACATATGAGAGGGTTGACACGAATTGTGAACTACCTCTCTGAGGGAATTCTGATGTTTTTGCCGACATTTCGAACCGATTTCTGGCCGAATTCAGAACTATAGTCTTGGGAATTTCGAAAGGAAATTTCGATTTCTCGTATCGAATTCTGAACTAATTCTGAACAACTTCGGTCAGAATTCTGGGAAATCTTATGTTTTACCGACATTTCGAACCGAATTCTGAACGAATTCTGAGCTTATGCCATGGTAAATTCTGAATGTAAACAATCAAAAAGCAGAACATATTTTTGTTCTCGAAAAAAAAGTTGTAAAACATTTTCAAAAAGCGTTCGGAAAGACTTTTAGTTACAAGCAGGGGTGTCTGCAGTTTCGCAAGTAATAATTGTGCTGTAACTATGTTTAGTGACTATACACTTAAGGGCAACCAGTTTTGCATTTAACGAGAACTACCGGCAGTAGTGTTATCCTCCGAACACAATAAAAATCCCTCGCACAGCTAAACTAACCAAACGTTTAGAATTTGAATTTGAAATATAAAAATACCTCAGACAAACAGTTAAGAATTCGTTCAGAATTTGTTCCGACATGTCTGAACACAAGAACAACAACTGTAAAGCAAATATGAAGCAAATAACAAACATTTTAAAAGAATAGACTACCTCAGATAAATAGTTCAGAATTCGTTGCTAGTTCGATAAGAGAAGTCTGAACAAAAAATTAATAAAAATCCCACAGACAAGTCTAACAGAATTCGGGCCGAATTCGTTCAGATATTTCTTAACATAATAAATAAAAAAAAATCCTCAGACAAATCGAGCAGAATTTAAAACGATTTCGGTAAGAATTATCGATAGAGTTCAGATATTGTTCAGAATTGTCTGATATCAGACATTGTCGGCAAATTTGGTTTATTGGGCTTGTATGGGGCTTTACGACAACATTGCCAGATATTGATCACCTTAGATAGGGGCCAACCGTTGGTGGAACCCAAAGGACGTGCATAGTTTTATCTAAATCTCTTCATTTTTGCGACCTGGTTTTAAAAATAGATGGACAGACACACTCATAAACAGACTGACGTACATGTCCATGCTAATGCAATAAGTGATTCCTAATCGATTGGTTTAATTTTTAATAGATCTTTGACTGTAACGATGGCTATTACAAAAAAAATCTCAGTGCCATAAGAGTCTGTATAGCATAGTGTGGTGGAGGAGTACAAATTTCAGCTCAACATATCTATTTATTTATTTATTTAAGTTTATGGATTACAAGCCCTACAGACTAGCCATTCTAAAAATATATTATATCTAAAATATCATTAAATGTTTTCAGTGTAAATGAGAAATCTAAATCATAATTTAAGTTAAGTCTATTAAATTCTCTAAAAGTTCTCACCAGAGGCTCATGCGAGGAGTAATTAGTTCTATTAAGAGGAACATAAAAATATTCATTATGCCTGAAACGCCTGACAGGTGTATTAAACCCAACAAGGCTAAAAAGTTCTTAGCAATCTACAAAACCACTGATGTATAGAACACAACAATATAGAACACTTTGAACGACAATTAAAAAAAGTTTCAAGATGTATCGGCCTGCATCTAGATTCATACCATGGAATAGAGGTAGAAAAAGGCACAGATTATAAAATTTGTTTGTAATCCCTCAACACGATTACAATGTGTTGCATAAAACGGCGCCCAAACATGGAACCGTATTCAAGTTCCGACCTCACGAAAGTTACATACAAAAACTTTCGGGTGTATGGATTAGATACAATAACTTTCAGGTGTATGTATTAGTAAACTCTTCACTATTTCTTTTTATAAAAGCTAGAACGGAGTAGTCTTTTGGCATAATATAATCAACGTACAAGTTAAAATTTAATTTAGCATCGCAAACATTTGTTCAACGTAAGGGTTCAGTATAGTCAAAAACTGGGTGCTAAATAACTTGAATGAAGTACTCTAAGACATTGAGTAATTCACTTATTTTGATGTAAGTGTAAAAATGATCTATGTTTGCTGTGGTTGGAGATGGTTACACATCGGATACTCATAATCTCAAATGCTTTTCAACTAATCCTGGGTAATAAATGATTATGCACTTTATTATAAAACTACATCCTATAGTTCTATGTAATGTTTTTAAAGTTGGTAATAAGAGGGCTACCATATATATTTCTGGCCTAATAATGAAAATGCGAATATATATCATCAAAAATGGTTTTAGTGTTTTTCAAAGTTTTCTCCAGCATGATTTATTATACACTTTTGCATGCGCTCAAACCAATTGTCGAAGTACTTTTTCCACTCCAATTGAGACACCTCCAGAACATGGTTTTTGAACGCTTCAACAGCATTTTCTGGCTACGGAAATCGTTGACCACTCATTATTTTCTTGATGTGCGGAAATAAAAAGAAGTCATTGGGTGCCAAGTCAAGGGAGTATGGCGGTCAAAAAAGGCGCAGGCTTTAGCCGACGTGTGAGAGCTCGCATTGTCATGGTGCATCATGATTCGTCTTCTCTCGTTGATTTTTCGAATTTCTCCGAAGACTTAAGATAAAAAAAAATGTTGTGTACCACTCAGAATGGACCGTCCTACTTTGCTTAAGCGGAACTGTCGCCACATGACGAGTTAAGCCGAATAAACAGGTGACCATTTGCTTCGAAGTGCTTCTTCCACGAACAACTTTCGTTAGATATGGCTCGTCTTCGAAGACCCACACGGTCGATTGCTGTTTTATTTCGGGCTCATACACATAGATCCATGATTCGTCACCTGTGATGATCTTATAAACGACTTTTGAAGCACTGTGATCGTATTTTGGCAACATTTTTTTGAACCAATCGACACGAGCCTTTTTCTGAGCGATTGTCATATTGTGCGTGATCCAACGAGAAAAAACCTTTTGTACGGCCAGGTGTTCATGCAATATCGAATGTATGCTGGTGGAAAAAATGTCCAAGGATGCCTCTATCTCACGGTATATCACATGGAAATCTTGTATTATCAGTTCACGCACGGCATCGATTCACGACCTTCGTCTTTGAGCGATCGTCGACCACGATTGAATTCATTAAACCAGTTTTTCACAGTGCTATAGGATGGTGCTTAATCACCATAAAAAGATGTAAGTTCATCGATGCACTCTTGTCGTTATAATCCACTTCGAAATTTGTGAAAAATAATCGCACGAAAATGTTTAAGAGTTAATTTTATTTTTTTTGCCAAATTAATTTTTTCAAGTCACTGTAAACAATACAAATGATGGTCGTACGTCAAAACGTTCTAAGTAGGTTTATGCTAAAAAATTTCAAACTTTCCAATGGAAATGTCAGATGGCGACAGGTAACACTTAGTGTTGCCTAGGCCAAAAATATATATAGCAACTATCGTATGCTATTGTAAAAATGTATACGTTTTTCCAATTTTAAAATTAGGTCTTTTAAAGAGACTATATCCATCTGGTCATCATAAACAACACTCATTAGCGCAAATGCCCGTACGGAGCGATATCGTATAAGATTTTAAGATTACTTAAGACTTATCTACATTCTTTCAATACTAATCTTAAGCCCTGCGTTTTTCTGCGTACAAAATTGGGCTCTGGGTTCCGTTTAAGATTACCTGCCTTAGTTTTCGGTATGGGCCCTCCGTGTCATAAATCCATCCGTGCCTTTTCATACTCTCTACTCCTTGCAACCTTAGCCATAGCCAGACTACCTGTATAGATATTGTTATTGTAAAGGATACATTATGATTATTTAATTGCAACACTTACAAGTTTCCAGAAAGAAACAAATAATTTTCGAGTCTTCTTACTCGGTTTGCTACCTGAGGACATTAACCTTGACTCTTTACTAAGGGCAAGTACATCAGTCCGCCCATACAGTGTTTTTTGGGTTACACAATTACGTAATGCCACAATAAGAATGGAACAAAAGGGAATCTCAAAAACATGAAACAAATCACTTCAAAACGTTTATTTGTCGCGTATGCGAGAAAAGGAGACAAGGTAAAGGCTGGCTGGCTCAAAACAATAACCGGTAAAAGTGAGTGCACAGAAAATGGAATTCGTACAAATACAATAGCATATGAACACCATCATCAACAGCACCAACAACAATGGAGGTGATATAAAGAATCACCGGCATATTGATCATTAATCACGACTGCAACGTAAGAGCCAAGAAGAAGGCAACAGTCTCGGAACAAAATATAGTGAATGTTTTTTTTTTCATGGAACTGAAATCGTACCATGTTAAACTGGCACATTCCTATCTGCTTCAGTCGTCAACCCAATTAATTTCTAAAAAGGTATGGTTTTATATAAAAGACCTTCAAAAATGTAGCATGATTCAAATAGCCTGCGCATCTGTCCGATAAAAAAAAGCATTTGTTTGATCAATAATTTCATTGTAGGAGCTAAGTCTCTTTCCACCGATCCATTTCTTTAGGTTTGGAAATAGGAAACAGTCACTGGGGGCTAAGTCCGCAGAATATGACGGATGAAATACCATTTCGTAACCCTATTCATGCAATTTTGCCATTGAGACTGCACACGTTTCCACCCATACATTACCTTGATGAAAAATAACTTTTTCTTGGCCATATGGGGTCGTTTTTTTAAACCGTCGTTAAATTGGTCCAATAAGTTGTCATTATATTCGCCGTTTATTGTTTTTCCCTTTTCAAGGTAATCGATGTGGATTATTCCGCATGCGTACCAAAAAACTGTTGTCATCCCCTATTTGGCTGACGAAGGCAACTTAGCCTTCTTCGGAGCCGATTCACCCGGAGAAACCGATTGTTTAGACGGCTGCTTGGTCTCCTGATTTTTGTAAAGGATCCATTTTTCATTCACAGTTAAAAACGCCTCAAAAACTTATTCGAATTGAGGTTAAACAAGTTGTCACACGATTACGTTTGTGGTCAAACGCGGCAGACATCATGCAGACAGCTTTCTGAAACCCAACAGATCATGTAACATCGAACCCACACTACCATATGAAATGCGTATGGCATCAACAATATCACGCACTTTTACTCTTCGATCGGCAACTCCATATCGTGGATTTTTCGACATTTTCGGGTGTATTGACCTCAATTGGCCGCCCAGAACGTTCAGCGTCATTTTTATTTGCGAGACCACAGCGAAAGTCAGTAAATTACTTTTTTTAACATTGAAATCGATGGTGCAGTTCCCCATAGTATTTATGAAGCTTTTCTTTCGCTTGATATGAAGTTTTTTTCGTCAAAAAATAATGTTTAATGGGCACACGAAATTCACATTTTTCCATTTTTAACAAAATCCTAGGGGTTGTATTTTCTGAACAGCTGTTAAACACAAACTATATAGATTACGAAACTCTCTTAGGCAGTAGTCTAATAGCAGATGGTACTTCTTGGAAGCTCAGTTGCATTTCATATAAGTACAAGGGAAGTTAGAAAAGTCATGGAATTATTGATATGCCCTCGTAAGTTTAATGGTGTTTTATCTCACTAGCCTCTAGCATTAGCTATGCAATAAGTAGCGCTGTCCTAACGGGTGCGCGATTTAACATTTTACACTTTTGAAACGGCTGTACATAAAAAAGTACTAATAACCCAGTAAACCAAATTTGCCGACAATGTCTGATATCAGACAATTATGAACAATATCTGAGCCCTATAGAGAATTTTTACCGAAATCGTTACAATGTCTATTCGATTTGTCTGAGAGTTTTTTTTTTCAGAGAAGTAGTTCAGAAGTTTTGTCAACCTCTTATATGTTTTTCGTTACCAACTCGGTAAGAAATCGGAACATTTTGCCGATTGTCGTACAGAATTCTGACCGAATTCTGTAGGTTTGGTTTGCTGGGAACTATTTCAAACTTGTAGCTGTATTCGAGAGATTGAACTTTGTCATTTAATAATGGAACACAATATCATTTATATGACTACCACAACTTGCTCATCCGATCAACCCAATTTTCAGTACATTTTCGATTGTTTCGGTTTGAATCTCTTTAATGTGAACTTAGATTTCCTATCTCAACGCTTCAAGTGTCTCTGGAAGCCTTGCATAACCCTTATCCTTAGTGGCTTTAAACAGAAAATAATCCAAAGGGCTCACATCACAGCTTCCAGGCTGCCAATAGACATCACAACGCCTGAATATTCGATTTTCAAAAAAAGTGCGTAAAATATCGATGGTTGCGTTGGCTGTGTAAAATATGGCCCCGTCTTTTTGATACCAAATGTTGTTTATGGCATTCTTTTCAATATTTGGAAACAAAATTTCGTTGAGCGTGGCGCGGTAACGCCCACCATGAACAGTAACGGTGGCTCCTTGATCATTTTCCAAGAAAAATGAACCAATGACTCCCCCAGATCAATATCTACACCAAACAATAACTCGTGTTCTCTAAGCTCCATGTGCGGCAATTTTGCTTATTGACACTATGTCCGAGATGAAAATGAGCTTCATCTTAATACAGGATTTTTCGGTAAATTTCCACATCTCCTGCCAAACTATCTTCAGCCCATTAGGCAAAGAGAAACGCATTGCATGTTGTTCCACAATTAAATGCCCACCCTATATAAAAACAAAACGTCGTTCACACCCATGCCATTGATATAGTTTGGTGGTTTCAAAAGTAGTATAGACCGATAATGCTAAATTAATAATTTTCTGTGAATTATTTTTCACCATTACTTAATGTAATGGTGCCGCCCAAATTGTAACGCGTGATCCATTTCGAGGTTTCCTACTTTAAAAAAAACAAAGAAAATTCAAATTGAATGGAGAATGTTAAAATATTATTTGAAAGCACATTTTTGGCATTTATTTTTTGAAGATGATTATTATCAAATGTTGGCCGCGGCTACGTCTCAGATGGTCCATCAGTTGAGTCCAATTTTCGATGACTCGTTCGAGCATTTCGACTGGTAACTGGCGAATGACACGCGTGATGTTTTTCTCCAAGGCCTGAATCGAAGCAGGTTTGTCCGCATAAACTTTAGACTTTACATATATCCACAGGAAAAATTCTAACGGTGTGATATCACACGATCTTGGTGGCCAATCGACCGGCCCAAAACGTGAAATTATCTGCTCACCGAAGTGTTCTCTCAATAAATCCATTGATTGATGCGATGTGTGGGAAGTGGCGCCGTCTTGTTGAAACCAAATGTAGCCGAGATCACGAGCTTCAATTTCTTTAACCTCTTCTGGTTTCTCTTCGTCCTAAATACGGCAATTTAGCTTGTTTACATACCAATTGAGCCAGAAATGCGCCTCATCGCTGAACTAAATTTGGATCGAAAACACACGAAACACATTCCTCACAGAACGTGAATTTTCGTAATAAAGTTGAACGATTTATAAACGTTGTTCAGACGTAAGTCTTTCCATGATGAAATGCCAAACAATACTTAACAAAAATAACATGACAGCATGACACGACTCACACGTGATCTGTCAAAAGGCTTTTGAAAAAGGTATCCCTAGTTGGATCACCCATTATATACTTGTTTACCAACCCGTTCCTATAAAAACAGAAGCTGCAAAAGATTTTTTTCTGATAGCTGAGTACGGTTCCGACTACACCACAACCCAGTCAGCAGCCACGAAGCGCGATTGACCTATTCAGCTTTTTGATATTAATTAAGCAAATACATAAACCTCTATATTAACTGCAGTCTGACAGGCAGCCTGAGTGTACCCAGCACCATACTAATCTGGACCGGCACTGTAATTTAATAAAGTGTTTTACGGGTTTAAGATACCTGAAACCTGCTCTCACTCACATGCATTTCCAAGATACGAGTACTTACGGTCACACCAAAATAACAAAAACAAACAAAATATCCCACAACAAAGAAAAATACAGGGAAGTTTCTTAGAAATACACAGCAAGCACACACTCTGGTTTGAACGAACATGTGGCAACACACGTTTGACGAGAGGTTGCCAATCTGCGATTTGAGTTGTTGAGCATCGGCATGAGAGTGAGTTCGAGAGAACGGCTGTGTTTAGGTTTTGTTTTGTTTGGCATGGGTGAGCAACGGCATTTATCTCTGGCATGGTTGTCTGTTGTCTCTCACACATTCCGATACGAGTGGTTTGTTGGCCTTTTTTCTGATTTTCAATTATTTGTTTCTGCTGGTGCTGCTTTGCAGAGGTTTGAGTTGCAAGTCAGTGGCCAGAAACCTGTTTTCGCAATGTTCGTCGCCCGTTGCTTTTGCTCTCAAACCGTGAGATTATGATTTAGTTTACAACGAACAGCGCGCGTGAACGGTCGTCGTTTGCTAAGGAAACGGATATCAGTGGATGCTTAAAAAAAAGATTCAATACAAAAATTTTATTTGTTTGGTTTTTCAACTTTCTTTTGGGACAAATCAAAAAATGTAAAGAAGACTTGAACAAAAGAAAAGTTTAAGCAAAAAAATAAAGCAGAAACGTCAAAACACACCTAACTAAAGAAATACGACGGTTTATCGAAATTTAAAAAATAAAATAAATGAAAAAAATTAACAAAATTTGTGAAAAAAATTGTAATTTAGAGAAAATAAAAAAAATCTCGTTTTATATTAAAAATAAAGAGTGAGATCGAGAAAAAAAGAATCCAGTATGCTGACAGCTTAAAAGGAAACCCTTTTCCTACAAATTGAGTGTCTCCACCAAAACACGTTTGGAATTTTTAATTTCCTTTCTGCAGCAACGAAACGAAAAACTTGGCATTCTTAACAGCGAAGACCAGCAATGTGTGGTTGAAGCTGGTGGCAATGGTGAACGGTGGTCAATATTGAAAGAAGCTAAGCAAAAGCAGACCTTAAAACTAAAATAAAAAATCAAAAAAAATACCACAAAAAACGGAAAGGTATTCAAGAGTTGCAGGCAGAGCCAAGTGTTTGTCGGTCAGTCGTAGAGTTTGTCCAGTGCCCAGTGTTTAGAAACAGCCAGTGTTTCCAGTGTATGTGTGTGTTCTTTTAAAGTGAATCGAAACCAAGAAAAAAAGGCAACCAATAAATTGCACTCTGAAAACCCATACTTCGGCAAAAAAAATAACAAAAGGAGAAAAAATCAAATGAATACCAGCGCCGACCCATAGCACGAGAACAGCAACAACAGCAATTGCCCAAGAAAATTTTCGAATTGTGAGCGCGAAGCACGGCTTTAAATGCTGGCAAGCGAGGGCCCGTAGCCTCTCATGGTTATTTATGATATGTACTGAAAAGGCAAAAAACACAAACGAACGAGAAAAAATATCTACCTGCTTCACCGACTACAAAAGCAGAAAGAAACCTATAACAAAAGGGAATAAATTGAAAATACAAAAAAGAAAAACAACTGCACAAAACGTGGCCAGATTTTTTACACCCTAAAATTAAAAAAAAAAACAAAATTTCGTGAGAATCCCTTTTGAAAACATAAAATCCTCTCCCCCTCCAAAATGTTGGTCCACTCTACCACCTCCTCCACGCCCACACCCGGCTCCAGTTCGTCGACAAGCAACACTTTAGAGCCGCCCAATACCATATCCACCAACTCGTCGTCTTCGCAATTGCATCAACATTTGCAGCAGCAGCAACATCACCAAAATCACTCGTCATCATCGGCGGCCTCTGCCTCATCGTCCTCACAGTCGTATTCGCAACCGCATCATTCGCAGCAGCATCAGCACATGTCCAATTTGAATTCTCGTCCGCCATCACGTGCTCCTTCTATTTTGGATAGCCCAACATTGGCACGTGTAGAACGTGCCCGTCTTCGTTTGGAAGCATCCGCTCAGCAACAGCATCCGAATTTGAATGGCAGTTGTGGCAGTAATATTAATACATTAAATCGTGATGACAGTTTGGAGAGGTCGATTTTGGATCCAAAGGTAAAAATCAACATTTTCTATAAAAACTACACTTTAGGTATCTTTAAAAGCCAGTTTACGAAAATTTGTTGAAAATATATAAGGTTTGATGGAAGTAGTTTAGCCAGATGGATTAAAAATATCTGCAAGCAATAGGCATATTTTATTTTAAAAGCTAACAACTTTGCAAGTTTGGTGGCAAATAAAACCCATTTGCCGCTGAGTTATTTTTGAGATATTTTGTCAAATTAATATTTGAGGGTTCTGTGTAAAAAACAAATAACGAAAACTGATATGTGTATGTGAAAAATGAACTCGTACAGTTTAGCTATTAAAATTAAATTTAAAAAAAATATATATGTTAAAACATAGACCTAAAAAAAGACTGCCCAAAAATACACTTAGCGAAAAAATTTATTATAAAGAAATATTAAAGCTGACTAAAAGTTTGAAGAATAATAAAACAATAAATTTAAATAACTAAGTCTACAAAATTAAAAATCGCTTAAAAAGGATGTCGTTAGCACGCTCATAAAAACTCTTACCAGAGCCTACTAGAAATATTTTTTTTATATGTACTTTGTAATTGCTTAATTTTACCAATAGCTTAAAATTTCAAGTCCTAAATTAATAAAATGAAAAGTAAAGTGAATTTTTGAAAGTATTTTAGATACAAGTTAAAATATTTAATACATTTCCATTTTTTTTACTCGGAAAGTTGATAAAACTCTTCTTTATCTTCGTATTAATGGCAGCTATAAGTTTTTTTTTCTTTTTTGTTGTAGTTTTTTCGGTGGGGGAATGGGTTGAAAAGTATTAAATGACAACAAAATGCATACTTTGGCTTTACTAAAAATCTTACTGTTTTTAAACGTATTGACCGATTTATACAAAATTTGAGTCATTTAAAAGAAAACATACAATCTATATTTTGTAGTCTAAATAATAAAGGGTGATGCTCCTAGAGGTATTTTTTAGAACAAATAATAAATATAAAAATTCAAATCAAGTGTGGAATCTTTATTGGTAATTTGAAAGGACATTTTATGGCATTTATTTTTTGAATATAATTTCCTTCAAATGTTGGCCGCAACTACGCCTAAGGGTTTTCATTCTTAGGCTCCAACTTTGGATGACTCGTTCGAACATTTCGACCGGTATGGCTTTAATGACATGCGTAATGTTGGCTTCCAAAACCTGAATCGTAGCTGGTTTGTCAGCATAGACTTTGGACATTACGTAACCCCAAAGAAAAATGTCTAAAGGTGTGATATAACTCGATCTAGGCGGCCAACTCACCTGTCCAAAACGTGAAATTAGCTGCTTTTCGAAATGACCTCTCAATAGGTCCATTGTTTGAGCAGCTGTATGGCTAGTGGCACCGTCCTGTTGAAACCAAGTGTCGTCAAAATTACGGGTTTTAATTTCAGGTAGTGCAAAGATCGATATCATGGCGCGATAGCAAGCACCATTCACGGTTACGTTCCGGCCATCTTAATTTTTAAAAATATATGCACCAATGATTCCACCAGCTTATAAACCGCACCAAACCGTGGTTTTCTCTGGGTATAATGGCACCCCTTGAACCTCTTCTTGTTGCTCTTCGGCCCAAATGCGGTAATTTTGTTTATTGACTTTGCCGTTGAGCCAGAAATGGGCCTCATAACTGAACAAAAATTGAAAATAAGAGATACACTTTAGAAAGTTTTAGAATTCAACATATTCTCTCAAAATCAATAAACACCAAAGAAGACAAAGACAACACAAAGCTCCAATACTCCGCTGCAATAAGTTGAACTAAACAGAAGTGCGTTACTGTGATATGATTGTTAAGTTTTGCTGTGATTTTTACATTTATTTATTTTTTATTATTAAATTGTTTCGTGATGTCCAGTTTTTTAATAGTAATAAGAAATTATGACGAATGAAATGTAAAACTAATTGTAAGTAAAATTAACATATCATAAGAAATTATAAATAACAACACTTTTTGTCGAGAGGATTTTTAAATAAACCCCTGAAGAAGTTAGAAAAAAGCTAACGAAACGTTGGGAAAACATGAAATAAAATAGTTTTATTTAATTCTTGAAGGAAGACTGACCAATCAGCCCAGTCAAAAACGACATAAACAAATAAAATAAATACCCATTTGGTCAAAGAAGAAGAATTAAAAATTCTTTCCGTTCTCACCAAACGCTCATTTCCATAATACAGTTGCCAACATTTAAAGATAATTATTTTATTTAAAAAATAAATGCCATAAAATGTCTTTTCAAATTACCAATAAAGATTCCACACTTTTTTGGATTTTTTTTTTATTTTTTTCCGAAAATATACCTCTATATGGATCAACTAATTTAATAACTTGTGACACTATTCCGGAAAATGTCAGAAATTTTTGCATAGATGATAGAGATGGGAATTGCCCAGGCTCAAGGTTACATTTTGTTCGTTTTTAAAGAGAAATATATATATTAAAACTTTTCTCTTATGCTAATGAGGAACGTCCTTTAATAAAGTCTAATGATTTGAAAGATTCGCTAATTTTTGTCGTAAACTACGAGCTGCTTCCATGACTACTGCTATCATATGAGTGATGTCAAAATCTTAAAATTTGTAAAAACCATTTCAGTAGAATCCGTGGCACATCAAAGTCTTTTTTAAAACTTCAGCTTAAACGGTTCGTAAAATACTTCCAAATCTTAAGGGGAACAAATAACAATCGGTCTCTATTGGCTAAGAGTGAAAATACGTATTTACCATGAAGTATACCATGTCTGCTATTACTAGAATAACTGCGGAAATAATTCTAATTTCAAAAAGAAAATATAAAAAATGTAGAGAACAACAGCACCTTTAAAGTACACAACGCCCCAGCAAACTAAGGTAATGTTCCACAAATTTTTAATATGTTTTTACCACTTCAACGGCCAAATTACGGTTTAGTGGACTTAATTGCATTTTGCTGTGCCATCTTCTGTTCTGTGTGATTTTATCTACAGTTAACGTCAGCTACACCAGCTCACTCTCCGTCTGTCGCCGGTCTTAACTCGATTTAACCCATAAACAATTTGTAACATTCATTTCTTTGTAAATGTTGCTGTTCTTTTATTGTCGCTATTGTTTGTTTCTTTTTTAGTTTAGAAAAAACTTTTTTTACGGACTTTCTTTGTTTGCGTTAATTTAGCCACAAAATGCGGCACTTTTTGCTAAAGTATTTCTTCGGCTTTTGCAGTGTTACAAATGTTAAGCTTCGATGCATACTTCAGGCACATTCGCACTCTTCCAAGGCAAAACAAGCCTCGTCAGCTATCCAGCTAATATACGAACTTGGCTAAGTAAAACTATACCTACCAAAGTTTTTTTCTCTTCATTCTTTCATTCATTCGTTTACGGCATTTGCGTGAAATAGAAAAAGAAGTCAGAAAGTACGACGGCGGAACAGCAAAAGAAATGTTTCATGAAACCGAAAAAGGTGTTAAAGAAAAGTAAGACACCACAATGAATTTACAAAACAACAGCAACAAAGTGTAGAATAAATAGCAGCAGCACAAAAAGTGAAGGCTCTTTTTTTTCTAAAAAAAAATAGACGAGAAATATTGCGGCATTTCTATAGCAAATATTTAGAGCATAAATAAGCAAGACAACAAAAAATAGCGAGCAAAATGGAACTGAAATACTACAGTGAAGTCATAGTAAAAGGTAGTCGTATCAAATCACTTATAAAGAATTTTTCCTTTCCCCAAACAATTCCAAACATAAAATGACAACCTTTGTCTAGTCTAGCACAACACCTACTATGGCCCAATTTTTTTGGAGGCTTATTCATAACAGAATTTATGGCCCCACATAAAAGCCCCAACAACACGAGAGGGGGGGGATATGTGACGAAATTTAAATTATTTTTCAATGTCATCACACATAACATAGCACATCGCCCATATGAGTCAATAGCAAACAAAAAATTTGTGAATTTTTGAATTAAATTTAGCTGGTCTTCCCAAAATTTCCGTGCATCAATAATAAAAGCATTTAACGCTAGTGCCTCTACACCCCCACTACTCATGTGGTCATGTGGTACAATTTTATGGCCGTCCATCAAACATGCCCTACAGAGACAAGAAGAGCAAACATTTTTTATTGTTTGTTATTGCCAAAGGGTCATTGCAGACGACATGACAGGTGATAAGCATTTGCCAAACATACAGTGGATTTTAAAAAATGGCATATCTTATTAAATATTAGGTGATTTAAATGTTGTAAACATTTATTTACAAATGCTAAGCGACCGAGATAAACATTTCTCAAACGAGAACGTTGCCCTTGACATACTTTTATGGAAAAGGCAAAGAAATTGTCTAAAGTTCAATTATCTTACCGTGAGTTTTTTTTTAAATTAAAAGAATTTTGTAGAATGAATAAAATCTTGGAAAAATTTATGTTTTACAAATCTGTAACTAAGCCTGGTAAAATTGCATATGGCCCACTTAGGGTTCCTCCCTATTTCAAATACTGCTTCTCTAGAAGTGATAAAGTTAGGCTGTCCAAAAAAAAACAATTATTTCAGATTTTCGGTTATCGGTTTAATCGAAAAATCCATTTTTCGAAAACCTCATTTTAGTTACCAATTTTTCGCATAACCGTTGAAACCGATTAAACCGGTTTTTACGAGAGCTGCTATATATATTTCTGGCCTACTAATGAAAATGCCAATATTTATTATCAAAGATGGTTTTATTGTTTTTCAAAGTATTCTCCAGCATGAATTACACATTTTGCATGCGCTGAAACCAATTGTCGAATCCCTTTTTCCACTCCGATTGAGACACCTCCAAAACATGGTTTTTGAACGCTTCAACAGCATCTTCCGGCGACGAAAATCGGTGACCATTAATTTTTTTCTTGATGTGCGGGAATAAAAAGAAGTCGTTGGGTGCCGAGTCAGGGTGGGAAGGCGGATGACCCATTAATTCGTTGGTTTTGGCTCGTCTTCGAAGACCCTTAAGGTCGATTGCTGTTTTGTTTCGGGCTCATACGCATGAATCATGATTTGTCACCTGTGACGATCTTATAAACGTCTTTTAAAACACTGCGATCGTATTTTTTCAAAATTTCTTTGCACCAATCGACACGAAACTTTTTTTTTGAGCGATTGTCAAGTTGTGCGAGATACAACGAGAACAAACCTTTTTTTAACGCCAGGTGTTCATGCAATATCGAATGT
Organism: Hydrotaea diabolus; assembly: GCA_963513945.1. Classification (NCBI taxonomy): domain Eukaryota; kingdom Metazoa; phylum Arthropoda; class Insecta; order Diptera; family Muscidae; genus Hydrotaea; species Hydrotaea diabolus. The sequence continues at coordinate 13,579,423 of OY740717.1, read as the reverse complement.
ATTCTAGTGGAAGAAATGCTCAAGGAAGCCTCTATCTCACGGTATGTTACATGACGATCTTGCATTGTTAGTTCACGCACGGCATCAATGTTCTCTTGCACAACGGCCGTTTTTGGACGACCTTCGTCTTTGAGCGAGCGTTGGCCACTATTGAATTCATTTAACCAGTTTTACAGAGTGCTATAGGATGGTGCTTCATCGCCATACAAAGATTTAAGTTCATCGATGCACTCTTGTCGTGATAATCAACGTCGAAAGTTGTGAAAAATTCGCATGAAAATGTTCACGAGTTAAATCCATTTTTTTGCCAAATTGATTTTTTCAGGTCACTGTAAACAACAGAAATGATGGTCTTACGTCAATGCTAAAAGTACGTTTATGCTAAAAAAAATGTCAAACTTTGCAATAGAAATGTCAGATGGCGACATGGATACACTAAACATTAATGGATGAACTAAACATTTTTAACATATTTTTACGCATATCCTGCACTGATGTAAATCATAGAAAAAGTGTCTTGTCTGTAAAAAATTTGGACAAGATCACACATTTTAGAGCGGTAGTTTTAAAGTATATTAAAAGAGACACTAGTATGGGAACTTGTAAAGGGTGGGCCACTTAAAATTTAAATCGGCTGTAAAAAAGGTACAAATATTTTTTTAACATTTCTGATTTTATTGGAAAGGTTTAACTTTGTTATTTAATAATGAAACACCGATACGTTTTCTCTTCGCCCAATGGGCTGAAAAGTGTTTTGCAGGAGATGAAGAATTTTACCGAAAAATCTTGTTTTCAGATGGAGCTAATTTTCATCTCGGTGGCATAATTGTCGCATATCGTGTTCAAAGAACCCATATGTAACTATTAAGAAGCCAAGTCACTGTTTGGTGTGAATTTTGGGCTGGCAGTGTCAATGGGCCATTTTTTTCAAAAACGAGCAAGGAGTCGCCGCTACCGTCAACATGTTCAATGATTTTTTGTTTCTAAAAATTCGAGAGATTTACATGGACGACATTTGGTTTCAACAAGACGGAACAACATGTCACACAGATATCGATATTTTACGCATTGTTTTTGAAAATCGAATAATCAGCCGCAATTGTGATATTAATTGGCCGCCTCGGTGCTGTGATTAGAGCCCTTTGGATTATTGTATAGGGTGCTCCATCTAGAGGTATTTTTTCAGAACAAAAAAAAATATAAAAATTCAAATCAAGTGTGAAATCTTTATTGGTAATTTGAAAATAATTTCCTTCGAATGTTGGCAACTGTATTATAGAAATGAGCGTTCGGAGAGAAACGGGAAACCAAATGTTTTATTTTTACAGTCCGTGTATCTTGCACTAAAATTTATAAGATGTTATCACCTTGTAGTGCGCGGTTAAACCAATAAATATATAAATAAATTTCATCGTCAAATTATTTTCGGCAGATCTTGCACTTCAATCTCACTTTAAAAGAAAAATAAAAAAATTACAGAATTCAACTAGCAAATCTTTTAATCCTCCACAAGACTTTTTTTTATAGTTTTTACAAGCTTGCGTTTATTCACAGCAAATCTTATTTCAAACCTTATTTCTGTTTGGGGTGTACGAAATGATTATGCTGGCTTTTTATGGATCTTTTTGATGTTGGCAACTCTTTCCTATAGGACTAGTTCGAAAAATAATACTTTTGAAGTAACTTCCACTTTGATGTTTCCATCATTCCCTTTGGCATTCTCCCTTTAACATAACGGGAGAGACACCATGTTGCTCTTTTCCTCCCTCCCACCCAAAAATGAAACAATTCCAAACTTTTAGCAAGAAACACAGCAAAGATATAGAGCAATTTTTAGTTTTCATTTAAAGTGCAATAATTTAAACTTTTTTGTGTGACAGCCCAGAGCAGCAACCGCTGCACTGAGTCGGGGGTATTTTTTATTACAACCTCGTTTGTTTCTGTTTTTTTTTTTGCTGGAGATGCATTGTCACGCGCAGTGACAAAGGGGGTGAAGCACTGATGATTTGTCAGCGAGTGTGCCAGTGTCTGTTCATTTTTATGCAGTTGCGCCTACTCATACCAGCGCACGTTTTCTGGCAATAATGATGTTGTTGCCCAGTTATGATCATTGCGATGATGATGATATTACGTGTTATATTTTATACAGACAGACGGACGGGCAGATGAACAGTGTGTGATATCTTCATTAACCAAATGACACTTTGACCTATTTCACTTGGTGTTCAGTGTAGAGTAGAGTCGATTGGATTGGTTAGTTTTTATTTATCTGGCGCTGTCAGTAGATGGGATTGGATGTGGATTTATTAAACAATACACATTCAATATTTGCTGTTAAAGTGGGGAAAACGACGGTTAGTTTGTTTAAAATTAAATTTCCTTTAATTAAGGTCAGCGTATTTGAGTAAAAAAGAAATACTGATGGAAATAGATTAAATAGGCGCCAGAGTTTTCATGAAAAAAAAGTTGCTTATCGCAATCAACGATTTTAATTCTAAACTACAAAAAGTGAAGAGTAGAAGCTTGCAAACAACACATGGAATATATAGGGTGATTCATCTAGAGGTATTTTTTCAGAACAAAAAAATATAAAAATTTAAATCAAGTGTGGAAACTTTATTGGTAATTTGAAAGGACATTTTATGCCATTTATTTTTTGAATATAGTTTCCTTCAAATGTTGGCCGCAACTACGTCTCAGGGCTTCCATTCTGAGGGTCCAATTTTAGATGACTCGTTCGAGTATTTCGACCGGTATGGCTTTAAAGCTAAATCATAGCTGGTTTGTCAGCATAGACTTTACGTAACCCCAAAAAATGTTAAAAAGTGTGATATCACTCACCTGTCCAAAACGTGAAATTAGCTGCTTTTCAAACTGACCTCTTAATAGATCCATTGTTTGAACAGCTGTATGGCAAGTGGCACCGTCCTGTTGAAACCAATGTCGTCAAGATTACGGTCTTTAATTTTTGGTAGCATAAAGATCGATATCAATGAGCGATAGCGAGCACCATTCACGGTTACGTTCCGGCCATCATCATTTTTGAAAAAATATGCACCGTTGATTCCACCAGCTCATAAACCGCAGCAAACCGTTGTTTTCTCTGGGTATAATGACACCTGTTGAACCTCTTCTTGTTGCTCTTCAGCCCAAATGCGGCAATTTTGTTTATTGACTTTGCCGTTGAGGCACAATTGGGCCTCATCACTGAACAAAGTTTTGGTCGAAAACAGCGGATCATCCCGTTTCTCACCGAACTCTCATTTCGGTTTGGAGGTAATTATTTTTAAAAAATAAATGCCATAAAATGCCCTTTCAAATTACCAATAATGATTCTACACTTGATTTGAATTTTTATATTTTTTTTTCTTTTAAATAAAATACCTCTAGATGGATCACCAAAAGCATTTAAAACACAATTTCTTTTTTAAAAATTTTAACAGATTTTAACAGCTGATATATTCTAATAAAACCTATTTTAGTTTTTTGTTACTTGCCAAAATCTAGTTTTTTTCAGTTTCTTGGCACGTTTTCAAAAATTTCAAATGCTCGTAGAACAAAAAACATTTCCCATCAAATGACTTAACAGTCTTTTCGAATAATTTACATTCAACTAAACAACTTTTCCTGTGGATTATTTTTTTTATCTCTCTTTCTCTAACTTTTTCTAAAAACCTCTGATTTTGTTTCGTTCTGCCAAAAAAATAAAACGACATATTCTCATTCCTAAAATATATTGTGTTGGCTATAAGTTAAATACTATTGATTTCCTGTTGTCTGTCTGTTACAATTTTCCGTATGTTTGTGTATGTTTTGCTCATCCTTTTTGTAGAATGTTTCCTCTTTCAGTTTTTGAGAGGTTTTTTCTGGTGACTGCATCCAAACAAAAAAAAATTGGAAAACAAATTTGTGAACAAGTTCATCTTTATATAAATAAATGTGAAAATATATATTAGGGTGTACCGGAATACTGTTTTTCTTAGGAAGATATGTTGTAAGCAATGCGAATTAATTTGTGAACGAGTTCATCTTTATATAAATAAATGTGAAAATATATATTTGGGTGTACTGAAATATTGTTATTTTTAGGGAGGTGTGTTGCTAACAATGTGAATTAACCATGACGGTCCGTAAATCTGCTGTTCGGAGGTAGACTATTTTTGTAGCTCACCAATGGGACATAGCTTTCACTTGGAAATCTGTCTTTCATCTCCGCTGCTGTATGGTTCTTAGTCAGAAGTTTTGATTTAAATCTACATCGAGACGAAATTTGTCTCTGGAGTAGAATTTAAATTACACCCCCCCCCCAATAGTTACTAAGGGAAATAGTCATGCAGTTATTAAATAAGTTCCGCCAGCTTTAAACAATCAGATTTAAGTCTTCTATTAGATCTTATTGCCAGAAGCTCCTTCCGGTTTGCATTCTGCGAAGAAATTGGGTTGATCGTAGTGTAGCCATTACAAAGACGTAGTGTATAGAAATATACCTAATCTCTACGCTATTAATGGACATGGTTTTGTCAAGGCTCCAAGCGAGATCTGTGAGCCTTAAATTTATTTTCGGAATTTATTTGGGACAGAAAAAGCACATTTTGACACACCCTGTTGTATAATAAAAAATATTATTTATGCTTATATGTTCCCAAGTGTGTGTTTGTTTCTATATGTGTGGTCGTCTGCTTGCCTAGCTAGACTTGAATTTTCCTTGCTGCAGGATTTTAGTTACTCTTTTCCTCTTCTCTCTTTGATAAGCAATTATCATGTACATATCTTCTGCAGTAAATCGTTGACTTTTTATTTAAAGGCATGACATTGAATGGTACATTGAAATTAAGAGGGCGTTATGTTAAGGAGGAAAAAACAAAAACTGGTTTCTCAAGACAGAATAATGGACAACATTTCAATTTCAACAAAAAAATTGGTATATGGATTTTATTACCACTCACTTAAAACTTTTGTAAATATGATAAACTATTTATTAAACTTGCAATTATATAATAAATTGGCACAACAAAAAAATTATAAAATAAGGCTGCAACCGCTTGTCTTATGCTGCTGTTTATTTTTTTTATGAACAACGACCATAGTGTATGTGTGGGTGCATGTGCTTTGGCATGTATGCAGCGCGAGGGATTTTCATTGTGTTCCGTGGAAACCTTTGCCGCGGCAGTTCTCGTTAGATATGAAACTGCCTGCCCTTAGGCTAAACGTAGTTAACGCACATTCGGGTCTTATGATGGTTAAGTGGTGCTCGCTAAAACTGCCATCACTACTTATTGTAACTAAAAGTATTTCCGACTGCTCTTTGAAAATGTTTACGTAAATTTGTAAATTTTTTCATCGCCTTATGACGATATTTTAATCTATAAACGGCTAACACCTTTTTTTGTAAAAGTGTTTCATACGAATTTTATTTCGATAAAGAGCTAACAACTTTTTTTGTAAATATGTGAATTTATTCATCACTTTATAACGAAAACATTTTTGATAAACAACGTACGAATATTTTTTGAATTTTTCAATTAAACCGAAAACCATTTTTTTCTTTGCCGGAAAACTTAGTCATAAGTCTAATTACTAAGTAATTTCATATATATTTCGAATACAATCAGTTATTATTATATCTTAATATGGTAATATTCTTAAGATATTGGTTGATGTAATCGATATTGGCATTTGTGGGAATTCGTATCTACCCTTATTTACGAATTTTAGCCTGTTGAATAAATGCCGTAGTTCCGCTAAAGTTTATAGCAGCAGGCATAGTTGTTTTTTAGTTTTTTCTTGAAAACATTTTATTAGCGATGGCCACGAAATTTCCATGATTAAAGATTGACCATTTTATACGAATAAAAGGTTTTATTCTGGAATGAAAATTAAGTGTGCCCCAATTCTTTTACATTTAAAAGCTGTAGAAGACTAAACAGTCTGCATCTAGTCATCTCGATATCGTATGGCTACAAAAATTGTGAGTGTTGCATTCCAGTCTCACGAACTTTTTTTGGACCAACAGAAGTATAATAGGCGCTTGGACGCCCTATTTTGGCAAACGTAATATTTACATTGCGTTCTAAAGAGTTTTGATAATGACTTGTGATATCTTACACCGTTTTTGTTTACTTCTTATATTGTTCGCCTTCGTTCTTATCAGGTTATTCTCTACAATACCATAGGCGTATCTCTCCGCTGCTGTGAAATTATCAAAGTTGGAGACAAGGAATATTTTTCACATAAGAAACAATGCCGTATAATTGTCTAATACGTAGTTATTTTGCTTATGACCACACCAATTATCAGTCTATCTTATTATCTGTTTACCCTGTCCATCACTGAGTACAGCTTTTTTACTTATAAACAAATGGACGGCCTTTTACAATGTTCCTTACTAATGAACCAAGGCAAAATAAGAAACAAATGCCTAGGTAAATGAAAAGCTCTTTGCCTAATACTAGCAACAAGTATATCTTTCGTTCTCAAAAGAATTAAATCTAACAAATGTTTCAAGGAAATGAAATCTAGTAAATGTTTCAAAAAATTAAATTCTTGAGATGTAAAAAAACACGAGAGCACCCATTTTTCATTACAAAAATACTACCAAATGTCATGGCTCATTTTTCGTTCACGCGTACGTAAAGTTCCAAACGTCTGCAAATGGGCTTATTCATCGTGGTGCGGTGGGATTCCAAAAATGTATGCTAATGTGTTATCAATTCTGCTAATGCGTTTTTATAATAAGCCAGTGTGTCTTTTGAAGCGTATGTGGTTATATGACCAACCGATTCCACAGCGAATGCATAAATGTATCCAATAACTACATTGGTGGGACCGAGTTAAATGGTTTGTGGCTGGTCCTTGTTCGTTCTTAGTTTCCTCTTTCTTTTATACTGTTGTTGGTGGAGACTTTTCATAAGTACCCACTTTTATTTTTATCAATGATTCATTTGTTTATACTTTGTATGTTTTTTGTGCCATCATTGCCTGTTGTTGTCTTGTATAAACCACAAACTGTAAGAAATTAACCTTATATCACGCACAAAAGACATTATGTCTGTCGCTCCCTAGCGTAGTGTGTTCTTCGGTGAGTTCGTTTTTGTTTTTTTTTTTGGTTTTTTCTTTTTTTATGATTTTGTGTCGGTGATAAACCTAATAGCCTATATTTAGGATTATATGATATGTCTGACATATAACATTACAGTCCTAAATATAAGGTATACGAAAACATTTGTTGGAGTCTGAACTCGGATGAGGTGAATTCCAAAGGTGGAGTTTAATTAGGACATTAAAGAAGATAGAACAAATGAAAGATACTTTAGTTGATTTCAATTAAATGGTATTAAATTGTGTGTCCACCATTGTTTGCAGCACCTTAAAATAAGGTACTAATGACTTACAGTAATAAGCTGCATGTGAGTGATTAAATATAAGAAAATAGTTCCCCTATGCGACTGAAATAACCTCTGAAAAAGGTACTAAACCCATCTTACTTTCGCAGAGAAAACACATGTTTTTTCAGTTTTTTTGCATTCTATTGAAATGTTACAATTGTTGAATCAAAAGCTGTGTTCTCTAAAGTTACTAAAGTGGCATTTGTATGGATATTACTCGGTAAGCGAGTTGACCCCAACTCACTAATGAAAGGAGTAAGAGTTACCATATACAATTTTTACAAAAAAAAATCAAACATGACACACCCTGCATTTGAAAAACATATGCAGTATACCTTCCCGGCGGATACCCTGTATACACAAGAATAATCAATAAGAGGAGGCCTTAACTGCAAATTCCTACTGGCTTCTCCTTGTTTATTGATTTGGTACATATCTGATATTGTTTAAAAATACTAGGCTCAATAAGCAAAAACTTGAAAATTCGCAAATATTCCAATTTATCACATTGAACAGGGCTTAACCGGCTCGGGACCTCTTGCATCTACATTTTAGTATATGACAACTTTTAACATTAAAACTTCTTTATGGGATTTTTTGTCACTAAAAAATTCCTACTGTGAACCACAATATCCTGTTCCACGAACTGTTCGTCTACCGGAAAAAAACTAAAAAAAACATATTTCCTCCTTTCATTTCTCATGGATGTCGCCTTTGACCTTTATGTTTCCGAGCAGATTTTTGCCACTTGTTCTACTTTAAAAAAAACAATGCCAATTTTGCATACACTTCAAAATTGCATCCGCTTTTGTTGCGCTCATATAATAAATAAATGTGTGCTATAGATAGAAAAAGCGAGAGGCAAAGTGGTGGTTGGAAATGCAGTTAAGGGGGGACGTAAGACTACTCTTCCGTTCTGGGTGCTGAAAGGCTCATAATTTATTTAACCACAATTAGCATTGGCAATAACCCTGAAATGTATGGCCCGCCTGGCCAGGCCACACATTGTTGCGTCTACAGTCGCCGCAACAAACAATCATTTTATACATATGCACATACATCATACGAGTATAAACACAAACGAAAAATTAAATGGTCTTTTGGACATTTTTCATTCATTAATTAAATATGTATCAGTGCTGCCAAACCAGGTATAATTTCCTTTTTTGGGATTTCCAGTCCTAAAAGAGACAAGGAGATTTATTGTTATTTTTAAGGGCTTATTGGAAGATTTCATTACATATAAAAAATTGTTCATCGGTAAGTTTTTTATAACACCGACCCACCACAACAACAAGTTTGTTCTTTGAATTTTTGGACTATTTGCTGCCATTAGTAGCAAAACTAAATGCAAATATGTAATCTGGATCTGTTAAGATACAAAATGTAATCAGAACTATACTAGACTGCTATAAACTAAAAGAGGCGCGATCGAAAACAATTACTGGAATGCAATTGACTTTTACAAAAACAAAAAAAATTAAAGAGTTTTGCAAGATATTTAATAAGACGGTCAAATATTTTTCAGAGAGAAATACATATATACTAAAGAACTGACCGAATTTAAATGTAAATGTCGTAAATTCTTTAAAGAAATGTGTAATCAAATTACTTTAGAATTGTATAGGATATAATCCACCCAGATTTAATAAAGAAATGCAAATATGCTCCCATTATATCCTTGTATATTCCATTTAGAAATCGTGTTATGAAATAATGATCCCGGTTATTTCGCGAAATCAAAACACGTATCTCTTATCTTGTCATGTGAAAGGCTTAAAGTGAGAAAACTGTTTTCCCCATATTAAGAAAATAAATCAGTAATATATTCCGTTTGCTACATTATGGTAGCGCAGAAGAAATAGCAATAAACCGAAACAAAATAAGAAATAGATTAGAAAATGAGACACTGTGTGCAATATTTCATACTTAAGCTAACTTAAAAGCTATAGCCTGTTTTGACTTGGATGTACATAAAGTACATACATATTTTAGAAAAAAACACAGAAAATTTAAATTGAATGGGGAATGTTTGTTTTCATTTGAAAGAACATTCTTTGGCATTTATTTTTTGAAGATTATGTCTATCAAATGTTGGCCTTGACCACGTCTTAGAAGGTTCATCTGTTGAGTCCAATTTTCGATGACTCGTTCGAGCATTTCGACTGGTAACTGGCGAATGACACGCGTGATATTTTGCTCCAAGGCCTGAATCCAAGCGGGTTCGTTCGCATAAACTTTAGACTTTACATATCCCCACAGGAAAAAGTCTAACGGTGTAATATCACACGATCTTGGTGGCCAATCGACCGGCCCAAAACGTGAATTTATCTGCTCACCGTAGTGTTCTCTCAATAAATCCATTGATTGATGCGATGCGTGGGAAGTGGCGCCGCGCCGTCTTGTTTAAACCAAATGTCGCCGAGATCACGAGCTTCAATTTCACTCATCACTCATCGAGCTTCAATTTCACTTAAGGGCTTATTGGAACATTTCATTACATATAAAAAATTGTTCATCGGTAAGTTTTTTATAACACCGACCCACCACAACAACAAGTTTGTTCTTTGAATTTTTGGACTATTTGCTGCCATTAGTAGCAAAACTAAATGCAAATATGTAATCTGGATCTGTTAAGATACAAAATGTAATCAGAACTATACTAGACTGCTATAAACTAAAAGAGGCGCGATCGAAAACAATTACTGGAATGCAATTGACTTTTACAAAAACAAAAAAAATTAAAGAGTTTTGCAAGATATTTAATAAGACGGTCAAATATTTTTCAGAGAGAAATACATATATACTAAAGAACTGACCGAATTTAAATGTAAATGTCGTAAATTCTTTAAAGAAATGTGTAATCAAATTACTTTAGAATTGTATAGGATAAAATCCACCCAGATTTAATAAAGAAATGCAAAAATGCTCCCATTATATCCTTGTATATTCCATTTCGAAATCGTGTTATGAAATAATGATCCCGGTTATTTCGCGAAATCAAAACACGTATCTCTTATCTTGTCATGTGAAAGGCTTAAAGTGAGAAAACTGTTTTCCCCATATTAAGAAAATAAATTAGTAATATATTCCGTTTGCTACATTATGGTAGCGCAGAAGCAATAGCAATAAACCGAAACAAAATAAGAAATAGATTAGAAAATGAGACACTTTCATACTTAAGCTTAGTTAAAAACTATAGCCTGTTTTGACTTGGATATACATAAAGTACATATATAGGGTGATTAATTTTGAGGTTCCCTCCATTTTTTTTTAGAAAAAAACACAGAAAATTCAAATTGAATGGGGAATGTTTATTATTATTTGAAAGAACATTCTTTGGCATTTATTTTTTGCAGATTATGTCTATCAAATGTTGGCCTTGACGACGTCTTAGAAGGTCCATCCGTTGAGTCCAATTTTCGATGACTCGTTCGAGCATTTCGACTGGTAACTGGCGAATGACACTCGTGATATTTTGCTCCAAGGCCTGTATCGAAGCGGGTTCGTCCGCATAAACATTAGACTTTACATATCCCCACAGGAAAAAGTCTAACGGTGTAATATCACACGATTGGTGGCCAATCGACCGGCCCAAAACGTGAAATTATTTGCTCACCGAAGTGTTCTCTCAATAAATCCATTGATTGATGCGATGTGTGGGAAGTGTTAAAACCAAATGTCGCCGAGATCACGAGCTTCAATTTCACTCATCAAATAGTCGGTTATCATGGCACGATAACGGTCGCCATAGACGGTTACGTTCTCAACGGCATCATTTTTGAAGAAATATAGACCGCTGATGCCACCGGCCCTCAAATCATACCAAACCGTTGTTTTTTCTGGATAAATTGGCAGCTCTTGAACCACTTCTGATTGCCCTTGGTCCCAAATGCGGCAATTTTGCTAGTTTACATACCCATTGAGCCAGACATGTTGGCCGATTATGTTGACCATAAGTTGAACGAAGTGCACGAAACTCATTACTCACAGAACGTGAATTTTCGTAATAAAGTTGAACGATTTGTAAACGTTGTCCAGGCGTAAGTCTTTCTATGATGAAATGCCAAACAATACTAAACAAAAATAACATGACAGCATGAGACGACTCACACGTGATGAGACGACTCACACGTGATTTGTCAAAAAAAGGTTATTGAAAAAATTATCTCTACTTTGATCACCCTTTATAAACTGTGTTAAACTTCACAGCACTTATAGGTGCAAACACAAGACTGCTTAATTTTTGATATTATTCACTGTTTTGTATAATTTTTATTAAAAAAAAATGTTTTCATTGAAAATGGGATTTTCTGATATTAAATGTGGAATTTAATTGATCTCTGGGTTGAAAACACTGCTGTGTATGCACAACAGAAAGGACCGAGAGACCGACACTCATATACTTGCAAATGCATTCACAAATCACTCTTTTCAAACGAACATACAAACATACATGTGTACTCGTACATGTTCGTAGCGTCATGTGTATGCAAATTGAGTGAATAAACATAAAAAGACTTTTCCCCCCGAAATAACACAAACAAGTCACAAAAACAACAACAGAAAAACGTGTGGTATTGTTGTTGCTTTTGTACTTTTAAACTAAATCCCCCATTAAAAGAGAACACAGACCCACGTACCCAAAAAACTCGTGCTCCGTCACACACATGCACTTGACAAGCACGAAAACCAAAGTCTCTCAAACACCCAACACACATGGAGTGTACAATAGCCAAATGCATCCAAACTGGCACAGTGAACGCAAGCGGGTGGGGCAGTCGGCCGTAAACGCTGCACTAACTTCGGCGGCCGCAACGACGACTGCGTCTCTCTCAAACGGAAGTGCATAAAATTACAACTCGCATACAAATCGTTTTTCTTGCGAACTTTTGGGCAACAACAATTGAATGAATGGGGTGCGAGTATATGTGTGTGCTGCGGTTGCTAGTGGTCGTGTTGGGGTGCCGGCTCTGGTGAAGGTGGTGTAGTGTGGTGGTGGTTACAGTTGTTTTTTTTTTTAGTAAGGTTGTTTGTTATGCTTCGGGTACTACCGCTGCTACGCATAGTGCATCGTGTTGCTGCTGCTGTTGTTATGACAGCCGCTGAACCACCATCGACAGCAGCAACAACAACAACATATTGATCAGATCACCGAAGCTAGTCATCGCCAACAACGACAAACAAACAAAAGTGATGAATTTGCTGAAGCGGCATGTGTAAGCACATGCCAGAAAAAACCACTACACTTGCAACAACAACAACGACATTTAATTAAGCCTAAAAGATATGAATGATAAAGCAGCGAATAAAGAATGAAAAAAACGAAATCATAAAAATATATGTTTGTACTATTTACTGTAGTGTAATCCAACTGTAAACACAACTCATTTAACGGAAATAACAATTAAACAATGTTCACTTCTCGTTTTTATACCCCGCACCACTCTGTGGAACAGGGTGCTATACGTTTGTTTCATGGCAATTGTTTGTAACTTCCAAACATATTTTGGCTAGACCAATTTTGTTGAACCAAGACGTTTTTAAAATTAAAGATTTAAATATAGCACATAGTTCTATCATATATGGTCATTCGATTTTTTTTATTTTAGCTTCATAAGCCAAATCTTACTTCCAATCTTAATGAAATTTGGCACACGCTAGTTTTTTTGGACCGATTTTCTCTTGTTGGATTATTATGTTTTTAGCTCTGGAAGCTACATCTCACATCCAATCTTGATGAAACTAAGCAGGAAACATTTTTATGGGCCAAGGCAGGACAACATATTTGAAAAGAATCGGTTCAGATTTAGCTTAATCTCCCACACATACATAATTTTATGTCTTTATCGTGAGAAACCATATACGAGGGTTGCTATATATATTTCTGGCCTAGGCAAAACTAAGTATTACTTGGCACCATCTGACATTTCCATTGGAAAGTTTGAATTTTTTTTTACGTTTGGACGTACGACCATCATTTGTGTTGTTTATAGTGACTTAAAAAATCAATTTGGCAAAAAAAAATAATTATCTCGTGAACATTTTAGTGCGATCATTTTTCACAACTTTCGACTGGGATTATCACGACAAGAGTGCATCGATGAACTTAAATCTTTGTATGGCGATGAAGCACCATCCTATAGCACTGTGAAAAACTGGTTTAATGAATTCAATCATAGAAGACGCTCGCTCAAAGACGAACGTCGTCCAAAACGGCCGTTGTGCCAGAGAACACTGATAGCGTGCGTGAACTGATAGTGCAAGATCGTTATGTAACATACCGTGAGATAGAGGCATCCTTGGGAATTTCTTTCACCAGCATACATTCGATATTGCATGAGCACTTGGCCGTAAAAAAGGTTTGTTTTCGTTGGATCTTGGACGTTTATAAGATCGTCACAGGTGACGAATCGTGGATCTGTACACATGAGCCCGAAGCAAAACAGCAATCGACCGTGAGGGTCTTCGAAGACGAGCCAAATCCAACGAAAGTTGTTCGTGAAAGAAGCACTTCGAAGCAAATGGTCCCCTGTTTCTTCTGCAAAACTGGTCATGTGGTGACTGTTTCGCTTGAACAACATAGGAGGTCAATTCTGAATGTTACACCACAATTTGTTTACCTGAAGTCTTCGGAAAAATGCGAAAAACGAACAAGAGAAGACGAATCATTGTGCACCATGACAATGCGAGCCCTTACACTTCGGCTCAAACCAGCACCTTTTTGACCGTCTAAAACGTCGAATTGATGGGTCATCCGCTTTACAGCCCTGGCTTGGCACCCAATGACTTCTTTTTATTCCCGCTTATCTAAGAAAAAAATTCGTGGTCATTCGTGGTTCGTCGCCAGAAGATGCTGTTGATGCATTCAAAAACCATGTTTTGTAGGTGTCTCAATCGAAGTGGAAAAATTGCTTCGACAATTGGTTTGAGCGCATGCAAAAGTGTATAGATCATACTTTGAAAAACAATAAAATCATTTCTGAAGATAATTATTCGCATTTTCATTATTAGGCCAGAATTATTTAGCAGCCTTCGTATTACATCAAAACTGGATGAAATTTGTACAGGTTTTTTTGGACCAAGGATTTAGATATAACTTTCTCATATATATTCAATCGATTTTCTGTTTTTAGCTCTAGAAGGCACATATAATGTACATATAATCTTGTTTTGGCACAAGTGAGTTCTTCATGCCAAGGAAGGACGTGAAAGCTTAAGACATAGCTCTCAAAATTTTTTTCCAAATTCAAATATAGCTGGGTAAATTTAATCCAAAAACCTATTTTCAGTTGGCTTTTCTGAACATCCAGAAGTGCTCGGTATAATAAAGGCGGCCTCGCCCGACTTTCGCTTTTTATACTAGTTTGGTGTAAAACAAAACCACAACAATTTACTAGATTTGTGCATACGTATATGTTACTCGTATAAACAAATAAATACATTCATATATACTCTAACGAGAATTTACTTATGTACACTCCATTAGCACATGCAGCTCGCAAAGTATTTTGTGCTTTTTAAAACCGTGCATAACAACTTTTGTTGCATTAAACAATGATTAATGACAATTCCATTTCTGAAAAGAAATACAGGTCTGCACCTGATCATAATTTCGTTGGCACGGCTTGCTGTAGCAGAAAAAGTAAAAACTTTGTAAGTCATTTTAAGAACGAAATCTTAAAACCTCAAGTCATTTTTATAGTTAAAGCACAATAAAACAAAAATACTTCAGAATATTCAAATGTAAGGTAGAGGTTGGTGGAATTAGCCCACTTAGTGTAGGGGACTATAAAGTAATCAACTTTGTTTTCAGAAACCGGTTCCTTTCATGGTCGGTTTTTCTTTATGCTTATTTTTCGCAAATCGAATTATAAGGTTTTTGTTGATTTGTTTTTTTTTTTTAAATTTGCTCTTATAAGAATGTCAATTATATCAGACAGCCCAAATCGTAAATACCTGTACAGCGAATTTAAAAAAATAATAATAACCATATTTACAAATGGTTTTTGTTTTACACTCGAAGTAATATTCGCTGTAATTTGAGCTTTTGATTTTTGATCACAGCCATATTTATTTTTGATTTTTGATCGTTCGTACTCTCCTTTCAAAAATACGAAATTAATTTACTTTATTTGTTAAATTCATTCTGAATCTAATACTACTCCATCTAACTCTCGCTCTTGTTCTACAGGAAAGCAGTTGAAAAATAACAGCGGCATTTCTTCACATTTTAATACAATTTAAAAACACACCTAAATGATATCAGTTACAGTCAGAGTTTTTTTCCGGTCTTTTTTCCCGGGATCCCGACCGGAAAAAAATAGCAATTGTAAAGTTGTACCACTTTTTAATACAAAAAGTATGAATTTCATAAAGCTAGTAAACACAATCCTTTTTAAAGTAAAAACTTAAGTTGCACTGGTCAGCACCATAAACTTCTCCGGAAAATGTTGACCCCTATACTTAAGCACAAATCAGTTAAAGACCATTCGCAATTAAATCTTAAATATTTTTATTCATGCCTTCTGGTGACAAAAAGCCAATTGTGGCTTAAGAATTATGTTTGAAGAATTCCAAAAAGAAAATCTCTTTTAATTTTTATATAAAGCGTTTTCCAATAGGGACATAACAATTTCGTATCTTTATATCAACGCACCCTCAAACATTTTTAATGATCTTTCAGTCTCAAAACGTTAGTCGAAATCTACATTTGCCCCATCGCAAAGTTTACTTAAGAGCAACGTTTGGAAATTTTTAAAAATTGCTACCAAAATTCTTTGTCGGTGGTCTCAATTTTAAGAGCGCTTACTCCAATTTTCGGCAATAATAATCGTCCCACTCGACTGGCTGTGCGTGCTATAGTCAACAAGTTTGAATCCAAATTTTCACTTTTCGAAGCGACGAAAATATGGCAGCCTAAATTGTATCCCTTCAAAGTGAGCCAAATCAGTCGGCTCCACGTCTTTCTCATGAATAGGGCTTCTCTCAAAATTTGCGAAAAAGATCTTGGCTTTCAACCTTAAAGATCAAACTGACTCAAGAACTTAAGCCACTTGATCATATGAAACGTCGAAACTTCTCCGATTGGTCTCTGTCAAAGATTCACGAAAATCCAGAATTTCAACAGAAAATCATCTTTAGCGATGAATCTCATTTCTGGCTGTGAACTTTTGACTATAAACAAAATATGCATTATTGAACAGCAACAAACCCGCATGTGTTTCAAGAGACACAATTTCACCCGCAAAAAATTACTCTGTGGTGTGGTTTTCATGCCGGAATTGTGATTGGGCCGTATTTTTTCGTCGATCAAAACAATCATCATGTTACCGCCAATAGAGAGCGCTATCCTGTCATGTTAGAAAATTATATTTGGACAGAATTGGATGAGCTTAACATTGCCGCTATATGGTTCCAACAAGACGGTGCCACTAGCCACGACGCAGCACGTGTTACAATCGATTTACTGAAAGGCTAATTCCGTGAAAGTGTTATCTTGAGCAATGTTCTGGTCGAATGGCCACATCGTTCATGCGCCATTGGATTTCTTTTTATAAGGGCCGCATAAAGTCTATACCAACAAGCCAACAACTTTGGAAGAGCTCAGGGACAAAAGGACAGAACACACACGCTAAGGGTGACAGCGTTGCCACCTGAAATGTCACAGCATGTAGTCAACAGTGTTTGCTTATTATTATTGTTATATGCATTATATGCTCAGAGGGAACAAGTTGTAAACGAATTTTGTGCTATGATTCCATTAATTACTACAAAACTTTCATGGAAATAAGTTATTTTATAAAAAAAAACCAACTAATACTAATGCATTTAAAGAAAATATTCACTCTAAGAAGTAGATTTAAATCCTATTACATTTTGCCAAAGATATCATCACAGTTACTTGTTCATAAAAACATAATTTTTCACAAAGTGCTTAAAAAACCACAACATCTAGAAAAGCATTTGTCGAAAATCCACTGAACCTACCCAGAAAAACCCTATCTCTTCATTTCTGGTTTTGGGTTTCGGAATACTATCAGCCACAGAACAGCAAATGTAAATCAACCATAAGTAACAGAATGAAGAGGAACGAAGAAGACAACAGCACCAATGGAAACTAGCAACATGGAGAATGAACAACTCTGGCAAAAAAAAAACAACGACGACGATGAAGAAGAACTTCGAAATCAACGATTATTGTCTGTTGAAATGTGGCTGAGCGCAGTGGTGGTTGTCTTTTTCTTCTCATTTTACGTACGAGCGTTTTATTCATATTAAACAACAACAAAATGAACAACAATAAATTTAATATTGCTGCTACACAGCAACAACACTATGCAAGAACAACACGTTGCTAGCTGCTGTCAGAGGTAGAGAACGTAACAGTGAAGGGAGGAGATGGGCCTTTTTGTCCTCCTTCTATCCCCCTTTCGGAGTAAAACTACTCGTACGTACTTAAGTGAAGTTTGACATGCTGCTTCGCTGATGATAATGCCTTGAGCTGGCTGGCAACTGCAGCTTCAACTGGAAATTACATTTGCTCTAAAAAAATGTTTTTGCGAAAAGTGGCCGAGAGGCGCCAGAAGAAGAGCGGAGGAAATCGTTAAACTTACTACAAATACAACAGATGAAGAAGAAGACGACGAGAAGACCTAAGTAAAACGAACTAGACAACTACAACTTATGTTAAAATCAACAAAGAACAACAAATAAATAAATTGTGTTGCTAGTGTAGATATTGCTGTTGCTGTCGCTGCTATTGTTTGCTGGAAAAGGTCATTGAGCCATAAGATATTCATATTTATAAGACTACCCTAGTAAGTGCTAGTGCTAAGTGCAATCTATTAATAGTACTAAGACTGTTCTGTATAACAGTTATGAACATTTATGGTGATCCATCTAGAGGTATTTTTTCAGAAAAAAAAAATAAAAATTCAAATCAAGTGTGGAATCTTTATTGGTTATTGAAAGGACATTTTATGGCATTTATTTTTTGAAAATAATTACCTTCAAATGTGGGCAACTGTACGGAGCAACTGGAAATGAGCGTTCGGTGAGAAACGGGAAGATCCGCTGTTTTCGGTGTTCAGTGAAGAGGCCAATTTCTGGCTCAACGGCAAAGTCAATAAACAAAATTCGCGCATTTGGGCTGAAGAGCAACAAGAAGAGGTTCAAGAGGTGTCATTATACCCAGAGAAAACCACGGTTGGGTGCTGTTTATAAGCTGGTGAAATCATCGATGCATATTTTTTCAAAAATGATGATGGCCAGAACGATGGCTTGAAAACAAGCTTTAAAATGGAACCAACTAGTGACTCTGAGTCGATGCTACTCTTAAAGTTGGGTCAAGCTTAAATATTTTTAATATTTTTTATTTCGTTCTTGCATATATTAATTTTTTTTTCGTTTTACATACAACAACCAAAAAAACGAAATATCCGATAGCAAAAAACAGGGTAAACCCATATGTCTGGTTCAAGCTATTTTTGAGAAACCTACTGTCGGGTTTGGACATTAAACCCGAAATGTCGGTTTTCGGTTTAGGACACTCTAATGCTGACTCTACAACTGCTAGCAACACTGGTATTTGGGGTTTATTGTGATAACTTATAAGTATATAGGGTGACCCATATAGAGGTTTTTTTTCAGAACAAAAAATATATAAAAATTCAAATCATGTGTGGAATCTTTATTAGTAATTTGAAAGGACATTTTATGGCATTTATTTCTTAAATATTATTTCTTGAATATTACTTCTTTTAAATGGTGACCACAACTACGCCTTCCGGTTTCCATTCTGAGGGTCCAACTTTGGATGACTATTTGGAGCATTTCTATCGGTATGGCTTTAATGGCACGCGTAATGTTGGCTTCCAAAACCTGAATCGTAGCTGGTTTGTCAGCAGAGACATTGGACTTTACGTAACCCCAAAGAAAAATGTCTAAAAGTGTGATATCACTCGATCTAGGCGGCCAGCCTGTCCAAAACTTAAAATTAGCTGTTTTTCGAAATGACCTCTCAATAGATCCATTGTTGCCAGCTGTATGGCAAGTGGCATCGTCCTGTAGAAACCAAGTGTCGTCAAGATTACGGGCTTCAATTTCAGGTAGCATAAAGATCGATATCATGTCGCGATAGCGAGCACCATTCACTGTTACGTTCCGGCCATCATCATTTTTGAAAAAATATGCACCGATGACTCCACCAGCCTATAAATCGCACCAAACCGTGATTTTCTCTGGATATAATGGTACCTCTTGAACCTCTTCTTGCTGTTCTTCGGCCCAAATGAGGCAATTTTGTTTATTGACTTAGCCTTTGAGCTAGAAATATGCCTCATCACTGAACAAAATTTTGGTCGAAAACAGCGGATCTTCCCGCTTCACACCGAACGCTCATTGCCAACATTTTAAGGTAATTATTTTCAAAAAATTAATGTCATAAAATGTCCTTTCAAATTACCAATACAGATTCCATACTTGATTTGAATTTTTATTCTTATATTTTTTTGTTCTGAAAAAATACCTCTAGATGGATCACCCTATAATACTTTTTACCGAAAATTATAAACAAGTCAACGCCAATTGCGTATAACAATTTGCCATGGATAAGAAGTAACAATTATGGACAAGAAAGGCATAACACACTACAAGGTATTTTTTAAGACGACCTCTGGCATTTTGAGTCGGCTTTACATGTGTAAATTTTACTTCAAAATGATTTGCTTTATGAAGATTACCTTTTTCAATATACCATCTCCTGATAAATGAGAAATACCTTCAGAAAATTCTGAACTTCTCCATAAACTAAAGGACAGGTGTCCATCCCAAGGACATGTATCCATCCCACAATTTGTCGTCCGTATAAAAGTCAATGGAGACAGAAGAGTACAACTATAAATACCTAAAGCGATTTCACATGCATATGTATTTTGCCCTTTAACTCATGGGTTTACTTCCCCAACCGAGAGCATAGTCAAAATTGGTAAAAAAAAAACATAAATGTGTTTACTTAACAATAACGGGAAAAAACCGGGAAAAACTTTACTTTATGTGTCACTATGCTGCAGTTGGCTGTTTTTTGCCTTCGTCGGTGTATGCTGTTGCTAAAACAACAACGTTTTATATTCGCATTATTTTCTCTACAACATTGTGATGATATAACGTGTATTACACTCGTTCACAAACGATCCCGTAGGGTTATGTTTGTCGATGATGGACCAAGGATTTCCCAGGGATGCCTGACTGTGTGCCACCAGCGGACAGTAGTGGTTAACAAAAAACAAATGACAAAGAGGCAGTCTGGCAGAGCACCATCATCTCCTGAGTAAAACAGACGATAATGGAGGCAGTAAATGCCACCCAAAAATACGACTATAAAACATAATGTTGGTTTTTTATATAGTTTTGCGATATCCTTTCACAATGTGTTTCTTGTACACTGCGGCTCGGCTGGTGCTCAGACCTACTGGTACATGGGTGCTCGGGCAGTAAGGGAGCCATGGAAATCGTAAAAAAACTCAAACCAACAGCGTACTCAGAGGAAAAAAAATATATCACACATGACCTCGTTTTGTACTTCTGCCGTTGCACTCTGTTCTTGTGGGTGAGCTTTATTAGCCTGTGAGTGTGTGTGTATATTGTGGCATGGATCAGAGTGCAATCTCTAAGACGGGCGGGTGCCCCTGCTTTTTTTTAAGTTCTAATTTCCTGTTGCAGTTTTGTGGCGTAGGGTTAAAAGACGTAAATTTAAGTTTAAAAAACCTGGAATTGAAAATTATATATTGAAAATATGTTGAAGGGTTTCATTTGGAAACTAACTTACTTAAGACCCACAACATCCCATTAAGTAACAAGGAAAAACTTCTCTCAAATTAGTGAGCTATGAACGATTCAGTTCTTATCCTAAAAGACCGTGACCTACTGCTTAAAGCCGGCTCTGAACGGCTAATGCATGGCATAGAGAAGTTTTTGCATGGTTGAGAGGTAAATCTCTAACTTGTAAAGTTGCCGGTAATTACGAGAAAAAATCTTTAATATTCTTACTCGAGGTTGAACCTGGGTTAACTGGCATGATAGTCGTGCATACTTTCATCACACCACGGCGGCCAACTTTGTTTCGAAACAACACATCAGCTAACCTCAAGCTCCCGTATCTAATAGGATGAATTGATATAAAAACTAGAGCTTAAAGAGCTGATGTTTTTGATTTCTCTATTCCATCTTATAGCTGTTAAGTAGAGCTGATGTTTATATACTCGTACTGCCTTTATCCTGATTATTTCTTGTAGCTGCTGAGAAGGGTTACATGGGGTATTAGGATGACCAGATGTAAACGATAGCAAAATAAATTGTTATGTAACAACAATGGTGTGAGATATGAAAATGATGAAACCTTATTTTTAAGCTACATACGTATATGCCATTTTGTATTAAATCAATTAAATGGCCACCTCATTGTCTCTGGTACTACGAGTACTTGTGCTGATCGATTCAACTTAAGATGATCCGGTTTTATATAGACGATGTAGCAATTTTAAAATAGAGCTCAAAAGTCAAACACTTTGGTCCAATGTTTCACTTTTAAGAATAAGCCCGCATAAAATTTTAAACGGATAACGAATAACAAGTAATATATATATACTTATATTAGGGTGGGCCGATTTGTAAAGACCAAAATTTGTCAATATAGATTTTTCGAAAGCTTTTGGCATAGAAAAAAAGTTTTACTACAAATTATCAAAAAATCATTTTCGAGGCTCCCAAATTTTCTTTTTTTTTCTTTTTCTCATCAAATACTTTAAGGGTTTTTCAGGTGGTAATAAAAAAATTACTTTTTTTAAAATATAACCTATCCAAGGTGACTGATTCGACTCTCTACTATTCTCTCGGTCGTATTTCTAATCTCAAGCGCTCATATCTTATATTGTATTTAATGTATATTTGTATGTATTCGTACTGTAAGAATATTTTTATTATAAATTACTAAAAAAACAACCTTAAAACTAAAAGTTGAGAAAAAGTACAAAAAAATAAAATTTGGGTGCCTCAAAAATAATTTTTTTGATATGTCGTAGTTGAACTTTTTTCCTCCTGCCAAAAGCTATCGAAAAATCGATGGCACAATATCGATTGCTAAATCGACCCACCCTAATATATACATATGTATAATTCCCACAAAATTGCATTAACAAAAAATACTTTGGAAGTTGAAGGAATCTTTTTAATAGCCCATAATTAGTGTTCGGAGCCAAATCGAAATTTGTGGGTCCTTTTTCTACTGCATTTCGAGTGGCAGTGTAAAATATTAAACATTGCTGATAGTTTTGACCACTAACTGACATATATAGCTTTGACAATTCCTGAAATATGACAATTCGAATAATTACCGTTACTACCTGGTCCCAAAAGTGTCCAAAGCCGAAAACCGACATTCCGTTTTTTATGTCCAAATTATAATCGTTACTACCTGGTCCCTAAAGTGACGAAAGCCGAAAACCGACATTCCGGTTTTTATGTTCAAACCTGACAGTCGGGTACACTTAAGCTTAAAGTGTACTGATCGACTCAAAATCGCCAGTTTATCAAATTCAACGATATCTGTCTGTCCGTCTCTCTGTCCAACTACTGCCCATCTAAAGCATGAAATTTGGCTAGGGCTGTTGTGTTTTTTGGAAAAGGGCTGTTGTCTATTAAATGCAGGTTTAAAGTTAGATATAGTTCCTCAAGGTTTGTGATTGCCTTTTTCTTTGGCAAAACTCGCGACCTGTAGCTCTAATATAGAAGTATTGTATGGTTTAATCAGGCATTCTTACTGGTCATGCAAAATCGCCAAATCAGGAGATTACACAAACAGGAAACACCTCTACATAATAGCTATTGTGGCTCCTGCTGTGTGTGCAGTTGCACTGTCTTGTTGAAACCACATGTTCACTAAACCCTGTTTATCCAATACCAGCAGTCAGAAACTGTTTATCATGGCCCTGTAGCATTTGCCAGTACAATGATTGCCGATGGCGTTTTCAAAAATATACGTCCCAATCACTCCTTCCGCGTGAATGCCGGGTCGCACAGTGACCTTAGAAGAATGCAATGTCCCTTCGTGCACCACACCCGGATTTCAGTTCCCAGAAACACAGATTTAGCTTATTGATGTAACCGCTTACGTCGACGTTGAAACTAAAGATAAGCCAACCCCACCGATAGAAAATTGCCCAAAAACTCGACACAATGATTCAATGCTCTTGCGAAGTATAGCGCTCCAACACTTGTCTGTTTGCATTTTGAAGCTTGTTTTGCTCACAAATATTTAATATCATTGACGTACGACTATGTGCAAAATTTATAACATCTTCCGACAGGGTGATTCATTTTGCGCCAAATTGCCCATGGACATATCTGTCTTTTAAATAACTATAAAACTCTCTCACGAAGCAGAATATAAAATTATTTTCAAGTTTGGCGAAATTTGGGGGACGGACCCAATGTCCGATAATTTGACGCATTTAAATATGGACACATAGATACTACAAAAAATCAAAATTTCACACAAGTTTCAATATGACCTTTTATTTGTAATCTGAAATTATACAAATTATTTCACATTAAATCTTTTAGAGAAAATTAGTTCTAAAGCTCTATTAGTCAAAAAAATACGACACACACCTTCAATACCGAAAAAATTGCTGGTACTGCATAGAAGAGATAACTGCAGGCACCTAAGCAGCAGTCCCCTTAACAAAATTGAATTAAAAATCAAACAAAGTTATCATTTCTGTCAATCTTAAAAAAATGCCTAATTTTCGCTAAATTCCATTTCTAATCGTCAAAGAAATGCCTCCTCCATATTATCCCCTTAGCGCAAAATACTTCAGTTGTGTAGGCTAGTAATACTACAAAAATAATTTAATTACTTAAAGTCAAAAAAAAGAAAAAAATTGAAGTCACATAAAACATACCATAAACAATACGTCATCACATTAAAAATAAATTTGGGTGAATGACATAATTAAAACTTAATTGAATTTTATTTGGAATTTCAGTGTTTTTTATCGCCAGAAAATAAGAACAGATTGTCCGGGGGGAACACTGTCCTCTTCTATAAATAGGGAAAGTGTAGGGGGGTATTATGTGTATATAATTTTCAAATCTTATCTAGATTCCAGACCTCGTATTGCCTACACCATTTCGAATTGAAACTGATAAACTAGAAATTTTTTAGTGCCTCGATAATAATTTACTATTCACTAGATTGGTGCGTAACCTGGTTGCACAAGCTAGTGTTGGCCCTGCCATATTAAAAAGCTAAATTTTTAAAAAATATATATTCTTAATTTAAAACCAGAATTGGAAATCTCTTAAATTTAAACATGAAATTTTTTGTCTAAAACTAAGTTTTTTAATAAAAATTGAAATTCTTAGCTGAACCACTTCGTATAGGAACTCCTCACTCAAGGGACATGGATTGAACAAAAACTCGTCTCGAAGTGCAACTTAAACAAAAGGGGTCCACTCCACCTAAATTGATAATCGGAACTGGGTTTACTACCGGCCATTGAAAGGAAAATAATGATGGGAAAATAGAGATAGCAATTTTATTAAAACATGCGATCATTTCGGTCAGAAATCTGTTAGTTAAATGTGGCAAATAAATCTTTTAAGCCTTGTTTTCCCTTTGTTTAAAGCCGGGTTTAGTGAGTATAAAATTTATTAAAAGCATAATTTAGAAGTTGAAAAGAAATTTAAAGTTTACAGCTCTTCTTATATTAAACATTACTCAAAGTAGATTGTCAGCTTTAAAATTGATTAAAAGTGGAATTTTATTTTTTTAAATAAATCAACATTTACTTAGTTATTTTAAACTATAAATTTATTTGTATTTTTTAAAATAAAAGGTATTGCTCCCCACCCTATTAACTTCAAGTTTCTAATATTACGAGGGTTGCTATATATATTTCTGGCCTAGGCAACACTAAGTATTGATTGGAGACATCTGACATTTCCATTGAAATGTTTGACATTTTTAAGCATAAACGTACTTAGAACGTTTTGACGTACGACCATCATTTGTGTTGTTTACAGTGACTTGAAAAAATCAATTTGGCAAAAAAATGGATTTAACTCGTGAACATTATCATGCGATCATTTTTCACAACTTTCGACGTGGATTATCACTACAAGAGTGCCTCGATGAACTTAAATCTTTGTATGGCGATGAAGCACCATTCTATAGCTCTGTGAAAAACTGGTTTAATTATTTCAATCGTGGCCGATGGTCGAAAAACGGCCGTTGTGCCAGAGAACATTGATGTCGTACGTGCACTGATAATCCAAGATCGTCATGTGACATACCGTGAGATAGAGGCATCCTTGGGCATTTCTTCCCCCAGCATACATTCAATATTTCATGAACACCTGGCCATAAAAAAAGGTTTGTTCTCGTTGATTCCCGCACAATTTGACAATCGTTAAAAAAGAAGGCTCGTGTCGATTGGTGCAAAGAAATTTTTAAAAAATACGTTCGCGGTGGAAATGACGTTTATAAGATCGTTACAGGTGACGAATCATGGATTTATGCGTATGAACCCGAAACAAAACAGCAATCGACCGTGTGGGTCTTTGAAGACGGGCCAAATCCAACGAATGTTGTTCGTTGAAGAAGCAGTGCAAAGCAAATGGTCGCTTGTTTCTTCGGCAAAACTGGTCATGTGGCGACTCTTCCACTTGAGCAACGTAGGATGAGCAATTATGAGTGGTACACCACAATTTGTTTGCCTGAAGTCTTCGGTGAAATTCGAAGAACGAACAAGAGAAGACGAATCATTGTGCACCATGACAATGCGAGCTCTTACACATCGGCTCAAACCAGCGCCTTTTTGACCGGACAAAACGTCAAATTGATGGATCATCCACCGTACAGCCCTGACTTGGCACCCAATGACTTCTTTTTATTCCCGCACATCAAGAAAAAAATGCGTGGTCAAAGATTTTCGTCGCCAGGAGATGCTGCTGAAGAGTTTAAAATCATGTTTTGGAGGTGTCTCAATCGGAGTGGAAAAAGTGCTTCGACAATTGGTTTTTGCGCAAGCAAAAGTTTATAAATCATGCTGTAGAATACTTTGAAAAACATAAAACCATTTTTGATGATAAATATTCGCAATTTCATTATTAGGCCAGAAATATACATAGCAGCCCTTGTATTTTAGGTTTAAAGTAAAGCATTTGGAAATAGTGTAGTTTAGGTTTTTTTAAATAAATTTAATTTATTATTTTCTTCTTTCCAACAAATAATACAAAAAAACAAATTGGCTATTCTTGTTGTTCCTTATAATTAATTTGTTTTCTTATTATTTTTTTTTCTTTATCATCCCCCTCTTTTCGACAAAATAAAACGAATAAACAAAAAAAAAATTCAATAAACTAGCAGAAAGATGTACCCTGGCATCAGGTGTGGACACATATGAAACGTTTGTCGCACGCCTCCAAAGTCAACTCAACGGCGACCCTATGTGCCCAGAAAACCGACATTACAACAACTGGCAAATCCATAATATTTCCCGATAAAACAGCTTCTTTAAAAGATTCCCTCTGTGCGCAGCAGGTGTTTTCGAGGCCAGATATGGTAGGCACAAACAAACAAATTTACAAATTTTACATCTATTACCACTTCTTGTTCTTCATCTTCTTCTTCTCTGTTCACTTCAATATTGTTTTGTGGAAAATTGGTTAATGGTTGCTTTTTTTGGAATGGCATGGTGGCAAAAAAAACGCTTTTCCTTTTCTAGAACTTAAATTTTAGATTTTAGTTTGGAATGGTTATGGTGATTATTGTTGAATTTTTATTTATCGTATCTTGGCTTGGTTTCTACCCAAGGTTATTATTTTGAATTGATTTTCATTTTGTTTTGTTAAAATTGTTTCGAAAACCCAGCAGCCAGCCAAGCAACAGTGCACTTAAATTTGTTGTGTAATTGTTCTGTTCTGTCTCATTATTTCGTTTTATTTAATACTGTTTTTGGAATGCTGTTTTCACTCAAGTCATATTGGTTATTTGGCATTTATCATGGTCATGGTTATTTTTCTATAAAACAAAAGTTTTATTTTTTTTATTTTTTTATTTTAAGAATGTGGTTGCAAGTTGATATTTTTGAGAGTAGAAAGAAACATTATTTTTTTATATTTTTCTAAACAAAATACACACTCAAAACAATTTGTTATATTATATACAAACTATATCATAAACATTTAAAATATTTACACTATAGAAATGCCGATTTTACTCATTACGGAAACCTATTTTAACTCCAATGAGAATTATTTATATTTCAAACCCAACATACATTGAAAATATGCCACTATAAATCTAATATTAATTATTGCAAAGTATGAGTTAATTTTTCAGAAAATATAAGAATTATTTCCACTTGACAATATAACTGACTTAATATGAGAGTTAGATAACTTTTTATTTAATTCATTACCTTAGCTGCGTTTGAGGTTACTACGAGGGCGGTTCGGAAACTTCTTAGCCTAGCACAAAAAGCGCGGTATAAACAGAAAAAAGTTAAGTGTTTTGGAAACCATCTCTGCTATGAATACATGTTTAATTTTGTTTCGATCTGGCAACTCCTTCATATAGAAACAGGTTTTCACAAAAGACGCAAAGGCGATTTTTTACAATGGAAAAATTAGAACTGCGTGGTGTCATTAAATATTTACATAAAAAAGGTTTATCGGGTCAAGAAATTCATAATGATATGGTGAATGTGTTAGGTGAAAGTGCTCCTTCATATGCAACAGTAAAAAATTGGGTTGCTGAATTTAAACGTGGTCGTACAAGCATTGAAGATGAACCACGTAAACAAGCATTTTTGTGGTGTTCACTCAGTAAGCCCTAAATTAGATGAAGAAACGAGTAGAGTTACCACACTTATATAAAATATGTTTTTGTTCATTTGTTTTTTGTTATGTTTACCAAAAAATATTCAAACAAAAAGTGGTCTCTTCGGCGAATTCGTATTGGGTTCATCATAGATGGGATAATGAAACTATGAATCAACTCAAATTGAAAGTTCACAATGATTTTGATTTTTTACAAAGCAAAAGTGTAGCAATTTAGTTATTTATTTAATTTCATTTATTGTTCTCTTGATATTCAAGCCCGCTGCGCTTGCCAGTACAACCAGTTCACTTGTTTTATCCTGCATATCGGTGAACTAGTGAGACAGACAGAAAAGTCGAGGTCTTGTAGGATAAAGATTCCATACGATTCCTCTCCTATTTTTTTGGAAAGTTTGCAAACTAAAGCAGTGACAAGGGTAATCGTTGATTTACTCCGGCATTCTTCTCAAAATATTTACTGATCATACCTTTATGCGCACATGTAGCTGCATAATATTTTATCTTCGGCTGTACTTCCTTTGTCCTTTATGCCGCTCAAATTGTGCTACGCCGTAGAGAGTCGAAAGCTTGCTTAAAGTCGACAAATAGCAAGTACAGAGTCCGACTGTTCTAATATAATGCGTAGAGTATTTGTCTGGTCAACCCAGTTATGGTGTGAACTGAACCTGCTCATCTCGTAGTGCTTCCTCTACGCATTTGAGCCTACTATTTAAAATTGTTGCGATGACTTTGTATACTGTATTTAGTAGGGTGATACCTCACTAGTTGCTACAGTCCTTCCCGTCGCTTTTCTTGTGCAGTTTTATAACTTGTTGGACCACGCTTCATATATAATTGAGTAGATAAATTCGACTCATAGGCTCGGGTTTGATTGTAGAAGCTCCGGAGGTATGCCGTCTTCGCCCAGAACTTTGTTTCTCTTTTATGTTTTAATGGTAATGGCAATTTAATTCATACTAGGGTGCTCTATTGGTATTGAATTATCGACTATGACCTCGACAAGTAATAGAAAAATATGATAAGAAGAAGTAAAGTATTTCGGCCCATGCGCTCGTTCCTAATCTCAAAAACCTTCAAAAAAAGCTTTACATATGGAATGGTAGCAAATTTTTTTTTTCATGTGAGTACCAATCTGTCCATGTTGGCTATTAATAGTCAGTTTTGACCATGTAGAAAAGTTAACCAACACTTAGGGGTTTTCCTCTAAACATGCAATGCATTGCTTTGATAGATGGATTGAATTGATTTTAGTCTTGACCTTCCGGATGTCATAATTGGTGGGAATTACAATTGCCGGAACGAAATCAATCTGCAGCCACATCAGGGATAAGACCGCGAAAGTCTAAAGAACACACACCAACGATAGAACAGCGAAACACATCCCAATTTCCGATGATGCTCCAGGGAGACAATAGAGCTGGATTCCCTACTGTCAGCTATTAGCAACATCGTTCTTCTTTGAACACGATCAGTTAGCTGCAAGTACTATTTTGAGCACCTGTCCATATACTTATACTTATATATGGGAGTTGTATTACATCTTTGGCTACATTCGACAAAAATTCCATCTACTATGACCATTTTGAGGTCTTAAGTGCGTCCCAAATAAATGTTACCCTTTTAAACAATTGTACGATTTCGTTGATTTACAATCCCAAACAGTTTAAGACCATAAGCTACTTACTTACTTAAGTTCCTCATCATCCCATTTAGGAACAGGTAGGAACTTCTGTCAAATTAGTGAGCTGTGCTGGATTACTGGCTGTTTAACGCCGGCTTCGAAAAGCTTATGCATTTAATAGAGAAGTTTTCACATGGCTTAAATTTAAATATTTTTCTCGCAAAGCTGCCGGTATTTACGAGGTGGAAGCCCGCTGCTAAAAAATTGTTAGATGTTCTTAGCCGGTGTTAAACCTGGGTTACTTGGTACGATAGTCGTACACACTTCTATGATATCAAGGCGGCCCAAATAACAGTAAGCTATAATCATGCGAAATTTCAGGATCCTAGATCAATTCGTTTAACTGCAGAGTGCTTTCAACAGACACATGTACGGAAGAACGTCTACGACTTTACCGACGATCAGTAATACTTGTATATAGGGTGATTCATTCACATCTGGACAAATTTCACAAGAGTATTCCTTGTCTTATTACATGAAAATATGGTCCTATGGTCTAAAAAGCAAAAAATGTTTTCTGGTTCAGAACTTATCAATTTAAACTAGTACACTCCGATCACCAATCCGAAACTTTTTTAAACCGCTGCCATTTTGGCCCCATTGCATTTTCGGGCATGGTCTTAGATGGACATATTTTTATGAAATGAGCCAAGGAATACGTTGGTAAAATTTGTCCAGTCGTGAATGAATCACCCTGTATACACTTTGTGGGATACCCAATCAATATTTCGTTGTATTGCTAATGGAACGACATGCTAGTATACCATAATATAAAAAACCGACTGGCCGAGTACAGAGAAAGCAACTAAAAACATGGTTAAGTTTTACCAGGCCGCACTTTTTGTACCCCTTACCGTCCCTACGCTACTAAAGCTCAAAAAAGAAAATAGGTCGGTTGTTGACCCTTTCGACCCAAGCGCCCGTCCCTAATCTCAGCCGAAACTTCAAAATGTCCCTATATGTATGTGTGTTCGTAGCAAAATTTGGTTTAACTTGTGTTCCCATTTGTCTATTGATCGCCCGTTTTGACCATGCAGAAATTTTTTTGTTACATATGCGCCTAAACGGAGGGTATTTTTAAGCGCGTCCAAAAAACCGGGGTTTTCAGAAAACTGGCATTTCAGGGTTTTTTCAAAAACCGGGGTTTTCAGAAAGCTGGCATTTTAGGGTTTTTTTAAAAACCTTGTTTTAAGAAAAACCGGGGTTTTCAGAAAACTGGCATTTCAGTGTTTTTCAAAAACCGGGGTTTTCAGAAAACTGCCATTTTAGGGTTTTTTAAAAACCTTGTTAAAAAATAACGCCTGTCAGGTTTACCTAAAAAAAACGACACTCCGGTTTTTTTTCTGCATAAAAAACTGACATTCCGGTTTTAGCCTTTCGCCTAAGAATGGTAACTACTTTCTCGTTTATAAGTGATCTTTTGGATCTGCAGCTAAGCTAATTAAAAATACGTTTTGAAACCCTTGAACAAGCTTTTAATTTACCGAGATTTTTTAAACAAAAATCTCATTTCAATTTGAGAGAATTATATGGGAAGGACTTCCGACCCTTTGGTCCGTCACCCAAACTTAGCCAAAAAAAAACAAACCCAAATTTTGCATTGAGCTATATAAGTATAGTTATTAGATTCCCCTATTGTTATATGATTTTTCTATAAAATATCCCACATTTTCACCTCAGTTTTTGAATGATATAATTATGAATAATAGGAAAAACCCAATCCACCAGCTTTCTAAACGTTTCTTATGTTTTCTAATATTACCTCATATCTTTAAACATTGTTATAAGTCGATGTCTAGCTCATAATTATGACCTTTGTATAGAGAGAAAAACCACAAATTTTTTTTTGTTGTTTAACTTTCATTATTTTCTAATTACGAAACTTAGGGGGGAATTCCCAAAATAGGGTTGGTGCATTTTTCGGGTAGGGTAAGCCACCTCACCAATCATGATGTTGTGTTGTGCCATTAACGGCTCACGGTTTTTTAGAAGGAGGAAACCCCGAATGCTTCACAAGATACTTTTTAAAAGACGCTAATTCTTTAAATTGTTCTTAGCAATCATACTTAATTGGCCTCAAACCCGTTAAGCAAACTAAGTCCACCACATTTTCTGTTTTCGTACTTTTTAATTCGCTAGGTTTTGTTTCAAGCACAATTAGTTGTAAAACAACTGGGGATGAGTGTGGAATTCATTCCCATCATTTACGGGCGAAAACGGTAGCAGTTACTGCCACTGCAGAAAAAATGCCACTAGCAGTGCCAGTTGCGAATTCAGCTCAAATCGTTAGCGGTAATAATCAAATAGTGCCGCAAAAAACTATTGTATTTTCTAAACAAAAAAATGTGGTGCAAAAGAACCTAGCTACTCGAAGGAACAAAACATAAGAGGTTCGAATGATAAGACGGGTAAAGTTTTAAATTATTTGCTTGAAATGTCTAAAGTTATTCAGATATAATAACCCCACCTAATCACACCAACCTGCAGTGAAACACATATGAAGACTACGATTATTTTTTTGTAGCAAGCAACTATTCTAAATACCACACTTTTGGTGAAGTGGAAAAATACACAACTGCCTGGTAAGAGAGAGAGAGAGAGAGAGAGAAAGAAAGGAAAGAAACAAATAAAAATTACATTGAAATAAAAAAGAACCCAAGGCAAAAAAAAAATCTTTCGAAAAAAGCACATTGAAAAAAATAGAGTTGTAATTTACACAAATACTCTCGAGTTAAGCAGGAAAACCGCAAAAAAAAGACCCACCAACCATTAGACCGACCGCCCGATAGACCGACCGCCCAACCAGCTATTTTGCTCGTGTGTCTCCACCATCAGACGACTTAACTGCTAAAATGGATAAATGTGAACTTATGTCCATCCATTCGTCTGTCCGACCACCTTAATAATCATATGTGCATGTTGTAGAGTACGAGTAGGTAGGTTCATTTTCCGCTGCATTATGAACTTGTAATAAAAAATGTTATATAAGTAAAAGGCTTAGACAGCCTCACTGACTACAGCAACAATAACGCCCCGCTAAAAATCTAGATCAGCGTTGTAGACAATACGGACACTGAGAGGATATAAGTTTTAAAACATTTCTTGTTTAATAAAATGTAAGAGGTTTTGGTGGAAAATTTTTATTGGCAAAGTCCATATCATGACCAAGATAAACCTTTTGGCTGTTAGTTAAAGGATTCTAACTGTGATTACTCCCGAAACACACTTAATTGCCATGTAAGCAATAACTGAACACTAACAATAACATTCAAGGCCTGAGCCAAAAACATACACACAGAGAAATAATTAGTAAGAAAACTGTTGGAACTATTAAAATTCAATTGCAAAAAAAAAATGCTTATAAACGTAATAGATGTTCGGTTCGAAATATCACATAAATATGAGCATCGTATTGTACACACAACTTATTGATCGGTCATATCAATGAGAGGCGGAAAAGGTGATAACTGGTAGTTGTGGCAACCAAAAGCTTTGCAAACATGTTGTTGTTATAACCAATTTTTAGTGCAGGTTTTTAAAATGGTGATGTGAATTTGGTTAGAATAAGCGTTATTTAAATTAAATAATTCGATTGTTTCTAACTCAAACCAATCAGTTAATTATATTTTTTTCAGTCAAATTCTTCCATTATCTTTTCCTCTTTTTTCTCGACATAATCCTACCTATGTTTAAGAGAACTTCAAGCGTGTAAGCAAACCGTTTTGTAACTCTGTTTAAATTTTAAAACGTTTCGTCTACCAAGCGCGGTATATGGATTTTTCTTATATTCCACCGATAGTTTAGTTCCAATAACTGAAAATTACAGAGCACCAACTAATATTCGGTTATACTGATGTAATACCCTACGTGCAGTCAATCTTAATCATTCGGTTGGCAAAAAAAATCGGTTGTGGCACGAAAGAAAAGTGCATTTAAATCAGTTAGCTATGCATAACGCAATTGTCGTCGGATCCGAAAGGCTAATCAATTTTAAAGAGAAGTCACCGGATTTTTCGAGGTGGAAACCAGCGGCTGAAAAATAAGTAGATCCCGAATTTAAACACTCGATGATCATACATAGGCTCGTATAATATTCGTAATATCCACGTCTGTAGTCCACATAGAATGCAAATTATAAAAATCATAAAATTCTAGAATCATTGAGTCATAGAATCAAACGATCCTAAAATAATTGTAAAGTCATAGAAAAAAACATCGACGAATAGCATCAAAAATATATATAATCATAAAAACGGATAGTCATAGATGAATCGAGAATTATAAGGAGTTAAGATCAAAATCAAAGGATTGAAATTGAATGGAAATCATATAAATTTAATTATAAAATTCACTGAACATAACAAAAAACCATGCCATCCCTGATCTAAGCAATATCATAAACATAGAATCAAAGAAGAACTAAGAGATTTGGATAATGAAAACAAATCCTAAAATCACAAACTCATACAATCATAGAAACATAGAACCACCCACTTGACATTGAAGTCCGAAAACGTGTCCAAAGCGAATAAAAAACGGACTGTTGGCGGATAAAACATACGTTTTAGGATCCGAAAGTGATACCAAAAAAGACACATTGTCGCCTAGTTTGTGGCAGCAAAAATGTCCGTTTACGTATCCGCCAATCTTCCATTTTTGGATCCGACTTCTGAAGCTAGTCGGATGTTTTTCGTGTTTCATATTCAAGTGTTTCTATGAGAAATGAATTTTTCACCAACACTCCACACACGTATGCTTCACGAGAGTAACTTGTCTACTGAACCAAATAATTAGAGAGCATGAAAACAAGTGTACACAAAAAACAAAGAGACGAATGAAAATAAAACATCCGATTTTAACCCAACTGCGCGGACCTCCGCGCATAATCGGAACAATTGTCATGTGGGCAAAGATTACTAGAATCAGAAAACAACGCAATAATAGAGAAACCTTGTATTATTGATGCACCGAATTACAATAGCATAGAATCACAGAGTTGTAGACACATAGAATAGTACACACAGAGAAATGATTCGTTGCCACAACCGATTTTTTGCCAACCTAATGATTGAAGTAACATGCACCACGAGTATTCCGTACATAAACATAGGCTGACCGCAGGTGTGCCACAAGGCTCTGTCCTTTCTCCCTCATTATTTCTCATTTTCATTGATGATCTTTTGGGTCAGACCGTGAATCCAATCTACTCTTTCGCGGATGACAGCAACCTATGTCATTCATATTCATTCGACCGTAGGCCGAGTCTTCAAGATATTGAAGACAAAAGGCGAATAATGGAAGAGACACTTGGCCTGGATTTACTGGTCATTTCCGACTGGCGTCAAGTGAATAGAGTAGATTTTAATGCGCGTAAGACACAGTGCTGCTTGTTGTCTCACAAGCGATTCGCTGACCCAACAGTGTCGTCATTATCTATCGATGGTATGGATGTCGAACAATCAGATGCTCTTGATGTCCTGAACATGAAAATGCAATGTGACGCTCAGTGTATAGGCACTCAAGTGTATAGGCTTCCTAGGCGGTGCAAAAAATATTTAACTCCTTCTGATCTTTTCGATATCTATACAACCTACAAAGATGGAATACAACTCCCATATATGGGCAGGTGCTCCAAAATCATCCTTGGAGCTTCTGGACCGTGTTCAAAGAAGAGCGATGGTGCTGATAGGAAACAGTAGGGTATACAACTCTATTGTTTCCCTAGAGCATCGTCGGAATGTGGGTTGTGTGTCGCTGTTCTATCGCTACTTCCATGGTGTGTGTTCTTCAGACATTCGTGGCCTTTTTCCTGACGTGAGGATGTTCGGCAGGGATACACGACTTTCCAGAAATTCACACCCATTTGTTATCGATTGGCCGGTTGACCGCACTATACACTACAGATCGAATTCGTTTTTCGCCCGTACTGTCCGTATGTGGAATCGACTTCCGGCAAATGTATTTCCCACCAATTGCGACATCCAGAAATTCAAGGCGAATGTCAATAAACATTACTCCCTCTTTCCCCCCTTCGATCCCTTGCTTTTCAACGACCAACGCAATGCATTGCATGTATAGAGGAAAACCCCTGAGCGATGGCTAATTAAAAAAAAAAGTATCCAAACCTTCAGAAAAGAATTTTTGACTTATCCTAAAAAATTAAAAATGTATTCAGAGGCAAAAACTGTTTGCTTACACAATTGAAGTACTTGAAGTACTCATAGGAAGGGTCATGACGAGGAAAAAGTAGAAAACATGATGGTTGATTTTTACTGGCAAAAAATTAAGTTAATCGATTGGCTTAAAGTCAGTATTAATCGAATTTTTGTTTTTAAAATAAAAAACATTAAATAATTGGGTACAACAACAAAATGTTTGCAAAACTAGTGGTTGCCATAACTGGTGGTTGTGGCATACCTTTTTCGCGATCCATTGGTATGACCGATCATTGAGTTGTGAGTACTGTACGATGATCATATTTACCATCTTGCGGTATATCCAGCCGAATATCCATTATGATTATAAACATTTGGTGGTAGCAACCGAAATTCCTCTTTTGCAACCAAATCATTGTAGTTTCAATCGATTTTCAACTAATTTTTGATCTCGGTGTGTAGAGAATTTATCAATGATAACCAATCGTAAAGAGTTTTAGAGAATTATAAATTACAGAATTGGATTCTATGATAGAAGATCGTATGGAAGAAGACCCATAAATCTCGATTCAGTATTGAACTGCTTAACTGAACATCGCCAGTACATCAACCTTACCTATTTTGGGGCCTGATGTAAGTGACATGACCATAGGATTAAGATGGAGCTAGGATTTCAACCGTGCTGGAAAATTTGTCGAGACATCCGGATTTTGACCAAAAAGTCTAGAGTGGATGAAGCCAGAGTTAACGTTGTGCGGATAAAGTGAAAAACCTAGGGTGAATGAAGCCAGACTTAGCGTTGTGGAAAATTAAACCCTACCGTCTTCTCATATGGGTACGTTCCATACTCCTTAAGTTATTGCACGATGGATGCTCTCGGCTTTCACACTCAGAGAAATAATAAGTTGGAAATCGGTTGGAACTACCAAAATTCTGTTGCAAAAAAAAAAAAGAATTTCTTTGCAATTACCAAATGTTAATAATCGTAATGGATATTCGCTTCGACGTACCACAAAATGATAAATATAATCCTCGTTTTGCAAACGCAACTAGTTTATCGGTCTTACCAATGAAACACACAAAATGTATTCAGTTGCCATAACTGGTGGTTGTTGGCAAAACTACAGTTGTTGTGACCGAATATTAGTGACGATAACTAATCATGCATCATAACCAAAAGCGAAAATAATCCTACTATTACTGCTTTAAGCAAACCTTTTAATTTAACTCCTTCAGTAAAAATCTTCCTTCATCTTTTCCTCTCTTTTGGACATGACCCTCCCTATGCTAAAAGATCTTAAAGTAAATAAGGAAACGGTTTTTTGCCTCTACTAAAAATTTAAATTTTTTGGACTTTCAGATGCAAAAAATGTTTTCTCAAGGTTTAAATACTTCATATTTTCTACCTATACTTCAGTTACAATTGCCGAACGTAAAATAGTACTGATGGAATACTCGAGGTGCATGCAACCACAATTATTCGGGTGGCAAACAAATTCAGTTGTGTAAACGAATCTGTTCTCCGTGTGTAGGCATTTTTACTGTAAGGGCCTTATAACATTCCTTCGGTGGACTTTTGTAAAACGAGGGTGTTCAAGGTTGACTAGATTTTTATTTTGTATGAATTTTAAACAGCAGGCTTTCCTTCAATTTCATCGGCCAAACATTTTAGGATGAGGGTATAAGGCAGTGTTCGGAGTAGCCGATGCTGTTATAGAGATCGACAAGTGACCTACTCTGCCTCTACGACGGCGAGTTTAAATTTTTCAGAATTCCGAGTTTCAGGCAGCGTCCATGCTTGTGGGTTGAATTTGTGCATTGATAGAGACTTCAAGAATTTGTCTGAGGGACTTACGCTATCGGACCATTTTGATGCCACTAACAGTGATATCATTTTATGTACTTAGGTTGGAGCCTCTAAGTTTTTTAATGAAAACTTATCTTGTTATCTCCACTAACAATCCATCGTTATGTAGGTTTTAGAGTTTTTCGCATAAAATAAATAGTTGCATGTTAATTAATGACACTTTATCATGTCTAGGTTAGAAAAGAGCGATGGAAAGCAATACTGCAACAATTAAGTGTCTGGTTTAATTTATGTTAGCTGCTTTTGATGTTGTTCGTGCGATGCACTCTTTTACGTGTTTGCAAGCGTATGTTGCAATTAAATTAAGGCCACTTAAACCTGTAATTAACTCATGTTTGTGGCATGAAAGAGGTAAATTTGTTGTTGCAACAAATAAAAATTAGTCTGGCGCTGGCTAAGATCTAGACAGATGGCTAGCGGTCGGTTTGGTTATCATATTCACCAGAGGATATGGGAGATGGACGACTTAGCAAACAGTTCCCTTGAAATACTTCAAATGACTTTAGATCCTCTAAATAACGATTTTGTTTACTTGTTTTGATTTCATTGCTTTGGGGTGAAGGAGTTTTGTCACCACAGAAAGAAAAAACTGGTTTCGACCATATCCGTCAGTACCAACTGAAACTGAAAATTGAACAACAACCTCACAGCCTAACTAAGCCTGCATTTATTTTGTAGCCGAGCGCATGGTGGCTGACAGACTTTTCGAAACCGGTTAAATTATTTAAAATGTTCGTTTTCGTTCAAACTCTCAACTTCCAGATAGTCGTACGTTGGCATGTAAACGCTTAATAGTATTCTTGGCTTAAACTCAGACACCGTGTGCTGCCATCTGTACCTTAAAGGTTAGTGCTGGTTAGCTTAGCATTGGCGTCAGCCTAAAATGAGAATTTAGAGGAAGAAAAACTAGTTTTCTGTTTTTTGTTTTGGTTTATGGCCTTTTAACTATTTTGCTTTTTTCTTGCTCTTCGAAACGAATCAAAGGTTCTTTTTCTGTTCCTTTCTGGCCACAAAGTATTGTATGTATCACTTCCCAATAACTTGTTCAATGTTTTATGCTAATGAGCTTGATGATATGCATTCAAAGCGATGTCAATGAATAAGAATGTGGCGGCCGAACGACGTCAGCTACTACCACCAACAGAAATCCTCTTATTGGAAATTATGGTTTATTAAGCCGGTAGTGTTGGCTTTTTAGACATTTGTTTTTTGTTTATCTTTTTGTTTGTATGAATTGTGTTGAATTTATTCGTCTTCTTCTTCACCGGTTGTATTAATTTTTTATAGAATTAGGAACACGAAGAGCTGCGACTTAAATCTGTGCAGCAGCAAGCCGGATGATGGGCAACCAAAGCGCTAAATATCTTTCGACTGCCTTGTCTAGTTTGTTTGTACTACTATTTTATTTTATTGGTCTTGGGTAAAGAGATACCGAAAAATCTATTTAAATGTCAGTTGTTGACATTTTTTCGGAAGACTAACCCATTTTTTTTAAATATGTTAATCACAAGACGAGAAGAGCAAAAATAAACAACATTACTTATTCGTCGTTAAAATTCGTCTTCGCATAGTGGAGGTTTATATAGGGTGATCCATTAAGAGGTTTTTTTCAGAACAAAAAAAAATATAAAAATTCAAATCAAGTGTGTAGTCTTTATTGGTAATTTGAAAGGACATTTTATGGCATTTTTTTTTTTAAAACAATTACCTTCAAATGCTGGCAACTGTATAATGGAAATGAGCGTTCGGTGAGAAACGGGCAGATCCGCTGTTTTCGACCAAAATTTTGTTCAGTGATGAAGCCCATTTCTGGCACAACGGCAAAGTCCATAAACAAAGTTGTCGCATTTGGGCTGAAAAGCAACAAGAAGAGGTTCAAGAGGTGTCATTATAGCCACAGAAAACCACGGTTTGGTGCGGTTAATGGGCTGGTGGAATCATCGGTACACAATTTTTTTTAAAAATGATAATGGCCGGAATGTAACCATGAATGGCGTTCGATATCGCGCCATGATATCGGACTTTTTGGTACCTGCAATTGAAGCCCGTAATCTTGGCGACATTTGGTTTCAACAGGACGGTGCCACTTGCCATACAGCTGCTCATACAATGGAACTATTGAGAGGCCATTTCGAAGAGCAGCTTCTTTCACGTTTTGGACAGGTGAGTTGGCCGTCCAGATCGAGTGATATCACATCTTTAGACATTTTTATTTGGGGTTACGTAAAGTCCAAAGTCTATGCTGACAAACCAGTTACGATTCAGGTTTCGGAAGCCAACATTACACGTGTCATAAAAGCCATACCGTTCGAAATGCTCGAACGAGTCATCCAAAATTGGACCCTCAGAATGGAAACCCTGCAATGTAGTTGTGGCCAACATTTGAATTAAAAAAAATTATATTAAAAAAAAGTGCCATAAACAGTCCTTTCAAATTACTAATAAAGATTCCATACTTGATTTTAATTTTTATATTTTTTTTCTAAAAAAATACCTCTAGATGGATCACCCATTAGAAATATTACGTAGTGAAAAGACTAAGTCGCCTAAAGTATAATCGACGTAGTACTATTTTTGTCAATTCCTTAAAAAAAAGGTGGATTTTGACTAAAATATTGCAAATATATTTAAATTAAACCCGAAAATCATTACTTATTTTAATAAAAATCAAAAGAAAGCAAATAACAACGCTAAACAATGACCATGACAAATCGAAATTACTCTCCGTCTTGAATTTGCAATTGAGATGGGAAAACAAAAAAATTTATTTTTGTAGTCCCGGGGTATTAAGGGGAAGACCGTGAGTCAAAATCTTCAATATAAAAACATCATTTGCTTTAGTAATTAGAAAATAAACAATTATTATATTTATAGTTCCCGCAGTCTAAGGGCAGACCATAATCCAAAACTTTAAAAAATACATTATTTGCTTAAGTTATTAAATTTGCTTTAATATAAGTTCTCCGAAGCTCTTTTTGATAAAGACCGTTTTTTGGTCCCCACCATTCCATGAGCTCAAAATACTTAATACCCATTACGCTTTTCTGCAACAAAAACTTCTTTTAGAAGAAACCAACAGATAAAATAATCTCCTAAATCCGAATTGAGTGTCCATTTTGCCACATCATGTATAGTTTTCGAGATATTGTGAAAAAGTTAAAAATAAATCTTTGATAAATCCTATGATTTTTTTTTTATAAAAACTGATAACTCAGGCATTTTTCGTCGGTTTATTAATATTATACTACGTTGGAAACGTTACAGTACGTTCAGTATGAATTGTGCAAAAACGAGTGGGATAGTTCTTGATTTTGGGTACAATTGGCAGTTAAAAACAACATTTTTAAACAAAAAAAAAATTACATCTTTTGGCTGTAACTTCCATAGTTTCATTCAT
This sequence comes from Hydrotaea diabolus, assembly GCA_963513945.1. NCBI lineage: Eukaryota > Metazoa > Arthropoda > Insecta > Diptera > Muscidae > Hydrotaea > Hydrotaea diabolus. The sequence goes on along the minus strand of OY740717.1, from coordinate 13,538,034 downwards.
TCATGTTTAAAAGTTATGATTATAAAAGAGGCATTTCTTACCAATTAATATTGTCCATTTTCATATTATTCGAATAAAAAATGCTGAAGTGTTAAGCAATTTAATGAAAAAACTCTTTCATGGTATCTCGAAAGCTGTACATGATGGTGCAAAACGGTTTCTTAATTAGGATTCAGGAGAGCATTTTTCAAAAAGATCAGTTGCTTTTGTTTGCAGGAAGCTCAAAAGTTGATTTTTGCAGAACAGCGTTAGTTATTCATATTCACTAGCTGTCGCTGCTTTGACTATAAGGCCCGTTGCTGGGCCCCTTAGCTCAATAAGTCCCAACCAAACGTCAGCCAAATTTTAAAAATAAATCCATATGTGACAACACATAGAGAAAGGGACCTAAGGGTAAAAAAAATCAATTTTCATTTTTAAGACCGATCCCATGCACCAAAAGTGTTCCCTCTCAGAGATAAGCCCGTTTTATGAAAGTGAAGTCGACGATTCTAAGCGCAAATAGAAAAAGACCTAATCTTTAAAATGGCTCTACTGAACAAAACTGGTTTTTAGCCTTAGGTCCCTTTCTATTTTGCGCGTCACATATTACGATTCGTTCTGAATTTGGTTATCCTCATTTCATTTTTAAAATTAGTCGCTTGTTTTAACTTTCACATCCGATTTTTGGGCCCTAAGGATTCATGAGTCCGAACCATAATATTTAATAAATACACACAGAGAGCAGATTCGTTGCCACAACCGAATTTGTTTGCCAACCGAATAATTGAGGTTACATGCACGACGAGTATTCCATCATTACAACCAAATGCTAGTCAATAATTTTTAGTTATTGGAACTATATAAGTAGTATCGGTGCAACATACCAAAAACGTGTATACGAACCTACGGAAGAGAATTTTTGGATCCAAAAATACACATACCATGCTTGTTCAACGAAAAAAAAACTAAAAGTTTAGTCAGAGGCAAAAACTTGGTTGCTTACACATTTGTACTTGAAGTACTCATGGCAAGGGGTCATGTCGAGCAAAAATTGAAAAAGATGATGGATGATTTTTACTAAAAAATATAAGCATGATCGGGTTTCTAGAGCGTCATAATCTCAAAACTGGAAGTACCTTTATATTGAAAATATATCATAGACCAGATTACAAAAATGGCTTTTAGGATGACTATGCCTAGAATCGGGAGGGACGTTTGATTGATGGCTGTGCCACTACACAGACCCATATGGTTCGTTGATGAACCACACCTCATTATTGCTTTTCAGCAATTGGCAGTATTTTCCTTAATGACTATGAAAGCAACCGCGTAAAACTTTGGCAGCTAAGATTTGCAATGTGGTAACCCGCAAGCAAAGTTATTTGGGATGTTTTTAATAATAAATTGTCTTTGGTAGACTTAATGGTTTAATATGATTCCATTTATTTATTTGGTACTATTTCGAGATTTTAAAACACCTTAAATTTTGGATAACAGTCAGCCAAGCCCTGTTTGATAGGGGTTACTATAGGTGCAGGAAATGAAAACCATTTTTCGCCTATAGGAGACAACCCAGCTGTAATCACCTTTACTACTTTCAAACTTCTTCTGCATCAATCTTGGTTCAAGTTTTTATGACATCATTGTCTGTATCGGACCTCTTGAGTTGCTCTTTGGACTGGTATTTGCATTTTTTTAACTTTTATATCATACATGGCTTTTTTGTGTGCCATGCCGTATTTACCTGTCATGTTTCATCTATTTGTCTTATCCGCACTCGTACGTCGGTTTATTGACATTGAATTGACAATTGCTAGTAAATTGAGTTGAGCGGTTTTTAACTCTCTCTTTTTCTCTCTCTCTCTCATTAACGACCTCATAAAATGTTAAAAGCTTGTCAATATGTATTTGTTCATAATAATCTATTTAAATATAGAAAAATATGTTTACTGGATATTTTTGTTGTTTATGAAAATTTTTTTGTTTCTTTGCCGCAAGATTGATTGACAGCAACATAAAATCAATTACAGATTTTGACAGCATGGATGTTGCTATGCATAAAATTAACACTCAATTTGACATCTATAGTTAAAATACTCAATATTTGAAAATCAGTCAACTGTATTTAGTTGTTTGGGACTGTTAAATTGTGATGCAAATATAAATTATACAAGGTTGTCAGAGAAATTAACCTTTTGATCTGTTAGGCCCAGTTTGGTAATGTTAGTCTTGCGTAATTAATTTCCTCAACACTCCCTTAAGAAACTAAATATCATATAACTAAAAGGTGAGTTCTGTGGACTGTTAATTTTCTAGCCGACTATATATGGATAGTGCAATACTTAAGAAGTTTTTCTATTTCATGTCGGCGATATTTCGATGAAATCGTCTTTGAAAAATTGCCGATATTCTTGCATGGCATGCAACTGTCTTTGTAGAAGTACTGATGCTCTTGCACTATGCAGTCTAGGCTTTTATCAATAAAAGCCTTCACTAATTTCGAGCGTAACGATTCATGGCACATTTATTTCATGTTGGATACTTAATCGAGTATGAAAAATCTCAGAAAGGAAACGCAAGTTATATATTTTAATACTGTGTGATGGAGAATAAGAAGCTAAGGCTAAGAATTCATCAAAGTGTCTGTCTATCACATAACGCACTGATTCTATTGTTCTGAGTACTTATAACTACTGGGTGGGCCAAAAGTTACTTTACTGTTAAAAACTTTAATAACTTTTTCGTTTATTTATTTTTTACAATATGAAATTTGTTTACGCTAAGTATGAAAAATAAAGTAACTTAAATGACCCCCGTTTTCAGCTTCATTTATAGAATTTTCCATAACACTTTTGAAAATTTGTGGGTGTAGCGTTTGAATTTCTGCAACGATGTTGGTCTTGAATTGAAGGATTGTCTCAGGCTTCTTCACATATACTCGCATCTTCAAATAACCCAAAGAAAATAGTACATGCAGAAAAAAAATATGGTTGGGATAACAATATTCGAAGAGCATCATACTATTGTTGGTTATATGGTTGTGGCACAACAATATTATGATCATCACAACAAAAGTATGGTTCACACACAATCATACTATGATCCCCATAACAATATTATGGTCCTAACAACAATAGAACTATTCACACACAACCATACTATGATCCCCACAACCATATTATTATTCACATTCAACCATAATATGATCCCCACAACCATAGTATGATCATCATAACCATAGTATGTTTAACGTACAACCATAGTATGATCCTCACAACCATAGTATGACTTTCACACAATCATACTATGGTTCCCAAAATTTTTTGTAAAGATTGGGTTAAGTTGTTATTTAACAAAAGAGAATTTTATTAAGTAGATTTAAAATATTTCAGTTATACTAATTCGTAGTTTGTTTCGAAAAAATTTAATTATTTTTACTATTATTGCGTAAGATTCGTAAAAATAACATTGCAAATTAAAAAAAATACAATTTTGCCGGTATGATTGCCGTAATCATGTTATTGTTAACATAAAACCCATGAAAAAAAATACTTTTGTTCCACCAACCATATTTATATTGTTCCTACAACCATATTTTCATTTTGAAACAATACTATTGTTACATTTCAACAATATTAATATTGCCGCAATCATACTATTGTCAAAATTAAATTCAAAAAACCATACTATGGTTGCGACGACCATACTATTATTGCAGAATACATACTATTGTTGCCGTGACCATATAGTAACCATATTTTTTCTCTGCGTGTAGGGTGCTAACAAATCTGTCGATCGAGTTGGCCAAATAATTTCCGAATTTCTGGAAATTATTCGCTCTCCAAAAGCTTGACTTAAAAGTGCCATTGTATCTCGGGCAGTGGCTCCGTCCTGCTGAAACTACATCTCAGGTCTGATGTCAAGAGCAGGACGTAAATATGTTCTTTCATATACCGATACCGCTCTCCATTTACGGTTACAGCACTTCCATTTTCATTTTCGAAGAAGTAAGGCCAAATGATATTTGCAGATGTGATCCCACACCATACTGTACATCTAATGGGTTGCAATTGGCGTTGATGAATGGCTCTTGGGTTTTTAAAAACCCCACAACCTACAGTTCTGATGGTTTGCGTTCAAATGAAAATGAGCTTCATCCCTCATGCGTTAAAATAATTGATTACTGATTTAAATAATAAAATTCTATTATTCTGTTTCTTTGTTCAGTTGTGAATCTCCCCATTATTTATTCTACAAGTGTTATTTATATAATCTGAAAAAAAAATAAAAAAAAATAAATAAACGAAAAAAAAACAAAAAAAAGACATAAGTCAAATAACAGAAAAATATTTTTAATCGTTGAATATAAAAATTAAATAAAAAAATTAAAATTTAACTACACATAGAACAACGAGTTTAAATAAATGACCTCAAGCCGAAATTTTTTTTTATAAAATTATGAAATAAAAAAAAACTTTTTTATTTTAATGACTACAGAGGAGTACTTGTAGCTAATAATCTATAACAACAACCAATACGTGCATAAATTCAGTTCCGGTTATTATCCTAATTGAAGTAGTTAGGGTTACCAATACATTGTTTCTTTTACCTATACTGTCAACTTCTACACCTGTCGTGTACCCAATCAACATTGGGTTGTAGCGGTGAAATACATGAATAGTACGTGCAATCACCAAAAATTCGGTTAGCAAATAATTCTATTGTGGCAACAAATCTGTTCTCTGTGTGGAAGGATTGTTATTTTAAACGTTTAAATATGGCTTCCTCATTATTTTACATATTGTACTATTTCTTAAATTCTTCATTTGCTGCGTTTTTACACTGCAAAATCGTAAATCATCATTAGGTAAAAAAAAAAAAATATTTTAAAAATCGACAACATGACAATAATCGTGAATATTCGCAATCATGGTTACTACAGCGCTGAGAGGGTTCTAAAAATCATGTGCGATAACGTTTTTCATAAAAAAAAAACTAACAACCTTCCTCCGATTTAGCTACCGATTTAGAGTTCAAGTCATGCTTCCGGTCGGCAAGATAATGGAGAAGAATATAAAAAGTTCTTCAAAATCAAGAAATGTACCAGCATACTTGAATATTTAAAATAAAAACATAATTTTTTGTTTTTAAATTTGTTGAGCGATATTCATTCTAGAGTTGGTCTTTTGAAGTAATGCTTTTCGAATATATAACCAATTTTATTTTTCCCGCCAATTGAAATTTTAACGAGAAAATTCGAATTAAATTTTCCAAGCATTTCTTTTAAATCCTAATGCAATGTAATAAGATTGAAAGAAAAAAATGTTTTCAATTTTATACTTCAACTAACACTTGTTTGTCAATTATGCATTAATTAATTCCAATGTTCGTTGATTTGATGATAAAGCACTTGATAAATTGTACAATTATCAAACGAATGGATAATAATGGCGTCAACGTCTCTTGCACAACCCCATTACCGCCATTAACAAATTGTGTAAACTTTTCTTGGCTGTTTGAACACTATTTCCCGATACACATACGAGTAAATGTTTGTTTTATTAATTAAAAATGAAAAATAATTCAAATGTTTATTAAAATGTTAAAGTTCATTGATCTTTCTAAGTAAAATATAGTTGCCACAGACGCCGCCACCAAAAATCAATGAATGAATGATTCATTCGTTCTCATAACCTTTCCACTTGATTGGACATCTCTTTATGATAAGAAATTATAAAGAATTTCTGTATAATAAGGAATTATAAAGAAATTACACAGATCTTTTTATAAAACACAAAAGACACACAGAAGAAAAAATAACGTCAATTTTCCCCCTTGGCCCTCCCATTTGATTGACATTGATTTGTGTTGTTTGACGTTGCAAGTGCCAGATACACCACAGACAATAAATTTTGTATTGTTTGGGATTCGAAACACTTGGTTATCTGCATCTCTTCTCTCATATGGCAAACATCATCAACGATATGATGGCATGAATCTTTCCACTGGGGTAAGAGGAGTACTACAATGTGAAAGGAATTCCAAAAACTGACAATGAACAGCCCATGAAATGAACGATACCAAAAACAGATTGAACACTTTCATTTAAAAAGGAAATAAACGTAAAGGCTTTCCTTTACGTTATTTTCTTCGTGTGCTCAGGTGAACTCTGTAGTTAAAGGTTACACCACAGCCCATAACCATGCTATCACCAATAAAAGGGCAGATGAATTCTACAGTATCTTCCGCCTCCCGGTCATTAAAAACCACAATATAACGATGTTTCGTTTTCCGCCATCCACATGAGATTCAAAAGCATCCGGTCTCGCCTGGCCTGTTTGAAGAACAAAGACTTTGATTTATATTTAAGGCATAATTGGAGCATTTTGTTACAGTTCACGCTACAAACGATCACGGACTAGTACATCACACAATGTAAACTGATAAAACGCCTTCAACGGCATGTATTTCTTTAGAACTATTTTTAAGGGTCAGCGGGAAACATCACTCCACTGATTGTTCGTTCAACTGGCATTTAATCATCTGTTTTTTTTTTGGACTTTTTAATATCGTTTCCTTGTCAGTCTTTATTTTTATATCACAATCAAACAACCCGTAGCTTTAATAGTTCATCTACTGTCATTAAGCGGTCTTTTAATTTGAAAAATAAGAAGAAAAACCCCACACTTCAAATACTGAAGATTCCTATGCCTTTTGTCCATAAACAAAGTCACGCAACTGCCACATTAGATGTGGACCAGAAACATCAGAAGTTTCTTTGTTAAAAAAATGAGGAAAAAGTATAAGAAAGACCCGAAGTTTCAAATAAAAAAAAAATCGAACAGAGATTAACCGGCTCAAGACCTCTTTCATCCATATTTAAATAGAAGACAAGTTTTTAACAAAATGGCAAAGTGACATTGATTTTCGTGACTGCACAGTGCTTTTATCCGGATTTTGGGTTCGTGACAACCCTCTCCAGAAAGCTTTGCTGCAATTGTTGGAAGTAAAACTAAACTCTATAAGGCCAGGCTCTCCCCAAACGAATGAGAACTACTGTTGTTAGCCTTACTTTTCAAGTTTTCTTTACATTTCCCACGAAGATACAACTAACTCTTGCCACCTCTACAGAGACTCCACATTGAGAGCCATCAATAGATTTATTTTACAACGTTTGTGTGTTGGAAAAAGAGTTTAGTCAAACATTTAAGCCAGTTAAATAAACTCTGAGTGTAATTAAACTACAAAGTTTCAAATAATAAAGAATTTAAAAGAAATCAGACCCAGTGAAATATTAACATCGGATACAATTTTATCTTATATGGATTAGGTGAAATGATACAGATGTTATTCTAGGTAAGAGGCGGCAAATCTCAATCGGTATTAGTTTTATTGCATCAACATTAAAAGGAGAGCGTCTATCTGTCCTATGAAAATATGTGTTAAAATATGTTCTTCTATTCAGCAGATTCATTTTCACTCATTGGGCCTAATTCATTTTCTTCAATCCCACTGTTTTCATTGAATAACAAAACGTGCATAAAAAAAATTGGCTTGATTAAATTACTACACCCTCCTTAATTGATTTCGCCTATCATGGAGTCAATAGAATGCCTAAATACGAGGGCATATCAATAATTTCGTAACTTTTCCAACTCCCCTCGTAGTTATATGATGCAAAACTTCTACTGTTACAACATTGAACACACCCATTGCAATAGAAGAACTGAACATACCCCGTTAATGTCATATGGGTTTTGAAAGCTAACCTAAATAGCGTTAGTCTCTAACGGGATTTTAAAATTGTTTCAACTTTCATCATGGAGTGGTCAGATAATGAGAACCGTATCGCTGTAATAGCGCTTTTCAAGTGTGAAATGAAAAAAGCGATATTTTTAAAACGCTCCGGCCACTAGGGATTAGCCGCGTGTTCGTCTACCGATGCATAAAACTGTTTGAGGAGACTGGAGATGTAAAAGACCGCCACCGGTCGGGCCGCCCCCGCTCTGTTCGAACACCGCATGTCAACAAAGCCGTTAAATCAAGAATTCACAGAAATCCGCTCCGAAAACAGAAAATCATGGCCCGTGAGATGAATATCACCCAAAAGTCCATGAGTCGAATCATTAAAAAAGACTTGGGACTTGGAGATTTCAAACGACGTACCGGACATTTACGAGTATTGACTGCAGCTTCAATTAAAAAAAAGGATTGAAAAATGCAAACGTCTTTTGAAGCACGCTGATAACTTGCACAGAAAAATTTTGTTCACCGATGAAAAAATGTTTACCGTTCAGGAAAAAATTTAACAAGCAATATGATAGAGTGTTTGCGCGATCATCTAAGGAAGCATCTGAACTGATCCCAAGGGTGGAAAAGGGTCATCACTAAGTCATGGCTTGGTGGGGTGTCTCTTACGATGGGGTCACTGACCTGCATTTCTGCGAACAAGGAGTCAAAACATCGGCCAAAGTTTACCAAGAAACCGTTTTAGAAGCTGTTGTGAAGCCTCTTAACAATTCGCTGTTCCAAAACCAGCCATGGACTTTCCAGCAGGATTCTGCGCCGGCCCATAAGGCTAAAACGTCCCAGGCCTGGCTTCCAAACAATTTGCCGGCGTTAATTTCATCTGAAGAATGGCCCTTAGACAGTCCAGATTTGAACCCATTGGATTACAAATTGTGGGCGGTTTTAGAGGAAAAGGTTTGTCACAAAAGATACCCCAACTTTGGATCTCTTAAGACTGCTTTGGTTCGAGCTGTGGCCAATTTTCCAATGAACGAGGTTCGTGCAGCTATTGACGATTGGCCAGTGCGACGTAAGGCGTGCATTTCAAATAAGTAGATTCTTTTTGGATACAATATACATCAATAAATATATTAAAAAATATTTGGTTCAAAAATATTCAGTACTTTTTATTTTATAGCATAAAACGTGTGTAACAGTATTTATGTCCCTACTATGTATACAACTGTCAAATTTCGAGAGAGTTCCGTCATTTTGTTTGTGTTTAACAGCTGTTCCAAACAAACATAACCTCGTGGCTTTTGTTAAAAATGGAAATAAGTAAGTTTTGGAGTACTCATTAAACATTACTTTTTGTGGGAAAAAAAACCGTCCATCCAACCGAGAAAAAGCTTGATAAATACTATGGGGACTCTGCACCTTCGATCTCAATTTACTGACTTTCATTGTGTCGCACGAGTACAAATGACGCTAAACGTTCTGGACGGCCAATTGAGGTCACTACACCCGAAAATGTCAAAAATATCTACGATATGGTGTTGGCCGATCGAAGAGTAAAAGTGCGTGAGATTATGGATGCCATACGCATTTCATATGGCAGTGTGATTGGGATTTTACATGATCAGTTGGGTTTAAAAAGCAGGTGTCTGCCGCGTTTGCTCTCAATTGACCATAAACGTAATCGTGAGACAACTTCAAAGTTTTGTTTGGAATCATTTAACCGCATGAGTTTTTGCTGCGTTTTGTAACTGTGGATGAAACATGGATCCATTTCAGTGTAAACAATGGGTTTCTCCGGGTGAAACGATTTCGAAGAAGGCCCAGATGACTTTGTCGTCTAATAAGGTGATGGCAATTTTCTGTGATATACGCGGGATAATCCACGTCGATTACTTTCAAAAAGGAAAAACAATAAACGGCGAATAATATGCCAACTTATTGGACGGATTTAACGAGGATTTACAAAAAACGACCTGATATGACCAAGAAAAAAGTTATTTTTCATCAATATAATGCACGGGTGCACTCGTGTGCAGTCTCAATGGCAAAATTGCATGAATTGGTTACAAATTAGTACCAATTCATGAAATTTTCCGGATTTAGCCCCCGCTGTTTTTTTCTTCTATTTTCAAACCTAAAGAAATGGCTCGGTGGAAAGAGATTCAACGATGAAATTATTGATCAAACAAATGCCCATTTAATAGACCTCGAAAATCCTATTTTTTTTGAAGGAATACAAAAATTAAAGAAACGTTGGTGTAAGTTTATTAAGCTAAAAGGAGTTTGCGTTGAAAAATATTTTTTTTTTTTTAAAAACTGTGTTTTATTAGAAAAGTCACGGAATTATTGATATGCTCTTGTACCTCGTCCCTTGTCTAATCAAAATACCATACAATATATACAAATTTTATTTTACTTCGCCATACACATTTTCTTTAAAAAAAACGCTTTATTTTTCACATGCATTCATGACATGTCTTTATTCATGTCATCTTCTCTATCTGTACCAACCCCACAGTGGATTCGTTATCGAGCAGAATGGCCGCATTTTGGCAATTGAGAATTCACGAGTCATTGTTGAAAAGCCGATTCATCCACAAATAGTGACTGTTTGATGCGGTAAATGGGATGAAGGCGACATCGGACCCTACTTTATCAAAATGAGGTCTACCAAGCAGTTTGCGTGAATGGTGTTCGCTATCTCGAGATGAGAGCGGACTTCTTATGAGCACAAATTGAGGATATGGACGTGGACGATATTTAGTTCCACATATTCAACGAAGCATTGGCTCTTTTGCGGAGAAATTCACTCACTTCGTAACGATGTTAGTTGGCCGCCATGATCATGTGATTTGACACCGTTTGATTTTTTCTTTGGGGATACTTAAATTTGAAGAGTGCTCGTCAATAAGCCAAGAACAATTCAACAGCTTAAGGATGAGATAATTCGGCACATAAACGATATGAAACCTCCATTATTTCTCAGAGTCATTGACAATATGGACCATCGTGTAGAGGTATGCCTCCGAGGCCTTGACACGCGTTTGGCCGATATTTTGTTTCACACATAACTGTTATATATCATTTTATCGTAATACAAATTATTAAGATAATTATCTGAAAACTTTTAGTTTTATTTACAATTAACATTTCAAGGTGCTACAACGTACATCCTTCTGACTTAAGGAATTTTATTCGAAAGACTTATGAGTAAATAAAATAAGTAAGTGATTTTTGCGGCTATCACATAAAATCCCCTGGTTAATTTCGCATTAAAATATTTCGGAATTTTAAGAAGTTATCAGCATTGCATTTTATTTATCTAACTTCCGAAAAATTACTCATCAGTCGAAGTGGCTTTTAACCTAATATTTTGCCTAGAAACACAGATAAATTTTAGTTTTCCCAAACTTTTTCATCATGATAATGCTCCTTCACACACTGTATTTTTAACTCAACAAAAACTGGCCGAATTACGATTTGAAAATGCTCCGCATCCACCATATAGTCCAGATTTAGTTCCTTCTCCTTCGGTGGCAAAAAATTTTCGTCCAATAGCGAGTTTATTGCTGAAACTCAGGCATATTTTGAAGGTCTTGAAAAATCTTATTTTTCGAATGGAATTAAAAAACTTGAAAAACGTTTGATGAAGTGTATTGAGTTGGAAGGAGGTTATGTTGAAAAATAAATAATAATAATTCCAAAAAAACGGATCTTTTTATGTTAGGCCAGTTACTTTTGCGGGCGCCCTCGTAAAAGACAATACAATTATTTCCAATAAGATTAAATAATAATAATTTTTCCCAAACTAAAAAACAATAAAATTATTTCCAATAAAAATAAATAATATTATTTCCAATTAATAAATAAATATTTCCTATTAATTGTTTAAAAATTCGCACTAAACCACTTAAAAAATAAAAGAAAAAGTCTGAATAAAATTGGCAGAAACAAAATTGTAACAATTTTTTGCGGAAAGCAATTTTTCCAAAAATAAACTGATGATGAATTCAGTAAACAGAGAGTTTTCATGCGAATTTTCAATTTTTAAAAATTTAATGAAATCACCGTCTTCTCCTTAAATTAATAAACGCAAATATGGTTCAAGCTCATGTGCTCACGTAAATAAGTACATACATGTGTACGTACGAACAGTAGTTGTTTAGTTTAGTTTTGTAAATTTAGGTGTGTTTTTCTGTTTATAAACAAACTAAAAGCGTAAACATAAATAACGCCAGCAAAAACCGCAACGAAAATAAGAAAAACAAAATCGTACAAAATTAATAAATTCTCGGGTCGTGTTTACAAAACATTTTTTTCCCGTCCTGCCACCTACCATGACAATGATGACGATAACAATGATGGATTTGCTTTAATTAAATTTGTTTTATCATGAATATGTTTGTTGCTGGTTTTTTGTTTGTTTACATACATGTAAGTAATGACATTGAAATATAAAAACGCCATTAAGGCGCACCATCGGTAACAAGACCAAACACCAGCCAGACATTAAGATATCATAAAACTACACACTTGTCTATAAGACACCAACTTTAAAAGAACATGGCTCGTAGTGAGAAAGCCAAGATATCTCCAAAGATATTACAACACATTTATGTCTAATACTAACACACTATCAAAGCATTTTATGTTCTAACCATAAGCATTAAATGCATTATATAGGTCATAATCTTATCTAGTTTTCATTTACTTAAGTTATTATATTTTTTTTTGTAATACTTATCAAAATTTTTTTCTTTCATTGCAGGTGAGTTAACAAAAATAATGAATTAGTGGTAAATTGGATGACAAAATTAAAGGTGAGAAATTTTGTGAAAATTATGAAACAAGCGAAATCATGATTAAAGGTAATAAATGGTCTTAACTACATTTTAAAATAACTTATCTCAATATATAAAAATGTAATGTACGATGTACGAGCTCTTAAAACCCGAGAATCGCTTGACCGAGTAACACCAAAGTTGAAGCTGTCGGAAGGTTTTTCTAAAGCTTAGTCCCGCTTGGTAGCGCAGTCATTTAAAAATTAGAATGTTTCGTGTTTTCGTACGATTTCATTAGCAATAATAAAAAAACAATCTTTTAAATAAACATAAGCTCACTAATGAAGTTCGGACAAGCTCAGTGGCAGCGGACTTAAGATAATTACGAAAAACTATATGACCTTCGGAGTCGTGGTAAACATACATTTCAAGACTTAGAACACCTTTTTATATTATTTGCTGTGTTCTGAATTGTCAGCAGAAGGTTTGTGTAGATGAAAGTTTTAAGAAAGCTCAACAAAAAAGTCAGAAAAAAATATTTTTGGAAATTCTATATACGATTTTATACGGGATTTCATAGAGAAAAATAGAAAAATGAAGAAACAAGGGCTGCAATATATATTTCTGGCCTTATAATGAAAATGTTAATATTTATCATCGAAAATTGTTTTATTGTTTTTCAAAGTATTCACCAGCATGATTTATACACTTTTGCATGCGCTCAAACCAATTGTCGAAGCACTTTTTTTACTGCGATTGAGACACCTCCAAAACATGGTTTTTGAACGCTTCAACAGCGTCTTCTGGCGACAAAAATCGTTGACCATGCATTTTTTTCCTGATGTGCGGGTATAAAAAGAAGTCATTGGGTGCCAAGTCAGGGCTGTACGGCGGATGACCCATCAATTCGACGTTTCGGCCGGTCAAAAAGGCGCTGGTTTGAGCCAATGTGTGAGAGCTCGCATTATCATGGTGCACAATGATTCGTGTTCTCTTGTTTGTTTTTCGAATTTCTCCGAAGACTTCAGGAAAACAAATTGTGGTGTACCACTCAGAATTGACCTCCTACGTTGTTCAAGCAGAACAGTTGGCATTTGCGTTAAAGTGCTTCCTCATGAACAACTTTCGTTGGATTCGGCTCGTCTTCGAATATCCACACGGTCGATTGCCGTTTTGTTTCGGGCTCATACGCATAGATCCATGATTCGTCCCCTGTGACGATCGTATAAACGTCTTTTGAAGCACCGCGATCGTATTTTTTTTAAAACTTCTTTGCACCAATCGACACAAGCTTTTTTTGAGCGATTGTCAAATTGTGCGGCATCCAACGAGAACAAACCTGTTTTACGGCCAGGTGTTCATGCAATTTCGTGTGTATGCTGGTGGAAGAAATGCACAAGGATCCCTCTAGCTGACGGTATGTCACATGACTATCTTGCATTATCAGTTCACGCACGGCACCAATGTTCTCTGGCACAACGGCCGTTTTTGGACGACCTTCGTCTTTGAGCGAGCGTCAGCCACGATTGAATTAATTAAACCAGTTATTCACAGAGCGAAGGTTGTGAAAAATAATCGGAAGAAAATGTTCACGAGTTAATTCCATTTTTTTGTCAAATTGATTTTTTCAAGTCACTGTAAACAACGCAAATGATAATCGTTCGTCAAAACGTTCTGAATACGTTTATGCTAAAAAATGTCAAACTTTCCAATGGATATGTCAGATAGCGCCAGGCAACACTTAGCGTTGACTAGACCAGAAATATACGAGTATATAGCAACCCTCGTAGAATTATAATGCTACATCTTACTAGAGATCACATAGAGTCGTTAATTTCTACAGAAGATTTTGTGGTTTATACTATGGGGGATCGCCTCAGTGCAAGGTGCATTCATTCGATAATTGGAAAACACTTCCAAGGTGTGCACACTCAATCTATAGATTTGAACTAATTTACGAAAAATTAAGTTATCGAAGACTACAGATATGTATATGTCCTTGATTCTTTTTTATTTCGTTGATTAAGGGTTTAAGTGGAGCACATTGTCAAAATACTCTGGCTATTAGGATTGCGGCTACAAACTTGGCGTTCCAACCCAAGCATGTCCAATCTCAGGCTCACAAGACGATTTTAGAATCCCGAAATTCACACAGTGGCATTAATAAAAATCATGGGGCGATACAACAACAAAGGAATACTTGGGGTCCGCAAAGCGATTCGGGTTCAACTAGTATAATCCGGTTGGTGCGCATAAACCCATGTCTGCGCGTTACCCTAGTACATATAATCTTGAGATATGTATAACAAAAAAAAAACTTATTTATAAATATTTCTTTAATTTGTTGACGTACTGTATATCGTATGACGCTATTCCGTTGAGAAAACATGTCTTCAGTACATATTTCATTCAATTGAGAGACGAAATAATCAGTAATAATTGACACCGTGGATTTAATTTTTCAAGAAGCCAAATACGAGTAAATGTATTTGTATTTGGCAATTTTGTTTACGACTCCACAGGGCCCAAAATGAGTATCATCACTGAACAGAATATTGCGATAATAATCTTAATTCACATTAAGCTGATTTTGGTTGCATTCGCCGAATGTACGACAAAACTGATAGTTATTTGATTTAATTCCTACACCAGCAGGTTAATAATATTTCGTAGGTCGGCTCCCAACATTAATTAAATCATAAAATGATTGAATTGCTGCCCCCGGTACGTAATGTTGTCCGAGGTCTAGCGTTAGTTCATTTTTTGTGAAATGGAAAAACAAACAGAGCTCAAATGATCATTGCGTCAACAGATCTTACCAAATAAACTTATTTTGGAAAATATAAATCTCAAAAAATACTATTTTAACAATATCTTGCCAGAGATCTCGCTTCCTGTATAGACCTTACATCCCCTTTGGTAGTGAGCTCAGGACTATCGTACAACTTTGCTAAAGTATAACTCTCAGCACCCAGTAAGAATTTAACTCCACGTTGATTTAGATTTGAATCAAAACTATGGTAGCTGATCAAGTCTATATCACCAGGCTTAAATCTCCAATTAGACCGGTAGGTAGTTCAAAATGGTCAACTAAAACTGTACCACCTCTGCTGATCTTTCGGCATCCGGTTGTGATGAAACTCTACGCCACGAGAAACTCTTCCCTCGATTTGTGTTTAAGCCTTAGCATCAACGATTATTTCTGAAGAGTCGCAGCTGTTAGTCAGGCTAGGTTCACTGTTTTATCCGTGATAAAAGTCTCCAGTCAAAACAAAAACTATTTTCAGTTTAGTAACCTTATAAATGCGGTACCAGAAAACTCATCAGAGATATGTAGTCTTAACCACTTATCGTGGACATAGGTTTATACCGCTCAGATTGAGGTCTATTACGACCTCTGCCGTTAGACGTCTTTGAGTGAAAATCATGCATTAGGACTTTCCCGAACAAAGCACTTAATGTCTATTATGACTAGCTAAGGTCTTGAGCTAAAGCTGAGCTCAATGCATTCAGCTACCCTCGTAAAATGCGCAATGAATGCAGCCATCCTTGATGGCCATTTCTTAACTGCATGCCTGACTAGCGTTCAGAGTCCACTAATACAAAAATGCATAAAAAGACCCATATCCGGTTTTCAGGAAACACAAGTAAGTCAAATGTCATAAATTAGATTAATTCCCACAAAAGAACCATCATCAGTAGGTCTATATTTTTAGATAGGACACATTAGCTTAACCACGATTTGCGTTCCTATTCTCACACACTTTGACAATAGCCATGACTAGAAACGTCGATTTTTATGTTAAATTTATCATATGTTAAATGTATTCTATTTTTGGAACCCAGAAATTTTTTTAACATTTTTTTGAACAAGTTTTAACACAAATTTATGCGTTATTAAATATTTTAAATTTTTGTCCAAAATAGATTTTCTTTTGTTGCAGCCGTTTTAGTAATTAGCCTATGTGGAGATTTATAAACAATAGTTATCCACACTATGATTTAAAATGGCTACAATTGATTTATGTTTTTTTTTTGTAAAAGTCTAGAACTTCTAGACATTTCCTTTAGACACCAACGAAATTGGCAATTTTTGTTTACATATTAAGTATTGCGATTTTGTTATCCAGTCTTAGTGTTCGCAACTTAATCACAGACACCACTATTATGTGCAATTGCAAATAATATATGTATTTACTGGTATAATTATATAGCATCAATTTACAATTCAATATACATATATTAAAATATTGAAATATAAATTGTTAAATTATATCTTAAAAGTCCTACCCTAACTTTTTTGTATGCAAGCCTATTAATCTCTCTACTTATATTCTAAAAGTTGGTATTCAAACCTGAACTTTTACTGCTAAACGTAATCATGATTTGAAAAACGAATTATTGTGTTAAATTTATTACATAATAGAAATAAATATTTAAAAATTCCTATACTATTATTTTCTGTAATTCTTGCAGCACTTCTCTCCCTTAAAATTGTAATAATTCCATTGTGCGGAGCACAAAAGGCCATTGTTCTTAACTAGCTGGTATTGCACCATATAAAGTTCGCAATAGCGAGAGAAAAAAAATAAATTGTTTAATTGTATTCTATTGAAAAAGCCGCATTTGTTTGAGTTCGAATTTCCTATTACATTTAGAATCAACTCCTTACTTAAATACGAGTATGTTTGCCAGTTACACAGTAGATGTTGGTGGTGTTTGCCCAAGTACTTTTCAAATCAGCATCGAAACCCCTTTTATGTGAGTAGTGGGTGTGTGTGTGTATGTTTGTATTAATCAAATAAAACTTCAGCTCCTACTACTGCCAATGAGTGGTAATATTTACACACAACTTAGTATTCCGCGCAAACAAAATTGTACTCCGAGAGCGAGAGAGAGAGAGAGCAAACTCCAATTGTATGCAAACAATCGAGTTTTACACTAAGTGTACGTACACCACCATGATGACGATGATGATGATGGCATTGCACAAAAGTGGCCAATTCACAGAGTTGTTGAGCAAATATTGAACAATATGCCAACTTACTAGAGTTTGCAAAACCGAAAACCGACATTTTGGTTTTTATGTCCATAGCTGAAACCCGACATGTCTGTTTACCCGGTTATTGGTATCTGGTTTTCCGGTTCTTTCGTTGTTGAATGTAAAAGTAAAGAATATTCATAATTTGTATGTTCGGAATACGTAACCATCAAAAAAGCCAGACCCTCCTTAAAGTGCACCGATCTACTCCGAATCACCAGTTGAATTGATTAAACGATATATGTCTGTCCATTCGTCTTCCGTCTCTCTAAAACTTCTTTTAAGCTACAGGTCGCAATTGTTGTCGAATCCTCTTGAAATTTAGCAAAAGTACAGGGTGGCTGATGAATATTCCTACATTAAGAAAGTAAAGTAACTTTTTTTCAGTATTTGAATTTAATTTTTCTTTTATTAATGTTAATTTTATTAAATATAGTTTAATTAGTTTTAAAAATAATGGAACTTAAATGACCCCCTGCTCGTTGATTCATGTGCGACATCTAACCTAAAAGTTGTACATTACTGCTTGAAGAGTTGAGACAGGAATAGCCGCAATTGTTTCTCGAACTTATTGCTTTAGCTAATTAAAATTTGTTGGTTTTGCTTTGTAGACTTCCTGGTTGCAATAACCCCATAAGAAAAAGTCAGATGCAGTAAGGTCAGGCGACCTAGGGGACCAACGGTACGAGTATGTGGCGTTTCTGGATATCAGCTTATTGGAAAGGTCGCAATTCTTGTCGAATCCTCATGAAATTTAGCAGAAGTACAGGGTGGCTGATGAATATTCCTACATTAAGAAACTAAAATAACTATTTTTCAGTGTTTGCATTTCATTTTTATTTTATTCATGCTAAAACTAATTTAATTTTATTAAATATAGCTTAATTATTTTTAAAAATAATAAAATTTAAATGCCGCCCCCCCTGTTCGTTGAAACATGTACGGCATCTTACCAAAAAGCTGTTCATTACTGCTTGGAGAGTTGAGACAATGAGGAATAGCCGCAATTGTTTCTCGAATGGGCTGCTTTAGTTCATTCAAATTTGTTGGTTTTACTTTGTAGACTTCCTGTTTGCAATAACCCCACAAGAAAAAGTCAGATGCAGTAAGGTTAGGCGACCTAGCGGGCAAACGGTATGAGTATGTGGCGTTTCTGGATATCAGCTTATTGGAAAATTTTCGTCTCAATTTTGTCATAACAGGCCGGTCTATGTGAGGAGTTTGACCATCTTGCTGAAACCACACAGAGCTGAAAGAAATTCTCATTTGGCGTAATTGTGGATAGAAAAACTCTCTCAACATGTTCTAGTAACGGTCTCCAGTAACCATAACGGTGTGACCGTTTTCTTGGATGAAGCAGGGCCCTACAATGCAGCGTGATTAAGCTCTCTCTACAAAGATGTTAACATGTTTCCGTCCGTTTTTACCATTTAAAGCATCTTCTGGCAAAATTCCAAGCGAATCGGGAAGTCTTCTGCATTCAGTTTGTTGGCCATTTGAATTTTGTATGGGAATAAGTCCAAATCTTTATACATAATTTACTGCAGTGTTTGTCTGCTTATACGAGTACACTTTTTTTGATTGAATTGTTTTGTATGGCAGCAGCGATTGTTTCCTCCGCCCGAACTGAAGGGTTTCGATGGTAAGATCTTCTGTTGACTGCACGCAGAAAAAAGTATGATTGGGTTGACAATATTCGAAGAGGATCATACTATTGTTGGGTATATGGTTGTCGCTCAACAATATTATGATCCTCACAACAATAGTATAATTCACACATAACCATACTATGATCCCCATAACTATAGTATAATTCACACTTAACCATACTATAATCTACACAACAATAGTATGATTAACTCTCAACCATACTATGATCTTCACAACCATAGTATGATTAACACTCAACCATACTATGATCTCCAAAATTATTTATTAGGTTTGGTTGTTGTTATTCAAAAATAGAGATTTGAGGCCATGTTTTTATTGAACATTTCATTCAAGAAACACAAATATATATTCCAACGGCAGTCGAAAATACCTTTAGTTGCCAGCAGGTGTGAATGCTACTTCTCCACCCGTAGACCCCAAGAAACGAATGTGATTAAACCATGATCAATGGCTATATACTAAAGTGCAGGCAGATTTTAAATAAACGAAAACTAGGCGGTATTTGAGCATTTCACCGAACAAAGTCAACACAATAAAAATCCCTCGAACTACCATCCGATTGTCGTTGTTTTTCAAATGGACAACAACCATTCACTATATCGTGTGTATGTGTTTTTATTTGTATATCAAAAAACATACGCACACACATAAATGTATTCATTATAAAACCTGCCGTAATCATAGTATTGTTAACGTAAAATTTAAAAAATATACTTTTGTTGCACCAACCATGTTTATATGGTTCCAACAACTATATTTTCATTTCTAAAATGGCAATAATACTATTGTTACATTTCAACAATAGTAATATTGTCGCAATCATACTGTTGTCAAAATGAAATTTAAAAAACAATACTATGGTTGCGACGAACATGCTTTTAGTAGAGAGAGCATATTATTGTTGCGGTGACCATAGTGTAGCCATATCTTTTCTCTGCGTGTGCTATGCTCGGCAAAATGTTTAACAAGTCTAAATATGGTCCATCTGCTCGGATTGCCACCAAACGTGCGCATTTACTCTTTTTGAACCGAAAGTACGGACTCCAGTGCGTAAAAGCGGCAGACAATCCAAATTCTTGTTTCAGTGTCCCAGTTATCCATTTTTGTTAAATTTAAAAATTAATCTGCCAAATAAAAAAAAAATTAACCAGATTAGAAAAAAAGTTATTAATTTTTTTTTGGTAGCCCACACACATGTTAAACCGATTATATGTCTTTAGCTCTAGAAGTAACATGAAATTTGGCACAGTTCATTAAGATCGATCAGTTATTAGCACAGATAAAAGAGGGTCATACTGGTCCACGTTGTGATTAAGCTCCAGTACAAAGATCTCTCCCGATATCACAGACTACAGATGAAGAAAATCCATATTCAATCCGATTTCAGTCAATTTGCTACGATTAAGAAACATTAAATCTTGGATCGATTTAATTCATATCGGCTTATTTTTAATATAGTCCCCGTACAAATTGTCTAAAGTCCCAAAAATAGCTTCCCATATACATGTTCCCATATACTTTTAACTATTCCCACAAATCTAAAAAAAATTATTGCAGTTTGACTAAATTTTAAAGACCCTATATCCGAAAATCTGACCCATTTTAACATGGAAATACGGGTACAATGCAATTTTTACTCAAATTCATATATGACCTTATTTTACCATCTGGGTAAATTTAGAGCCTGTTCAATGCCACAATTACTTTACTTCTTATTTGAAAACTATTTTTCATTTTTTGCAAAAGGCTTAAACCGGAAAGTCGGTTATGCCGATGTTTTAGCTTTTAAAAAACCCGACAGTAGGTGTTTTCAAATCACGGTTTTGAAAAAAACCATAATGACGGTTTTCCCCCAGATGTTTGGACACCCTCTTGCCTAGAAGATCGACTGACTACATTTTCAATCACTTCAACTTGACTTCGTCGATATCTACAACGACTAAACATGCCATAGCTTAAAGTTACCAGTAAAAAAAACTGTGTCAGTGTAAAAACTGCATTGGATTAAATACGAAGTATGTGAGCAATTCGTATTATAATTTGTTTGTTTGTCTACTGAACAGTTGGCAATTCTTGCATTTTATTGCAACTTTGGTAATTGGAAACTTTTATGCAAAACTTGACAACATCAACCAAAAACGAGTAAAAATAGAGACAACATCGGTCAGGTCGAACCTTATATACCCTTCACCTCCCATATTATACAGCAGCGCAAAAAATGGTCCGTGTTTTAGGCCGTTTCGGCCATCAAATTATTCGGCAAAATTACGAGGGCATACCAATAGTTCCGTGACTTTAAAAAAAAAGGTTTTTTTCGCCGCATAATATTTGTCGTTTATTGTTTTTGCCTTTTGCAAGTAATCGATGTTGATTATTCCGCGTGCATCGCAAAAAAACTGTTGCCATCATCATATTGGCCGATAAAGTCACCTTGGCCTTCTTTGGAGCCGGTTTACCCGGATAAACCCATTGTTTAGATGCTGATTGGTCTCCGGAGTCTTTTAGTCGATCCATGTTTCAGCCACAGTTACAGATCGCCGCAAAAAGTCTTTCGATTTGCGGTTGAACAACTCCTAACAATCCTTTGAAGTTGGCACACAATTACGTTTATGGTCAATTGAGAGCAAACGCGGTAGACATCTTAAGAGGCAGCTTTCTTAAACCCAACTAGTCATGTAATATCGAAACCACATTGCCACATGAAATGCTATGGCATCAACATTCTCTCGTACTTTTACTCTTTGATCGACCAACACCATATCGTGGATTTTTCGACATTTTCGGGTGTACTGACTTCAATTGGCCGTCCTGAACGTTCAGCGTAATTTGTTCTAGTGCGACCACAACGAAAGTCAGTAAACCACTTTTTGCCATTAAAATCGATCGTACAGAGTCCCCATAGTATTATTGACGGTTTTTTTTCGCAAAAAATATTGTTTAATGAGCATTCGAAATTCACATATTTTCTATTTTTAACAAAATTCACGAGGCTGTCTGTTTTGAACAGCTGTCAAACACAAACTAAATGACGGAATTTCTCAAAATTTGACAGTAGTCTTTTAACAGATGGTACTTGATGGAAGCAGAGTTGCATTGTGTAGAGCTATGAGGGAATTTGGAAGAGTCAAGAAGTTATTGATACGAGTATGCCTTCGTACTCTATATTTGGTTTCTTAGCAAAAATTGCTTTCATTTATGTACCCATATGTCATTATTGACTATTAAACTTCTGCTTTGGCCATGATGGACGTTTTTGGGCCAAATGAGCCAAAACTTCCAGCAGCTATGATCTTTTTTAAAGTATTTAGTGCCTTACCAAATAACTTGTCCCATTTTCCGTTCTTAAAAAAATATGATTTATTGAGCAAATACTTAAAAACGTGTACCTTTTACCGGGAGTCCTTAAGTCCCTCATAAGGGAAACTTTTTCCCCCTAAGCCGGTTTTGCCCATTTAAAATACCAAACAGATTATGACCATTATCAAGTTAAATTTCAGGATCCTAGGTTGATTCCTTTGAACGCTATCGTGATTTTAACAGCCATACAGAGGGATGGCCATGGCTAAATCGTCCTAGAATTTTACGACGATCTCTAATATGTATACAAGTACTTAATAGGAATTTTACTCAATATTTCATGGTGTTGCAAACGGAATGAAATTTTTAATATACCTTTCGGTGGAGGGTATAACAAAAGTAAATGTTTACAAAGAAACGCTTCTACGCTTGTAGTTGGAGTCTTGCACAGTATGTGGCTTACATGGTGGAGTACACGTTTGTAAAAAAGAGGGCGTTTTCTCACACAATCGTGTAATAAAAGAAAAGAATAAATTACAAAAAACCAAACACATAACAAAAGAGAACCGGTAAAAATACTAAACAAAAAATACACCGGCAAATATATAGCGGGTAATATGAGTGCGGCCAGTCGGTATAGCTTTTGCCGGCCCATGATGTCATTCTGTTGGCTGGCATTTCAATTAAGGTCTTGGCAAAACAGACGGCAAGGCAAAAAAGACTAAAGAAAGTTGCCTCATCACTCATCACTGAGTGAAAATTTGCGACAAATGTCATTTCTTTAAAGGAGTGGTAGGAAATAAATTCGCCTTCGTCAGGCAAATAAATTAGCTTTATTAAATTAGTCATCCGTTTGCAACACCACGAAATATTTATCGGACCATAAATACAGGGTGGGCGATTTAAAAAAATGTACACATTTCTGGTTTTATTGGAAAGGTAGAACATTGTCATTTAACAATGGAACAGAATATCGTTCATATGACTACTACAACTGGCTAGGCAGTATCAATCCTATCAACCCAAATTTTCAGTACATTTTCTATTGTTTCGGGTCGAATCTCTTCAATGACAACCTCGATTCCATCTTTCAACGCTTCGATTGTCTCCGAATGCTTTGCGTAACATTTATCCTTAATGGCCACAGAAAATAATCCAAAGGGCTTAAACCATAGTTTAATAGGGCGAGGCGGCCAACACAAATAACAACACAATTTCGGCTGATTATTCGATTTACATTGCGTAAAATATTGAGGATTCCGTTTTCTGTGTGACATGTGGAACCATCCTGTTTAATCCAAATGTCGCCCATGTCATTCTCTTGCATTTTTGGAAACAAAAATTCGTTGAGCATGGCTTCATGGCTCACCATTGAAGGTAAAGGCGGCTCCTTGCCCATTTCCGAAAAAATGGCCCGATAATGCCGCCAGCCCAAAATTCACACCAAACAGTGACTCGTTTTGGATGCATTGTCTTCTCAATAATCACGTGTGAGTTCTCTGAACCCTATATGCGGCAAGTTTGCCTATTGACAGTGCCACCGAGAATGAAATGAGTTTTAACTGAAAAAAAATTGGCTAAAATTCCTTATATCCTGCCAAACAATCTTCAGCCCATTGGGCGAAACGAAAACGCATCGGATGGTGTTCAATTACGAGTAGTTAAATCTTTCCAATAAAACCAGAAATTTGAAAAAATTATTAGTAATTTTTTTTCCGACAAATCAAATTGAAAATTTTAAATGTCCAACCCTATATACAGGGTGATTCATTCACGACTGGAAAAATTTCACCTGCGTATTCCTTGGCTCATTTCATGAAAATATGTCCATCTATGACCATGCCCGAAACTGCAAGGGGGAGAAATGGCAGCTGTTTGAAATTTTTCGGATTGGTAATCGGAGGGTGAAATTGCTAAGTTCTGAACCAGTGGTCGAATTTTGTTTTTTCTCTTTTAAAATCTAAAAGATAGCCCTACCTTTCGCTTCGCTTCAAAGAGCATCCTACCAGAGAAAGTCCGAAAATCTGTTGCATAGTGTAACAAAAAATTTATCTTAATTTAAAATTGTCTGTGAAAGTTTTCAACCACACCGGCGCACAGTGGTCCAGGATCGATTCAATTTTTTCGTTATTAGTTTTTTGTACATATTTGCAAGTAATTGTTCATGCGCAAAAAAATGTTTAGCTCGTTTGTTTTATTTCGGTCTGTTGCTTTTACACATTGAACAGGGATTAACCGGATCAAGACCTCTTGCTTCTATATTTAAATAGAAGACAAGTTTTAACAAAATGGCAAAGTGACATTGATTTTCGTGGCTGCACACTGCTTTTATCATGATTTCGGGTCCGTGACAACCCTCTACAGAAAGCTTTGCTGCAATTGTTGAAAACCGAACTCTATAAGGCCAGGCTCTCCCCAAAAGAATGAGAACTACTATTGTAAACCTTACTTTTCAAGCTTTCTTCACACAATTGCCCACGAAAATACAACTCACTCTTGCCACCTCAAAAGAAAAAAAAATGTTTTCTTTCTTTATTTCCGATTTTCAATTTTTAAAAATTTTAAAAGTGAGTGAGAAGTGAGGATGGTAAAATTTTATGGGCCGATGTTGATTTTGAATAGAACACAAATTATTTAAGAAATTATTGTCATTTCTTTTTATAATGATAATATTTATATGGTTCAATTATGTATGAAACAAAATATCGGCCAAATGGCCGCCTCGACGGAGCACCACCATCCCATGGTCCAAATTTTCGATGACGCTGAGGCACAATTGAGGTTATATGCCGAATTATCTTATCCTTAGCTCTTGAAGTGTTGCTGGCTTATCGACGTATATCTTTTCTTTCAATAAGAAGTCCAACGGTGTCAAATCACATTATCTTGGCGGCCAATTAACATCGCCATGACGTGACGTAACACGGCCATTGAATTTGTCGCGCAAAAGAGCCATTGTGTCGTTAGCTGTGTGGCAAGTGGCACTGTCCTGTTGAAACCACATATCGTCTACATCCATATCTTCCAATTCGGGCCTTAAATAGTTCGTTATCATCTCACGATAGCGATCACCAGTCACAGTAACTCCCTGCCCGGCCTCATTTTGGAAAAAATAAGGCCCGATGATTGTTTTTCGGCAATTCTGCTTATTGATGAATCCACTGAGGTGAAAATGTGCCTCATCACTACAAAATGATATTCTTCGAAAATTGATTTTTTATTTTCATAATAAGCCTGAATAACTTTAAGGCGTTGCTCGCTTGTGCATCTTTCCATTGTTCAAATATCAAATGCAATGCAGAAAGAAAGAAATTAATATTCTCCAAAATATTTACTAGATCAAAGGTTACAGAATTTTGTCCGAAGGGAATCGATGCTGGACCACTGTGCGGCGTCATTGTTATTTTAAAATAATCTTAAAATTAAACAAGAATAAAATGTCTAAACTGGTCTTTATAACAACATTTTACATAAAAGGAGAAGAGATGTTTAAAACAAAACAACAAAACAGCGTTTGGCGTTTTACGGCTTAAACAAAGAGAGATTTTGCATTTTTAAAAGAAAAGTAAGATTAATTAACAAGCTTTTATGAATAATGCTTAAACAGACATGGCTAAGACAGGGTGGGAGTGGTGAGAAGACCATGGGTGGCAGATGGGCGATGGATGATGGGAGACACGGCTCGTAGTTAGTCGATATGGTTGAAAAAAACAGCGGTTAAAAGTTACAATAAATGAAAAAAGGAAATTTTTGTTGGGTTATAGTATAAGTATTTGTAATTAAAATGGATGGAAAGAAACGAAAAATTTCAAACAGAAGTATTATAAACAATTGTTGAGGTTTAAGAAGAATTTGGAAAATTCAAAAGTATGAGTGAATATTTAAAGACATGACAGTGTGAATGGGTTTTTGTTTTGTAATAGAAGAAAATTATGAGAAAAAAACTGCTAAGATTACAAAACAGGCGGTCCGTATAATTTGTAATTGTTGGGAAATTTATAGAGGCAGAAGTTGAATGAAAATACGGGTAATCATTAAATAGAATACAATCTGTTAGGCTTAAGACAGATACAGAACATGCCGCTCACATTTTTTGAAGAAATTATTTCTGAAGAAAATTTTTACCATTTTCGTAAAGAAAATTTCCGCTTTGATACTAATTTCTTAAAGCAAAATTTCTAAAGAAAAATTGTCATACTCGTATTACTTTCCAAAAAATAAATTTTTATAATTTTTCAAATGATTCCTATACTAAAATTTTCATATTCTGGTAACCATATACAATGAGCGAGCCTCCTATAGATAATGTATAAAACTACATGTACTTGTTGCTTTAGTTTTTAATATTGAAATCGTTGGTGATATATCATCAAGGTCTGATAGGTTGTTAGTCTTCTTTGCTTAGTTAAGACTATCAGTCAATGGTGTTAGCAAAGTATTTTTTTCCGCTGATAGAAAAGCAACTGAATTGTAAGCTTCAAAAAATAAGTTTCATCTCTATCCAAGTGTTATACGATGCGCTGATGCAAGGTAGACACATTGAAGAATATTGTTTAGAGAAGACAGCAAGAAAAACACCTCCAATTGATTGACATCTTTAATACAATTTTTTTTTTCTGTTGGCTTCTACTGAACACAATATGTTCAATAAACTATTGACATCATAAACACCAGAAGTTAATTTAAAATTTAGCCATTTAAAAAAAAATAAAAAATAAACATCCATGCCATATGCATATTGGCAAAATCTGTCACTTCATTTCACACTTGAAAAGTTCAATGTAACCAAGGAGAAAGAAAGGTCCGCTGCTGCTCGTTCGCTCATAAGCGGATAAAGTTCAATAGAAAACCACAGAAACCACAAAAGTTCTTTTCTTTATTGGGCTACCTGCAGCATACACACTTTAGGCGCATCTACACGCAGGAAAAAAGTATGGTAGGGATAAAAATTATCGTAGAGAGCATTAACTATGATTTAGGGTTAGTTGGGTATATGGTTGTGGCACAACAAAATTATGATCCTCACAACAATACTATGATTCACATACAATCCTCGCAATCATAGTACATTTCACACTCAACCATGCCATAATCCCCGCAACCATACTATGATCCTCACAACCATAGTATGTTTCACATGCAATCATAGTATGATCCTCACAACCATAGTATGATTTAAACGCAAAAATGTTATGATCAATACAACTATAGTATAATCCTACTCAACCATGCACTGCTCCACAAAATTGTCTATTAGGAATGGGTTATGTTGTTAACTATGCAGATTTTTATTAAGATAACTATTTAAAAATATAATAAATTTTAAAACAATAGAAGGGATTTAGTTAAAAGTAGAAAAAATCCGTTCAGAAAACGTAAGCTTTTTAAAAAAAATTATTTCAGTTAAACAAAGCCAAAACAGTTTGTTTAAAAAAATTTAATTTACATATAAAAAGAAGTTTTATTGCATAAGACTACTAATAATAACTTTGTTCTAAAAACCATATTCAAACGAAGAAAAATTACAATCATACAGCATGATTGCTGTAATCATATTATTGTAAACATAAAACCGAAAAAACAATTTTTTTGTCTCACCAACCATAATTATATTACAAATACATCCATATTTGCATATTTAAAGTTAGCAATAATACTATTGTTACATTTCAACAATATTAATATTGCAGCAATCATAATTCTTTCAAAATAAAATTTAAAAAGACAATGCTATAGTTGCGACGCACATACTTGTTTTTGCTGAGAACATTTTATTGTTGCCGTGACCATATAGTAACCATATTTTTTCTCTGCGTGTAGCTGGCTGGCTGTTTGCCACTTTCCGGTCTCCCAAGGCAATACACAGGTGCATTTTGGGATGTTGATATTCGAACTGTCAGTTCGACAGTCTCGTTATGTGGCTCCCCATGAAAGTGTTATATCCATCCGTCTGCCAGTCATTTCCTTCATATGTACAAACTTCATTTATTTCTTATCACAGGAGACTGTAGTATGAAAACGGCAAGAGGACCGGGTAGTATTCTTTGCAGGTTCATCATCAATAGCATATCTATGTGGTCAAGTGTCATCAGTTCTTTGGTGAACGTTTTTCCCACTATTTTATTTTTTCGGTTAAATCTAGATATGATATATTACGCATAATCCGCTTTGGATTTTGCTTTATGGTCTTACCAGAGATTTAAATATCCCTATCCTCCATCATTCTAATGGTGTAAAATTTGAAATTTTTGGATTGCCATTTCCAAGGGAAGACTCTGTCGATCGATCCGTTCGGTGTAAAGCAAACCATAGCAAATAAGAGATCATTGTTGTTAAGTTGCGGGTAAAATGATAACTTTGGAAGGAGGACATAATACAAACACAACGGGAAGTGTATGAATCTGAAGTTAATAACAAAAGCTTAGCACACAAATTAAAATGTTTATTATGTATTGAGAAAAACACTCTTTGAGCTTAACAGAAAGAATCTTCTTTTAATCTGCCAGAAAGCTTTAATTTTACTAATTATGTATTTAAAAAACTAACCCTTAATCATTTGTTGTGGAACAATCTTGCTTTAAAAAGCAATGCCGCAGAAAAACAGACACTTACTTTAATATGTTATTAATTTATAAAAGACAGGTTATTTAATTTTTTGTTTAGCTGTAGAGCTCAAAACGTCTCCTAAAAACTTTGCAAAAATGTCCCCAATTTGACCACGAAAATTACGTTTGCAATTGATTACTCTCAATAGCTGAGTACATTACAATTTTTGATGTAAGGCTTTGGGAATTTTTAAAAGAACTTGTCAGGGATACAAAAGTTGGAGAATCGTTGAACTTAGTGTATTGAGCTTAAGATTATGTTGAAAAAAACTGTGTTTTATTCGAAAAGTCGCGGAAATATTGGGATGTCCTAATACCTACGATCTACGTCATTTTTTGGCCAAAATTTTAACAATTATGGCGTTCCCAAATATCTTATTACCGTTTTGTTCGACTTTTGCGCAAATTTGCTAAAATTTAATAAAAATAGTCGACTATGTCCTCTTTTTTAAAAACTAAATTTTTTAAACAATAACTTAAATTCTTTGAATTTAAAATTTGCGTACAGAATATAACACTCGTATTATAGGGTTAACTTTCATATGACCTTAACTACGTACGAATCGGCCAATCGTTCCAACAACAAATTAATTTTTTGTCCTTTTTTAATTGTTTAATCAATCAAAAAATTAATAATGTTATAGCAAACTCTTTTTACGATTATAAAAAAGAGTTATCTTAATTTTTCGAACATAAAAAAACTAAGGTACGTACTAAATATTCTGACCCTATGCTGTGTTATAATTAGACATTAGGGCATGGTGGAAATTAGAGAATTTTGAAGGCCTTACCTGAGGTAAGGCCTTTCTTTCTCCTAATTCAATGGCAAAGATTCATCCTGGCCATACTTACCAACGTATTTAG
Source organism: Hydrotaea diabolus (assembly GCA_963513945.1). Classification (NCBI taxonomy): domain Eukaryota; kingdom Metazoa; phylum Arthropoda; class Insecta; order Diptera; family Muscidae; genus Hydrotaea; species Hydrotaea diabolus. The sequence goes on along the minus strand of OY740717.1, from coordinate 13,508,047 downwards.
TTGTTTAAAAATCTTTTCAGTGTGTGAGAGTTTCTGGTTAAAGTTAAGATTATCGTTTTATATTTTAAATGTGTGTGATAAAATGTGTAATTTTGTCCTAATTGGGTTCCAGTTTTTTCTTAATTTGTGCAATTCGGCGCCACCGCAGCTGTTACTTAGAACAAATTCTTGTCACCCATTTAATGGTTATGTAAGTTTCTTAGTTAATCAAATTTAATCTATCTCTCTTTCTCACTATTTGGCAAACTTCTTTATTTTTTCTTAATGGTTTTTTTTTTAAAAAATTAATTAGTTTTGCAGGAAAATTTTATTTTTCTACCGAATCATTTTAAATCTTTTCATTATGTTTTATTTTTCAGTTCCATTTGAATATCCAATTTTTATTTTATCATTTTAGATTGTTTATGAGTTTTCATATCATATCATTTCATTTTTGATTTTATTTCTTATATGACTCATTTATATTTTGTGTTAAATTATTCAAAATGAAATATACAAAAAAAATAAAATAGACAGCAACTGATAATGAATATCAGATGCGTGTTGAGAGGGGAGGTGGATTAGGCTGACTCATGGGTAGCTCCGAAAGAAGAAACAAATGAACGTGTGTTTAATTTTTTTGTCTGAAAAATTCCAATAAACAGTTTAGCAGAAAAAAGCAGAAATATTTGAATAAATTTAAACAAAAAATCGTTGAAAGAAGTATTTTATGTTTAAAAAAAAATTTGTATTTTTATTTGCAAAGTATTTGCGAACAATTGTTTGACAAACTGTGATTTGAAATTAAATGTGTCATCATCCATGACCTATAAAAGACTTAAGCGTGTTGGTGACATATATAAGGGCTATAAAAAGTTATTATTTCATCCATCATAGGATAGGGGGTATATTCAATTTTTCATTCCGTTTGCAACACATTGAAATACTGGTCGGAGGCCAAGTATTTTTTCTAAATCGTCGTAAAATTCTAAAATGGTCTAGTCATGTCTGTCCATCTGTTTGTGAAAATCAAACTACTACTGGTCGCACTTTTAAAGCCAGGAGGCTAAAAAAGAAAGATGTGTTGATAGCCTTTAACGGTTGGTGTTGCAAATGGGTCAGATCAGTCAAGAGGTAAATATTTTTCCCACACAAGGACTGGGTCAACCTGTGAAAAAATCAACTATTCTGAACTTAAAAACCGAATGTCTCATGAACTATTACAGATATGACGATGCTATTTGGAACATATGATGTTGGTATAGATCAAAACGCAATCCGGAGGCAAAGTGGGCGGTGCCACGCTTCCTTTAATAAGTCGCATTTATGACCAAACTAATTGACCGATCGTTTAAAAATGTTAACAGGATAATATCAAGCAATTATTATAGAATATATTGTGAAAAATTGGAAAAGGGGGCGTGGAAGCGCTTACTCAGTCCTGAACTTTAAAGTACAATAGTTCATGAACTATTGGAGATAAGACTACTCGTATGATATTAGGAACATATGATGTTGGCAGGGATTTAAACACACCCTGTTGAAAAATTCAGCGGTACCAAGTCCCCTTAAAAAATCGCATTTATGGCTAAAGTAGCGAACTGATCCTGACAGAAGTTTAACTGAGTGAAATCAATGATAAGCATATTATTATAGAATGTGTTGTGGTAAAACTGTACAAAAATGCGTGGCCCTGTCCATACAACCCACAATTTTTAAAAGCTATATCTCGTAAACTATTACCGATGGTATATATGATGTTGCTATAGAACAAAACACACTCTGATATAAAGGATCCCGGTGTCATGCACCCTAGATATAATTTTCATATTGGATCATAATCTATGATGGAGGGTCTATTAACTTCGGCACGGTCGTACTTAATTTGTCCATTTGATATTGTTCGTTCTTTTATTTTATGGTATAAAAATTAATATATGGACGCCAGTTTAACTGAACAACAAGCTGAATATTTGGTTGACTTAAGTGAATGAGTTCAAGTTTTTTATCTTTATTTCAAACGATCTAAAAACCCAGGCAGAGTAGGCGTTCTACATACTTAAGGGGGCATAAAAGTATTGCTGCTTCTGACAGAGTGTGAGTGTTTTCGTTTTTTTTAAGGTCAGCGAGACCACAATTCAAATTAACATTTAATAACTTTATGTGTGATCGACCGAACGACAAAAAAATACAAATAAACAAAACGACAACAGCAGCAGCAGCCGCCACAGCTGAAGATATTAAAAACAGTTAAAATAACTATAAATTTAGATGTAACTTTAGAAGCTCGAGAAGGCAGGCAACCACCAGCCAACTCATGTTGGTGCATTGCTCTCCCCTCCTCTTCCTCGACGTAGAGTTTGAGGATATGTTTTTTATTTCAAAACTTAGACTCATTGCGAATGACTGTCTCTGTTTCAGACTCAGCTTAAGCTGGTTTCCTAAGTAGTTTTGAGAGCATCACCACCATACAGTTTTGTTATTTTTAAATTAAAATTAATTGCTTTATAGTTGAGCAGAAACAACACTTTTGGATGGCTACAATTACAACAACAATGGACAACAAAAACTGAAATAAATAGTATCGTAGAACAATCCAACAACTCGACGGCATACAAATGATGACAATATCACCAGTATTTGCCATGTTTGGTTTTATGGCCATACCAGACAGGCGGCTCGCATGACAGCGCAACTGATGCTGATACGAATGAAAACGATCTTTATTTGTATCAACAAACCGGTCACAGTGTTTTAAAAGCCTCTAAATTATATAATTAATAACTAAAGAGGTAAAGAAGTTCATAAAATGGATTTCAATCTCTAGAATATCCACTTAATCAATTGACAGCTGCTAGAGATGCTAAATCCCATAGCTGTTCCAACCTTAATTTTATTGTACCTATACAAAAGTTTATTCAACCTTTATCAGTGGGTGAAAACAATCAGAAACACAATTTTGCAAAAAAAAATTGTCGCCCAACTGATCGCCTTGTCCTGTAACAACAAAAACAACCTTAACCTTTTTCCGAAAATAACCTCAATTTTTTTCTCAAAAACATCTAGAAACCCACATTTTACAAAAAAAGTATTGGTGACCTTTGCCTGTAATTATGGAATCAGATTTAAAAATTTTCCCTGTGAACAACAAAACAAATCCATAATTGACAGCGCGTAGAGAAAGGGACATAAGGGTAAAAAAATCAATTATCATTTTTTTCTTTTTTTGATGTTGACAACATCTGAGCATCGAATGAGACCGATCCCATGCCCCAAAAGTATTCCATCCCAGAGATATGCGCGTTTTATGAAAGTGAAGTCGACGATTCTAAGCGGAAATATAAAGAGACCTTATCTTTAAAATGGCCCACCTTAACAAAACTTTTCATCAACTTTTCACTTTTTTTTTGATGTGGACAACATCTGAGCATCGAATGAGACCGATCCCATGCCTCAAAAATGTTCCCTCCCAAACATATGCGCGTTTAATGAAAGTGAAGTCGACGATTCTAAGCGCAAATAGAAAGGGACCTAATCTTTAAAATGGCTCTCCTGAACAAAACTGGTTTTTAGGCTTAGGTCCCTTTCTATTTTGCGCGTCACATATTCCGCTTTTACCAGAACAGAAAAGTTGATGAAAAGTTTTGTTCAGGAGAGTCATTTTAAACATTAGGTCCCTTTCTATTTACGCTTAGAATCGTCGACTTCACTTTCATAAAACGCGCATATCTCTGGGAGGGAACACTTTTGGGGCATGGGATCGGTCTCATTCGATGCTCAGATGTTGTCCACATCAAAAAAAGAAAACAAAATGAAAATCGATTTTTTTTACCCTTAGGTCCCTTTCTCTATGTGCTGTCACATATGGATTATACAGTAATTATTTTGGGCGCCCAACTGTTAAACTATAAAACTAGGGGACATGTTGTAAGGTCGACCAGGCCGAAGCTTTTTTACTCTTCACCATTGAATGCATTGTAGTATGGCATTGACAGAGTTGGGTGATATGGTTGTTGGGGATAGGTCCCCATCTTTTACAAAACTGGCCCTATGCACCGTTGTCGTCTTCATATTCCCCAACATCCATTGTTAAGGGGGCCATATAGAGCCCGCCGATTCTGACCTTAAATTTAGATAAATCTTAAAGCATATAGAGATGAGTAGGAAAACTTCACTCTAAGTAATTATATGTCGATGTTAGAAGAGACATTATTATCCGCACTCTAGGGAGCTTTAATCAATGGGCCAATACCTTAAATATAGACGAATCACAGAATTAATTTTATCTTCGGTTTCGTGGCGAAAAATTTTTGTGTTTTATGTTCATAGTTGAAGGGCCCCTATGCGAAAGTCTTAGGGTCAAACTGCAGACCCCCCCCCCCTTCAAAACCAACCGAGGGAGTGACCATGAAACAGTGCATAAGGTACCCATGTCCAGGGGAAAGCTGTATGCGGGGGCGCAGGTGGACGCTTCGTATCCAACCGGTGTTTGGAGCACCGTGAATTTAGGCCAGCGTGACGGGCACTCAAGTAATTAAACTGCACTTTTATCAAATTGCCCCAAATCTTTAATCTAGGTTCATATTTTGACTTGGGACATAATTTCACTGTTTTTTGATACCCATGTATATCCGAACATTACGGGACGGTTGTTGGGCCCCAGAGTACGCCCATAGGTCAAGCCCCCCCCCCAACTTAGCCAAATCGTAAAATTAATGTCATATTTAGTTTCTTTATAAAAATTCCACTGTTTATGAGTTCTTTTATGTCCATGTTTCAAGGGATCAATTTTTCGAGGGAGCTTAGATCAATAAGTCAAGGACTTAAAAAGAATCGAATCATAAAATTAATATTATATTTGAATCGATGACGAAAATTAAATATTTTTAATTCCCATTTGCCCTGGTTCATGGGGGCAGCTCGGGCCTATATAGGCCGGTCCGAGTTGCAAATCGGCACAGATATTAATTATGGGAACACATTTGGATTTGTCGGAAAACTTCACTGTTTCGGGTATCCAGAAATATACCCTCAAACATCAGAGGATGGTTTTACACCCAAGGCTTATAGCACACGCCCATAGGTCAAGGCCTCCAATTCAGCCGAAACAAAAAATAAGTACCATACTCAGATTCTACATTGTTTCTGAGAACCCATATTTCTATGTTCGAAAGGAACCATCTAGGCCTCAAAATTCTGCGAATCGTGAAATTAATGTGATATTCTGATTCGTAACGAAATTTCATAGTTTTTAATGCCCATATGACCATAGTTTAAAGGGGCTGATTTTTAGGCCAAGGGACTTACTCCCATAGGTCGAGACCTCAAATTTCATCGAATAGTACAATTAATATGATATCCTGTTTTATAACGAAATTTTATTGTTTTTATAGTTAAAGAAGGGCGATTTTTTTGACGCTTGGGTCTATAAGCCGGAATCCCAAATCTCAATCTTAAATGTGGGTACATTTTGGATATAATGATGATTTCACTGTTCGTTGTTACCCTTATATCGCCGAACATTAGGGGACAGTTTTTGGGCCTCAGGGCCCAATGACTACACCCATTTATGGGAAGATGAAAGAATTAATGCCTACCACTTCCACAGAAGGGTGATCAAAAAGTTAATTAATTAAACTTTATAGCAAAAATTAAAAAAAAAATTAATAATATGATCTCTTTTTTCTGGCCCTATTTGGTCCATTTTTTTACCAACCCATCGCCGACCGGAAGATATATGTCTGGTAAGTTTGAAGATTCTACCTCTTTCTGTTGGACTTAATCATGGTTTTAGCAGACGGACATGGCTAGATCGTTTTAGAGTTTTATGGCGATCAATAAAATATAAAAACTATATGGTCGCAGATATGTATTTCGAAGCGTAACAAACGGAAAGCCAAACTTATCTTAGGGTGTAGAGTATTAAACACTTTAATTTGAAGAACGCAGAAAAATTCAAAAAAAAATTATATACTTCAAGTTTCAGAATTTATCCATAAATTCAATGAATTTTTTTTTATCAATTTAGTGTAGAACTATTGAAGAATTTTTTACATTGAATAATAAACTTAAGGTTAAAAACCAGTTTTGTTCAGATAAGCCATTTTAAAGATTAGGTCCCTTTCTATTTGCGCTTAGAATCGTCGACTTCACTTTCAAAAAACGCGCATATCTCTGGGAGGGAACACTTTTGGGGCATGGGATCGGTCTCATTCGATGCTCAGATGTTGTCCACATCAAAAAAAGAAGAAAAAATGAAAATTGATTTTTTTACCCTTAGGTCCCTTTCGCTATGCGCTGTCAGATATACTCTTATCATATGATGGAGAGTGTAATGTTAACTAATTATGCTTTTTATACCATTCACCATACAACTTACATCTTATACCAAAGTGATTTCAGAAGGAGCAGCTCTGAAAGCCTCATGTTACATCTGATTCCGACTAAATTTTGCATAGAGCGTTACCTGCGACCAATATCCATTCCCGTCCATCCCCGTTGGACCGACCATATTTTCGACTTGCTCTCAATCTAAAGTCGCTTCAAAGTTAAGGTTCTGCAGCTCTAGAAAACAAAATTAAACCTAATCGCTTTAAATTTTTCCATGGTTCGTTACTCGTATAAGCGACCAATATTTTTCACTGTTCGAACTAGACCAAATCCGTCAATGTTTTTGAATAACAGTGTGTTGTATTGCGTAATTTTTGTTAATAAGAGGAGGGCATATATTTTTATGTTTTTGTCCAAAGTAGCACCTAATTCGAAGTACAATTCTTCAGATATTTTTTCTGGCGTTTTCTTTGTATCAAAAAATCCTAATGAAATTATTAACCCAATATTTCCATTGCGCTACACTGTGCCGCAGTCGACAACGACGTTGCCGAATATGATGAGTAATTAAAAATGTGTGGAGTAGTTGTTAGCTCGCGCGCTATTTTTCTACAGTAATTTGAAATTTATTTAAATAAAAATGCCATTCACAGTTAATCACCATTAACTCCTGTATTGCCCGTCTGTCCATCTGTCTGCGTGTTGGCGATTTTTGTTATTTTTCTACAGGAAGTTTAACGCCGCCTTAATTTTTCTACAGGAAGTTTAACGCCGCCCTAATTAAAAAATGCCACTAAGAAAAATGCGGAAAAATTCTATTAAAATTGAAATGTTTTAATTTATGACACTAATTTTGATTCTCATGCTCTTGCGTTTTATGACCATCTGCTTTTCGGCCGTTCTGACCCAAAATCTCTAGGCCTAATTAGCATTTATTGGTTAACAACATTAGGCTAATATGGAATTTAAATATTTGTAGAAGAACAAAAGAAAAAATACACATGTTAACGAATATTCAGTAACGCTTGTTGACATACTGCCGAGATGAAATACAAAACTCATATATCATCGCCGACTGTGCTGTGAGAACTTTCTGTGGTTTTTGGGCTTCGAAAATATCTCATATACATAAATTTTAGCCTGAAGCAAACAGACAACGCTTTTTTGTGGTGCATTTATGATTAGTTATTTATTATCGATAAGACATATTTGTAAAACAAACATTGACCATGAGAACGATGATGGCGTTGGCATATTTTGAGTTAAATATTCAACTATATTTGGACATAAATTAACCAAATATAGCTAAAAATAAAACGCCCACTTTTTCATTGTCGTAGGAATTTGAAAGCAACAAATGGCCTTCGTAGGTGGGAAAGAAATAAATGTGATCATAACTCACAAATGCCGGGGTCCAGATGTTACATGTATAAAATGTAAACAAAACACAGGAATGAGCTAGCAAGGCTTACAGAAGTAGACTTTAAGATATCGCAAGTACAAAATTCAACGGGACACTAAAAGTAATCTCCTTTTTGGAAACAAAAAATCTCTTGATAAAATATAGGGTTGCTGGGCCCCTACATATATCTAGTTTTAACAAGTGGTCATCAATATACATAAAAAATAATAATAACAATAATAATTTTAAATAAGATTGAATTTTCAAAAATAATGACTTACATAAATTATTTGTGAGCTTTAAATTAATTTTTCTATACTTTTTTTAGCGAAAATGTTATTTTAAATATAAAAAGAAAGAAAACTTCTTTTAGTAAATCTTTGATATTTGCTTTAACAAAAATATTCTGTAGAATGTCATTTTCAGCGTCTGACACAAATTTCGCATGGAAAATTTCTTGGAAATTTTCTATTTCTTTCATTATGCCGTACTTCTGCTTTTCCGTAATTGCTTTTGATTCGCTTCCTTTAGGTATGTCTTCACTATTGTGTCTTTATTTTACAAAATGCCAATTTATTTGTATAAACCCGGCGGTGTCTTGTAACATTAAAACACCAAAACTCAATGTTCATTTTCCATCTCAACTTCTCTTTAAACGAGTACCTGCACTTTTCCCTTAACAGACATACTTCCTCTTTTTCCTTCTTATTTTTCTGCGCTATTTCCAGTAACGCTAGACCAAGTACATAGATGTAGAAATTCATTAATGATTTAGAAAAAAAAATAACAAACCCCGGGAAAAATCCAACACTCAGCAAATCTGCAAACTTCTTAATAGAATGTGCACGGACATAGGGGAAAATTCTTGGGAAAATATACTACTTAAAAGGGTGTTCATGTGTAGTCGGGTGTGTGTGTGTGTTCTTGGTGTTTAAAGAAATCATCGTCGTTACCATCAGAAGCAGCCAGAATTACTACCTGCATTTTCCGGTGTTGATGAGTATCGTCGAGGCATTAAGCGCCGTCTTTGTGCAAAATTCCTGAGCAGTGACGACGAATGTCTATTTGCTCACCCGCACTGTCGCACAGTGGGACTTGTTCATACAAGCTGCGGCAAAACATAAAATGAATCGAGCTAGGCCTTTTAAATGTTGCACACTCTCATACTGCCAAAACAGACAAAAATATAGATTTGTTCAAAATATTACAAACGTATCATTGTATTTTCATAATTTTCTAAGGGGTTTAATGAGGGTGGGCTGATTTGTAAGGACAACAATTTGTCGATATTGTGCCATTAATTTGTTGAAAGCTTTTAATATGAAGAAAAAAAGTTAATAATCCAAAAATCATATTCTAAACCCAAATTTTTTGCAATTTTCCTTATCTTGTATCTTTAAGGTTTTTAGTTTTTCTTTCAAAGGTGACATACAATTATACATTACATTACACATACAATACAATATAACATATGAGCGAATAGAAATACGACTAAGAGAATCGTAGAGAATCGAATATTTTTGTTTCCACGCGCTCATAACTTGTATTGGATGTGGCAATGTATATTTGTATGTACTGTACGTCACCTTGGAAATGTAATATTTAAAAAAAATATTTTTTTTTATTACCTTCTAAAAAACCTTAAAAACAAAAGTGATAAAAAGTCAAAAAATGTAAATTAAATCGCCTCGAAAATGATTTCTTATATATGTCATAGTGCAACTTTTTTCCTTATGCCAAAAGCTATCGAGAAATCGATTGCACAATATCGATTGGTAGGTTCAGGTGCCACGTCCATGAAAAAAACAATTCTTTTAGATTTTTAAAAACACTAATTTAACCCTTTGCAGTTTGTGTTTTATATTTGATTAAATACTAACATATATTTAAATTACTAAAGCCTAATATGTTAGCTTAACATTTGCAAAAAATTAGGGGACCATGGCTTATGATTTCATTTTTATTAACCACTTACTCCAAATATAAATCAAATATTTACTATAAAATTAACGATTGATTGTCAGGCATACAGCATTTTCTGTGCATACTTTTAGGGATATGTAAAACAATAAGGAGGATACAGTCGGCTAAAAACTTAAAAAAAAATGTGATATTTTTTAGTATTTGTTTTGTTGATATTGTATTTGCCTTATGCACTTCTTTTTAACAGCAGTAAAATAATCATTAACAAATGTTTGATATTATTGGTACTCGTAGCATTAAAATACATTTTAGTTTAAACGCATGATGTAAATTGTAAAGAAAATAAAAAGTATTCAGACAATTATCTTGATATTTTGGATTATGATAGAGGAATCTATGGCAATTTTGCGTAAAACAAAATATCGACCAAATGCTAGCCTCGGCTTAGGTGGCATACCTCTTTCCGATAGTCCATATTTACACTCTGTCACATAATGGAGGTTTAATATCGTTAATGTACTAAATTATCTCATCTTTTAGCTCTTGAATTGTTCTTGGCTTATGGATGTACACTTTTTCATTTAAATATCCCAAAAGAAAAAAGTGTCGAGTCTCATGATCGTCGTGGTCACTTGACATCGCTACAACGTGTGATAACATGGCCATTGAATTTCTTGTGCAAAAGAGCGATTGTTTCGTTGTGGCACTATCGGCAAGTGACACTATCCTGTTGGAACCACATATCGTCCAGGTCCATATGGTCAATTTCTTGCTACAAGAAGTCCGTTATCATCTCGCGATAACGAGCACCATTACTTTAACTACTTGGCCGACCTCATTTTCGAAGCAGTACGGCCCGATGACGCCGCCAGCCCATAAACCACAGCAAAATGTCACTGTGTGCGATTGCGTCGGCTTTTCAACAATAACTCGTAGATTTTCATTTGCCCAATGAAATGAATTTTTTGTAAAAGGCTTTAACAACCTTAAGGCGCTGCTCATTTGTGTACCCCTCCATGGTTGAATTTGCAAAACACTGAAACAGAGAAATTAGCTGAAAACTGTGACTCTCAATCAACATCCTGCATTATGGTTGAACCACCCTTTATTTCTTTGAATTACTGAGATGAAATTCTCGGATTTTTTTATAATATTTATAACTTTGTTCAACATTAGCAGTTAGTTAGCAGAAAGTTATTAACTAAATGAAAGCATACCTTTGACTTTTTTTTGCAACCAGAACACCGAAGTAGACTGAGCTCACCTTTTTTTTTGTTCAAGAAACACTGACTTTTTGAGAGCCATCATAAAGACCTGAATATTTTTTAAACTATTATTGTTAGCTCGTTTATTTTATTTGTTATCCTATTATTTTTTTTTTTTTCAAAATTTATGTTAAAATTCTATATTCTATAAATTTTTTCAAATATATTTATATTAAATAAATACGACAAAATTATACTATTTTCCCAGACCCTTAAAATGCATGAAAATCAGAAGCAGTTACGGCAGAGTTTCATTTAGATGACTTTGCTGCATTATACTTATACGTACATTGAACAAAAAAATAATAATAAATTTCTTTTAATTCGAAAATTCTCTACAAACTGCATTATTGCATTTTTAAAATTTTGTTCTCGTAAAATTGTATTTTTGCCCACTGTGTGCCATGTTGCGCCCTTCCTTTTCTTGCTTTTAACTTTATTACAATATAATTGCAAACGACAAATACCGGGCCTCAAGTGTGGAAGAATTGTGTACCGAAGAAAAATATGAACAAGGAAGAAAACAAAAAAGAAACTAAATAAACATCAGAAATTGTTTCGAACATTAAACCTTCCATTTGCGAGAGATCCCAGCCTGGTTGTCGGGTAATCGAAAAGAAAAGGGCAACCACCTGCTGCGGTTCTCAGGCATTAACAATTTAAACAGAACTTTGAACTATGACAACACTCGAGGAAAATTGTTAGCAAAAGGCAAAAGTGATTAGTGAACAATAGCCATACAGATTGAATTTAGGTAGATTATCTAAACAATTGTAATTCCAATGTTGTTTAAGGATACTCACATGTCCCCGAACAGTAGGGAACGGTCATAGCTAGAAGAAAACAAGAACTACGCTCAAATTTAAGACCTTTAAAGGGTATATTGTTACGTCTTTTAAGAAAAGCTAATTAAAAAAATAACTATTTAAGTTATATAATGGACATGTCAAAAATGTAGTCTTGATTTTTTTTAGGACCTTCAATGGGGACTTTTTCCTCGATCTTCAAATATAAGACATAAATCTGGTATTAGGGAAGAAACTAGCTGTCTTCCTTTCTATAGACGGACATGATTGAATCGTCTTAGAATTTTACGACGATCAAAAATATAATTAATTACATATACTATATAGGGTTGCAGATAATGACAAACAAATATGGTACTCGTAAATACTCTTCATCCTATGGTGGAAAGCATAAAAAGGTCAAGTCTATTGCTGTATTTCTTTGAGTGTTTTACTCCTCTCTTAAGAACACAAATTAAACGCCTCTTCATAATAATCGTATGTATGTGAAATTAAGGTAGTCGTTCAAAAGAAAACTTTCATAAAATATAATTATCTGTATGTTCAAGAGGTACAAGTTCTACAGCAAAGACCCATGCTGCAACAATGTTTATGTCAGGTTGATAACTACTTCTCGTGTTGGAAGTGCTTGTGTTTTACGTGGAAGTTTACACTTTTGAAAGTTTTCAAAATAGTCGTGCCCCTATGTCACACAGATGAGAGAGCAATGCAGATGATAGAGCAATGCACAAACAATCGAACCTAGAAAATGTGAAAGTTTCAAATAAGGAACAACCCAAGAACATTTTTGTAACTCGTGTCATTCTAGCATGTTGTCGTCGTCGCCATTGCCTTGGCAGTTTCAAAAATGTTCAACAAACTCCTAAAAAATGTTTTGTCTGTTGTTGTTTTCCATCACGAAAAAATCATGCACTTTTCTATTCGACGTTACGCTTGCTGTCTGCCTTCTTCTCCGCCCCAAGATCACAAAAGTTGTTGCTTTAACAGAAATTATAAAGTAAAATACTAGCAGCTTCTTATGAAAAGAGCCTTTGCTTGTGAACTGTCGTCAGCCCAAATTATTTGACAATGATGAAGGCAACATTGGGCTATTTTGGAGTAAATAGTCAAAACATGTTTATTCTGGGAGAAAACAAAAATTGAAGAAAACGAAGCACAACACAAAAATTGTTAGGTCTAGAATTGTAAATACAGACACGACGGCATTAAAACTAAAGCAAAATTAACTACGAATTCCAAAATAAAGGGTGTTTTTTCAAACGTGTGGTTTTCAAAAAGAAATAAAACGCATATAATTTAAGGTTATGGCCATGAATTTAGCCTAATTATAATGATAAGAGTTTCCCATTATGTTTTAAAAATGATTTTGGGCAAGTGGCCGCCGCGGCTGTCTCTAATAAATTCCAACCGAGAGGCCCAACCACTTCAACAATTTTTTGCAGCATTTGGGGCAGTATGTCAGCAATAACGTGCCGAATATTCTCTTTCAAGGGGTCAATCATGCCGGGCTTATCTGCGTAGACAAGCGACTTCACATAACCCCACAAAAATAGTCCAGCGGTGTTAAATTGTTTTTGGAATATTATTTTGACAACAATATGATTGCGGCAATATTAATATTGTTTAAATATAACAAATCTGGAAATAAAAAACAATGGTTGTAGCAATAATATCAGTATTGTTGATGCGACAAAAGTATTGTTTAACGGCAATATTATGATTATGGCAATGAAGGATTTTTTTTCAAAAATTTGAATATGGTTGTCAGAACAATGTTATTGACGGGAACTATGTATGGAAACAAACCGACTATCTAGGCTTTTAAAGTAAAGAACTGGCATTAAACAACATTCCGGGTTTGCCCTTTTGCCATGAATGGAAAACATTTTACCAATTAGGAGCGAAGTCTCCATTCCTTGTAAACACCTCAAGACAATAAGAATGCAATAAAACCAATTGCTACGAAAAGAATTTAAGTCTTTATTTAAAAATAAACTAGTGATATAGCTAAAGTCGGAAGTGTTCGACTATATTATACCCTCTACTTCAGGGTGTGCAGAAAAACCAATTGAAAACAGGTTTTGGAATCCGTTGAACGGACTCTATATGTGACGCGCAAATAGAAAGGGACCTAAGGTTAAAAACCAGTTTTGATCAGGAGAGTCATTTTAAAGATTAGGTCCCTTTCTATTTGCGCTTAGAATCGTCGACTTCACTTTCATACAACGCGCATATCTCTGGGAGGGAACACTTTTGGGGCATGGGATCGATTCGATGCTCAGATGTTGTATACATCAAAAAAAGAAAAAAAATGAAAATTAATTTTTTTTACCCTTAGGACCCTTTCTCTATGCGCTGTCACATATGTACATAGATTTTAAAACTTTGTTCATATTTGAATTTTTGTGAGAATTTTATTGTTTTTGGCACATATCGGGTGAACAATCTAGAAGTATTTTTATTTTTCAAAATAAAAAATCGAATCAAGTTCGGAATCTTCATTGTTCATTCGAAAGGACATTTTATTCCATTTATTTTGTATATATAATTTACTTCAAATGTTGGCTGCAACTAAGCCACAAGGTGTCCATTTTGAGGGTCCAATTTTGTATGACTCGTTCGAGCATTTCGACCGGTATGGCTGTTATGTTGGCTTTTAAAACCTGAATCGTAGCTGGTTTGTCAGCATAGAATTTACTTAGCCCTAAAGTAAACAGTCTAAAGGTGTGATATCACACGATCTAGGAGGCCAACTCACTCACAACATGAAATCTCCGAAATGAACTCTGTATAGATGGCAGCTGTATGGCAAGTTTCACCGTTCTGTTGAAACCAATTGTTGTCAAGCGATAGCGAGCATCACTCGCGGTTACGTTGCTGTCATCATCTTTTTTAAAAAAAAATATGGATCTATAATTCCACCAGCCCATAAACCGCACCAAATCGTTGTTTTCTCTGGGTATAATGACCCTTATTAAACCTCTTCTGATTAGTCCTCAGCCCAAATGCGGCAATTTTGTTTATTGACGTTGCCGTTAAACTAGAAATGGGCCTCGTCACTGAAAAAAAATGTAGGTCGAAAACAGCGGATCTTCTTCTTAGAGCTTTCCTTGAGCCGTTGGGCTTTTGAAGAGTACAAACACTGAAACGCGAAGCTTAGGAAAAAGTGTAAGTCTTTCTATGATGAAATGGCAAACAATACTGAAGAGAAAAAAACAAAGAGAAAAAAATCAAATCAACCGGACGTAAGAAAGTCCTTTATGCGTTTTTGTCCAATTAATATTTATCTTTAAATTAAACTATGTCAAAACAAACCAGAACTGGATGAGGTTGACATCGCCTATATGTAGTTTCAACAAGACGTACGATGTGTTACAAACGGTTTACTTAAAGGCAAATTCGTTGAACGTGAAAGGTCCGGTCGAATATCCACTAATGCAATTAAACGACATTAAATTTATTTTTATGGGCCACATCAAGTCATTGATCTATACCAATAAACCAACAACTTTAGACGAGCTTAGTTAAAACATCCAAAGCGAAATTGCCAACGTTCCACTCCAAATGTGTGCAAGAGTGGTGGAAAATTGGGTCCAAAAACCAGATCGCTGTACATGGGCTCGTGGTGGTCATATGACCGAAATTGAATTTCATTCTTAAAAATACGTACGACATCTGGAATAAATGTTAACTCTATATCTTAAATATTCAGTGTTTTATTAATATATAAAATTGTTATGTCCTTAATGAAAAGCCCTATCTATATATGAGTCATTCCATGCCAAACGGTACGCATTTTTTACATCACAAGCTTGGATTGCTTAACTAGTTTGTGTATGCATTCTTCTCTTAAAAATATTATATACGTGTTTCAAGAAAAAAATTTTAAAAATTTTTTTTAAATGTTATGACCAATTGAACTTTGGTGAAATGAAGATTTTATCAAAGAGGTGTGTTCATTCAGTCGCATGTAACTCCGGAAATACTTGACCGATTTTACTCTGCTATACCTTATTTTGAAGGTAATTTTGAGCACTTCTAAAATAACGAAACGGTATGGCATAACGCCATAGAATTTTTTATGTTTGTATCATTTTAATCCTTTTATTTCGATTTTGAAAATGATTACATCTTTTTTTATTTTTGAAATTTTGCAGGCCTGTTTTACCGACTGTGTAAGTTTTAAAGTGGTGAAATAATGCGTTCTATTTTTAAAAATTTTTTTTTACCTTATACCTTTTTCACTTCCATGAATATAGAAAATATAATATAGAAAAAAAATATTTTTTAATTGTTTATTGACACAAGATATAACAACAACAAAAAAACAAAGAAAAAAAGAAATAAAAAAATGATTAATGAAATAAATGTTATGCCTTGTATACCATCTTCATACAGTACTGCTCAGAAGATGATGTTGTCTGGACTTTCATTATTTTATCGGGTTGTGGAATGAATGCATGGTAGCCAAGAGTTCCAGAAATTGTTTTCGTTTGTCCAGCCTCATAAATCCCACTAATAGTGCCGTCAAATTTTATGATTGGGTGAATAAAAACGTGAAGAATATTCATACAGAATTCTTCAATAACTATCAATATCAAGATAGGGCGAAACACCTGAAGGAGCGTTTTGAAAAAGCGAAAACAATTTCTGGAACTCTTGGCTACCATGCATTCATTCCACAACCCGATAAAATAATGAAAGTCCAGACAACATCATCTTCTGAGCAGTACTGTATGAAGATGGTATACAAGGCATAACATTTATTTCATTACTCATTTTTTTATTTCTTTTTTTCTTTGTTTTTTTGTTGTTGTTATATCTTGTGTCAATAAACTATTAAAAAATATTTTTTTTCTATATTATATTTTCTATATTCATGGAAGTGAAAAAGGTATAAGGTAAAAAAAAATTTTTAAAAATAGAACGCATTATTTCACCACTTTAAAACTTACACAGTCGGTAAAACAGACCTGTAAGAATACGCCTGCAAAATTTCAAAAATAAAAAAAGATGTAATCATTTTCAAAATCGAAATAAAAGGATTAAAATGATACAAACATAAAAAATTCTATGGCGTTATGCCATACCGTTTCGTTATTTTAGAAGTGCTTAAAATTACCTTCAAAATAAGGTATAGCAGAGTAAAATCGGTCAAGTATTTCCGGAGTTACATGCGACTGAATGAACACACCTCCTTGATAAAATCTCCATTTTACCAAAGTTCAATTGGTCATAACTTTTGAAAAAAATAAATATATTTTTTTTTCTAATCGCGGATGAAATAGAATTGCTAGAGGACCAAATCTGCAAATTTTCATAAAAATCGGAATCATTGCGTTAAATTTTTGCCCAAAATCGTACCGTTTGGCATGGAATGACTCATATGTGAAAGCGCATAGAGAAAGGGACCTAAGGGTAAAAAAATCAATTTTCACTTTTTTTGATGTGGACAACATCTGAGCATCGAATGAGACCGATCCCATGCCCAAAAGTGTTCCCTGCCAGAGATATGCGCGTTTTATGAAAGTGATGGCACACCAAAGATACACGTTTTTAAAACTTTAAAATGGCTCTCCTGAACAAAACTGGTTTTTACCCTTAGGTCCCTTTCTATTTTGCGCGTCACATACACTTATATAATATTCGCTTTGGCCGCACTCAACGACGTTTTTACTTGTTTCGCTTAGATACATCTTTTCCTGTCGGTTTCACACTACAATGTTACCTTAAAGTCTAATCTTTCCTAGCCTTTCTGCTCCTTTTTGTTTATTTGTGCGACCTATTTTCCCCACACCTCAGTCCGTCTTTACTATTTATAGTTGTTTAAGCGCTCGTCTAATTTCTAACAATTTCTATGTGAATTTATATTTCAAGGACCAAGGAAACCGCCATTAAGACTGGATTGCAATTTCGCCTCTTACTTTTCGACAACTTTCTTTCTACAGACACACTCATGTATTTATATTCTTTCACATGTGTGTTTGTGTGTGTGTGTGTGTTTGTCTTAACCTTGTTTCATGTCATATGTTACTTTTATTTCATTTGAGATTTTCGCGTACTCTTAAGATTTTCCAGATTTTCATTTTTCGCTTGCAACAACAATTTCCCACACACGCAGCCAAAGTGAAAGAAACGGAGAAAACTCAAACCAACTCAAACAAGGATATGATGACTTTCTGACGCTAAGAAGACGGCCGACTCGGAGGCTGTTTGTACAGTGACACATATGCAGCCATACGTGGTGACTGACATAACCATAGATGTACATGACTGCCTTTCTGACTACGCCTATCGGGCCATATTAAGCCACGAGTAGGGGAAACAAGACAACATGCCAACCTGGGTGTTCCTTAAATGGTAGACACAGCCACAACGACAAGAAAGAGATGATGACGCCGACCGATGATGATTCTTCAGATGTTGGTGATGTTGCTTTATATGTTTGCTTAGTTTAGAGCAGAGATGCCTCTAAGGAAACTGGATTCAGCAAAAGAAAAAAAAACATCTTAAATTGTCACCTAAATGACAGCGACCGCGGCAATGCCGCCGCATCGCGGCAGACCGGTGAAGAATTGGCGGCTGGTAATTTGTGTGAGATTTCTAATAAAGATTTTCCATGTGCTAAATGTAAGGCAAATGCCATTTATAACAAATAAACACGCCACAGTTGAGGCTTAAAGAAATCGTTGTCGCTGACGCCGTCGTCTGTTTAACTTTTCTTTAACTGTTGGCAGGAGCATCATGAGTCTTGTTAGGTAAGTCAGTTTTCGAAAAGTAATTATTCGCGGTTGCTGGTACGTTGTGGCAACATCATGTGCTGAACTTGTTTTTGCACAGAAAAAAAACGCAATTTTTACTTTCTACGCATGTAGACTCAGACTCAAGACACGTTTATGGCGGCCGCGTGTTGGCTTTAAAAAAACGAGTACTCAAATGTATGTACGTCCATCGTACAGTGCTTGTGGCGGTCGTTGTGTCTTTCAGGTTCGTAAAACTTTAATTGAAATGAAATGAAAAGTTGCATTAGCTTTAGTTTGTGTTTAGCGATGAGAAAAGATGCACAGTGGCAACAAACCAAATTAATTAACTAAAATTTTATCTGGAAAAAAGAAATAATCCGCACATCAACGCATTCCCTTTGGCGGGGCTTAGAAATTGATGTACCAATAAGCAAGATCGGGTTATAAATAACGCTTTCACAGCGGTATAGCCATATATCGGGAGGGACGTTGTAGGAAGAGCTATTCTTAATTATGCCCCAATAAGTTCATTGCCTATAAGAAGGAACTTAGCCAAACTTGATAGGAATAGCAGCCAATACATATGTGACTAACAAAGCGGAATGGCTACAAATAGGAAGGACCAAAGATATCAGTGGCTCTTAGGGCAGTCAGCAATCAGTAGGGGCATTTATACATGGTGATTCATTCACGACTGGGCAAATTTTACCAGAGTATTCCTTGGCTTATTTCATAAAAATATGTCAGATATAAGAACATGTTTCTTTTGAAAATTTTGTTCAAAGAGCAACAAAAAAGTTATTCAGTCGAAAAGACTTTTAGTTGCAAGCTGGGGTGACTGCTGTTTCGGTGAACGACACTGCACCATCCTCAGATCCCAAGATACGGCTGCGCTTTTACAACTTAAGTGCACGCAGATTTAAATTTAATGAGAAACTGTCGGCAGTAAAGTATACCACCAAGTAAATTAAGCATTTTAAAAAAAGCGGGAACCTGTCGCCGAAGTTCTAGCAAGAGTGATGAAAAAAGCCATATAACGAGCCCATATAGTAATCATCTCTGGCGGTGACCAATTGGACAATATCATTTTATCAACTTGATATAATAAATTTCAATGTATTAGATAAACAAGTTTCATAAGAACATACAAAGTTTTCATTCATTTAAAAATAATAATTACTGCAATGAGCCATTGGGTGATTACTTTGTTCCCACCTTTTTGAATTCGCCAGTCTGAATAGGTCCTAACACTAAACTAACACTTTAAGGAAAAAAGGAATTATTTGAGAAATCCTAAGTATCATTCTGGACTTTCTGGGTTGCACGACTATCACACACTATTCATGATAAGAGTTGCTGATATTTTGAACAGCGGATTTTACCTTAATAAATACCAGCAAAATATGAGAAAAGGATTTAACTCTAGTTTATGTTAAAAGTTTCTCCATGAAATGCAAAAACGGTTTTGACCCAGAACTTTTATTTTGGAATTTTGAGGAGAAATTTTGCACACATGTTCCTTGGGGGCTTAGAAACATACTTTGTTCAACTTTGAGAATAAAATGGGGGTAGGCTGGAGTTTTCGGCCGGCAACTTATGATGCCACTGGACAGATAGCCAACAAATTGAAAAGACATATAGTCTAAATGGTAATATAGAATTTTATTTAATTCCTTTGTGCAAGTAATATCATAAGTTCACAATTAAAAAGTATATAATTTAGTATTTCAAAAATTGCACGAACTTTTTGAATTGTCTGCACAATGTTAATCTTACATTTCGAATTGTTAAATTAAAACTTTTCTGTTGAGGCACATTCTTTTGCCCAATGCCGACTTCAAAATCTTTGAATTTTTCTGCTACTGATGTTGATACGAGGGCGGTTCGGAAAGTTCTTAGCCTATCAATGAAAGAGAATAGTTAGTTTTTTAAAAATATTTTTATTTTTCAATATAATCGCCTGAAACTTCAATACACTTAGTCCAACGCTTATTTAGCAATTCTATCCCTTGATTAAAATAGTTTTCCTCAAGGTCTTTAAAATAGTGGTTTACAACTGTAATTGCATCTTCATTTGAGGTAAAACGCTTGCCAGCAAGGAATTTTTTAGATAGTTAAAAGTCACAGGGAGCTAAATCAGGAGAATAAGGTGGGTGGCAAGCAAATCGTACTTTAATTCGTTGATTTTAGCCATAGTCAAAACACTCTTGTGCGCTGGTGCGTTGTCTTGATGAAAAATTATTTGTGTTGTAAGCCAGGACGTTTTCCTCGAATTTGTACATTTAATTGATCTAAAAGGTTGCAATAGTACTCTGAAATTATTGTTTTACCCTTTTGCAAATAGTCAATCAATAAAATACCTTTGAAGTCCCAAAAAACCGTTGCCATAACCTTACCAGCCGATTGAATTGTTTTTGCCTTCTTTGGAGCACTTCCTCCAGCTTCAGTCCATTGTTTGAATTGTTCTTTTGTCTCTGGAGTATAGTGGTGGATCCATGTCTCATCAACAGTTATGAAACGACGCTTAAAATCCATTTTATTTCGCTGAAAACGATCCAAACAAGCTTGAGAAATGTTCATTCTTATGCGTTTTTGGTCGACTGTTAACAAGTCCGGCACCCATCATGCAGAAAGCTTTTTCATCTGTAGTTCTTCATGCAAAATTAAATGGACTCGATCATTTGAGATGCCCATGATATTAGCTATTTCACGCACTTTTATTCGTCGATCATTTAATACCATATCATGCACTTGGCTACAATTTCTGTTGTTGTTGCTGTTTTGGACGTCCACTACGTGGTTCATCTTCAATGCTTGTACGACCACGTTTAAATTCAGCAACCCAAATTTTTACTGTTGCATATGAAGGAGCACTTTTACCTAACACATTCACCATATCATTATGAATTTCTTGTCCCGATAAACCTTTTTTATGTAAATATTTAATGACACCACGCATTTCTAATTTTTCCATTGTAAAAAAATCGCGGATGCGTCTTTTGTGAACACCTGTTTCTATATGAAGGAGTTGCCAGATCGAAACAAAATTTAACATGTGTTCATAGCAGAGATGGAAGTTTCCAAAACACTTAACTTTTTTCTGTTTATACCGCGCTTTTTGTGCTAGGCTAAGAAGATTCCGAGCCGCCCTCGTACAGTTACTCTACAGGAAAAACACCTATATAGCAAGACATTCGTGCAAGTGCCCATTAGCATCTAAAGTTGCCATCAATATAAATCAAATATGCACAGTATACACAGTAAATTGACAAAATTTTAATCAAAAACGCTAGTTTAGACTTACTTCTAACTAAACCAGTGTGGTCCCAGTAAAAAAATCGAACATACTTGAAAAACTTACATTTAAACCAGCAACCTTAGCCAAAACTTGATTTCGAAATAAGCCTCAGAACTAATTACTTATAAAATGCAAACCACAAAAGCAAATTAAGTGAATTAAAACGATAAAGACGCGTGCTTTAGTTAACTAAACAATAAAACCGTTAGTTCTTTATAATACACACTAATTTCATTCTGAGAATATACAAAAGTAAAACACTTCTACTGGCAACTTAAGTTGCCAATGGGTTAAACTAACCAATATTTATAACAATGATTATTATATCAGGTCATTGATTTGATAAATGTTTCCGATTTTCTGCTAACCAAAAGGTCGAAATGAAAAAAAGAGCAACTGCGAAAATATTCTCAAATCCGCTAACTCTAGCAACCAATTCTAGAAATTTTGCTCCACCAGTTCAAATCACACAAAAACTCTATGTAGAACGTCAGGTGTCGACCTCTAGCGTTCAAAGTCTGGACAGTTTTATTATAAAACTGTAAATGGCCTTAGGTAAAATTTTAAAAGGGATTGAACTGCATCAATTTTTAGGATTTAAAAAAAGCGGGATCTATTACTTGAACCAAAAAATGCATTTTAGTCATTGTTACCTACTACTTGACTATTTGGAAACACTGACTTTATAAATTTTTTTGTCGGCTTTTTATTGCAATTAAAACACAACAGTTTCATTTTTTATTATCACTTGCTCTTTATAACAAGTGAAATAAATTGTTTAATGTTTATTTTCTTTTTAACGCAACATTTAATGTATACATGTACAATTTTGAAAATTTCCTAATGAGGCGCCTGCTCGATTACTGCATTCATTTGGCAAAACACCATCCGTATCTGCAACACACGGATGAGATATCATTGTACTCGAATATCTGAATATCTTATGGACTGAATATTGTATAATGCCAGTCAGTGGCTACCTGAATGCTGACTTGTTGGTTTTCGCTTTCCTTCATTTTCCCATTTCCATTTACGATTTCCTTAAGTGAGCATGTGTGTGTGTGTGAGAATGGGCTCGCGTAATTACAAAACACTGGAAAATGTACAACTCCTCGCTTAACACCTTCCACAAGATTCGAAAAGATTTCTTGGCAACATATGCCAGATTTAGCTCATGCTTCCAAAGAATTTTGAGGATTTCGTCCTACCGTTGTTTCGGTGGGTGTTTACGTTTGATAATCAGTTTTTGTAGAATATCTTTTTTCGGTTTTAGTTTACTTTTGGAATACCGAAACGAAACCCATTTTAATCTTAATCATTGTTTGAAGAACAGTTTCCTTGAGCACAAGGACTATTTAATTACTTCGATAAACATATTAAGAGCTGTCGTGAAAGAAATGCGTGGGAATTTATTTGACGTTTGTGTATTTAGACTTACAAATACACATGTTTTGACAACAATTTCGAATGGCTATGGAAAGGATCGGAAAAAATCGTTGTAGTGGTTTGTAATTTTAAACCAGAAGTATTGGAGGATACAATATGTATGATTTTGAAACAATTACATATTTTTAGAGCTACTGTAGCGCAGCAACAGATGCTTGATGTTGCGAGGAGATCTTGTTTCAAAAAATTGCTAAATATTTGGAAACCGGATGAAAAAAATGTTCGATTTGTAGATTAAAATGACAATATTTTTACCGTCGATCAAGCTTGTGATGAACTCATGGTTTCCACTTGTTTATTCAACAAAACAACATAACCCAACACACAATAAAAATCGTGTTCACTATGAAGACCACTTGTGGGTATTCAATACGGATACTTCTTGTATCTGTAATTTTTGTTTCGACATGACAACAACGACAATAATAGCGATGTTTTCCTTTGATACTAAATGTTCTCATACGTTTCCTGAGAACCAGGTCTTAAAGAGTTAAGTTTTCCTTTTAACAATTGCTGCGAAGCTTTCTGATGAAGGTCGTCACGGACCCAAAATCGCGATAAAAGTAGTGTTCAGCCACGAAAATCAAAGTCACTTTGCCATTTTGTATAAAAATTGCCATCTACTAAAATGCAGATGCTAGAGGTCTCAAGCCGTTTAATCCCGGTTCAAAGTGTTAGGGTGTTACAATAAGCTCTGTGGCTTGTGAAGCTAAAGTAGCATATTTAAGCATGTTTAAAAGGTATATTTTAAAGAGCACAAAAGACAACGTTTCGCACTCATTGGCTTAGATTTGACGAAGGAAGAGCAATACTTTTATTTGACTCTGTTCCAATGTCTAGGGCATAGTCAGTTAATTGGCCTGAGCAGTCGCCTTACCTAGTTAAAGAAGTCATTATGTTGTAGGCTGTAACAGCCCAGGATTCTACCAGATTAAGAAGATATATTTGAATGAACTATTTATATTCTCGTCTTATTCATTTATTATACCAAACGTAACAAAACACAACTTATTGCATCAGCAAACTAAAATATAATAATCCATATATGCGTTGCCACATAGACGTTGGTTTTATCCTTTTATAAATTTAAAATTTGAATCGGCTGTAAAAAAAGTACTGATATTTTTTTCTGGTTTTAATGGGAAGGTTGAATTTTGTCATGTAATAATCGAGCACCATCCCATTCGTTTTCGCTTCGCCCAACAGGCTGAAGATTGTTTGGCAGGAGATGAAGAATTTTAGCGAAAAATCGTGTGTCATATTTCAATCATTTTCATTACTGTGTCAAAAAGCAAAATTGCTGAATATGGAATTCAGAGAACCCACATGTGGCTAATGAGAAGTCAATGCATGCACAAAAAGTCACTGTTTGTTGTGGATTTTGGGCTGGCGGCTTCATTGGGACATTTTTCTTCGAAAATGAGCAAGGAGCGTTCGTTTCCGTCAACGGGGAGCGTTACCTCGCCAAGCTTAACGAGAGATTGACATGGACGACATTTAACTTCAACACGACGGGGCCACATGTCACTCAGCCAACGCAACCATTGATATTTTACGCACTGATTTTGAAAATTGAATAATCAGCCGAAATTGCGATGTCACTTGGCCGCCTCGGAACTGTGATTTGGATTATTTCCTCTAAGGTTAGCCATTACAAATAAATATTACGCAAAGCAAACAGAGACAATTAAAGCGTTGAAAATGAAGTCGAAGTTGCCATTTATGATATTCGAACCAAAACAATAGAAAATTTTCTGAAAAATTGGGTTAATCGGATGAGATACTTTCGAGCCAGTTGTGTTAGTCATAAATTTGATATTGTGTTCCATTATTAATTGACAAAGTTCAGGCTTTTCAATAAAACCAGAAATTTGAAAAAATTATCAGTGTTTTTTTTACAGCCGATTCAAATTTAAAATGTTAAATCGCCCATGTATATAGTCTTATTCTTCCACAAAATGGACTGCTATAGACTTTGTAGATTCCATGTCCTCACCAGCTCGCAAATTTAAGATACTTAAATACACTGTAAAACATTTAGAGCTTGGATAATTACAACTGACCCAGTTCTTTATCAACCGAGGGAATATCGGAATCTGTAATATATTAAAGTTTGTCACTGGTTCATGTCGTACCACTCTAACCTGTGTAGTGCTCACCTACTTCTTTAAGAAAATTCATTTAAATTAATGGTAACTTTACTTTAAAAATTATTTTAAAATACAAAATTTTAAAATAAATTCTTTTCTTTCCTTTTCAGGTATGTTTCTATTGTCTCCATACAAATTTTCAAACTGGTCTTGTAAGCGTTTTTATGTATTGAAAACACATGTAAGTTATTTAAGAATTATTTTTTAAAAGGATTTATTCCTTTACCTTTTTTCCAATGGCCGTATTTCGGTTCATTGGGGCCGTTATCTAGGCCTCTAAATATGGGTCATATTTAAAGCGAAATCTTCAAAAAAAAACATTTTGATCCGTAGTAAAATTTGCTTTCATTGACAATTATTTCAGTTGTTGTGACCTTATGGACTTTTTTAGGACCCCTAGGCATAATTTTACCCTAATCTTTTATATATAAGTAAATCCATATTTGGATTCGCTCGTGTAATTTATTTTAATTTTAAATAAAAACTGCCTTTTTATTGCGCCTAGGGCCGAGCCCAAGGGACTCGATGGCCAGATTTATGACAACCCTAATACGAGCATAACAATTTTTTGTTTATGACTCTTTACGGTGGTAAATAGCATCGTATCAAAGAAAGACTTATCACCAGCCAACACAAATACCAAAAATAAGTAAAAACGTCGTTAAGTTTAGCCAGGCCAAAGCTTTTTACTCTCCGCCATGGATTGCGTTGTAGTGCGGCATTGAAAGGATTTGGGTATTTGGTCGTTGGTCCAAGTTTGACAAAAGTACATTTTCGGGGCCCGATAAACCATTGTCCTATTCAGATTCATGAAGAACATTTAACTGAGAATCCATATGTCTATTGTTGAAGGGTCATAGGAAGTCCGTAGCCCTCTGTAGGCTTTTAATACCCAAAGGTCCGTGGTTGATGGAGGCTGGTTTTTTTGTGGCCGTGTGGAACAGTCAAAGATCAATATTGTCCCACATCTTAAATATAGGTACATATTTCGATTGGTATGGAAATGGTACTGTTCCTAAACAACCATATCTACTCGACCCCAGGGGACGGGGGTCCCAGGGACCTTAGATCAAGCCTCTAATTCGGCCAAATCGTTAAATTCAAGGTCTTGCGAAAGTCACACTGTTTCTGAGTCACAGAGTTCCATGTTCTTAAGGAACTATTATAAAGCACCCTAGGACCTTATATCCATGGGTCAGTGACTTTAAATTAGTTAAGGTAATATGATGCTAGGAGCCGTGACAAAATTAAATTGTTTTTTCATACCCATATGCCCATACTTTTGAGCCCCTTAGACCCATTTGCGCAGGTCAAAGTTAAAAAATCTTTACAAATTTAAATATAGGTACATATTTGGATTTGTGGAAAATTTCAGTGTGTCTAGTTATCCATTTGTCTTCGAACGTTACGGGGCGATTTTTGGGCCCTTGTGTCTATAGACCACGCCCATAGGTTTATGCCCCCAATTTAGCCAAATCATAATATTGATGAAATATTCAGATAATTCAGAAAAATTCATTGTTACTGAGTACTCATATGTCAATGTTCGAAAGGACCTATTTTTTCGGGACCTTAGATCCATGGGTCGAGTCCTTAAATTTCTTCGAATCGGAATATTAATTTGATTTTCTGATTTGTGACGAAATATTATTACTTTTTAATATTAATATGTACATAGTTCAAGGTGTTCGATTTTTGGGCTCCTAGGGCCTTCTAGGCTAGTCCAAATCCCAAATTGTTTAAAATCTTATTTGTGCGAAGATTTTACAGTTTCTGGATATCCATATGTCTCCTCACATTAAGGTCCGATTTGTGGGCCCCATTTTCCATGGACCACAACTCCAATTTAGCCAAATCGTAAAATTAAAGTCCTATTCCGATTCAGAAAAAGTCCTTTTGAGTACCCATACATCCATACTCGAAAAGACCTTTTATTTGCTTCACCCTAGGGACTTTAGATCCATAGGTTAAGATCTCCAATTGGGTCAAATTGCAGATCTAATGTTATATTCGAATTCCTGACGAATTCTTATAGTTTTTTAATAATCATATGTCCTTAGCCAAAGGGGCCGTTTTTTGGCTCCATACCTGCAGATCCGAGTCCCAAATTGATCCAGATCTAAATTATAGAAACATATTGAAATTTTTTGAGAAAATTGTACTGGTTCTTTGCCTCTTGGGCTCAGTAATCACGCCCATTTTCGGGATGTTTAATGCCTCTACGGTCACAACTATTTTTAATTTATTAACTAGTGGAGAAGTTAACAAAAATTATTGGCTATTGTTTTTTTTAGTCTCTCAAAGTGGAACCTTTTCCCCTTTTGCCCGATTTGGTGTCAATACCCACCAATCTGCAACTATAAGACATAGACCTGCTAATTCAAGAGCCTCTATACCCTTTCGTTTGGACTGAATCGTGCTTTCAACAGAGAGACGGACATGGCTATATCGACTTAGAATTTTACGACGGTCAAAAATGTATATACTCGTACCTTATAGGGTCGAGTTGTTACAAACCGAATGACAAACTTATATAAAGTATAGTAATAGTATAGTAACCTAGAGGAAAACATTATTGGCGACCATGTGGCTGATCATAAAACTGTGAATTTCAGTTTAAATAATACGAGAAAAATAATGTAAAAGCAAAAATGCAAGTTGTTTTTATGACGAGATTCCACAGACTTGTTGGTAGCAAAAGACTGGTGGATAGACGGAAAAAGAGCGTACTTGGTACGCTGGCTGTTTGTGGTATTGTTTGAAGGTGGCGTCGGTGGTGTTGTTATATCAGCTACTGGTTGGTGTAGACGTTATTTTTGCAAAAAAAAAATTCTTACGGATTACCTCATCAGCAAAATGTCGTCGTCGTCTCCGTCCTATCTGCTAGGTACGAGTATGTACGTATTTACTTCACTTGACTTCACCCATCTACATATTATGCTATAGCTTTGAAGGAATGAAAAAATAGGTGCTACTTTAGCCACCAGGTTCAGTCAGTCAGTTCAGTCAGAACCGACCGACACTGGGCAGAATAGAGCACACGCTCTCTAATAGTGTTCAATGGCTGTGTACGTCTAATGATATTAAAAAGTAAAATGTCAACTCGATTTTTTCCCTTCAGCTCCTTCTCCGTTCGTCCAACGTCTTTCGTTTGCCATTCTCAAAACATTCTTCAAACGGCAAGTGAATTGTAATTGTCAAGTGGTGGCAATGTTGGTTGGTGTTGTTTTTTTCGATTTACAGATTTTTTGTTACGTTCAGAATTCTCTTGGCGCGTATCGTGTTCAAAACCTTTTGTGTTTTGCCAACAACATTCATAAAATAGTTGGGTGTTGTTTTCAAGAGTTGTGAGTTGTCTTGGCCATAAATGGCTGGTGAGTCGTGAATTGACATGAAATTGTACAACAAGATGATATTTCTACAACAAACACCAGTTGGTTGACGAGATAAAAAAATTACATATAAATTATAAATGAATTTAACAAGTTGCGGTTGCGCTGGTTGAGAGGCTGTTTAGACCATATGTGGCAGATGAACGTTTTTTTCATTTTGTTGGTTAAATAAAATTAACAGTTTCGTTACTCTGCTAAGGTGGCACAATAATTTTTAGTAAGAGACCTCCTCACACAATCTAACATCAAAACAAAATATTCATCAATACGAGGGTTGTATGAAAAGAATGCTTGAATAGAATTCTAGATATAGTATTTAGGTTAAACTAGATTTATGGCCTGCTTCATTAACTCAGCAACTACATATCATTCACCACAACAGCTAGAACAAAATTGGGTTTATTTGTGGAACTTTTCGCATTAAAGAATGCTTATATTGAGCGAAAATAAGCACTGCAAAATATCATGGTCACGACTAAGAGGTAAAGACCATTATGTATAAGTAGAATGTGCCCTTTAACTTTTGCCATAAAATATGGGACTTTCCAACCTTAACGCATTTTCTATTAATATTCTTAGTTCAGGCCAAAATACACTTTATACCACAGTGATAACACTGAATTTGCAGAAGGTTTGATATTCAACTTCTGTTGATTTGGGGCTGCTAATCACAAATCGTACCTCAGATTTTCCAGATTCGAAGAAATTCACATAACCCGCTATTTTTTTAATAAAAGGACTCTTAATTGCTTTATTTGTAAACCGATTTTTAAAATCTTGAGCGCAGCGTTCAAACTGTAGTTGCTAGTCTAAACAACTATACCTTAAAACTAGAACAACATTCCCAGCTGAGCTGCACAAAATGTGTATGCAGCTCACAAACCAATGCGAAGTTCTTTTTCACACTCATTGTGTCCATCGTTATGTGTCGTTATGAAGTTTAAACGCCGGTTGCAAAAGCTCGAAGTATTGATCGCGACCCTAAAGAGTATAAATATTCTTAAATTATTGTTTATGGGGTAGTCCTGAGGAGAAACAAATTCCGTTTAAGGAACTTAAAGTACCTTTTTGATTATATGATTAATATACAAAATCACACTTAACCTAAAAAGTACCTATCGTTTATTCCCGACAACTGGAGGGAATCAATTATGGTTTTCATACCCAAAGCGGAAAAACCTTCACACATAAGTCATAAGGACTTTCTTCCTATTAGCTATGGTTCATACTTATGTCCCTTGATAAGATGATTAACGAACAGAGTGTTTAGCCCATGGAATATTATCGGTGACGGCGTCTTGATCTGTTCATAAAGTTGGGAAACCGGTTTATTGATTTTTCATTCCAAAAAAAACGAAGTTTTCACAATCGCGAGCAAATATATATAATGTAAAATGAATCAAAAATTAACTTTTCGGTTATTTTAATGCGTTTCGCTTAGTAACTACCGAATTAAGCTAGCATCAAGTATTTCAAATCATCACAGAGATATAATAATAAATATTGAACACATTTGCTAATAATTCTTCTTTGTTAAGCCGATTTTAGTTCCCAAAAACCCAATGGCGGTGTCGCGCCGCCGATGAAGAATATTTGCTTCAGAGTTAAAAGTCGATATGAAATAATTAGCGGCGTTTCTGTTTTGTATCGGAGACATGAATTCAAAAAAGTTAAGGGAACTGGCCTTGTAATCACAAGCAAAAATATCTATTTTAAATTGAGTCCACTACTTCCTTTCAGGTAAAATTAGTTAAATCAACAAAATGTATTGCATTTTTATTTCGATTTAAAAATATTAAAACACATTTCGTTCTTTTTTAAACGACTAAGCCAAAAATAACTGCAACTTAAAGAAACCGAGTTCAGCCAAGGCCTTCGCTAAGTAAACACTCATCGGCGACGGTGCGCCGCCCATTCTCTGAAGTAGAATACTTCTCAATATCACTTAAACTATGTTTTATAATGAATTTTTTAACATGAAAAAGTAAAAATAATTATATAAAGGTAACAATAATTATCAAAAACGGATTCCTCGACCCCAAAAACAGTAAAATACCACAATTATAGGAAATAAATCAGCTTTGTTTAATCAAATTTTTCATGATTTTTTCTCCCCAAAACCACAAACTTCAAATGCGTGTAAAAAAATCTCGCACTAAAACCCTTGTAAATGCCAAATTAGTCGATAAGTTCCTATAATGGCGGTTTACACCGTCTGGCCACCTTAAAATTCTTTCGTCAACTTTATCTACGATTCTGCGTAATGGCTTGCAACCGAACACACATTTTGGTGTGTGTAGTAAGCTGGCTTTAGTTCTAAAGATGGATGCAAGCAGACTTATGTTCTCTCTCCCTCGCTTTGTCATTACTAACTTTGTATTAAACAACTCACTTGGTATCCAAACTCCATACGATACAGTTTCTATTGGTAAGACTCCGCACAAATTGTTCTTTTTCAACAAGGAAAAGAAATATCCAATTTCTATCCACAAAATTCTAATTTGATGTTTTTCTTTTCTACCTCTCGGCGAACAAACTTGTGAGCAATATTCTTAAACCCTTGGTAATATTTTTGGCTTGCAGATTGCTCAACACAAAACCTTTTTCGCTGCAGAAGAAGATTTGCCATTTTTACTCTGCAGCTATTTTTTGGCATTTTCATTCCGACTTTCGTTCTTGCACTTGTACTTCACTACAAGTTTTTGTAAGCCACAACAGAAGAAAAAGTAAAACCGTATAATCCGAACTCATATCAGCGTATTCCTGCAATTTACTCGAAATATTGAAGATCAACGTTAAGATTATAGAACAAAAAAGGAAATTGTATGCCTGATTTACACTGCGGTAGTCCGCCCGATAATCCAAAACAGCTTTTTTGATGCCCGATATTAGAAAAATTCTTTTTTTAATTTTTGGTGTGGCCCTCGTTGAATGAACAATTCACACACAACACATTACCATCATCTTCCTAATCTTTACCAGCATCATCAGTCATATACAATTTTTGGATTTTCGAAGACATTACCCACATGTGTGTGTAGGGGTCTTTTCTTTATAAGGTGTCACGCTTTGATTCCACAGATTCTAAACATATTTATCCATACGTCTTTTTCGGAATTGTTTTGAACAATTTTGTATTCGAATTGTTTTCTTTGTATTTTCCAACAAAATACACGCGTTCGAAAAACGCACACACGTATCGAAAAACTAACACCAACAAATAATGAAACAAGCAGTCCATGGATCGATCGGCTTTGATCTGATGGCTATTGTTGTTGAGTGAGTCGAGCCTTTTGTGTGGCATGTATGGACGGACGTCTGCGTGTTTTTCGAAAATTCTTTTTCCCAAAAAAAGACAGATTTCAACTTCAGTTTTAATTGAAAACTGAAAACGAATACATGTTGTACGTGATGTCGGAAGAATAGAAAAATTTGAAGGAAATTTCGAACAACGAGGAAATTATTTTCCAAAAACGAGTAAAAGGTTAAGATCAATGATATGAAAAGAAAGTATGGAAAATTGTGGAAATTTCTATGATTATCTTTAAGAATATAGTGTACTGTTAGTGAAAAGTGAGTTTTGAAGTGAAAAATTCAAGACATTTTTGAATAATGTAAAGAGAAAATACAAAAATGTCAAAAAAAAAATGAAAAAATCTCAGAAAAGTTTGCAATTAAAACACAGTTTAAATAATTAAAAATACAATTTTAAATCGTATTGAGCAAAGTGAGGTTATGCTCGTTCAATGTGATATATTCATATTATGTTTCATTTAGAATTATATAAAAAATATTAAAAAAAACTCCATATAAATGAAGTTTCTGCTCAAACATTGATGGATAATATGATAATATTTCGGGATTCAGAAGCATGAATTTTAGAAAATGAAAACCCATACGATATCACTTCTAATTTCTAAGGATATATAAGTACACTAGAAAAAAAAATTATTATCTATTCAAACAAAATCAAACAGTAGATAGCTAAGTTAGATTATTCTTATCTATTCGGGAGGTTTACGGAAAATTTGTATTGTGCAATTCTCCACTAGTTCATGTTTGAATGCAGTCGTGGGTTAACATAATTTCATGAGTTCGTTTAGCCTATTGCTAATAGCAAGCAAGTATACAAAAAAATCGCACCAAAGTTTTACTGCTCTTATCATTTTTTTTAATAACACATTTCGACAGTTGTGGTTATCAAAACAGCCTAAAAGGTGTTTGAAATATTGTCTCAAGAACTTAAAAACAATTCGATAGCAGCAATAAAAATCTGAAAAAAAGATTTGTCCTTAAAATAGTACTACATAATTAAAATAGCTAATTTTCCTTTAACAATTCTTTTCGCTCACATAAAATACATTCCCTAAACTTGTTTTCTGCCTGAATTTAATTCTTTCTATCCGTCTGTCTTTTACTATATCAACCAAATTATCTATCTACCTGCTTACTCATCACTCCATGTACAGATTGCATATTGTTGCCTTCAATTACCAAATTTTTCAATTCCTATTTTAGAATGGTTTCATTCAAGAATATCCAAGTCTATCCAGCAAATATGCAAATGAACGAAAAAAAAAATAAACTGCACAAATTGTAGACTGTGTATCATGTTTGAGTTTTAAACGAAATTTGAATAACGAACAGTCGACGCTTCGTTTTAGGAAATGTGAATATTAATTGCATTAATAAGCAAAACGTGATTGTGATGAAAAAAGCAAAAATTCGACATTTTTTGTAGATGATCATGGTAATTTTGGCATACAAACAAAATTTCAATAGATTTTCGCCACACTAAACGATAAGCACCTACGCATAATCACAGAACGAGAAGTAAGTTGAACGTATTTAATAATTATACAAATTTAAAAGTATTTAAAGAATAATTTAAATTAAGTACTGTTAATCAGAGATAATACGATTTTAATCATGTAATTATTTTTTAAATTATAAATTTTAAAGTATGCCAATTATATGCCATTAAATTTAAGATTAAGAACTATTATATGCTCTAAACTAGAAAGAAGTTGACTTTATTTATTCCACGTTGGACTTCAAATACTGTCCTGTTCGCTTCCTGTCCTTTGTAATTGGCGCCTAAAGTGAGGCGCCATTGAGGTTATCATGACTATATCAGTATCAAACAATTGCGCTTTAACTGAAGCACAATCAATACAGCGCCGTTCTGTGGGAACAACATGTCATTCACACCCCTTTACTTAATTTTGACCAATAGAATGCTATCATTGATTGATATCGATCACAAAGGAGACACCGAAAAAATGATAATGGCGGCGAAATACTCATTTAACAGTCACTTGAATGTATTTTCGTTATTGTTTTAATTAATATTGTCCAAAATTATATTAATTTTGCTAGTTTATGTGCCCTTTTGCACCAGAATAGCTGAAATCCATGTATCGATGGATTCTGGAGAAATCGAGGCGTTAAATAAAATTATACTCGTATTCATTAAGCTGGTTTAGTTGAATTTTTTACAGATATTCATGTACATGTCTGCCAAAGGTCGAGATTTTGTGAGTGCATCACGGACCGCAAAATATTTTTTTCGGCAAATTTTCATATAATTTATATACAAGTGATCGCTACTTTTTCAATGAAGAAGTCTACTTGAATTTTCAGAAATATACATTCTACCCCTTCTTAATTGGAAAAGCCTTTTTTAATAGAATTACTTTCTGAACATGTTTTTTGAAAAACATTTGTCAGACTTTTAAATAATTATCCAATGGAACTTATTTTATTACTGCAATCGAATCGATATAAAGGAATATTCCTAATAAAATATATCTTTTTGATTTGGCTTGAGCATACCACCTAGACTGGTATAATCAACATCTGTTTATCAGTATGCAGTTAAAACAAGGATGAAATGTAGTTGAAATAAATTTTCTTGTTAAAAATTTCCTTGCCCATTTACAAAATGCGAATTCAAAATATACAAAGGGTATATACGATTAGATAACGTTTTTGAGTTTAAAGTATGAAGAGATAAATTTAAGTAGTCATATTATTTGAAAAATATATAAGTACTTAGACAATAAAATGTTGTCCGCATTGGGCGCCACTCTTATAAAAAGATCAATTTAAAAACCATTTTTCGCAGAGGATAATTCGGCTGAAGAATGTTTTTTTCGGTCAAGTCAATGCAACAACACTTTGGGTGCCAATTAAAATGCTAATGTGATTACTACAAAATTAACATTTTAATTTAAAGTCAATTTGTATAGGAAACTGTGACCGATCATTACAAGTTTTTTCGAAAACAAAACATTCGATTTTCCAAATTGATTGTGAACATTCATTTCTATCTTGTACGTAGCCAAAAAAAATGTTATCCGCGTTGGGCGCCACTCATATAGCAAGATCAATTTTAAAAACTATTTTTTCGCAAAGGGTACTTCGGATAAAAAATATTTTAAAACTACTTTTATAAGCGTTCCTTCGTCCTTCAGCTTAGTCATGCAAGTAAAAAACAACACATTCAGCGCTAATTTAAACGCTAATGTGAATAATACAACATTTACACTAGAATTTGAAATAAATTTGTATAGGAAACAGGGGTCGATCATTACCGGTTTGTTCGAAAAAAAAATTCGATCTAACAAATCACATGCGAATATCGCGTTGAGCGCCAATTACGTAAATATTTTATTCGGCAAAATTATTTAATTACACTTGTGCATAAAGCTCTAGTATTTACCTTTACATGTTATTAAGAAGCAAACCTATTCAAAATTTTGTGATCTGTGACCAAATAGAATTCGTCACTTTTCGTTCGTTTAAGCGTGACCTCCGGCAAGATTCCTCTCGTCTTCGTTAAAACAAACTATAGTTTGATTGTTTCCAATATTTATAAGTAACAGTTAAACAGTTTAAGTGTCATAAAAGATTTCACTATTGTTTCAAATTATTAAATATGAATTAGTCGCAATTTTTTAAAACCAAAAAAGTTGCTTAAAATATTTGTTTGGATGAATTCTGTTAAAAGATCCTGGAAAAAGGCTGATCATCATTAAAGTTTTATTCAAATCAATATTATTTTACGCAACACCTGCGTGCGGCAATGCAGCACTTACACATTTAAAAAGTTTACAAATTCAACAAAATAAGGTTTTAAAAATGATGTGCAGTTTGGCGCGGGATTTTTCCACCTGGAGATAGCCAGGACAAATAGATTAAGAGAAAATGTTTTTAAAAATGTCAATCTTCTGAAAATAGTCCTCTGTATGAACTCGCAATTTTGTTTAATACCTAACTCATGGTAAAAATGAGGTATAGTCACTAGCCCAACAACAAATAAAGAGTTCACTGGAATGTCAAAACTAAATTTGTTAAGCTCGTTTGTTTTATTTCGGTCTGTGGCTTTTACACATTGAACAGGGATTAACCGACTCAAGACCTCTTGCATCTATATTTAAATAGAAGACAAGTTTTTAACAAAATGGCATGATTTCGGGTCCGTGTCAACCCTCTTTAGAAAGCATTGCTGCAATTGTTGAAAGTAAATCCGAACTCTATAAGGCCAGTCTCTCCCCAAACGAATGAGAACTACTGTTACAAACTTTGCTTTTCAAGTTTTCTTTACAAAATTGCCCAAGAAAATACAATTTTTGATATAGAATTTTATCTTTTTTTATCTTTTTGATATAGAATTTTATCTTTACAAATATCAAGAATTGTTATTAAATTTATAATATGAAAGTTTAAATTTCTACGAGAAAAAATTGTAAATCAGCTGACTGCATGACATTTACTTCTTTATCTTAATTCGTACTTGCAGTTTTAAAAAATTAAATCTTGTTTTACGATAACTTTTGGTTTTTTAAACTTTCCTTCAAACCTTAATTGTATGCTTCGTAACAAATTATACAAAATCATAAATATATAATATAGTAGAAGAGTTATAAACAATCTACAATTTACTTCTGTACAACAAATATTATAAAAAAAGGTTAAACACAAAAAAAAATCTTGTTAAAAGAAGGTTTTTTTTTTTAAAGTCTTCGGTATTTTATTTAAATTGTGCTATAAGGAATAGAAAGAAAAATTTTAAATATCGATGACAATCCATTGATGTTTATAAAGAGTTCAAAATTTTTTTTATAAAAACTTTTTTAAAAATATTGTTTTAATGGAAATAATTATTTAAGACCGAATTTCAAGCAAAGGCATAAAATAATAAGAGTACGTTTTTAATTTCTCTGTCTGCGATCTGATATATTCGCCGTGGATATTTTTGAGCCAAAAAAGCTGGAATTTCCTAAAATCATTTCTCAAGGTTCAAAAAAACAAAATATTTTCTCAACATTAACATATGGTATTCACCAAACTATCATTTCTCACTTCCCGTGGCATAAAATGCCAGACATAACTTTATCCAGTCGCCTCTTTTTAGTCGAGCATACATTATACTAAAACAAAATCCAAACCAATTATGCAAAAGTTCAATATACTTTAAATTAAAAGTTAACAAAACGTTTAAACAATGACCAACTGATCCAAAGAAGCCAACGATCGATTGAGGGGCAGCCCAGCACACCCTTTTAAAGAACTTAAATTAATTAAATTTGTACTTGGTCGGTTTGCTGGCTGGCTAGCTGGAGTATGGAAATGAAATTCAACAAAATGAGAGTGTTTATAACAAACATAATTTATGTTTATGCCATATAATAAAAATAAATTCCAACGATTTGTATATTCTTGTATCGAGCGATTCTACTATACACGCCCAACTCGCTCTCTTCTTTGTACGAATGCCATTTCTGCTCGATCACAAGACGATTTGTCGATTATGAGAAACGAATACCATAGAACGACTACAGGTAATTAAATTTCTGTCACGTTTCTTTTATAGAAAAAGTTAAAATTATTCACACTGGAGAAAAAAAACTAAACTTAAAGTTTGGGAATTTTGTTGAACATAAATTCTTTTCATTATTATTGCTCGAGGTATTGAAGGTGGGCTGCCAGGAACAACATACATGCGTCGCAAGCACCAAAAGTTATGAGGGATTGGTTTATTTTTAGCGTTCCTGGGCTGCCAGGAACAACATACATGCGTCGCAAGCACCAAAAGTTATGAGGGATTGGTTTATTTTTAGCGTGTTCAGGTTTTTTGTTCAGTCGGTTTTGGTGTCGTTCTTGTATTGTTGCGTTCTTAGTAGCCCCGGAAGCTGAAAAACAGTTAATAATAAATATGATGTAAACATTTTCGAGAAGTTTGATTAGCAGCATAGAAATGAGCCAGTAGGAGAAGCAAGACGATAACCTCCTCTGAGTATTTAGGTCGTGAGGATTTATGGTTTGGAAATAACTTTTTTAGGGGGTGTTGAAAAAAAGACAGAATCTCATGACGTGATGATGTTAATCATTTTTATTTCTGATGAATAATAATTAAAGTCATGTATAAGTATAAATATATGGAAGGAAATAGTTGGCTACTCCTCAAGAAAGTCTGTGTCAGTTTTTATATTTCGAGGAAGTGATTTTTTTTCACCAGACACTTCGAGAGATGAAAGTGGATTGAGAAGCTGAAAGGCGGTATTGATCATTATTGCAAATTTGCAATCAACTTTGTGGAAAGGACAAATATAAGTATATATCAGGAATATAGCAAGCGAATTTTCTTAAAAAAACAAATTATTTTAGATATTTTGTTCTATCAATTCTCGTAACTAGCGCCTAACGAGAAGTCATAAACATAAAAATGTGAAATATATTTGTTCATAAAACTTATAAACATATCGGTGTCAGGCACAAATTGTAGCTTTTTATCACTAAAAATTTCCCAGTTCAAACAACAAGGAATGTTGATTGTAAAACGCAAGAGATATTCCAAAATTCGTATTTATGTTAGCACAAATAAGCAAAATCTGAATTTTCGACCCGCTTTAAAATAACACATTTTGTACAATAATTGAAATTGATTCAAGCAAATGTGTTGTATATATAAATGAAATGTTAAGCAATGGCATAAAAACACAATAAAAATTGATTCAGCGTGAAAAATAATAATTTCACTAATGTGCGCGTAACCCGATGTTCCCCAAATTCACATGTCAGATGAAAAAACTAATTTTACCGAAGAATAGATTTTCTTTCAATTGAGTTCATGACATTTGCTTGGCTTTAAAGACATTGTATTTCAAATTTGTCAACCGAAAATTGCGTCTGAAAATACCATAAGAAAATTAGTGGGTCTAAGCTAACTCAGACGAAACTTGTGGGGGACTGAGAACTGATTTACTACTTTGCCCAAAGTAACCGCAACATTTTAAAACAGAATATGCAAAAAAAGTAGGTTGATGTGAAAAGAAAAACGGGTTCGAAAATATTTCATATTCCGTTTGAGCCCGTAAGTCCCCATTTACACGAGGCAACTTTACTTGCCGCAACCCTCAGTTTGTAGGAGAGACGGGTAAGGGATAAGTGGAATGAAAAGGGAAAAAACTTGCCCGAATTGTCAAATCCCTTTGTGTTTTTCGTAGTGTGAAGTTAGCTGCAGATTATTGAAGTATTTTTTCACACAAAAATTTGAACGAATGAAAACAAAAATTGCCGTAACCGAATTGCCTTAAGTAAACACAAGAGGCAAGTTCAAATAATTTGTTTCCTTGTTGGGTCCGTAAGGATCCTTTAAGTTTATTAAGACCGAGACCACAATGAAACTACTCCATGTCTTAAAAATCATTATAACCCAATAATAAGCCCTGCCGCATAGTTTTTAGGAAAAGTCTAATTCTTGTTAGTGAAATTAAAAATTTGTATGTAACCGTATGCCCAAACAAAGTACTTATAAACGAGGTTTTGAAAATTGTAGTCACATACTCGTAACATTACCATAAATTTATTAAATTTATCGAAAGCTGAGCCGATTAATTCTTTAAGAATCCCGATCGTTGATCTGGTGGCGGTAAATCAGTGTTCAGCTTTAGAAACACACTGGATATTCTGGATACCTCTTATATTTGGCCCTATCTAGAAATTTTTCATTCACAACTGAGATTTATCCAGGATTTCAAGCTCTGACCACAGAAGAAGATTAACAACGAGGGTTGTTAGCTGTACAATTTTTTCCATTGTCATTTCGAAAGAAGACGAAAGCAGTCAATCGTAGTGAATGCAGTCATGCTTGGTCATACAACATAGAAACTCGAATGGTGACTGAAGACGAAATGTATCTTATTGCATTGTGAGTAGAGTTTTTGAATTTGTTTTCAGTAGAATAACATTTTTCTTTTCTAACTCTTCAATGTTCATTTCTTTTTTAATGGAAATCTTGTGGTCTGTGTTTGGTCCTATCTGGGAAATATTGCTTGTAAACATAGTCGGTGAGTCGCAAGAAAGCCTCGCCCAAGTAGATGACTATTTTATCTCCGGACCACCGGCCAACATTTCGAGTGCGGGCGTGGTTCCATGAATTATTGGCACCCTAATGCCATGAAGTAGGAGATCGTTAGGGCGCAGGACTACCGTGCATGTAAACCGTGGCTCAAATCGGAAGATGAACGTCTAACAAATTTTTAGAGGCGCATTACCACCACGTGACGATGTGAAATTCATGTTACTTATTTTCGACAAAGAGGAAATGTTATAAAAAAAAATGTATTAAAACCGCACCTTTTACAGGTGTTTAACGACGCGTAATATATTGGCAAACCTTACTGAATTTTTGTCTAGATGGAGGGCATTGGTAACATTGACCGTTTCTGATATAAAACAATTGGAAAAACTTCGTTAGCACCGGGTCACCCTTTTAAACCCTCCATCAAAAGCTGAATATAACAAAGTTTTTACTTGTTTTTTGATTTAGGTTATAACATATTTTTTTGGTTCTGGAAGCTGCTTTAATGATAATCATATTGGATCTTTTGCAATTAAATTGGGAATTTTTTGATAATTAGATTACATTTTTATTGTTTTTTTTTCAGTGTCAACATTTGCCAGATCAATCATTTGCAAGTCCTTGATTTTCTTCTCTTTTTTCCATTAACCATTGAGAGGTCATCTTTATTGTGACACAGTGTTCTGTTTCATTTCCACTTGATTCCTCTTTTAATGAACTTTCGACGTTTCAACTTAGGGAAGTTGAAATAGTCTTACAAAACTTTGTTTTCTTCTTCTTCTTTTTCATACAAAAAAAACAATTTGGTTTAATTTTTCTTATCGCCCTGTTTTTATCTTCTCAGCCTTTTGTAAATATTTAAACTTCACTAATTAGTGAATGAACAGAAAAACAACAGACGGACTGTCGGAGACACTTGAAGATAACAAATGGCGACATAGCAACGCCGCAATAACAGCAACAAAAATAATATTCATTCATTAAAATTACAAAAAAAGCAAAACTTGAAGAAGTGGAGAAAAACAGACAAGAACAATTGAAACACAAAAGAACAAAATGCAGAAAAAGGAACAGAGACAGAGACAGAAACTAACATTAAATGTGAACATTAACCCTAACACTCTTGCAGCGCAACAAAAGACAAACACAAACAAATAAAAAGAAAAAGCGGAAAAATATTAAGAAAAATTAAGCAAACAATTTGTGAAGAAATAAAAGCCAGAGAGAGGAAGGAGGTTAAAATTTCAACAAACGGAAACTAAATGGGTAGCTGAAGTAAATTTTACGAAATGAGTAGAAGATATGTTTTTTACAAAGGGACAGGCCAACGGACGGAAACGCAAACAATTGAAATTTTAACGCACTGAAAAACGTACAATCACAGCCACATGATGGCTGTTAAATATTTGCTCGTGGTTTTAACACCACAAACGTTAAACTTAATAAAAAAAATCAGAACTTTACTAAGATTAAATTTATCTGAGCAATACAATTTGTATTGATATTAAATTTCACTTAAACTTTTGTTTGCAATTCGATTTTCAATTCTATCTTTTTTTATCTTTTTACTTTAGACTGTCTGCTTTAAGAATTTTTTTTTTGGTGCTATAATTTCGTCATTTAATAATTTGTCATGCTTATTTAAAATTATTATAAGTGTCTTTTAGCCTTTAGTCATTAGTCAACGGTTGATAGATGTTTTAATTGAAATGTCACATTGTTTACGAGAGATTTTATCGCAATAAAATAACACAATTAACATTAAGCATGGAGCACAATTCAAAATATTTTTTAAACATTTTTCACAGATTAAAATCTTATGTTAATTTAAATGACACTAGGAGGGACGGACGATCGGGCAGACGCAGAAAGAACAATGAAGCGATGACCCACAATTGGCAGAGGCTGGGGAATATCAACATTCTACAGATGATAAAAAAATAAATGAAAAATAATAGCAATGTTTAAAATCAGATAAAACTGTGGATTGCTCAAAAAAAAATGTACACTAGAGTGTCCAAAACCGAAAAGCAACATTCCGGTTTTTGTGTCCAAGTAGGGTTTTAAAAATAGCTTTAACCCGATATTTCGGTATTAGTTCCAATCTCGGAAATATTGCTAGTATAATGCGAGTAGTAGTATGCCTCGTCCTAGCATATGATGATATTTAATTCGAATACCCGGCCAACATCAGAATGACAAATTTAGAGAAGGGTAACAAGGGTCAGCAGATACTTACGATAGTCTTTCCAATTATTATATAAGTAACGGTTAATGTTACCATCCATATTGACCAAAATTCAAAAGGGCGTGCCATTATATCACTCGTTGTTTGACTCCTGTTCAAAGTGCGATATTCATAAAAAGAAATAATATTATTGAAATTCCGCTGGTCGGAAATAAGTAACATGAATTTCCCACAATTGCGAGGTGAAAACACGTCGTTATTAATTTGTAGGATATTTTTCTTCTGATTTCAACCAGGGTTTACGTGCATGACAGTCCTTCACTTAGACGATTTCTTACTTTATGGCCACTTTCTGGCTTCAGCGTAGAAATAATTCGTGGAACCATGCCGCGCTAGTAATGGTGGCCTGGCGTCCGAATTCGGGTTCCGGTTTTTAGTTGTTGTATGTTAAAGAAAAACAATCATAATTTTCATGTTAACTATCAAAAAAAGCTAGACCCACCATTAAGTGTAACAATCGACACAATATTTTAAGTTGATTCGATTTAACGATATCTGATTCGGAAAATATTTTCCACTCTTACCAAAAGGCTAAAACTGGAATGTTGGATAATGCCGGTTTTTTACATTTTAAAAAACCCGAAGTCGACTTTTCAAATCGCAACCAGCTAACTTTTTTGTTTTGCAACTAACTTTAGCTCCAACTAAATCCTTTGTGTTTTGTCGCCTTCTTTGCTGTGATTACATACTTCTCTCTCTTAGTTCAATAATTTTTGTACCAATAAAAATAACAACTTAATTATAGCTTTTTTCTTTCTTCAAATGAAATTTTCTGAAAAATGGTTTTATACTAGTAATTGATCTGTTGGGTTAACTACAACTGCTGTAAGGGCTTCAAACTTAGTAAAATTTTTAAAATAAATCCGTCTTTAGATTCCTATTGAAATTTTGATTAATTTCGGTGCTAATATCTCCACATTACCAATGAAGAGCTTTCTTAGGCCGATATGATCAATACATCATAGCCCAACCTTTAAGTTCTTACAGAAACATTTATTTTTCGAATAATAACGAAATTTGCAAAACTCAGTCATTAAAGTCCAAATGTCCAAAACCCATCCTAAAATTTTAAATGTATAAGATGCGCCTCCTCTAACGACCCCAACTTAAATCATTGTACTCCAACAAATAATCGCGATATTTTAAGAAAATACCAAAAAGGTTGCGAGTTTCTTTAAGTATTTAAAAGGGAAAGCATTTCCTCTCTGAGATTATATCTTTCACCCCAAGCCTTTAATGGACAAACGGACATGGCAAGATCGTTTTACTATTTTTCGACGGTCAATATTTTGAGATACTGTAAATGGGTAACAAATTAAGTATAAAATTCATGACTAAAGATTACTGCTCAACTGTTAAATATGGATGGACTAAATTCTAGTTTATTAGAGAATTGACATCTTTGGTTCCTACTCAATACTACGCTCTATGGCAGAATATTTTGTCATACCTGCAAGTTTGTCAATATTATCATTTAGAGGGTTACAGAAAAGATCCTTAGTTAGGTGAACTTGTCGATGATTGTTTGTTATACCAGTCGATTAAGAATCAGTATCTGCTTTCTTCCACTATCTGCAGGTTCTCATTCCGACCTTGCTAAAATTTAGAACGTCTGGCCTAGTTTTCACAAGGTATATAGTTTTAGCACATACTAGAATAGTCTTTACAATTTGGAA
Organism: Hydrotaea diabolus; assembly: GCA_963513945.1. NCBI lineage: Eukaryota > Metazoa > Arthropoda > Insecta > Diptera > Muscidae > Hydrotaea > Hydrotaea diabolus. Next base: position 13,464,021 of record OY740717.1, on the reverse strand, counting down.
TCAGACTTCAGAGCTTCAGTCGGCCAGTTTTGCGTTCGACCTCAAAACATTTTTAGTATTTGTGCTAAATAAAAATAAAGATAAATAAAATTTGTTATGGTCCTGCGACGTAGAACAAATTTACGTTCTCCGTGATTTTGATATTTCATATATTTAAAACTTCATGTATTAATCAATTATTTTTATTAATTTTTCATGGAAAAAGAAAAAAAAATATTTTATTTTTTAATTTATTATCTTAAGGGTGCCATTACCTATTATCAAAAGGCGCATAGAATAGCCCAGCGGCGGAATTGGCAATGCCGGCCAGAAAGAAACAATGTGAAAGGCCTTCTTAGATGAATTTTCAAACCTGCTCTCCCCAGCAAGGTCTTCTTAGACCCTACGAGGGCTGCTATATATATTTCTGGCCTAATAATGAAAATGCGAATATTTATTATCAAAAATGATTTTATTATTTTTCAAAGTATTTTCCAGCATGATTTATACACTTTTGCATGCACTCAAACCAATTGTCGAAGCACTTTTTCCACTCCGATTGAGACACCTCCAAAACATGGTTTTGGAACGCTTCAACAGCATTTCTAGCGACGAAAATCGTTGACCATGCATTTTTTCTTGATGTGCGGGAATAAAAATAAGTCATTGGGTGCCAAGTCAGGGCCTTACGGCGGATGACCTATCAATTCGAAGTTTTGGCTGTTCAAAAAAGGCGCTGGTTTGAGCCGATGTGTAAGAGCTCGCATTGTCATGGTGCACAATAATTCGTCTTCTCTTGTTCGTTTTTCGAATTTCTCCGAAGACTTCAGGCAAACAAATTGTGGTGTACCACTCAGAATGGAACATCCTACGTTGCTCAAGTGGAACAGTCACCACATGACCAGTTTTGCCGAAGAAACTGGCGACCATTTGCTTCGAAGTCCTTCTTTTGCGAACAACTTTCGTTGGATTTGGCTCGTCTTCAAAGACCCACACGAATGATTGCTGTTTTGTTTCGGGCTCATACGCATAGATCCATGATTCGTCACCTGTGACGATCTTATAAACGACTTTTGAAGCACCGCGATCGTATTTTTTCAAAATTTCTTAGCACCAATCCACACGAGCCTTTTTTGAGCGATTGTTAAATTGTGCGGAATCCAACGAGAACAAACCTTTTTTACGGCCTGGATTAGCTAGCTGTTTGCAATGTCGAATGTATGCTGGTGGAAGAAATTCCCAAGGATGCCTCTATCTCACGGTATGTCAAATGACGATCTTGCAGTATCAGTTCACGCACATCATCAATTCAATTTTCTCTGGCACAACGGCCGTTTTTGGACGTCTTTCGTCTTTCAGAGAGCGTCGTCCACGTTTGAATTCATTAAACCAATTTTTCACAGTGCTATACGAATAGGATTGTGCTTCATCGCCATACAAAGATTTAAGTTCATCGATGCACTCTTGTCGTGATAATCCACGTCCAAAGTTGTGAAAAATGATCGCACAAAAATGTTCACGAGTTAATTCCATTTTTTACCAAATTGATTTTTTTTAAGTCACAAATGATGGTCGCACGTCAAAACGTTCTGAGTACGCTAAAAATGTAAAACTTTCCAATGGAAATGTCAGATGGCGCCAGGCAACACTTAGTGTATATAAAATTAGTTTTCCAACCGATCTGTTTTATCAGCACATCTTTTTAATAAAAATTATCTTCTTAGTACAAATAAATAATTTTATGAGTTTTTACACTCCGCTGATTTGCATCCATGCTGGGCGCCATTTAGAAACAACGATCAGCTTAATTCTTTATGCAAACTCAGACACTCGACTTTTCATAAGAAAACTTTAATAAGCTTTTAAAAAGAAAGTAAGCCTTAATTTACCAATGCGTTCTAAGGGGGAAAGCAGCGTATTAGGGAATAAAGGCGCGAAGTAGTTATCAATGTTAATTTTTTTGTAAATCTATAATTTACGAGTAACTATTTGAAAAGAATCTCTTAAGAACTTTTTAACTCAAGCTGTAATTTATTAATGTGAAAACGATTTTGTTGGTACCTCAGTTGTTCTCTGGCTAACCAATCGTCTATGCCTCTTAAATTATTCAACAATTTTCATTTAACTTAAATTTGAGATCAATACCTAAAGCCACAAAAATGCACAGCCATTAGATTTTACACTGCCTGCGCTAATGGATAATTTCAATTTCAAAAAAAAATTTAATTTCATTTCATTAAAATGGTATCGACTTAACATGCACTGTATGGAAATGGCTCTCTATGCATCGGTTTATGTGATTGAAATGATGACGATATCCAATCAAAATCAAATTACAGCACATCATCATCGTTGCACATAGGTCCATGTACAAAACACCTACAGTACCACCTCGGTCTCCGGCTCCTCCATCATCATCAGCTGCATCATTATCGCCACCACCATCATCGGCATTATCGCAATTTGGAGTTTTGTAATTTACGCATAATAAAATATTCACATCATATAAGCGCAAATGGTTGTTTTCATTTACGTACGAAATTGTGTGCGAAAATTTGCGAAACACACAGATTTCGTTGCGTTTTTATTTGAGGTGTGAGTCATTAGATGCTAAATGATAGTTGTCGATACCATATATGTGGACCGATCTAACGATATATATCATACATTTGTTTGTAGATGTATCTACATATACGAGTATACTGACGTTCGCACAGCTGTGTTTGAGCGAATAAAAATTGACGTACCTAAATGTACGCGCAAGTCTGAATGTACAAACATTTGTTCAAATGAATAAACGATTACGATGATGCTCTCGTTGATGAGGAGGACTGTTGGTGCTGGTGGCGACGACGATAACTGCTGTTTGCGTAGGATGTTGAGTTTGTTGTTCTTGATTAGGGTTCCTAAAGTTTATATCGACTAAACGCCTTTTTGTTGCAAAAATTTAAAAACAATTGTGATCGACTTTTTTGTTCGATTTTAATCGAATAATCGATTTTTGCGTTCGACTTTATTTTGCCGGCTAAATAAATATTTTTACCCTTAGTTACTTACATGGCAAATGTTTGTAACTACCAAATAAAATTTAACTAGACCCACCCTTAAGTGTACCGATGGACTCTAAACGGACCTGATTCTATTTAAAGCTTGACATTAAACTACAGATCGCAATTGCTGCCCTTCTTACAATTTTGAAGTTATCGAATTAAACGCAATGGGTTCAGATTTAGATCCCATATATTTAACCGATTTTATATTTTTAGCTCTAGAACCTTATATATCATCTAATCATCCAAAAAAAATGTTAAGTTTGGCTGTGCCGAACTTTGGATACCCTCCACCAGATTCCCAAATAAAACCAAATTTGATGCGGAAGTGTGTTCTATATAGAAATCTTTATGTGCAAAATTTCATTTCGATAGGTCAAGCTTGTGGTGAGTTATCGTCATATTATTTCTCAAAGCCCATGAGAACGTTTGTGTGGAAGGTACCGGTAGGACTTTTCCGATCTCAACAGAATTTGGCGCAGAGGTGTTTCTATAAAAAAAAAATTTTATGTAGAAAATTTCATCTCGATAGGTCAAGTTTGTAGTGAGTTATTGTCATATTATTTTTCAAGGCCCATGAGACCGTTACTGTGGGAGGTACCAGTAGGACTTTTCCGATCTCAACCGAATTCAGCGTAGAAGTGTGTTGTATATAGAAATCTTGATGTGTAAAATTTCATTTCGATAGGTCAAGTTTGTGGTGAGTTATAGTCATATTGTTTCTCAAGGCCGTTTGTATGGGAGGTACAAGAAATGGTGGCCCAATCTAAACCATTTTTACATAGATGATTGCGCCTATATAGAGATTATTATTTGCAAAATTTCAGATATTTTGCTCAAGAAACTGGACGGATATTTCCAAATAAAAAACTAATTTTTATGAGGTAGTGTCGGTTGAGGGTCTCCAGCACCAACTTTCCGTAGAGCTATATAGCCCATTTTCAATACCAACCATACTAGGTTAACTACACATGTTTGTGCCAATTTTCAGCTCCCTAGCTGTTTTTATGCAGACTCTATCTTGTTTTCAACAGACGTTTGACATTAAACTACAGATCGCAATTGCTGCCCTTCTTACAATTTTGACGTTATCGAATTAAACGCAATGGGTTCAGATTTAGATCCCATATATTTAACCGATTTTATATTTTTAGCTCTAGAACCTTATATATCATCTAATCATCCAAAAAAAATGTTAAGTTTGGCTGTGCCGAACTTTGGATACCCTCCACCAGATTCCCAAATAAAACCAAATTTCATGCGGAAGTGTGTTCTATATAGAAATCTTTATGTGCAAAATTTCATTTCGATAGGTCAAGCTTGTGGTGAGTTATCGTCATATTATTTCTCAAAGCCCATGAGAACGTTTGTGTGGAAGGTAGGACCGGTAGGACTTTTCCGATCTCAACAGAATTTGGCGCAGAGGTGTGTTTTATAAAAAAAAATCTTTATGTAGAAAATTTCATCTCGATAGGTCAAGTTTGTAGTGAGTTATTGTCATATTATTTTTCAAGGCCCATGAGACCGTTAGTGTGGGTACCAGTAGGACTTTTCCGATCTCAACCGAATTCAGCGTAGAAGTGTGTTGTATATAGAAATCTTGATGTGTAAAATTTCATTTCGATAGGTCAAGTTTGTGGTGAGTTATAGTCATATTGTTTCTCAAGGCCCATAAGGCCGTTTGTATGGGAGGTACAAGAAATGGTGGCCCAATCTAAACCATTTTTACATAGACGATTGCGCCTATATAGAGATTATTATTTGCAAAATTTCAGATATTTTGCTCAAGAAACTGGACGGATATTTCCAAATAAAAAACTAATTTTTATGAGGTAGTGTCGGTTGAGGGTCTCCAACACTAACTTCCCGTAGAGCTATATAGCCCATTTTCAATACCAACCATACTAGTTTAACTACACATGTTTGTGCCAAATTTCAGCTCCCTAGCTGTTTTTATGCAGGCTCTATCTTGTTTTCAACAGACGGACAGCCGGACAACATGGCTAGATCGTCTTAGAATTTTACGAGGATCAAGAATATATATACTTTGATGGATCTCCGATGATTATTTCAAGGTGTTACAGACAGAATGAAAAAACTAATATACCCTCCATTGTATGGTGGAGGGTATAATAATGGAATTTTCCCACAATATCAAATGTGCCATGTAGATGGCCCAAAAATCTGTTTTCAATTAGATTTTCTGCACATCCAGAATTTTCGGCCAAGCCCGTCTTAATCCTTTTATTCGTCCGTTTTTTTGGCACATTTTGCCCATGCGTCAGACCATAACCGTAGCAAAAAAAATAATCTGTAATTTATATTTGTAGCAAGATTTGCTTGAATTTAGGTTTTCATTTGTCGTGTGTATACCGATTGCCTGTTTTGGCCATGTAGCAAGTTTTTTAGACCACATGAGCCAAAAAGTCCAGCAACTAAGCTTTTTTTGAGGCGTTTAGTGCATCACAAATAACAGTACGCATTAAACCATTTTCATGCATAAAAATACAGTCGAACCTCGATAAGTGGAATCGCAAGGGACCGCCTGTTTGTTCTCACTTAAACAGGTTTCGCACTTATTATTATTCTTAAATTCTATTTATTGACATTTATTTCAAATTCCATAGTTTAATTAAAAAGATAAGAAACAGAAAATGTTTTTTATAAACTTGAAAAGTAAAATAACTCATATAATTCAAACCAAAAAATGTATAACTTGGAAAATAAAGTTCATATGTTTTTGATTTAAATTATTTGTTATATTAAATGTCTTTTAGAGAATTTTCTACATCATTTACTTTATTTCATACGCCTTGGATTGCCTATTCTTATTTCAAAGAACTGCTATTGTTTTAATGCCTTTAATTAATTAAATATCGGCTTTTTTGGACTCTATAGCCAATCTGTTGATTAAAACTACCCAAGTAAAATCGTCAATTTGGGACTTTCGGCGTTTTAGAGTAAGCTACTTCTTTATTAAGACCTTTAAAAGTTAAAAAAGTGTTTTTTTTTTTCAAAAAATCCACCCGCATAATCACCAAAATATAAATCGCCAAAAGTCGTCAATCATGCAATATTTGGCCAAACCTTCGGCGCACTTATTCGCAAAATTCCCTTAGTGAAATGCATAAAAAGGAGAGAAAATATAAAAAGGACAAAAATCTTACTTTTAGAGGTACAGCACGAAATGGGAAACCCCACTCATATACGAGTAGGTAAAAATTCCCACTTATAGACGTAAATTCGAAAAATCAAGTGCCACTTAAAGATGTTCAAACTCCTGCTTAAAGAGTTTCTTTTTTTTAAATTTCGATGAAAGTGTGCAGGGACCAAAACAGTCCCACTCACAGAGGATTCCCACTTATGCAGGTCCCATTTACCCAGGTTCGACTGTACTTAAAAAAGTGCACTTTTTTTAAGTCCCGAAAAAAGCGAACGTTTTTTCCTCCTGGGCCGATTTTGCAATAACAAAACTTAAAATCTTATCACAAGCCACCATTAAACAATTTTTCAGAATCCTAGGTGAATTTCTTTAAAAATTTACAAAATGCAATAACATATACAATTTATAGGATATACAAACGGAAAAACAAATTAAGTATACCATCCACCCTTCGGTGTAGATTATAAATATGTAAAAACTACTAAAATCTCCAACAAAAAAGTCAAAATTAATGCCAATTCATCGACTTTAAACCGCCAAAAAGTCGATTAGTCGGAAGTCGACTTTTAATATATATTTAAAAATAAATCGAAAATCAGCTTTTATCTTCGACTTTGTAACCCTATTCTCGATGTCGTTGATGATGACGCTGATGCAGATGATGCACCGCACTTTGTTGGTTGTATTGGTTTAAAAAATTATCATGAGCTGTTGGTGTCTGCCTGTCTATATCTCATCTGGTTGCCATCTAATGCTGCCGTAGTTGGTTTTTGCGACACACTCGTCTCCCATCATCTAACCAGACCACCACCACACCGCCTCTTTGGTATGACGTGTTTAGAGAATTTGCAGTCTGTTTGATGTTATTTTCAATGAAATCAATTCATTTCTGTAAGTGATTGCTTGTGTGCGTAGGCAGGGGCGAAAATTATCGGCAGCTGTTTATAGTAATCAGTAAGAGTGAAGGAAAACACTAGCTTCAAGAAAGGTAATCGTGAAGGTCCGGGAATGTCATCGGAACAGCAAGTATAATGATGCTTTTTATTTCTGGATGTTGCTCTAGCATTAGACAATTTTCGGCACTTGGGCTTGACCAACAAAGCTTGCAAATACTTACCGGAAAAAACGCATCAAGCTCTTGAGTCTTACTAAGAAAACCGCAAATTCAGAGTCAAATGTGGGCAACAAGTCGCCGATGACCGAGAAATACTACACGTAGAAAAAAAATTTGGTTGGGATAACAATGTTCGAAGAGCATCATGCTATTATAGGGTATATGGTTATGGTACAAAAATATTATGATCCTCCCAACAAAAGTATGATTTACATGCAACCATACTATGATCCCCACAACCATAGTATGATTCACACTCAACCATACTATGATCTCTACACCCATATTATAATCCCCGCAACCATATTATGATTCACATACAACCATAGTGTGATTCACATGCAACCATTTTATGATCCATACAACCATAGTATGATCACACACAATTATACTAAGATCCCCAAAACTTTTTATCAGAGTTGGGGTAAGTTGTCAACAATAGATTTGAATTATGAATATTATTTAAAAATTCATTAAATTCAAAATAATAGAAGGGATTTTTTTACCAGTAGAATAAATCAGTTTAAAAAAACGTAAGTGTTTTTATTAAAAATATTTTAGTTAAACTAAATCAGTTTGTGTGAGCAGTTTGTCTGAAAAATTTTAATTTCCTTAAAAAATACTATTATTGCATTAGATCCGTAACAATAATATTGTTCTCAAAAACATATTCAACTGAATAAAAATTACAATCATACAATATGACTGCCGTAATCATATTATTGGTAACATAAAACCCAAAAAAACTCACCAATCATATTTATATTGTTGCTAAAAACATAATTTTATTTTTTTAATTTAGTAATAACAATTTTTGTTAAATTTCAACAATATTTATGTTGCGGCAATCATACTATTGTCCAAACTAAATTCCAAAAACAATACTATGGTTGTGACGAGCATACTGTTATGGCGAAGAACATATTGTTATCGCCGTGACCATGTAGTAACCATTTGTTTCTTTACGTGTAGCTGGTATCCCCCAGGATAGTGTCCTACAGCTTTTGTTTGCAGCAGATATCACTACCAGCCCAAACATACTAACATCCACTCTTGCCGAAGACACGGCTATGATGACCTCACTTAAAAAGCAGAATATTGCATCTATGAAACGGGTACAATGATTTCTTTCTGACATCTGACTGGAGATTCAAAGTCAATGAGGCTAAATGCACATAGGTATCTTTCACACTGTGTTTTAGCACATGTCCGACATAGAAAATAAATAATATCCCTTTTTCTTAATCTGATAATGTTTTATCTAGGGGATCCACCTATATCGACAACTCACCTGGAGAAGTCATATCGAATCCAAAAGACTCAGCTGAAACTCCATAAACTTCACTGGCTCCTTTAAGCGAACTCACAATTAAGCTTCGGATACAAGGTCCTACACACAGAGCAGTGCAATCAAACCTATCTGGTTAAACGATGCTCAGCTGTGGGGCAGAGCAAGCTTGAGTAATCTCGACAATATCCAAAGAGACCAATCGAAGACAATGCGTCTAACTATCGGTGCCTCTTGGTATAAGAGGAATGAAAACATCGACCGAGACTTTAAAATACCTCTCGTTAAAGAGCCAATTCACGACATCAAGATAAGGTACAAAGCGAAGCTCGAACGGCACGATAACATACTTGTTAGACAATTGATGTGCCGTCCAACCGATTCCAGACTTTGAAAACTTAACGCCAGGTTTTCTAATCTACACCTGTGCTACTTCCGTTACCAATTTCACCCAATTCCCAAACAACTTCTGAATATAAGTCTTTGCGTTGCAAAATTTAAAGTTCCTAGCTTATTCTGTTTGAACGCTACACTCAGGTAGAAGAACATACTCGTATATGTCTGGATTGTCTTAGAATTTTACGACAAAGGAGAATTTGCATACATACTTTATAGGGTCTGCTATAAATATTTCGAAATGTTGCAAACTGAATGACAAATTTAGTGTACACTTTTTTCTATGGTGAAGGCTTTAAAAAAAATATTGATGCATTTTTTTAACACTCATATTTTTACTGGGTGCACCTTGTGTGAACAAACGTTTCATTCATTTCAATATTTACCATTCACTTCACACTTGAATGCCCTTAATTATCAACCTTCAGATTAACATTTAAATAAAGTCAATTGAGTGCTTGATCTGGTTTCGTTATCTCAGATTTAACAATAAATATTTTATATTAAATGGTGGACTTTCTAATGGACTAACTGGAACCGGACAGTGTTTGCTCCCAACAAATTCTATAGAATTTGAAAGCTATCCATCTATAAAACAAAGACATTGTTCTAACTTTTTGTTTAATTTATATTATGATCTTCTTTCTGAGTTCTTCAAAACTTCCGCTCTAACTCTCGTATTTTGTAGATACTTTCCACAGTGCGGCTGTTCACGCTGTCATTAAATGGTGTTAGGTCTTTCAGGCTGAGTTCATCATTTGATTGATTTATGGTTTAAAATGTGATAATTATTATAATTATCTCCTCTTACAAAAAAAAATATAAAAAAAAATTTAAGCCACAATAGAAGGCTTACATTTTCTTAAACAACCATCACACGCAAAACAAACCAAACCAACCAATTTCAACGCCATAAATAGACGGTGATTGTTTGCGAAAAGACTTGTAGACCTTAACTGGCGGACGGCCGGGCAGACGCACAGAAAATATAGACAAACCAATTCATTTTCTTAAAAAAAAACTAACGTCGTTAAAGTTAAGTCCATAATAATAATAGATTTTTCTGTTTTACTAAAACTGATGATTATTATTAATAGTTTGTTAAACTAAATATTTGCAATTAACGTCTCGATTACAAAACTCACACAAATATGGCAAAAAGTTGCTTTAACATAGCAAAAAAAACTTATAAATTGCAAAAACGCGTTTTGTTTTATCTGCTGCTAGGCTAATCGTGGTGATTTCCCACCAAATATTTCAATGTTTTTTTTTGCTATGCTATGTATGTTTTTCGTCGATCTTTGTTTCTTGCTTTAACTTTGCTCGACATACCTTCACTTTAGTTAATACAAAAGATCAATAACGAAAAAAATTAATATTTTAACCAAAGCATTCAGTCAATGTGAACACTACGGAGTAACATGTTATTTGCGTTAAGCAAATATGGCTTCAAAAACAAGCTTAACAACATTTTTCTTATTTATTTAGCGGCATTCAAAATGATTTTAATTTGTATTTTTGCATACAAACTGCGTCTTAGCCTTATCATACAAGCCGGTTGTTTGCATTGAAGTTGATTGTCTTGATGGGTTCTTTGAGGAATATGCACGGATTTGCGTTAAAAAATTTTTTTTTTAGAAATTCCAATGTTTTGTAGTTATGCACAAAAAACTTTTCAATGTGTACCATATAATCTTAAAATAGAATAGGAATAAAAAGTCTTTAGATCTGAAATGTGCAGCGAAATTAAATATTTTTAAGATGAGCGAAATATATTAATTTGTTAAGAAAAGAATTCCAAATTAAATTAGGCTGCGTTCGCCTTTTACCGTTTTCAAAATTACTCATACAGAGTAATTGTTAAGACCACACGCTGCAGAATATGCGTTGGTCGCAGTTCAATTGTTTTATCTGCGTTGTGGTCTCTTAATACCGTTTCACACATGGCAACTTTACTTCCCGCAACTCTCAGATTTTAGGAGAGTGAGATAAGGAAAATGCAAATTACCTCTCTCTCCTACTCCAAGATAAAAGTATGGTTGGGGTATCAATATTCGAAGAGCATCATACTATTGTTGATTATATGGTTGTGGCACAACAATATTATGATCATCACAACAATAGTTTGGTTCATACGCAACAATTATCCCCACAACAGTATAATGGTCTCCACAACAATAGAATTGTTTACACACAACCCCACAACCATAATATTATTTACACTACACGATCCCCACAACCATATTATGATCCCCATTATCATAGTATGTTTAGCATACTACCATACTATGATACCCACAACCATATGATGATCCTCATAACCATAGAATTTTTAGCATACTACCATTGTATGATTCTCACAACCATAGTATGACTCACACACAACCATACTTGATACTCAACATTTTTTGTAAGGATTGGGTTAAGTTGTTATTGAACAATAGAGATTTTTATTAAGTAAATTATGTAAAAATACATTAGGAGTGATTTATAAAACAGTAAAAAAGTAGTTTGTTTAAAAAAAAAAATTTACACATTAAAAGCACTATTATTGCGTAAGATTTGTAACAATAACATTGGTAAATAAAAAAAACACGATTTTACCGGTATGATTGCCGTAATCATATTATTGTTAACATAAAACCCAAAATACAATACTTTTGTCGCACCAACCATATTTATATTGAAGCTACAACAATATTTTCATTTTTAAATTTGGCACCAATACTATTGTTACATTTAAACAATATTAATATTGCCGCCATCATACTATTGTCAAAATAAAATTACAAAACAATACTATGGTTGCGACGACAATACTTTTATTGTCGAAACCATACTATTGTTGCCGTGACCATATAGTAACCATATCTTTTCTCTGCGTGTACAAACTAATAGTTGCGGCAAGTAAAGTTGCTTGGTGTGGATGGGGACTTTAAAATATTGGTCAACAATTTCTTAAAAGTATTCAATTTAGAGCTCGACGTTTGGCTCCACTTGTGAGGCGATAGAGAAATGCTCATGTCTCCTCAATATTTGATTTGCTCCAAAAATTGTTCGTACCGTACGAAAAAAATTAATGAATACAAAACATAATTTGCCAAGATTGACTTTTCCCTCAGTGACAATAATATTAAATATGAGTTTGTTGCCACTTAAATCGTTCTTGGTATTAGTTTTGTATCTTGTTTACATTAAAGTTTAACCAAAAATTTTCTTTTAATTACTCTGTACAACAATTTCAAACTTTTTTCAAAATTGCGGGGTTCTGACAATGGATTGTGAATGAGAAGACCAAAAAAACATACGTGTCGGCGTTTTGATAGATCACATCGGAACTTCATTTTAGAGGCAGCTTAAGTTTCCCAGGTCTGGCCTGTTATTGCAACATATTGGTACTTATAAAACTATATAAAAATATACTGTACTTATAAAACTATGTTTTCTTTACATCTGAGGTGTAGCAAATGTTCAGCAAGATAATGGTATGGCAAATATTTTTGTAGAGCATAATTACCCTCTAACTCCCCCTCATAACACCATTTTTTGGCTTTATTCTAACAAATTGTTAAAAACTCCCCGAAAACAGGGAAGGGCGGGGATAAAATGTTCTACAAAAACGTTGGCCTTGCTTGCTCATTTTCCATAAGAATACTGATATAATTATACATCTATCTTATACCTAGGTTTTTCTAATATATATAGTATTTTATAGAATTTGTAACCCAGCCCACCTAACAATTATTATTTAATTTTAACATATTTACCATTTGTTTTATTCTCCCGCAAAAATTGGAATAAAAACGGGGTACAAAAATGTTGGTCATAATATTTTACTATAAAGTATATGCCAGAACACACCAAAACCCAAAACTAAGCACAAACACCAAAAATTATTTTTTATTCTTGAAATAAATTTAATAGTACTCAAACGATCTAAACCAAAATCAATAGCTAAGACCACAATTATAGTTTTAAGTTGGTGCAATATAATTGGATTTGTAGCCACGCCCCTTCTAGTACATACTACACAAAAAGATTAGAACACACATTACGTGTCTCAGACTTGCGTTGAATTCGTTTAAATTGTGAACTGCATAACATTTTTACAATGGCTTTATGCACGTAAACGAAAAGACTGGAAGACACGCCCCATTCTGGTAGCTCCAGTGCATATGCACCATGCCGTCCCCTTTTTATTCTTGAAATACAGTTTTAATAGTACTCATACGATCTAACTTAAAATCAATAACTCAGACCACTTGGTAAGAAATAACTAGATTCCTAGGCATGCCCCTTCTAGTACCTCCCACACAAATGGCACCTATTCAATGCAGTTTAGAGCCAATATAACTCAACACCTAATGCTTGAAATTTGCTTAAATCGTTAGCTGCGTTATATTTTTAGAAAGTCTTTATACTCGTGTATGAAAATAGTGAATGAAAGGCTCATTTCTGCGCCCCTTTCTGAAAAGAGTGAAAGACAGGTCCTAATCTGGTACCTCAAGTGCAAATGCACCATTCCGCCCCCTTTAGATATTCGCATAATAACTTTAATACTATTCATGCGATTCTGTTAAAAATTAGTAACTAGAAAAAAGAATACAAAATAGACTACCTAACAGAAATTTGAAGCCTCAGCCACATCCATTTTTGTACCTTCGACACACACAGTACTGTCTGAGCGTAGATTAAAACCCACATAACCATTTTCCTAAAGCATTACTTTCTTTGAATTTTGTTTTTTGCAATATAATTATTTCATCAATATACTTATTTCATGTATGCACATAACAAAAAAGTTGATGCCACGCCCTATTCTAGCAACATCCACTTTTACGGCCCATTTACGTGATTTGAATGAAATCTGTACTTTTCAAACAATAGAGGGTGGAAGGAAAACTTCTCACCAATAGAGGATGGAAGGAAAAGTTATATTCCATATGAGTCATTCCATGCCAAACGGTACGATTTTGGGCAAAAATTTAACGCAATGATTCCGATTTTTATGAAAATTTGCAGATTTGGTCCTCTAGCAATTCTATTTAATCCGCGATTAGAAAAAAAAATATAATTTTTTTTTTCAAAAGTTATGACCAATTGAACTTTGGTAAAATGGAGATTTTATCAAGGAGGTGTGTTCATTCAGTCGCATGTAACTCCGGAAATACTTGACCGATTTTACTCTGCTATACCTTATTTTGAAGGTAATTTTAAGCACTTCTAAAATAACGAAACGGTATGGCATAACGCCATAGAATTTTTTAAGTTTGTATCATTTTAATCCTTTTATTTCGATTTTGAAAATGATTACATCTTTTTTTATTTTTGAAATTTTGCAGGCGTATTCTTACAGGTCTGTTTTACCGACTGTGTAAGTTTTAAAGTGGTGAAATAATGCGTTCTATTTTTAAAATTTTTTTTTTACCTTATACCTTTTTCACTTCCATGAATATAGAAAATATAATATAGAAAAAAAAATACTTTTTAATAGTTTATTGACACAAGATATAACAACAACAAAAAAACAAAGAAAAAAAGAAATAAAAAAATGAGTAATGAAATAAATGTTATGCCTTGTATACCATCTTCATACAGTACTGCTCAGAAGATGATGTTGTCTGGACTTTCATTATTTTATCGGGTTGTGGAATGAATGCATGGTAGCCAAGAGTTCCAGAAATTGTTTTCGCTTTTTCAAAACGCTCCTTCAGGTGTTTCGCCCTATCTTGATATTGATAGTTATTGAAGAATTCTGTATGAATATTCTTCACGTTTTTATTCACCCAATCATAAAATTTGACGGCACTATTAATGGGATTTATGAGGCTGGACAAGCTTGCACGTGCTGCTAGTCTTTTGACTGTTCCTCCCAGACCATCGCAGGGCCATTTGCCATGAGACGTTGCAAAAAAATGCCATTCCGCTGGTATTCCAAAATCTTCTACGTGGAACGTCAGATTTAAAAAGTTTTTCTTGTTTTTGTATTGTGCGCTTGCGCCATCAGAAAAGTAAAATATTTTACTTACAGGTCCTAAGGTTTTCTTTAAAAAATTTACAAGCCCCTCCTGGAATACGTGCACGGCTATTGTATCATGTTTTTATTTCTTTTTTTCTTTGTTTTTTTGTTGTTGTTATATCTTGTGTCAATAAACTATTAAAAAATATTTTTTTTCTATATTATATTTTCTATATTCATGGAAGTGAAAAAGGTATAAGGTAAAAAAATTTTTTTAAAAATAGAACGCATTATTTCACCACTTTAAAACTTACACAGTCGGTAAAACAGACCTGTAAGAATACGCCTGCAAAATTTCAAAAATAAAAAAAGATGTAATCATTTTCAAAATCGAAATAAAAGGATTAAAATGATACAAACTTAAAAAATTCTATGGCGTTATGCCATACCGTTTCGTTATTTTAGAAGTGCTTAAAATTACCTTCAAAACAAGGAATAGCAGAGTAAAATCGGTCAAGTATTTCCGGAGTTACATGCGACTGAATGAACACACCTCTTTGATAAAATCTTCATTTCACCAAAGTTCAATTGGTCATAACATTTAAAAAAAAATTTTAAATTTTTTTTCTTGAAACACGTATATAATATTTTTAAGAGAAGAATGCATACACAAACTAGTTAAGCAATCCAAGCTTGTGATGTAAAAAATGCGTACCGTTTGGCATGGAATGACTCATATGTAGGTTAGGGTATATGCAAGTCGAATCAACCGACTAAAACTTTTTAACTTGTTTGTTATTTTCTTACTTCTCCCTTCTCTACAAAACCTGGCGAGTATTTGCTTTGATGATTAAAATCTCTGTTTGAATGTGATTTTCAAATCAAAATCAAGGCAGTGAAACACAAAATTCCTCATAAAAAATCATAACGTTTTTGTTTAGTGGCCAAAACTCCCTCACAAGTCCGTTATTTCTTGTATATCGTTCAAAAGTTTAACTAGTCATGCAGACCATCCATTTCCAACGTAAAGTATTCTACCCCTTCCTTGCACTTCCTCGACTCCCGGCTCCACCAAAAAAGTTATACAATCAAAATTTCTTCTCGTTTTCCCAGTTCCACGCTTGGCTGGTTTTGGCAATTTCATAATCACAATGCCAACAAGATGTTTGCCAATGATGATGCCGATGATTATTATGCTCTTCCTAGTCATTCTGCCTGCATCACCCCAACCCATAGCCTTGCCTACATTCACATAGTTATGATTCTTTCTAAAGCACAGCGACGGCGGTGTTACTATTACAATATCTCCACAACTTTCATGTACGCCTGTGGAGTATGCGGAGTATAGACTCATACAGAGCAATGTTTATGTTGCAACCACGATAAAAAAAAACTGTTTCAACTTCAACATCGTAACATAATAACAATTCTTTTTTATACCGGGAAAAACAGTCGGGAACAAAAACTGAGGAGACGGACTGCACATAGATATTATATTATCCATTTATTGCCTGCTGTTGGTGGCTATACGAGTAGGCCTGCCTCAATGAAATGGGCTTTACTCCAAAATATGAAAAGCATAAAAACACCGCTCGTACTCATATGAATGGATTTTATGGCTTTTGTGGCGAGCATCATATGAGTATAGAACACTCAAAGAAAAACTGTTGCCGGAAAATAACATGAAAAGCTTGAGAGTTAATAGCCTAGCCTTTGAATCACACATACATCTCTGATGCATGGAAATGCAACGACTGCCTAGTAAAGCGTCACTTTTATATTAAATCGGGTTTGAAATTAAAATGGGATAAACAACTTCATTTTTCAAGATTCAGGGCACAAATGGGCGCCCAATGGCAAGACAAAATAGTCAAGTCGAAAATTATAACTTTTAAGTTGAGTGAGTGATTAGAAGAAAAACTGTTGTCAGAAAATAACATCGAAAGCTTGGGAGTTCATTACCTAGCATTTGAATCACACATACGTCTCTGATGGCTGGAAAGCAGAGAATCGGGTTTGAAATTAGAATCGGATAAATAACTTAATTTTTTGAGCATAGCAATCGATTGGAAATTTAAAGCAAGATTGATATGTTGAGGTACAGATCCATCTTAATATTTTCTTATTCATTACTGCAAACTTAAAAGACAGGACTCATTAGCTTACGGAACTAACGAAACTTTAATTCATTACAGTAAATGGCACCCAATGCCTGACTGAACTACTATTTTGAACTTCTAATCTGTGCAGCTGATAATGTATATAGAGTCAAATCGAAGTGGACACGATGAGCTTAGAATTAAACCTTTATTGTATTTTCAAAAGATGTTAGATAGCGCTGGCTACAAAAATATAGATTTCGTGTGAGTATGAGCTATTCAGGCATATTTCGAATTGAAGCTTCAGTTGTATGTCCTATTACACATTCGGAAACAGCGCTCAATGACAGCCACTTTTACTAGCAGCTTTTAGTTTCTTTTGGGAATAATGAGTTTGAGGTAGCAAGGACAAAACCATTCTATCCGGTGTCTTGGGGTTTTGGGAATAATGAGTTTGAGGTAGCAAGGACAAACCCTTTCTATCCGGTGTTGAAAATGAAATTAAATAGGGACAGAATTTAATGGATTTTTATTTTTACTGCCCATTGCAACAGAATATAAAGTATAAAATGCTGAAATTAGTCAAATTCTTTTTTCTCGTGGCTACAAAATTTGTTGACTTTTCCTTATTTATTCTGAAATAATGTCAACGCTAGTTAAGGAAAAGTTATTAAATATCTGAGGTCGCATGTACCGAAAATGCCAGCGCACGATCTAACACTCGGCTGTGCTGATGGAATACCTGGAGTAGATGCAACTACAATCATTCCGTTAGCAAACAATTCGGTTGTGTCAACGAATTTGTTTTTTTTTGTGTGCACCTACAGCTTCAATTTAGGCCATCGGTATAAAAGCTTTTAAATCAGGAATATAATTGGTATTTTTTTGGGGGGATTTATAATTGTATTTGGCACTACTGGATAACGTCTATAGTTAGTATATGTCGATCATACCGAGCACAGATTCGTTGTCACAACCGAATTTTTTGCCATACGAATGATTGAAGTTGCATGCATCTCGAGTATACCAACAGTACAACTGAATGTTAGTTAGCGCTCTGTAACTTTTAGTACAAAATATAAGGAATCCGAAAATCCAGAAAAAAAATGTTGGGTCTAAAAGTTCACTCGCCGCACTTGTTTAACGAAAAAAAATCTGATCTTATTAGCTTGTGGAGTAATTCACTCTTTCAAAAAATAATAACAGCAAATGATCTCAAGAAACCAAAAACTCTAAGAATGGAAAAAAATTTAAATTTTTAGTAGGACAAACAACTGTTTCGTTATATACTTGAGAAAACTTGACTCTTAAGCTTAGGGAGGTCATGTCGGGGAAACAGAGGTTAAGAAAATGGAAAATTTTTACTTAATATATAAAATTAAACGATTTGCTTAAAGCAGTAATAATAGCATTATTTTTGCTTTTGGTTTTACGCTAATTTTCTGTTTTTGCCTTTAGTTCTAAAAGAAAATGTTCCAAGTACTTTAATTCTACATCAAACTAATTCTCAAAAATGGCGCCCAACTGAATTAAGTCCATATTTCTGAATATTGATTTATATTAATATTCATTTCAACATGTGGCGCTCAATGGGGTGTCGAAACATTAACTATCTAAAGTTTCTGTTGTTTCAACTGCAATAAATCAGTTTTAAATCTGAAAATTAAAGTATTAATTACTTTGGTTTGGTTGCTGTTGTTGACAGTCAGTCAACATCAGTTATATTATCGCAACAATACTTCTGTCTTCACTTTTCTTTTATTAAATATTCCTTTTATTTTAAACGTCATGGAATTTTCTTCCCTGATTGTTTTTAAAATTACATTGTCGAAAATGGAGCCCAACTATGTGTTACAATAGAAGCCACTTCAGTTTCCTCGTATGCCTTAGGTATCAGCTTATTGATCGTTTGGATTAGGAAATGGAATTATGATTTTTATTGCGCTTTCTTTGAGCAGACTTTTTTCTTTGAGCGTACACATGTGCTGTCGGCTTTACGAGCGTTTCTGTAAGTACACTTGGCCGGTCATGTCCGTTGATGTGTAGATGCCAACAATATATTTTACCCCACTTCTCTGGTGTTATATGCTCATTGCAATCTGTACCGTATTCATATGTTTTTATACAATTTTAAAGTTTTAAAAAGGAATTATTACTACAAGTACTATGTTATATTAAACATACCGACTTAAAAATGCATTAATTATACGTTCAGCTCGATCAGATTTATATTTCATATTTTATGATAGTAGTTGGTGGTGGTGATGATATCGTTCGTTCAATTAATTTATTACTTTTGGCATGTTAGGCTTTAACTCCAATAAATACCAACTCTTTTTCCACAAACTTATACATTCTTGCCCGTTTTGTCCATGCTCCCCTTTGAATTCCGCGTCCGCAAAAGCTCTATTGATACTTTTAAATATATGTCTAATTTATATTGTTCAGTGCATGTTTAATGTAGGGGGAAGTGTTGTACAGTTCGGTTAATGTAATATTTGTTAATTTAATTACAGTTACCGTTCGAGTATTTATTTTTACGAAATAAAATACCCTGTACTTGTTTTAAATTAAAATATCATATGAATTGGGGTTTTTACAATGTAAAAACCCCGCATAAAAGGTAATGGTGTACTGACATGAGCACTCCATACCGCATGCGAATGTTACCTACCGTTTTCGAAAAATTCAGAGCCAATTTAAAATGTATAGTAATTGCGAAATAATACAATAATAAAAGAAACAATAACTAACAAGTAATACAGATATTAAAATTATTAATCAAGCCAAATGTTGCTACGTTAATAGAATTATGAAATATGGCTAAAGATTTCTTATTTTAACACCATAACTCTTAAGCAAAGGCTTGACTTCCACGCGAAGGAATAAATAAATAAAAAAAGAAACAATAATTAACAAGTAATGCACAAATAAAATTAAATACGAAGCCAAATGGTAGCTACGTTCATACTCGTACAATTATGAAATATGGCTAGAGATTTCGTATTTATAACACCAAAGCTCTGAAGCAAAAGCTTGCCTCCACACAAAGAAAAAAAAGTATGGTTGAGGTGACAGTATTTGAAGAGCAACATGAGTATATGGTTTTGGTACAACAATATTATGTCTGTAGGGATCAAACTATTGTTGTGACAGAACCTATAGTATCTTCTCTCCAAATATTATTAATAAATATTGTGAAATTTGTACATATCATTGAAAAGGCCAATTTGACTTCTAAACACCGCGCTCGAGTTGTTGAAATCGGCTCGTAAATAAAGCAGTTAGGTGTACTGTTATTCAAAAACAACCAAAAATATCGGTTGTTTTTAAATAAAAAGATACCTCTTAACTAGATTAGCTTTAATCTAGAGCTAATCTTGCAAATCGGAGGCCAGATTTTTGATCAGCAGCTCCAAATCAACTAAAATGACTATCAAAACTTTTGCCGCAGACTTTTTTTTTAAATTTTATTACCCAGAGAAATTAACGTGCCCTTTTTGTCGATCATTTCAGTCGATCATTTAATATGTACGACTTTATGTTTGCTAATGTTTGTGGTCCATTTTATGTTACAAGTCATTAGCGTAAATAGCGCCCTCACAACCGCCATGTCATAGTCATTAGTATAGTCCTTTTCACAACCCTGCGTTGTATTTTTATTCAATTAAGTTAGAGTTGGGATATCTGGCTATACCATTAAATATCCTCGTTAGATTGAAATACATACGCACAGAAAAAGAAA
The DNA here is from genome assembly GCA_963513945.1 of Hydrotaea diabolus. Lineage (NCBI taxonomy): Eukaryota > Metazoa > Arthropoda > Insecta > Diptera > Muscidae > Hydrotaea > Hydrotaea diabolus. Next base: position 13,443,228 of record OY740717.1, on the reverse strand, counting down.
TTAGTTGGAAATCGGTTGGAACTACTAAAAATCCGTTGCAAAAAAAGAAATTTAGTTGTAATCACCAAATGTTTATAATCGTAATGGTTATTCGGTACGACATACCACAAGATGATAAATATGATCATCGTTGTGTAGACGCAACTAATTGATCGGTCATACCAATGAAACGCATAAAATGTATTTAGTTGCCATAACTGGTGGTTGTGGCAAACAATAGCTTTGTCAACATTTTGTTAATGTAACTGAATATTGTTGATGATATCGAAACTTTCATCATAATCAAAAGCGAAAATAATCCTGTTAAGCAGTTCAATCTAATTTATTCAGTTAGAATCCTTATCAGCTTTTCCTCGAAGAGTACTTAAAGTATAAGTATAAGTATAAAATGAAACCCATCTAGGCCACTACTGAAATTTTTTTCGTCAACAAGTGCGGCAAGTCGACTTAGATCCAAAAAATCTTTTCTGGAGGTTCAGATTCTTCGTATTTTCTACTGATACTTCAGTTAAAATAACTGAACGTTACGGAGCACCAACTAACATTAGGTTTTACTAATGGCATTCTCTAGGGTTCATGCAACCTCAATCATTCGGTTGGAAAAAAAATTCGGTTGAGGCAACGAATCTGTTCTCTGTGCGTACTAGAGGATCCCACACCATGAAAACAGTATGGTTAGGGTTACAATATTCGAAGAGCATCATACGATAGATACTATTGTTGGGTATATGGTTGTGAAACAATAATATTATCATCTTCACAGCAATAGTATGATTCATACGCAGCCATACTATGATCTCTAAAACCATATTATGATCCTCATAACAGTATTATGAACCAAACTATTATCCCCACAACAATATCATGATTCACTCCCAAACATGCTATGATCCACACAAACATATTATGATCCCCACAACCATAGGTTGATGCTCATACAACCATAGTATGATCCTCACAACTATAGTATGATTCACACACAACCATGTTATGATTCCCACAACCATAGTATGATCCCACTTAACCATAGTATGATCTCCATAATTATATATTAGGAACAGGTTATGTTGTTAATCAACAATGAAGATTTCTATTGAGTAAATTATTCCAAAATACATTAAGTTCAAAATAATAGGAGTGATTTTTTTAACTGTACAAAAAATCTGTTAAAAAAAAGTTAGGTATTGCATTTATTAAAAATATTTCAGTTATTCAAATCTAAAGCAGTTTTTTTTGAAAAAAATTTATTTTCATAAAAAAAGTAATATTAATGCATAAGATTCATGGGTTTTTTTTAACAACCATATTTAATTTAAGAAAAATTACATTCATACAGTATGATTGCCGTACTCATATTATTGTTAACATAAGACCCAAAAACCAATACTTTTGCCTTATCAAGCATATTAATATTGTTGCTGCAACCATATTTTTAGATTTAGCAATAATATTGTTACATTTAAACAATATTAAAATTTGGGTCTATGGAAACAATGGATCTATCTATTGGGATGTCATAGCAATGAGTACCGAATTTTTATTTTGGACCGGTGAGTTGGCCGCCTTTTTTCTTGGAGCTAGGTAAAGTCCAAAGTCTATGCTCAAAAACCAGCTACGACTCAGGTTTTGAAAGATAACTTTACGCTTGTTATTAACCCCATACCGGTTGAAATGCGCAAAGGAGTCATCCAAAATTGAACCCTTAGACTTGACACCCTGATACCAACATTTGAAAGAAATTATATTCAAATAAAAAATAGCATAAAATGTACCTTCGAATGAACAAGTAAGATTCCATACCTGATTTAAATTTTTGTATTTTTTTTCTATTTTAAAAAATATTTCTAGATTGATCTCCGTATACTATGGTTGCGACGAACATACTTTTATAGAATATATTATTGTCGCCGTGATTACATACCAACCATAGTTTTTCTCTGCCTGCAGATAATTTTTTAATTGTTTGGAAAATTTTGCATTAATTAAGGATAAAATTAGACCGAATGAGAACAATTCCTATCAAAGGGACTTAAGCAAAAAAAGCAAGATTCAAAAAGTACCAAAACAATGGGAAAAACTCCACAATAAGCTTAAGTTCACACCACAAAAATCAGTTTGAGTTCACATACATTTTGTTTCTACTTATAATTAATTACTAACCAACCTCAAACCAAAATTATAACAACATCAATTCATAAATGATGACTTTCCAGCAAATTTAAGGGGTGATGCAAGAGTGAGCAATCAAACATTGAGTTTTTAAGGTCACGAAGGTGATTTTCCGGTATTTTTTTTATCAACTTTAGAACGATTTATATCACTAAATATTTAGCATGCAATCAATAAAATATCTTACATTTCCAAATTTCCATTGATCTTTATAACTTTAATTTAATTTGGGCTACTAGAGAAAATGGCGGCCAACTCAAGATCTTAATTTTAAATTATATATGTGTTGGAATTGCCAAAATATTTTAGAAATTAAGTATTCGCTACAAATGATCCAAATACTAATTAATTTTAATACTAGTATGTGTAGTACACGCGGCCTAAGAGGGTTCAAGGAGGGATCCTCGTCAGTGGATTTAAAAACTCTTCGAAATACTATTTTCGAAGCTTGGAATCTAAGTTTAAGGTGGGTTCTAAATTAGATGGCGGTAGCAATTTCTAGCACAATTAGGAAATTGTCATTATAATTTTTTTGTAATCTCACACATGCAGTGATGCAGAATTTTGATCAAATGCACATGTCCGGTTGATCACATTAAATCGACGCTAATGAGCCACATGGCATGCCTGCGGTCCCTACACAATGGAGCTGAACCATCTTAAAGAATCTTTTTTTGTTTCTTTTGGGGTTTATTCTTAAACCATTACGTTTTCTTAAAATGAAGACTCACTCATGCTTCCTCCTTTCGCTTTGGCATTTTCTCCAGAAGTTTTCTGTTTATCGTCTTGTGCAAAAAAGGGCATTAATCATTTGCCATATATACAAAAAATAATAGAGGAAAAACGTAAACAACAACACGCTCATTATAAACTGTTTTGTCGGTCTTGGGCTGGGGTTTGAATGGTTTCATGCCCTCTATGCTGAGGCTGCGCTCTCTGGTGGGTTTAATGCCGGCATGGCTAACACCGGCAATGGCACACATTCAAATATTAGCCAGAAATACTCGGGTGGTTTTCGAATCTCAGAAATGTAGGTGTTACACAAAATAAAGCAACAACCAGTAGGGAAATACGACTAATTTGGAGGTTCAAATGTTGCTGGGGTTGCCGCCGCTGCTGGTGCTCCAGTTGTTGCTGTTGTCGTTGTTGCTTCTACGATTCTTTGAATAATAGCAGCTCATTAAAAAGCTTTTTCTTTTTCGAGTGTAATCGCTTATAAAATATTGCATATTTCATAGTAATACATATGGGACTTGAACCAAGGAACGATAACACTGTAACATACAAACAAAACCCTGTGAAATATTTCGGTTACATTCAGGATAAATAAGGTAATAATTTCTCCAAACACTCTTGCATGTGCCTTTTACCTACTCGCGGAGCGTTGTACGCACCCAGCCAACGAGGGAGAGAGGCGTAATAAATGAAATGATAAAAATTTAATGTTACCGAATAAATTTTGCAGCTGAAGGGATATGCATAAAGGAGTGGAAGGAAATGAGTGGTACGTAATGTGTATGACTTAATTTAGGGCATATATTTTCAGGGTGGAAATTTAAAAATTATTTGCAACAAAAAATTGATTTATAGTAGAAACATTGACAAATTGAGTTTCAATATCATATTGTTCCATTAGCAATATGCTTAAATTGCTTTCATTACTAAGATAGTATTTCTTTTTGGTCCAACAGTCATTTCTTTCTACTTAATTCGTCAGTATTAAATTTTCAAAAAACAGATGCTTTTTAATAAAAAGAAATTTAATTTTACAAAAGTGTTTTACATTTAATTCATTCCCGCAATTTATACTTAACATTTAAAATCTAACTGACAATCACATGGATCCAAGAATATTAGGGCAAGACCAATGAAACCTCTACTTCATGCTTCTGATTATTTTACATCTGAACTATCTAACATTTTTTCTTTTGGTTAAAGAACAAACGCTTTAATTGTTTCAATTATATTTCTTTTCACTTTTGTAGAAGAAACAAACAATGCTTTCTTTGCCTCAAAAGATCAAGTTGAAAAAGTGTTTCGATTTCATTTCCATAGAATTTCATGGAAGTATAGACTACGGCAAGTGATGACGTGAAATTGGGAAATTACATTTTGTATCTCTTTTATTTAAAAGGAATTTTGAACATATTTTCACAATTCCATAAAAAATGACCCAAAATTGTTTAAATAATCAAAAAGAGTTTCAATTCCATTTCAATATTAATAAACAAGTACCAACGCACGGCCCTTTTGGTCCATGCGTTGGTCACTTATCTCAGCCGATACTTCTCGTACAAAATTACTCTAAATTTGGATTCGTAGCAAAATTTGCTTTAATTTAAATACTTAAATGCCCATATTGACTATTAAGCGCCCGTTTTGACCATGCGGGACGGTTTTAGGGCCACATGAGCCCAAAGTACAGCAACTATGCCCATTTTAGAGGTACTTAGTGCTTCCCAACTAACAATTTTCCAATTTTAACTATTATCCGCCAAGAAAAATTAAGATTTGTTAAGAAAATACTCAAAAAAAAGTGTATCTTTACCGTAGTACCTTTAGTCCCTTAAAGGAAATTTTTTCCCGTGGGCCGTTTTCACCTATTTGCAATCCCAAAGAGCATATGACCATAACACAGTACCGTGCTAAATTTCAGGATCCTAGGTTGATTCATTTAAAAGCTATGGTGCTTTAAGATGTCTAGCCATGGCATGATCGTCTTAGAATTTAATGACGATCAAGAATATATATATTTTAATAGGTCTACGAATATTTCATGGCGATGAAAATAGAATAAAAAAATTTATAAATCATCCAATCTTCGAGGGTATACAAATAATTTCCTGTAGTCGTTTTCAACCAATTTTAAGGAAAACGTGAGAAGCTGTCTAATATGTTTTAATTTCAGTTTGTTCCTAATCCTTAAAATACTAGTTTATAAAGCCTGTTACTAAACCAAGCCTGTTACAACTTGTTGGTAAGATGCCGCACATGCATCAACGAGCAGGGGGGGGGGGGGGGGTGGTGCATTAAAATCCATTATTTTAAAACTAATTTAGCTAAATTTAAGAAAATTGAATGAGCTTCAACATTAATATAAAAAAAAATTACATACACTGAAAAATAAGTAATTTGAGTTTCTTAATGTAGCAATATTCATCAGCCACCCGTCAAATAAGTTTCAATTCCATTTTGTGTTACTGGCATACTGACATTACTTCGAACCATTTTCAAGGCAATCTGTTAAAATTCAGATTGTGTAGAAATAGGATGGTCAGGGAATTAAGCTCGGAAGTATGAATTGGAAAAATTTCTAGAGTTTGTTTCACATCCATGTGAATTTGTGGATATACGAGTAAACATCGTTTCCACAGAAGGTCGAATGGGCACCAACTTTTAAATGATCAAATAGTGTTTCAATTCCATTTCTGTACTAACATTTAAACATTAATTTCTGGAGCTGTTTTAAATTAAATAATTCTAAGAAAACTCTGGAGTCTGCTTTTCAACACGTTATCACTTTATTTCCAAAACATGGTCTAAAGTGTTTCAGTTCCATTTCATGTCTAAACGATAAGAATGTGTTTCACATTCACTTTGTTTTAGCATTAAAAGATATTATTTTATGTGGTCCTTTTTAAATAAATTTAAGGAAACTTAAAGAGATATGAAGCTGTACCCATCTCAGTATATAAATTTATTTCCGCTTCTTTAATAAAGTAGCTTTTTAATATTTTTATATTGCACTTTATTTTGCGAGAGGTTTTTAAGGTCTAAAAATTTATTACGATTTCTTGATCCCAAAATATAAGGATTTACATATTGAAACTTTCTTATATCTCGAAACTTAATGGCTTTCTGACGCATCCTTTATTTTAGTCTTCCGTCAAGAACTTTCAGCCTTTATTATTTTCCTTATCAGTTGATTACTTGATCCCGAAATATAAGGATTTACATTTTTAAACTTTTGTATACCTAGAAACTTTATGGCTTTCTAATTCATCCATTATTTTTGCCTTCCGTCAAGAACTTTCAGCCTTTATTATTTTTCCTTCCCACAATATACGCGCCAGTTTTTAAAACTCTTCTAGAACTTACGACTTATTTTGTCGTACTTCTTTGAAGTAAGCCATTTATTCAAATTAAAATTACTAATAAAACGCAAAACCACTTTCACCTCTTTTTCTCCATGAAAACTAAACCTTTGAATAACAAATTTTTTTCCCTTTGATTTAATTACAGCAATCACTGTTGGCAGGACGTATACCGGTAGCCTCGATGACGGGTCCAATTAAACGCGGCCTTTTATGGCAACAACGTGATCGTTTGTTTTCACGATGGAAAGAAAGGTATGTACTACATTACAGCATTTAAAAATAATATGCAAAATCTCTCTACCCATTCAACATCATAAGGCAGATAGGGAGGAGTACCACAAGGCACCCCAATCCAACCGGACCATGTTGGTGTACGTAGACACGTGTGCGTTTGTGTAGGAGTCTGTTTATTGGACACGGGTTTCCATATAAATTATATGCCATTTTCTCTGCAGTTGTTTTCTCCAAATGGCTTTCGTATATTAATTGTTGACGAATAATTGACAGGTCAGTGAGTCACTTTTACTCTCACCGTCATTCTCACTCTCGGGCAGTGCTGGTTCAAGGTTTCCATATGACCTGGGATTTCAAATACTCGCCCCAGTGAGTATAGCTCGCAACGGGATGTTATTCATTGTGTATATGCTATTGTTGTTCTTGTGTTTATTTGAAGTGAATTGTTTTAAATAATTTATAAAGACCTCATAAAACATTTTTTCACTTTTACCTCACGGCACTCAGAATTGAACCGCAAACCGACAATTGTCAGCAAAAATGTGAGGAAAAACCCAAAAAATAGTTCGAAATCGATTTTTCGTTATTGTATATATATATATTGTATATTTTAGAATTTTATATATTGTATATTTTAGAATACCTCGCAACGACTCTTTAACACCCGACCAATAAATGCACGATAAAAAAATTACTTCCACAAACCGCGTGTCAGATGCCTTTTGGGGGCAATCCTTTAGTAGACTTATGGCCATATCCATACAATTTTACAGAAGGTTTCAAATTTAAATTTCATTTATAAATATTTTTTTTAAACAATTGTCATTAATCTTGTCGTTTTCAATACCTCGAAATACTGGTCGGGAACCCCATAAATTATACGTATTCTGAATCTAAGTTCTAAAATTCGAAGATGATCAAGTCATGAAGATCTGTCTGATGTGTTAAGCAAACTAAAATTCGCATTATTGACTCTAGATATCTAAAATTCGCAGAAACTTGAGTAAATGGACTCAAAAGGTTGGAATTAAAAATGGGCTCGATCTGTCAGGAGGTAAACATTTTCCATACACAGGAACTGTGTAAGCCTCTGGAAGAATCGGTTTATTTTTAGTATTTTTTGTTTTCTTTTGCCACTATGAATTCTGATTGTTACAAAATTTTCACATTAAATTACGTTCCAGCAGGTAATATTTGTAGATTCCAATACAATGTAATTGGACTAGGGACGTGACACCGCCCATACATCTGAGAAAGTCTATGGAATATAAGAAATATGGCGATAGTATTTAGAATATTTGGTAAAAAAAAAGTGGTCGACTAGAAAAATGGTCATGGCACTGACAAGAAATTGATGAAAATAGTCTCAAAAAAACCCAATTAATATTAATTAATTAATAAAATTAAATAAAATATTAATTAATAAATAAAAGGGATTAATAAATAAAATAGGGGTTTGTCCTATATGTCAAAAATGACTTATTTCATTAAACCGAAACAAAGTGCAATTTTATTTGTTGCATTGTGAGTACATAATAAAAGTGATTAAAACTTTTTGAAAAAGCGGAAAAAAAATATACAAAAAATATGCATACAAATTTGGTTTAAAAAAATCTCAATAAATTTTTATTAATCAATAGAAGCGCAAAATCTAGTAATAACCAGTGTTTTCTTATATAATTTGCAAAAAATCTAAACATTTGTCAAGTGGACACGTAAAAATTTTCACGGAAAATAACTTATGATCTTTGACTTGCTTGTTAGTGTTAGCTAAAGAAAAACATCGAAATGTGAATTTTATTTTCTTGAAGTTTTAAAAAAGAAAAGCAAAGAACTGTGTCCTTCAAAATTTACAAAGCAGGTTAGAAATGTGATGGAGGTAAAACCCGAATAGTTTGCAACTTAAAAAAAAATAGCCGTGTACTGGCTTAGTTGTATACCCTTAGGATATGTGTCCTTCCTGTAGGATCCATTTATTTCAAAATAACCAACCAAAAAATAAAAATCATGAGAACATAATGGAATCGAAACACAAACTTAAATTTATAATCATTTGCGGACTATGAAAAGAGGAAAAAGATATTGAGTCCATAAAATGTATTTTTCGCTCATGCCCTACTCTAACACCCACCCTGATATTGGTATTGGATATATACTTTAAGCCCTCTCTATGCGGCTTAACATGGTACAGGGTTTTCCATTAAGGACATGGACATAAATTAAAACACAAAATATTTAAGATTAGGAGTGGAAAATTAATCCAGATGTGCAAACGTTACATTTTAAGAATGAAATTCCACTTCGGTCATATGACCACCACGAGCCTGTGTACAGCGATCTATTTTTTGGACCCAAACATGACGATTGGTTACATCGACGAAAAAATACGGCCAAATCACACCTCCGGCATGAAAACCACACCACGCAGTATTTTTTTTCTTGAAAAACCGGTTATAATAAGAAGAATGTGGTTCGGTGAAAACCGATACGTTGTTGTTTCCGTGCTATAAGAAAAGACTGTTGCCTCTTAATGAGTCTGCATGTACAGACTGGCAATTTTACCTGAACTTGGCCAAATTTATACTTATTTATTTGCAATTTTTTTTTTTGCCTGCTCCGACTTCCACTCCAACAAAATGTTTAAAAGTTCTTCTTTAAAGTTCCAACTTCTACTTCACATCCCTGTTGGTAATGCAACTTGCATTGCTTTGCAGCTTTTTTCATACCAATAATAAGGAGGATCTTCTCCTAACTCGTTATTTATTGCTTTTGTTTGAAACACACTGACTTATTTATATATCAAACCTGGTGGAGATAATGCTTTACGCCTGGCTATATTTATAGAAAACATTGAGTAACAAATTTTAGGCACAGCTTCACACAAAGATGAAATCAGTTAGAAAAAAGTCCGAACTACAAATATTCGGTTGGATAAAATAACTTTCTTTTAATAAATAAGTTATGTTCAGAATGGAAACCAAAATCGGCATTTAATTTTTTTTATTAAGCTAACAAAATATGACTGTTATGAAAGTATATTTTTTATATCACATCTATTGTCAAGACTTCAAGCATTCATTTATGGTATTTTTTGTCACATTAACCCTTAAATAGCCGGAAATATTTAGGTTTAAAATTCTTTACTTTACTCCACGTAAATAATGTATCTAAAAATTTTATGACATTTTAAAACCAAAATGGAATTTTGTGACCCATTTTACCAAAATGATGCATAAAATCGTTTCACTTGTCCCCAACCAATGTTAAAACCAAGTTTTAAAAGAACCTGCTTATAAGTCAAATAATAAAATAAATATTTTTTAATCGTTAAATATTAAAAATAAAAAAAATATTTTTTCGGTCAGATAACCGAATCCATAAAATTTAACCATTCGTTGGTCCAGCTTACAAATACCCGTGGCAATGACAATCGAATTCAAAGAGTTCTTATAGCCAATAATCTATAACAACAACCAATATATACAAATTCAGTTCCAATATTCATATTAATTAGTTAGGGATACCGATACCATATTGGTATATAGATATATTGGTTGCTATTACTTTAATTTGCCTTGAACCCAATCAACATTCGGTTGTAGCGATGAAATACATGGATAGTACGTGCAACCAACAATATTCGGATAACCAAAAATTTGGCTGTTGCAACAAATCTGTTCCATCTGTTTTATAAAGTTCAGATATTTAATATATTTGGTTAAATTGCTTTTAAAGCTCGATCTTCAAAGCAATTCTTTGTGCCTAACGAATAAAAAGTACTAATACTTATATTATATATACTAATATTTTTCCAGGTAATACGAATAAGAATTTTTGGTGACATTTTGTTTGTGAAGATTACTTAATTTGTTCAATTCTGGCTTATTTCCGCCCAAAATTCTAAGTTATATCACATATGGAAAACATGTCAACAGTAGCCGCATTTTGATTATTCTGTATTTCCTTTCAAACTAAATTTCAAACAAAATAAGCGACCCTACCACTGCTCTTAGTTATCACATTTAAAAATGTATTTTTGGCACCATCAATTTATTTGCTCACGCTCGCAAAAAAAAATATAAACAACCATACCACAAATCAAATAATTTCATATGACAGCGATACGATGCCTTCATTCAGAACGTATTAATCGCTTCCTGTTTGCCAAAAATGAAAAAATACTAGAGGCCCCCAGCTTTTAGATACGGCAAACATTACAAACACATGTTCGGGACGACCCCTCACAAATACCCTCCTCTGCCCAAATGAGAAAACCCCGACTATGGTAAAAGAATGACACTAAAAGCACAACAAATAAATTGTTTAACAATTCACAAAATGAAACGATACATGGGCAGGCGAAGAATTATTATTGCTGCAGGCTTTTAATAAAGTTATTAATATTTGCCTTTTGGCATATGCATTAACACAGAGCGTTTTGTACGAGCATATCGCTCGTTCGTGCGTCTATATCACTGACAAGGCTGCACACATTCTGTACGAATTTGGGGGAAATATAAATTATAGATACACTTTTTGGAAAAGAATTTTAAAATGGTTTTTGTGTAACGATCACACGCAAAAAAAGATCGCACTGCACATGGTCCATGTCATTGTAACTGTCGAAAATTTCATTTTTATCGTTTGCGTACTTGAAATGACGTGTTGTAGTGAGTATGTGGCGAACTTGTTTACATCATTGGAATAATATTTAGTTGCTCGGACTTTTTGCGCATAGACATAACGCAAAAAATATTTTTTTGGGCATTAACCACTGTATGATCGGACATAACGCCCAATTTTTATCTCGGTTTTATGACTGTCCCCGAAAAGGACATTAAGCCCACTGGGCATTATGGCCGCTTTATTTTTGGTACGAAATGTTGCAAAAATAAAGCCAAACGATTTTCAAAATATATTTCCAAATTATATTTAGTAATATGAAAAACATGGTTTTAGATTCAAATTTAAGATAAATTTAATAAAAGAATTTTTAAAATATGTTTCCGAATTTCTTTCACACATTTGATTTAAACATTGGCGAAATTACGAGCGCTGCTATAAATATTACTGGCCTAATAATGAAAATGCGAATATTTATCATTAAAAATGGTTTTATTGTTTTTCAAAGTATTCTCCAGCATGATTTATACACTTTTGAGCGACCTTTTTCTTTAAGCGAGCGTCGGCCACGATTGAGTTCATTAAACTAGTTTTTCACAGTGCTATAGGATGGTGCTTATTCGCCATACAAAGATTTAAGTTCATCGATGCACTCTTGTCGTAATAATCCACGTCGAAAGTTGTGAAAAATGATCGCACGAAAATGTTCACGAGTTAATTCCATTTTTTTGCCAAATTGATTTTTTAAAGTCACTGTAAACAACACAAATGATGGTCGTACGTCAAAACGTTCTAAGCACGTTTATGGTAAAAAAAAAACTAAACTACTACTATCCAATGGAAATGTCAGATGGCGCCAGGGAATACTTAGTGTTGCCTAGGCCAGAAATATATATAGCAACCTACTAAAATTCGGTAAAACCAAAAAAATATTTTGTACTTTCTAAATTATTTTATGGTATAGTGTTGCGAAATAAAAATTTTCTTGGCCTTCAAATTTACTATAATCACCTAAGTCTTTCATGCTGAGAAAAAATCTTTTACTCCCCGAGGAAGTCTGAATTTTTGTTGGCATAGTGAAATATGTTACAACAGCTAACTAAACGAAATTTGGTAACCACAAAGAATTTATTGGTTGTTGGTACCAAAGTAACATGTACTTCATAATTGGTTGATTGTCATAGCCACCAGTTGTGGCAACCAATAGTTTTACAGAATTCGGTTGGTATAACCGACTTATTGGCTGTAAGAATCGTTTTATTATTGTAGCTACCATCTTATGGTAAGTCGAAACATGTAACCATAAATACCATGGAATGTTGGTGTTAGCCACAGAAAGTATGTTTATCCAACCAATTATTTAAAGTGCTGTCCGATTTTTAACTGTTTTTTGTGTGTAGCGATATTCCGTTCGGTTTACTGAGATATAGCCGTCGAAAAGTATCAAAAAATTGCAATAAAAATGCACTAAGATCCAAAAACTGTACGATTCAATAACTGAAAAATTTATGCCAAATTTGCATAATGTAATATGTCAAAAATCAAGTTTTTTGATTCCCAGTATACTCTTATTTATTGCCAATATTTCATTTCCTGTCCCCATTTTATACATTCCGTGCAGTATTTCGCACTTTTTCTGAATAATACAACATCTAGGCATGTGATGTCCATTGAGCAATGCTCATCCTCAGCATCGTCTCGCTATCTTTTGTGGTTATTTATGCTGTCAATTATGCTTCATTAACTTAATTACCGTCTGTTTCTGAAACCACCATTGTTGTTGGCTCTGCGTAAGCCTTTCCAAAAAGACCAGCCGGCAGACGGAACAAAAATGTATCCTTGAAACGAACGAAAACAAAAGATGGTCAGCGATAAAGCTAACTAAAATTCTCTAGACAATAATTTGCTTTTTATATGCACTTCAATCAGCGTCAACAACAGTTTTTTGCGGTCTGTCTTTTGTGAGACGGTGAAAATTGGATCAGCCCTTTGGGGGGAACAGGGGCAAAACACTTTACTTTGTGCGCAGATATTAAATCGGCAAGGGGAAGTAAAAAACATAAAAATACTGAACAGTAGCATATATCTCATTTTAAACACAGTTTTTAACAAAAGAAGAGCTGACTATCTTTCCAGCGAAAAAAAAACAGAAACATGTTTCACAAAATGATTAGTTTTGTTTGGTGTAAACATAATTTTTTTTCAGAATTTCCAAAGTGTTTTAAAGTTTTTTTCTTCTTTTCAACTTTAAAGCGAGTTTAATATGAATAGCCGTCAGTGGCCTCTGGTCATTTTTGTCCGGCTGAGTTCTTTTTTAGTGTTTGCATAAATGCGAAGCCAAGAACACTAAGTAAATATAAGAGACTATACCTTGGGGAATGAAGTGGAAATGAAACATATATTGAAACAAAGAAAAGTATGTTTACAAAATGAACTGTGACGGTTGTTTTGTTGCATATGACATATTGCCGCAAGAGGGATAGGCAGTGTCAGTGAACTTAAGATCAGCATCAGTAGTGGCCAGCAGCGGTCAACAGCGATTAAATGAAGTGAATAAAATGGAAGGCTTGGCTTCTGACTCTCAGAAGAATAAGAAGTGCTAATTTTGATTACCATATCCATTGCAATCTTATATATAAATTAAAACTCGATAAAAATAACATGTTAACGTTGGCATGTTTTAACACAATTTTGTTCCATATATCAATTTCAATCATTTAGACAATCGTTTTGTATAATTAATTTGAATAACACACAACAAAATATTAAAGCATAATTAAATATTAAAAATAATAATAATAGAATTGGGACAAATATGATCAAATCACGCATTGTAAATTTCTTGAGGATACAAAAAGTAAACAAAAAGGATACAAAAAAAAAAGTAAGTTAATAAAAAATAGCCAAAGTTGGTTAAATAAAAAAATAACAGAATGGAACGAAACAGAACTAAACAAAAGTACTTAAATGACTTTCATGGGTTTCAGATGTTGGACTTAAACTCGTATTACGTTATTGGCTTCATTATAGATCTAAATTATTATTGCAGCTTGAAAGATATTATGTGAACATTTGAAACGATATGCCTATTTTACAGTCACATCGGCGCTTCAACAAAAAAAGGCGCTGCACTGCCCCAAACATATTTCTTTACAGTTTAGAAGTATAAATAAACCAACGGCAAAATTGTTTATGGAACATAATGGAACTGCAGTATAGGAGCTTAAAACAATAGGCATCAGGACAAACGACATTATTATTATTGATTGCAATCGAACATACTAACAAGAGAACGCCCTGATTTTAACTTCTGACGAAAATCTAATCTAGCATTGATAACTTCACTTTATTTTGCTTTAGGCATTTGTTTTGAATGTTATAGTCGATCATTTATGAACGTTACAGCAAAAGATGCTGGAAAAATAAACTTAAAAAATTTAAAAAAAAAATATTAATTCAATATTTTGTTAAAAAAAATGTCTCCTGTAGTCACTGTCTACCAGTAAGCATTAAAAATAAAACAGATGTGGAGATTGGGAGAGCTGTAATTTAAAACGAGTTTATTTTTAAATATGAATAACATATCTTACAAAAGCAGTATTCTGTTTCCATAAGAAACAAACGGCATTTTATTTTATTTTTTTTTAAACTGTAATTCAAGAGAATTCTATGCATGAAACGATGTGAAAGTAAAACGAGTACCTAGATTTAGATTTTATTATGTATAGATGAGTTTATATTTACATAAAATTTAAATAGCTATCAAATGAGTTGTTTTGTTTCTTTAAGCAATATAATTGAATTGAATTTTATTTCAATTTTAAACTAAAAATTCAAATATTTCCTCGTTTTCCTAAGCTACCATTTGTAAACCCTTCACGGCTGCAACATAAACTTTCTTTTGCATTTCTTATTTTTTCCCGATTTTTTCTGAGTGTTTTTTCTCTCATTCTTTTTTACAGATATTTTGTTTTGACACGTGACTATCTGCATTGTTTTAAAAGAGCATCAGGTTCAGCCAATGAACGTGCCTCCGACATGGGACAATTCATATTTAAGGTAAGTTTCACACAAATTTTTACATGTGTTACTTTCTATAGTGGCCTTAAAGGCATGCCTCTGCGACCCTTAATGCATAGACACACACACAAAGAACAACTTTACTCGAGTAGACAGCAAAGCAAATTCTTGAACTCATAAGAATGATTCTTGAGAAGGCCTTAAAAGATCATTATCGCCTTTTTGTTTTACACATTGCCCATATAACGTGATTAATCTTTAAATAAAGTGAAATGCGAAATACTTGTGAATCTCTGGCTGGGACAAAGAACGCAAAAATAAAAAGAATGACAGCAGCAAAATTCCTACCCAACACCATCCCACGACTGTAGTCAAGAACAGCGTCATCAAGATGATCATCATCACCAGAACCACCGCCGTGAAATCATTACAAACTGCATTACATTCAGATGATTTACGATTGTGTAACTGCAACTGCTGCTTGATGTTTTAGTATTTTAGTTTGGTTCAGCGATTCCTCCTCATCGTCATGAGGAAACCCACAATCACAACAGCATCGCCTTTAAATTGCAATGCATTCACCTTTTGACTTATTCTTATGAAATTTTTCTCCGCTTCATCGACTTCATTTGGTGTTTTTATGGCAGATTTAAATGTGTATTAAAGTCAGTAAGTCAGTCCGTGCGATTTTCCAGGTATACTCGTAACACCTCCCCCATTCATGTGGTGATACTGAGAGAGGGAACTGCTGCAAATGCCTCGAAATGTTGCATCAAAACCTTGTTAAAGCCCTTTAGTTTTTTCATGTGTCGGTGTTTTAGTTTTTGTTATGAGAATTGCAGTGTAAAAAGTTAATGATATACGGCTTTTCCTTTAGTTTGGCATGAATATGTAAAAAAGAATTTATTGCCAATATACATAAATCAAAAAAAAAGGTTGGCGTGTTTTCGCCCGCCATCAAGCAAAAATAATGCGATTACAATGAAATAAACACTCAGTTAAAGTAAAAATTCGTGTTGGAATTATCACATCACAAGTTATATAATAATTGCGAAAATACCACGAAATTAAATTTGTTAATAGGAAAAGTAAATAGAAAGAAATGGAATGGAACACTGTGGAAATGAAGATGTTTGCCAATAAACAGGTGTTAATAATATTTTAATACTTATCAGGTTTTTTTTATTTATATACAAAACACCTGAAAAGAAATGGAAATGAAACATAAAAATAAAATTTAAAAAAAATAGGAATAATGGAAAGATAATATCTTAAAGTTAGATTTTAGTGTCTACAACTTTTATTTTTTTTCTTGAAATGGAGTGTATAAAAGACAAATGCTCTATTGCAAGAACAAGTGACCGTTTCGTGCCTTGCTTGACTTTTTGTTGTTGTTGTAACAATAATATATTTTATTTTGAAGTCCTGTTCGTCTATGCTACACAATAATATATTTTATTTTGAAGTCCTGTTCGTCTATGGGGGATATGCTACGATATCGAGGTTGATTTTTTGTATTCTCGCCCTCAGAATGGGGTGGTTTTACTGTAAAACTTCTAGTAGAGAAAACGGTCTTGTTGGAACTGTAGGGATATTGATAAAGCTTTCTATTAGATGTTTAAGGTGACTCAACAGGTGTTTTTGACAACAATGTAAGTACATCAAAATTGTATAGAAAAACACCGAGGCACCCCAACTTAATTTTGATCCGCAGAACTCTGTACTCCATTCTAAAAGTTTAGGTCAAACACAAGCGATATTCTATTTTTAGTTTGTATTGTCTCTCAAGCGATTTGTATATTATACGAGTATATGAAAAAAGTCATCGAAAAATCTTTTGAAATGGCATTATTTATTGCCTATTTATATTTTCGTCTATGTTCTGAAGGCTACAGTCCAATTATTTTCAGGTTGTGTCACTATTTCGAGTACATTTTTTACTTGACCTAACTTTTTTAAGCACTACCACTATGTTCTAAATTAAGTTGGGGTGTCCGTATGCTGTTTTGTGTCATTTCGAAAGTTAAAATTTTACTTGCAGTGTAATCTTACTAAGAGTAGTATTAATTGGCGATTCTCCAAAAAAGAAAAAAAACAAAACTTTTAAAAGTTCCCGTTCGCTTCTAACGACAGTATATTATTCAAATCTGCTGAAGCTTCCCCCAATACTGCGTCCAGTGACGTTCTGATTCAAAATGTCAGTACTCCGTTTTCTTCGATTTTCCTCTGTCGACCCCTTTAGATCTGATTGGAAATTTAAAATCTATGAAGGTGTCCCTCGAAGTTCCGGAAGTCCTCGACACTTGAGTTATGACTTCAACAAACATGGCCTCAACATTTTAAAAGGACATTGACAGTGTGTGCGAACTCAAATGTAGAGATAAGGCTTTAAATATAACACAGTACAACATTTTACAGGTGATTGATTCGGGTGATTCGGCCCCAAAAAGAAGAACTTCTGCATCATTCGTTTGGTGAAGGTACATCAAATAATAATTTAATAATTATTTTGAAGTTATTAAGTATCGTAAAGGGGAATTTTTCACGTTTTAGGCTCTTTTGTTTGTTATAACTCGAGAACCACTAGTCCGAATAATGTTTTATTATGTATAGAATACAATGTCAGATGAATGTCCACCTCTGTTAGTCTCACAAATGCGAGCCCTTTTGAGCACATTTTTCATTACATTCTCACACATTTCACGCGATATTTTTATTAATTTCATCACGAATATTTTGTTTGAGTTGCTCAAGCGTTTCTGGTTTGTTTGCATAAACGTTGCTTTTCAGATATCCCCAAAAAAAGAAGTCCGGAGCAGTCAAATCAGGTGACCGTGGAGGCCAATCAACATCACCATTTCTTGAAACAACTTGTTGTGGAAAGAGGTCTCACAGTGATTCCATTGTAATCCTGGCTGTATGCGATGTGGCGATGTGTGTCTTGTTGACACATGTAGATCAAGCTCAAAGCATGCAGTTCTGGCGTTAAAAAGTTTTCAATCATTTCACGATATCGTTCCCCATTGACCGTTACGCCGTTTTTAATTTGATAGAAGTAAGGTATAATATTTCCTCCTGACCAAATTAGGGGGTTTCCATTGCCCAAAACCGACTATTCTGTTTTTTCACATATCCATGCAAATGAAAATGTACTTCGTCACTCATTATGATTTTTTTTTAAATAATCGGGGTTGTCATGGGTGAGCTATAACATCCTATGTAAAAGGTTTTGTGGAAGAAGCTCAAGTGAATCTTAAATGGAAACATATTCAAATCATTGGGCAAAATTGTGGCCAAAGTTGTTCTTTGAAGACCAAGCTCCTGAGCCCGGCGTCGAATTGAGTTTGATGGCTTGTTTTGAACACTTTATTGAGCAGCAGTAATGTTTTCCGCCGATCTAGCAGTGCATTGTGGTTTATGCTTTGGCCTATCAGCTACAGACCCTCATTCACTACACAACCAACAGTGCGTTTTGTTGGCACGTTGTTTCTCTCAAAAATTCCACGTAACTTTCTCATCGTCACAGTAATCGATGATTGATTTTGATAAAATGTTTTAACGATTAAAACACGTTGGTTTTGAATATTTTTCCATGATAAATTTGCCACGTCTTTACTTTGCGACTGTCAAGACTAATGTTTACCAAAATGGAGGCAAATCAAAGTAGCATACCTTCCCGGCGGACACCCTGTTTAATATTTTTAACTAGCCACATTGCTACCGTGGAAGTTTCAAGAATAAGCGTCGTCTAGTCCTCAGTTACTACTACAGTCGTTATGATTTTTCCCTCGGGGAAAAACTACGCCATGCATCCATTTAATGATTGCAGTATATCGTACGGCGAATTATTATTATAAACCATATTTTAAAGACTTAATAAATTTTGAATTAAAGCCTACAGAATAAAATAAATTTAATAGGGGGTATTTTTACAAAACTTTGCCCCTGATGCTTTAAGTATGCAGCATTATCTTTAGTCCGTAGTTTAAAAAAGCCCCTTTTCCATAGGTTGCTTGAATTTTGTCACCAGTCACTGTACTCAATTGCCTTTTTTAAATCGTGAAATAATGCTATTGTAGATCAATTTGAATTTTAAATAAATAAATGAATTCGTTATCTTTAAAAATGTTTTTTTCTTACACCTATCAGCAAACCTGACAACTTCGTTTTTTATGAATAAGACCATTGAAAACTACAAACTAAATTGCATCCCGCCATAATTAACGTTTTTCATACATTAAGTTATACAGAGGAAAAGGCAATAAAGAGGCAAAAACACACAATGTGCAAGTGGTCAGAGTGCCAGATCATTAAAACATTGACTTCAGACAACCCCATACTAATTTACAATATTCTTGAACATTAAATATCGAAACCATTTAACAAATGTCTAGTTGAAACGAAGATGACCATACAAAAGCAGAAAATACGAAAATCAAGCGACATGGAAACGATTTGCTAAAACCAGCAACCCAAATTAACCATTTAAAGTGACAAACTAGAAAAATGTCAGAAAAACCAACCTACGATACTTTGTACTGCAGTTTGCAATGGAATCTAAAAAATGAATTTTATTTAGTTTTTTAGTACGAAACATTTTTTGTCCCCATGAGAAATATTTGTGATAATAAACACTTAATACCTTAAATCACATAAAACACACTCTTCACACTTCCCATGTTTTCTGAAAAACAAATATCATTTAACTTATTTTTGAAATTTAAATATAATTTTTTCTGTATTAAAGTTGAAAATATCACTTGAACACCTCCCAAATTCATCATGAAGTTTTTTGGCTACCCGCCAATACTATAGCGTTGTGGAACCTGCCTTCTTTATATGGAAAACAAAAACTATGGCATTCGAATTGGAAAACTAAAACTTTTGTTAATTTCCTATAATACGGGAACTCGTATATATTAATTGACTATAAAAGAAGCAATTTTTCTTCTTTCTGTTTAAACAAATGAAATAAACAAAATATTTTAAATCGCCAGAAAGCGTTTATTTTTGCGGATTGTGTTTATTTATCCGAAAAGCGATTCGATTTAAAAATATTCCATATTGAGCCCCCAAAAGAGATTTCGGATTTTGGTCATAAAACGAAAAATGTGTTAATGTCTTAACATTATAGCACAACAAAAATTGTGAATAATTTTGGCCTCAAAAATCAAATTGATTTAAGATAAAGACAAATAATATTTGAAAAAGCAATGAAAAGCACGAGGGCATTTTTAATATTAGGTTTATTTTTCACGTTATATCATGATTGATTGCCGCGAGGCTAATGGCGATTTCTGCGATGGACTAAATGACCAGAATGGCACCGGGAATACACGAGAGGTGTGAGGTACATATGTTATAAACTATAACGAATACACGGAGAAAAAATATGTGAACAATATGTTTGAAGCAAGCTTCAATGTTTAAGTCGAAGCAAATATTATTATTATTGTGAGTTCACCTAAACATTATTATGTTTGCAGTAATCTTCCAAAACATATGCTTAATATAAACATGTTAGAAGAAATATAAGCTGACATAAATACGTTCCTACTTGTTCAAATAACGGGCATTAATCCAATGTTTAGAAAACATAAAACAATAATTTCTGCCTTTAACGGAACACATTTTTTTGTTAAACGTCGATTTTTTTTAATAATTTTTACAAGTTAATTCAAATTCCATTTTATGCACTTCCACTAATACTAACCAATGTTCTTTTTTTCTAAATGCGTTCTGCTTCCAATACATTTTATTCCTCAAACGATAACTAGCTACTAATAAAATTTCTGTGTAAAAATTTTAAAAATTTTTGCAGAGACGATTTGGCTCACTCCACCAGAAAAATGCTTTCTTCCTCTCATTTCAGTTTTTTGTTTTCTAAAAACAATAACATTTGGTGGGAAAAATAAAAATTTTGCAATACATATTTATTTAAACTGTGTCTCTATTGTGCGTAGCCATTGCCCCAATGAGATCATTTATTTAGCTTTCAATCTACCCCCTTTATAGTGTAATTCGTGCGGGCAGTACCAGATAGAGAGTGATTGGGGCTTTTACCTTTCCATAGTCTAGTTTATTCAATTATAGTTTTTCCAAGTACTAATTAAAACAGTCAAAAATATTGACATTTTCTATGCTGTGACTTAAATCTCTTAGAGAATATTAGATATTTCAGACGGCAAATATAAAATTTGTTTAAATAAAAAAGTTGCATCAACCCGTTCAGCATGGTCTCGGAAGGTTGCATTCTATGTCAAATGGACTAACATGTTTGCATCAGATGATGAGCTTTTAGTAACAGCAACAAAGAAAAAGCACGAAAAATTTATAAATGAAAAATTTTCGAATGGTTCAAAAGTACCCTAGTAGTTATAATGCTTTTTACAATTTTTACAGGTCTTTTGCCGCCTCTCGCGCAAAAGATGGAGTTTGATGCTCCCAAGTACGTCGATTTTATATACTCGTACCCTCTTAATTTGTCTTAATTTATACATTTGCAACACCTCGAAATATAGGCCGTGTAGCTAAATACTTTGGTTAATTTGCAATATGGTTATCTGGCAACATTAAATAATTTTGTGAATAATATGGCAACAGCGTTTCTCTTTGAATACAGCATGAAAATTGAGCAACAAAATGTTCTATTGGTGAATACGACTCACGCAGACAGTAATTAACTATAAATTGTAATCATAAAATCACCTAAATATAACAAATCAAGTAAGTGCTACACTTTTGCATTATTAAATTGATTCTCCGATTTCTTTTCGCTTGAATCTTTTATAGGAAATAAAACAATATTCTTATTGTCAGTGTCAAATCAACTCCTTGCGCACCAAGATACTTCCACACATTTGCTAGTTTAGTTACCTGAAACGTACACAGCTGTTGATCGAAGACCCTATGAACTGTATATACGAGGGCGACCGCAAAAGTAACTGGCCTAATATAAAAAGAACCGTTATTTTGGAATTATTATTATTTATTTTTCAACATAATCTCCTTCCAACTCAATACACTTCATCAAACGTTTTTCAAGTTTTTTAATTCCATCCGAAAAATAAGATTTTTCAAGACCTTCAGTTTCAGCAATAACCTCGCTATTGGACGAAAATTTTTTGCCACCGAGAATTTTTTTTAAATTTGGAAACAAGAAATAATCAGAAGGAGCTAAATCTGGACTATATGGTGGATGCGGAGCAATTTCAAATCGTAATTCGGCCAGTTTTTGTTGAGTTAAAAATGCAGTGTGTGAAGGAGCATTATCTTGATGAAAAAGAACTTTTTTTTTGTAAAAGCGGTCGTTTTATCTTGATTTCTTTAATCAACCGATCCAATAATGCCCAATAATATTCACTATTTATAGTTTTTCCTTTCTCAAGATAATCAATAAATATTATATCCCTTGCATCCCAAAATACTGTGGCCATTACTTTTCCTGCTGACTTAACAGTTTTCGCCTTCTTGGGACCACTTTTACCAGCTTCTATCCATTGTTTTGACTGTTCTTTGCATTCTGGGATGTAGTGATGGATCCATGTGTCATCAACAGTTATGAATCGGCGCAATAACTCTTGGATTACGCTGATAAATCGCTAAAAGTTCCTCGGAATTGGTCCAAAGGACTATTTTTTGGGGCAAAGTCAACAAACGCGGCAGCGTTCTTGCGGATAGCTTTTTCATGTGGAGTTCATTATGTAAAATACTCCAAACTTGTTTTTCGTTTATTTTAACAATATCAGCAAGTTCTCTGAGCTTTATTCGTCTATCTTTAGTCACTTCATTAAATATTTTTCTAATGTTTTCAATAGTAGTAGCAGTTTTCGGTCTTCCAGAGCGTTGTTCATCTTCCGTACTTGAACGACCCATTTTAAATTGTTGAACCCAGGATTTCACGATGCATTATCACCATGAACAGAATCCAATTCATCTATGATTAATTGTGGCGTATAACCTTTCATATAAAAGTGTTTAATTACAGCACGAAACTCTTTATTTTCCATTTTTCAAAAATTATAAAACTTGTTTACTTCAATCACCTGTAACAAAGAAAATAATCATTAAATATTTCGGAAATTTTGACAGATGGCTTATAAAAGATTGCTTTTAAAAAACAAAAAAAGTTGCTAGTAAAACAGAAAATGTGCCAGGGTGTTTTGCGGTCGCCCTCGTATTTTGATCGACGCGAAATTCTGAAAAGTTGCGTCCTAATCTCTTATAGTCAGAAGCTTGGGATTGCATGGGCTTACTCGCACCAGAAGGAAAAATAGGAATAAAGACCCCACAACAAAGTACACTTTTTTGAATATTTGCTCAGCTTATAATTGGTTGCTTATTATAATTGAACGCTCACATACTTTTGGACGTTTAAATGTTTCGGATGTGTGGGCGGTGCCACGCCTATTGGTAAAATTGTATCGACATGTAATCTTTGACAATTTACTTGGTCCAGAACAGCGTACTTTATGAATATGCTGATAATTACTCTATGCGTATTACTTCGCTTTAAAAATGAAGGCGTGGCACACACTCAAGTTATTAAAAATCAATAAACATAAAACGGTCATTATAGTGAAAACAAGCAAGCAATTTTAAACATGGACATATGTGACTCAAATTAAAGAAAATTTCACTACGAGTCCAAATGGGATTTTTTACAAATCAGAAGTCAGTGCGAGGGATTTAAATTACGTTTACTTTGTTCAGTGGCATACTTTACTGCAGGCAGTATCTCTTTAAGTTGAAATCTGCCTGCACTTAAGTCTTCAGCCGTTGATCATTGTAAAAACACATTCGTTGCTTTTACCGAATCTGCAATCAAACTAAAATTCTTTTGGACTGCCTTTTGAACTTTTGGGTTTCTCTTTGAAAGAAGGAAACATGGTCTTAAAACTGAATCATATGATTTTTTTTATAATTTTACTAAGATTGAGGCTCCTGGATTCCTAGACTAAAATACTCAACCATTATAATCAACACAAATAAGCAAGTTTGAAAATGTACACACGTTTACTTAAAATTAAAGTAAATTGCATTACAAGTTCAAATATGGCATATTTATTTTATGATTTAGCTGAGATTGGGTCTCATAACCATAGCCCTAGCGCCAGGGCCTCAGAATCGTCATTCATTTGATATTTCTCAATTTCAGACTAACTCAATTTGAAAGATACACAAGCGAGCAATGCGTTAAAGTTATTTCGGCTTATTATGAAAATGGGTGTTCAAATCAAAATGCATATAGTGCACTTCGTGATTTTTTCGGAAAAATTGTGCAAAAATTTGAGCAAATCGGGTCTGTAGGAGATGTGAAAACACCAGCTCGTACTGCAGAAAATACTGCTATGTACGCGATAGTGTGGCTGAAGAGCCGTCCACCTCAGCTCGTCGTCGTGCCCAATAATTGCACCGCTCATGCTCGTCGTTGATGAATATTATGCATACGCTTACAATGTGAAATTGACTCAAGAACTAAAGCCGCTTGCCCATTCCAAACGTTATCAATGTTCAGAATGGTGGCAGGAAATGGCATCGGCCCTTAATATTTAACCACCCTTTAGTTTATACAATTAAATTTTATTAAAAAACCAAAATGACAACAACCTCACGTGAAACCCCTAAAATAGGCTACGTTTTCACAAAATTTTATAAAAGTCTTAAAGTTTCCAAATAATTTATTTTGACTTTTCTTCACTTAGATTTATTACCTCATTTGATGGTGTTAAATCCCACTTTAAAGCGGTTTCAATAACTTTCTTTCATGTCTGTCTTTTCCTACGTTTGCCAGCCTACCGGTCTGTTCGCCTGTCTTTCAAACCGAAAACAGAAAAATCTCAAGTATTCATAGTTATCGTTGCCATTGTACTGCTACGTACGTGCATACAATTTGTGAAATCTTGGTCGGGCAATTATTTTCTGTTTTATACGAATTTAATAAATGCTACGACTGCTACTGCTCCGAGTAAAACAAAAGTCATCGTCATTGCTGGCATCACCAAAAGCAGCAGCAACATCATTATGATCCTCTCATTGCCGTCATCAGCAACACCATCAAAAGCAATGGTTGTTGTTATTGCTGTTGCTTTTTAAAGTGTTTACGTACTTTCACATATTCAGACAACACTTCAGTGTCTCGCATCCCAAGTTCTTCTTCACTTGACGCTGGTGCGATATTCACCATCAGCCATCGGCGACCGCCCGACGATGTGATGTTGGCTGCTGCTGAAAGCCTCAGCCGCTTTGCGGTCGGTAGTGCTGAAAACTCTGGCCGCCGTTGTGTATGATTTCATTCGTTCGAAAATTGGCAAAAATTTCACTTCTTTGTAATCATCAACGACAGCGCAGCGTAATAACACGTAAATCGGAAGCATTTCTTTCGGTACGTCCGTACGTACGTCTGTCGCGCGCGCTGTCTGTCGGCCTGTAGTAAACACCCAGACTGCATATAACGTACTCGTAGTCTTATTTGTTTTGTTAATTGTTTTAAATAAATTCGCTGAAAAACAAAGACAGACAAACTGATGTGATTCATGGTGGAATAATGGCGGTATAATGAAAACCGAAGGGAGGAGGACGCAATGTCGGGGGTAAGGTGGGCGGTAGGATAATGACGTGATTTGTCTTTGTTGTATATATATATATAGTAATTCAATGTAAATCAGATTATAATGACGATGGCGATTACTAAACAAAGGTGATAAAGAAAATAATTTATTACAAAGTAGCAATTAGCAAGTGTTAACACACCCGTACACATATTTCCGGAAGCGGAAATTCAGATTTAGAAGTGTGAAATGAGTTTAAAAATGTATAAGGAGACCTACTTATAAAAGAAAAACAAACAACACAGTGTAAGGAAAGTGCTAACACACTTTCCGCAGTATGAAATCATCTTGCGATATGAACAAGTTTCAGTAGGAATGGAATTAGGACACTTGTAACATACCATGGGCTTTTCGAACAGCAGGACCACCAATCGAGGAGGACCTTTGGTGTGAAGTTAGAAACATGGGCCGATGTAGTCTTATTTGATCCGGGTAAGGTACGAAGGCATATCTATAATTCCATAACTTTGTGAATAAAACAGTTTTTTTTTCAAAAAAAATATTTTTCAATAAATCTACTTTTAGCTCAATACACTTGGCCCAACTTTTGTATTCTTTCCAAAAAATAGGATGTTTCGAGGAATATATAATAGGCATTGTTTGATCAATAATTTCATTGTTGGAGCTGAATCTCTTCCCACCGATCCATTTGAATTTAAATCCGGAGAATATGGCTCATGAGGTCTCAATTCGTAACCCAATTCATGCAATTTTTCCATTGATACTGCAAACATGTTCACTAGAGCGTACCAGGTTACAAGTAAAAAAAAAAAGTTCGCCGTACACCTTCGAATATGAAGTATTATTGAAAGGTAGTTTCAAAAAAAAAATTTTATTTTTTTATGCCGAACGTAGGGGTCGCGCTTTTACATTTTTCTATATAACTTCTGCATTTATAAACGGATTTTAAAGTGTGATACATCGATGTTTTTGTCTCGACGAGGCCGATTTTTTTGTCTTTGAAGTCATTGAGCTCAAGCACCCCGCGCGAGCTTTAGTTTTCTGATATTAGAGTGGTACATTAGGGTAGTAGCAACTGAGATATGATGGGTAAGTACCAGAAGGGGGTGCTTGAGCTCAATGACTTCAAAGACAAAAAAAATCGGCCTCGTCGAGACAAAAACATCGATGTATCACACTTTAAAATCCGTTTATAAATGCAGAAGTTATATAGAAAAATGTAAAAGCGCGACCCCTACGTTCGGCATAAAAAATAAAAAAAAAAATTTTGAAACTACCTTTCAATAATACTTCATATTTGAAGGTGTACGGCGAACTTTTTTTTTGAGGTACGCCCTAATGTTCACCCGTGCATTATCTTGATGAAAAATAACTTCTTTTTTTGGCCATATAGAGTCGTTTTCTTTAAATCCTCGTTAAATCGGTCCAATAAGTTGGCATAATATTCGCCATTTATTGTTTTTCCTTTTTGAAGGTAATCGTCGAGTACATCCTAAATAAACTGTTGCCATCCCCTACTTGACCGACAAAGTCAACCTTTTTCGGAGCCGGTTCAACCGGAGAAACCCATTGTTTATACTACTGCGTTCTCTACGGAGTGTTTTAATGGATCCATGTTTCATCCACAGTTACAAAACGCCGCAAAAAACTTATTCGAAATGCGGTAAAACAACTCCAAACAATCCTTTGAAGTTTTCACACAATTACATTTATGATCAATTGAGAGCAAATGCGGCAGACACCTTGCAGACCGCTTTCTTAAACCCAACTAATATTGTAAAATCGAAACCACACTGCCATATGAAATACGTATGGCATCAACAATCTCACGCACTTTTACTCTTCGAACGGCCAACTCCATATCGTGGATTTTTTCGACATTTTTGGGTGTATTTAGCTCAATTGGCCGTCCAGAACGTTCAGCGTCATTTGTACTTGTGCGACAACAACGAAAGTCAGTAAACCACCTTTTTATTATTGAAATCGATGGTGCAGAGTCTCCATATTATATATCAGCTTTTCCTTAGTTTGATTGCCGGTTTTTTTTTCGCAAAAAATAATGTTTAATGATCACTCGAAAGCCACTTTTTTCCATTTCTAATAAAACTCGCGAGGTTGTGTGTTTTCAAGAGGCTGTTAAAAGCAAACTAAATGACGGAACTCTTTTGATGGTACTTTATTAACAGATGATACTTTATGGGAATAGTGTTGCATTTCATATAACTACGAGGGAAGTTGGAAAAGTGGAATTATTTATTTTCCCTCACTCCCACTCTCACCGAACTCTGCTTAATTTGGAAATGATGACATTTAAATTGTGCGTTCATGAGAGCCTCAAACCGGCAGGGCCCTTCAAATTTAAAAAATAGCAAGATACAAAATGTGATTTGATCCATCATTTTTTTTTTGAGTGTTAAAAATATGAGAACTATACCACAGTGAGGCGTGGATAATAAAAATAAAAATGCATTGAGGCATTTGCATGGCTGTTATCAATAGCAATATGGTGAAACTAGGGTGTCCGAAACCAAAAATCGACATTCCGGTTTTAAGTCCAAACTCGACAGTCGGTTTCTTAAAAATAGCTTAACTCGGCATGTCCATTTACATGGGTATTTGATTTCGGGCTTTCGGGATTTTGGTTGTTGTATGTAAAAGCAAAAAAAAACTAAAATTTGCAAGTACGAAATACGTAACTACCGAAGATATTTTAGAAAATACAACCCAACTACCAAAAATCTGACCTATTTTAACATATATATTAATTCCTCTAATTCCTACAAGGAGAAAAGGGCCTCCATATCTGGATTTATGTACCAAAAACAACATAATTTTCACATAAAAACAAATGTTACACAAAAGGGTTCAAGTAACCTGTTTTTAATAAGCATTTCTTCACATTCATATGAAAGGTTATACGAAGGTTGCTATATATATTTCTGGTCAAGGGAACACTCAGTGTTGCCTGGCGCCACCTGACATTTCCATTGGAAAGTTTGACATTTTTTTGGCATAAACGTACTTAGAACGTTTTGACGTACGACCATCATTTGTGTTGCTTACAGTGACTTGAAAAAATCCATTAGGCAAAAATATGGAATTAACTCTTGAACATTTTCGTGCGATCATTTTTCACAGCCTTCGACGTGGATTATTACGACAAGAGTGCATCGATGAACTTAAATCTTTGGATGGCGATGAAGCACCATCCTATAACACTGTAAAAAGCTGGTTCAATGAATTCAATCGTGGCCGAGGCTCGCTCAAAGACGAAGGTCGTGAAAGTCGTCCAAAAACGGACGTTGTGCCGGAGAACATTGATGCCGTGCGTGAACTGATAATGTAAGATCGTCATGTGACATACCGTGAGGTAGAGGTATCCTTGGGCATTTCTTCCACCAGCATATATTCGATATTGCATGAACACCGTAAAAAAGTTGTGTTTTCGTTGGATCCCGTACAATTTGACAATCGCGCAAAAAAAAAGTATCGTATCGATTGGTGCAAAGAAATTTTGAAAAAATACGATCGCGGTGCTTCAACAGACGCTTATAAGATCGTCACAGGTGATGAATCATGGATCTATGCGTATGAGCCCGAAACAAAACAGCAATCGACCGTGTGGGTCTTCGAAGACGAGCCAAATCCAACGAACGTTGTTCGTGGAATAAACACTTCGAAAAAATGGTCGCCTGTTTCTTCGGCAAAACTGGTCATGTGGCGACTGTTCCGCTTCAGCTACGTAGAACGGTCAATTCTGAGTGGTACACCATAATTTGTTTGCCTGAAGTCTTCGGAGAAATTCGAAAAACGAACAAGAGAAGACGAATCATTGTGCACCATGACAATGCGAGCTCTCACACATCGGTTCAAACCACCGCCTTTTTAACCGGCCAAAACGTCGAATTGATGGGTCATCCGCCGTACAGCCCTGACTTGGCACAAAATGACCTCTTTATATTCCTGCACATCAAGAAAAAATGCATCTTCAACGATTTTCGTCGCCAGAAGATACTGTTAAAGCGTTCAAAAACCTTGCTTTGGAGATGTTTTAATCGGAGTGGAAAAAGTGCATCGACAATTGGTTTGAGCGCATGCAAAAGTGTATAACTCATGCTGGAGAATACTTTGAAAAACAATAAAACCATTTTTGATGATAAATATTCTCATTTTCATTATTAGGCCAGAAATATATATATAGCAGGCCTCGTTATATAGTCAGCCTCTTCGACTTTAGCTATTTTACTAGTTTATTTAGTAAACAAACCTCTATTCGTAGTAATTGATTTTATTGAATTAATATAGTCGAGAAATGAGGACAGTGACTTCACGTCTGTTTGGGAAAATAGGCAAAAGGCTGAAACCGGAATGTCGGTTAATGCCGGTTTTTTAATTTTAAAAAAATTAAAAAACCGGCATAGGGTTTTGAAAAAAATCCATAATGCAGGTTTTCTGAAATTTCGGCTTTTTTGCACACTCTATTTTCAGTTTACTCAATAAAAGCCAAAATATTAGCAAAATATTAAAAAAATGTGTATCCCCCTTGACATCCCATCTGCTTTGTTTGAAAATAAAAAAAGATACTGCTATACGAGTACACCCCACGCCCAAGAATTTTGGCATGTACTGAATCCAGTAGATCGGTCTACTGCGCGCTCTTCCTTGTTGGTGTTGCTTGTTATTCTGGAATTTTTAAAGCTTTTGCCAAACTTTTCTTTTAAACTATAATCAATATTTCATATTGAAGAGCTTCGAAATGATAAGCATTAACTAAGCTTACTATATTCTGCAATTTTAGATTAAAGCCAAGAAGTATGCTTTAAATACATTTTTAACAAATCCCCTAAAATATGCTTTAGCTTTAAACTCTCCTTAAATTAATTCATCTTCTAGAGGACATGCATTGAGTATCGCTTCTTCTTGTTTACTGTTTCCCGCTACCGATTTCTTTTACTGCACTTCCCAATTAGCCTCCGTGCCAAATCAAAAAGAAATGATCAAAGTGGTGCGCCTAAAGTTATAGCACTTTCATTAGAGTTTTATGCAAATTTCAACTGATAACATTAAAAAGCTGCTTCAAAAAGGTCAACGCTACATCAAGGATTGCTGATAAACTAATTTTGGCATAAGCAAATTTCCATAGAAGAAATTAGACCGTTCTCAGGCTAAAAGATGAAGCAGTGAGGAAAGAAGAACAAAAAACTGTTACAATAAAGTAATTGACCTCTCTTATGAGGCAGAACATGAGCGAGACAGAAGCCAACTTTTCGTATCTGAACTTAAGTATGGCAAAACTTTTGTTTCCAAAAGAAATCATAAAAAAAAAACTAGCTATACATGTCTTTTCCATTTCGTCTTTGGCCAAGCATGAAGAGTAGAAGAAAAAGTAGAAAACCGGTAGTAGTCATTAGGCCATTAGGTTTTTTGGTCAGCGAGCAAAGAAAATTTCCCATCACATTTGGCCAGGCACTACAAAGAGAATTGACAAAATATGGCATAAGTAAAGTTTTTGCCTTGTTAAAGCACACTTTGGTTCCGAGTTAGTATGAGTAAGTTTAGGGTCATTAACTAAAGGTAGAGGGGGGCTCTTTGCTATCTAGTTTCCCAAGAGACATTAATGGCAAATGTGTGTGTCTAAGTCGGCAGACAAACAGACATCAACCAAGACTAAAAGAGAGATGGACAGACACTAACACAGCGCATATTAGGCAATTAGTTTATCTAAAAGATAATTTCATTTGTTGACATACTTATACGAATTGTGCCTTTTTTAGTTTATAT
Organism: Hydrotaea diabolus; assembly: GCA_963513945.1. Taxonomy (NCBI): domain Eukaryota; kingdom Metazoa; phylum Arthropoda; class Insecta; order Diptera; family Muscidae; genus Hydrotaea; species Hydrotaea diabolus. Next base: position 13,411,733 of record OY740717.1, on the reverse strand, counting down.
AGCAGCAACAAAAGAACCATCTGTTTTCTTATAGATGAAGCAAAAAAAATCTAATTTTCATAATAAAAAGAAAACGATAACATTTACAATAGAAATAAAATAATGTCGAGCAAATATTAACATTTCAAAAGCCTTACCGACAGCAATTAGTAGTGGCTTGCCTACAGGCAAAGCACACCAATTGATGTCAAGTTTAGCTGACACGCGTTTTGTAAACGTGCCAAAAAAGCCGTTTACTATAAAAAAGTGTATATTATTGTATAGAAATACTTGCATCTTGGCCTATATTTTTGACTGTTTGCCAAAAAAACACAAAAAATAAATTTGATTGAAAAAATCACAATCACCAGAAAGTTAGGCTAGAGGGAAATTTCGCAAATATTAGAAAGTTGTGCTTTATATACACATACCCGTATGCCTGTATCTACACAGAGAGAAAAACAAACAAGCGTATAGAAAATTATGTTTAGAAATTCGGAGATGTCAGAAATTTTCAAAGTTATTTATTTGGCCAATACTTGTACCTTTAACAAATATATTTGACCAGCGCAAGAAAAGCATGCTCCATGTTACTACTTAGGTTAATCCTAAAATTATGCAATAATTTGTTCAAATATTCACAAAGATGGTATAACGTTATAAATTCTTTTACAAATTGCTGCTTACTTTTGCCAAACAATATTTTTGAGCATCCTTATGAAGTCCCAGAGTATATCGGCCTACCAAATTATCGCCAGCCAGGAAATCACGTATATGCCCTCATGCCACTCCCCTTCGTCTTAACAATGACAATTTTTAGACCAAGAATTACATACTCAAAGGTTGGTCCAACCATAATGAGCGATGTTAATTGTAAGTCACACTTTAATAACAAGTTTTTTGCTTAACTGAGAATTTCACCCACGATGAGGTACACAAATGAGCAGCGCGTTAAGATTATTGAAGCATTTTACAAAAATGGGCGTTCAAATCAAAATAAATTTCGTGCACTTAGTGTTTTTTTGATCAGCATAATCGCAGCACTTTTAACTTAGTAGATTCGTCAACATGCTGAATTTCCGTATTTGGGCAAATGAGAATCCACAAGTGATTGCGGAAAACCGATGGATCCACAACAAATGACTGGTGCGGTTTAGGGGTTGGCGGGGTCTTCGGCGTACTTCTTAGAAACATAAGGTCAGCCAAGCAGTTACCGCATATGGAATTCGCTGTCGCGCGATGATAACGGAGTTCTTGTGGCCAAAAATTGAGGATATGGGCCTAGACGATATGTGGTTCAACAGGATGGTGCCACTTTCCACACGGCCAACAAAACAAAGACTCTTTTGCGCGAGAATTTTAATGGCCGAGTCACCTCACTTCGTGTGTATACCGCAACAAACCAAAATCATCCTTCTCAAATAAAGGATGAGATAAGTCGGCACATTAACGACTTTGATTCTCTATTATGTGTCAGAGTCATTGATAATAACGCCATCTCATAAAGGTATGCCACCGAAGACGTGGTGAGCAAGCAGGTGTGGCACCGCCCACTATTCCATACCAAAATCGATGCATTTCAACTTCTATCATCACATCCGCATTAGTTCACTAGATGCAGCATTTCAAAGTTCAGGGTTATATGGGTGTGGCCAAGCTCAATATAATACTTATATATAGGTATACTCGTATTAACATGTTAATCATTGATTAGATTCTGTTAACTATTAAACTATCGGTCCGTTACTTTGGCCATAAATACGTTCTTTTAGGGAGACGTAGCACCGCCCACCTTACTTGCAAGTTGTGTGTTCGATCCATGCCAACATCATATGTTTCAAATATCCACCGAAGGGTCTATGCTACAGTAAATTTCTCATTCCGTTTCCAACACCACGGAATATTGATCGGAGACCCTAAAGACAGGGCGACCGCAAAACTAACTGGCCTGGCACATTTTCTGTTTTATTAGCAACTTTTTTTTTGTTTTTTAAAAGCAATCTTGTACAGGGTGGCCCAGAAAGACCGAAGTGGTGTGAATTGCTTATAACTTTTTATTTAAGAGATATTTTTTTAATTTTTTTTTTTTTAAATACATTAAATTTATGGGGAATATTTTTGGATTAGTTATTAAAAATGATATCCCGCAAGTGGTGGCCATATTCTGCTTCGCACAAATGTGCTCTTTCCAACACATTTTCCATGACCTTTCGCAAAACTTCCGGTGGTATGTTGTTAATTTCTTCTCGAATATTGGTTTTTAACTCCTCAATAGTCCTAGGCTTATTAACATAAACTTTTCCTTTTAAATAGCCCCAAAGAAAACAGTCTGGAGCGGTTAAATCCGGGGAACGCGGAGGCCAATTAAAATTGCTGTTACGAGAAATTATTCTTTCACCAAAGATGTCGCGTAAAAGAGTCATTGTGGCCCTCGCAGTGTGCGCTGTGGCTCCATCCTGTTGGAACCATATTTGCGGATGGTTTTCCACGGCTGGCCTTACAAAATTTTCCAACATGGCCCGATATCGATCACCATTGATGGAAATGGCGACACCTTGTTCATTTTCAAAAAAATATGGGCCAATGATCCTTTCTGAAGAAACACCGCACCAAACGGTACACTTAACTGGGTGCAATTGTCGTTGATGAAGTACTCTCGGGTTTTCCGTAGCCCATATTCTACAGTTTTGCTTGTTAACGAACCCATTTAATTGAAAATGGGCTTCGTCACTCATTATTAAGTTATGAATAAAATTAGGATTCTCTTGTGCTTTTTGCTGGAAATAAATTGCATAGTCAAGTCGTTGCTGGTAATCTGTTGGTTTCAATTCTTGGACAAGTTGAATTTTGTATGGAAACAATCCTATGGTGTGCAAAATTCGCTGCAGCGACGTTCTTGAGAGGCCCAGTTGTGACGAACGTCTCCTGGTTGATGTTTCTGGATCCTCCCGAATACTCTCCTGTACCACTTGAATATTGTCAGCCGTGTGGACAGTTCGATGTCTGCCGGGACCAGGCAGGTTCCTTACTGCTCCTTGTTCTCGAAAATTTGCAACCAGACGGTTTATTGTTGACTGAGAGGGTGCAACCCGCACATTAAATTGACGACGGTATGCACGCTGAGTCAACACAATGGACCGTTGATTTGAAAAGTAAATTTCAACAATATGGGCACGTTGTTCAATTGTGTATTGCTCCATTATAAATTATCCAAGTCTTCTTAACAAAATACTGAAAAGAAAAGAAAAAAAAAATTATAATAAAAAAGTTATAAGGAATTCACACCACTTCGGTCTTTCTGGGCCACCCTGTATAAGCCATTTGTCAAAATTTCAAAATATTTAATGATTATTTTCTGTTACAGGTGATTGAAGTAAACAAGTTTTATAATTTTTGAAAAATGGAAAATAAAGAGTTTCGTGCGGTAATTAAACACTTTTATATGAAAGGTTATACGCCAAATTAATCAAAGATGAATTGTATTCTGTTCATGGTGATAATGCACCATCATACTCCATCGTGAAATCCTGGGTTCAACAATTTAAAATGGGTCGTTCAAGTACGGAAGATGAACAACGCTCTGGAAGACCGAAAACTGCTACTACTATTGAAAACATTAGAAAAATATTTAATGAAGTGACTAAAGATAGACGAATAAAGCTCAAAGAACTTGCCTACATTGTTAAAATAAACGAAAAACAAGTTTGGAGTATTTTACATGATGAACTCCACATGAAAAAGCTATCCGCAAGATATGTGCCGCGTTTGTTGACTTTGTCCCAAAAAAAAGACCGTTGGACCAATTCCGAGGAGCTTTTAGCGATTTTTCAGCGTAATCCAAGAGTTCTTGCGCCGATTCATAACTATTGATGAAACATGGATACATCACTACATCCCAGAATGCAAAGAACAGTCAAAACAATGGATAGAAGCTGGTAAAAGTGGTCCCAAGAAGGCGAAAACTGTTAAGTCAGCAGGAAAAGTAATGGCCACAGTATTTTGGGATGCAAGGGGTATAATATTTATTGATTATCTTGAGAAAGGAAAAACTATAAATAGTGAATATTATTGTGCATTATTGGATCGGTTTGTGAAGAAATCAAGATAAAACGACCGCATTTAGGAAAAAAAAAAGTTCTTTTTCATCAAGATAATGCTCCTTCACACACTGCATATTTAACCCAACAAAAACTGGCCGAATTACGATTTGAAATTTCTCCGCATCCACCATATAGTCCAGATTTAGCTTCTTCTGATTATTACTTGTTTCCAAATTTAAAAAAAATTCTCGGTGGCAAAAAATTTTCTTCCAATAGCGAAGTTATTGCTGAAACTGAGGCACATTTTGAAGGTCTCGAAAAATCTTATTTTTCGGATGGAATTAAAAAACTTGAAAAACGTTTGATGAAGTGAAGTGTATTGAGTTGGAAGGAGATTATGTTGAAAAATAAATAATAATAATAATTCCAAAAATACGGTTCTTTTTATGTTAGGCCAGTTACTTTTGCGGTCGTCCTCGTATATGACCCGGCCTATGAAAAGGTGACAGCGTTCACTTCTGTTTTTAATTTTTTCAATTTCATTTATTATCTTGATTCTGAATTTTCAATAAAATTCTGTTTTTCTATCATTTGTGCTCTTCTTTCTCTACATTTTTAGTACACTTCTAAGCAAGTTAGGACTCTCTAGTTTTCACCACGTGAAAGAGCGTCTCAAAAACTATCGAAACCAAAAAAAAGTGGAAAAATTTCTTTTGAGTCATAGGCCGGGTCACATATATGCTTGATCGCCGTAAAATTCTTAGACGATGTAGCCATATTCCATCCGACCGTGTGTAGGTTGAAAACACGATAGCAGTCAAACGTATCAATCTTTAATCTATGGTCATAAGCTGTATTGAATTCTCATAAGCTGCATGGAATTATAAATGGGCAAAATCGCCCAGGGGAAAAAAGTTTCCCCTTAAGGCGAAAGTACACTTTTTTGAGTATTTTATTTTTTTGTGAACGGACAATGGTTAGAGAAGTTATTGTTACTAGAGACGCACTTAGTAGGTTAAAAAAAAACAGTTGCTGCTAGTGGCCAAAAAAACGTTCCGCATTGTCAAAACCGGCGATCAAATTGGCAAATTATAGCACACGGAAAAATAAAGTAATTTCAAAGTTTTGCCTGAAGTTTGGGCTGTGTCGGGAGAGTGTCTGTAGTAATCAGAATTGCCCTATTTGAAATCTTTGACGAAGTGATGTTTTATTTGAATTTTATTTCTCTTAAATTTTGTCCCTCCCTGTTACACACACAACATAAACTGCTTACCTCAAAGCAGAAAAAAGGGAGTTTTTCATGCCTTCTAGCATTCCTCAATCTTCAGTACATACGTAGGTTAGGTGTACACATCACATTTTCCTTAGAAGTGCTGCAAAGGTCCCTCTCACGGAGAAAAAAAATGTTAAAAATATCTTAGCATGCAAACATATTTAAGTATATGTTTGGAACATGTTGCTCATGTAGCCCAAACAAAAGTACCACATGGTCAAAATGGGCGATTAATAGTCATTATGGACAAAAGCTACGAATGCAAATATAAAGTAGTTTAAAACTTAATGATTTTTTTATTTGTTATGTTTTGGATTGTTAATTTTTCCAGTGATTGACCCAGACCTTGTGAGGGAAATGTTTTTACCTCTTGACCGGTAACCTCATTTTCAATGCCAACCGTCCTGTTCCATGAACAAATGTTTCTGCAAATTCCAGCCACCAAGCTAACAATACTTCGACCTTTAGTTTGCTTCCAAACTTAAAGCTAGATCATCTTAAAATTTAACGATGATTCCAAATATATAAGTACTTAATGGGGCCTTTGAACAGTATTTACAGTGAATAACCACACCCTCAATCACTTGGTGAAGGGTACACAAATTCAGTTTCGAATTTGTCTAACCCGCTACGTCTGAAGGTCCCGGTTTCTCCTCTAACATTTCAAAAACGCACAATTCTGACTTTATATTGATTTGTTGCCATCATAACTCAGTTCAGTACCAATTATAGCTATGATACCAATTATAGTTCTCATAGTTTTTTGTTGGAAATTTTTTTACGTCCGCTGCCACTGAGCGGTTCCAAATTTTCAACAGCAAGTTTAAATACACATATTTCAGAATTTGATCTAATTTGTACCATAAAAAAAAAAAATTAAATATCTACAACACAACAACATCTATTAAAACGAAACTAAAGAGACCTTCGAACAGACAGAGGTAACAAATTTTGCAAATTTGGTGGTTATCGTTTTATCGGTTTTCGAATTTAAGCGCTCGTATACTAGCTCGTATATATCTTTCGACCATTTTGTTCGTCTTTAGGCCCATATGGTCCAAAAGGCAGATCCAAGTTTCATCTAAATATTTAAATTAAATTCATGTTTAGGTATGTGGAATAATTTGGGCTTAAATTTGAGTACCTATACTTCCATACCTTACACTGTTCGCTTGTTAGACTCTCCCCATGTTTTTAGTCCCACGGTGGAGGGTATAAAAGAGCTTTCATTGTAGACACAAAGTAGCCATCAAAAAAAAAACTTCCATTATACAATAGACTCAGGTTCCAACTAGAGCTCCGGTATTTTTAATACAAATCGCTAGGAGCGGTATAACATAATTCTCTGGTTTCATATGTTTCTAAGGAAAATATAAGTTTATATAATGACAGATATAATATTTTCCAGAGAAAAATTATCACTTTACTACAAAACGAGTTCTAAACAAATGATATATCACAGCATGATTATCGTCAAATTTTAATTCTCCTAAACCTACATAATTTCCCACTAACACCCAAATCTGGCTTTCCTCAAATCTTGCTCTTTTCTCTGCCGTCAATTCTGATTGCCGTACAATTATCAATTAGGTAAGCATTATCTAATTAAAAACAGTCTACCACCAACAACACTAATCGTAATTCGACATTATGGTGGGGTATGCAAAAAAGCACCATGGCGTTCAAAACGTTTAACAGAAAGAAAAAAACCAATCAAATCAAATTTCACAATCAACTTTCATTGATTTGAACACGAGCTTGCACACCCCCTCAGGGAAATCAATTTAAATCGTTACATAATATTGAAGCAACTCTTCCCTTTACCTTCCCCATCGCCACTGCCATTCTGATTGTGTGGAGGAAATATTTTTGCAAATTAAAACATGATAATAATAATACAAACGATAATGAATGATAATTATGTTCAACAGCAGCCGACTAACAGACAAGACATAAGGCAATACACCAAACGGTAGCTAAGCAGAAATAGACAACCCGGCGACGATGAATAGAGAACCTACAGCACGGAGATTCAACCAATAATTAATCGATTGTTTCAAGAATGAAAAGAGAGGAAAGCGAAAGGGGGATATATTTGATGTCCTCCCTACACACAATGTTAAGTGAATAATTACAAACTGTCCCCAACGATATCGTAGCAGCCACTAGTAGTTAATTCAATAGATAAATTCACTACAATGCCTTGAAAGCTAAAGGCTTTAAATGAATAGTTATTTTGCAACTCATGGGGCGTATGATTAATATTAATTAAAACGTTATTTAGGAAAATCCTGCATATGTCTGCCATTAATCGAGATAAATGGGAAATTTAATTTACATTATATAGACAACACTTACAGGCTTTAAATCTTTAAGTAATTGAAGTTACAGACAATGGCTAAAATCAGCTATAACATCAACGCCACACGCTGGGCTCTGTACAAAAACATGAACGCTCAACATCATTGGCTTTGTCTGCAGTGATTACCGCAGCTTTCTAGCTCTTCTCTTTTACAATGTATTCTTACTAAACCCGTTACTTTTTTATGTCTTCTTTGTTGCAGGTCAAACTGGTGGATGTGGAAAAGGTTGAATGGTTAAATCGTCGCTCCTACAGCGCCATTGGTTTGCTATTGGGACGAGAGGGCAGAGTTTTATTGCGCTGTGATGAAGGCCTCGAAGATTGGTTCGAACTGTTGGAGGTAAGTGAACACTCAAACATAGACATACTCTCAGACCTACTACACATTCGCCTGCATATGTGCCACAGCGTTTTTTAAAGAACAGTTTTTAAGTAACGATTAGGCCGCGTGTAGAGCATTTTCGTTCGAAGAGTTTTAGTGCGTTTTTTTTTCTTTTTTTGGCTCGCTCTTAATTGTGGGACGATGAACTTGTTAAATGGAGGTTTACAAAACAGACATAAACGACGGAAAAGGAAAAAAAGTAACAAAAGCCAGCATCAAGAAGAAACACTGTTGTTGTAATGCAAATTTGTGGTCTCCAGTCACACTAGGCAACTTTACTTGCCGCAAGAAGGAGAGGGCTTTTCTTATATTAGAACCTTCAGCAAAAAGCATCGGACAAAATAAGAAAGAAAGAAAATTTACTTTGTAAAGAAAATATAGAAAATTACAAAATTAAACGTAAAATGTTTTAGGTTACACAAAATAAAAAAAAACTGCAAGAGGGAATCACTTTAAGGAAAATTGCGACATTTTCATTCGGAAATCTGTCTGTGGGCATTTGAAGTTGGAACATTCAAAAGGGTACTCGTATTAGTATCGACTGTAAATTATTTCTTACAAAATGAAACTGATGTTTTTAATTGTATCATAAATCTCATGAATTGTATTGAAAATAGGCGTCATAGGTCCAGAGATAAACACTTTTCCATCACAAGGACGGCGTCAAACTCTGGCAAAATTAAAAATTCTGAACTTAAAAATACAATGTCTCATAAACATTTAGAGATATGCGGCTGTCGTTCCATACGTCAGTCCGAGTTGCTGCGAACGGCGCCGAATCGACTCTCCCCGGTCTTGGTGTACACTCTCAGCTACGGCTGCTACATTTTCTTCACTGCGTCCTTGACGTGGTCTATTCGGTCGAATATTATCCAATAATGAATGTTGGTTCTCAAGATGGGTGATGGTGTTGCGAAAAGTACGCTCAGTAGGCCGTAAGTCCTTCCATGATGGAATGCCAAACAATACTAAACAAAAATATCATGACAGCATGACAGGACTCACATGTGATCTGTCAAAAAACGGCTATTGAAAAAAGTATCTCTACTTGGATCACCCATTAGATACATATCGTGGAGGAAACGAAGACTCCCGTGCAACCCTTATGTTTAAAAGGCTATATCTTGTAAACTAATACCGATATGGCGATAGGAGTTGCTATACATAAGTATGGAGTTGGTATGAAAAGAATCACACCCTGATAGAAAAGAGACCCTTGACTTTATTCGAGGGCATATAAGCCGAACTTAATTTGTCTACTTGTTTTTCTTAATCTCATTAATATATCAACTTTCTTTTCTCCTTCCAGGAATGTACAATCACCTCCAAGGAACGCCGACGTGCTTTGAAAATCGCCCAAGGTCCCCGTTCTCGGGCCTCTTTGGCTGCTCCCGTCTCGCATGCCTCTCTGCAAACGCATCACTTTGGCCTTGGTGGCAACTACTCGAGTGCTCTGGATGATTGGCTCATGACGAACGGCAGTGGCATGGGTGGAGCGCGCAATCAGAAGCTGGTCACCAACAGCATGTGCGGTTATGGCGGTACGAATCCATTCCTATTCTCTGATTCGGTGCCGGATCTAAGTGCTTTAAACAATGAGAATCACAATCATATTAGTGGCATGTCCACCAATCATTCGACACCGCAAAAGATACCCTATTCGGCGGCCAGTGGTAACAATAGTCGCTACTCGAATGGTTACTCATCGCAGAATTCATCGTTTTCGAATTGCAACGGCTTGTATGGTTCGCCCAGGCGTATATTCATCAACAGCAGTTTCGGCTCCACTCACATAGTGGACGAAGAGGCTGAAGATGGTGAAGTTGAGCTAAGACGTCCACGCATTTTCCGCCATCTGAGTACGGAAAATGGTAACGAATTGGATCGTGATTGGTTGTATCGCAAGCCCCGAGCCCCCACGGATATGAGACATTCAGGTAAGGTTTTGAATAACGCATAGTTTGAAGTTCATGTTAAATGTTTCTTGTTTGTTGCAGTCCAACCCATGTTGCCTACTCACAATAATACTTCAACCAGTAAACTAATCACTACTGACTTGGATTATTCCGCCCATGATAGTGGCCTCGACACACCACCCTCTACGCATCGTCCGTCCAGCTACCGCGAAGCACCCCATCAGCCCAACAGCCATCACCAGCCCTCTCCACGTGATTCCACCGAGACCTCGGTGAGTTCTTCACGTGGAACCATGTTGAATTCGCCCGGCGGCAGTTTCCGGGCTAAGCATCTGCAGCAAGTCACCAATTTGAATCAAGTCAATGCTCTTCATGGCTCACGCTACAGTGTCCAGGAACGCATCTTAAAGATACGCAACGAAGAGGATCGTTGTGCCTCCATCAAATCGGCCAATCGTGCTAACCACAACAACGAATTGTACGATCCCAACCAGAATCGCTACTACAAAAATGGCAATCAATCGCCGGTGGCTGCCTTGACACCCCAACACACCCCGGTCAAGATGCAACATTTTCATGCTCATCCACAGATGAATGGCAATGGAAATAACAATGGCACCATGAATGGAAATGTGCCAAACGGTTCGGCTATATTCCGTGAACGTTATCAGCATCCAGCTCTGGCGGCCATTATCAATGAGTCTCAGGGTATGAAGTTTAGAGGTAGGTTGAGGGGAAGTTTGGTAATTGATGGATGATTTAAGTTTGGTGAATGTTGCATGTACAAGTATTTTGTGTATTTGGTTTATTGTTAGTTTTAACGGACTAAGAGGATAAGGTTTAGCTGTTTAAATTCCATTAGGATATGTCGACTTATTTTGAAAGACCGAACATAGTTCGGTGCAAGCCGCCTGCAACAGTTGTGAACAAATATATTGCACTTCTGAACCGAAAGTATAAATATGCGATGCAAAAGTTAGCTATCGAGTCTCTGTTAATTTTATATCAAAAAGGTCAGTTTTAGATATGGTCAAATTTCATTAGAATTGTACAATTATCAGTTCCTTTTGAAATCTATAAGATTTATAGAGCCACTATCCCACTTTTGATCTTGGATGATCTCAGCTTCTTAAAAGACGTCAAAACTATGTAGTAGTTGCTGTTAAACTATAGGTTGGAAAGTTGCAATTCTTTCACAGCCAGCTGAGACTTAATTTAAACCCAGATAGTTTTTTTCCTTGGAAGCAGGTAAACAATTGCGGACGCTTCCAAAATAGGATTGCTATCCAAGCACTTGGTGCTGGTGTTCCAAAAAAGTGCCGGCTTAACACTGGGTTGATACAGTCAGTCAACGAATATTTTTCCAAAAAGCCAGAAAACAAAAACGTTAAGTTTGGCCTAGCCGAATCTAATAAACCGTTTGTCGGGGACTCGCTATATAAAAGGCAAAAATGCGAATTACCATAATAATTGTGCCTATAGTCACTTTATTGATCTCTAATACCCTTGTTTGCTCTCCTATGGTCCATGGCTACGAGCCACACTATCTGAGAAATCTTAAGAATAATTCCATATTTGGTTACGTTACGAAATTTGATTTAATTAAAGAACGTTTAGGTATTTTTTAATGTCACTTTTTGGACCAATATCACACATTTTTGGTCATGGGCATTAAACAGTAGGTCCAGGTCAGTGGCGATAAAAATTATATCGTCCACAGCTTGAAGATTTGACTAAATTAACCAGTTTGTTCCTTAATGAGATGTTGAGGTTATTAAATAACCTCAACATCTCTTCATTCGGATTCGTATTGAACTTTGCTCTTATTCGAGTATTCATATGTCTACATTTACTAGTGATTGCTTATTTAGAATATGTTTCCCGTTTTTTGGGACTCCAGATCCATCGATCACAGCCAAATCCTAAAAATAAATCCATGTTTAGAATCTTAATGAAATTTGATTTAGTTTGAGTAACCATAGGTGCACATTTACAGGTGGTCGGTTTTTTGACCCGGGCCCCCAAGGCACGTGACATTGGTTCACAGTAAAATTTTCAATAATTTGAGTATCCGTATGTCTACAATTACAAATGATCGCTTGTTTAGAGTATGCGGCCCATTTTTGGGTCTCTAGATCCATTAGTCATAGCCGCAATTACAGCGAAATCCTAAAAATAAATTCTTTGTTTGAATTGGTACGAAATTTTATTTAGTTAAAGTTTTAGTTTATTTAGAGTACCCAAAGACACACATTTACTGGTGGTCTGTTTTTTGACCTAGACTCCCAAGGCTTATGACTTTGATTCCTAGTAAAATTGGTCATAATTAGAGTATTAGTATGTCAACAGTTATTAGTGTTTGACCTAAAAGCCTTTTGAACCCTTGAAGGTTTATTAGTCTTTTATTAGTACATTTATGTGAGTATCAGTCCATAATTTGATTCATAGTAAAATTTGCTATAATATGAGTACTAGTATTTTCATAATTTCTAGTGCCAGCTACCTTTAACCGTAAGTGTCCTTTTTGGACCCCCAAAGGTTAATTGGTGTTAACTTTAATATCAGTTTAATCCAAAATAGGTCGATGTTTGGATTTGTAGTAAACTTTATTTTAATTTGAGTGCCAATATTTTCAAATTTACTATCGATCCCTTTTTCGACCATAATGACAGTATTTTAACGTTCTAGTTCAAATCTAAGGCAGATTTTGGAAATACATTCATATATTTCAAGTTTCATTAAAACTTTGAACGAATATATTGTCCATATTTATTTTTTAACTTTTTTTGGACCATATGAACGTTTTTCGGCCAAAAGAGCTGAAAGGTCCAGCGACAAAGTCTTTTTTCAACATATTAAGTACGTTTCAACTAACGGTCCGCGGTTTTTTTACAATAAATTATGATTTGTCAAACAAAAATTTAAAAAAAATTTGGCATAGTTCCTGAAGATTGATCAGTAGAGCGCACATAAAACAAAAAGTGATATTTTCTAGTATATTGGGCATTTAAAATTATTTCCATGCAAAATTTTTTCAATCGGATTGAAACCGGCCAGTCCGTCAAGACTTTTAGCCCTAAAAATGGAGTAAAACTAGTTGCAAGCTTTCATCAGCTTTAACTCGTAAGCCAGGCGACTTTCGGAAAATACACCTTCAACAGTTGTGTTGCAAATATACAGGCAAACATTTTTCTCTTTCACAATTTTTGACCTAGCTATGACCCTTCATGGTGTTTTCAGAGGTCAAACTTCAAATTTAATTTAAACTTTTTTTCAAACGTAAATTAGTAATTTTATTTATAAACGTTTGAAAAAAAATTTTGACTCAACTTTGAAGTTTGACCTCTGAAAACACCATGAAGGGTCATAGCTAGGGCAAAATTGTGTAAGATAAAAATGTTTGCCTGTATATTTGCATCACAAATGCTTAACGTGTATTTTCCGGTATCATATTGGTCCACGGGTTGATATAGGCCCAGTGCAAAGGTCCCTCCTGAATTTATTAATTCCGATCAAACTTGATAGAGGACATAAGGATGGACACACAAGCAATCTTGGAACGTAAAGGCCCATTTTTTGATATAGTTTACAAAGACATGTGGATATCAAATAACAATACAATTTTCTAACGAAGCAAAAAAAATGTAATTCGCTAAACTTGGCCGACGGACCCTAGACTCAAAAATTAGCCCTTTAAACATGGGCATCTGGGTACCGAAAAAACGTCAGAAAGCCCTATTTTTAATTTGCTTCTCAGCACATCAGTGTATATTGTAGTAGGCCACGTGCGACATTAGCTTTTTTACTGGTTTTAAACGGAGTGTTATCTTTTTTTCCATCAAAATCTGGCATCTCTAGTACCAAATAGCGAACATACCCCACAATTTGATATGAACGATAATTTTCCTAGATAAATTTAGAGTGCGGGTACCGAAAAATAACGGAACTTCCTCACGAATACAAAAGATTATTGTCAATTTAATTAAAAATCGGTTAAATCAAACATTAGCATATTACTACCAAAAAATAAATGGTAATTTCCCAAGAAATCGAAATATTTAATTCTTTTTTTGGAGTTTTTCCTTATTTGATGCTCAGTCCAAGGACCTAAGTGACCAAAAAATATGCAATTTGCTCAGGACTTAATTTAGAACAATTTTTAAGAAATTTTCTACATTTGGACTGAACCCAACAACCCTAAAGTAAAAAAAACGTGTTCCATTTCACAAGCAAAAACATTCGCATAAAACACGGCAAAGGCTATTAAAAAAATTGTTTTAAAAAACTATTTATGTACCCGTTGAAAAACGTTTGTTTTAGTAGAAGAAAAATAATAAGTATAAGAAAATCAACTTTTTTCTTTAGGGAAATGAAACTGCAATATTTTGAAAGAAAAATAAGCTTTCTTTGTAATAAGTTATATTTATAAAAATTAGAGGGATTAAGAAACTAAGAAACATCAGGTAACTCAAGTAGTTTGCACATTATTTATGTTTAAGTTTATAAAAACTTAAACTTTTCCCCAAACATTGCCAATACAATAAAATAAAACGTATATAAATTTCAATAGTCGAAACTTTGCCAAACATCGACTTACCGACTTTTAATTCATTTTCCCCTAAATCGTTTAATCGATTAGTCAAAAGTCGACTTACGGAACCCTAATTTAAAAAAAATCACAAAACATCTAGCTCCTAATAATGAGGGTTCAACGTTTAAATTTAAGCGGGGCTTTGAACGGATTTTTTCGCTTGTAAAATAAAACACTGCTATTGAAGAAAGAGCTTAATTTAGAGATTCTACCAACAACCCAAGTAGCGATAAACCATAGAATTCGCAGATCTATACAAATGGAATTTTATATTCCTAACTTAATCCTAATCAACATCATTAGCTAGTTTTCCTTTTTTTCCTTCTGCAACATCCAAAGAGTGGAATAGAGTTTAATGGAGTCGGTTCAGCTCGACTTTACTAACTGTTACTAGTTTTTGTTCTGACATTATTTATTTCACTGGCTGTGCTCTGACCTTATTCATTGTTATTTGTATGTTTGAAATAATTTTTCGTTCAATATTTCCTTGAATTGTAACTAATCCAGAATTTCTTTTTTCTTTTTTATTTCTTTTTAAACAAATTTTCTTGTGAATTGAAAAAAAATAAAAACAAATTAACCGCATGCCTGCACACCACAAAACAATTAAAATAAACAACCGAATAAAAATTAAAATATTTAAAAAACATAAACGCCCAACCACCTTTACCAATACCAATCCAACATATGCACTTTACACTATCCTACAAAATGAAAACGTCACCACCACCACCATCACTACCACAATAGCTGAAGCATGAAACACAACAGACCAATTGATTTGAAATGGATTCAAGCGAATGTTCGAATGTTATTTGAAATTACTAAAAGCAATGCTACAAAAAAGAAATGAAAAAGAATTAGTTTTTAGAACCAACCAAATAGCAATAACTCAATTAAGTTTGTCCACATACCAATTTCCTCTACTCACGTAACTGCTCTAGATCGTTCTTATTCCGACTGTCAACAAATGCCGCCAAGACGGAATGTCAACAATAATCCTTCGCCCCTGACCACCAGACGTAATCATGTAAATCCAATATTTGGCACGCCCACCCGTGTATAGCGCCTAAAGGTTTAAGCGATAACGGATAAGGATAGTTTGAAACCGGAATGGTACAGGCGCTAGAGAGCAAAAGCGAGCGAGATAGCGAACAAGAGAATTATTGAGAGAGAGAGCCAGCGAGAGGAGAGAGAGAGAGCAAACATTTATTAATAATGAAATGATTAAAAAATTAATTAAATTAAAGGGAATAAAACAGGTTTAGTGAAATATAAATAAAGTAATGACCGCAATTACAATTTATTTGAAACAAATTATTTATAATTAAATACGTATGCTGCTGATATTGATTAATAGTAAAACAAAACAAAAACTCTACTATAGTATATAGAAAATATATATAAACAATATACGTACATAAGCTGCTTAATGATGATATACAAACGGAAATCGTGTGAATACACATATATATATATATATACATATATATCGATAAAACTCATTAATAATACCACTTACTATACAAGCATCACTCTACTCTACCGATATACTCTAACTATTTGTGTAGCAATTAATAAATTTAATCAATATAACGAAGTGTAGTATGTATTTCGCAAAGAAGCAACAACCACAACAACGTAAACAACAAACTGTGAACTTTATTTTATAATATCCTTAGAAGTAAACATTTCAAACCTTTACTTAACAAAACAAAAAAACCAAAACAATTTCTAACGAAATTATTTGGAAAAAATCTAAAAAACATTTGTTTCTAATTGGTGAAAAATAAAAAAAAAACAATGTTAACACTTAAAACAATGAACAAAAATACTCTATTCTACGATAAAACTTAATCTTAAACAGTTTTCAACCGAAAGATAGATGAGAGAAAAACACCAAATATTATTGTTTAAATGTTAATAAGACGGAGCGAGATAAATAGTAATAAAAATTTAAAAAACACAACAAAGAAAACCACTTAAAATAATTTTATTGTTTCTGTCTTCCCTAAGTTGGCTTTAGATTTGAAAAAATTTTAAATTAATTTTCGTAGTCCAAATCTGTTTTTTGTAGTCGAATTTGACGAATATAAGCTTTTTATGCCTATACTACCCTCTACGACTTAGTCCAATATATATTATGATGGCCCACAAACACATCATAATCTGCAGGTCCCTCGTATGACCTAACTTGTGTTAAATATAAATATTTGTAGTTGAACGATCAAAAAATAAGAATAATAAATTTAAACAACCCCTCCTCCTAGTATTCTTTAGAATTAATAATGAATTAAGATAAACAACCAAAACATTTGATGTATTTGATAAAGAACGATTAAAAATTATATACCAGAATGATAATAAAAATTTAAGAATATCTTTTTTGGAAAAATATCCCTACCAAGTTTTTTTTTTACTTCAAAATTGCTTTTTATTTCAAGTGAATTAAGAACGAAAATATTTGAATTGTAAGACTGAGAACAAAGGTTAGTGGTTGGTAAGTATCTACTGCGGTCCTATGAGAAATTGCGGAAGCTTTTAACAAACTAACACAGACAAAAAATTGAATCCCAGTATTACAAATAAAGTCTGGCCGAGCCAAGTCTTTTATATCGTCGGCGTTCCCAGAAGAAGTCCTATGTGTTTTTTCGATACTTTGCAGGAGAGCCAAAAAACTGTTCCTTTTTTTCGTTTCGCGGAATTTCTGAAAATTAGTAATTGCAGACGATTCGTTAACATATTTGCCACGTTAAAAAAATAGCAGTTTAAGGCGCGATTTTGTGTGACACGATAATAAAGGGTGTTTTTTTTTTGGGGTATAGAACTTTAAGGATGAGTTGTGGTTCCGACAAGACGGCGCTACATGCCACACAGCGCACGTCACAATCGAATTATTGAAGGAAACATTCGATGAGCGCATAATTTCGCGGAATGGACCTGTCAATTGGCCACCAAGATCGTGTGATTTGACACCATTGGATTATTTTCTTTGGGGATATGTGAAGTCGCTCGTCTACGCCAACAAACTAGAAACGTTAGGGGACTTGGAAGCCAACATTCGTGGCGTTATTGCCAACATACGGCCCCATATGCTCGAAAAAGTGGTTGAAAATTGGACCTGTAGAATTGGCTTTATTCGAGCCAGCCGCGGCGGCCACATGCCCGAAATCATATTTAAACATTAATGGCATAAAATTATCCTTCCAATAAAGCCAAATTGATGGACATTAAAACGATTTCCTTGTGTTTTATTTCAATACGAAGTTCTATACCTCAATAAAAAACACCCTTTATATATATACAAAAAATCACATAGGGCCTATAAGTATAAAAAAATTATAGTTTTACACATACGAGGGCTGGTATACTTATATGTGACGCGCAAACTAGAAAGGGACCTAAGGGTAAAAATCAGTTTTGTTCAGGAGAGCCATTTTAAAGATTTAAATACGTGTATCTTTGGTGTACCATCACTTTCATAAAACGCGCATATCTCTGGGAGGGAACACTTTTGGGGCATGGGATCGGTCTCATTCGATGCTCAGATGTTGTCCACATCAAAAAAAAAGTGAAAATTGATTTTTTTTTACCCTTTGGTCCCTTTCTCTATGCGCTGTCACATATATATTTCTGGCCTAATAATGAAAATGCGAATATTTATCATCAAAAATGGTTTTTTTTGTTTTTCAAAGTATTCTGTAGCAACCAATTGTCGAAGCACTATTTCCACTCCGATTGAGACACCTCCAAAACTTGGTTTTTGAACGCTTCAACAGCATCTTCTGGCGACGAAAATTGTAGACCACGCATTTTCTTGATGCGCGGGAATAAAAAGAAGTCATTGGGTGCCAAGTCAGGGCTGTACGGCGGATGACCCATCAATTCGACGTTTTGGCCGGTCAACAAAGCGCTGGTTTGAGCCGATGTGTAAGAGCTCGCATTGTCATGATGCACAATGAGTCGTCTTCTCTTGTTTGTTTTTCGAATTTCTCCGAAGACTTCAGGCAAACAAATTGTGGTGTACCACTCAGAATTGATCGTCCTACATTGCTCAAGCGGAACAGTCGCCACATGGCCAGTTTTGCCGAAGAAACAGGCGACCATTTGCTTCGAAGTGCTCTTTCCACGAACAACTTTCGTTGGATTTGACTCATCTTCGAAGACCCCCACGGTCGATTGCTGTTTTGTTTCGGGCTCAAACGTATAGATCCGTGATTCGTCACCTGTGATGATCTTATAAACGTCTTTTGAAGCACGGCGATCGTATTTTTCCAAAATTACTTTGCACCAATCGACACGAGCCTTTTTTTCAGCGATTGCCAAATTGTGCGGGATCCAACGAGAACAAACGTTTTTTACGGCCAGGTGTTCATGCAATATCGAATGTATGCTGGTGGAAGAAATGCCCAAGGATGCCTCTAGTTCACGGTATATCACATGACGATCTTGCATTATCAGTTCACGCACGGCATCAATGTTCTCTGGCACAACGGCCGTTTTTGAACGACCTTCGTCTTAGAGCGAGCGTCGGCCACGATTGAATTCATTAAACTAGTTTTTTCACAGTGCTATAGGATGGTGCTTCATCGCCATACAAAGATTTATAATCCACGTCGAAAGTTGTGAAATATGATCGCATGAAAATGTTCACGGGTTAGTTCCATTTTTTTTGCCAAATTGATTTTTTCAAGTCACTGTAAATAACACAAATGATGGTCGTACGTCAAAACGTTCTGAGTTCGTTTATGCTAAAAAAATGTCAAACTTTGCAATGAAAATATCAGATGGCGCCAGGCAACACTTGAAAAATGATCGCACCAAAATGTTCACGAGTTTATTTCATTTTTTTGCCAAATTGATTTTTTTCAAGTCACTGTAAACAACACAAATGATGGTCGTACGTCAAAATGTTCTGAGTACGTTTATGCTAAAAAAATGTCAAACTTTCTAATGAAAATGTCAGATGGCGCCAGGCAACACTGCCCAACACATTTATTGTCTGATCTGGACAAAAATTTACTACAAAGTATTTCTATGGAGTGGCAATAAACTGGATCTGGACCATATTGGCCTATGATTTAATTTAGCTCACATACGTATAAAGACGCATAGTTATTACGATTCTTGCTTTAAATATAGTCTATGGTAGAGGGTAATTAAGATTCGGACCGACCGAACTTTGCGCCCTATTTACTTGCTTCTTATTAATATTACTTTTTATTTATTTTTTAAACATAGTAATTAATATAACTATAAGCGTTTGAAAAATATTCTTAATAACAAAATTAAAAATAAGCAGTAATTCAGATGAAAGGCTGACTAGAATTATTGATTTGGAAACTAAAAAGGCCTATGTGAAGAAAAACATATAGACCTTCTACAATAATTTTATGATAATTTCTATTGAGAAATGCACATAGGCCTTTTTCTAAATCCTAAACCAATAAAGATAAATGACTTCTATAAGCGACTTTAAAAAAATCAAAAAATTACTCATAGGCCTTCTGCTGGGAACTACGACGACATCATCTATCGTCGACTAAGGTCATATAAATATCTTAATTCCACGCCCTTTTGTCTTGATTGAACTTATGCATTTTTTTTAGTCTTCACCATCGGAAGTTTGTCATTCCGTTTAAAACAACTCAAAATACTTAAATACAAAATACTTAAAGGCAAAAAGTTTCCCATAACGAGACTAAAAAGGCCATACAGTTTTTTTTATACTTTTCCATAACTGTAGTAATTAACAATTAAGTAATTAACTATTTAATTACTGTAGTTACTAAATAGTTTTTCTTAAAAGTTACTCATTGGGCCGAGGGATTCAAGACCCCAAAAATGTCCCCTTATACTCAGAGACATATTTGTATCCCGAAACTGTAAAATTTTTTTCATAAATCTAAATACTCGGACGCGGACTTATGGGTATAGAAAAATAATTAAATTTCGGAATCGGAAAATAACATTAATTCAGCGATTTGACACAACTTGAGGAAAACTTGAGGACTTAAGAATCAAAAGTCCCTAGGGTGCCGAAAATGAGGTCCTTTCGAACATGGACATGGACATATGGGTAGTCAGGCAGTGGACATTTTGGAAGAATATTAATACGTCATTATGAATTTGAGGCATTGATCGATCCTGTAGCTAAAAATTGACCCCTTATGTTCGGGGACATATCGTCATACAACAACTGGGAAATCTTCTCACAAATCCAAATATGGACCTATATTTAAAAGATTTGGACCAGCCCATTTAGGACCTAGGGGCCGAAAACTCGATCACCTTGAACCATGGACATGTGGAAATTCAAAGACTTATATTTCATCAAAATACTACATCGATTCAAAATAATTTAAGAGTTGAACCTTTAGTCTAGGTCCCTAGTGTGCCGAAAATATGGCCCTTTTGAATTTGATATAAATTTTGAGATTCGGTTGAATTAGAGGCCTAGACCTATGGGCATTGGTAATGGACTCTGGGGCCCAAAAAACCGTACCGTAACGTTCAAAGAATATAAGTATCCAGAAACACTGAAATTTTCTTCAAAATTTTAGTCTACATGCATTTAAGATTGTGCCAATTTGGATCTAGGGCCGGCCAATATGGGCCTTAGGGCTCTAAAATCTGCCACCTTCAATTGTGGACATGTGGTTGTTAAAAAGCAACAAACCGTATCATCACAAATCCCAAAATAACATCTTTTCAACATATGTGACAGCGCATAGAGAAAGGGACCTAAGGGTAAAAAAATCAATTTTCATTTTTTTTTCTTTTTTTGATGTGGACAACATCTGAGCATCGAATGAGACCTATCCCATGAGATATGCACGTTTTATGAAAGTGAAGTCGACGATTCTAAGCGCAAATAGAAAGGGACCTAATCTTTAAAATGGCTCTCCTGAACAAAACTTTTCATCAACTTTTCACTTTTTATATGATGTGGACAACATCCGAGCATCGATAAGACCGATCCCATGCCCCAAAAGTGTTCCCTCCCAGAGATATGCGCGTTTTATGAAAGTGAAGTCGACGACTCTAAGCGCGAACAGAAAGGGACCTAATCTTTAAAATGGCTCTCCTGAACAAAACTGGTTTTTAACCTTAGGTCCCTTTTTATTTTGCGCGTCACATATCGATTATATTTGATTATAAAGGGTGATCAGGTATTTTTTTCCAAACAAAAGAAAAACATAAATTCAAATCAAGTGTGGAATCTTTGTTGTTCATTTAAAAGGATACTTTTTTGCTATTTATTTTTTAAATATAATTTCCTTCAAATGTTAACCGCAACTACGCCTCAGGGTTTCCATTGAGGGTCCAATTTCGGATGACTCGTTCGAGCATTTCGACCGGTGACTTAATGACACGCGTAATGTTGGCTTCCAAAACCTTCCAATCGTAGCTGGTTTGTCAGCATAGACTTTGGACTTTACGTAACCCCAAAGATAAATGTCTCGATCTAGGCGGCCAACTGCTGCTTTTCGCTGCTTTTCGAAATGACCTCTCAATAGATCCATTGTTTGAGCTGCTGTATGGCAAGTGGCACCGTCCTATGGAAACCAAGTGTCGTCAAGATTACGGGCTTCAATTTCGGGTAGCATTAAGATCGATTTCATGGCGCGATAGCGAGCACAAGTCACGGTTACGTTCTGGCCATCATCATTTTTGATAAAATATGCACCGATGTTTCCACCAGCTTATAAGCCACACCAAACCGTTGTTTTCCCTCGGTATAATGGCACTTCTTGAACCTCTTCTTGTTGCTCTTCAGCCCAAATGCAGCAGTTTTGTTTATTGACTTTGCCGTTGTGCCAGAAATGGGCCTCATCACTGAACAAAATGTTGGTCGAAAACAGTGGATCTTCCCGTTTCTCACCGAAAGCTCATTTCTATAATACAGTTGCAAACATTTGAAGATAACTATTTTCAAAAAATTAATACCATGAAATGTCCTTTCAAATTCATAAATTACCAATAAAGATTGATTTTTTTGTTCTGAAAAAATACCTCTAGATGGATCACCGTATATTTATAAATGAATTTTTTCTACTGGTAAATAAATCCACCTATTAATAAGAGTTTAATGTAGTTTAAAATAATTTACTTAATTAAAATCTATATTGTTGAATAAAAACATACTATGGTTGGGTGGATCATACTATGGTTGCGAGGATCATACTACGGTTGTGAGGATCATAATATGGTGGTGGGAATCACAATATGGTTGAGTGTGAATAATAATATGGTTGTCGGAATCATAGTATGGTTGTGTGTGAATAATTCTATTGTTGTGAGGCCTATTATATTGTTGTCGGAATCATAGTAAGGTTATGTGTGAACCATACTATCGTTGTGTTGATTATAATATTGTTGTGCCATAACCACAAGTATATACCTATCAAAAGTATGATGCTCTTCGAATATTTTTACCCCAATCAAACTCTTTTTCTTCGTGTTAATGCAAAGGGTGGTCCAACCATAATGTACGATGTCTCACCTTAAAGACAAGTTTTTTGTCCACTTAATATGACATTTCTTTGTTTCGGTATTTGCAAACTCAACCATGAATATGTACACGCGTTGAACAGCGCGTTAAGATTGTTGAAGCCTTCTACGAAAATGGGCGTTCAAATCAAAATACTCTCTGTGATTTTTATTCGGGTCTGTAGGAAATGTGAAAACATCTGTACACCAAATGAATGAACAAGGACCCTAAAATTGTACACGACGATGGTACGATGATAAAAAGGCTAAAGAGAATTATGAAAAAATAACTCGCTATGAAGATATCTCCATTATAGGTAGTTAGTGTTTGTGCACTTAAGCCATCCAAAATTAATATGGTATTTGGAACAGTGAGATCTAGTTTCCCCAAAAAAAAAAAAGCCTTGAGTTCCCAACAATAGTTTTGAACTTATAATAAACATGAACATGTGGTGATTAATAGATAAAAACTTTTCATTATTATTTAAATTAAACATCCAAAGCATTTTCAAATTAATTGAGTTCGCGAGCCGGTTAATTCCTGTTGAATATTACTCATCAAAAATGGTTTTATTGTTTTTCAAAGTATTCTCTAGCATGATTTATACACTTTTGCATGCGCTCAAACCAATTGTCGAAGCACTTTTTCCACTCCGATTGAGACACCTCTAAAACATGATTTTTGAACACGAAAATCGGCGACCAGGCATTTTTTTCTTGATGTGCGGGAGTAAAAATAAGTCAATGGGTGCCAAGTCAGGGCTGTACGGCAGATGACCCATGAATTCGACGTTTTGGCCGGTCAAAAAGGCTCTGGTTTGAGCCGATGTGAGAGAGCTCGCATTGTCATGGTGCACAATGATTCGTCGTCTCCTGTTCGTTTTTCGAATTTCTCCGCAGACTTCAAGCAAACAAATTGTGGTGTACCACTCAGAATGAACCGTCCTATGTTTTTCAAGCGGAACAGTCGCCACATGACCAGTTTTGCCGAAGAAACAGGCGACCATTTGCTTCGAAGAGCTTCCACGAACAACTTTCGCTGGTCGATTGCTGTTTAGTTTCGGGCTCATACGCATAGATCCATGATTCGTCACCTGCGATCTTTTAAACGTCCTTTGAAGCACCGCGATCGTATTTTTTCAAAATCTCTTTGCACCAATCGACACAAGCCTTATTTTTGAGCGATTGTCAAAGTTCCGGTTTAATTTAGAGCATCGTAATTTTAGTGCAAAGTGTTTTGTCCCTATTCAAACAAGGCAATTTTTATGATTCACTTTTGAACTTGCCTGTTGTGTTCGTACAAGACAATTCTGATTCGGCAATAAATGGTTTCTTTTTTTCTTTTCTGTAATTTATTTGTTCTGATTTTTGTGTGCAAAAAGAGTACATGAGAAAATAAAAAATTTAATTATTTTTTTGTGATCATTTGTTGTTATTATGTATATTTAAAAGAGTAAATTTATTCCATAGCTTATAAAATCAGGGTTGTTGTAGTTTGTCATAAAGGGAAGGAAAATTGAGTTGTTTATTCAATAAATTAAAAGTGTTGTGAGAATTTTTCATAGATTTTCACAAAGTTTTACTTTTTTAGTTAGAATTGTTTAATTAGGAAGTTATTAAAACAAAATGTCAAAATAGTCTTCAGCCAACTACGGAAAACACAAAAGGAATTGCCAGTACGAGCAAGTTTTTTCCTTTCCATTCCTCTTTCCATCCGTCTCCTACAAACTGAGAGTTGCGGCAAGTAAAATTGCCAGGTGCGAATAGGGACTTTATTATCACTAGAGGCAGACAAAGAAAACAAAAAGCAATGCAAAATAACTCCATTAAAAACAGTACTTTAAGCTGCAAATAGGCAGTACTTGGCATCACTCGCAATACGAGGGCGGTTCGGAAAGTACTTAGCCTATCAATGAAAGAGAATAGTTAGTTTTTCAAAAATATTTATATTTTTCAATATAATCTCCTGAAGCTTCAATACACTTAGTCCAACGCTTATCTAGCAATTCTATCCCTTGATTAAAATAGTTTTCCTCAAGGTCTTCAAAATAGTGGTTTACAACTGTAATTGCATCTTCATTTGAGGTAAAACGCTTGCCAGCAAGGAATTTTTTTAGATTTGGGAACAGGTAAAAGTCACTGGGAGCTAAATCAGGAGAATAAGGTGGGTGGTCAAGCAACTCGTACTTTAATTCGTTGATTTTAGCCATTGTTAAAACACTCTTGTGCGCTGGTGCGTTGTCTTGATGAAAAATTATTTTGTTGTGTTGTAAGCCAGGACGTTTTTCTCGAATTTGTACATTTAATTGATCTAAAAGGTTGCAATAGTACTCTGAATTTATTGTTTTACCCTTTTGCAGATAGTCAATCAATAAAATACCTTTGAAGTCCCAAAAAACCGTTGCCATAACCTTACCAGCCGATTGAATTATTTTTGCCTTCTTTGGGGCACTTCCTCCAGCTTCAGTCCATTGTTTGGATTGTTCTTTTGTCTCTGGAGTATAGTGATGGATCCATGTCTCATCAACAGTTATGAAACGACGCTTAAAATCCATGTTATTTCGCTGAAAACGATCCAAACAAGCTTGAGAAATGTTCATTCTTATGCGTTTTTGGTAGACTGTTAACAAGTGCGGCACCCATCTTGCAGAAATCTTTTTCATCTGTAGTTCTTCATGCAAAATTAAATGAATTCGCGCACTTTTGTTCGTCGATCATTTAATACCATATCATGCACTTTGGCTACTATTTCTGTTGTTGTTGCTGTTTTCGGACGTCCACTACGTGGTTCATCTTCAATGCTTGTACGACCACGTTTAAATTCAGCAACCCAATTTTTTACTGTTGCGTATGAAGGAGCACTTTCACCTAACACATTCACCATATCATTATGAATTTCTTGTCCCGATAAACCTTTTTTATTTAAATATTTAATGACACCACGCATTTCTAATTTTTCCATTGTAAAAAAATCGCGGATGCGTCTTATGTGAACACCTGTTTCTATATGAAGGAGTTGCCAGATCGGAACAAAATTTAACATGTGTTCATAGCAGACATAGCAAAACACTTAACTTTTTCTGTTTATACCGCGCTTTTTTATTTGTTTGATTATTTTCAATCTACACTGGGTAACTCTAAAACATTTTAAACTTCCCTAAAAAAAAGCTTCACTACTAGAATATCCAGTAAAAGCTTCCTCGAGGTTTGTGAATAGAGTAATTTTAAAACAACGATTTAAAGCTTTTCCTGTTGGGAAGATGACAACCTCCTACTAACTCCCACAACTTCATATTTCATTGGAAAAATCGGCAAAAGAAGAAGAAAGAAAAACACAGGAAGAAGCAAGACAGACGTTGAGAATTGTAAACAAACATTTGGAGAAGCTTTTCCCAGCCACCACTGGGGCCACAACAATCATGGTCGTCGTCGCCTTCGTTAGTTTGCGCGTTTCCCAGCAATGTTTACGCATCATCCCCCATTTTTCGTATGAAAATACAATTTTTGCAAATGAAACAAACACTTGCAGCATATCCTAGAAGGGATACAGACACAACGGAGCAGCCAGCACAGCACCGAACACGACAACACCACAGTGATGGTATGTACATGCAAGGATATCATCCGGGGGGTTTTCTCGCTGTTCAATTTCTGCGGGGAGGCACAAGAGAAAAACTTCAATACAAAATTTTCGCAAAACGAAATTTTCGGAGGAGGCTTTTGTGCAATCCTCCACAGAAAGATAAAGTGAATAAGAAGAAACGGCAAATAAAAAACGAGAAAAAGAAAAGTCAAGTACACTTTTAGGTGGACGTGTGTATGAATCGAAAAGGGAAAAAGGATATTGATGGGAGGATGTCAATGGGAAAACACACGACAACAAACAGGACACACAGAGAGAAACACTGATACACGCTCATACACACAAGCTGTTATAGCGCCACAGTCACAGACAGATATCAAATTTACAGGATACAAACAGACGGGCTAGGATTCTGGAGACGAAAAACTAAAAATCTGTGGAAAATTATCAAAAATATTACAAGAAAATTCAATAAAGTGACTAAAAATTAAACAAAAATAATCCAAAACAGCCGAAAACGGTGTAAAGTGAAATATTAAAGAAACCCATTAAAACAAACAGCAGCAAACTGGAAAAAGTAAGAAAACCAGCCATTGAAAGGGAAAACAAGACAGTCGCTCTTAAAATCTCCAAGCATTTTCTTTAAGATTTACATTTAAGCAAAATGTTATGAACGTTGAATAATTTAAAAAAAATGATAAAGACTCAAACTGAAAAAAATCAGTGCGTTAACCTACTATCCAAAGGTTTTTTTTTTATTTTAACTAAAAGATTGACTCTAACTTCTACATTCTCCGTCTGTATATTCTTCAGACATATAGAAGTGTATTAAAAACTCCCAAATTATGTTCGAGTAAAAACCGGAAAAGTGAAAAATAAATAGAATGTGTTCAGTTGCACAGTGGATTGAAATAGATAAAAAAAATATAATAATAATAATGTGCTGTCAAAATAATTCGTTTCAAAAATGAGGCACTATGTTTGCGTTTTTGAGAGAAATGGTTCTTGACGATTTAAATGAGCCTACGTTCAATATTTATACTGGTTGGCTCAAAAGAACTTACCCTACCTACGTTATTTGACTGCTGTTATTTGTATAAATGTAAAACTTTGGATCTAATCTTGGATTATTTTTATTATCCATAGTATGGAGTATATACTAAATTGTCCATTTCGTTGTCAACACCAAGAAATAAAGATCGGAGACACTAAATGCATAAATGAGTGCTTATCTGCTAAGCAGATTTTGTGTTGCCAGATTTGTACGTTTACGTCAGTACACGGAACTAAGTAAAATAAAAGTGGTAGATTTTTTGCCAAAAAAATATTTAAAAAAAAAATTTACAAAAAAATCTGGGGAAAAATTGTTTTAGAAAATGGCTCATTTAATCTCGTTAGTATCGAAATTAAATTGAAATTAATGGAAGATGATGGCTAATTGTATTATGCTGTTTCGGATCCAATATGGACGAGATTTGCCTAGAGGATCAATTGTTTTCCTTACATAAATAACTAATTCCCTCAACATTCTATCACAGAACAAACGGGGAACTTCTCTCGATTGATGCAACTGTGCATGATCTAATTCTTATACTCAAAGTACGCATTCTCAGAACGAGTGTTGCAGCTTTGGGTTGATTACGTACCCAGGATCGAATGTCGTGGGATCAGAGTGTATTGTAACGGTTTGATTGAAAATATTTTATTTGACAAGTGAAAAATGTGCTTTTGTCCAGCCAAAGCAATAATTACAAAAATTTAAATTTTTGTTTTTTAATGTTGTACATTTTAAGGAAAAAAATATTCAACAAAAGCTCTAAACGCATAACTCCGTTGAAGCCCGCTTAACGCATTTTTTCAAATGTTTTTTCTGACGTTTCATGTACAGAAGATTTGCGTGTATGAACAAATACTGCATGTAACCAGAATAATTCGTTAATTTTTTACCTAGTGCAAAAGCCCGCCGCTAAAAAAAATGATACATGTTCTTTCTGGATCTAAACTTGGGTTCACTTATGCGAAAATCGTGCACACAAACAATCGTATCATGGCAAAAAGTAGTTTCCCTTTAAGCGACTTAAAGTACATCTTAATAAAGTGATTGTTTTGAGTACTTGTTAATCATATCTCCATTTTTAGTAAGTATTGACATACATAATATCGGTATAGATACTATCTGACCCGACGTTGTTTTTCCTTACAATTTTATTTTCACTAAAGGTCTGGTTCAGTTGCAAAGTCGTGGAGGATTGATATTTCGAAGAAGAATGACAGGTGCACTGAACCAACATACCAATTACACAAGGGAACAAAATGGAACTTTTTGTGTGTTGTTTGGAATTCTTAAGCAATTTTTTACTAATTTGAGTTCGCTGATTTTAGATCTAATCTCCATTTTTCTCCATCAGCTCGAATTTTTAAGTTACAGGTACTAATAGTATTTTCAACTTTTTTCCAAAAATTTAAAGTTCAAAAAATCATAAATTTTCTTTTCATAAGCCGATTTTTAAAATTGTGTTTTTTTTTTAAAGATGTAATTATTATTGTTACCTTTGAAAAAATATTTTTTTTAATATCTCCAAAATAAATTACTGAGTAATGGCTGTTTTATTAAAAAAAAAAAACAAAAACATTACACATTTGAATTTTCTTTACGCTCAAAGTTGATCGGTTAGGAGCAAACTGTGCCTTTTATTAGCTTTATTGAATATCATATTAAAGTAGCTTTCTAAAACATATATGAACATAAAAATCGATTGAAAATTGAATGAGTTATGCTAAGTTCGGTGATAACAGATTTTTCGCCTTTTAGAAATCGCGATTTTTGTCAATTCAGTTTCAAAATCAAAAGTTGTTTACCGATTTTAATGAAATAAAGCTCATTTGATTCAAAATATATTAAACTTAATGCTTTTAGACCAACACTGTAATTTTTGTCTCATTATTTTTTATGAATTTTTAAAGAACAAAAATAGTTTTTTTTTAAATTATTCTTTTTTTTCGAATCTTCAACGATATATCTGAAACTACTGGGCCAAATTAAATACAATGTAGGCACGGATTAAAGATAATTTTGTTGACCAGTTTTTTTTTTAACTGAATATAGTGAACCGTTTTCAAGTTATTTAAAATTTGTAGTGGAAGTGCCTTAATTTTAGACACAGCGGTATATCGTGAAAAGTTGGATTCAGCGTTCCAAATTACCTTAAAAACAACA
Organism: Hydrotaea diabolus; assembly: GCA_963513945.1. NCBI lineage: Eukaryota > Metazoa > Arthropoda > Insecta > Diptera > Muscidae > Hydrotaea > Hydrotaea diabolus. Next base: position 13,381,897 of record OY740717.1, on the reverse strand, counting down.
TTCAGTTCTTAAACAACAAATACCTTGTTCCCTTGTGTTATTTTTCAAAAACCGTTAACAGGTGCAGAAATAATAAATTTTTAATTTGTGATTTGTATGGGAGGTACCACGATCCTTTGTCCAATTCCGCCCACATTTCCAGCAGAACTTAGAATATGTACACCAAAACATTAAATACCGTAAACAAGAGCAGAAATAATGGATTTTTAATTTGTGATTTGTATGGGAAGTACCACGCCCACTGGGCCGATTTCATGCAAACTACACATAAACCATCTGAAGACCATCCCCAACGTACCCTAAAATTGTGTACCAATTGTCAGCATTCTAGGTCCTTGTGCGGAGAAAATATTTACGTCTTAATGTTAAGATTCATTTCAGCTCCCTGCATAGCTTCGATTTTGCTTTCCACAGACAGACTGACGCACCTCGCTAGATCGTCTTGGATTTTTACGACAACCAAGATACCTACAATATTTTGAGGTGTTGAAAACGGAATGACAAAGAAAATATTGAGTTGTCTATCTAGAAGCAGTTTCTTGTTTTTTGCCATTGAATAATGCAAAAGTGTTACCAAATTATGCTGTACTTGTATACCCAAAAAAGAACGTCAGTTAAAAAAAAACTTGTGGCCAAAATAGGCCACCCACCGCGCCTGCAGTACGTAAGTTTGTTCAAAAAATTTGTGAAACTGGCATGCTTGTGGTCAACATTAAAAGTCTAAAGTAAACATTCCACAAATACCTCGCAATATTCGCTAACAATGTCCAATTGGCTATTAAAGGCACTTAGAGAAATATTCTTGACAAACTGCACTACTAATGCATCATCAAAGAGGTCAGTTTGGTGCATATTTTGAATAGGTTTGCACCATTTTTCTTTGAAACCCGTATGTGAAATGCAAATTCGGTTAACGCTATGTGCAGCAAAGGCATGATAAGCCTTTTTTTGTGCCCTGTGTTTGAAGACATGGACTTGGACTACTGTTGGAAGGCTCGTCATGCCCACAAATAATGCCACAATAGATCATTTGCGATCCAAGTTCGGCAATCGTGTCATCAGCTTTAACGGCAAAATCAATTGGACAATCCATTAAATATAAAACCAACATCAATCAAGCCATTCGTAAAACGCAGTCAGAAACCGTCCCCAAGGGGTTGGTAATTGTATGCGCTATTGCAAAGCCGGCCGAGGCAAACATAACAATAAAAATGTATTCCATAATTTAAATTAGAATGTTTTCGATTTCCAATTAACCATCCGAAAATATGCATGTTTTTTAAATTTTTTAGTCCCGGCCTTAGTTGAATCTTAAGAACAGATTCCAATTTAAAATCGTTTTGAAATTGTCTTTACCTTTATGAAACGAGCTAAGATGGTTTGCTATCATCACGCGCTGCGAGATGGGCAAATTCGACCCTGAGGGCAAGCATTTACACATAAAGGTACTTGAATACCTCAGCGAACATTTATAAATTGCCACCTGACATCTCAATAGATTGTTTTCCCTGGGATTTCCTGTACGTAATTTCAGCAATTTACCTTTTCCGCTTTTTCGAGAATTGTATGCCGGGATCCCGAAAACTTATTTTACTCCTACAACGTTACATTTTTTAATGGGACTATCACAATTTTTTTGGTTCGTTACAAGCATTTACCCTCTGCTCAAGTTCATCGTAGCACGGTGTGGTGAAACCTAAACCTAAATAAATTTATTTTCGAACGGAAAAAGACCACGTTTATTAGAATGTTATTATTAAATATATAAAGGCTTTATCGAGACCACCGATTTGCGAAACTGAAGGAAAATATCTTCTATTAGCACTTTCTAGCACCTATATTTAAACCTATTAGATTTTTTTCAAATGCTCAAGAAATCTTTGCATAACAACCTTTCTATACATTTCTCGAAGACCTTACATAAGGTACGTTTTGTTTTAAAATCAAAAAAAATACCAAGTTGGCTTGTTAAAGCTACTAAACCAATTCGGACTTACGTTGTGTTAACTCATGGAGGGTTCGGCGGACTTATTTGTCATAGATAACAGACACAGAAGCAATATTGTACGTAAAGTAAAATGGTCTCGGACTAAACGAGAATTTAATGCACATTAACCAATCGGAAGCAACAATCAAGCAAACATTACTTCACTATCTAATATTCGTTAATATTTGTCTTGTTTATTTATTTCTTTCATCTCCGCAGTCGGACAAAATGCGTAGTCGCACCGAAATGGTAACCACCACTTTTGTCGACTCCGAGGAGGACTACAGCGACGACGATGACTCCGAGGAGGATTGGCGTCCGTCGGCCTCCAGCAAAAATGGCAAAAAGCCCAAACACCAAAAATCTGCACCAGGTTCCTCGAAAAAGGGGCGAAAACGTAAGGGACCGTCCTCGGGGGCAAATGCAAAAAGCGCCTCCAAACGTAGACCCGCCTATGCAGAAAGTGACGAGGATGACGAAGAAGATGAGGTTGCCAGTGAAGATGACTATGAATACGATGAGTTTGAGACTGCCTCCGGTTTAGCCGCCAAGAGTGCTGCCACAAATTTACCGCCCAAAAAGAAGTTCTCCGAAAAGAACAGTACATCGGGCAATGGCACTGGAGTTGGTGAAGATGAACCCGTTAAACTATTGGTCTATGTAAAGGATCTGGCTGGAGATTATAGCAAAAATAATCGGTTGTGCTTATGGCGTAAGGATAGCAACAATCTGCTGCAGAAGTATATAAGGGTCAAGACAACACCCGATGAGTTTTTATTCACCTCAAGTTCGGTGGTGAGTATTACATGAGGTTCCAGCTTGTTAATTGAAATTCTAAACTTAGTTTTATTGTTTTGTTTATTTTTCCCAGTACTCCAGTTTCGATGACAAGCGCATTACCGATTTTTATGATGTTAAAATCAAATCGCTTGACTCCAGTAATCGACGCGTTAAGATTGCCAATCCTTCGGAATTGAGAAAAATCGCCAGCGATGCCGCCAAAAAGAAGGGCTCTGATGATAGCGATGCTCACGATGATGAACTCAGTGATGATATCAGCGAATCCGAGTTGGAGTTGGAAAAGAAGAAAGAGAAAGCGAGCGAAAATAAAGAAAATGTCAAGAAAAAGAATTTGAAAATGAAATTGCTACAGAAGCGTCACCATGAGGAGGAAGATGATGACGACGACGAGGAAGAGGTTGAGGAGGAAAATGACGAGGAAGAGGATGATGGCAATCTGGAGGGTGACGACGACGATGATGAGGATATAGAAGATGATGATGAAGGGGATGACGATTAAGGTGGAAACGGAAAATTAAGAAAACGAGATCATGGAGAGCGGAGTGAAAAAATCAAAGCAAGCAACGAATAACTTTTAAATCTAGCGAAAGTTTGAGTATCAATGACAGATTTCGTGGCAAAATTATTATTCGAATAATACGCAAATCAATTGTGGAGGATTTCAAGCTTTAGCATCAAGAGGAAGTTAATCTTCTCCTACAATCAAATGCAAGAGGTTATTCAAATCTAATTTTGCTGTTGATTTTAACATGAAATACAAAAATTAAACCTAACACACATCCCTGAAATCCTTACCAATTATGCCTCCGCTGAGGCTAAAAAAACTCTTCCATAAGGAAGACATAAACTTATCGAAAATTTGTTTTTTTCTTTTGAGACTCGAAAAACGTCGGTGAAAGGGTTAAGCCTAAATTGCCATTATCAAGGGTTAATTCTCAATTGTACTGATTAAAAAGTATTATGCTAAACTATTTTAAATAATTACTAGAACTTTTATAAAAAACAAAAAATCTAAATATTTAAACTTCTATAAAATATACAATTTAAAAAACAAATTTTCAAAATAAATTTTAAGTGTGCAAAATATAATTAATATGTGAAAATTCCCAATTGATTCCATTGAAATTCAAAGATGAGAACGTAAAAAATTATGTAGACACATTAAAAAACGAAAATTAGGAATTTAAGAAAACATTTTTGGTTATACAAAATTTAAGAGAATAAATTAGGTAAAGAAGAGACGGAAAATGTCAACGAAAATGCCAAAATAATCTGATAATATATGAAGATTTCAACTTTCTAATCAATCCAAAAAAAATAAAATAAAATAAATTATTCTAAAATATATCAGTAATATAAATTAAATGCTAATATAAAAATTAAAAGAAAATCTGTACTATTACAACATAAGACGAGTAAGTATAAGTTAAACATTTTAATTAAAATATACAGTCTTCTTGGAAAAAACAAGTATTCCATTTTAAGAGAAAATTCAAAAAAGTAGTTTCAATTTCTCAAAGTACTCGTCATGAGCAAAATATTTTAAAACTAAAGCAAGTGCACAGCGAGGCCGACTACGTTTTACCCTCACCACATAATCGCATTTAAGACTTTATAGTCCTTATAATTCCAAAGTAATATCTCCGAATTGTCGCCATATCTTGCTAGTTAAGTGCAATACTGTCGCAAAACACAAATGACATAAACTAAATGTTATTTAAATCAAGTGAAATTGTTCGCCATTTAATGGGTTAGATCCCAAATCGGGTATGAGGAACTGATCTAGTAAAATTTCTTATTCGCTTCTTATTCCACTTATCAAATATTATTCGAAGCTGATAAAAGTTGTCCGTCTTAGGTTGGAATTTTTCGCTTGTGTCTACGTAAAGCAATGTTTACCATATGTTTAACAGAACACCACAAAACACGTGTCAGTGCAATCTGATTAAATTGGCCGCTTTTAGGTCGGACAAACCTCAATTTGGGTGGTACATAGCGTTATATACTTTAGACTTTTCGGCTATTACAAAAAAATAAAAAGTCGAGTGTTCGACTTTTTAGCATAAAAAAGTCAACTTTTTTCATTAGGGAAATGCAATATTTTCAAATAAAAACAAGTTTTCTTTATTATAGAAAGTAAGAGTGATTATAATCTTATAAACATCAGGAATTTCAAGTAGTTTTTACATTAGTTATTTTGAAATTTTAAAAACTTAAAACAAAGTTGGTTTTTTAAAGCGGTCGATTAATATAAATGGAATAAAACGCATTAATTAATCTCAAAAAGATAATCATATTTAAATTTTTTGGAGAAATTTGGCTCAGATTTTGGTTAGCAACAAGAACTGCATGGGAAAATAATCTCTCACGCTGGACAGAAGCGGCCACGATTGACAATTTTTTTTCACTATTTTTGCAATAAAAGTTCTCCATATAAGAATTGGTTTTACGACAAACAGGCGGTAAATGGGTATCAATAGGTATTGGAAAGTTTCTGAACTCGGTGTTTATCAGTTAACTTTTAAGTATAGGGTGATACATCTAGAGGTCTCTTTTCAGAAAAAAAAAAATATAAAAATTCAAATCAAGTGTGGAATCTTTATAGGTAATTTGAAAGGCACTTACCATACAGCTGCTCAAACAATGGATCTATTGAGAGGTCATTTCGAAAAGCAGCTAATTTCAAGCTTTGGACAGGTGAGTTGGCCGTCTAGATCGTGCGATATCACACCTTTAGACATTTTTTTTGGGGCTAAGTAAAGTCCGAACCAGCCGCGATTCAGGTTTTGGAAGCCAATATTACGCGTGTCATAAAGCATACTGGTCGAAATGCTCGAACGAGTCATCCAAAATTGGACCCTCAGAATGGAAATCATGAGGCGTAGTTGCGGGCAAGATTTGAAGGAAATTATATTCAAAAAATAAATGCCATAAAATGTCGTTTTAAATTACCAATAAAGATTCCACACTTGATTTGAATTTTTTTTTTATTTTTTTGTTCTGAAATAATACGTCTAGACGAATCACCCATTATAATTGAAACAATCTTTATATACTGCTGAATATAATTTTAGTGTTAGTATACTTGCTTACTTGATTAATTGCTCTGGATGAATCAAGAACATACGAGGGCGGTTCGGAAAGTTCTTAGCCAATCAATGAAAGAGAATAGTTAGTTTTTTAAAAATATTTTTATTTTTCAATATAATCTCCTGAAACTTCAATACACTTAGTCCAACGCTTATCTAGCAATTCTATCCCTTGATTCAAATAGTTTTCCTCAAGGTCTTCAAAATAGTGGTTTACAACTGTAATTGCAACTTCATTTGAGGTAAAACGCTTGCCAGCAAGGAATTTTTTTAGATTTGGGAACAGGTAAAAGTCACAGGGAGCTAAATCAGGAGAATAAGGTGGGTGGGCAAGCAACTCGTACTTTGATTCGTTGATTTTAGCCATTGTTAAAACACTCTTGTGCGCTGGTGCGTTGTCTTAATGAAAAATTATTTTTTTGTGTTGTAAGCCAGGACTTTTTTTTTCTCGAATTTGTACATTTAATTGATCTAAAAGGTTGCAGTAGTACTCTGAATTTATTGTTTTACCCTTTTGCAGATAGTCAATCAATAAAATACCTTTGAAGTTCCAAAAAACCGTTGCCATAACCTTACCAGCCGATTGAATTGTTTTCGCCTTCTTTGGGGCACTTCCTCCAGTTTCAGTCCATTGTTTGGATTGTTCTTTTGTCTCTGGAGTATAGTGGTGGATCCATGTCTCATCAACAGTTATGAAACGACGTTTAAAATCCATTTTATTTCGCTGAAAACGATCCAAACAAGCTTGAGAAATGTTCATTCTTATGCGTTTTTGGTCGACTGTTAACAAGTCCGGCACCCATCTTGCAGAAAGCTTTTTCATCTGTAGTTCTTCATGCAAAATTAAATGACTCGATCATTTGAGATGCCCATGATATTAGCTATTTCACGCACTTTTATTCGTCGATCATTTAATACTATATCATGCACTTTGGCTACAATTTCTGTTGTTGTTGCTGTTTTTGGACGTCCACTACGTGGTTCATCTTCAATGCTTGTACGACCACGTTTAAATTCAGCAACACAATTTTTTACTGTTGCATATGAAGGAGCACTTTCACCTAACACATTCACCATATCATTATGAATTTCTTGTCCCGATAAACCTTTTTTATGTAAATATTTAATGACACCACGCATTTCTAATTTTTCCATTGTAAAAAAATCGCGGATGCGTCTTTTGTGAACACCTGTTTCTATATGAAGGAGTTGCCAGATCGAAACAAAATTTAACATGTTCATAGCAGAGATGGAAGTTTCCAAAACACTTACAGCCGTATTCATAAAAAAAATATTAATTGGGACTTAAAGTACATATTAGTTAACAAGCACTTTTTGCCTAACAAACGATTGTTAAGAAAACGTATTCATAAACACTACTTTAACTAATATTCAGTTTAGAAAAAAAAGACGATTGCAAACGAAAAAAAAATAACGTATCCATTCTACTCGTATATTTTAAAAATATGTTTTTCTTCGTTGTATTTGAAAAATTCAAAAAATATGTGTGTAAATGTAGACAAACAACACACAAACGTCACTTTAAAACACTGTTAAAGTAGGGTCGAAAGAATATTTTAATGCACACATTTAATAATGGTTTACAAAACGATTATTAAGCTAATAATCTTTTATGAATACAGTTTTCATACTTTAAGCTTAACAATCGTTTGTAAAGCTATTTTAATTTTTTATGAATACGGCCGTTAACTTTTTTCTGTTTATACCGCGCTTTTTGTGCTAGGCTAAGAAGATTCCGAATCGCCCTCGTATTTGAAAGCATAAGTTTTTAACCTTGGCATACAATGAAATAAAACTTATATATATCTCAATCGATGAAAATAAATCAAAGCGCATAAAAATATAAGCATACGCATTGTACCGATGACAATTACAAATATTAGAAGTTAAAATAAAAAAGTCGACGTGAATAAGTCGACTTTTAGACTTTTTTAAAAACCAAAAGTCGACTTGATGACTTTAACTTTTTTGTACCCAAAAGACGATTAATCGATTAGTCGAAAATCGACTTATACAACCCTAGTGGTACATTTGTATGGGGGCTTAATTAAGATCTTCACCGTTCTAGCCTCTTTTCAGCAAAATTTATTCTGTAGGAAAGATAAAGCAAAAAACTAAATTTCGTCCAAATCTGATGACGTTTGTAAGTGTGATATATTAAAATTTTGACCGTCAGGTCTACTAACAGCAAGTGGATTTTATGTGCAAAATAACGCTACAAACCAAACTGCACTGAATTCGTATCAAATGTAACACTGTTGTGCCGGTTAGACCCCAAATCGGGAGGTACATTTGTATAGGACTTGTATCAGAAGTTTTTTATTCGCTCCACCGACGAGTCATTTCGTTTGCAATACCGCGAAATTTAAGCTTTTTGGGATTGTAAATGGCGAAATCGACCCATAGGAAAAAAGATTCCCTCTAAGGCACTAAAAGTACCTTGGTAAATACGGACATATTGGAACCCAAATTTGGCTACCAATTCAAAAATAAGGTTTAAAAACACTCACTATTAAAGTACTGATAGAACAGCGACACGCAACGTACATTCCGACGATGCGCGAGGGATCCAATGGAGTTGGATACCCTACTGTCACCTATCCATTGAACAAGATCAAGTAGATTCAACGATAATTTTGGAGAACCTGTCCATAGTAGGCAGTTGTACTCCATTTTCGGTCTGATGTTAGTTGTATTAATAAAGAGAGATCAGAAGGTGTGACATATTTCTTGCACCGCTTTAAGAAGTTCATACACTTAAGAGCTTCTTCCGAGACTTCGAATAGGTGTCTCCCCAATCATCAAATTGTTTTTTATGCTCAGAATATTAAGAGAATCGAATTGTTCAATATCCATAATATCGATAGAAACTGACGACTCTACTCTCTTCACTTGACACGTTTCGAAAATGGTCAGTAAATTCTGGCCGAGTATCTTATCATTATAAGTAATTTGCGTTTTGTCTTCAATAATTTTAAGACTTAGCCAACGGTCGAACAAATATGAAAGACGGAGGTTGCAGTCATTCCTGATCAAGAAGATTAAATTCAGAGTCTAAACCAGGTGATCGTCAATAAATTTAATAGAAAAAGAGGAAAGTGCAGATGCCTGGGGTACAGCTGCGTTCAGAATATGTTTATTTGATGAGAAACGATGAGAAACTTGTATAGTGCGATCTTTAAGAAATCTTGATATAGAACAAAAGTATTAGCTTCGATCTGGCACGGGGCCAGACTCTGTTAAATGCCATGGATATATCCAGAGCCACCACCTTAATCTTATCGAACTAAAGATTCAACGACTTCATCGCTTCGGCAAGCACGACATCAGATCTCCCATAGAGCAATGTTTCTACGGTAGCTATACTGTCGATCACTTAGCAGGTCGTCAGACTCTAAATACCTTGCAAGATGGTGGTCAACCATGTTTTACATAACCTTGACCGAAATTTCTTATGTTTATTGGCTTTATTCAATTTGGGGTTCGGCGTGATAACCAATTAAACTCCACTATGAATCCATATATAATTTTGAAGTTTTAGCAGAGACAGAGGATCGGTCTTATGGGTCTAAAACACGGTCCAACTGTAAAAAAAACGCGACCACTACTAGTAAAGTAAATATGAAGATATGAGCCCTATAATTAATAGAATTTTTCGTTACAAACCCACATATGGAATTATTCTTAGGATTTGACAGAAAGTGCGGCTGAAACTGAAGGACGGCTGAAGCTGAAGGACGAAGGACCAACAATACAGTTCAAAAATACAAAAATGTTATTTTAGCCACTAAAATAGCAAATTGACGGTGGAGGGAAAATGAGATTCGGACGAACAAACACATGTAGTAGACTGCAAAGACATTTTGTTCGGGATAGTTCTTAGCGATTTACACACTCAGAGAAAAAGTTAATTGGAAATCGGTTGGGACTACAAAAATTCTGTTTGCAAAACAAAAAATTCGGATAATAATCGAATAATCGGTTCGACATACCACTAGATGATAAATATAATGAAAGTTTCGTACACACAACCAATAGATCGGTCATACCAAGGAATACAAAAAACTACTGGTGAGGCAACCAAAATTAATGCAGAAAATTAATTTGAGCAAAGATTTATTGGAGATGAAAACACCAAATTTATAATTTAAAAATTTGATGTAGGCTAAAAACTATTCAAATATTCCTAAATTGCAGCCGATCAGAATGGAGTGTTTATAGTCGGAAATGTAATCCGAAAATGTGGGATGTTAATAAAAAAATTTTCAATTTGGATTTAAAAGCTTCTTATTTGACAGAACTTTTTTAATTTTGGCCGGAATTATTTTTTATAATTAATTAAAATGTTACAATTACGAAAACATAACATTTAACCATCTGTTAAGTACCAGTTAACAAATGTTTTTGGTAATGGCAACCGATTTCAACGAGTTCTTAACGCCAATAATTTATAGCAATAACCTATACACATAAAAATGCAGTAAGAGTAATCATCTTAATTAGTTAGGGTTACCGATCGCTTCAACCGATAGTGTCAGTTCCCTCTACTAAACATTGCCGTGTACCCAATCAACTTAAGGTTGTAGCAATGGAATGCATGGATAGTACGACCAACCACCTACATTCGGTTGGCGAAAAATTCGATTGTGGCAACAAATCGGTTCTTTGTGCGAGTAAAAATCCTTCTTCGCGTTCTTACTCACTCATAGAGCAGCAGTTTTTTTTACATATCAATTACAAATACAATCTATGGATATTTATATAAAAAACAATTGTAGATCTATCGGTACTTTCACTTCTATTTACTGGAAATTGCATTGCACCAACCAACATTCGGTGGTACTGATGCAAACGTTGTAGTTCATGCAACCGCAGTTTTTCGTTTGGCAAACAAATTCGGTTGTGGCAAGGAATCTGTTCTCTGTGTGCAGTTGAAACTCCCACCCATTTTCCAACATCTTCTCATAAACTGACTGTTTGTTTTTTCGGGAATTTTGTTTTTAACGATTAAACCTGCTGCTTTCCTCACCAAAGAAAATTTGAATTCAAAAAATATTTGAATAGCATTTGTTTTTAAAAACAAAACTTTGTTTACGAAACTTAGTAAATATTAGTACATCTGCTCCGGGTTTAGTATCTCACTTAGAACTAATCAATAGCTATAATACGTATTAAAACCAACACAATTGGGTAGCTTTAAATTAAGAGAAGATGTGCTGCCTCAATATGGGTGAGAGTGGCAAAAGCTGCGCTTATGTCAAAGAATTCTATTGATAAGGAAATTCCCAACTATGACGTGGGCTTGTGCTTATAAAAGACCGACTTGCCTTTGCCGATAATCAGTTTACACCGAAACTAAAAACAACATCGTACCTATTTCAATCATGAAATTTTCGCTTTTCTTCACCATTGCTGCTGTGGTCTTGTGCAGCTTCCTGCAATTATCTGATGCCTGTCACTCACGTGGAGAATTCTGCACCAAGGACGCTCAATGCTGCAGTAGCCAGTGCGACGCTAAGGCCAGCAGGTGCAAAAAAATGTAAAGACATATAATAAACAATTGCAAATGATTTCAAATTGAGAGAAATTGAAACTTTGGAGTTCAACTTATTTTTGTTGGGGCAAATTAGTTTTTTGCTGGAATGTTAGGTCAGCTTGTTTCTTCCTTTTAGGGGCTATTAAATTGCAGCTTGGTCGGGCGATTTACTCGATTTTAGTGCTATTAACACTTAGTGGAATCTATATCTCTGTGATCCACATGAAATAAGTGGTGATTTAAAAAAGTAATGATGTAAATGGTCGATGGCTTATTAGCAACAAAACGAAAAATATTGAAGATCTAAACACAGAGAACAGATTCGTTGCCTCAACCGATTTTTGTTTTTGCCAAGCGAATGATAACATTCACCTCGAGTATTCCATCAGTACAACCGAATGTAAGTTGTAGCTCTGTAATTGGATCAGTTATTGGATCTATAGTATCGGTCATTTGATCTGTAGTATCGGTGCAACATACCAAGTATCCGAACCTTCAGAAGAGAATTTTGGATCTGAAAATCCGCATAACACACCTGTTTACCAAAAAAATTTCAAATTTTAATTAGACTCGAAAAACTGTTGGCTTACACAATTGAAGTACTCTTACACACAGAGAACAGATTTGTTGCCACAACCGAATTTTTTGCCAACCGAATGTTAGTGGTTGCAAGAATTTGCCATGCATTCCATCGTTACAACCGAATGTTGGTTACGTAGACAGCAATTTTCAGTTGAGAGAACTGACACCTTCGTTTGAAGAAAACAAGTAGCGGTAATACAACAGACTAAGATGATCATTGGAACTGGATTTGTACATGTATAGGTCGTTGTTATAGATTGTTTGTATATAAGTACTTTTTGAAAAAAATGTATTACTTACAGCCTTGCAATGGGTCAACTGAAAAAAAAAATACTTAAGGTTGATAACAATATTTATTGGGTGGCAGCAGCCGGGTAAAAATAGGTCGCCACCACAAAAAATGGGTTGTTGTTTTAAATAATAATGAGGACCATCTATGGAGGTCTATCTGATCAAGTCTGAGTAATAACACTAAATTGCAGTTAATCCTAATTCAATATTCTGAAAATATTTTTTGTTTTTAGTTCGTTTATTTCTAGTTCAAATATTTTTATGATCAGTTTGCGGATGACGAAAGATGTTTTTGTCGTTAAGGCAGGATTTGTTGTGACTAGAACCGATATTATATTATAGGGTGTATTTGTTGATGCCAATATTATTTTACAATAGCTAACTAAACACGGTTTGGTCACTACAAAGAACTAATCTGTTGTCGCCACCAATTATTGGTATTAAAGTAACATGTACATCACAATTGGTTAGTTGCGATAACCGCCAGTTGTCGCAACCAATAGTTAAACTGAATTCGGTTTGTATAGTTGTGTTTTTGGCTGTGAATACCGTGATGTGGTTATAGCAACCATAATATGATATCTTGAGCTATGTTACCATCAATACTATGGAATATTGGTTTTGCAACAGAAATTCGGTTTATCCAACCGAATTTTTATAGTTCGCACTGATTTCCATCTGAATTTTTCTCTGTGTGTATCAATGACACACTTGGTTGCATTTATTTCAAATGACACTGCACCACCAACAACTGTCAATGCCATATTGCCGGCCGAACTGACGAATTGTACACTTGTTTCAATTGGTCATGGGCCTAATGGGCACTCTGTATTTTAACGTTTATTAATTTAAAGACGGACTAATGTTAGATTTTCAAACATTTATTAACTCAAACCCCCGCCATACATCGGTGAGCGTAGAACATGCAACGATTACTGCAACATGTATTGGAATACACACACACCGCACCGCCCTTGAGACATTGGGGTTTTGGTTGTTCACCACTCTGCGAAAGCAATTCAATTCAAATGAAAAATAGATGAGAATTATGATTCTAATGCCAACCTACCAAAAGCGAAGTGATATATGTCTGACCCACAACTTGAGCTGTAGCTTGGCTATTTTTCCAAAAACTCCACATAGTTACGAGTACAGACAAAATGAACATTCTTACAGTCAAGTGGGTAAACTCCATGATCCATTAGAAACCGAAGACTGTGTCTTTGTTGTTGATACTTTAAGAACTTAAATATAACTAAACTCAAAGCAAATTTCAATCGACAAAGTTAAAGGTTAACGCAATTGCAATAATACTTTGATGTACGGGTTAAAACATTGTTCAACGCAACGCTAATTGCTAGGGTTAGCAAGCACATGACTTTCGTGGAAATGTTCAGATTTCCGGCAAAACAGTAGGGGGTAATTAACAATTATTTAAATTTGGTTACTTAAAGAAAATTTGAAAACAAATATATTTAAAAACGATAAATAGAACTGCGAATAACAATAACCACTCCCAAAAAAAATAAAGTAAAAACGTCGTTAAGCTCGGCCAGGCCAAACTAGGTTTGGCATACAGTATGCCATATCTCGACTTATTGAAAAAACCCTCTTAAACTAAACGGTGGGCAATTTCACAATTTTAATTTAAATCGGCTGTAAAAAAGTATGGATAATTTTTTAAAATTTCTGGTTTTCTTAGAAAGGTTGAACTTGAACTTTGAACTTCGGTTGGAACACCATCCGATGCGTTTTTGCTTGGCTCAATGGACTGAAGATTGTTTGGCAGGATATAAAGAATTTTACCAAAAAGTCATGTTCATTTTCTCTCTAAGTCAATAAGCGAAACTGCCGCACATAGGGTTCCGAGAACCCACTCGCGACTATTGAGTGTAAATCACATAGCCTTTTGTCTTCGAAAATGAGCAAGGATCCGCCGTTACCGCCAACGGGGAGAGGTACCACGCCATGCTCAACCAATTGTTGTTTCCAAAAATTCAAGAGAACGACATTTAGTTTCAAACAAGACGGAGCCACATGTGCCACAGCCAAAGCAACCATCGCTATTTTACGCACTGTTTTTGAAAATTAAATAATCGACCGATATTGTGATGTCAATTGACCGCTGTGTTTTGAGCCTTTTGGACTATTTTTTTGTGTGGAGCCATTAATGATAAATGTTACGCAAAGCATCCAGAGACTATTAAAAGAGTTCAAACATGAAATCGAAGTTGCCATTAACGAGAATCGACCCGAAACAATTGAAAATGAACTGAAAAAATGGGTTGATCGAATGAGGTGCTGCCGAGCCAGTTGTGGTATTCATATGAATGAAATTGTGTTCCATTATTAAATGACCTAATTCAACCATTCCAATAAAACCAGAAATTTAAAAAAATTATCAATATTTTTTTTACAGCCGACTCAAATTTTAAATGGCCCACCCTTTGCGTACCAACTCCCTCAATATTCCGTTAAAGAAAAAGGGGAAACAAGGGGAACAATCAGTATACTCACTGACCGACACCTACACGTATAAAAAAAGTATGATTGGGATAACAATATTCGAAGAGCATCATACTATTGTTAGGTACATATATACAATACTATGATCATCAAACTAAAAATAATAGGAGTGATTTATTTTACAATAGAAAAAATCGTTTTAACGAAACGTAAGCGTTTTTATTAAAAATATAGTTTGATCTATCTAGAGGTATTTTTTCAGAACAAAAAATATAAAAATTCAAATCAAGTGTGGAATCTTTATTGGTAATTTAAAATGACATTTTATGGAATTTAGTTTTTTAAAAAAAAAAATTACCTTCAAATGTTGCCTGTTACAAAGCATCAGGGTTTTCATTCTGAGGGTCCAACTTTGGATGACTTGTTCGACCATTTCGACCGGTATGGCTTTAATGACACGCGTAATTTTGGCTTCCAAAACCTGAATAGTAGCTGGTTTGTCAGCATAGACTTTGGACTTTTCGCAACCCCAGAGAAAAATGTCTTAAGGTGTGATATCACTCGATCTAGGCGGCCAAATCACCTGTTTAAAACGTGAAATTAGCTGCTTTTCGAAATAAGCTCTCAATAGATCCATTGTTTGAGCAGCTGTATGGCAAGTGGCACCGTTCTGTTGAACGAAGTGTCTTCAAGATTACGGGCTTTAATTACAGGTAGCATAAACATCGATATCATGGCGCGATAGCGAGCACCATTCACGGTTACGTTCCGGCCATCATCCACAACAAATATGCACCGATGATTCCACCAGCTTATAAACCGCACCAGACCGTGGTTTTCTCTAGGTATAATGGCACCTCTTGAACCTCTTCTTGTTGCTCTTCAGCCCAAATGCAGCAATTTTGTTTATTGACTTTGCCGTTGAGCCCAAAATGGGCCTCATTACTGAAAAAAATTTTAATCGAAAACAACGGATCTTTCCGTTTCTCATCTAACACTCATTTCCATAATACAGTTGCCAACATTTGAAGGTAATTATTTTCAAAAAATAAATGCCATAAAATGTCTTTTCAAATTACCAATAAATATTCCACACATGATATGAATTTTTATATTATTTTAGTTCTGAAAAATACCTCTAGATCGATCACCCTATATTTCAGTTAAACAAAGCCAAAGCAGTTTATTCAAAAAAATTTTAATTTGCATGTACGTATAAAGTAATATTATTACATTAGATCCGTAACAATAACATTGTTCTAAAAAGCATATTCAAATAAAGAAAAATTACAATTATTGCCGTAATCATATTATTGTAAACATAAACTTTATTTACATTGTTACTACAACCATATTTTCATTTTTAATTTTGGCAATAATACTTGTTACATTTCAACAATATTAATATTGCGGCAATCATACTATTGGCAAAATTTAATTCAATAAACTGTACTATGGTTGCGACGAACATACCTTTATTGCGGATAACATATTATTATTGTCGTGATCATATAATAATCATATTTTTTCTCTGCGCGTAGTGTTTATCGTCGGCTCCAAACGGCTTATAAATTTAAAAAAATAGTTTTTACCTGGGAAGAGACTAAACCCGCCTCTGAAAAATTGCAGTTAAACCTGGGTTGAATTGTGTGCTAGTCGTGTACGAGTATAATAACCATTACACCACGGCGGCCTATATCCCTTTAAAGTAAATATACATATTGTTGACGACTAAATTAATCTAAATTATAAGGCCACTGGTCATCTCCTTGTACAGGGTGGGCCAAAAGTTACCATGGGGTTAAAAACTTTAATAACTTTTTCGTTTATTAATCTTTCTTATTTTTTTCTCAGATTGCGCAAAGAAGCCCGACTAACACCAACTTAGAGCAAACCTTGGCTGTACATGGACTAGGAGAAATTAATGAAATTGCTAGACTATTCAATAAGTTATGTGACAAATATAACCTAATTATTCTCCCTTTCCGCACTGGAAGATTCATGAGATAAAATAGACCGGTCTCTGTTTTATGCGAGGAACATGAAATGTGATAATGGTTTATCTACTTATACTTGTTGGCGAAATATTATTAAAAATATTTGCAATCCGTCAAAATGTTCGGGACTGTTTCGAGAAGGCGATATTCCAAATCACAACCAGATTGACTGGAAAACGATGAAAACTATTTTTACTGAGAGTACTACTGAGAAAATAGGATACGGGTTGCTATTTATATTTCGAGTCTTGACAATACTAGAAATTCCATTGAAAACATTGACATTTTTTATCATAACTTCACTCAGAACGTTTAATCATTTGAGGACGATTTATTTTGTTTACAGTGAAAATGACAAAAAATGGAATTATCCCGTGAACATTTTCGTGCGATGATTTTTTACGATTTTCAGCGTTCGTTATCGAGTGTTTAAATCAAGTTGTCTCGACTTTTGGCGATGAAACGCCATCTAAAACCACTGTTAATCGCAGGTACCAAGAGTTCAGTTTTGGACGCCGTTTGCTCCAGGATGAATTTCCTAAAGAACGTCCAACTTCGGTCACTTTGCCAGATACCATCGATGCTGTGCGTGAACTGATTAAGCAAGACCGACAAGTGACATACCGTGAGATTGAGGCATCCTTGGGCATTAGTTTGACAAGCATGAATAAGATATTGGATTTTCATCTGGCCGTGAAAAATTTTTTTGTTCTCGTAGGATCCCACATAATTTGACGAATGCTCAAAAAAAGGCTCGCATGGATTGGTGCAAAGGAAGTATAACTGCGGTAGTTCAAAGGCAGTGTATAACATTGTCACAAGTGAAGAATCATAAATCTATGTATATGAACCCGAAACAAAACAGCAATCGACCCTATGGGTCTTCCAAGATGAGCCAAATCCAACAGAAGTTGTTCGTGGAAGAAGTACATCAAAGCAAATGATGGCGTTTTTTTCGGTATAACCGGTCATATTGCCACAGTGCCTTTAGTGGAACGTAGGACGTTCAATTCTGAGTGATATACAACTAGTATCTGCTTGCCATAAGTGTTCGAAGAAATGAGGAAAGATAATAAGAGAAGACGGATCATTTTGCACCAAGTCAATGCGAGCACTCACACATCAGCTGATACCAGGAGCTATTTGACCACTCAAGATGTAGAATTGATGGGCCATCCACCGTACAGCTCTGATTTGGCACACAATGACTTCTTCTTATTCCCCAGCATCAGGCGTAGTCAACGTTTTTTTTTCGCCCGAAGCAGCTGTTGAAGCGTTCAAAAATCATGTTTTGGAGGTGTCTCAACCGGAGTGGAAAAAGTGCTTCGAAAATTGGTTTGTGCGCATGCAAAAGTGTATTAATCTTAAAGGAAAAACGATAAAATCATTTCCAATGATAAATTATTGTGTTTCTATTGCCGGACCTGAAATATAAAAAGCAACCCTCGTATTAGCAACACCGACTCAAGGAGTGAATCTTTGATAAAACCTGGCAACTCATGAAGGAGAAGAAAAGATTAATAGAATCGATAAATACTGCCGGGACAAGATCTGTAAAAATAATTTTGCAAAGATCGCATCTTTAAACGAAATGCTACACGGGATGTGCGAACCTGGACTGGGGAAAAGGGTGCAGAAACTCAGGCAGTCGCTGAACTCCCAGGCCCAGAGACCAGCACAAACTCTCAAATATACATCCATTAAAGCATCCTTAAGGTGTAGTCATTACGTCTTAAGGCACGCCATTGGCTATATGGTCTGACTACGTTGCCAGCAGGTGGTCCACGGCAGATCTAATCACAACAATCAGATGCTAGAGACAAACTCAGTCATCAAGGGATGACATCTGGATATTCTGTCCATGTGAAAATAATAAAAAATATAAAAATCCTGAAAAATTGTAAATAGACAACGCTTACCCAAAATTTCTTTGGGCCACTCGTACAATTTACTTGAAAAATAAGTTGTTTGTTTTGTTTTCGAAAACTGTATCTGTACTGTTATATCGAGGAGTATCTCATGAATAGATCTACAAGAGATGCGACTATTCGTAAACAGGTCACTGCGGAAGAGTGTCAAAACAGCCTTGCCAAATGTAAAATCAAACTATGCACTAAAAATATTTGCACAAATTTTCCAAGTTTTTTTAATCTTCTTGATGCAAATACGAATTTATAAAAATAAAATTTATGTTTTCATATAAAGTCCGTATTTTGATACTCGGGAAGAAAACTTATTCAGCAGCAATACATTTGTGTGAACTGCTGCAACGTTTAGAGCAGCAAGTTTCAGGAGCAACACACATAGCACCTTTGGCCAGGCAATTCGAATCCCCAATCTAGAGAAATAAACAATTTATTATGGCGGGCATACATGTTGATCATATGTATAGGTTCTCCCCAAATTCGAAACAGATCCAAATTTCACATAAGATTTAAAATTTGTTTAGTTTGCGAGTGACACTCATAACTAAAGTTTTAATTTATTTCATGATAAAAAGCATCGTGGCAGCTCTTAGTTTAGGGTAAGTAAAAACTTTCCGTATCGCACAAGCGATACGAAACTTCAGTTCAAATGTTGCAAGAATTAAGGATCTGACTCAAATTTTAGTATTAATTTTCTATACCATTTTTTGGGTTACATACCTTGGAGAAATACTTATCCATCGATTGTTTAAGGCTCTCAGCGATATTGCCGTGAGCTAGTTGCAGAAAACTGCACATAACAACAGCGATAAGGGCAACAGTAAAAAATTTCATGATTGATTATAGCGAAGCGTCTTGAATGACTGACAGTGAGTGGTACAAGTCCAACTTTAAATAACGCCTTTCACTTTTTTAAGATGGTTTCTACAGTGGGAATACCATTATTTGCCATGACTTTTGTTCTCAAATAAAATATGAGCTTCACTAGGCATATGTCGATGTGTCATCAACTTTTTTTTAGCTTCTTTATAATCCTAACTTTTGAAAATTTTCAAGTTTAAGTTGTTTTAAGAAAGCAAGTTGCAAATATCAATGTGAAGCTAATATTTAAATTAGCTAAGAACGGCTGGGCAAATAAAGCATTTGTCATGATACTTTTCGAAACTCACTATATTATACTTATATTGTTCTGTAACAAAGACAATATATGAGCTCAGTCCATAATTATATAGATCGGTTTGGATTCACTAACTGAAGTAAAATTATGTTCGTCCTTTCGCTGTCTATTCCTTAAACGTTTTCTCGTAGCTAAGGGTACATACAAATCCATTTCGTAAGGGTTTTCTCGTATCTAAGGGTACATCCAAAACGGACAGGCTTAGATTTAGATATAGAGTTTTATATATAAAGTATGATTTCTTTAGCGATTTTAATCATTTGTTTTTTTCCCGATCACGCTTTGTGGATGCTGTCTCCACATAGTTTGTGTTGATGAAACCATTAGCTTCGTCGTTTGCCGAACTTTGCCGATGCCTTTAAAAGGTGTAATTTTTAGAGAGGTACACTGTGCAATTAAAAAAATGGCTTGAGTAATCTCCTACTCTAAGTGATAAATATGAAACATTTTTATCCCAAGTACGACTGGTTCGTGGTTTTAACTTTAAAAAGTTAGACACTTATGTCATTTTCGCCATTGGAGTACCAATTTAAACAAGGCATAACTTTGGGCCGCCGTGGTGGAATGAAAGTGTGCAAGGCTATCATGCCAGTAAACCCAGGTTTATCCCCGTAAAAGAACATTTTTTCAGCGACGGGTTTCCACCATTTAAATGCCAACGACTTAAGGAGTAAGAGATATCTCTAAGCCATGTAAGAACTTTTCTTTAAAATGCATTAGCCTTTCGTAGCCCGCGTTTAACAGTAGGTCCGGGTCAGTGAGTATACAATTTGAATCGTGCACAGCTCACTGGTTTGTGGATGTTGCGTGACTTAAGTAAGTTTAATTTTTGAATGCTTCATCGTATCTAAATCGTATGTATGTCGTTTTAAATGATTTGAAGTTTTGCTTAATTAAAAATTGCTTTTTGCCAAATGACTTTAAAACTTTAAAAGAAAATTTTATTTCTTAAATAAACTAAAACACATCTTGAATTTTTTCTTAAAATATTATAAGAAGAAGCTTTTATTATTTTCGACTCACAAAATTTCTGATAGCGAATTCTTTCCTCAGGGTTTAAGCGATATGTCAATTTTGTAATCGACAGGGTCACCTTACGAAGGACATGTTCTCGCTTTTGACCAATGTTCTCCCGCCTTCCCTTTTCCAACAATGTGAAATTTCTCCTCCTACTGCTATTTATTCTTCTTGTAAAGGGTGATCCAATCATAATGCACGAAATTTATTGTGAGTCACACATTAACGTCAAGTTTTTGCCGAACTAAATTTAACATATCTTTTTTTCAGTGTTTGACATATTTAACCATGTAAAATATGTAGAATGGGCGTTTAAATAAAAATGCGTTTCGTGCAGTTCGTAATTTTTTGGTCAGCATAATCGACCGAATGTGTCCACAATCGGAAGAATAGTGCGTAAATTTTTAGGAACCGGGTCTGTAGGAAATTTAAAAATAACATTGATATTGTTCGCGATAGTGTGGCAGAAGAGCCGTCAACCTCGACTCGTCTTCGTGCCGAACAATTTAACATCTCACGAACATTACTGATGCGAGTTTTGAATAAAGATTTGAATTAACACGCTAACAAGGTTCAATTGACTAAACAGCTGAAGCCTACTCTGAGAAAAAAGTGCGCTTCAAATTAAATGTGAACACTTTCAAATTTCATTTAAAGTGTCTCAGTCTAAAAGTTCTTAAGCGGAGCACACAAAAAGCCTACACTGAGAAAAAAGTGCGCTTTAAATTAAATGAGAACACTTTCAAATTTCATTTAAAGTGCCTCAGTCTAAAATTTCTTAAGCGGAGCACACAAAAAATATTTTGTAAAAGTACTAACTTTAAACTTAAAGTGTCTTTCTTGGAAGTAAACGTGAATACTTTCAAACGCAACGTAACAAAGTTTATTTTCAAAGTGTCTAAGTCGATTTTGAAAGTTCGACTTAAAATTGTACCGTTAAAATAAAAAGGCGACGCGTTTGCGGCATTTGTGTGATTTCGTTGTGCGAGTAGAAAATTGAATTTAGAAGTCTGGAGAAGATAAAAAATGATCAGTCAGGGTGAAGTTATACAAGTGCCTTGTACTGAATTTAAAGACCATAACAAGCTTCATCAATACGCCGAATGGTTGGAAGGGAATAGTGCATTTACAAAGAAAATTATCTTCGGCGACGAGGCGCAATTTCACCTCAGTGGTGACACCATTGAACTGCTGTCTTTGGAGATATTTAAAAGAAAAAGTGTACGTCAATAAGCCAAGAACAATTCAAGACTCTAAGGAACTCCATTATGTCTCAAAGTCATTAAAAATATGGATTATCGGAGAGAGGTATGCCACGGAAGACGCGCCAAGCAATTTGCCGATATTATTTTTCACACATGTGTTAATTGTCATATATTAATATTATTATTATTATTATTAAGATAGATTTTTGAAAACTCTTTGTTATATTAACAATTAAGATCGTGCGTTTTAGTTGGACCATCCGTTAGAATCGAGTCAAATGAAATTTATTGATATCGAATCATTTTTTTTAAATTTCTCCAACACTTACCATTTCGGAGAAATTTTACTTTCGAGTAATATTAATGTATTTTACAGTATATACTGGGTGGCCCAAATAAGACTGAAGGGTTCCCCGAAAAGGTTACGAAGAAGTTCCATTGTGGCTCTTGTGGCTAGCAAAAAAAACTTTTAATCATATTTGTATACTAAGAACTGATGGTGGTTTTTGATTGACCCTCCTAAATTTCAAAAAAAAATTTGGACCTTATTATGACTTGAACAGTTTTTATTCTGGTTTGAGACCTTTTTGTTGTTTCTTTTTCAGAATCAACTAAAAAATTGGTGAAATGTATTGGCTACGGTTGCCAGGCAGACTGTACAGCTGTTTCTAAATCCGCCAAGGTTTTTCTGCAGCAGTCTTTGGCAACGCTTACTTCGGCTACAAATCAAATGACTTATACGGGATCAAATGACGCTATGATTAATGAGAATTACCCTTACACCAATTCCGTACATGTACTCATACATGCGTTATACATTAGGGCGTACCAATCCTCATTAAATATGTTTTTGTTTACATTTATTCGGTCTTTTATGATTATTATGACTTGAACAGTTTTTATTCTAGTTCGAGGCCTTTTTGTTGTTTCTATTTGGACCCATAACTGTATCAGCCATAACACAGCATCAAGCAGTACATCTGGAGGGGTGTAGTTGACGCTAATGTAATGTCCCAGAATTCTGACACTGTACCCTGTTTTTCAAAAGGGAGACAAAGTTCCATAATTTTGTTACTGGGTGCTGTTCTGACATTAAAATGAAGACCATAATATAAGTAGACTTTCCAGATAAATAATAACATTCAATAACTTTGACGCGATGCTGCGTCATATGTAGCCTTCATACATGTCCATGAAAACTATACAGGCTGATTCATTCACGACTGGACAAATTTCACCAGCGTATTCCTTGGCTCAATTCATGAAAATATGTCCATCTACGACCATGCGGTTTAAAAATTTTCGTATTGTGTGTCGGAGAGTACTAGGATACAATTGCTAAGTTCTGAAAAAGTGGTGGGATTTTTTTCTCTAATAAGATAGCCCTACATCTTTGCTAATCGAAGCCCAGAGGTCGTACTCATCCAAAGTTATGATTATTTGACTGAAATGCTGAATTTTTTTTTTGTTAATTGCATTTCAGTCAAAACGCTGCCATTTCGCCCCTTGCATTTTCGGGCAAGGTCGTAGATGGACATATTTCCATGAAATGAGCCAAGTCGTGAATGAATCACCCTGTATAACCTGCAAAAGAGAAAACAAAATTATAAACATAAAAGTTATAATTATTTTTAACCCTTCATCTTATTTGGGCTACCCAGTATTACGTATGTTAAAGAAACTGCAGCATCCCAGTTGAGTGAGATGGTTGAAGAAATGCTATGTCTCATACCCTATTATAAGATAAAGTTAATTGTGACGCGCAAAATAGAAAGGGACCTAAGGCTAAAAACCAGTTTTATTTAGGAGAGCCATTTTAAAGATTAGGTCCCTTTTTATTTGCGCTTAGAATCGTCGACTTCACTTTCATAAAACGCGCATATCTCTGGGAGGGAACACTTTTGGGGCATGGGATCGGTCTCATTCAATGCTCAGATGTTGTCCACATCAAAAAAAAAAACAAAGTAAAAGTTGTTGAAAAGTTTTGTTCAGGAGAGCCATTTTAAAGATTAGGTCCCTTTCTATTTGCCCTTAAAATCGTCGACTTCACTTGCATAAAACGCGCATATCTCTGGGAGGGAACACTTTTGGGGCATGGGATCGGTCTCATTCGATGCTCAGATGTTGTCCACATCAAAAAAAGAAAAAAAATGAAAATTGATTTTTTTTTTACCCTTCGGTCCCTTTCTCTATGCGCTGTCACATATACAAAATAGGTTCCGCAGGAAACATGGTGCTACAAAATAATCATATTATTTCGTATGTCTGTTCAGCAGATGCAATTAAGTTTAAATGTTGTTACTAATTGAGAACTGATATCTGTTTGATATTTAAAATAGTCCAGAGACACTTTTTCTAATTCAAGATTCGTCGAAATTTCGTATAGTCCCAGAGGAAGGACAAACAGAACTAAAAAATAAACGCTGTTTATAAGAGCTAATATTTTGCTGTATTTCTGGGCTTCAAGTCCAATATAGATTTTCTTTTTGAAATTTACAACATTAATTCTTAATCCACAATTGATCTTTTGTCACCCACGTCAGTACCTCTAAAAATATTTCAGATTTAAAGTCTAGTCTCAACTTTTCTGTGCTTAAGATATGAATATTATTGGTCAATAATTTCCAGAATAGTTTATGGTGCACTTGCACTTTTAGTTCTTATTTAGTAAGGAGTGTGTTTACTAGATATATGGATTTTATTTTTTACTTTTTCTATTTAAAATTGGTTCAACATCAGGCATTTTTTTTCTATTTTTTATTCAAACAAATAAATTATTAATACTTATTAAATAAATTAATTTACGACTTGAAAAGATTTCATTCCACAATTCATCAATATGTTGTAAGAAATAAATCTTAAACGTGAAACTTCTTTACATTTGGTATTTTTCCCGGCCGGAATGCCGGGATCCCAGGAAATTTGAAAAAAAAATTACGCTTTCCTGAGAAACGAAATCGATTAATAACTTGTGAAAAAACTCTTATATTCTGACAAAAAAAAACTAACAACTGAAATGAAACAAATGTGTAGAACGTAAACCTCTATTTTTAACTATACGACATAGATTGATGTTATCAGAAGAAATAATTTTTAATTTTTATATATAAATAATAACACAATTTCGTTTAGGTACATCTTAGCTTTTATTCATAAACAGACATTGGAACTTATGCTACACATCTGGAAATATGCGGTATACAACGTCCACTGCAACAATCCTCGTTTTTCTTACACACCTGACTATTCTTTACGCATCCAGACCACCACTGGCCGTGGGTGATTTGCAGAAAATTGCATAAGGCTACACCGAAAACTAAGAATACGGTGAAGTTCATCTTCGTAAGTGACAAAGTTTGGTGTTAATGCTTTCAAAAATTCAACTTAACTAAACGCAAATCGAGACTTCATAAGCTTTTAAATTATAAAAACAAAATTTATTATCTGTTCGAATATAAGAAGACAAACATAAATACACTTTTCATTATAAATATCGTCATCAGGGTTATTAATACATACGATTGCCAAATACGTTAATGATGTGCTAAATAAATTCCAGTGGCTTAAGGTCATCTTTTGTGCAATCTGTCATATAAAGTACCAAAAATTTATTTCGTGATCCGTTCTTATCGTGCTTAAATAAACTGGATCATCATTGGATCATCTGCGAACCTATAAAGTGTATATATTCGTAATCAGTGTACAATAGTTAGGGTCGGTCTCCATGCAAAAAAAAAGGTGCGCCAGTCACCCCCTAGATTGAAATATTATCTACAGACGATTTCGGGAACACAAAATATTATCTACGTTGTATTTATCATACGTTGTCATTTGAAATCCGTTCGTACCGTTGTTCAAGTTTTGGCAAGGACTATATTTACTCCATAGATCGTTTTTGACTTCAAGGTCTAATTCGATTAGTGAGCTCTGTTATCTCGTGTTCCACCCCCCTGATTGGGACTTATTATGAAACGTTAGAATAGGGCTTAAAAATTATTAAAGTTTTGACTTGAAAGTACTCATTTCTATTCATAAACAAAAAAGTTACATACGGTTAAACATTTTAAAATAGACCTTAGGTCAAATTCGACTTGTTTCTTTTGACGCTTTTTTCTGTCTCACTCTTACCCTTATACACGAAAAATAAAACATTTCCAGAAAAGCACACCCGCTAGAGTATGAAGAAATCATATTTGCGGGACTCACCACCTAATTTTTTAGCTTTCTTAGGTTAAATTTCAGAATACATTCACATTGTTTTCCCATGCACCCTACATTTGAACAATATAGTATTTCTGTCACTGCTTTCTTATTTATTATCCGATCCTTACGTATGATATGTCGTTGATCATTAATTAACAAGGGCTATACTACCTTTATGCGTCAGCGTGGAATTCAAGGAAAATTTTTACTGGTGACATCAGTTACCCGATTTCTTAGCCCCGTAAATTATTTTGCAACACAAGTAAAGGCAACTTTTTTTTCGACCCACACTAGTGTACCAAATCTAAGACGATTTAGCGAGGTCCATTGTCCAGTGCGTAGAAAGCGAAGTACAGCTCACAAATTGAAAAAGTATTGTAGAGACAACATCACGTAATATTAATGGAAAGACCCTTTAAAGAATATATATGTTGTTTAGATCGTCGTAAAGTTCTAAGACAATCCAGTCATGTCCATTCGTCCGTTCTTGTTAACCGATCTGAAGAATTTTAAATGCCGACGCTATTGAAATTGAAGAAAATGGGTTAAGATTTGAATATAGCTGCCACTCATATGTTTATCTGAATTCTATTTTTAACTCTTAAAAAATTGTCTTTCAGAAACCGATACAGCTCTTCATTTACGGTTACAGCACTTTCATCTTCATTCTCGAAGAAGTAAGGCCCAATGATATTTGCAGTTGTGATCCTACACCATACTGTACATCTAATGGGGTGCAATTGGCGTTGATGAATGGCTCATTAACAAAGCCATTCAAATGATAATGAGCTTCACCACTCATCACTTTGCGTTAATATAATTGATTGCTGATTTAAATTATATAATTCTATAAGTATTATTTATTCTGGTTGTTTGTTCAGTTGTAAATCTCTCCACTATTTATTTTCCAAGTGTTATTTATATAATCTGAAAAAAGTTATTTAGTTTTTAAACCCTACCTGTTATACACCCAATCTTCATGGCACAAGTCGGTAAGTACTTTGTGTCAAGGACGGACGCTTGAAATTGGAAAAAAAAATCGGTTCAGATGGACATGCATATCTCCCACATAAGTATATGCTAAACCGATTTTATCAACAACAATAAAATCTCATAAATTCGAATATGATATTAGTTTTAAAGTCTGGGTTAGTTTAGAGCCCGCCCAAGAGGGTCCAAACAGCTATTTTCAGTTCGCTTTTCTATATTTTTTTAGCTACTCACTTTACTACATTTGAGCAAGATCGCATAAAAAATGCTTGTACTTATAGGGCTTCACATAGAGGGACACTTTTGCATATGGGCTAAGGGTAAAAAAATTAACCAATATTGTACCATTTCAACACAATAGCTTACTGAAAATTGGGTAGAGACTGAAATTTGGGTAGAGTCAGATTTAATTTGAGACTTCCAGAGCGGCAGATCCTCAAATTGGGAGCGATCATTTGGTGTCTGCTATATAAAAACGTAAATAGATATTTTAAATGTATACAAGAGCTTGATCCCTCACAAAGCAATGTGCTAAATATGAGCGAGATAGTATTTAATATTTAATTTGAGAGCTGCAGTACTATTGTTTTGGGGCCATTGTGTTGCGATGTTATATCCTACACCATACAATGGTACAGGGTATAATGCATTAATGCTTATGTTTGCAACACCTTAAAGGAATAGAGTTTTGTAGTAATTACACGCAGAAAAAATGTATGGTTGGGGTAACAATATTCGAAGAGCATCATACTATTGTTGCTTATATGGTTGTGGCACAACAATATTATGATCATCACAACAATAGTATGGTTCACACACAATCATACTATGATCCCCATAAGAATATTATGGTCCTCACAAGAATAGAATAATCCCACACACAAGCATACTATGATCCCCACAACCATAGTATGATTCACACTCAAACATACTATGATCTCCACAGCCATATTATGATCCTAACAACCATAGTATGTTGCACATACAACTATAGTATGATTCTTAGAACCATAGTATGACTTACAAACAACCATGCTATGATCCCCAAATTTTTTTGTAAAGATTGGGTTAAGTTGTTATTCAACCATAGAGATTTTTATTAAATAAGTTATGTAAAAATACATAAAACTCTTTATAAAGGGAGTGATTTATTTAACAGTAGAAACAATTTATTTATTAAAAATATTTAAGTTATACTAATCCCTAGTTTGTTTTGAAAAAATTTAATTTATATATAGAAACTACTATTATTGCGTAAGAATCGTAAAAATAACATTGTCAAACTAAAAATAAATTACGATTTTGCCTGTATGATTGCCGTAATCATGTTATTGTTAACATAAAACCCATGAAACAATACTTTTGTCCCACCAACCATATTTATATTGTTGCTACAACCATATTTTCATTTTTTAATTTGGAAACATTGCTTTTGTTTTGATAGCGGCAATATAAATATTGTTGAATATTTATATTGCCGCTATCATACTATTGTCAAAATTAAATCCAGAAAACAATACTAAGGTTGCGACAACCATACTTTTATTGCAGAGAACATACTATTGTTGCCGTGACCATATTGTAACCATATTTTTTCTCTGCGTGTATGTCGATCTATTCAGAATTACTATGTTATACCATTGAACGATCTTCGTTCGTCGGCCCTTCAGTCTATCTATATTGTAATCAAAGTACAGGCCGCGATAATGAATCGATTGAAACTTGGTAAATTCCTCAAGTTTGCGATAGGGACGTACCGTATTGATATTGGTTCACATCGTTCCATATTTTAAAATCACACATAGGTTTTTTAAGGTCTCAGAACCTACAGCTCTATTATTACTTTTCACCACCGGTTTCGACCAAACATTACAGAGCATTATGAGCGACTAACACCCATCTCTGCTTAAATTTATCCATATCGGTTCACTTTTTCGAATATCTCTCACACAAAGATCCTTCTTAATTAGTGGTCTGTGGTCTACACCTGATCACTCTCATATTTTGCATGGAAGCTGCCAATAATTTACTGTTGTGAAACTGGACCACATATGCTCCGTTTTCCTAAAGCACCCACACAAAGGTTCTTCCAAATTTTGGAATCTGCAGCTTCGGAAGCCACATTTTACATCAAAATCCTATCAAACATGGACCATATCGATGCGTGTTTGCGAATAAACCCGTCACAAAGGTCCCGCAGCTTTAGAAGACACCACCACGCTCAAATGTTATACGGTACGTTATGAGCGACATAGAATAAAATCAAACATATTGAATCCGACCATGCTCAGGCTAAAGGCAGAGGTGCTTAATCCTCTAAATAGAAAAGTAGTGCATGGTAACTCGTTGTCGGTCACACACGACTTAATCCATTTTACTTGTTACTTTAAATTAACACTGGGAATATATTGTTACAAGAAAATGTGTGTTATACAATCAGCTGATTTTTTCTTATAGATATATTTCCCAGTTACCATTTAAAGCTAAAAGGATAAAGTCGGGCGTGACCCACTATGATATACCATACACCACACTGCTATTCAGAAAATTCCGCGTATCTGGACCTTCAGCAAGGTCGGACTTAATATATTACTTCTTCACGATAAAAAAAGGTATAGTTGTCGTCAAAGTATTGTTCAGGAGAGCCATTTTAAAGATTTAAATACATGTACCATCACTTTCATAAAACGTTCATATCTCTGGGAGGGAACACTTTTGGGGCATGGGATCGGTCTCATTCGATGCTCAGATGTTGTCCACATCAAAAAAAGAAAATTGATTTTTTTTTACCTTAGGTCCCAACCATATTTTGTTTCACAAACAATCATCGTATGATTCACACAACCAAAACAGGTTTCACATACAACCCTAGTATGATCCTCACAACCATAGTATGATTCACACGCAATCATGTTATGACCCATTTTTCTAGCATTCTGTATCCGGCTTGACCCGGGCACAAATTTTGGGTTCCAGTCCATGCGGTTGAACTCCTGACAGCTCGATACAAGTTAGGAACTCAATTAGTACGGGGTACTTTGCTCCTCATCCATTACACTTACTACTGAAGTAAATGTGGTGGACTCACCACCAGAAGCATAATTCTTAAAATAAAATAAATGAAATCACTTGTACAAGGGGTATATACGATTATGTATATAAATAAATTTATTTAAATAGACAAAGCATACCTTAAGGAGGATCTAAATATAAATAAATTGGAGTTATTGTAAAAATAAATATAAATACAGCAAAGCATACCTTCAATAGGATGATAAAATCACCTTTTGCCACGCCCGCACACAAAAAAACGAAAAATCTGGTATGCAACATCTTCTTCGTCGTAGTCTTCCACATACATAAAAAATTTCAGTAAAAACGGTTGTACCTTTAAGGCGTGATGTAACTTCAAACATACCATCACTGCACGCAGAAAAAAAATATGGTTGTGGTGACAATATTCGAAGAGGATAATACTATCCTTGGGTATATGGTTGTGGTACAACAATATTATGATCCTCACAACAATAGTATGATTCAAATACAACCATACTATGATCCTCACAACAATAGTATGATTCTCACATAACCATACTATGATCCCCACAACTATAGTATGATTCACACTTAACCATACTATGATCTCCACAACCATAGTATGATCGTCACAACCATAGTTTGTTTCACATGCAACCATTGTATGATGCTCACAACCATAGTTCGATTCACACGCAACCATGTTATGATCCCTACAACCATTGTATGATCACACACAATTATACTATGAACCCCAATATAATTTATTAGAATTTGTTTAAGTTGTCGACAATAGATTTGAATTATGAAAATTATTAAAAAATACATTAAATTCAAAATAATAGGAGTGGATTTCACAGTAGAAAAAATATTTTTAAATAAACGTAAGCGTTTTTATAAAAAAATATTTCAGGTTAACAAAGCCAAAGCAGCTTGTTTAAAAAAATTTAATTTGGATAAACAAGTACTATTATTGCATGAGATCCGTACCAATAACATTTGTTCTAAAAAGCAAATTTAAATGAAGAAAAATGTCAATCATACAGTATGATTGCCGTAATCATATTATTGTTAACATAAAACGCAAAACACAATACTTTTGTCGCATCAACCATATTTATATTGTTGCTATAACCATATTTTCATTTTTAAATTTGACAACAATACTATTGTTAAATTGCAAGAATATTAATATTGCAGCAATTATACTATTCTTAAAAATAACTTCAGTTAACAATGCTATGGTTGTGACGAACATACTTTTGTTGCGGAGAATATATTACTAAGTCGGACTCATTATGATAGAGTTATTTACGTACCATACAAAATTTGAGCGTAATGGCGTAAAATTTTCGCCTTCTAAGGCTGAAGGAACTCAAATTGGGAGGGA
The DNA here is from genome assembly GCA_963513945.1 of Hydrotaea diabolus. Lineage (NCBI taxonomy): Eukaryota > Metazoa > Arthropoda > Insecta > Diptera > Muscidae > Hydrotaea > Hydrotaea diabolus. The sequence goes on along the minus strand of OY740717.1, from coordinate 13,350,184 downwards.
CCTTTGTAAGCGGTTTATTCGACAAAATAGACCGATATGGTCCAATGTCACAGGACATAGGTATTGATCGCTTGTAACGCTCCAATTCAAAATTTTTAAGAAATCGGATTAAAATGTGGTTTCAGATTCTAAAATATGGAAAGTATTTTGGGTGGGGGCTTTAGGAAACTGTAGACTATGTGGTCATGTTTCATGAAAGTTAATTAATGCTCGCTCATAACGCACCATGCTAAATTGGGGCGAGATCAGGTTTAATTTGTGGCTTCTAAAGCTGCAGGACCTCAAATCGAAAGGAACTTCTATATGGGACCTATTCGAAAACATGGACCGATATAGTTCAATTGCATCAGAGATATGTGTTGACCACTAGTTATGCTCTGTGCGTAATTCGATCGAACTTGGGTGTAGTATGTGGCTTTAAGAGCAGTAGGTTCTGAAATCAGGAAAAATCTATGGCTGATATCAAAATATCGACAGATGTGGACCAATTTCAACAGGATTCGTCCATGTGCCAAACTTGAGGAATGTACCAAGGTTCATCGAAGTCGAATCGAAAAGCGAAAGAGACAGGCGATGTTCTTCCTTTCTCGCTCAATGGAATCAAATAGTGATTCTGAATCGATCAGTATACATACGAGTACCATGGTGTCCATCCCTTTAAGGTGTTGCAAACATTCGCATGGTACCACTGTGTGGTGTAGGGTATACTTATATGTCTAAGTGCTGATATTTGTATCACCTTAAAAGAATTGATATTGACTCCATGTATATTTAAACATTCGATTCAGAATCACTATCCTCGGATATCATCGGTTAATATTATCGTATAGCATTCACACAAGTGTCCCTCCTGAATTGAGGGACACAGCCCACAGCCTAAATAAAATCTTGATCAAATTGCGTAATTTATGTAATGTGGAACCAATTACACAGTACAACAGCCAATCTGGGGGGTGAGAAATTCCAAGTCAGGGTGATGGTACTAGGTCAGTATATTAAAACCCTCAAAGGGTTTTGCGTTCGTATCTGCCAGTTTTTTTATGACCTTTTACATTTTTTCCTTATCTTGATGTTTTTTCGCTTAGTTGTAAAATGTTGGCAAAAACGTAGTTTGACATAACTCGAGAACGACTAGTTCGATTTTGCTGAAATAAATTGAGAAAAATTAATAATTACATTTTCTTTAATCCATTAATATACTGTTTCTCTACCAAATCAACATTTTTGCAATTAGAAATAAATTTATGAAGAAAATTTTGCCAAAAAAAAATTTTTTTTTTTTTTAAAACATATAAATCCCAAACGGGAAAACGTGTAGAGTCTTATAACTTTCACGTAAAGTCACATAACCTATAAACAAAATGCGACATAGATCATAGAAACCGATTAACGCGTTCTGCTTTTATTTACAATTAAGTGAAGTTACTTAACATACGAACGCAAAACCCTTTGAGGGTTTTAATATACTGACCTAGTACCATCACCCTGACTTGGAACTTATTACCCCCCAGACAATAACCCCAAAAATGTTCCACAGTGTTATTTGACGATATCGAACTCTAGTCTAAGTAGCCTACTGAATTCGATTTAGAAATAACAAATACTTTCTGCAAACAAAATATATAAGCAGACTAATTTAGAGACGCGTTCTTTCCCATATTCGAGAAATCGATAAACAGTCTTTGATTCGAGTTTTCGATAAACTGTCAGAAAGGTAGGTATAAGATATTGACGGATATAGCATGTTGACGTCGATACGAAATTATTTTGACTTAAACATGACAGCGACAATGGGCGTCTAGTGGTATTGAAAAACACAAATAAAGAACCATTCGATACAGGAGTAGTTTGCTCCAATTAGCAACTGAATCAACTTCTAAAATTGTTTATTCTTCGTTTAAAGTTTCGTCTATGGAATTAGCTGAGTAAATCAAACTACTTAAAAGACGAACCTAACAATGCTGGAATTCACCCTATTTACTTAGACGCACGTGCTGCGCAATTGTGAATAGACATACATACGAGCTGAAAAAAATATTTAAAAGTGCGTTCTAACGTTTAAGTAGATAATGGTTTTTCCAATTGAAAACGTATAAAAAGGGTGGCTATGCTTCATTTGGCAACAGTTGACAATCGATTTTGGAACCATGAACTTCGTCGCTATATTCTTCATTGTCGCAGCAGTTTTGTGCAGCTTCACGCAAATCTCCCACGCTCAGGAAACAGCTGCTTGCGGCAAAGTTGGCGATAGATGTCAGCTGTCCGAACAATGCTGTAGTAAACGTTGTCTCACATATCTCGCAAGATGTGTTTCTTAAAGTGTAATGGCTTAAAATTAATAAATAAATAAATGAATAACGTATAAAATGGAATTTGATTTCGCCTATCATAGGCTGGCGTGGTGCTATGGTAAGTGTGCACGACTATCACAAAAGTAGACCCAGTGTCAAATACAGTTTTTTCACTTTGTTAATGCCGGTGAATTTACGAGTAAGAGGAAAACTCTCAGCCATCGCAAATCTTCTCTCCATATTCTTTTGCATATCGAAGCCGGCATACAAAGTTATTTCAGTCAGTGTGTAAAAGAATTCTATCTTGCATGGTCCACTGATTTAAGGCAAAGTTCCTGTTATATTCCTTAATAGGATGTTTAGGGTATTAATCAATATTTATAGGCGAAGTATCGTTGACTAAAACAAAATGTTCACATGTTCACAGTACATTTTGCATAACTCTTCGTAAAATTTCCGGTGTAATGGCCTGATTTTCATGGCGAATGTTTTGTTTTGTGTCCCTTGCAACTGCTGATCGATGTTCTGTTGTATAGTGTTTAATTTATAAAAATAAAAAATATAAAGTTATTAAACATTTAAACCACAACAATAGGTTTGCGCCACCCTGTACACCACCACTATTATCTTTGATCGTTACGAATTTTCCCATTAAGTTTCGTTTGGCCAGGTGATATTTGGAAGGTACATTACGATGTAATTTTACAAAGGGGCGGGGCACCGCCCACATACCGCTGACCTTTGGTCGAATTTAATATATCCACTGTTTATTTTTAAAATTTGTCATCCGACAGTTACAAAGGCTCGTTATAAATGTCCCGAATGTCCTCCTTTTTGGCAGAAATTTCCTTTTTCCAAAAAATAGTTATGGTTAGTTATGGTTTAAGTGCATGAACCTCGTCGCTATATTTTTCATTATCGCAGCAGTTTTGTGCAGCTTCATGCAAATCTCCCACGCTCACTCTCATTGCGCTAAAGGTGGTGGAAGATGTTAAGTGACCGATGAATGCTGTAGTAAACGTTGTATCACAGCTATCTTTAGATGTGTTTAAAACTTATGGCTTAAAATTAATAAATAAATGGTGAAAAGAATTAATTGGAGTTTGATTCTCTCTATCATATGCTGACGTGGTGAAATGGTGAGTATGCACGACTATTACACAAGTAAACTTTGGTTAAAATTTTTCTTAGTGGCCGGTTTCTTCACATGGTAAATTCTAGTGCTTATTAATTAATCTCTAAGCCATACAGGAACATCTCCATTAAGTTAATTAGCCGTTCGGAGTTGCTCAGTGGTTTTAAAAATAATATCGTGCAGAGCATACTGATTAAGAAAAGTTTCCCTTTGGTCCCTAATAGGACGTTCTGAGACTTAAGTGAATACACGAGTATCAGAAGAAGCAATAATATGGCGGACCTTTGGTAGGTCTGTTTATAAGTCGGCTATTACGAACCATGAGAAATATCGGATTTGTTATGCCATTTTAGGCCATCACATCGTGGGAGCTTTGTATGGGGGCTATGGGAAAACGTGGTACGCTATGGTAATAAGTCAGTTACAACGGACCATGCGAAATTTAAAAAATATCGGATTTGTTATGCGGCTTTAAAAGCGGCAGTGCCTTACATCATGGGAGATTTGTATGAGGCTATATGAAAAAATGGTACGGTACGATCAAACTTGACCTAAGTTAATAACAATGTGGAACATTTTTGGGGTTATTGTCTGGGGGGTGAGAAATTCCAAGTCAGGGTGATGGAACTAGGTCAGTATATTAAAACCCTCAAAGGGTTTTGCGTTCGTATGTGCCAGTTTTAGAAATCAATTAACGCGTTCTGCTTTTATTTACAATTAAGTGAAGTTACTTAATTGTAAATAAAATCAGAACGCGTTAATCGATTTCTATGATCTATGTTGCATTTTGCTTATAGGTTATGTGACTTTACGTGAAAGTTATAAAACTCTACACGTTTTTCCGTTTGGGATTTATATGTTTTTAAAAAAAAAAAAAAAAATTGTTGGCAAAATTTTCTTCATAAATTTATTTCTAATTGCAAAAATGTTGATTTGGTAGAGAAACAGTATATTAATGGATTAAAGAAAATGTAATTATTAATTTTTCTCAATTTATTTCAGCAAAATCGAACTAGTCGTTCTCGAGTTATGTCAAACTACGTTTTTGCCAACATTTTACAACTAAGCGAAAAAACATCAAGATAAGGAAAAAATGTAAAAGGTCTTAAAAAAAACTGGCACATACGAACGCAAAACCCTTTGAGGGTTTTAATATACTGACCTAGTACCATCACCCTGACTTAGAATTTCTCACCCCCCAGATTGGCTGTTGTACTGTGTTATTTGACCACTCCATGATGAGAGTTGAAACAATTTTAAAATCCCGTTACAGACTAACGCTATTGAGGTTAGCTTTCAAAATCCATATGACATTAACGGGGTATGTTCAGTTCTACTATTGAAATGGGTGTGTTCAATGTTGTAACAATATTTATGTCCCTACTAAGTAGTATACTTATTCGGAGCCGGCGCACAGTGGGATTTTTTCCTACAAGCTACAACAAAAATTAGAATCGAGCTATGGCTTTGAAATCTGGCATACATCCATCGTATTGCCAAATGAGATTAAAATACATTTTTGTTTAAATCCGCTCACAACCACGAATACCTCCCATATTACGTTAAATAAAAAATAGTTGTATTCTACTAATTTTCGTATCTATGTTAATAAAAATTACTACCAGTGTTTGCATTTGAGTCCTAAATTATATGAACAAGGGGAACTTTTCTCAATTCAATGAACAGCGCACGATTTGTATACTCACTGACCGGGCCTACATTTTAACGCCAACTCCAAATGGCTTAGGCATATTTATAGAAGAAAGAGATGGAAACCCGACGCTGAAAAATTGATAGAGGATCTTACCCGGGGTTGAAACTGGGTTAACTGTCGTCATAGTCGTACACACTTCCATCACACCACGGTGGCCCATCACTCACCAAGCCCCATAAATTACAATATTAATCTTTTTACGATTTTCGAAAACACTGATATAACCCTTAAAAGTTGGCATCGATGTTCAGCAGCACTTACATCTAATTAAGTAAATAAAGCCTAAAGGCCGGGCACATTGTGAAGCAGCGGAAAAGATATTTGCTAGAAAATACACCAACAAAGTTAAACCGTAGACAAATTTCTGTTTTATTCTCATATATAAAAAATAAAGAACTTTTGTTTAAATTTTTATAAAATTTTTAAATATTTTTTAAATATTTTCAATTTGAAGTTCAATGTCAACTTGAAAATGAAAAAAAATTTCAATACCAAAAATTCACAGCTGAAAAAAAGTAAAAGCGTTTTGTTAAAAAAAAATACTTCAGTGAGCTCGGAAATTAGTAGGTTAGCTGAACACTTGCAAAAAATTAGATGCATTGCTTATCATTTCTTTTTAATTAACTAGTAATTCCAAATAAAAATCAAATGTTTACTATTAATTAATTGGAAGGAAGGAATACAGCATTTTTAGTGCATACTTTTAGGGATATATAAATAAGTAAAGCAGGTTTCAGTCGGCTAAACACTTCATTCATATTCATATTGAGGTGTTTTTATATTTTGTTTTGTTTTTTTTTAAATACTTCCTTAAGCACACCTTTAAAACCGCTGTATTATTAACAAATGTTTGGTACTATTGGTATCATAGCATTAAAACACATGCTCCTAATTTTATATAGTATTTCTTTGAAAATTTATGACCTTGTTCAACACTAGCAAATATAATTTTTTTTATAAATCAAAAGACTGCAGTTCCACCATTCGTATCTTTTTGATGTATGTATGTTCTCTGCAATAAAAGTATGGCCGTCGCAACCATAGTATTGTTTTTTGAATTTCATTTTGACAATATAATGATTGCGGCAATATTAATATTGTTGAAATGAAAAAATAGTATTGTTGCGAAATTTAAAAATGAAAATATAGTTGTAGCAACAATATAAATATAGTTGGTGCGACAAAAGTAGTGTTTTTTGGTTTTTTTGTTAACAATAATATAATAACGGCAATCATACCTGCAAAATCGTAATTTTTCTTTTTAATTTGACAATGTTATTGTTACGAATCTTACGCAATAATAGTACTTTTTCTATGAAATTTAAATTTTTTGAAAACAAACTTCTTTGGCTTAGTATAACTGAAATATTCTTAATAAATGGATTTTTGACTGGTAAATAAATCCCTTTAAATTTATGGCCAAAGTAAGGAGCGATCGTTATAAAATTGGACAAAATGTCGACACACCGAACTTAAGTTGTCCCAATGTTTTTTTTGGCTAATAAATGTCGCTATTGAAATCGGTCCAAGTTCTGATATAGCTCTCAGACAAATGTATCTCCCAAAGCAGGATCTCACCGACTCAAGATCGGAAAATGTCTTTAATTTCAACGACAATTGATTTGTGGCGTTTTTTGCTCCCAGGATAAACATTATTGAAGATTTATAAGTTCGGTCTGTCTATGTTTTGATATAACTTAAAAAAGGGTTGTTCAACCATAATGCACGATGTTATTTGTGATTCTCACTTAAATGTCAAGTTGTTTGCCTAAATTAACTCGACATTTCTTTTTTTTAGTGCTTGACAAATTCAACCATGGAAAGGGTAAACAATTGAGCAGCGCGTTCCATCAGACCACGGCGGCCCACATTAATGATGAAAAAAAACACGATTTTTTTAAAATTTCTTCAATTGTTCACATATAATTTTTCTTAATTCCATTTTAAGACACGCATTTTGCAGCAAATGTGAGACAGCGTGAACTACAGCATTGATCGCTTACAACACAGCTTTCACCAATGGCACGGCAACCTGGTTTCTCCAAAGCGTAAGATATTTGCAGGAAGCTGCACAAGACTACAGCGACAATTAAGAATTTCATATTGGTAGATACTATAGCTGCTGTAATTAAATTCAAGAACTAAAGTAAACTGGTCACAAGTTGATCATTCCACACCTTTTATAAGGTTTTCCATTACCAATGCAAACAAAAATATTGCATTTATCATTGTCTAAGTATAAAGTATCGTCACGACCCTCAATGCTATTTGCAATTGCACAACAGATGCAATTGTGTCAACAAAATGAATTGCAACACTGTTCGATCTTCTTCTGCCCGGCTATAGAATGTATTCCCAAAGAATAAACGTCAGACGGAAACATGTAATACAAGATAAAGTCGGACGTAACCGACTATCTTACATCCTGCAGCACTGGATATGCAGAAAAGTCATCTGAAATAAGGTTGTGGGTCCATTGGACCAATGGGCCAAGCTACTCAGATTTTTATAAATAAATGCTAAATTTGGATTTTTAAGAAAATGTCTATGTTCAATGGGCCGGATTGTCGGCTCAAGGATCAAAGCCATAAGTGTCCGTCATACCAAATTGCAAAAAACATTTTATTTTTTGCTTCGTGTGAAAAACTAATTATTATATCCATGAAATTAGGGTGGGTCGATTTAGCAATTGATTTTTCGATAGCGTTTGGCATGAGGGAAAAAATAGTTCCCTACTACATATCATAAAAAATCAAATAAATGTTTGACTTTTCCCAGCTTTTCTGTTTAAGGTTCTTTGAAGAAGGCAAAAAAAAATTAAATATTATCTTCCAAGGTGACATACGAGCTTATATACTTACATATTTCTGGCCTAATAATGAAAATGCGAATATTTATCATTAAAAGAGGTTTTTTTGTTTTTCAAAGTATTCTCCAGCTTGATTTATACACTTTTGCATGCGCTCAAACCAATTGTCGAAGCACTTTTTCCACTCCGATTGAGACACCTCCAAAACATGGTTTTAAACGCTTCAACAGCATATTCTGGCGACGAAAATCGTTGACCATACATTTATTCTTCATGTGAGGGAGTAAAAGAAGTCATTGGGTGCCAAGTCAGGGCTGTACGGCGGATGACCCAACAAATCGACGTTTTAGCTGGTCAAAGAGGCGCTGGTTTGAGCCGATTTGTAAGAGTGCGCATTGTCATGGTGCACAATGGTTCGTCTTCTGTTGTTTCGTTTTTCGAATTTCTTCGAAAACTTTGTTTCACTCCAGGACCGCATATTTTGTTTGTAAACGAAAAGCACGCTGCACTGCAAAGTTCGAGTGCGCATTTCAAAAATACGCTTCAACACAAAATTTCCTCTCCTCACGTGCTCAATGCATGATAACAAATGAAAGGCAGACGAATACAAATGTCCTGCCAAACACTGTAATCCACGCACACTCTCCACTCTTTTCGACTAACAGTGCCGCCAAAGCCTGCAGTGCTAAAAAGCAATTTTTCGCGCTCCACCCTGTACCACTAATGGAATACGCAAGTTGAATTTAATCATTTGATTGGCAAATAATTTCGGTTATGGCAACATATTACATCTGATGCCGACCAAACTTCGCATAGAATCTTATGAGGATTAATACCCAATTCATGTTAAAACTGCACTAAATCGGTCCATGTTTTCGAATAGTACCCACAAAGAGGCCCCTTCCGGTTTGCGGTCCTTCGGCTGTACAAGCCACAAATGACATTCGATTCCAAGCAAAGTTCACATAGAACATTTTGAGCTTCCTTACTTCTACTAAAGCTTGATCTTATTGGTCCATCTTGTGATATAACCCCCATACAAAGGACTTTTCTGAGTTTAAAATCCTGCCGCTGTACTTAATCCATTTTAAATTCGATCTAGCTCAAATGAATCATAGCCCGTTAAGATCAACTTAAAAATTACCCTTTAATATTGGGCCATATCTGTCTATGTTTTCATATAGCCCCAAAAAATATGTGTTCTGCTCTAGAAGTGAAAAATTAAGTCTAACCTGAATAAACTCTGGACAGGGGCGCGGAATGTTCTGAATAACAAGGTGGTGTAGAGTAGCGCATAGTCAGCGCCGTCCGTGTTTAACATGTTTACTTGGCAACAATTTATAGTTATAATTTATAGTTACATTACATTTTAGCATTTTGTTAACATTTTTTATTTTTGAAGAAAGTTATATCTTTCTATCAAGTTTTGGCAACATTGATTCCTAGGGAAATAAAACTATACGATGTATACACATGCAATCATTTATTTATTTTAAGCCATTCCGCTTTAAGACACACATTTTCCAGCGTAGGTGTGACAACGTTTGCTACAACATTCGCCACCCTGGTAACATTTCTCACCAATAGCACGACATCCGGGTTGTCCTTGGGCATGAGCCATTTGCATGAAACTGCACAAGGCGACAGCGACAATAAAGAATATAGCAACGAAGTTCATTCTGGTTAGTAGCAAGACTAGTGTCAATGGTTCCAAAAACTCAAGTTAACTGGTGGCAAATACCGTCTAAATCGCCTTTTTAAATGAAATTTTATTTGTTCTAACACGTGAAGGCAAACAAAGATATTTTCTTAGACATAATATTCGTTATCGGCGGAATTTCTACATACAATTGCGCCGCAAATGCATTGTTTACTAGATGAATTCCCTTGGTAACAGAAATAAATTTGCGTATTTTGATATAAAATGTTTAAAGAATTAACGCCAAATTGAGAATCAACAATTTCAGAAGTTGATTCAGTTGCTTATTGGGAAAATCTGTGATGACTAAACTAAACCCCTGTTTATTCTGTTTTTCATTTGGATAATACATCTTTTTTCTGCGTGTATCTGTTGTACATTTCTATCTGGAATGTTCATCTCGAATAAATATAAGAATTTAATCTGGTACAAGTACTTATTTCTTTCGATTGCTGTTAAGATGGAAAAGTGAGCTGACACAATTTAATTGGTGTAATTAATGATCACGAATCTAAAAAATTAAAAGCACAATTTTCGGAGAATTTTAGACAAGACTTTAACACCAACTATTGCTGGCTTTTATATTGTGGTATAGCTACATACTGAGAACAGATTTGTAGCAAAAGCCGAATTTGTTGCCACAACCGAATGTTCGTGGTTGCACGTACTATCCATGTATTCTATCGCTACATCCGAACATTGATTGTGTGCTCGACAATAGTTGAGGACGTTTCGGTAACCCCAACTAATAAAAATGATTATTGGCATAATATCGGACGTGTATTGGTTGTTGTTATAGATATATGATTTAAAGCGTTCATTATATTCAGTTGTCATTACCACGAACACTTGTTTACTGAACCAACTGATAGTAAATTTTTATATATTCGGCTTATCTGAATTGGATCTTTCATGCAAAATTGGATCCATTGAATGAACACCCTGAGGCGTTATTTCTGCCAACATTGGAAGAAAATTATATTTAAAAAAAAATGGCATAAAATATTCTTTCGGAAGAACAATACAAAATCCACACTTGATTTCAATTTTTGTATTTTTTTCATTTTTAAAAAAATATCTCTAGATTGATAACCTTATATTTAAAGTACTCTTAACATAGGGAGAGTTATTTCGAGGAAAAAGAGGAAGGATGATTGAAGATATTTACTGAATATTTAGCTATATCAAACGATTAGCTAAAAGCAGTAATAATAGAATTGTTTTCGTTTTTAGTTATGGTCAAAAGTTTAAATATCATCACCAATATTCGGCTACAAAAACAATATGTTGGCTAAACTATTGGTATCCACAACGACTAGTTGTGGCAACTAAATACATTTTTTGCGTTTCGTTGATATGACCAATCAATTAGTTGGGTCTACAATACAACGAAGAATGTCCATTACCGACATTCTTTTTTTGCAGCGGAATTTTAGTAGTTCCAACCGATTTCCGATAAATTTGTTCACTGTGTGTTGAAAAAATGAGTTTAATTCTAAAAAATTAAAAAAAGTTTAATAATTGTATTGGTTTTTTTAACCTCCAATTTTGTAGTGACTACAAACTATTAGTGACATTTTATTCTGATGTGTGGATAATCAATAATATGTTACAAAAATGAACTAAACGGGGTGTGGTTACTACAAAAACTTTTTTGTGGTCACCACCAATTATTTGTACGTAACATGTACTTCATAATTGGCCGGTTGTGGCAACCAACAGTTTCACTAAATATAACCGATTTATTGATTATGAGTACCGTAATATATCATTGCAACAACCGTCGTAAGGTATGTCGAACCATGTAAACATTAAGATCATGGTTGGTTATTACAACAAAAAGTGTATTTATACAACCGAATTTTGTTATACACTCGACATCAGTGAACAGCTTGAGATTTTTTCACCGTATACGAGTATATGGCTACCCTTCCCACTTAGTGTTGCCCAGACCAGAAATATATATAGCAACCCTCGTATCACTATTTACTAGTTATTCTTTATTTTACGTATTGTCCACTATATTAAAAAAGAAAGATTACTACAAGACAGACAATATTATATTCCACGATATGACGCAGGGGTTCTTTTAGTAACGAACTCTTGTCGTATGGTAAATTTCATGCACCAAAAAAAGCACAACTGGGAAGATGGTTACAATTATTATGTCGAAGCTTTAACCCATTTCTGCCTAATGGATATTTAAATACCCAAGAAAGTGTTGATACATAAATAATTTTAGCGTGGGCCAGGTGAGCGATATCCCGGTAATTTTTTTTTATAAAAAAGAGGAAAGATTAGGCTACATTAATTTTTTTCTTTCTCTGTGGTCTTTTGGACATAAATTTCCAAATTTCATAAAAATCGTACTAGCCGATCTATGGGCAGGCAGTAACGGGTTAACGTTTAGAACAAAGATATTCTGAGGTTAACATACTACATAGAGTGAAAAATAGAGAAATAGATTAATTCTGAACAGCCTCGGAAATTAATACGAACGGCAGTCCTGTGGGAGTTAGTGGTTGAAGTGTAAGCCGATGTGCTTTAGTACATTGGCGCCAGTACGGTGAACCGTGAATATTATTGGCTCAGGCCACTGGCATCCAAGAAGATTCCAAACCTCCGGTCCGCAAACAAAATAAAATCAAACTCACTGTCCCTCTTAACAGTCGGATATTATCACTAATTGCTACGAATAGTGTATCCTCTCCAACATAACAAACAATTATTAAAATTCAAAATCATATATTTCCAATTATTTATTTTCAAAATTTTCTGTCCTTATCATACCACACATTTCTTGGCATAGAAATGACAACGTTTAGTGCAACAGTTTTCGTTGTAGTAACACTTGAAGCCTGTTGCGATGCATTGGGGCTGAATCGCATTATCCAAATTTGAAGACACAGAAGGTTGGGTTAGCTCATCCTTTGGTGACGTGGTAGTTGCTACCAGAAGAGGATAGCCATGAGAGAGTTCCAAGTAGCTGGCCAAGAACGCAGCAAAGATGCAGAATATTAAAAATTTCATGATTTATGGATGATTGAGGAATGGAAGTGCTGATTGTTTAAACAGTCGAACGAAACTGATGGTAAGAATGAATTCACATTGGAGTATTTAAATGTTTTACAATAGTTAAACAAACGCATTTACATAAAAAATAAAATATGACTTCATGTAGTAATCCGGTAAATGTTTGTAGTGGTTCATCGAGCTTAGGGCGTATTTTTTTCGCATTCACAGATAAGGTAAGCAAATTGTAATCGAGTAAACGAGTATTAAGAAAAAAGTTTATTGCTTTTTTTAATTTTGTAAGCAAATTCGGAACCCCATCTAAAGAGGTTATAGGGCCAACAGTTAAGTATATTTTAAACTTTTTTTTTTGTATTGCGTAAGAGAAAGTGCAAACACCGCTCCGGCACAGTTTTTTCATTTTACACTGACACATTTACATTTGCATACCAATTAAATTCTTAATCTGTTATTCGAAACTAGATTGAGTTTAAGAGACTTAAAGTACCACTGTGACAAAAGGACACTTTTTTGGTATTTGCTCGACCAATCTCCATTATTTTGGGGCATGCCCCACACGGGGCATCGTATGTGAACAAATAAATTATACCTCCAAAATGATTATTATTTTTGGACAAAATAACGACCCTTGGAAATTTTTTGAAATTATATTTCGTTACTATTTGATTGATACTAGTACACGCATGTATTTTCTAGATCCTCCTAAAATTGGAACATGAAGTCAAGGACCCTAGGGGCCCAAAAAACAGCCGATATGGTCAAATAGACGACCAATAGTAAAAATGGGCACATGAAAACTAAATTTGAAGAAATACTAAAATGAAAATTTATGTAAGGACTTGGAGATCGGGCTCTTGTCGGAAGAGCCCTTGGGGCCTTACAAAGCTGTAGTCAAAAAAGTGTCAAACAGTGAATATAAAAGAAGTGTACTTAGTTAGAGAAAATTATATACGACATTTCAAAAAGTAGATTTAGTTTTAAGATATAAATAATATTGTCGCTAGGACCAAGGAGCCAAAAAAAACGGTCCTTATGGTCAAAATGTTTAGTTTGTTTGAATCAAGGAAAATCAGGAATCTCGGCCTGTTGTGCGCTCTAATCTAGGGTATGTCTCGCGGTGTAATATATTTATTTAGATGGTCTGTCTCATTTACAAATTTCCTGCGATGGGAATCTAGTGTCTGTCAAAATACCCTAGTACGGAGTAGAGTCCTTATGTAATTGCGACATTCTTGTTCTTGAAAACGCGGGTTAGTTATTTGGGTCTCGGTTTTCTCTTCATAGACTTTTCACAAGTTGGATGCCTATGTAGATCAGGTCGGCCCTGAGTGGGTAGTGACCAGTAACTATGTTTATTAGAATGCTCACTTGCTTCTTGTTCATTTTAATGAGCTTTCTTTTCTGTTTTTCGTCGTCACCCCCCATAAAGATTTGGTCGTGTATCCCACCGTGGATAATCGTCATATTCTGGTATGTGATATCTCAGTCGACAGTGCCATTTTCGTTGATGGCCTGCAATTGAGCTGTGTTGTTTAGGTAAATAGTCTACATATTAGATCCCACCCTCGCAATTTCGTCAGATTTTACGTTGTCTTGTATGTTTATGTGTCCCGGGATCCATATAATCCAAATGTAGTATATTTTAGAAAGATTAGTTTCCACCTCTTTGCATTCACGAATTGTTATTATCTTAACCACTCTAGATGTGGGGCCTTTATTGCCGTTTGACTGCGACAGATTCTTGTTTTTTTAGTAGATTTGTCCGCCTAAAACACAGTTTCCTCCGTTTTGGTTCTCATGTTGGTCTACACCCGTTTTCCTATTTTCTCTAGATACATTAGTTAAGCTGTGGTCTTCTGGGGTATTATTTATCAGCGATCACCCAGCTTGTAAATCTCTGTCTTCACGGGAATACGGCCAAGAAAAAGACCAATTGTGTAAAATGGAGCTAAGGTAATAAAATTAAATTATTTTTGATTTCTATTTTTAAGATGAAGGTACTTAAATTAAAGAATATTTCATTATGAATTCAAATTAATAGACGCAAAAACGGGTCTAAATTTAAAAACTAGTAAAAAAAGCTAAATTCGACGACTATTTTATACCCAGCAATACTGTATGTTCAGACACCAGACCCGGTGGCCGGGCTCTAAATTTAACCAGATAATTAAAACCAAACATATTTAAATTTATCGAAAATTTCTTTGTTTTTGGGAAAATCTGTTGAGCATGGGAGCTAAATCTTAATCTAAAACTAATTTAAACAGCGTCTGTCCGTGCCCAAGGAACTAACTTGCACCAAATTGTATCAAGATTAGATGTAATATATGGCTTCTAGAGCTAAAAGCAAAAAAGTCGGATTAACATGCGTGTGGCAACTATATCTAAATCAAAAACGACTGCCTTCAATTTTTATAAAGCCCTTCCTTGCTCTAAAAAATTAACGTGTATCAAATTTCATCAAGATTAAAACCGGCCGCAAAAAAATTATTAGATTTTTTTACCGGGCATAAACTTGGGTTTTTTTGGCATGATAGTCCTGCAATTGGTGAGAACAATTGTATAAATTAAGTTCGGCGGGCTGAAGTTTATATGACCTCTATCATGTATTTCAGGCTAATACTCGTATTGACATTTTTTCAATGAATCCAACTTTATCTTTAAATCAAATCTCATAACATTGATAAAAATGTAATTTAGATAATATGCAAAAATCATTTCAACATCACTTTTTCAAAAAGAGTAATACGAGGGAGACCGCAAAAGTAACTGACCTAACATAAAAAGAACCGTTTTTTAGGAATTATTTTTATTTATTTTTTAACATAATCTCCTTCCAACTCAATATACTTCATCAAACGCTTTTCAAGATTTTTAATTCCATCCGAAAAATAAGATTTTTCAAGACCTTCAAAATATGCCTCAGTTTCAGCAATAACCTCGATATTGGACGAAAATTTTTTGCCACCGAGAATTTTTTTTAAATTTGGAAACAAGAAATAATCAGAAGGAGCTAAATCTGGACTATATGGTGGATGCGGAGCAATTTCAAATCGATATTCGGCCAGTATTTGTTGAGTTAAAAATGCAGTGTATGAAGGAGCATTATCTTGATGAAAAAGAACTTTTTTTCTAAATGCGGTCGTTTTATCTTGATTTCTTCACTCAACCGATCCAATAATGCACAATAATATTCACTATTTATAGTTTCTCCTTTCTCAAGATAATCAATAAATATTATACCGCTTGCATCCCAAAATAATGTGGCCATTACTTTTCCTGCTGACTTAATAGTTTTCGCCTTCTTGGGACCACTTTTACCAGCTTCTATCCGTTGTTTTGACTGTTCTTTGCATTCTGGGATGTAGTGATGGATCCATGTTTCATCAACAGTGATGAATCGGCGCAAGAACTCTATTGGATTACGCTGATAAATCGCTAAAAGCTCCTCGGAATTGGTCCAACGGAAGATTTTTTTGGGCAAAGTCAACAAACGCGGCACATATCTTGCGGATAGCTTTTTCATGTGGAGTTCATCATGTAAAATACCCCAAACTTGTTTTTCGTGTATTTTAACAATATCAGCAAGTTCTCTGAGCTTTATTCGTCTATCTTTATACACTTCATTAAATATTTTTTTAATGTTTTCAATAGTAGTAGCAGTTTTCGGTCTTCCAGAGCGTTGTTCATCTTCCGTACTTGAACGACCCATTTTAAATTGTTGAACCCAGGATTTCACGGTGGAGTATGATGGTGCATTATCACCATGAACAGAATCCAATTCATCTCTGATTAATTGTGGCGTAAAACCTTTCATATAACAGTGTTTAATTACCGCACGAAACTCTTTATTTTCCATTTTTCAAAAATTATAAAACTTGTTTACTTCAATCACCTGTAACAAAGAAAATAATCGCTAAATATTTCGAGATTTTGACAGATGGCTTATAAAGGACTGCTTTTAAAAAACCAAAAAAAAGTTGCTAGTAAAACAGAAAATGTCCGAGGCCAGTTAGTTTTGCGGTCGCTCTCGTATATTTTCAAACTTCATAAGAGACTTTAAAGTAAACCATACTCTCAAATACCCTTCTGATACCAATCACACAAACGTAATACTTTGCCCACTTTACAATTTACATGATCTAATCACAAATCTATACTTAAGAATAAACTTAGAAGATAAACTTGGTGACATAAACTTGGATTACATACCACGCCCTTCTGATACCTTCCACACTACTGACTAATTTGCAGTGCAGTCTAGATAGAACTCATATAACTTGTCTGCGTAATATACTATATAAAGGGTGTCCCAAGAAGAACGCAATTTTTAAATCTGGCAACATTCGAAGTGTCATTGTTTGACATTTGAACAATTGTTATTGTTTGTTAGTAGAAGGTACGAGGTTAGTAAAAATGGAGCGCTACACGAATGAACAACGCATTCTCATTGTGAAATTGTTTTACCAAAATGGTGAAAGTTTTGCGGCTACAGTTCGCAAATTGCGATCAATTTGGGGAGATTAATGGATAAATTTGCCGAAACTGGGTCTGTTAGTGATGTAAAGACAACAACGCGCCATCGACCAGGTCGATCGACCGAAAATGTCGCAGCTGTACGTGATGATGTCGCTCAAACTCCATCCACCTCAATTCGACACCGAGCTCAGCAAATTGATGTCTCCAAATCCACTTTGCAGCGAATTTTGACGAAAGATTTGCATCTTCATGCATACAAAATTCAATTGACTCAGGAACTGAAGCCAGCTGACCATGGACAGCGAAGGGAGTTCGTTAATTGGGTATTGGAGAGACAACATGAAAATGCTGATTTTGGCGATAAAATCATCTTCAGTGACGAGGCCCATTTTCATCTTGATGGCTTCGTCAATAGGCAGAATTGTCGCATTTGGCGTGCGGAAAATCCTCGAGTGATTCACGAGAAGCAAATGCATCCTCAACGTGTCACTGTGTGGTGTGGTTTTTGGGCTGGAGGAATCATTGGACCTTTTTTTATGAAAATGAGGCAGGTCAAGCGCAAACAGTCAATGGTGTTTGGTATCGTGAAATGATAACCAGTTTTTTCTTGCCTAGAATTGAAGAAATGAATGTGGAGGGCATGTGGTTCCAACAAGACGGCGCCACATGTCATACAGCCAGAGAAACAATTCAATTGCTGCATCAGTCATTTAAAAATTGCGCTCTTCTTGGGACACCCTTAGTAGGGACATAAGTACAGTTACAACATTGAACACACCCATTTCAATAGTAGAACTGAACATACCCCGTTAATGTCAAATGGGGTTTGAAAGCTAACCCCAATAGCGTTAGTCTGTAACGGGATTTTAAAATTGTTTCAACTTCCATCATGGAGTGGTCAGATAAAGAGAACCGTATCGCTATAAAGGTCAAAAGGCGGACATTTCGAATAATTAGATTCTTTTTGAATAAAATATATATCAATAAATATATATAAAACAAATGTTTGGTCCAAAAACATTCAGTACTTTTTATTTTACAGCATAAAACCAGTGTAACAGTATTTATGTCCCTACAACTATATACACGAATAAAATGATTAACACGCCCCATTGTGGCACCTCCCATGCAAATGAACCATTTTGCCCACTTTAAGTTTTCGCATAATATCTATCATACTTGTGTCATGGGATTTTGCGGAAAATAAGTACTTGGAAAAATGGTTGTAAAAACACTAGCTGACAAGAAATTGGAGTCTTTACCACTTTCCTTTCTTTTCAACTCCTATACAAATGACACTTTTCGAACGTAGAATAGAATCCGCATAAATTGTTTCCTGATGTATAAATGTCACTGTAATTTTATATTCTGTTTTTTTCTCATTTTTGTCTACGCTTAAGACAAAAGTTGTTGTCATGCCCCATTCTAGCACTTCTCACACAAACGCCTGGTTGTCATTGGTTATGTTGATTTTTTTTTTTAAAAATTCAACCCATTCTTTGTCCAGCATTACATTTTCAGAAAACACAGAAAACACATTTAGAATTATTTTTATATATATTTTAAGAAAAATCTTTCCGAAAATCGAGACCAAAATTAAAACTTGTTAAATGTTTTGAAAATAAATCTCAATGTTCATGAATTCCTTACTTACGTTTAAGTAACGGTTTAGTCAATTCAGAGATGTAGGGATAAACACATACTAAAATTTTCAAACAAAATTGAGACCCGGTAACTTTTTTATGTCCGGTTGACATGTGGGGAATATAAAAATTAGTTCACAAAACATCTAACGCAAAAAATTAAAAATGCCGTTTCGGTCCATATAGCATGAGAACGACGACATCTCTTATATAGGCATGGCTTAAGTTAAAAGGACTAACCTAAAAACCGCAAATAAAGTTATATTTCCGGAAGATGGCACCGTCCTTGTATGAGAAAAATGTTGACCTTTAACCCATTCCAGAGCACCAGCACACACCACTACATTGGACGACCTACCTCGAAATTGAAATTGATGTCCACAGACAGACAGATGAGCATACGGTCATAGCAAGATCGTCTATTTTTACAACAATCAAGTATGCGAGGGTTGCTTTTTATATTTCGGGTTCGGCAACAAAAACACATTAATTTATTACTGAAAATGGTTTAATTGTTTTTCAAAATAATCTCCTTTGCTTGCGCACAAACCATTTTTCGAAGGACTTTTTTCACTCCGATTGAGACACCTCCAAACAGCTGCTTCGGGCTATGAAAAACGTTGACCACGCATTTTTTCTTGATGCTAGGGAATAAGAAGAAGTCATTGGGTGCTAAATCAGGGCTGTTCGACATCTTGATTGGTCCTCGTTTCAGCTGATGTGTGAGAGCACGCAAAATGAACAGATGGCTGTATACCACTCAGAATTGACCGTCCTACATTCCACTAAAGGTACTGTAGCAACATGGCCGGTTATACCGAAAAAAAACGAAAAACGCGTCTATATACTTTTTCCACGAACAACTTTTGTTGGTTTTGGATCGTCTTGAAAGGCCCATACTGTTTTGTTTGCTGTTTTGTTTCGGATTCATATGCATAGATCCATGATTCGTCACCTGTGAGAATGTTTCACACTGCCTTTGAGCTAACGCAGTTATACTTTTCAACATATCATTGCACCAATCCATACGATCCTTTTTTGAGCATTCGAGAACAAATTTATTTCACGGCCAAATGAACATGCAATGACTTATTGGTGCTTGTCATACTAATGCCTAAGGATGCCTCAATCTCACGGTATGTCACATGTCGGCCTTGCTTAATCAGTTCACGCACAGCATCGATGGTTTCTGGCAAAATGAACGAAGTTGGACGTTCTTCACGAAATTCATCCTGAAGCTAACTGAACTCTAGGCACCAGCGATTTACAGTGGTTTTTGATAGTGATTCATCGAGAAAAGTCGAAACAAGTTGATTTAAACATTCTTGTCTCGTTAACCTACGCCGTAAATCGTAAAAAATCATCGCACGAATATGTTTACGGAATAATTCCATTTTTTGACTGAGATGAATTTTTCAACACACTGTAAACAAAACAATTCGCCCTCAAAGGACAAAACGTTCTGAGTTATGCTAAAAAATGTCAAAGTTTCCAATGAAAGTTCCATTTTTCATCTGGAAAAACTAGTATTCAGTCAGGACCCCAAATATAAATAGCAACCCTCGTATATATCTTATATAGTTTCCGATCAATATTTCAATGTTGCAAACGAACTAAAAATTTGCTACACACTCCATCGCCTGAACGTCTCTTTCCACGTATGGACTGTTTAATTTAAATTCTGTTCATGAAGTGCTAAACTTCCACTGTTATAAGCGTCAATTGTGATTGGGTTGGTTATGTATGTTAAATTCGAACTGTAAGCCTTAAGGTATACACGAAAATAACTTAATTTGCACAAGGTTAGATACAAAATTAAAACAAAACGTCGAGATTAATCTACAATTTATGAAAATCTTAGCCGATTTGCATTAAATTTTACAGAGTAATATTTGAATTATTTTTGTGCTTAAATGCCTTTTCTGGTTTAGTGCCCGTCCAAAAACATTTTTTCAGTTGGCTTTTTTACACATCCAGAAGTGAAGGGTATAAAATACTCAGTTTTTTTTGCAAGTTTATTTTATTTCTTTATGTAGCCCTCATGCAAGGGCCCCTTCCTGTAGCGCTGCAAACCACATATCTTGATGAGTCTTGCTTAAAGTTAGTAAAGGGACTTATGGACAATCGGTGAAATTAGGCCATATCGGTTAATACAGGGTGATTCATTCGCCACTGGACAAATTTCACCAGCGTATTCCTTGACTCATTTCATGAAAATACTTATATGTGCATCTACGACCATGCCCGAAAATGCAAGCGGCAGCGGATTGGTGGTCGAAGGGTACTAGGGTAAAATTGCTAAGTTCTGATTTTTTCTCTTAAGGGTTAGCCTTACCTCTTACCTTTCCAAAATTACTGGAGGTCCTACCGTTCCAAAGTTATGACGATTTGACTGAAATGCAAAAATAGCTTTTGAAGACTTGAACGGGTCTTTTTTAACCTTTTACAACAATACGCCTGCCAGTTTCTGGGATTATTTTATTTGGATTATTGCTAGTTTCTCTAGTCTGCTTTTTAGATAAAGCATTTTGGAAAAAATTTAGAATAATGCTTGTTTTTTCAACTTTCCCAAAAAATAAGACTAAATTTTATAGTATATTTTTTAGATATAAAGGAACTCTTACCGTTTTAAGTAAATCCAAGTTAAAAGAAACACTAGATGGCAATATCATGTATGAAAATTACATATAATTCAGGTGTATCTATTATAATGATCAACAATTTTGTGTGATACAAATGAAATTTTATGTTCAAAACATGGTACAATAAACAAGGTATAGTCATTAGCCCAATAACAACAAAAATAGTTCGCTAGATTGTCAAAGTCATTTGAAAGAGCATGCCAAAAATACATTTTTGTGAATTTTTCATGATAATTGTGAATGTTAGATACTGAATTTTTCCTTTACAAACTTCAACAAACGCCATTGTCAAATTTCAAAATTGACAATTTAAATTACTACGAGAAAAAATTTAAAATCAGCTGTTAGCATAACTCTACCTTCTTTATTGTACCATGGTTCAAAACAATTTGAATGCATATTCGACTTTTTAAATGACATTGCCAGATCGAAGTGTTGAGAAAAAAGGATACTGTCAAGTTTTCCGGGGCAAAGCCCCACATTTAACAGCACTGTAATGTTAACCAATAGGGATTATCTTTTATTACACTGTGCGACAGCCACAATCGGTTTGGGATGAAACCACCGGGGAAAGTTATATCGGTCAAAAAAAGGTCATACGTGTCCCAGCGTTTCGTTGGGTCTCATCTAGGAATCGAGATATATCGATTTAAAGTTAGTAAGTATCGTATAGGGGAATTTGTCACGTTTTTGGCTCTTTTGTTTGACATAACTTGAGAACCACTCGTCCGATTTAGCTGAAATAAATTTTAAAAAAACCAAGAATTACAATTCCCTTAATCTGTTCCGTTTTACCGTTTTGGATTTATTATGAATTAAAAAAAAAAAATTTGAATTTTTAGGCAAAAATAATTTTTTTTTTCATACATTTATTTATAATTGCGAAACTGTTGCTTAAGTAGGAAAACGGTTTAAGAACAGATTAGAGGAATTGTAATTCTTAATTTTTCTAAATTTGTTTCAGCTAAATCGGACGAGTGGTTCTCGAGTTATGTCAAACAAAAAAGCCTAAAACGTGACAAATTCCCCTATACGATACTTACTAACTTCAAATCGATATATCTCGATTCCTAGATGAGACCCAGCGAAACGCTGGAACACGTATGGCTTTTTTTTACCAATATAACTTTCCCCGGTGGTTTCATTCCAAACCGATCACTGACCCTTACCATTTGTCGCAGAGTGTTATGAGCAGATGTGCATATATTAGGAGGGTTAAAAAGAAGGATCTAAGAGCGTTACACTGTCCATTTAGCTCTGAACTAGGCAAGCACTTATCTCATAAACTAACGGGTGATCAATCTAGAGGTATTTTTTTCAATAGTGTTTTATTAACGATTACGCGTGAGTTGTGTTAAACTTTATTTTAGTTTCTTTTCAGTATTGTTTGCCATTTCATCATGGAAAGACTTACAACGCAACAACGTCTCCAATTTGTGCAACTATATTATGGAAATGAACGTTTGGTAAGCAACGTTTTACGACCAAAATTTTGTTCAGTGATGAGGCTCATTTCTGGCTCAACGGCAAAGTCAATAAACAAAATTGCCGCATTTGGGCTGAAGAGCAACAAGAAGAGGTTCAAGAGGTGCCATTATACCCAGAGAAAACCACGGTCTGGTGCGGTTTATAAGCTGGTGGAATCATCGGTGCATATTTTTTTAACTTTACAACACAGACTTTGTGCTACCACTTTATGCTAAGAAGCAGTTGTTGCATGCCTTAGTAATGTCTAATATTCTTTATTGTATAGAAGTATATGCTGGGACTGCAAAAACATATATGAAAAAAATAAAAATTGCTTTTAATTCAGCTATGCGCTATTTGTATCATGTGAGTCGTTTTTCGCATATTCAACCGTTTGTAAAACAATTTTTAGGTTGTTCATTTGATCAACTTGTTGACATACGATGTCTTTTGCAGTTTTATAAGGTCTACAGAAACCAATGCCCACAGTTCCTGGTTCAGTCGTTAACATTCACGCGTTCCACACGTAGTAATCAATTAATTATTCCTAGAGTTGACTGCTTGTTAGGAAAATCTTTTCAAGTCAGAGTTGCTCGAGTGTTTAACAATCTACCTGATTATCTAAAAACGTTTAATATGTCCGATTCAACATTTCGCAAAAAGCTTCTTAGGCACTTTGAATCTTTGTAATAGTTTTTAAAATGCTCTGATTATGGTCTTTGTGAAATTTTTTCCCAGTAAGGGTGCCAACATTTTTTTTCCTTTTTTCTGATTATCATGTCATGAATTTGCATAAATGTACAACATTTTTGATTTCTTATATACATATAGTATTCTATATACATTTATATTTTTTTCTACTACTATTATTGAGTAACTGTTAAACTTGAATTTTTTTAATACTTTAAAATGTTTCTTTATATTAACTCTATCTAAGCTGTAGTTTACCGTAATCAGCTTTATCTGCCGAAATGCTTCTTAATTACGGAAAATGTAAATAAATAAATAAAAAAAATAATGATGGCCGGAACTTAACCGTGAATGGCGCGCCATGAAATCGATCTTTATGCTACCTGAAATTGAAGCCCGTAATCTTGACGACACTTGGTTTCAACAGGACGCTGCCACTTGTCATACAGCTGCTCAAACAATGGATCTATTGAGAGGTCATTTCGAAAAGCAGCTAATTTCTCGTTTTGGACAGGTGAGTCGGCCGCCTAGATCGAGTGATATCACACCTTTAGACATTTTTCTTTGTGGTTACATAATGTCCAAAGTCTGTGCTGACAAACCAGCTACTATTCAGGTTTTGGAATCCAACATTACACGTGTCATTAAAGTCATACCGGTCGAAATACTCGAACGAGTCATCCAAAATTGGACCCTTAGAATGGAAACCCTGAGGCGTAGTTGCGGGCAACATTTGAAGGAAATGATATTCAAAAAATAAATGTCATAAAATGTCCTTTTAAATTACCAATACATTTCCACACTTGATTAGATGGATCACCCTATATAACGGCTATGGTGAAGAGATTTTGTTCTACTGAAACGTAACGAAAAATGTACTTAAATTCGTACCGTAACAGAACATACTGAAACAGGCCATAGACAGCTTATTCAAGTGTATGTAAATGTCCCTGCCAACAACAGGCTACCACTTCCGTTTTACTCAAGGTATTTGACAATGGACAAGTCTTGTGTTATGACAGTATTTATGTAAAGTAAACATATTTTGTTTGCTCCTCACAGTAAAAACAAACAATGGCTTTCCCAAATCTGAACCTTCTAAAGTGCACATAAATAGATTGTAAAGACTTCAAATGATATAAGTATAATTTCTCGTTTGTAAAGATTAACAATATTTTCGTTCAGAGTACCATGCAACAATATGAATTTTGACCTATTCGTTGTTCTTGCTGTAATTCTATCTTGCAATCGAGTCTCTGGATCTTGCGAAATTCCTCGGGATGGTGAATGTAGTTACTCCGACAGTGACTGTTGTGACAGTAGACGTCATTACCTTGCTAGCAGGTGCCTATAAACTATAATTAAATAAATAATTGGAGCATATATTATTTGATGTTTATTCAAGCTGTTGTATATATCTAATCTAGTTTGTCCAACTAATTCGAGTCCCCCCTTAAATGCCAGAAACTAGGCATTTATCAATTTTTCTAATGGTCAATATGTACACATATAAAAAAGGATCATACAACAGAAGGAATAAAAAGCAAAAAATAGATGCTCCACTCTATTTATTAAAATACAGCAAAGACGTCAGCAGCTTAAAGGCACCCAAGCGAACAAGGTACTGACATCTACTGTCGCAACAGCCACTGTTAGGGTAACTACTTTCACCATCCCGAGGAATTGCGCATGACCAAGAGACGCGATTGCAAGACGGAATCAGAGCAAGAACTACGAATAGGCTAAAATTCATATAAGAACTTGGTTCCCTTAACGAAGTTATTGTTAATCTTTGCAAACGAGGAATTAAACTGATATCGCTCGAAGTCTGCGTAATCTATTTAATACTCTAGCAGATTCAGATTTGGGCAAGCCATACATGTCGATTATGCACGCCGACGGATGGAATCGGATCGGATTTTTTCCGCAGTTGCGTATTTTGGTATTATATAAGCCGATGGTAATGCAGTTGCGGAAAAATGGCAATTATGTATTCCGAATGCGACTCACTTCGCACACAAAAATATCCGAAAGAAAATCATCGCTGATTTGGTGCGGACATGTTAGTTTTTGGTTGTGTTTTTCTTTATTTAATTTGATTTAATTTATTTTCTAATGGAAGCTAAGAGGTAAGATGAGAAAAAATAAAATGTGTATGTAAACGGGTTAAATTATTTGTTTTTTTATAGACAGCGTACGACAAACCGGTCTCAGTTCACTACTATGGTAGAGAATATGAAGAAACACCCTGACATTGCCACCAACATGACCAAACAATCTCCAGATGCTGTTTTACAATTTTGGGACTCCTTGGCGGCAGAGCTGAATAATTTAGGACCGCCATGTAAGAGCGTCGCTGAGTGGAAGAAGGTACGTATATCAAAGTTTCTTCTGGTTCAACATTCGATGAAAGTTACTTTATGTTTAGGTGTGGTCAGACTACAAGTCCGGCATTAAGAAGAAGCTCACCTACAACAAGAGAGAGCAGAACAGCACTAAAGGTGGTCAAAACACCCAGATGTTTTTATCCAGTTTGGAGGAAGAAGTTGTTGCCATCACATCCATGAACATCCATGAATTTTTCTACTTACATTACATCAGCTAGCTTCAAAACACTTACGGCCCTGTTCCGTACCTGTCTTCTATTGCCACTTTTTTCTTCACAATTTATAAAAAATCCAATTGACGAATTCATTGCAAATTTTTATAATTGTATACATTTTATTTCTTTTAAAATTTATGACAATTTCAGCGCACTTTCTTTATTACTTTTGTTTTTTATTTGTTTATAAATGTCAATTTCGCAGCTGTAATGTAACATCGGCTTCATGTTGGTAATGTAGTCATCCGACGGATTACCTAATACCATTTTCCTAACAAAGTGAGTCGAGTGTGGTTCGAGTCAATCCGATCCGAAGCAAATCCGTCGGCGTGCATAATCGACATGATTGTTTGTTTTAACTTAAAAGGGCAAACAAAATATGTTTACCAGAAATATCGTCAAAACATGACATGAGTAGAGTTGACAATGGACAAATATGTACAGTTAAACGGAAGTGGTAGCCTTTTGTTGATTCAGCAGCTTGGAAAGGGACATTAAGATACAGTTGAACAAGTAGGCTATGACATGTTTTAGCTATCAGTATGTTTTGTTACGTCAATGGCTCAAACTTTAAGAATGTCGCAGTTTATAATCAAAATCAGTTCATAATAACAACCTTTACTTTGATTACAACAATAAATAGATAGACGGACGGACGAACATCGCTCAATGGTATCAGATAATGATTCCGAATTGTTCGGTATATTAAAAATTGGGTCTATCTCCCATTCTTAATGGTGTTACAAACATAAGCATTGGGGGCAATACTTTAAAGTGTACGTTGATATAAACTTATTCAAAGATATTAGATTGAATTTACCTCTTAAATATATATGGGTTATTTTATGCCTAGTGACCCAACTTTTGGAATCGATGTCTTCCGATCGGGATGCAACTTGCACCAAGGTTAGTCCTTTTTGATAGTAGTTAAGACACAAACTTTAAACGAGATCGGTCAAGAACTCACTGAGTTGGAGGGGATCGAATTTTGACATTTGGGCCTAAGAGGTGTTTTTTCGCAGCCATGCAACTTATTACCTTTAGGTCCAGCAAAATTTTTTCCGAGTGTTTTAAATAGCTATTTAATCAATTTTTTTAAAAAGAAAATGATCGCTTTTTTTCGCAAAATCAAATTTGTTTTTACTTTTTTCCAAAAAGGGCTCTTCGTTAGGCTCAAAATAAATCTTAGGTCTCCTCTTTGAAGAGCTGAATGGTCTACTAGTAGGATGCCACCTTTTAATTTATAAAAAAAAATGTTTTGTAACTCAAAAGAACTTTTTTTAAATTTTTAACATATGATGGGTGGTTCTGAGATAATGGGCCAATTTCGACATCATTTTTAGCACTCGATTTTTTTGCAGAATTTAATATTTAATTCAGGTAGATGTCTTAGTTCTAAGAAAGACTAGTCATTCTTAAAAGGTACACATCAAAATTTTAATTTTTAACGAAATCATGCAACAATTTAAAAATATTACCTCCAGGGCAATGACTCATTGAACGTAGAAATGACGAAGACAATTAAATATATAGTATTTTTACTTTAAAATCAACAAATTCATTTTAATTCAGTTCTTTTGTAAAAATAAAAAAGAAGAAATCTGTTAGTCGTCATTTCCCTGTGAAAAGTTTTGGCAGGGAAATGATGAATTTCTACAAAGCCTCCTGAAATGTTTATTTAATTACTTACCCTTACTAAATTGACTTGAGCTGGAAGTTTATACTTACAATAAACACAAAAAGCACTTGCAAAATTATTAATTATCTTTTTAAAAAACAACGCAGGGGAATGACCAACTTTTGTGTGACGAGTGACAAAACACGACTTACTTAATTTTAATGAGACTGTTGACGAAAAAACTGTTAGATGTGCACCCACTTCAAGTAATGTTCAATCATATTTGAGTTGCCTTAAATCAGGATTGGTTTGGAATTTGAAATTTAGCGAATGTTAGATTTTACAGGGGAATACTGTGTATTTTCAGGGACAGAAAATAAACATCCATAAAAATATAAATTGAAAAAAAAATTATAATCGTTAATAGCAAAAAATTTTTTGTAGAACAAATAATTTTTTTTAAAAACAATTTTAAAGGCTTTAAAGATCCTATAAAGATGTATTGTATATATAATAATAAAGTATAATATATTTTATTTTGCCGCTTGAAACAACCAAGGACAACAAAGTGGCCCATAATCTCAGAATTAACCATATGTACTATTTTGAATTTGTCCCTAGTTTTGGGTTAGTGTTTCAAAAACCTTAAAAATAAATATTATATCGAGAAACTAAATAAATTAACCTTTCCAACGGTACACGTAGAAAAAAGTATGTAAATGGTTGGATATATGGTTGTGGTACAACAATATTATGATCCTCACAACAATAGTATGATTCAAATACGATCATACTATGATCCTCACAACAATAGTATGATTCACAAATAACCATACTATGATCCCCACGACCATAGTATATTAACACTCAACCATACTATGATCTCCACATCCATATTATGATCCTCACAACCATAGTATGTTTCACATGCAACCATAGTATGATCCTCACAACCATAGTATGATTCACACGGAACCATGTTATGATCCCTACAACCATAGGATAATGACACACAATTATACTATTAGCCCAAAAATTATTTATTAGAATTGGGTTAACTTGTCAACAATAGATTTTAATTATAAAAATTATTGAAAAATGCATTAAATTCAAAATCAGTTTTTAAAAACGTAAGCGTTTTTATTAAAAGTATTTCAGTTAAACAAAGTCAAAGCAGTTTGTCTGAAAAATTTAAGTTCCATACAAAAAGTGCTATTATTGCATTAGATCCTTAACAATAATCTTGTTTGAAAAGGCATATTCAAATGAAGAAAAATTACAATCATACAGTATGATTGCCGTAATCATATAATAATTAACATAAAACCCAAAAACCAATACTTTTGTCAGACCTACCATATTTATATTGTTGCTATTTTCCTTTTAAAATTTGGCAACAATTCTATTGTTACATTTCAACAATATTAATATTGCGGCAATCATACTATTGTCAAAATTAAATTAAGAAAACAACACTATGGTTGCGACGAACATACTTTTATGGCGGTTGTATTTTCGTGGGCAATGGTGTGAAGAAAACTTGAAAAGTAAGTTTAACAACAGTAGTTCTCATTCGTTTGGAGATAGCCAGGCCTTATAGAGTTCGGTTTTACTTTCAACAATTGCAGCTAAACATTCTGAAAAGGGTTGTCACGGACACGAAATCATGATAAAAGCAGTGTGCAGCCTATTGTCAATATATCAGGTACCGCTGAGACAAATTGAATGAGGTGGAAATAATTTGTGGCTATTCTCCGAAATATTATGACACTTGGCTTAAAATAATGGGTGGAGAGAAAGAATGTAACATGTAGTTTATTTTAATATTATGTTTAAAAGGTAAAAATTAACATTTGGTTAACCTTTACAGGTACTATATTATTTTTATTATATAACTTGCAGTTTACACACACAAAGCCCTTATTGACCCTAATAAAATACTTAGAAAATCTAAATAAACTATTTATTGTCATTCTGAAAACATTCGGAAATCAGTTTTTTAGAAACAGTGTTAAAGTTTAGAAGTGTGTTATAAACATAATTAGTCCTATAATGTATATGACTATAAAAAAGCGAAGCTTGAAAAACAAATTAATTCTTCGTGTTGTTTTAACCCCTTCAACAAAAATAAGCACAGATCATCATATCGTCGGCTGATAATTTAATTGTCGTATGTGGATTCCGATAGTTTCGAGTAAATTGAGTTTGAAGTTTGAACTCTTATAAATTTTTTTTCAGCAAAGCGATTTTCTTTAGATTTTAGGAGGGGAAACTACTAATATTTGACTAGTTAATTTAAAAGTTTGATGCCTATAACTCATTTGGGGTAGAAGTTATTTTGATTTTTGTTCAGAATTAAAATGTCGTATGTGGTAAAATGAAACATTTTTGTCATTTAAATAGCTACATACGACATTTTGCTTCTGAAATGTTTACATACGACATTTAAACACTAAATGTATTTGAAAAGTATTAAGACATTATATAAGTAAGGAAATTATGTATAATAGTTACGTATCGAATTTTTTTAGTTATCCATTAAAACATACCCTAGGTTGGGTGGCATTTTATCGAGGACATTAATAAAACTCTTAACTTTATAATGGAACACATTTTATTTCAGTCTTTTAAAAAAAAAAAATTAAATACAGAAAACAATAATTCGTCTTCATCGACAAAATTTTAAAATTAGAAAATAAATTAATAAAATTATGAGTATCAATTCAATTAAAACGAATAATAAAAACAAAAACTTATCTACTCTTCATAACAAACTTAAACTTAAATAATTCATTGTTTTGTATTTTGACACTGCGTTAAAAAATTAAAAAGGGACACATAGTACATTTTGTAGTTTTAGTCAAGTAAAATAATTGCATACTAGAAATTTTCAATACCCTGAAATCGTCATTTTAACTCCAAATGTTTGGGTTGTTTGAAAATTCCTAGTATATGTATAATTCTTTTACTTGACTAAATACACAATTTGTAGTATGTGCCGCGAAAAGTACATTTTTAGTGTAACGTTGTGTTATTTTCAACGATTAACATTATTTTAAAACCGCATTAAAAAAAGCTATGTCGTCGGGTTTCAAAAAAGGGATCATGCTTTTCAAATCTTTTGATTTTTCAGAAGTTATTGCCTTTGAAGAAGCAACTGCTAATTTGGACTTTAAGATATCTTTGATATCCTTTTTGAAACGTACATTTTTATTTAAATTAGCATTCTTATAATTAATTTCTGTTCCAGAATCCTTATAAAAAATTTCGTATTTATGTGGTTGATATTTAATAAATTTGCACTTTGAAAATGGGAGCTGTTGAAAACAAAGTTGACTTGATAACTGAGAATATATTTTAAAATCGGAAGGCACCATCTGAATAATTTTTAATTTTACATTCTCGTAACAAAAATCGTTTAATTGTCTAATCAAAGAGACCGGGCTTCCAATTTCCATATGTCTGAGATGTTTTTCGATTGTACTATGCACACAATCAACTTCCTGCACTAAAGAATGACCGGGTTCCGAGAACTTTTGCGTTATATCCTCAATATCTGAATTTAAGTGCAAAAAATGATAAAGTGCCGTTGCCATTATTTGGTTCCTGTTCTGTGGGACACACAAATCGCTCCACAGTATAATCCGCCTAATTTTCGGGTTATCAGCTACGACTCGAGTTAATATTTTGATTAGCCCACTCGCAATTTCGTTCCCTGACCTACCATTCATAGTTTCGTTCCATATAGAGCAATACGTTAAGTTAGGAGTGTTTGGTAATATTAAAGTGGCAGTTAAATTAAAGGTAGCTAATTTCCTTTTATAGAAAAAGTTTGAACAGTAGCCTATCGGTAAATTAAAAACATTTTGCAAATCGAAACATATAATTGCATTTGATTCGTCAATGTTTTGGCGATCAACGTCTCTTTCAGCCTTCATAAACAATTTTTCGTCCTTATGCTTCTTGTAGGCGTCTAAATTTTTCGGATCTAAATGATCTTTGTTGTTTTTGTACATATAGCATTTATCACACAGATCCTTCTTTGGACGGTGAAAGGAAAGGTTCAAAGAGTAATTAAAAACATGCCTGTAAGCATTGACGGACACTGGCTGGCTAGTTTGTTCTTTGTTTAAAGCATACATTCTCGCTACACTTAGATGACTTTCCAAATATTTTTTTTTGGGATGATGCTCTACAGTAATGTGAGTCTAAAACAGGGAAACTGTTAATATGGCTTTTGACTTCCGCTATTTTCCTTTCATCAGTAGCTTTTCTACCACGATTTTTTAATTTAGATGGGTTTGGTGCTCCACTATCTTCATCTATATTACTAAAATAGTGATAAACTTTTCTCTCGCTTATTTCCAATGTATTAAGGAAGAATAACTTGCACGTCTGGATACATTTACTACGAACTTGCAGATTGTAGTGGTATGTAAATTTTTTCTTGTTGGCTTCAAATTCTTCCGTTTTCTTCCGTCTTTTTATGCATTGAATTTTCTTTACAAAGGTTCCAAAAAACGCCATCTTTTCTTGCTCCTCGAAATCCCAAAATTGCCTTTTCACTTCAAGTCTGTCAGCTTCGGAAAAGTTTTTGTTGCATTGATAAATACATCTATCAGAGCATGCAGGGCGTACGCCTACCGTTTTAGCTGGAAAAACTTTGCCTTTATATCCAATTGCATCACTCATTCTGTAATAAAAAAATTACGATCGTAAAAATTAGCCGTCCCCAACTAATCTGTTGCCGTTTCACAAGTAAATTAAATAAACGACAGTTTTGTTTGAAATAATAATAATCATCAAAATACTTACTGAATCAAGGTAGGTGATAATAGCGGTGGTGGCGAAGACATGACTTCCTTCGTCTGATGCCGTGTGCGAACTGACTTTTTAATGGGCATAATACGTTTTCCTTTGGTACATACGACACTTATTTTTAAAACAAAAATTATTTAAAAATCGTATGTGCCATGCAAA
Organism: Hydrotaea diabolus; assembly: GCA_963513945.1. Lineage (NCBI taxonomy): Eukaryota > Metazoa > Arthropoda > Insecta > Diptera > Muscidae > Hydrotaea > Hydrotaea diabolus. The sequence continues at coordinate 13,317,382 of OY740717.1, read as the reverse complement.
ATCCACATACGACATTTAAATAATAAATCAATTTTTTGGCCGTTTTATATGGAAATTTGTCGTATGTGGCGTTTGGCAGTTACATACGACATTTAATTTGAAAATTGCATCAGCAAATGCCACATACGACAAACTCAACACTCCATATCTCGAAAACCGTATGAGGTATCGCAAAACTGATTACGCCAAATGAAAGATCAGGTCGGAAAACCTAAGGAATCGATCTTAACTCAAAACCGCAAAAAATCCACATACGACATTTAAATTATCAACCGACGATATATGAGAAATATTTCCTACGCCTTAGTAAAAAAATTTCTTACAATGCCAAAACGGTTGCAAATTTGCGGATCCCCCAGAAAGTGTTCGGGAAGTTGGAAGAATTATCGGCTTTGGATAGAAATGAGCCTTGCGTTGAAATTATTCCAGATGGAGGCGAAATGAATTCTGAGTTGATGGTAATTCTAACTTTTCAGAGGAAGCTATAAGTTCGAAGAACGAGTGTCAAAACCGATACCGTAAGGATGGAGTAAAAGTTCTTGAACAAATAAATAAGAAATACAAACGTTAAAGCTGAAAATATTAAATTTCTCATCAACATAGAGTTGTGCGAAAATGATGGATCGTCTCAACGAAAAGTAAGAATATAAGTATTGGTTGCCGAGCATGGGAAATACTTTAGAGTTCAACACTGAAGCTCTAATAATTCAGTTTTATCAACGAGATGATATGAGTCGCCTGATACCAGGGATGAAAAACCTATGTACCTATCGATGGCAAGAAAGTTTAAATGCCAAGGAGAATGGTCCTCTAAGTACAATCGGAAATGTCAAAATTGGACTCACAAAATTTGATTTCAAATTTAAACCTTGTAACGCCAAGAAAGGATTGGCAAAGAAAAGCGATACAAAAATTTACAAAACTTAACACTTTATTATCTACAATAAATTTAGTATAAAAAAATAGTTATAATACTTATATAATGGAATCTCATGTGATTAAGATTAAATTTTATTAAATGATTTATAAACTTTAATTATTTATGAATTGCTACACTATAACAGATAAATAAAAAAAATTGTCTATAATTCTAAATAAAAACAGTTGTTTTATTCCTGAGGAGGACATACTTGTTTTTAATGTTTTTTTATGTTTAATAAAAAATAAAAACAATCTTGCTGGAATTTATGTCCTGTTCGCGACAGTTACAAATTTCTTTTAAAACGAACGATTGACATTTCATAAAATAACTTTAGAGGGTAGCTATATATATTTCTGGTCTAGGCAACACTAAGTGTTGCCTGTCGCCATCTGACATTTCATAAAATAACTTTAGAGGGTAGCTATATATATATATCTGACATTTGGTAAGTTTGAATTTTTAGCTTAAACGTGCTCAGAAAGTTTTGACTTACGACCATCATTTGCGTTATTTACAGTGACTTGAAAAAATCAATTTGGCAAAAAAAATGGAATTAACTCGTGAACAGTTTCGTGCGATCATTTTTCACAACTTTCGATGTGGATTATCACGACAAGAGTGCATCGATGAACTTAAATCTTTGTATGGCGATGAAGCACTATCCTAAAGCACTGTGAAAAACTGGTTTAATGAATTCAATCGTGGCCGACGGTCGCTCAAAGACGAAGGTCGTCCAGATAACATTGATGCCAAGCGTGAACTGATAATGCAAGACCGTCATGTGACATACCGTGAGATAGAGACATCCTTGGGCATTTATTCCACCAGCATACATTCGATATTGCATGAACACCTGGCCGTAAAAAAAGATTTATTCTCGTTGAATCCCGCACAATTTGACAATCGCCCAATAAAGGGTCTTGTACATTGGTGCAAAGAAATTTTTAAAAAATACGATCGCCTGTTTTGAAAGACGTATATAACAACATCACAGGTGACGAATCATGGATCTATGCGTATGGGCGTAAAACAAAACAGCAATCGATCGTGTGGTTCTTCGAAGACAAGCCAAATCCAACAAAAATTGTTCGTAGAAGAAGCACTTCGAAGGAAATGGTCGCCTGTTTCTTCGGCAACACTGGTCATATGGCGACTGTTCCGCTTGATCCACGTAGGACGGTCAATTCTGAGTGTTACACCACAAGTTGTTTAACTGAAGTCTTGGGAGAATTTCGGAAAACGAACAAGAGAAGACGAATCATTGTGCACCATGACAATGCGAGCTTTCACACATTGGCTTAAACCAGCGCCTTTTTGACCGGCCAAAACGTCGAATTGATGGGTCAACCGCCGTACAGCCCTGACTTGGCACCCAATGCCTTCTTTTTATTCACGCACATCAAGAAAAAAATGCCTGGTAAAGGATTTTCGTCACCCAGAAAATGCTGTTGAAGCGTTCAAAAATCATGTTTTGGAGTAGTCTCAATCGGAGTGGAAAAAGTGCTTCGAAAATTGCTGGAGAATACTTTGAAAAATAATAAAAGCATTTTTAATGATAAATATTCGCTTTTTCATTATTAGGCCAGAAATATATATAGCAACCCTTATCAAAAAAATCTTTATTGATTTGTTCAATGAAGTTAAACAAATTTTACTACCAAATAATGTGAGAAAATTCGATGATTTTTTAATTTTTTAACATTCTGGCAAAAATGGCTTCCATTTTTTGTCCCGTTCTAACGTTTATCCTAAGTATTTTGAGAACGTTGAAGTTATACAATTTGCATTTTGCACCCTGTTCCCTCCCAGAGATATGCGCGTTTTATAAAAGTGATGGTACACCAAAGATACACGTATTTGAATCTTTAAAATTGCTCTCCTGCACAAAAGTGGTTTTTACCCTTAGGTCCCTTTCTATTTTGCGCGTCACATATGCGTTTTATTTCTTCTTGAAAACCACACTTCTTAAAAACCCCCTTTATTACCTCCCACAATACTACTCAACCCTAAGGATGCATTCACAACATAGTATTGCACTCGTAAAAGATAAATAAATGTGGATACATTTATTCTACGGTTCAATACAAATCGTAACATTAATGTCATATTTAGATCTCTGACAAAATTGCTTTGTTTTTGTGTACCCATACTTCCATAGCTAGACCAAGTGGCAAATTGAGCGAAATTTTCAAACTAAGTACACTTTTGGGTCTATGGAAATTAAATTGTTTCTGAGTACCCATATACTTATGTTAAACGAGGCCTATGAGCCATGACCCAAATTCATCCAGATTATTTATTTACATTATTTTTTATTTGGTACCAATGTACACGTATAAGTACTTAGTAGGGACAGAAATACTGAATGTTTTTCAAACAAAATTTTTTTTTAATATATTTATTGATGTATATTTTATCCAAAAAGAATCTACTTATTCGAAATGTCCGCCTTTTGCCCTTACACACGCCTTAAGCCATTGGAAAATTGGCCCCAGCTCGAACCAAATTTCCAATGTTGTGATATCTTTTGTGACAAACCTTGTCCTCTAAAACCGTCCACAATTTGTAATCCAATGGGTTCAAATCTGGACTGCCTGAGTGCCATTCTTCAGAGCATATGGAAGCTGGCAAATTGTTTCGAAGCCAGGCCTGGGACGTTTTAGCCTTATGGGCCGGCGCAGAATCCTGCTGGAAAGTCCATGGCTGGTTTTGGAACAAGGAATTGTTAAGAGGCTACACAACAGCTTCCAAGACGGTTTCTTGGTAGACTTTGGGCGATATTTTGACTCCTTGTTCGCAGAAATGCAGGTCAGTGACCCAATCGTAAGAGACACCCCACCAACCCATGACTGAAGTTGGGTGATGACCTTTTTCCACCCTTGGGATCAGTTCATTATCTGACCACTCCATGATGAAAGTTGAAAGAATTTTATAACCCCGTTACAGACTAACGCTATTGAGGTTAGCTTTCAAAACCCATATGCCATTAACGGGGAATGTTCAGTTCTACTATTGAAATGGGTGTGTTCAATGTTGTAACAGTATTTATGTCCCTACTACGTACGAGTATATGCACATCATGAAATATTAAAGATATCAAGTGGATTTTTGATATACGTCTGAAAGTAGTGACATAAAATTGGATTAAAAAGCGCGAAGCTGCCCATTTAGCTCCGATCTAAGCCAACACTTATCTCATAAACTAAACTGTTAACATTACAGGGGGGAAGCCCCACATTTAACAAGACTTTAATGTTAACCAATAGGGTGTATCTAATATTATGAGCAGGGATGTATGTTGGGAGGGTTATTCAATTGGATAAAAAAGCGCGATGCTGCCCATTTAGCTCTAAACTAGGCAAAAACTTATCTCATGATCTATAACCGTTATGATGAAGAGATTTTGTTCCACTGAAACGTACCGAAAATTGCTAATCGGCCCGTAACAAAAACATACTGACAGCTAAAACATGGAATAGCCAACTTACTCAAGTTTATGTAATTGTCCCTTTCCAAGCTGCTGAATCAACAATAGATATTTGTCCGTTGTCAACACTACTCATGTCGTGTTTTGACGATATTGCTGGTAAACATATTTTGTTTGACCTTTTAAGTTAAAACGTATAATGGCTTGCCCAAATTTGAACCTGCTAGAGTGTATAAAATAGAATGCAAAGACTTCAAATGATATCAGTTCAATTCCTCATTAGTAAAGATTAACAATAACTAAGTACCAACATGAATTTTGGCCTATTCGTTGTTCTTGCTGTGATTCTGTCTTGCAATCGTGTCTCTGGATCTTGCGCAATTCCTCGGGATGGTGAATGTAGTTACTCCAACAGTGACTGTTGCGACAGTAGATGCCATTACATTGTTCAAAAGTGCATGTAAACTGCTAACGCCTTTGCTGCAATTAAATAAATAATTGGAGCATATATTTTTGTGTTTTATTACTTCTGTTACAGTATGATCGTTTTTATGTGTAGGACATATTTACCATTAGAAAAAATAATAATGGCCTATTGTCTGTCAATTAAAGGAGGTGGGGTCCAAATTAGGTGTATAACGAAGAAATGTGAAAAAGTAAACAAGTGAAAAAGTAAAATTTGGACACGACTACATAGTCCAAATTGGATTTAATTCGTGGATGACCTCTTTGTGTGTACTTTATGGAAACATTAACCAATATATTCCAATTTCTCCAGGGTTGCTTATAGTTCTCCTATAAGGCACTATGCCAGATATGTGGCTTGCAGCGCGAACTTACTTAAATAAACTGGCTCCAAACGGCTAACGCATTTTATTAGGGATGCAAACTGGACCCGAAGCCCATTTGTGTCTTTAAACCGAACAGTAAACCAAACCGCTATTACAAAATAAAATATCGAACCGAACCAATAAAATTTTTCAGTTCGGTGGTTTGGTTTGCAACAAAAAACATCGATACATCGAAACCATTTTTTTACATGAATTTCGCTTCTACGAGGATTGCTATTTACATTTCGGGTTCGGCAATAAAATCACAATAATTTATAATTGAAAATGGTTTTATTGTTTTTCAAAATATTCCCCTTTAAAATCAATACACTTTTACTTGCGCACAAACCATTTTTCGAAGCACTTTATCTACTCCGACACCTCCAAAACAGCTGCTTCGGGCGATGAAAAACGTTGACCACGCATTTTTTCTTGATGGTAGGGAATAAGAAGAAGTCATTGGGTGCCAAATCAGGGCTGTACGGTGGATGGCCCATCAATTCGACATCTTGAGAGGTCATCGTTTCAGCTAATGTGTGAGAGCTCGCATTGTCGTAATGCAAAATGATCCGTCTGCTTTTATTATCTTTCCTCATTTCTTCGAACACTGTTGGCAAACAGATGATTGTACTCGTATACCACTCAGACTGTCCTACATTCCACTAAGTGCACTGTGGCAACATGGCCGGTTATACCGAAAAAAACGCAAAACGCTTCGATGTACTTCTTCCATGCACAACTTTTGTTGGATTTGGCTCGTCTTGAAAAACCCTTGCGGTCGATTGCTGTTTTGTTTCGGGTTCATATGCATAGATCCATGATTCGTCACCTGTGTGAATGTTACACACTGCTTTTGAGCTACCGCAGTTATAATTTTTCAACATCTCTTTGCACCAATCTATACGAGCCTTTTTTTAAGCATTCGAGAACAAATTTATTTCACGGCCAAATGAACATGCAATGTCTTATTGATGCTTGTCATACTAATTTCCAAGAATGCCTCCTTCTCACGGTATGTCACATGTCGGCCTTGCTTAATCAGTTCACGCACAGCATCGATGGTTTCTGGCAATGTGACCGAAGTTGGACCTTCTTCACGAAATTCATCCTGGAGCTAACGGCGTTCGTGACTGAACTCTTGGCACCAGCGATTTACAGTGGTTTTTGATGGTGCTTCATCGCCAAAAGTCAAAACAAGTTGATTTAAAAACACTCTTGTCTCGATAACCCATGCCGAAAATCATAAAAAATCATCGCACGAAAATGTTTACGGAATAATTTCATTTTTTGACTGAGATGAATTTTTCAACACACTGTAAACAAAACATTTCGCCCTCAAATGATTAAACGTTCTGAGTGAAGTTATGCTAAAAAAATGTCAAAGTTTCCAATGGAAGTTCCAGTTTGCATTTGGGAACACTAGTATTGTCAGGACCTGAAATATAAATAGCAACCCTCGTATTATTTTATAAACGTACATAACTTGTTTTAGTGTTTATGTACATTAGACTCGTCCTAAGGAAAGGCGCTAAAATATATTTGTTTTGCTCTCAAAAACCACAAAAAAAGTTTTAGCACTATTGGATAATTTTTAGACGCTCCTTAGGGAACTCTTTGTTTTTATCATTCGAAATAAGTCGAAAAAATACTTTGTTTTTAAAATTTTATTCAAAATTATTTGAAAAACTTAATTAAACTTAACTTAACTACTTCAATTTAACCCAACTGTTCGTAAATTATAAAAAATGCTTGTAGCATTCGTTGGCAGTTTAGTACTAAAAAAAAATATTTTGACATCCGCTAAGCATGTGCAGTAGTTTCGGTTTAACTGTCCCTTGCTTATTTTAAGATAGCATCCAATATATCATTGTTATTAAAATGTTTTTTGAGTTTGTGTATAGAAACCTGCAATTTTTTGAATTCTTCTTAAATTTTCATTGTAAAAGTTTTAAAGTGCAGTTTGTGGGGCGTGACGTCAAAAAATATGCGGAGCATTCCAGAAAAGGGCAAGAAAACTAATGAATCAGGGCGCTCGGATCCATGGGTCTCTTGAGTTCCCAAGTGTGGGTACTCAAACGAAAGGAAATTGCTCAAGAATGCCAAATATGCCAAATAGAATCCAAAAAGTGAGCCTTAAAAGTAGTTCGGTCAATCTTATAAGTGGTGGTACATAACACTTGTTTATAAATTATGACTTTTTTTTCTATAGATTTTGGTCTCCTAAACGCTAAAATGAATTTTAAAAAATTTTGCTTGATTAGATTTCAAGATAGAATTTTTGAATTTTTTTACAATGTTTTTATGAGATGGCTCAGCTTTTTGAATTACAACTCTTAAATGAAAGGAAATTAGCTTTTCTAAAAAATTTTTATACAAGGTATTAAAATCAGTTCAATAGTTTTGACGTTAGAGGCATTTAAAATCGGGAAGGACCGTCACATGGGGGCTATATGCAAATGTGTGTCTGTGCAATGTACAAAAGGGGCGTGTTAAAGGCACATTTTTTGTCATATAGTCTAACTTTTAATCGATTTTCTAATTTTTCTGCGGAGGTTTCTATCTCGGATAATGAGGCAGACTCAGAACATGGATATTAACAACCTACGAAGAAAATAAGGTCATCAGAACCACAAGCGTCAACTTCAACGAGGATGGATAGTGACAATAATTGAAAATGTTCTAAATTTTGTTTCCATGCATAGATAACATAAAAATCTCATATTTTCTGTGTAAAAGTAGCTGTAATATGAATCGGAATGTTTAATTTAATGCAAAATAAAGAATCAATAAAAAATTCATCAATGTTTTTCCAAAGAATTTTGCTCATATCTCGAGCAAATTTTTGAGATTCATACCTTCATTTAATTGTGTATTAAAGCGAAACGCGTAAAACGATTTTCATGATCTATGTCTCATTTTGTTCATAGGTTATGTGACATTACGTGAAAGTAATAGGACTTGACACTTTTTACCGGTTTGTATTTTTTATGATTAAAAAAAATCTCAAAAACCCTGATGATGAACGACGAAGTCAGTTCGAAATATTGGGTTATTTAAATTTAAATAAATTATAAAAACACCAACATCTGTTTTTTGCTTTGATCCAAGCCTAACAATAACTGAAAATAAAAAAAAAAAAAATAAACTTTAATTTTTTAAGCAAAAAATATTTTTTATTCTTCATAATATGAATATATTATGAATATTATATTTATTTATAACTGCGAAACTGTTGCTCATGTAGCGAAACGTTGTAAGAACAGATTAAAGGAATTGTAATTTTAAAGTTTTATTTTTTTTTTAAATTAGTTTCAGCTTATTCGAACTAGTGGTTCTCGAGATATGACAAACAAAAGAGCCTGAAACCTGACAAATTCCCCTTTACGGTACTTACTTAAAATTAATTATTAAATTATTATTTGATGTACCTTGACCAAACTAATGATGACGAAATTCTTCTTTTTGGGGCTACTTTCGCAAACAATTATCAGAATTGAGTCCCGAATCAATCACCTGAAAAATGTTGTACTGTGTAATTTTCGAGCTACAAACTACTTTTAGCTAAATCTTTGCTAACTGGCCCAAAAATGTCCACGTGGCGCTGAGGCAATAATTTGTTTTTGAATTGTAAATATTTTTTGGTAAAAAATAAATAAATAAAAAAAAACAAAAGTTGACAGAATAGTGCATTTGCACTTAAGGTATCAAAATATGACTTGCAGTCAGAATTAACTGCAAGTAATGTGACTTCTAATCTCCATTGCGACAGGGTCATTTGTGTGCGAGGTAACAGAAGCGGTGTGGCGATATGACCCATTTTGGTCCATTATGGTGTTGAAATATAAAATGACTTGCAAAATCTACAAACGATTGGTGGCCCCTTTCGATTGTTGTTGTGCAAATCAGCCGCACTCATAAAATCATGAAACGGATTTGGGCAAAACATTTGTAGGGCCTAAAATGGTTTTTTCCGATGAGTTAGACTTTTTGTCAGTTATAAATGATATATACCCTCTTATCCAGTAGGGTGAGAGTATAACAAGTACAAGTAACAATTCAAACAGGCAATGCCGGAGATGCATTTTGAACATAATTATTACCTGCATGATGCAATTGAAAGTTTACATGATAAAGGTGTGAGTTGTATTTTCGTGGGCAATTGTGTGAAGAAAACACGAAAAGTAAGGTTTACAACAGTAGTTCTCATTCGTTTGGGGAGAGCCTGACCTTATAGAGTTCGATTTTACTTTCAACAATTGCAGTAAGGCTTTCTGAAGAGGGTTGTCACGACCCGAAATCATGATAAAAGTAGTGTGCAGCCACGAAAATCAATGTCACTTTGCCATTTTGTTAAAAACTTGTCTTCTATTTAAATATAGAAGAAAGAGGTCTTAAGCCGGTTTAATCCCTGTTCAATGGGTATTAAATATGTTTAAAACAATAAAAAAAACACTTTGCATGCTTCAATAAGAAACCTTTAGTTGACATGGGCTTATATGTAGTCAAAATAAGCCAAATTTCACTACTATTTTACTTTTGTGTTTATTTGTTTAGCTCGTTTGTTTTATTTCGGCCTGTTGCTTTTACACATTGAACAGCGATTAACCGGCTCAAGACCTCTTGCTTCTACAAGTATATTTAAATAGAAGACACGTTTTTAACAAAATGGCAAAGTGAAATTGATTTTCGTGGCTGCACACTGCTTTCATAGGGATTAACCGGTTAATCTAGCCGGTTAATCCCTGTTCATTTGTGTTTATTTTTATCATTTTAACTGACTTTTCGCCAGTACTTGCACCACTATATATATGGTACTGGGCCAATGGCTTGCCGAATCAATTAATGGGAATTTCATTAAGTTTGTTACTTAATTGAGATGCTAAGGAAAACACGCAATACCAGTTACGTGGTATACAAATACATAAATATTCCGTCATATGTAAGTATTTTATTAAAATCTTAATAAATTTGTAGAAAAAAATTAATACTATTTGGAATGAGAAGCAATTGACATTGATTCATTGAGATATCTTAAACCTAACTACATCAAATGTATCATCATTGAATTAAAGGCGTGTTGATGTTTTTCAATAAAAAAACTAAACAGTCTAAATAAAAAGTAGTTGAAAAAAAATCCAAACAGTAGGATTTTCGTAACTTCATAACGAACATTTTTTTCTAATGAAATGTGTACATCGTGCCAATGAGTTTCGTATGACCTACGGCTCCACCTAGTCAAAATGCATAACCAGTACAAGTATGTGCAACTTACGGAAACCATTTTCTGGTTTTCTCAAAATTAATTGTAAAAGAATATACAATTTTGGCAAATATGCAAACAAAATTTTACAAAATTTTTTTAATATACTAAGACTTTTCCATTTTTCGCTACTTCGTACAATAACATATAAAAGATGTCTGTTAAATACGACAAGCATTTTGATTAGGCAGAGTCGTAGCAAGCACCTAATTTATTTCCAATTCCTCTACTGATAAAACATATCGTTCCAGACGATTTCGTTGTATTACAGATCCTTCTACACTAAATAACGAATGTATCAAAAATGTTTTGAAAGAAAAATGTGTAAAAACTTAAAACATACTTAAGTGGCTGCTAGTACAACTTAAAGAGATTCAACCATACTAAATAGCTTATATTTCGAACATTAGATCCAACAACCAACACCTGCTGGACGAAGTCTTATCTTCATAATTTCCCATTAGACATTTCTGTCGTTCTGTTGTTGTTGTGTTTTGGCATCTTGTCACGTATCATGTCAAGAAACGAATTCATAACAAGTGTATGATGTTCCATAGCTGTGGCCTGCCTGCGCACAGCAACGGTTTGTCTTTCAATGGCCACCACTTGACGTTCCATAAGAGCCGTCATGTTAGTCGATAACTGGGACATATGCTCTAAGAGCTTGCTCTGATGTTCCATTTGAGTTTTCATTGTAAACAGAAGTTCCTGATTTAAATGTGATCCCCTATTATCGGATGTGACCATATTGACGTTTGGTTGCATCTGTCGTTGAGGCTCGTGGGTTGTTGCGGTATAGTTAGGAATGGTAGGACATCTATACAGAGGAGGTAATTGATTAGGAATCAAAATATCGTTGTTAGGTGGTTGATGTTGAACTGTTGCTGATGCGGTAAAAATATTATACGATGATGTCGACTCCTCTAAATTCATTTCAGCATCAAAGGATTGTTGCGAGGATTCATTTTGAAACTCATCATTGTTGTAGTAATTGATTTCTTCTTCGTTGTCAACTTCTTCCTCCTCGTTTTCTGCAATTGGTTCTTTTTTCGGCTGTTTCATGGACATGCGAAAGTGTTCCCGCCGTTTTCGGCTGCGTTGGCAGTCATTCCATACCTAGAGATTGAGAAAACAAAAAAAGAGTTGTACAATGTTTATGCAGATAAAGAATAAAACTTATACTATGTACGAGGGCGACCGCAAAAGTAACTGGCCTAACATAAAAAGAACCGTTTTTTTGGAATTATTTTTATTTATTTTCCAACATAATCTCCTTCCAACTCAATACACTTCATCAAACGTTTTTCAAGTTTTTTAATTTCATCCGAAAAACAAGATTTTTCAAGACCTTCAAAATATGCCTCAGTTTCAGCAATAACCTCGTTATTGGACCAACATTTTTTGCCACAGAGAATTTTTTTTAAATTTGGAAACAAGAAATAATCAGAAGGAGCTAAAATAATCAGAAGGAGCTAAATCTGGACTATATGGTGGATGCGGAGCAATTTCAAATCGCAAGTCGGCCAGTTTTTGTTGAGTTAAAAATGCAGTGTGTGAAGGAGCATTATCTTGATGAAAAAGAACTTTTTTTTTAAATGTGGTCGTTTTATCTTGATTTCTTTACTCATCCGATCCAATAATGCACAATAATATTCACTATTTTTAGTTTTTCCTTTCTCAAGATAATCAATAAATATTATACCCCTTGCATCCCAAAATACTTTGGCCATTACTTTTCCTGCTGACTTAACAGTTTTCGCCTTCTTGGGACCACTTTTACCAGCTTCTATCCATTGTTTTGACTGTTCTTTGCATTCTGGGATGTAGTGATGGATCCATGTTTCATCAACAGTTATGAATCGGCGCAAGAACTCTTGGATTACGCTGATAAATCGCTAAAAGCTCCTCGGAATTCGTCCAATGGTCGTTTTTTTGGGACAAAGTCAACAAACGCGGCACATATCTTGCGGATAGCTTTTTCATGTAGAGTTCATCATGTAAAATACTCCAAACTTGTTTTTCGTGTATTTTAACAATATCAGCAAGTTCTCAGAGCTTTATTCGTCTATCTTTAGTCACTTCATTAAATATTTTTCTAATGTTTTCAATAGTAGTAGCAGTTTTCGGTCTTCCAGAGCGTTGTTCATCTTCCGTACTTGAACGACCCATTTTAAATTGTTGAACCCAGGATTTCACGGTGGAGTATGATGGTGCATTATCACCATGGACAGAATCCAATTCATCCTTGATTAATTGTGGCGTAAAACCTTTCATATAAAAGTGTTTAATTACCGCACGAAACTCTTTATTTTCCATTTTTCAAAAATTATAAAAGTTGTTTACTTCAATCACCTGTAACAAAGAAAATAATAATTAAATATTTCGGAAATTTTGACAGATGGCTTATAAAAGATTGTTTTTAAAAAACAAAACAAAAAAGTTGCTAGTAAAACAGAAAATGTGCCAGGCCAGTTAGTTTTGCGGTCGCCCTCGTATTTGCCTTCGAGAGAATATTGGAACGAGCATAAGACATTTTGTCCCTTCTGTCGAACATCTTTTCTTTGACCTAAAAGTTAATACTTAATTGAACAGAACTTACCTTTTTCCACTCCGTAATATTTCGCGAAGGTGGTCCAATAGCATTTAATCTGTCCCTCAATCCACACCAAAACAGATAATGTTCACCTTTGGTTTTGCCGACACCATTGTCCGATAGATGATGCCCTATATCACGTATCATAACATTATATTGTCTGCTAGTAGTCTTTTTGTACGCTTTACCGCGGATTCTTAAATAGAAAATCATCGAAATTAACATCATATTTTAATATCTACACTGTAGAGTGTTCAAAAACCGGGGTGTTCACAAAACCGACTTTTTGGGTTTTTTTTAAAGTAAAAACCCGACATTAACCGGTATTCCGTTTTGAGTCTTTTGTCTAAGAATAGAAATTATTTTCCGAAACAGAAGTTAAGTAAAAGTGCCCTGGAACAGATTCTGATTTTAAACATAATGTCATATTTGAATTTGTGTGTCATTTGTACTTGTGCGACCATAACGAAAATCAGTAAACCACATTTTTACCATTGACATCGATTGTGCAGAGTCCCCATAGTATTTGTCAAGCTTTTCCTTGGTTTTCAGAGGTTGTATGTTTTGAACATAACGAAATGACGGAACTCTCTCTTTGAGAGTAGTCTATTAACAGATGGTACTTGATGGTAGCATTGTTGCATTTCATATAACTACGAGGGAAGATGTAAAAGTCATGGAATTATTGATATGCCCTCGTAAATAGCAACTCTCGTAATACACTGTTCCACTAAATGGTGCAAGGTGCAAATAGTGTACTCTTCACTAAAATGTAGTAAACGATTGGTCAGTGTACCTATATCATACATGCAAACATCACTCCCGATGTGTTGTCTTGCAGATGCATTTATAGCATGTTTCATAATCAAAAGGGTGGTCCAATCATAATATGCGATGTTTATTGCGAGTCACGCCTTAACTTATAGTTGTTGGCCAACAAATTCAACTTTAGAGAGGTACACAATTAAGCAGCGAGTTAAGATTTTTACGAAAATGTGCGTTCAAATCAAATTTTTGTGGTCAGCATAATAGACCAAAGTGTCTTCAGCGGATTCGTTAACAAGCAGAATTGCCTCATTTAGGCAAATGAGAGTCCACGAGTGATTGTTGAAAAGCCGATGCATTCACAAAGAGTGACTGGTGCGGTTTGTATGCTGGCGGTGCACAGTGGTCCAAGATCGATTTCCAATGGCCAAAATTCTATAACTTTTGATCTTGTAAATATTTTTGGTTCTTTAAAAATGGCAACAGTAGCCAAGGACTCATGGGTTATTTTCAAATCTTAGCATTTAATATATTGGTTTTTGTTTTAGAAATTAGCCTCAAGTTGACTACTTTTCGTATTTTTCGATTTAAAGGAAATGTATTTTTTTTCATTTTTATTTTTTTTTTATATTTGCAAGTAAATGTGCATAAAATGGGGATACGCATTTGTTCCTTATTGCCGATTTTAACTTTTTTCTGGTTTTAAAAATTGAAAACGTGAGATTTAAATTTTCGACTTTGTCGAACTGTATCCCATACATTTTAAGAACTATTGCACTATTTTTTTAAATTATCAAGTGTAGTTTCTTTTCTTTAATATGGCGCCAAATATACATTGGTTGTAGTAACTATTATAAAAATTGCGATTTAAAAAAATATAACTTTGGACCAACATTACTTTTTTCTTAAAAAGACTTTTAAGAATGCAGTACCGTTTTGGAAAGGAAAAGTGTTATCTTTGAGTCCTTGGTAGAAATTGCCCTTTTTACAGAATACAGAAAATATTTTTGATATTTACTTAAACAAAAGTAATAGAATTTTGGCCGATGGAAATCGATCCTGGACCACTGTACTGCGTCACTTTGTACTTTTTCGAAAATGAGGTCGGAAATGTATTTGCAAGCAGATACCGTAAATGGTGTTCGTTATCGCGAGATGATAACAGACTTCTTGAGTCCAGAAATTAAGGATATGGACCAGGACAAGATGTGGTTCAAACAGGATGGTGCCACTTGCCACACAGCTAACGAAACAATGGCTCTTTTGCTCGAGAAATTCACCGTCACGATCATATGATTTGACACCATTGGACTTCTTTCTTTAGGAATTTAAAAGACTAAGTTTACGTTAATAAGCCAAGGACAATTCTATAGCTAAAGCATGAGATAATTCGACACATTAACGACATTGAAACTCCATTATTTTTCAGAGTTATTGAAAATATGGACCATTGGGTAGAGGTATGCCACCGAAGCCGTGGCGAGCATTTGGCCGATATTTTGTTTTACACATAACTGTCATCAACGTACGTTTTAGTTGGAGCACCCTTTATAAACAATCGTGCTGAAATTAAACGATATAAGTAAATATTTTCAATTCGTTGAGAGGCATAACCGCTCTATCTAGAAGTCACCTATCTTATGCAACCTTTCTCTCATTAGTGCATTATGAGCGACTTGTAACCAACCCTACTGCAGCTCGGTCATATTGGTTAATAGTGTGATATAGCACCTATTCAAAGACCGCTTCGATTTATGTTCCTGTCGCCCACATTTTAATTCGAACTAGCTCAAAATTAGACCAAGTAAATCTATATTGGTATGTAGGCCCCAGGAATTATGTTTCGCTTTAACTGGTAAAATAAGGCCATGCCAATCGTTGTTACTGTCCATACCTGCAAAGCAAAATGTCACGCCTTTTGAATAACAGAAATGAACAGGGAAGGCCTTTATTCATGTCTAATGCTTTGGTAATTTGAAATGAGCAGGGTTTTAAAGGCTTTCGCAGTTTTTCGTAGATAAAATCACTAAAAAAATATTAGCCAACAGCAAGTGCAGCTGAAAAATCAACAAATTTCAAAAGCGATAGCTAAAGAAAGTTACTGCTTTTAAACATGACTAGCGAATTCAATAAAAGCACTGAACAGCTACAAATATCACAAAAAGCATTACCCTTTTTTAGCACCCCGATTACTGTGTTTTTTTAGCTAAGCTGATGTTTTATTTGTGCTGGTTTAAGGCTGCTGCGATTGTGCGCACCCAAAAAAAATATTTCTTGTCGAGTTCTTCGTGTAGCCTGGCGCCATCTGACATTAACATTTCGTTTGACATTTTTTAGCATAAACGTACTCAGACCGCATTCAGAACGCGTGAACTGACAATGCAAGATCGACATATCGTGAGATAGAGGCATCCTTGGGCATTTCTTCCACCAGCATACATTCGATATTGCATGAACACCTGGCCGTAAAAAAGGTTTGTTCTCGTTGGATCCCGCACAATTTGACAAGCTCTCAAAAAAAAGCCTAGTGTCGATTGGTGCAAAGAAATTTTGAAAAAATACGTTGGAGGTGCTTTAAAAGACGTTTTTAAGATCGTCACGGGTGATGAATCATGGATCTATGCGCATGAGCCCGAAACGAAACAGCAATCGACCGTGTGGAGCCAAATCCAACGAAAGTTGTTCGTGGAAGAAGCACCTCGAAGCAAATGGTCGCCTGTTTCTTCGGCAAAACTGGTCATGTGGCGACTGTTCCGCTTGAGCAACGTAGGACGATCAATTCTGAGTGGCACACCACAATTTGTTTGCTAAAGTCTTCGGATAAATTCGAAAAACGAACAAGAGAAGACAAATCATTGTGCACCATGACAATGCGAGCTCTCACACATCGGCTCAAACCAGCGCCTTTTTGACCGGCCAAACCGCGAATTGATAGGTCATCCGCCGTACAGCCCTGACTTGGCATTAAGAAAAAAATGCGTGGTCAACGATTTTCGTCGCCATGTTTTGGAGGAGTCTCAATCGGAGTGAAAAAGTGCTTCGACAATTGGTTTGAGCTAATGCAAAGGTGTATAAATAATGCTGGAGAATACTTTGAAAAACAATAAAACCATTTTTGATGAAAAATATTCGCGTTTTCATTATAACGCCAGAAATATATATAGCAGCCCTCGTAATTAGGAGTTTTTGGTAATAAACAGTTAGGAGTTTTAGTGGTATTTTACTGGCAAGTTGGGGAGTTTCGAAACACCCCAAAACAACTGTTTTAATTCTACTTAAACTCGAAGTAGTTGGAGCTAAATACTACAATAACCATATTGTAAAGTGTAAGATATTGGCTGTACTATGCATGTCCCTATTGTAGAACAAACTCTACCACAAACACATTCTTCACTGGCATACTTTATTCGTTTCAAAATGAAACCGTCAATGGGTGAGATTAGTCGGTTTACCCTGCAGAAAATTGTTCACTGGTTTTACGAGTACATGTGTCCCCAGTGTGCTAAGCTGAGTTTTGTTATACACATTTTCGAAAAACCTTGCTTGCATTTTAGACTTGCAAACATTTTTGGGATATAAAATCATTTTACTCCCCATATTTTTTTTAGGAAAAAATGCCATGGATTTTTACTCACATAAATCTGAGCTTGGCTCTTGTACAACGAATACCTGCCGTTGGGCTTAAAATCACTTTTTTGTGTGTACATACGTGGAAAACAAGTCACGCAAATCAATTTCAAACTTTATAAACGCCATCGTGACTGTACGCCATCTCGCCACTCAAGTGATTGTGGTCGTGGACAAAGAAGTGGAAAAGGTGAGAAGTAGCTGCGCGCAAATGAGGTCATCGAACGTGAAATGCTTATGGTGAATGTTTGTTAAGTTCCAATGCACGGAAGATGGTTGGCAATAAAGAAAAAACATTTTACAAAACACTTCCAATACTACTGTAGTGGTTTGTGGTGCTTTTGAATGGATTCTTGGTGCAATGATCAGCTTGTCAAAATGAATCAAACGCAGCTATAAAGAGAAGCGAGTTTGCTGGGAGATCATTTTTCATTTATACTTCACAAAAAAAGTCAAATATTTAGGATCCAAAGGTTTCTTAGTAGCATTGTTTAGTATTGGTCGTAAACTGCCACTTCAAACGAGACAACAGTCCAAACAATATAAATTTGAAAGTTTGTGTAGTCTTGACTTTTCACATGATTTTTCCATTTCGGTTTTAAAGTCCAGCTTAAACCCAACATGTCAGTTTACCCGGTTTTTTGCTATCGGTTTTCTCTATTTTGGTTGTATGGTTTACGTTTAAGATACGGTTCTACCAAAAATATTTTAAAAGGGCATTTTAAAAAAGAACACTTTTCTGGAGTTTAAGAATTTTAATTCAATAGTAGTAGGCTTTAAATTCCCGTATTTCTCGATTACGCTTGTCCATAGCTGAAAGTCATTAAACACGACCCAATGCCGGTTACACAGAAAGAAGTTTCTATTAGAAAATCATTTTTACTGCCCCCTGAAACGAGCGCCTACGAACATTTTCATTTATACTTCACGAAAAAGGTCGAATATTTATGATCCAAAGATTTTTTAGTAGCATTGTTTAGTATTGGTCGTAGACTGCCACTTCAAACGAGACAACAGTCCAAGCAATATAAATTTGAAAGTTTGTGTAGTCTTGACTTTTCACATGATTTTTTCCTCTTCGATTTTACTGACCAAACAGCTTAAATCCAACATGTCGGTTTACCCGGTTTTTTGCTAGATTACGTCTGTCCATATCTGAAAGTCATTAAGCACGACCGAAGGCCGGCTACACAGAAATAAGTTTCTATTAGGAAATCATTTTCAATGCCCCCTGGACCGAGCGCCAAGAATATCTCTGGTTTTAGGGGAGCTATATGGACATTTTATATTTATAAGATTGTTTAAGCTTTTATCTACAGTACGAAAATAGGGGGTGATCCAAGTAAAGACACTTTTTTCAATAGCCTTTTTTTGCCAGATCACGTGTGAGTTGAGTCATGCTATTTTTGTTTAGTATTGTTTGACATTTCATCATAGAAAGACTTTCGCCTGAACAACATTTGTGACAGCGCATAGAGAAAGGGACCTAAGGGTAAAAAAAATCAAATTTCACTTTTTTTGATGTGGAGAACATCTGAGCATCGAATGAGACCGATCCCATGCCCCAACAGTGTTCCCTCCCAGATATGCGCCTTTTTTACAAGTGATGGTACACCAAAGATACACGTATTTAAATCTTCAAAATGGCTCTCCTGAACAAAACTGGTTTTACCCTTAGGTCCCTTTCTATATTGCGCGTCACATTTACAAATCGTTCAACTTTATTTCGAAAATTCACGTTCTGTGAGGAATGTGTTTCGTGGACTTCCTCTAACTTATGGTCAACATAATCGGCCAACATTTCCGCCTCAATGGGTATGTAAACAAGGAAAATTGTCGCATTTGGGATGAAGAGCAACCAGAAGAGGTTCAAGAGCTGCCACTTCATCCAGAAAAAACAACGATTTGGTGTGGTTTGTGGG
Organism: Hydrotaea diabolus; assembly: GCA_963513945.1. NCBI lineage: Eukaryota > Metazoa > Arthropoda > Insecta > Diptera > Muscidae > Hydrotaea > Hydrotaea diabolus. The sequence goes on along the minus strand of OY740717.1, from coordinate 13,298,036 downwards.
TTTGTGGAATCATCGGTCCATATTTCTTCAAAAATGATGCCGGTGAGAACGTAACCGTCAATGGCGACCGACTCGGCGACATTTGGTTTCAACAAGATGGTGCCCACTTCCCACACATCGCATCAATCAATAGATTTATTGAGAGAACACTTCGGTGAGCAGATAATTTTACGTTTCGTGTGACATCAAACCAGTAGACTTTTTTCTGTGGGGATATGTAAAGTCTAAAGTTTATGCGGATAAACCCGCTCCGATTCAGACCTTGGAGCAAAACATTACGCGTGTCATTCGCCAGTTACCAGTCGAAATGCTCGAACGAGTCATTGAAAATTTGACTCAATGATTGGACCATCTGAGACGTAGCCGCGGCCAACATTTTATAGACATAATCTTCAAGAAATAAATGCCAAATAATGTTCTTTCAAATGATAATAAACATTCCCCAATCAATTTGAATTTTCTTGGTTTTTTTCTTTAAAAAAGTAGAGAACCTCAAAATGAATCACCTTATACATACCTTAATTACAATATATTTTGTAATACTAGGACTATTTGAAAAAATAAAGGAGAAAATGTATAAAAAAGGTCGCAGACCCGCAATGGGTTAACACATTTTAATGATTTATTTATCGCTGGAAAGGTATGACCTTTTGTCTAGATCGGATAATATATAACATTGATATACCCAATTTCATATCAAAATTTTGGAGGTCCGTAACTCGGCCTGACAATTTTGTTTGTGTTTTTTTTTATTGCCTATATTTTTTTGGTATTTGGTCGTGGCCCGTTAACTGATTTGTTCCTGAAAATGGTCTTAATAGTTGTTGGTTTTGGGGATAGGCACAAAATTATTTTACAACATTTTAAAATTTTTCGCCCTCATCGCTGTTGTTTTAACACAAATCGGTTGTAAAACCAAAATTAAAAAATGAGAGAATCACGCGATTATTTATTCAAATCAAGTGTGGAATATTTATTGATAATTTGAAAGAACATTTTATACATTTATTTTTTTTAAAATAATTTCCTTCAAATGTTGGCAACTGTATTGTGGAAATGAGCGTTCGGTGAGAAGCAGAAGATCCGCTGTTTTCGACCAAAGTTTTGTTCAGTGATGAGGCCCATTTCTGGCTCAACGGCAAAGTCAATAAACAAAATTGCCGCAGTTGGGCTGAAGAGCAAGAAGAAGAGGTTCAAGAGGTGCCATTTTACCCAGAGAAAACCGGCTTATAAGATGGCGGAATCATTGGTGCATATTTTTTCAAAAATGATGATGGCCGGAACGTAACCATGAATGGTGCTCGCTATCGCGGCATGATATCGATCTTAATGATACCTTAAATTGAATCCCGTAATCTTAACGACACTTGCTTTCAACAGGACGGTGCCACTTGCCAAACAGCTGCTCAAACAATGGATCCAACGAAAAGCAGCTAATTTCACGTTTTGGACAGGTGAGTTGGCCGCCTAGATCGAGTGATTTCACACCTTTAGACATTTTTCTTTGGGGTTACGTAAAGTGCAAAGTCTAAGCTGACATAACAGCTACGATTCAGGTTTTGGAAGCCAACATTACGCGTGTCATTAAAGCCATACCGGTCGAAATGCTCCAACGAGTCATCTGAAATTGGACCCTTAGAATGGAGTCCTGAGGCGTAGTTGCGGCCAACATTTGAAGGAAATTAAATTCAGAAAATAAATGCCATAAAATGTCCTTTCAAATTACTAATCAAGATTCCACACTTGATTTGATGTTTTATATTTTTTTTTTGTTCTGAAAAGTTACCTCTAGATTGATCACCCGATATAATAATCTTTCAATAAATGAAGGAGAGATTTTTCTATCTTTAACCGCCTCACAATCGGTTAAAATCAATTCATAGTTGAATAGGTATTCTGATAAGCATGTTAATGATACACAAATTGCCAAAATCCAATAAGAATTAAGAAAGTTTCAACAACGAAAAACTAAAAAATATAATCCGCCTCAAACATAAATTATTTTCAAATTTTTGTTCCAAGTACAAAACTCTATCGATGGTAGAAGTTTCGAGTCGATTCGAGAGTTGTTCTTAAACTAAATTTAAGACAATACATAATTTTCTCACAGTATATTCGATATATGGTTTAGGGTTATATAAAAAAGTATGTGTGCTGATAAACAAGGCCTAAAGCTTCCATTGTAGATATGTAGCTGATTTTTACTCTATTAATATCCTTTAATGGTATGATTAATGGGATTAAAATCCGGAACGCATTTTCAACCCGGCTTATAGAATTTTGAAAAATAACTTGACTTAAATCTAGTTTATGTACAAGTCTCTGATCGACTTTAAATTTCTACCATCGATAAAACATTGTATTCGAAAAAAACAATAAAAACTTCATTTTTGAGCGCAGACCCATTTTTTCCGGGTCACAAAGTTTGGCAGACAATCTTTGATGTTGTTACTTTCTCAATTCTTGTCGGAATATGGGTATGCAATATGGGTATCATAAGTAAGCTCTTAAGAATACCTGTCCAACGACAAATCGTTTTTACCTATTACGAGACGGAAGACAAAAAATATTTTCAAAGTATGGCGCGTGGTTATAGACAGTAAAACTGTCCCACCCAATTTTTTGGAGAGAACCAACCCACTATGCCAAAGAATTAACTAAAAATGAAAAATTAAATGTAGATTTTACCAGCCACGCAGGAGAAAGTTTTAATTTGAAAAAAATGTGACCTGGAGCCATAAAACTAATCTTATATGAAAAATGGTTAGTTTAAAAAATAAAGTACATACCCTCTTAGCAATCATACACCACGGCAATCGATCGATAAAATGTTTACCTCATTTTAAAAGCATGTCAAAATACATTCCTCCCTATCGGCGACATATTTCTCTAACAACCTCCGACTAAAAAAAAATATAAATACGCCACCTCCTCGCAATGGTTTAATGGAACAAAAATATTTATATATCATTTTGAAAGTAGTTCAATATGCTTTCAAACGACCCCATACTGTTCAAAAATATGCTGGTGTAAAATATGTTGAATTGTTTATTCAAACTTTGGGGTCCCGTAACTCGAGAAATATCGGTAAATTATATGCTCCTCACCTGTACTTAAACTAGATTTGTTCCAAAAACTTTTCAATGATATGTGTCCCATTTTGATCGGAGGAGTAGTTTTAGGGCCATTAGAGAAAACAAATTGAACTCGGGAGCTTTCTTCCAAGCTGGGCGGTGTCCGTCTTATTTATCTCAATTTATTCGAGTGTTTAATTCTTAATCGATCTTATAGTGAATATTTAGGGTGTTTAATCTAGAGGTATTTTTTCAATGGTTTTTTTTTACAGATTAAACGAGAATTTTTTTAAACTTTATATTTTTATTTTCAGTATTGTTTGCCATTTCATCATGGAAAGAATTACAGCGCAAAATCACAGTCTGGTTTATGGTCTGAGGAATCATCGGTCTTTATTTTTTAAATTTGTAACGGGTGAATAAACTGGAGGTATTTAGGGATTTTTTCACACTTCACGTGAGTTATGTTAAATTTTATTTATAAACTTAACAATATCGTTTTTCAATTCATCATGAAAAGACGCGAAAACTACGGTATGGCGAAATGCTCGATAGAGTCATCAAACCTTAGATTGGACACCCTGAGTCGTAGTTGCGTTCTGTTCTTTCGAATAAACAATAAAGATTCCACACTTGATTAAAATTTTTGTATTTTTCTGTATTTTGAACAAAATACCTCTAGATTGATCACTCTATTTTATAAGTGGATTGAACAGAGCAATGCATTCCGCCTCTCCACTTTCCGATACTTGTATGATTTTTGAAAGAAAAAAGTACCACAACAAATTCCAATTTGAATATGCCGCCATAAACTAAAATAGAATATTTCGTTCTCATTCAGTGTCATTTCCCCCAACCAAAAACGAAAAATATGTTACAGCCTTCAATCAGCGACCACCGTCTTCGAGCACTTTAACCAAAACCGTGATTCACTGCACATCTCGCAATAACAAATACGGCTTCAACAAAAAAAAAAACAAGAAACACAATTCTGCACTACATTTTACTTACGATCTTCGGCTCATGTTGATGCATTAATTTCTGTAGATGCTGCTGTGTTCATACACCACACACTAATACCAATTTATACCATACGTTGGTTATATGTACAAATTAAAACAACAAATTGTTTTTTTCGTTTTTAATATTTTTATTTAAGCGAAATGCGAATTGAATTGCGACAATCACCACTTCCATTCACTTTGTTTACATCTTTGTTGTTTTCTTCGCGCAGAACAACAACAAGAAGTGGTCGCAACTGTCAAATAAGAACGATGTATTGATGCCAGATTGTTCGAGTGTGGTTATTACCGAAATGAAATACAATGACGACGAAAACGTTCGAATGCACTAAACTGTAATGGTGTTTTCTGTTAACCTAGCGTTTACACAGGACAGTATTGCAAAGATAATAGCAACACATACCCAGCAAACCAAAACTTCAGAATTTGGTCACAATTCTGTACGACAATCGGCAAAATCTGATCTGATTTCTTACCGAGTTCGTAACGAAAAACATATGAGAGGGTTGACAAAAGTTCTGAACTACTTCTCTAAAAAAAAATCTTCAGACAAATCGAACAGAGTTCAGATATTGTGGGTACCCAGTAAACCAAATTTGCCGACAATGTCTGATATCAGACAATATCTGAACTCTATCGAGAATTCTCACCAAAATCGTTACGAATTCTGTTCGATTTGTCTGAGAATTCTTTATGTATTATGTTCCGAAATATCTGAACGAATTCGTCTCGTATTCTGTTAGACTTACCTGTGGGATTTTTATTAATTTTTTAATCAGACTTCTCTTAATGAACTCGCAATTCTAAACGATTTATTTAAGGTAGTCTGTTCGTTTCAATTTTTTGTTATTTACTTCATGTTTTACATTTATTGGTATTGTGTTCAGACATGTCGGAACTAATTCTGAACGAATTCTTAACTGTTTGTCTGAGGTATTTTTATATATAAAATTCTTTTTTTTTGTTTGTTTACATTCAAAATTTACCAAGCATAAGCTCAGAATTCGTTCAGGAATCGGTTCGAAATGTCGGCAAAAACATCAGAGTTCCCTGAGAGAAGTAGTTCAGAATTCGTGTCAACCCTCTCATATGTTTTTCGTTACGAACTCGCTAAGAATTCTAATCCGAAATCGGATTTTTTCCGATTGTCGTACAGAATTCTGGCCGACTTCTGAACGTTTGGTTAGCTAGGCTGTGTGAGGGATTTGTATTGTGTTCGGAGAAAACTCTACTGCCGGCAGTTTTCGTTAAATGCAGAACTAGTTGCCCTTAAGTGTATAGCCACTAAACATAGTTACAGCACAATTATTGCTTGCGGTATTAATATAGTAAAGTGGCGCTCTTCGAAACTGCAGACACCCCTGCTTGTAACTAAAAGTCTTTCCGAACGCTTTTTGAAAATATTTTACAACTTTTTTTTTGTAGAACAAAAATATTTTCTTCTTGATTGTTTACATTCAAGCTCAGAATTCGTTCAGAACTCTGTTCAAAATGTCGGTAAAAACATCAGAATTTAATAAGACTTAATGCCAGAATTCTGACCTAAGTCCTTCAGGATTAGTTCAGAATTCGATACGACAAATCGAAATTTCCTTTCGGATTTCCCAAGACTACAGTTCAGAATTCGGTTCAAAATAGCGGCAAAAACATCACAGTTCCCTCAGAGAAGTAGTTCAGAATTCGTGTCAACCCTCTCATATATTTTTTGTTACGAACTCGCTAAGAATTCTGATCCGAAATCGGATCATTTTGCCGATTGTCGGCAAAATGTTCAAAATGTTTGCTGGGTATACACTTTCTTTACTAGTACACACACACGTCTCTCATTGTCTTCATCACTGCCTCTGATTTTTAGTAGACAATAAAATCGGCAAGTGATTTGACGTAGGCGGCAAATTCAATGACTTTTTGTAGAAATTTGTGAAAAAACAACAAAAAAAAACTGCAATAAAATTTGGAATATTTGAGATTTTGGTAAATATTATTGAGATTATGGTTATACTATTTATTATAATTTTACAGATTACTTTAAATGGATAAACAGAAAAAGCAGAGGGAAACGCTGAAAATAATTTCCCTGTTCCAGGAGCGGGAGTTACTGTGGAGTATGACCAGTTTCGTTCTTGGTGTAATGGCATCCCGCTGCATAGTGTCTGTCTTCTTCAAGCGTCCATGTACCTAATTTAATCAACATAGAAATAACATTCAGGGCTGTCATAGAAACCATGTCAGTTTTGCTAATTGTCGTTTTCGCAAACCAATGTTTGTTTCATTTGGTGCCATGAAACCAAGTTGGTTTTGTCCATTTCGAATGTAAATAAAGCCAATGTTCGAATCAGCTGTTGCTGATAAAACCGATGTTGGTTTTCATGACACCAAAGCATTTTTTTCGTATCGTTTTCAAAACCAATAGTGACAGCATCGGTTTCTATGACAGCCCTGCTTAACTTTTTTCTGTAGAAATGTGATCTATGTGTGTACATACCATATCCCAAATTTCCTCAAATTTTTCAACCGAAATTTTAGAAATCGTTTTCATAGTCGTTCCAAAGAAGATCGTTTAACAAATTCGCCTCCAGACTGTGTTCGTTTCTTATTAGCAGCAGCGGTTTTACCCAACACGTCCTATCAACGGATTTTCGTTTTTTTTTGTGATTTCGCATTACGATTGTATGGCTCAGGCATTGCATTACCTATTGCACGTTTTAGGAAAAAGTAAAAACACCGACACAATATGCAACACAAAATATAAATTGGCTTTTATTATAATTAAATGTATGTATAAGTGATGTCAAACAAAATTAGAGCACGAACCGACGGTTGCTTAAAATTGTATTGTCTTCATAATTGTCTGGATGCTACGTCACACGGACAATGTTTCCCTTTACATATTCGCAATTGTCTTCTGCCAAATGTCTGATGTAAACGCAGGGTAAGACTCGATAAGGGATTTATCCATTCTTGTGAAAAAGCGCAAATCCCGCAAAATTATTAAATAACAGCTTTTTGCGTGCAATCGCATTTGTGTCCATACTTAACACTCCTACAAATTGAATATTTACGATATTTTATTTGCAACTGATATTATCTCATTCTAAGTACAATTGTGTTCGTTGGAGTCAGCAGGTGGATTTTAGAAAAAACAGTGTAGCGCGATCTTGTGAAATGGATTTTAAAAACGAAAAATCTGAGCGTCGAATTGCTGCTATGGTGAATGTTTTCTTCCACTGTTGAATTTATCATTATGAGTTTTAATAATGAAAATCAATTGCATGATAAGGGTTGGAGTGCACCAAACAAATTATGTATTGAATCTAATGGCCGCTATATAGTCCGAAAAGTGAAGTTTACCCCAAGGATTTTGGCTCCAAAGATGGCTGTTGACATTGAGAAATATTTATTCAAGGGCTGCTATATACATTTCTGGCCTAATAATGAAAAATGCAAATATTTATCATTAAAAGTGGTTTTATTGTTTTTCAAAGTATTCTGCAGCATGCTTTATACACTTTTGCATGCGCTCGAACCAATTGTCGAAGCACTTTTTCCACTCCTATTGAACATTTTCAAAACAAGGTTTTTAAACGCTTCAACAGCATCTTCTGGCGACAAAAATCGTTGACCACGCATTTTTTCCTGATGTGCGGAATAAATAGAAGTCATTAGGTGCCAAGTCAGGGCTGTACGGCGGATGACCCATCAATTCGACGTTTTGGCCGGTCAAAAATAAGCTGGTTTGAGCTGATGTGTGAGAGCTCGCATTGTCATGGTGCACAATGATTTGTCTTCTCTTGTTCGTTTTTCTCCGAAGACTTTAGGCAAACAAATTGTGGTATGCCAATCAGAATTGACTTCCTACGTTGCTCAACGGAACAGTCGTCACACGACCAGTTTTGCCAAAGAAACAGGCGACCATTTGCTTCGAAGTGCTTATTCCACGAACAACTTTCGTTGGATTTGGCTCGTCTTTGAAGACCCACACGGTCGATTGCTGTTTTGTTTCGGGCTCATACGCATAGCTCCATGATTCGTCACCTGTGACGATCCTATAAACGTCTTTTGAAGCACCGCGATCGTATTGATGTCTTTAATACTCAATAATGCTATACACGGAATAAGCTTTGATCCACTGTACTTATGGAAATTCGGGATGAGCTCCAAAAATGCAAATTAGGTAGAAGCAAAAATGCTGTCTTCGGCCACTTATACTTAATAGTTCAGTGGTCTTGAATAGGGTAGTGTTTTGCTTAGATGTTTTAGTTGTTGATGGACTACGTCAAACCGAAATAAACAACCGCCATAGTTTAATTTAGAATTTAAACGGTGATGAAAGAAATTGTACTTAAATACGTTGGAAGCGATTTAATACACCAGCGCTCCACGATAAGTTTAAAACATTTAAAGGGCCGTTGACAGACATTCCAACACTGCAAAGTTCTCGAACTTTAAGCAAAAATCAAAATGGAAGGAAATTTGAAACATTGGATTTTGCGGAATCGGTGTGATACACTACAACAATCCAGCATCAACGTCAATAAATTAAATGAAAGCTTTGTAAGCGTAAACGTAGCTCTCACCTAGTGATAATATATATGAATAGAGAATTGATTTTATTTTCGCTGGGTAGACGATGATGAAGTCCTTCAGAGCATAATTAGAATAAAATCAAATGCATTAGCCACGGATGGGATTCAATCCAATTTGTCTTAAATTATTCTTCTTAAGTTGCTACCCTACATCACTTTTTTGTTCAATACTGTCCTCACTAAGTCTATTTTCCCTCTCGCATTGAAAATGGCTAAAATTAAAACAATGAACATCGTCCTATCTCCGCTCTGGGACACATCATAACTGAACAAATTAGTTCATTTCTGGATCAACACAAATTACTATCTGAGAAACGAAATGGGTTTTAGGAAGAAAAGAAGGCGCATTACTGGTCTAATCGACGTAGTTGAAGATTTTCGAATCTGGATGATAAAATGGTTTCTTTTCTGGTCCTGTTAGATAACAGCAAAGCTTTCGATACGACCACAACATACTTATCTCTAAAATGAAAAAATGCTTTTTTTCCAAAACTGTTACTGTTTCTACGTTCGAATGATCTAAGTGTCTCTCAGGGCGTCCCCCAAGGATCCATTCTCGGCCTATTTTTTTTGTATCTACATTAACGATCTTCCTTATGTCTCAGAAACATGTTACGCCTTAAATGTAATCAATCCTCATTAGTTTAAAACGATGTCATCATTGGTTTTATTTTATTAACTTAAAACTACAAACTATTTCTGCGAGAAATACACCTTACACGCATCCGCATATTCTCGTATCACTTCTCAAGCCCTGCAATCCTGGCAAATCATCAAATCATAAATATACATATATTCTTCAATACCTGGATACCTTGATAAAAATCAAGCGTGTGTGTGTACAACTAAAATAAATAGACCTGCAAAGCGCCATTGCCACATTTCGAATCAAAACCATTTAAATGTTGTGCCTCGCATCTTTTTTCGTGTCTCTTGTCGCCTGCGCAGAAAATCATGATATTCGCTGGCCTTTGTTTGACGTTCCATGAGTTGCGTTCTACGCTCCATGACAGCCACCTGCCGTTCCATTATTCCCGAAACAGATGCTGAAATCCTAGACAAATGATCCAACAACTTGTTGTGCTGTTCCATTTGACTTTGTAGCGTATAGAGGGTATGTTCCATAAAACTATTTCGCGCATTACTATTATAATGCGATTCGGCTAGATCGGAATTTCCAAAGTCTCTGTGCAAATGTTTTCTACCATCGAACTCCGTTAAATTCTCCTCTTCGAGGGGGTTATTATCCACAATAGACCTTTGTTGGTGGGCATAATGGTTTTTACTGTCGCTTATGTCAGGTAATTCAGTTTCTTCTAGGGGATTGCTTTTTACAACTGTCGCGGAACTCATACAACTTTCATTTACAGTTGATGTTTTATGGTAATCTTCATCGAGTGAAACATTTACCAGCGATGGGCATGGCTCAGGGGCAATTTCATTTTCATCGTAGTCTTCGTTATCGGGGCAGGAACGCGAAGCATAAATTGAACTGTTCAACGCCTCCATGAGTAGATCTTCTTCTGATTCGGATTCATCTTTTCTTTTGCGATTTTTTCGTCTACACTGTTCGCCAATTCTTTTTTTAATGCGTAATCGTACGTCGGACCAGACCTAGAAAGAAATTAAAATAATGAGGTTAGAGAGAAGTTTGAAGAATATTTTAATACATACAATTTTTCATATTTAAATCTTAATATATAAAAATGTAACGTTCGGTTAACGAGGGTCTAAAACTTGAGAACCGCTTGAACGATTAACACAAAACTAAAGCAGTATATGTTAGATTTGTCTGACGGAAGGTTTCCTTAAGTTTTGTTCCGATAGGTGGCTCTGCCTTTATACAGGCTTTTACAACAACAATTTTATATATTATTAAAACACAGAATATTTAGATAAAGAGTTCAAATTTATTCCATTTTCCTTTCAGTAAATCGATTGTAACGCATGCATACAGCGTACAGCTAGTGGCACCGTCTTGTTGAAACCACATATCGGCGATGTCAAGCTCATTCAATTCTGGCCAAAAATAATTTTCTAACATACACGAAAGCGCTCTCTATTGACGGTAACATGACGATTCTTTTTATCGACGACGGCCCAATCACACCGCCGGCATCAAAACCACATCGCACAGTAATTTTTTGCGGATGCAATTGTGTCTCTTGAGGCACATGTGGGTTTGTTGCTGTCCAATAACACATATTTTGTTTATTGACAACACCACTCAGCCAGAAATGAGCTTTATCGCTGAAGATGTTTTTTCGATGAAATTCCGGATTTTTGTGAAACTATGCCAGGGCCCAATCGGAGAAGCTTCGGCGTTTCAAATGATCAAGTGGTTTTAGTTCTTGAGTCAGTTTGCTCTTATTAGAATGGAGGCCAAGATCTTTTCGCAAAATACGCACAGTGTGGTTTGAGAGATGCCCAATTCCTGAGAACGACGTGGAATCGACTGATTTGGCTTTTGTACGGATACACTTACGACTGCGGTATTTAAGTCGCTTCGAGCGGTACGGCGTCTTTCAAAACGCATACAAAAGTGAAAATTTCGATCCAAGTTTATCCACTTTAGCACGCACAGCCTGTCGGGTGGGACGATTATTACAGCCGAAAATTGGAGAAGGCGCTCGTAAAGTTGCGACCACTGATCCTTATGTAAAATGATCTCCTGAATCCGAATTGAGCTTCCGTTTTGCCCCAAATGAATCGGTTAAGAATTGCTGAAGTTTTAGGAAAACTCATGAGAAATTCAGAAAAATGTTTACGGAAGCGTGATGGGGCAAAACTGACAATCAATTCACAATATTGAGGAGATCATTTTACATAAAAATCAGCTGGTTTGGTCTAAAGAAAGGATCAACAGTAATTTTTTCAGAACAGTGTTATCCTTTATTTATGATTAATAACGCTATTAGTTCTTTATGAAATTGCCCCCTGAGCCACGATGAACTGTTTATAAACTTGGCAGATAGTTTATCTTGCGGGAGGAAACTTTTCCAGACCTTTACTTCCCAAGGCAAAGAGGCGGCCTTTCTGGAGAGACGGGCAGCTACACAGCAGGTGTCATCTACCTCGTTATCATCCTCACACAGGCGACAGTATTGGACTACTCCCACATGCCATTTTATTGACATCTTTCTAACATTAAATTCTTTCGACAGGTACAGGGGTTTGGTTCTGCTCTTGTCTAGTTTGGGACACAGAACCAAAAAGTCTATGCTCGGTTAAGCATAGTATGAACCCAAGTTTGTAAAAGCTCGTAAAGGGCGCAGAGAGGGTTCTTACAGAGTTGTCAGCATCTGCAGCATCCTTAGACGAGCCAAAACATGCCAGTTCATCTGCCAATTCGTTTCCTTCAAAATTGGTGTGTCCGGGAACCCAAAAGAAACTATCATTTTACCTGGATTGACTGTTAAGCAACGCCTCCTGATTATGCTCTGTCAAAGAAATTGTACTGCTTTGGATATAGTAGCTTGTATCGCGGCCGATATGAAAATCTTGTATTTTAAACCCCGCTTCGTTTCACTTCCACCTTTGACCCATCAGTGTATACTGAGATTCCTTGGAGTGGTTCCCCTAAATACCACAACGCTCTGTCAGGGAAAAGAAATGTTGGCATTTTTGTAAAGTCATGTACTAGTGATAGGTAACCGACCCTTCAGGTAAAGAGACCTTTGCAAGAAATCCCTATCGCTTAAAGAAACCTAGCTCAAGTAACATGTCTCTAAGAGTCTTAATGTCCCTCTTACGGCCACCCTTTGCGAAATCCGTTATTTGCTGTGTAGGCTTTTAATTGCTTCCGTCAAAAATTGGCCAGCACGTCTTTGAACTTTTCAAAGTGTTTTTCTTAAGTCTCCCCTAGGCATTTAGTCCCACCAGACTGTACAGCACCACAGTAGGATTAGTCTAACTACGACTTTAGAAATCTAGTTCACTTTATTGGCTGAGATCCCAATTCGTCCTACTAAATTTGTGCATGTAAAGCATACAGGGTATTTAAACCCCTTTTTATATATTTCCTCAGTGTTTCTCTCCAGTTTAACTTATGATTCAGAACCACATTGAGGTATTTGGCCTCTGATATGAGACATGAAGCTACACCATCCAAAGTTTGATAAAATTCACTAAGTTATTTCTGCGTTTAAATAAAACTTATTCGGTCGTACTAGGATTGACTCTTAGTCCACAGATTTTCCCCCACTTTCATTGCTTGTTAAGAGCTCGTTGTATGACTTTTTCTTCCACCAGCAGAACTACGAGAGCTGCTATATATATTTCTGGCCTAATAATGAAAATGTGAATATTTATCATCAAAAATGGTTTAATTGTTTTTCAAAGTATTCTCCAGCATGATTTGTACACTTTTTCATGCGCTCAAACCAATTGTCGAAGCTCCGATTGAGACACTCCGAAACATGTTTTTTTGAAGGCTTCAACAGCATCTTCTGGCGACGAATTTTTTACTTGATGTGCGGGAATAAAAAGAAGTCATTGGGTGCCAAGTCATGGATGTACGTCGAATGACCTATCAATTCGACGTTTTGGCCGGTCAAAAAGGCGCTGGTTTGAGCCGATGTGTGAGAGCACGCATTGTCATGGTGCACAATGATCCATCTTCTCTTTTTCGTTTTTCGAATTTCTTCGAAGTCTTCAGGCAAACAAATTGTGGTGTATCACTTAGAATTGACCGTCTTACGTTGCTCAAGCGGAACAGTCGCTACATGACTAGTTTTGCCGAAGAAACAGGCGACCATTAGCTTCGAAGTGCTTCTTCCACGAACAATTTTCGTTAGATTTGACTCGTCTTCGAAGACCCACACGGTCGATTGCTGTTTTGTGTCGGGCTCATACGCATAGATTCATGATTCGTCACCTGTGATGTTCATATAAACGTCTTTTGAAGCACCGCGATCGTATTTTTTCATAATTTCTTTGCACCAATCGACACGATCCTTTTTTTTGAGCGATGGTCAAGTTGTGCGGGATTCAACGAGAACAAATCTTTTTTACGGCCAGGTGTTCATGCAATATCGAATGTATGTTGGTGGAAGAAATGCCCAAGAATGCCTCTATCTCACGGTATGCTACATGGCGATCTGGCATTATCAGTTCACGCACGACATCAATGTTCTCTGGGACAACGGCCGTTTTTGGACGACCTTCGTCTTTGAGCGAGCGTCGACCACGGTTGAATTCATTAAACCAGTTTTTCACAGTGTTATAGGACGGTGCTTCATCGCAAAGTTTTAAGTTCATCGATGCACTCTTGTCGTCATAATCCACGTCGAAAGTTGTGATCGCACGAAAATGTTCAATAGTTAATTCCATTTTTTGCCAAATTGAATTCAAGTCACTGTAAACAATACAAATGATGCTCGAGCGTCAAAACGTTCTGAATACGTTTATGCTAAAATATGTCAAACTTTCCAATGAAAATGTCAGAGGGCACCAGGCAAAACTTAGTGTTGCCTAGGCCAGAAATATATATAGCAACCCTCGTACTACGTCTGTATACACTACTCAAATCCCAGACTCAAGGGATTTCAGTAAGTTGTCTATAATTATAAGTAGAATATACAATTTGTTTACTACATTGGAAGCCACCTTGCAAGGCAAGACGTAGTATTGCAATTTATCTTCAATGCACTGAGTGTGTTATGCAGTTGACAACTACTTCAACATAACCTAAAGAAAACTCATTCTAAAACTGGAAATTCTCCATGTCCATTCTCACATTTGAATGAACATTTACAATACTTAGTTGGCCAGCACTTTTTTACACTCATTATCGAAAAACGTATACTATTCTACTTGCTTACCTTCTTCCACTCTGTCACCGTTCGGTGTGGTGGTCCTATGGCATTTAATTTTACAATAATTTCCCTCCAATCAGCATCGACTTTATTGCGATCCGTGCCCGCACAATAGCCCATTGCGGCCGCAGGGTGTTTGGACATCTCAAATTTCAACAGCTCAAATTGTTGACTTGTTGTTTTCTTAACGCTCCTATGATTATCCTCTTCTTCTACAGAATTGTTTCCTGTAGCAACGGCTGGTTGCTGATAATCTTCATCACTTTGGCGTTGTACTGTATAGTCCTCGTGTGGGGCATTCACACGCGATGGTGGTGGGCTTGTTTCATGACTGATTTTTGACATTTCATAATCATCCGTTTTAAGGCAGGAGTTCGAAGCATAGATAGAGTTGGTACTGTTCAGGGACTCCATGAGAAAATCTTCCTCCGATTCAGATTCTTCTTTAATTTTTCGATTTTTTCGACTTTTACCGGAATATTGTTCGTTGAGACGCTTTTTCATACGAAGACGAACATCTGACCAGACCTAGAAACAATAAAATAATTCGAATAGAATAAGTATTTTATGATGATGATTAACTGGAGAGGTACTTTAGCTCGTGAATAATAGAACTACATTGGAGAGATAGCAGAGGGTAAGAAAAGAGATGCACATCGAAGCAAATAAAAAGTCTGCAGGTCTCGGTGGTCTACTGACCGAGCTTTTTATCGACTTGACATTTTTTGTCCAATTCGTTTCATACTCTGCTAAAGAGGATCTATAAAAAGCCGCAAATAACATCGAATTTGCCATATGAAGAACAATAGCACCAAGTTGGTGCATGCTTCCGACACGCACCGATGATGGAGATATCATGGGGAAACTTAAAGGATCTCGCTCGCTTTGCAATGAACCTATGACCGACTAATGCAAACATGAAGAAATTTCTCGAATATGATAGATGCATAATGTTCGAATTTTTAGGTAGATGCATCTATAATGTAAAAGTAGCTACAACTTGTTCCAATTTGTGACACAGACTATAAGAAAAGCATCACTGTGTGACATAACTGCTCTTGAAACTTTGTGGCATAAGTTTTTCCAAAAAAGGCCACTTAGTGGCATAACTTGTTATTTACACAAGACAATGGACAATTTTGTCTAAAAGGTTATCCAAATATGACATCTAAGTTTCGACTGAATTTGAGCTCTTACGCATGGGGTCATAAGGAAAAGCATGACTTTTTAAAGTTGTAAATGATCGTGCAAGACGTGGTTATTGCTTTGGTTCCCAATATAACAGCTCTACTACAAAAATTGAGGAACAAAAACAGTATTATGTCATCTCCATAACATTTCCTATGGCTTCTAGAGCTTTTCTATAATAGGTCTAAAGAAAAAGTTAGATACAAATTTTTGTTTGTATAATAGCTAGACGGTACTTGGTATATAAGCTTCCATTGGACTATTCACCCCAAATTAAGTTAGATATTACGTTTCATAAGCCAGCTAGTTCCCTAGTAAGATGCAAGTTTTGCGTCCCAAGTTAACATTTATTTACATAAAATAGAAATTATCGAATAATAAAAAAAATTAAAAAAAATATGTTTTTTGCCTACAAAGAAATAAAACAAATTTGAACCATTTCTTAGACTTATCAGAGCAGTAATCATTTCTTAGAGTTAAGAGCAGTTCCAATGTCCACTGTAATTCCCAAATCTGGTTATTATAGAAACTAAAAATTTTCTTTTCGTTAACTTTATGCTTATCTAGAAAAACGGTTGGCGCTATTAGATTCAGCATTGTCGACTTAGTTTAGCCAACCTGATGCCTTGTTTGTCGATTTTTCAACTAGCATAGTGCAGATTTTGTTTGAACCGAATAATAAATAACTACAAAGAACTTAAATTTATTTAAAACTCTCCCTGCACTTAATGAATCTGTTTGGCGCCACCTCTAAATATTGGCCCCTTGAGCTTAAATTTGAAGTGAGGATTACTTTTTTACTTAAGTCCCACAACATCCTATTTAGAAACAAGAAGAAACTTCGGTCAAATCAGTGAGCTGTGCGTTGTTTAGAGGTGCGGTTGTCACTCAATGTGAAAGTCAACATCTCGACTACCAAAATCTCGACCCAAAATCCTAAGGGTCACATTGGACAGACTTTTTCGATCCTCTGCACATGCTACATCAATCTGCGATAAACTCAAAAGTAGGAACAATGTCCTCCAGTCACTTGCCGGCAGTACTTGGGGAGCCGACAAAGAAACCTTGTTGACCTCTTACAAAGCGATAGGTCGGTCAAACTACGCAGAACATGTATGGTCGGCGAACGTGAATACGGCGCAGTGGAAAAAATTCAGACTTGCCAGAATGCCGCCCTCAGAACATCAACAGGATGTCTTCTTATGTCTTCGGAGGGCCATCTGCATGAGGAGACGAAGGTCTTTACCGTGCACAGACACAATTTCCTGCTGTCTAAGCAATACCTGCTAGGGTGTTTTCGCAGCAGTCATCTTAACCACCATCTCATGAACAGGACGCCTCCGACCAGGCAGATAAGGTACGATCTTCATGATCTAGAGAGGTCCAGCGGTATAAAAGTGAACCTTAAGATAATCTAAACTATCAGGCAGGTCTGAACAACATTCGCGCCGATGAAGTCGCAGCAGCAGTATCCAGCTACCGTGTGAATGTAGTGCTAGGGGACAATCCCTCGGAGATTTTACCTGAGAAGAAGGTACTACCTCGGCAGACGCGCGTGTTTCTGGCGCAGCTGAGATCTGGTTGGTGCAGCCACCTCAATTCTTACTGAGCACAACTTGATGCTAACGTTCCAGACATCTGTCCCGCCTGCCATCAGGGACCACATGATGTGCTGCACCTCTTCAATTGTGCGGCCAAGCCCACTCAGCTGACCCCCAGGCGTCTGTGGACGCAGCCAGATCAAATGGCGCGTTTCCTCCACCTGGGTATCGAAGCAGATCCCCCATAGACGAACAAGACTTCAAAATAAATATATTGTTGTTACAAAAACAACAACAACAACAACAACCTGTCGCAATTTATAAAGACGTTTTTGTGGCTTAGTCATAAATCTCTTACTCGCCGGTATTAACGAGGTTGAAAACCAGCAGATGAAAAATTGTTAGACGTTCTTATTCGGGGTTAAGCCTGGGTTTACCTGGGCCGCCACTAGGATTACAAAGCACAACATAAAACGCCTTTTGGAGCACAAAAAATCGACACTTTTTATTTTGGGCCACCCTATAGGGCATGTTAGGTCTCATTTGGGCCAACGAGTGTACCGAAACATATACCGCTGCATAATTTGCACCTTACTTCAATATACTCCAGTTTTCTTTTCACAGATAGAACAACATCGCTAGACAGACAGCACAACATAGCTATGATGAAAGGCATAAGAATCACTTGTCACAAAAACTATGCTAAAAATAACTTTTTGTTACACAAATGCTTTTAAAAAGAGCAACACAAACTAGGCGAAAAATGCAACTAAGAAACACATGTTGTTCTCAAGATACCGCATTTTTATACAAACTACTGTAAAAAATTATTCGTTTGACAAACTGGTGCAAAAATATCACTTTGTGACAGAAACTGTACTCAAAAGACCTCTTTAAGACACAAACGGTTCTAAAACTACCAATTTGTTGCAATACTTATATAAACAGCCAACTTTTTAATACTCGTACCTGCTGCTTCAAAAAACGTCTTAGTGCCACATACAGCTCAAAAATACTACATTGGGACACAAATTAAATATTACTTTACAAACATACCTATAAGCTATTCTATAAAACTTCTTTGTGATACAACTAAAGGGTGATCCATCTAGAGGTACTTTTCAATAGTGTTTTTTTTACAGATTACACGTGAGTTGTATTAAACTTTATTTTTGTATTTGTTTTCAGTACTGTTTGACATTTCATCATGGAAAGACTTACACCGCAGCAACGTCCCCTAATTGTGCAACTGTATAATGGAAATGAGCGATCGGTAAGAAACTGGCTTCGGCCAGCGATGAGGCTCTGAGGCCCATTTCTGGCTCCACAGCAACGTCAATAAACAAAATTGGAAGCCTACATTACGCGTGTCATTCACGCCATACCGGTCGAAATGCTCGAATGAGTCATCCAAAGTTGCACCCTCAGAATGGACACCCTGAGGCGTAGTTGTGGCCAACATTTGAAGGAAATTATATTCAAAAAATAAATGGCATACAATTTTCTTCAAATGAATAAAAAAGATTCCACACTTGATTTGAATTTTAGTATTTTTTTTTTAATTTGAAAAAATACCTCTAGGTGGATCACCCTATACTTCTGTACCCGATGGTATTCCGAATATATTATTGAAAGGCTGCTCTGAATCACTTGTTTTATCCTTATCTTTATTATTTAATTCATCATTGAAATTAAGATACTTTCCTGATTTATGGAAAAGGTCTTACTTGTTTCCATTTCATAAATCGAGTAGTCTGTTGGATGCATCGAACTACGAGTATAAGTACAGAGGGATTGCTAAATTAAGCGCAATTCCTACGTTATTTGAAAAAATAGTTTCAAATTGTGTTTCACAGAATGTGGCCCCTATACTCCATCCATGCCAACAAGGATTTCATAAGGGTCATTCTACTATAATTAATCTACCCCAGTTTTCCTTTGAAGTTAAAAATACTTTTGTGTTTTGCAAGCATTTGATAAAGTAAATCACAGACTCTTACTAGTCAAGTTAAACAGAAATGGATTTAAAAATTATTTCATAAACTGCTATCTAATGAGGAGGAAACAAGTAGTTTTTTTTTCGAAAAAAGTCACTCTAGATCAATTCGTATAACCTCTGGTATCCCACAGGGTAGCCACCTCGGACCAATTTTATTTTTACTATTCATTAACGACTTGCCCCATTCTATTATCAACTCTAATTTACTTATGTTTGCAGGCGACGTAAAATTATTTTCTTCCTATGCTAGATTTGCATACTCTACCATACTGCAGGATGATTTGGACTGATTTAGTTCCTGGTGTGAACTTAATTTAATGGTAGTGAACATAAAAAGTGTAGGCATGTGTGCTTCTCTAGATGTAGATTGTTAGCTACTTAATTTAAATTGTGTGGCTCTGAATTGACATCTGTTCATTTATTGATCTTGGTTTTATGATGGACAGAAAGTTAAATTTTAATAACCATATTATTACTATGGTAAATAAAGCGTATGGTGTCTCTTATTTTATGAAACGCTGGGCAAATGATTTTAGAATATGGATCAGTGTTTTGGGATCCCGAAAATGATTACTATGTTAACAAAATTGAGTCCTTGCAAAATCAATTTTTACTATTTTGCTTAAGAAATCTACATTGGAATAATGGCTATGAACTCTCTTCTTGCAACAGAAGGTTAAATCTTATTAAATTGCCCTCATGCCATTATTTTAACACAAACTATTTAAAAAAATCGACTTGTAACATATTCTGCTTTTTAAAGTCAACATTATGAAACAAACTGTTCACAAAAGACCACATTGTAACACAAACTACTCCTAAACTTCACTTTGTGACAGATAGTTACTAATCTGAAAAGACCACATTGTATCACAAACTAAACTAAAGACAACAATGAGTCTCAAATTGCTATAAAAAGGTAACTTTGTGACACAAACTTCTCTAAAGATACTACATTGTGTCACAATCTATTAAAAAACGCCAACATTATGTGACTTAGTGACACAGGTTGTTCTGAAAATACCCAATACATAGTGGCACAGTGTTCTAAAACGAATAATGTATGACACAAACTTTTCTTAAAATGATAACATTGTGCTAAGGAACATTTCTGACACAAAAAGTTCTAGACAAAATACAAACTGATCATTAGACTTATTAGTATTCGTGACACTAATTGAAAAGGCCGCTTCGTGATAGAACCTGTTCCAATAACAGCGAGAAATCGCTCAAAACTCTATCCTGCAAGCAAGAAGACACGAGATAGTAAAGTTTTAAGTCACGCAAGGGTAAATTAAATGTGGATAAAATTTAATTAGTCACTACGGATTGTTTCTCCTAGCCCATGATGTGTGTGTGTCGGTGTTTTTATTGTTGTTACTGCTGTACGTATTACGTTTTGTTTGATCACGAATTCTTAACAACAAAAAATACAGACACTCAGATATATCGTGACGCGACAGAAACGTGACTACGAAGATGGAGGCAGCAGCAAGACCTTTTGATATTCCAGAATAACAAAACACGCATATCACAACCACTAGCACGCACATTACCAAGAACAACCAGCAGCAATTACCGCTACCACCATCCATCCTTACGAAGCGAAGCTCCTTTAAATCTGTCTGTCTGTACATTTGTTCCTTGCGTTTTGCTGGTAAGTAATATCGAATACCAATAACATTCTACTTAATTACCTTCTTCCATTCAGTGACCGTCCGATGTGGTGGCCCTATAGCATTTAATTTTACAATAATTTCTCTCCATTCTGCATCGACTTTGCCGCGGTCCGTGCCCACACCATAGCCTATGGCTGCAGCAGGATGTTTGGACATCTCAAATTTCAACAGCTCAAATTGTTCATTTGTTGTTTTCTTAACGCTCCTGTTTGTTGATAATTTAAAAAAAAATTAACATTTGTTAAGTTTGTAAAGGCGTACTTGTTATCGTTTGATTATACCTCTTCAGCATTTTGCGTTGCTTCGTCTGACAATTGCACGTCCAGGTTCTTTTCTTTTTTTGTAAATATTCTTTTGGAATAATTGTTTATTTCTTTTGTTTTGAAAACAGCCGAATATTTGTATTGGTTTTTGCTTCTACGACCAAATACAGCAAACACACAATCACCACTTTTTTCTTGTTGGGAGATGTCAGATGTCGTGACCAAAAGTCGTGTGAGCAGAGCTGTATTTTGTTTGGTCGGAGGGATGCCAGACTTTATTTTCGATGGTGAACGCTGAAATGTTTAATTTTAACAGAGTTAATTTTCATTTAAAATTCACTAATGCAAATTAAAATTGTATTATTTGGTTAAGAAATTTTTGAAATTTACAAAAAATAAAATCAATTAACAAATGTTCTGAAGTTGTTTTTGAGGGTATTTAAATGAATATGACTAAAATCATTTTTGTTTGAAAATGAATAACGGCTGCTTCCTTTACACTACAATTCTTTCGTGTAGAGATAAATGCAAAACTCCTAAGCGAAAATTTCGTTTTAGGTGAATACTAGGCTTTAAGCTTCTACAAATAGGACTGGATACCAAAACCACAATAGTAAAGCCATTTTTTAGCAAAAAAGGAAATGTACAGGAGTACTATAGAATACAAGTATTCGTTTTAGGTGAATACTATGCTTTATGCTTCTACAAATAGGACTGGATACCAAAACCACAATAGTAAAGCCATTATTTAGCAAAAAAGGAAATGTACAGGAGTACTATAGAATACAAATATATTCAAAAAATATTTGAACAGTTTTAAAATTATTTTTTGTACCCATCTTAGTACCTAGCCTGGCTCGCTATCGAGTATAATAAGCCACTACCAGGCTAATGATTAAAGTGGCTTAAACATTTAATTTTTCTAGAATCGAGTTCAGCACTGACATTTTTATTAGCATATTAGAATAGAAATGACATCAAAATTAGCACTTTTTGTCAAAAAAATGACTGCGGTTTTGCTATACAGTCTTAGTTATTGAGGCTTAACCAAAAACACCACTATTTTTCAGTTAAGGCTGGTACTAAGCTCGTCCATGAGCAAATTTACAGCAAGAATATTTGTCTTCCTTTGCCGAAGCTGACATTACCAATTAGTGTTGTCTACATATTTTATACTCTTCTCCATGGACTGCGTTACTGTATGGTATTGGCCGCATTGATGGATATAGCTGTTAGTGGTGGGTCCATGTTTGAGAGAATCTGATTTTCAGAGCATAGAGACCTCCAAGTCGGCATAATAGTAAAAATAATGTCAATTTCAAATTCGTGAGGAAATGTCATTGTAAAAGGGGGTCGTTTTTAGGGCCCTTAAATCCGAACCTGAAGTTAAGACAAATCGTAGAAATCAAATTTATTCGAATCGAAAAATAACTTTTATATTCGGATTCATGACGAAAAGTCATGGTTTTTACTATCCATATTAAAACGGTGCGGTTTTCGGTCACTAAGGTCCTACGAAATGGTCAATTTTTGGAAAAAAGTTATTCAAGTATAACCTTAAGCGAGCTCGGTTATTACTCGCTTATAGTATAACGAGTTCTGATTCATAAAGCCATTCACTTCTTGTATACAAAGAAATTTTAAAATGTTCTCGTAAAGTTTTAAAGTTATCGCCTTAGCGACCTCTTATCGTTTAATAACGAACACTAATAGAACACGTCTATTGTTTACAAGCTACTGCATGTAACGGGTGATCCATCTTGAGGTATTTTTTTTAAATAGCCTTTTTTCACAGATTTCGCGTAAGTTGTGTTCAACTTTATTTTTTTTTCTTTTTAGTTTGTTTGCCATTTCATCATGGAAAGACTTACACCGAACCAACGTCTCAAAATTGTGCAACAGTATAATAGAAATGAGCGTTCGGTGAGAAACTGTTTTCGACCACAATTTTGTTCAGTGATGAGGCACAATTCTGGCTCAACGACAACGTCAATAAACATAATTGCAGAAAACCACGGTCTGGTGCGGTTTATAGGCTGGTGGAATAATCGGTCCATATTTTTTCAAAAATGATGATGGTCGGAACGTAAACGTGAATGGAGGTCATTGTCGCGCCTTGATATCGGACTTTTTGCTTCCTGAAATTGAAGCCCTTAATCTTGACGACATTTGGATAAGCAATGGATCTATTAAGAGGTCATTACGAAGAGCAGCCAATTTCACGTTTTGTACCGGTCAGTTGGTCGCCAAGATCGTGTAATATCACAGCTATAGACTTTTTTCTTTGGGGCTACGCAATGTCCAAATTCAATGTTGTCAAACCAGCTAAGATTCAGGTTTTGGAAGCCAACATTGCGCGTGTCATTAAAGCCATACAGGTCGAAATGCTCGAACGAGTCATCCAAAATTGGATCCCCAGAACGGACACCCTGAAGCGTAGTTGCGGCCAACATTTAAAGGAAATTATATTCGAAAAATAAATGGCATAAAATGTCCTTTCGAAAAACCACAAATATTGCACATTTAATTTTAATTTTTTTTTTATTTTAAAAAAATACGTTTAGATTGATCATTTGATATATGCATCTAAGTTATAAAAACCAAAATCTATTCGGAATGGAATTCAAACGTAATAGTTTGGTCGAAAAATCACAACCAGCTATGTAAATGCAAGAGGTTTCGAACCGCTTATATGAAATATCCGATAAATCAAAAGACATAAATTTAGAAACAAGCATGATTGAAGAATTTAAAATTTAGCTAATTTCGTACACTAAATTTCAAGTCGAGATAAAGAAATGAAATGGATTATATGAACCCTCCACCAAGGACTCGCCATTGAGATGGCCCTATGGTAGGTGGGTCCGAGACCTAACCTCAGCAAAATATTAAAAGTAAATGTATTACTTCGTAGTAAAAACTGCTTAAATAATATCTGGATAAGCGGTATTTCCCAATGGCAAATGAGTCAGACCTCCAATTTCAGCGAAATCTTAAACCTAATTAGCAATGCAATTTTCTTTAAATTTATGAGCAATATTTCAATATGATCTAGTTATCGCTTTTGACCGTAAGTATTGTTTGAAATTTTACTCTAAATCTTTCAACAGACACACAGAAGAATAGACTAGGCAAGCTCGTCTTAGAATATTATAATAATTATGTTATTTATGTTTTGTTTTCTAGAGGGCCTTTTAATCAATATTGAGAGGTGTTTCAAACGCAATGACATATTTAGTATAGACTTTATCCTATGGTGGAGGATATAAAATGTAGTTTTGTGTTTTCCAAGCGTTACATATATTCAAAAATAAGTATAATACGATTTATACATTGTCCGTTGAACCCGATTTTTTAGATTTTCTTGAAACTTTTAATCCCTGGCTGAACTACATAAAGAAAAACAATACTCGTACAGACAGAGCATACTTTTTAAACAGTTGGTCAACCATTTGGGCCATTGAGAAAAGCAAATCTGATAACGGATTCTTCTTCTTTAACCTGTACCACCAGAACTCATTTTTAAGTGTCTCACTAGGCGTCCTTGTATGCAACACCACAGTCTACCTTTCGATAGTATTCAAGAAAAATTCTTAAATATCCCAGCAAACCAAACCATCAGAATTCGGTCAGAATTCTGTACGACAATCGGCAAAATGTTCCGATTTCGGATCAGAATTCTTAGCGAGTTCGTAACGAAAAACATATGAGAAGGTTGTCACGAATTCTGAACTACTTCTCTGAGGGAATTCTGATGTTTTTGCCGACATTTCGAACCGATTTCTGACCGAATTCTGAACTGTAGTCTTGGAAAATTCGAAAGGAAATTTCGATTTCTTGTATCGAATTCTGAACGACTTCGGTCAGAATTCTGGCATTAAGTCTTATTAAATTTTGATGTTTTTACCGACATTTCGAACCGAATTCTGAGCTTATGACATGGTAAATTCTGAATGTAAACAATCAAAAAGAAGAAAATATTTTAGTTCTACAAAACAAAAGTTGTAAAACATTTTCAAAAAGCGTTCGGAAAGACTTTTATTTACAAGCAGGGGTGTTTGCAGTTTCGCAAGCAATAATTGTGCTGTAACTATGTTTAGTGGCTATACACTTAAGGGCAATCAGTTTTGCATTTAACGAGAACTGCCGGCAGTAGAGTTTTCCTCCGAACACAATAAAAATCCCTCGCACAGGTAAGCTAACCAAACGTTCAGAATTTGAATTATAAAAATACCTCAGACAAACAGTTAAGAATTCGTTCAGATTTAGTTCCGACATGTCTGAACACAAGAACAACAACTGTAAAATATAAAGCAAATAACAAAAATTTTTAACGACTAGACTACCTCAGATAAATAGTTCAGAATTCGTTGCGAGTTCGATAAGAGAAGTCTGAACAAAAAATTAATAAAAATCCCACATACAAGTTTACAGAATTCGGGACGAATTCGTTCAGATATTTCTTAACATCATAAATAAAAAATCCTCAGACAAATCGAATAGAATTTGAAACGATTTTGGTAAGAATTCTCGATAGAGTTCAGATATTGTTCAGAATTGTCTGATATCAGACATTGTCGGCAAATTTGGTTTACTGGGATGATATTGACCTCTTGTGTGATTAATATCATATTTATAACAAAAAAGTTTCTGTCATTGAATAATTATTCAAAAAGCATTGGATATGGTGAATATAAAAATGATAGTTATAGTTTTAATTTATATTTTATATTAAATACGGTATAAATTAATAATATTAACGGTAGATTTAAGAATATTAGTATAAAAACACACACACGTACAGAACGACAAATTATTCCTATTGAAGAAGGCACTATTTTTTCCAGTTAAAAAAACAAAATTGTGATGTGACGACAGTCACGCTTACTAAGCACGAAAACGTGAAGCCTTCTTGCTCTTATCTGCCTTAGGTGGTGGTGGGCCACCACGTCCACCCTGCATATGACGATTGAAGATACTGAAATTATAAAAAAAAAAACATTTAAAAACCACCTATCAGTGCTTTTAACATCATTTTCCAACTTACATTTTATAGGTCTCAGTTTTAAGGTATTCAATCACATGACTGATGCCCAACAAATATTGCTCTGCTATCGGCTGTACCCAAGGATTCTCCTCCATTTTCATTACTGATTTACTGCCTAACAAATCTAGTTGTGCCACCTCTGGAGGCAGTACCTGCAGACGGTTGTGTTGTATATGCAATTCGCGCAGACGTACCAGTTCTCCAATTTCTCTGGGCAATTCCAAGAGATCATTATCTCGCAAACCCAAAATTTGCAGATTCTTCAAGTTGCCCAATCCTTTGGGTATATATTCGAAATCATTGTCACCCAAGTACAGTGCCCGCAAAGTTTCCATCATAAAGAAATTTCCCGGCAGCGCTTTCTCGTCCAAGTTGTTGTACGACAAATCGAGTACTTCGAGCACGGGAAAAGCTCCAAAGCCACGGGGTAAACTGTCCAGACGATTAATGGAGACATTGAGTATGCGCAATTTCGGCATTGAGGACAAAGAGACGGGCAGTTCTCGCAATAGATTGTTGGAAAGATTCAAAATTTCCAAATTCAAAAGATTGGCAATGCCGGGATTGATGACACTAATGCGATTGTGACTCAGTGTCAGGCGTGTGATGTTGGACATATTAACTGAAAAGAAGATGCCGAGTTTGTTAATAACTTGGAAAAAAAATGTGTATTGCAACCAACTTAGAAAGATAGGATACAAAATAAAAATTTAAGAACAAGGATTCAAATTTATGGTGTCGTAATTTTGATATTAAAATGCCTATGTGGAAGGAATTTTACATGATTCATAGTTAAAAATACTTTAGGTAGAGGTCCAATATTTCATTAATCATTTTAATTTGTGTTTTGTTATTCCGGCTTATTGTAAAGGGTGGTCCAACTAAAACGCACAATGTGAATTGTAAATAGAACAAAACGTTTTTAGAGATTTAATATTTATTAATAATTTTTATAATGGTAGAAAGATCTATGGCAATTGTGTGTCAAACAAAGCATGGACCAAATGCTCGTCACGGTGTTGGTGGCATGCATACTTCTATCCGATGGTCCATATTTTCAATGACTCTGAGACATGGAGGTTCAATGTTGTCAAATTATCTAATACTGTAGCTCTTAGATTGTTCTTGGCTAATTGACGCACACTTTTTCTTTTAAATATCCCCAAAGAAAGAAGTTCATCGGTGTCGAATCACATGATCGTGGCGGCCAATAAAAATCGCCACGACGTGAGATAACCTGGGCATTGAATTTCTAAAGCAAAAGCGTCAT
Source organism: Hydrotaea diabolus (assembly GCA_963513945.1). Lineage (NCBI taxonomy): Eukaryota > Metazoa > Arthropoda > Insecta > Diptera > Muscidae > Hydrotaea > Hydrotaea diabolus. The sequence continues at coordinate 13,270,551 of OY740717.1, read as the reverse complement.
TCTTTCGTTGGCTATGGGTCATGTGGTAAGTGGCACTATCCTGTTGGAATCACGTATCGTCCAGGTCAATACCTTAAATTTCGGGCCACAAAAAGTCCTTCTTTTTTGTCATGAAGAAATATAGCCAGTATTTGAAGCTATTATAAAGTACCACATTTGACGTGTTAGTCCATTAAACGATGGATATATTTGAATTTTATTTTGGTCATAAAGGATGGTCCAAGTCAAGTTTTTTGCCCAACTTAATTTGACATTCCCTTGTTTAAGTGTTTGACAAATTCAACCATAGAGAGTTATATAATTGAGCAGCGCACTAAGATTTTTGAAGACCTCTACCAAAATGGGCATGTAAATCAAAATGCATTTGGTGCACTTCGTGATTTTTTGGTCAGCATAATCGACCAAACATGTCCACAATCGGGGGAATCTTTGGCAAATTTCAGCAAATCGGACAAAGAAGAATCCACGAGTGATTGTTGAAAAGCCGATGCATCCACGAAGTGAATGTTTGGTGCGGTTCATGGGCTGGCGGCCGCATAGGGCCCTATTTCTTCAAATATGAGGTCGGCCAAGCAGTTACCATAAATAGTGTTCGCGATTGCATGATGAAAACGGTCTTCTTGGGGCCAAATATTGAGGATATGAATCTGGACGATATGTAATTGCAACAGGAATTATTGACTATTATGAGCGAGAAATTCAATGGCCGTGTTATCTCACTTCGTGTCGATGTTAATTGGCCGATAATTGGGATTATGTAAAAAAAGTGTACGTCAATAATCCAAGTACAGTTGAAGAGCTAATGGATGAGATAATTCGGTGCATTAACGGCTTTGAACTGCCATTATGTCTCAGAGTCACTGAAACTATGGTCCATCGGAGACGTATGCCACCGAAGCCGTGGCGAGCATTTGGGTTTTACACAATTGCCATAGATCACTCTATTATAATACAAAATATTAAGATAATTCTTTGAAAACTTTTTGTTTTACTTACAATTAACATATTGCGCTTTAGTTGGACCACTCTTTTTTGTTCGACTTATCTTTGAGTTTGTAACAAATGGGACAATGTGGCCGCCGTTGGAAAAATTATTAAATACTTTCTCTCTCAGTTATAAAAATAGTCGATCCTAGACGGTGCTTTTTTTGGTTATTTGATTCAAGTTTTTGTGAAAAAGAGTCATAACAAACAAAATGCTGCTTTGTATGTATGGTATTAACCGGCTCGACCCCTCTTATATCTAAATTTTATGGAAGATAAGTTTTTTTCCAAATGGCAAAGTGACATTGATTTTCGTGGCTGCACACTGTTTTTTTTGGCACATTGCGGGACAATGTGGCCGTCGTTGGAAAAAAATTGAATACTTTCTATCTCAGTTATAAAAATAGTCGATCGATCAACCTATTGCAAATCGGTGTTTTTGGGTTATTTGATTCAAGTTTTTTTGAAAAAGAGTCATAACACATAAAATGCTGCTTCTTATATAGGGGTGTTCCATATAAAATTGTAGCAAATACTTGAAGGATTGGTTAAAGACCATATTTTTAAAACAATGAACAGGCTCGAAACCTGTTACATCTAAATTATATAGACAAGTTTTTTACAAAATAGCAAAGTGACATTGATTTTCGTGGCTGCACACTGCTTTTATCGCGATTTCGGGTCCGTGACGACCTTCATCAAAAAGCTTTGCAGCAATTGTTGAAAGGAGAACTGAACTCTTTAAGACCAGGTTCTCACCAAACGTATTAGAACTACTGTTATTAATCTTACTTTTCATGTTTTCTTCAAACAATTGGCCACGAAATATAGTTGTTTGAAAAAAGCTTGGAAAGTTTGAAAACTACTGTTGTAAATAAGTAGTTCTCATTCGGTCTTAAAGAGTTAAGCTTTCCTTTCAACAATTCGCGTCCATGAGAAATATATGGTGATCCATCTAGAGGTATTTTTTCTGAACGAAAAATATAATATAAAAATTCAAATCAAGTGCATTTAGTTTTTGAAAATAAGTTCTGCATTTATCTCCACAAAGAAAAATTTGTAGTGTAGATTAGTAGCCGTTACTCATTTTCAAATAAATTATTTAAATCATATTCATTTCAATGCCCTTAAGCATGGCTTCACAACATTTCCAAATTTTTTATGCACATGTCAAAAATTCATTTATCAAACAATTATAGGAACATAATTTTCGTGTGCAGAAGGTGAACAAAGTCTTATAAACATGTCTGTAACAGCGGAATTTACCAATAGTATATTAGGTTTACTTTGTTACATGTATTTCTTAAGGGAACGAACATTTTGGAAAAATACGGACCGATGATTCCGCCAGCCCATAAACCTCTTCGGCAATCACTCTTGGATTATCATTTGCCCAAATGCGGCAATCCTGTAATTGACGAATCCACTGAGGTGAAAATGTGCCTAATCACTGAAGATGATTTTCTTCGAAAAGCCTGAATAACTTTAAGCGTTGCTCGCTTGTGTAAATTTCCATGGTTCAAATTGAGTTAGTCTGAAATTAAGAAATATTGAATGAAATGCAGAAAATAACTTAAGGTTTAGGTGTGGTTCACATTCAACATCGGCCCTTAAAATTTAACCATCCTTTATTTATTTGAAGATTTAGCCCACTCATGGACCCCAAAAACTGAGCTTTTCACTAGCCATCCACGTTGGCGGGTAAATAAGTTTCGACTTGACCGAACCCAACGTTTTTACTTGTTTCCAAACGTTGTGCTGACCGTGGTTTCGACGGTGAACTGTTCCGTCCGAGCGACGCAATAGGCGTGTTCTAGTGGTGCTCGCTTATTAAACGAGTAAGTGGTCGCTAAGGCGATAACTTTAAAACTATACGAACAATTTTTTAAATTTCTTTGCATACAATAACTGAACGGCTCTATGAATCATAAACCTTTCGATTTAAAAATTTTTATTTTGAAGAAATAAAGTTATTCAAGAAATCTAGTTTAGTAACAACTCTCGCACGGACACCAAATTTGCACCATCGATAGAACTTTTGATTCTAAGCGATCTCCCATAGTTTCCGAGATATGGGCCTCGAAAGTTCAGACGTATTATTCAGATATTAAGCCATATCTGTGAAACTTATCCTTTATTTTTAAGTAATATGGGTGTCGTTGGAAAGCTTATATAAGGCTATTCCAGTGATATGTGCGTATATTTGATCTGTTTACCCATTAAGAAGCGGTAACATTTTTATTTTTCACGACCTTTTTACTTAAAATGCCTCATAACTGGAAAAATGCTTAGTTTTAAGTATGTATTTATCGATCTAGATTTATAGCCAACATACATATATTAACCTTTCATTTAACGCATTTTTGACATTTTAACCCTTCTAGAATAGGAGATAAAGCTCTTTATTAAAAAAAAGAAAAAAATTTGCCTGCAGTCCAATATTTATTTCATACCTCTCTTCTTTCAACATTTTATTCCTGTTTTCAAGCATTTCTTCATGCTTTTAGTGTATTTCTTATGTACCTCCAAATTCATCCACCAGCAACTTTTTCTTGTGTTACAAGCCTCAGGTGATGGCCTTTTGGGCAGAAATATTCCCCCTCTTTTGGTGTTAAGCCCGAGCCCCTTAAAATATTTATTGTTCGAGCAGGGATGGCCCCTCTTACTTAATCGCTGAACAACTTTCGCAATTCCCTACTGTTTTTTATATTAATTTTACTTTACTACACTTTACGTTTCTAACGAGTTTTCTAGAATGAAACTTTTCTCCGTTATTAAAAGAAATGCTACCACAGCGTGTAATTTCGTCAACAAATGTTGCCATATTGTTGGAAAATGGCAAGATTGATAATTCCATATCGAAAAAAGATCAATGTTAATTTTTGTGTGAAAATTTTGTCCAAATTTAGAGCGAAAACTGAGACCAAAATGACAATATATCCGGAATTAAAAGGGTTAAATTCCATATCAAAGTACATACCCAATAAATGCTTAAAGTATTGGAAACAATCTAGTAGGAAGAAATAATTACCTTCAATTAGGCAATTTCCGAGTTTTAAGTCATTTTTCACAGAAACTCCGTCCAAAAATATACAAAATGACCAGCCCACAATGGGTTAAATGATTCATAAAATGTATATACCGTTTGAAAGGTATTGTCATAAGCTTTCCAACGATACCCATAGGTCATAGGTCAAATGTAGCAGATATATCAAGTTGTAGGTCCGAAATTGGAAAATAAATGCTGCCGCCTACTTTTTTTGTTGTTAAACTTATTCGTTTTTATTGCCCTAAGGGCCATATTTTTTGAGAATTGCTACTTAACTACATATCGAGCCATAAGCGCTAACCTATCGTAAGTCAAATTTTTGGAAAAAAAATTTTATTGCTGAAAAATAATCGTTAGGACAAGCCTCATCGTTTTGTATTTTTAAAATGACAAAATTGTTAGTAAAACATCAAAAAAAAGCTTTTGCATTTTATCGTAAATGATTGTTTAAATTTTATTGTGTAGCAATTTTATCGTAAGTCACACATCAAATTGCTGCAGCAATCGCAAATGTGTTCAGATTTTTTTTTTTGTTTTTTGATACAGTTATATGAGTAGGTAGAAATCTTAAATTTTTGCATTAAAACATTTGCATTTTTAATAAAGTTGTTTGAAATAAATAATAAAAACCGTCTCCTGTAAAATTTGCATTTTTTCACTTACGATAGGTTAGCGCTTATGGCTCGATATGTATATTTGTTCAACAAAATCATTTTTATATTTTTGTTCCTTTTTTTGATCTCCTAAGCGAGTTGCCAATAGAACACGGCCAATATGTGATGTTCTGTGTTGACAACACTGAACGAATGCATTTGTTTTGTTTTATTTTTCTCTTTCGCTCTTTTGCCCACTACTAGACGTTTACTTAATATTATTATATCTTATATGTATTTAGAGGGTCAATAAATTGACATTCTCTTCTTTTGTTGTTGATGTTATGACGTTTGATTATAAAATTAAATCAAGCAACAAGTACTTTTGTCTTCCAAGAAATACAAAAGAAAAAAACGGTAAAAAATTAAGTAATTCCATAAGATTTTTCAGATAGAGGTGCACTGATTTCAGAACCTTATCACCAGATACATAAATTTTAGGCTGGAACCGTGAAACATCCATACATAAACGATGTAGTGTGGGCTGTCAAAACTCATGCACAGCAGATAGACAGGCATTCATACATATGTATGTATGTATCATCGGTATGTAGATACTTCACAACACAATAACAGATGATCTCATACACGTAATAGATAAAATTAAAAATACATATTTTTGTTTAAAACTTCTTTAAATTAAAGTCAAACATTTGGCATTGTTAGCATTAGTATCACAAACTATTATAATTCTTTTGTATTCACTTATTTTGCCATTCAAAAGTGGCAACACCAATTAATTCATTTCGCAGTTTCTTTTTTTTCGATAATTTTTGATTTCCTTTTTTTGTTTTGGGGTATATTTTTTAGTTAGTTTACAAGTTCACTTACACAATCCCGGCAACTCTTCGAAGGAGCTGATGCCCTTTTCCACCAAATCGAGTTCACGATTTTGCGTTTCACGCGCTTCATCTAAAACCTTCTTCGCCTTCGACATTTTCGCTTGTACTGGCAAACACGACTGACTCATTTTGGTTCTTTCGTAGAGAGCGGCGGCGATGGTTTTTTGTTTTCAAGAAATGTCGCTTTCTCTGGTTGAGTTCTCTATTTTGGACACATTCATACATACATAGATACATTAACAAAGTGTTATAAATATTTGTACTTTTGGGTTTGACTATCTCTTAGCATAGAGCATCATTCTGACTTCATACAGTGGTTTACAGCTTATTTCAACTAGCATCCGGACTGAAGGTTAAATGATTATAATCTGAACGAGATATTAAAAATATTTAAATGCAGCTTGTTTAGATTTAGTATAAACATTTTACAGACGTTTTTTCAGTTCAAAATATACTTTTTTTTAGGTCTTATAACCCAATAACTAAAAAAGGTGATACAAAAAATCACGCCATATTCCCAGTTTTTCAGCACTTTGCAACAAATTACTTTTTAATAAGTTGAGGTAGATACCCAGTAAACCAAATTTGCCGACAATGTCTGATATCAGACAATTCTGAACAATATCTGAACTCTATCGAGAATTCTTAATGAAATCGTTACGCATTCTGTTCGATTTGTCTGAGGATTTTTTATTTATTATGTTCCGAAATATCTGAACGAATTCGGCCCGAATTTTGTTAGACTTGTCTGTGGTATTTTTATTAATTTTTTGATCAGACTTCTCTTAATGAACTCGCAACGAATTCTAAACGATTTGTCTAAGGTAGTCTGTTCGTTTAAAATGTTTGTTATTTGCTTCATATTTTGCAGTTTTTGTGTTCAGACACGTCGGAACTACGAGTATTTCTAAACGAATTCCTGCGGCAATTTTATATTTCAAATTATTGTTTTTTTGTTTACATTCCGAATTTACGAAGACATTAGCCCAGAATTCGGTTCGAAACGTCGGTAAAAATATCAGAGTTTCCTCAGAGAAGTAGTTCCAATATTTTTGTCGTAAAGAACTCGGTAAGAATTCTAATCGGAATTTTTTTCCGATTGTCGTACAGAATTCTGACCAAACTCTGAACGTTTGGTTAGCTGGGCTGTGCGAGGGACTTTTATTGTGTTCGGAGGAAAACTCTACTGCCGGCAGTTCTCGTTAAATGCAAAACTGGTTGCCCTTAAGTGTATAGCCACTAAACATAGGTACATCACAATTATTGCTTGCGGTATTATTATAGTAAAGTGGCGCTCTCCGAAACTGCAGATACCCCTGTTTGTAACTAAAAATCTTTCCAAACACTTTTTGAAAATGTTTTACAATTTTTTTTGTAGAATAAAAATTTTCTTCTTTTTGATTGTTTACATTCAGAATTTACCATGACATAAGCTCAGAATTCGGTTCGAAATGTCGGTAAAAACATCAGATCGAAATTTCCTTTCGTATTTTCTAAGACTACAGCTCAGAATACGGTTCGAAATGTCGGCAAAAACATCACAATTCCCTCAGAGAAGTAGTTCAGAATTCGTGTCAACACTCTCATATGTTTTTCGTTACGAACTCGCTAAGAATTCTGATCCGAAACCGGAACATTTTGTCGATTGTCGTACAGAATTCTGAAGGATTGGTTTGCTGGGTAGTCTTGGCCATTGCAGTCTCTATAAATACCAAATTTCCAACGCTGTTGGCTGACATGCAGGCCCAAACCATGGCGCTTCCACCGCCATGTTTTACTATCGCCGATCCCACGGCAGCCGGTTCTACGCACCGGATCGACCCGAAGCCGCAATTCTTCGACCAAGGGCTGCGCTAGTCCGTTTTATAAATATTTTTTTAGGGACTTTTCTGCCTTTATTATGACTCGATACTCGTACTCATGTACATAACGTGATATTTTACTCTGTACCGTAGAATCACTTAACCCGACCATTTCTGCTATATTCCGCCGTGAATAATTATTGATGAAATGGCTGAGAACCATCTTTCGCTGCTCGATTGTAGTACGTCGACCCATGTTCACAAACGCTGCTAATGAACTAATTGACTGATAAAATCACACTAAAAACTGATCTTAATGATTGAGAGTACATCAACGAAGAATAGACATAAAAAAGTACCGCTATTCGAGCGGCAGTTCTCATAAGAACTAAATCAACATCGCTGGTTGAAATAAGCAGTGCGGTTAATTTATGTGGTGCAATTGTTTTTATATTCTCCCAGGCCAGACAAAAATTATTTTGTATTTTATCTTTTTACACATTATGCTAGGACTGTTTTGTCAGCAATTCTTCATTTAAATTGTAGAAGATATAATCGCTTTAATATTTAAGTGGTTTCTGGCTGAAATAAGCTGTGAACCACTGTATGTATGCTGAGAAATGAAAATTTTCCCTGAAGATACTACGGATGAAGTTAAACAATCACAGGTGATGGAGTTGACCGCCACCGCCAAAATGGCAATAGTCGGCTTAAGAAGTACAGCCCTATCCATGAAGTACCTGCAGAGCTAAATAAAAATGGAGAAATGGTACATACAACTTCTACAACTACAACTTTCGAGTGTTCGCTCATCATATATCCATTTTTCGTGGACGAATCATTGCCCAACTTTGGATTATTATCGGTAGCGTTTGGAAATTCCCGACGTTTCTCGATTCCCGGGAATTACTCTTTCACGATCCCGGGAATTTAAGAATTAATGTACAGGTTACTTACAATTATAAAATAGGAGACAATAGAGTGTCTCATCACTTTTCATTTCTTCTTAAATATTCTAAAGACTCGTCTTACGGTTAAATGCCTATAAACGATAGATATTGCAGGCAATCGCGAATGCTAAGGTTGTATTCGTCTCACCTAATAGATCACCAAAGAAAATGAAAAAGAATAAAAGGGAGAGAGGACAGAACGCTGCCATAGACCTGCGGTCAGCCTATGTTCGTTGGATAAGAACCCATTTTTAAAAGAACTCGTATGTATGATATCTAAAAACGATTGATTTAAACCGAACAAAGAAACAGCGTCCTTGTGTTCTACAGGATAGCTTCAACCATGGTGCGCCATCGCATAGTAGCCATTACCAAGCAACGGTTAGAGCCCCTTAAGGATAATTTCGCTGGTTCCGGTTCGCAGCGTACTTTACGAGTATGGACACAACCCCCCCCCCCCCCCTTGGTCAGGGTCCCATCCGGTTGGAATACAACTCCACACTAAGCCGAAACTGTCGCGATTTGGGTTTAAAACACAGCCACCAAGATACTTAACGAAGGGCCGCATCTCCTAGTCAGGCCAGAACTACAGTCCTGTGGGCTCCTGATTACCAGTGCTTTAGTCTCCGGTCAGCAACTACCAGTTTGCGATCCAAACAACGTGGGACTAGCCACCCTAAATTAAAGGCATCGGTCGTGAGATGGTATATATGCATACACAAGTCCCTACATATAAATGTTACGGTCTAAAACCAAGCTGTCAATGGACATAGCTTCCTCACCGCTCAGAGTGAGGTCTATTCCTACATCTTGCATTCGACGACGGTGAACGGCAACCATGCAATAAGGCTGGGCCCGACTAACCCCACAACAAGACCCGAGGATCTATAATGACTGGGTGAAGCTTTAAAATAACCATTATTCCCAGTCCCCGTGGTAGCAGATTACCTACGGTCAGCCTTCGTAACCAAAGCTACTCCCAGTTCTAGTCAGTCAAGTAACCGAGGGACTGGTAGCCCATGTTAGAAAAATACGTCATAGGTAAAAAGGGATCTAACCACCGGCTACAGTGTAACGCGATCAGTCAACGAGAACACGACGCCTAGAGAAGGCCTGACAGCTTGACATGCGCTAGTGGTGAGCACCCCACTGACCATAAAAAAAACAACGCCCATGGCGTCCAGGTCCCGTATGTCCTGATAGAGAGGGCCTTCGCACAAGACGCCCCACAGCTGCATGTCTGACTATCGCTCAGGGCCCTCTTATGCATTAAGAAACCCGTGCCCACTTAGCAAGAAACCAAAATAAACGCCGAAGCCAAAGTCTGGATTACTCCAGACAAAACTAACATCACGAATAAACCTGTTCGACAGTCCACCAGTCTAGCTGGCATCCTATCTGGACTGCCATCTAGATGTGACACACTCAGGCAATCAATCGATTTTGGAAGAATTAAGGACCATTGATGTGTCGAAAGAAGTAAGGAGATCCTTGTTACTTTAGTGTGTAATCCGCACCAAGCAGTCAATTTTTTTTTTGGCTATTTTGCTTAATGATGTAAGCATTTAACCAGAAATGAGCTTCATCACTAAAGACAGTTATTCAAAAAAATTGAAAGCGTTCTTTTGTCATTACACAATTCATGATGACTTGCCCAACTTAACTGGACTGAAATGTTCAGTGTTTGACATTATCTGCTGTCAAACCATAGTTATCGATATCGACAGTTCTTCTACAGCTTTAAAATCCCGTACCGGTTTTGAACGGAACCATACCGTGTTGTTTTCTCTATGGACCGAAACGTAAACAAATACACAGTTAATAAATATTGTTGAACTGAACCAAAGACCGCGAAAAATTCCTCGGTTCGGTTCACCAAAGACAATAAACTGTACAATATGGGCGATTTGAGTTTAATCGAGGAATCTATAAAAAATTAGTAAAAAATCCCTTTGGAAATACATTTTCTCTGAGTGTTTAAGTGTGCGAAGTTAGTTTTTTCTGTTTTTTGTATTTCAATTTTGGCTTTCTAGCGTTTCAGTGATTGTGTACAAACGAATGTGGAAAAATATAAACCCCGATAATTAGTAGGTTATTGAGTGCTGTTTTTTTACATTGCAAAGAAGAAGCACTTCGACCGTCTTGTACGGTTTTCGTCCGCTAGGATCACAACAAAAAAGTCGATTAATTGCATCTATGAGTCTAAGGATCACAACAAAAAAGTCGATTAATTGCATCTATGAGTCTAAGTCCTATGTCTATAACAAAGTTTAAATTCCATTTTGTGTCTTTAATAAAAAATAAATTACATTAAAAATTATTGTTTTACTATGATTTTTAAACCATTGACTGAACCGAAATCGTATTTTAAGAGTACCCTTAAACAAACCATTGGGTCGGACCTGCTCTGAAGCACTAAACCGAACCAACTCGCCGTATGGGTACTTAAATTGGGGCAAATTTCGCTTCGTAGTCAAATAGGGACTTATTTTTAAGATTGGTTTCAAAAACCAGTAGCCGTAAATATGATGTGCCTGGAGGGTGGTGGATTATTTGATTCTCGCGGTAATGCTCACCGTTGACGTTAGCGGCGGCTCCTTGCTCATTTTCGAACAAAAATAACCCAATGATGCCGCCAGCCCAAAATCCACAGGGACTTGTTGTGGGTGCATTGGCTTTTCAATAGTCACATGTGGGTTCTCTGAACCCCATATGCGGTAATTTTGCTGACTGACATAGACACCGAGATAAAATGAGCTTCATTTGAAAACAGGATTTTTTATTTTATTGTTCCATAATTATATGACAAAGTTCAACCTTTTCAATAAAACCAGAAATTTTAAAAAATTATCAGTACTTTTTTTACAGCCGATTAAAATTTAAACTGTTAAACCGTCCACCCTATATAAGAATCGGGTTTCTCGATTTCAATATGTAATTTACATATAAATTTCAATTTGAAATGGTGTAGTGCACAAACACTCCCTCCTTTCGACTTTTTTCTGGTGATTGCTGTACATTTCCTACACTTCTTATAACGTGCCGAAACATCTGTTTTTTGTTTACATCGAATTTCCGTCCACCGCCACAACAAACAAACAAGAGATAATTTCACCTGGTGCCAAAACATAAAAGAAAATTGAAAGAAAACTTTACAACTGGCTAAATTTAGAATGAAATTGTAAAAATCGAGCTGCACTTGAAAAGCAGCAGAGAAGAGAGAGTCAGCGGACTCTGAGAGAACATAGAGAAACTGGTGAGTATAAAATATGTATGTATGTATGTTTGTTTGTCCAAAATAGAATCATCCTCTCTGCTGCACCTTGCTGCAAGAAAATGGGACTGGTGATGGTTCATGAACTGACTTTTTTTTTTACTGTTGACTTTAGCAATGACACAATTTGTAGTTGAGTGCAACGGTTATTAATTTTTGATATATTTTGACCCAAAACGAACGGTATTGATTTTGTGGGAAACACTTGTTTTTCGAACTCGTTTCTGTCTTTTATTTTTTTTATTGTGGTTTTTTGAATCAAAATAATCAAACTTCTTGAACAAACTTGATTTTTTATACTTTTTTATAAGTTTTTTAAGTCAAATTTTATTATGTAGTATATTTCACTTTTCTTCAGTATTTATTCACAATGAACACCAATTTGATACGAACGTGCTCACGCTTTGGCAAATTCACGCCAACTGCAAAAGATCCGTTGATCCGTCGGTGGCTGACTGGCTGGCGTGGCAGCGTTTGGGCTTTGCAACGAGATATCGAAAAGTTGTTGTTGATTTTTCTTACAAATATAGCGGCCGACTGCCCCGTATGCGTCATGTATAAACAAGTACATCTTTCCGTCCGTCCGTGCGTTCATCCAAACGAGATGTCGATACGAATTTTATTTAATTTTTTGTTTTAAATACTTTTTGTTGTTCCACGTCCGTCCGCCTGCATACCCCACCATCGCGCTTGCATCGTTGTGATCGCATTTCGCGGTGACTTGTGAGCACGTCGTCGCCTGCCCGTTCATTCGGTTGTGTATGATTTGTTTCCATTGAAAAGGTGTTTCTTTTCATAATCATCATCATTGTTCATCACTCGATATCCAGCATTTGTGTTTTTTGTTGTTGTTTTGTTTTCTTTAACCAATGCACCGCAACTGGGTATGTTGTGTTGTTGCTGTTATCGCCGCTCAAAAAGGCCATAGCGAAATATTTGTAGTAAAGTTGTCTTGACTGAAATTGAGAAACTTGTTTTTGCCCATCGACCACATTTGCTTGGTGGTTGTAGATTTTCAAATATAAACGGCAACAGTCCTCTAACTGTTTGCTGTTACTGTTTGAAAGGCTTTGTTTAGTTAATACTGTAGCTGAGTCAATCACCCTCATAGCGAAGACACACATACACTTCGATAGTGGTGGTAATCGAGGGATAGTTAACGATAACACGAGTTTAGTAAAGCGTTGTTCACACATGTTGGTTTCTTTAGAAACTAAAGGTCGTAATTGTTGACCACTGTTGATAAATTGGCACAAGTACATTGTTTGGACCACGCTATTAAAGTTAAAGGATATAGGTTTAGCTTTAGGTGTATCCCCACACTTTTGTTCATGCAACTTTATGTTTTTAGCTCTAAAAGCCAGATATTACATTTAATTTTGTTGAAAATTGACACAAGTAAGTTTTTTGACCGAGGAAGGTCGTTACTAAAGATAAAGGAAATCGGTTCAGATTTATATTGTTAAACTGATTTTATATCTTCAGCACTAGAAGCCACATATTACATCCAATCTTGGTGAAAATTTCATCAAGTAAGTCTTATGTCCAAGGACGGACGCTTGTGAAATTGAAGAAAATCGGTTCAGAACTAGGAAAAGTTCCCTTCTATAGGGTGATCCATCTAGAGGTATTTTTTCAGAACAAAAAATATATGAAAAAATCGAAAAACAGCTAATTTCACGGCCGCTCAGATCGAGTAAAATTTTAGACAATTTTTACACATTTTCTATGCTGACAAAACAGCTACGATTCAGGTTTTGGAAGCCAACATCACGTGTGTCATTAAAGCTATTCCGGGCAAAATGTTCGAACGAGTCATCCAAAATTGGACCCTCAGCATAGAAACCCTGAGACGTAGTTGCGGCCAACATTTGAAGGAAATTATTTTCAAAAAATAAATGCCATAAAATGTCCTTTCAAATTACCAATAATGATTCCACACTTGATTTGAATTTTTATATTTTGTTTTTGTTCTGAAAAAATACCGTAATCTTGACGACATTTGGTTTAAACAAGGCGGTGCCAGTTGCTATACAGCTACTTAACCAATGGATCTATTGAGAGGTCATTTCGAAGAGCAGCTAATTTCACGTTTTGGACTGGTGAGTTGGCCGCCTAGATCGTGTGATATCACACCTTTTTCTTTGGGGCTTCGTAAAGTCCAAAGTGTATGCTGACAAACCAACTACGGTTCAGGTTTTGGAAGCCAACACTACGAATGTTGAAATGTTGGAACGAGTCATCCAAAGTGGACCCTCAGAATGGACACCCTGAGGCGTAGTTGCAGCCAACATTTTAAGTAACTGGCATAACAAAAAGTAACTGGCATAACATTTTCTTTCGAATAAACAATCGACGCCACACTTATTTGAATTTTTGTATTTGTTTTATTTTGAAAAAAAAACCTCTAGATTGATCACCATCATCATCATTAAAAATGGGCTATATAGCTCTACGGGAAGTTGGTGTTGGAGACCCTCAACCGACACTCAAAAAAATTAGTTTTTTATTTGGAAATATCCGTCTAGTTTCTTGAGCAATATCACTGAAATTTTGCAAATAATAATCTCTAAATAAGCGCAATCATCTATGTAAAAATGGTTCACCATTTCTTGTACCTTCCATACAAACGGCCTTATGGGCCTTGAGAAATAATATGACTATAACTCACCACAAACTTGACCTATCGAAATGAAATTTCACACCTCAATATTTCTATATACCACACACTTCTACGCTGAATTCGGTTGAGATCGGAAAAGTCCTACTGCTACCCCCCACACTAACGGTCTCATGGGCTTTGAGAAATAATATGACGATAACTCACCACAAGCGTGACCTATCGAAATGAAATTTTGCACATAAAGATTTCTATATAGAACACACTTCCGCACCAATTTTTTTACTTAAGAATCTGGTGGAGGGTATCCAAAGTTCGGCACAGCCAAACTTTACATTTTTTACTTGTTTACCTTAGGTTAGTTTAAAGGATAGCACCTAAAAGGCCAATTGTGGAACCCTGATGAAACGAGAGCAGGGGGAGAGTGAAGAGTTGTACTTATATAAAGGAAAGGGCGTGTTTTTAGGAGATATGTGTGTCAGTAATCCAGTTTTATTTTGCTAACCATTACCCGACCTTTCAACAAATTTAAAGAGTGATTTAAGAAGTACTTAAGCTATTTCTGCTAGGCCATCAAATATATACTATCTACATAAAAAGTTAAGTCTCCCGCTCATATGCATAACAAATGCTCCACATACTCCTATTCTACTGCGCCCTGGCAACTTCTACAAAAGTCTCACGCACGGAATGTCTATACGCGCTGCCATTGTCCCGATTAAGCAGTGCTCCATGAGGACTTCTATAAGGGTTGACATCGATTGTTTTCCAAGTGTTAGCAATTCCCTTGTTCTTCTCCGGTCTACTTTCGTCCAGAGAGACCGAGTTATTCTGCACTTCTGAATTGAGTTCTACATTGATCCTGCTTCCACGGCTGCTACTTCGTCGATTGCATTCATCAGTCCGACGAGCGGGATATGAATATCTGATGTTTTTGGTTAGCCCACTACCCAAAGACCATTCTGGCACATTCGTCCGCCATTTCGTTACCAGGTACATCGCAGTGGATTCATATAGTTCTAAAATGTGTTGTCTGCTGCTTTAAACCTTAGTTTAGAAAGTTTGAGAATTATGTGTGTACTTTTCCGGCAAACACTCGAAACATGGACTGACATGACCCATTATTATCTGAGCTGGTTTCTTATCGATTGTAATGAATTGTGACAAATTTGATCAAGATTGGAGTAATACTCCTATGTGTCTTCTAGAGTTTAGTATACATAAAACGGGTTACAATATGCGTGGGAGCTAAATCTTAATAGGAACCGATTTTCTTGAATTTTAATAACTTCCATCCTTGGTCCAAAAAATTAAGTTGTGCATATAAAACGTAAAATCCCTTTGAACATGCCCTTTGTCCAAAAATCTTACTTCTAGTAAAGTTCATGAAGATCGGGTAACATTGTGACCTGCACTTTGATTACAAGCTTTAGACGGACAGCAGACGGGCAGAGGAACGAACATAAAGACATTTTTGGATCGAATGAACTGGTGATTATAAGTCGATCGGTACAATTAAAACTTAGTCAAGAATATACCTATAAGTAAGTATGTATTCCGTACTTGCAAATTATGATTTTCATGCCGTTTATAAATTTGGCTAAAATGATGGCGGATAGTTTATCTTCATATGGCAGTGTATACCGAAGGCTAACCAAGACGTATTCTTTCTTTCAAAATTCATAAATAGGGTTATGTGTGCATATAACTGTTTGAGGAGACTGGAATGTAAAAGACCGCCACCGGTCGGGCCGCCCACGCTCTGTTCGAACACCGCATGTCATCGAAGCCGTTGAATCAAGAATTCACAGAAATCCGCTCCGAAAACAGAAAATCATGGCCCGTGAGATGAATATCACGCAAAAGTTCATGAGTCGAATCATTCAAAAAAAGACTTGTGACTTGGGGTTTTCAAACGACGTACCAGACATTTATTGACTGCAGCTTTAAAAAAATAGGATTGAAAAATGCAAACGTCTTTTGGCGAAGCACGCTGATAACTTGCTCAGAAAAATTTTGTTCTCCGATGAAAAATTTTTACCGTTCAGGAAAAATTAAACAAGCTAAATGATAGAGTGTATGCGCGGTCATCTAAGGAAGCATCTAAACTGATCCCAAGGGTGGAAAAGAGTCATCATCCAGCTTCAGTCGTGGTTTGGTGGGGTGTCTTTTAGGATGGGGTCACTGACCTGCATTACTGCGAACAAGGAGTCAAAACATCGGCAAAGTTTACCAAGAATCCGTTTTGGAAGCTGTTGTGAAGCCTCTTAACAATTCCCTGTTCCAAAACCAGCCATGGACTTTAGAGCAGGGTTCTGCGCCGGCCCATACGTCTAAAACGGAGTCAAAACATCGGCCAAAGTTTACCAAGAATCCGTTTTGGAAACTGTTGTGAAGCCTCTTAACAATTCCCTGTTCTAAAACCAGCCATGGACTTTACAGCAGGGTTCTGCGCCGACCCATAAGGCTAAAACGTCACAGGCCTGGCTTCGAAACAATTTGCGAGCGTTCATTTCCTCTAAAGAATGGACCTAAGGTAGTCCAGATTTGAACCCATTGGATTACAAATTGTGGATGGTTTTGGAGGACAAGGTTTGTCACAAAAGATACCCCAACATTGGACCTCTTAAGACTGCTTTGTTTCGAGCTGTGGCCAACTTTCCAATGGATGAGGTTGGTGCAGCTATTGACGATTGGCTAGTGCGACTTGAGGAGTATGTAAAGGCAGAAGGCGGACATTTCGAATAAGTAGACTCTTTTTGGATACAATATACATCAATAAATATATTAAAAAATATTTGGTCCAAAAACATTCAGTACTTTTTATTTTACAGCATAAAACGTGAGTAACAGTATTTATGTCCCTACTAAGTACATCTGGAGGAAGGACTCTAGAATGCCCTCGCTTTAGCGCCTAAAGTTCTTACGGACGAGTCGAGTAGTAGGATCTGCCATCAGAATCTGATGGTTGGCGGTTGACATGCCAGCATGAACTATCTAGCCAGAAACACATTATGTTGCCTGACTGACAGCATCCTAGTCTCCTCATGGAAATGATCTATAACCGACATTTGGATATAACTGCAACTCTAGCAATAAAAAGTGCACTATTTTGTGTCGTTTGCAAATATCTCTATTGCGTGTCGCTATGGAATGGGGTCAATAGTACTGCGACATATTAAAGGATGAAACAACCGATGGATTTAGAAGTCGCTACTATTGTGCCCTTATTTTTGTCAGAGAAGGTGGCAGCTAACGCTTTCTACCTTATATATCACTTTTACTTTCTAACTAATGTAGGCGACGTGGAAATAGAAGTGGAGAAGATTGTCAATGACTACCCCAAGTATCTTTGCATTATGTACGCCTGCCATTGACAACGATTTTGACATCTATATTCCTTTCTGTAGTCCAGGTGGTGAAGAGGGACAAAGTAGACTTTGTACTTATAAAGGACAACTCAAGATTAAGCTCCTGAAAGAAGTTTGTGATAGGGGCTAGATACTCGGATTTTTAAGCACTGAAGTCCTCAATGTTAACACCAGGAGTAACAATCATCGTCGTACCACACCACCGAAACATCTGCTAGATGATTAGGAAGTGTGTTTATATAGATATTGAATTAAATGGGTGACAGGACTGCTCCTTGAGGCACATCCATGTTGATTTGGTGGTATTTGCGAAATTTCGGTCTTAGAATTTTACTTTTGTTTTGACAAATATTTCCACAAACCTTTGCTAAGGTTACCCAACACATTTTTCGGGTTCAACAAACCAAACAAGCTGCCCATTACGATTATCATCCCACTTTATGCACGAAGACGCACTGTGATTAAACTGGCTTCTCCTACATATCCTCAAAGACCTTTGCCACTTCTGTCTGTGTGTGAGTTCTCTGCAAGGATGCAAAGGATTCCAAAACACAATCGCTGCAGAGCTTACAAAAACTTTTGCTTAACGAGTAGTTTTTCTCCGGCCGCCCACAAGAACAGCATAAAAAAGTCAAAAATTAAATATAAAACATTCTAATGAAAGTTTTATGAAAATGTTCTCGCTCTTTTCCTCCATAGATTTTCCAGCTTTGGGCGCATTTATCAGCTGTGTGGGATGAAATGAAACGTAGTACGAACTGCCACAGTTGCATTTTATAGTTTCACATTTTCGTTTTTTTGTGTGCGAGGTAAACTCCAGTCGTGGGATGGAAAAGGGTAATTCTAAGTGGAGTGATGACATTTAAAGAAAAGGTTTTCTACGCAAAATTTCCCAAAAAAATGGTACTCCCAAAAACACGTAAAAAGGACTTTATGTAGACATTCTTTATAATCAAACAATTTTCTGTCTCTCTTATGCTAGGAGCCTTTACTACGCGTTATGAGCACTGTTTTGCTCCTTGCTGTACTTATATTGAATTGTGGATTATGGAGGAGTTTCTCGTTGGCATATGATGTTGTTGTTGGCTGACTGCTTTCGTTTTGGCCACATTGAGCCATGATTGTTGTTGGCTGTAAATGGTTGGCTAATATTAATTTAACACGACTGCAAAATAGTTTTTCTTTCGGATGTTATAATTAAAATTATACGCTACTTAAGTCAAATAATAACGTTTATATGAATTTATTTATGATTTATGGTGGGTGGACAAAAGTTTGTGAAATAAAAACTGTCGTTTTAAGGAAGGCAATGGGGTTTTTTGGAGCATTGGGAAAAGGACAGATGCTGTATGCACTGCAAAATTTGGTACTTTAATTATTGGTTGAAGATTTATTTGTGTTCCTTTACTATGTTGAAAATATATCTTTGGTTATGTCTTGACTTACACAACTACTGAGGTACCACAGAAACTGATAATAGCTCGACTTGGAAAAGAAAGATCGAGCAGTATAAAAGATAACTGATAGATCTGGGTGCTAACAAGTCAGCCCTAGACAGGAACAGGGCGCAACATAGTCAGTTTCCTCCCCCAAAGGTTGCTAACTGGGAGGAAAGTATTTTTAGAAAGACCCATGTCCAAACATCCAAGAAAAACAAGTTTTATTCACATGGAAATATAAGATCCTGAACTTTGAAATCCCAACAGGAGACGAGAAATCGTTGCAACTATTTAAGGTGTTACCTTTGACTTTAAACTTTTTTGGTAGCCAAATCTGAAGGACCGCCGTAAAAGAGAACTGCTAGAACAGGGTGCTAACAATTCAGCTCTAGACAGAATTAACAGGGATAGGGCGCAAAAGAAGTATACCCCCCAGAAGTTGCTGACTTAGAGGGAAGTCTTTCCAGTAAGACCCGCATCCAAGCAAACCAGAGCTAGTTCTGTTCACATGGAAATATAAGATCCCGAACTTTGAAATCCCAATAGAAGACGAGAAAACGCTGCAACTAACTAAAGAAGCAAAATACCTGGTTGTTATACTCGACTCCAAACTTTTCTCGAAGCGAAATGTAAAAGACCGAGAAAAGAACCTACCTTTTATCCTTGCAGAAGGAAGGGGTATTCAATCCTTGACGAAGTACTGGATGTTAATTGCAGTCATTAGACCAATTCCAACATAAGGAGCACTTTAAGGTGTACTGC
The DNA here is from genome assembly GCA_963513945.1 of Hydrotaea diabolus. Taxonomy (NCBI): domain Eukaryota; kingdom Metazoa; phylum Arthropoda; class Insecta; order Diptera; family Muscidae; genus Hydrotaea; species Hydrotaea diabolus. Next base: position 13,250,805 of record OY740717.1, on the reverse strand, counting down.
AGTTGAAACGAAGACCTATCTTACTAGCCTCACCAAGATCCCAAGACTGGCAAGTGTAGGCATAATTGGGGCATTAAGATCAACACCACACACAGGGTAAAAGTCGTAGTAAAAAGTGAATAGTGAACATAGACATCTGCATAAATAGATGTGCAGCATGGGTCTCCCTACGTTTGAGGGACTCTGGTACGTTGAAATGCAGCACACATGGACACTGCCTTATACTGAGACCAGCAGGAAGAATGGACAGACTTCAGGGAAAGTTAGACTAACTGACACCGAGATTGATGTAACCCTTCAGGACGGAATTTCCAAAGAGGGAAGATTAGGCATCAGAATGCCTGACCTTCACGGATGGTTCCAAAATAGCGAAAGGTACGGGATCAGCGGTTTGCTCAGAATGCCTCAGTCTAAAATTATCTCGACGACTACCGGACATATCCACGGTCTTTCACAAGATTTTGGAACTAAGCATACCTCCGTCCTAAAATAGAAATGTATGTATACTCGTACTAGGGTGGGCCGATTTGTAAGAACAAAAATTCGACTTATTCGATTCTCTCAGTCGTATTTCTATCCTCAAGCGCTAATGTTTTTTAAAGTACGAGTATTGTGGCAATGTCTATTTTTATGTCACATTGAAAAGGCAATATTTAAAAAAAATGTTTTTTATTACCTACTAAAGAACATAAAATGAAAATGTTGAGAAACAAAAAAAAAACATTTGGGCGCCTCGAAAATGATTTTTGAAATGATGTCGTTGGAGAACTTTTTATGGAGATAACGACAGCACTAGCAACATCACTAAGCTGTGGCGGCTAAGATGGCCATAACTTCATCACCAACAACGTCATTGGCAACATCTTCATCAACGTGTCGTTGTCTTCATAATCATCAACACCACCAGAGATGCTGGTTGGGCACCTCGAAAATGATTTTTGAAATGATGTCGTACGGGGAACTTTTTTTTCTTATGCCAAAAGCATAAGAAAACCTCTATATAAGTACATGAGAAGTTCCTTTCGAGCATGTCTTGGGAAGGGGTTTGTAGTTCCGTGGGGTGGTGGTTCGATGGTCCCTTCGATAACATCCCAAATGAAATTCTTTCGCTATATGCAAACAATGATCCTTTATCATAAGGATCTTCATGTCCTCGTGTAGTTGATGTGGCGAGGACATACGAACTTAGCCCATGATGGTTCGGCGCGCAGCTTTCTGTCAGCTATGGAGCTTCTTACAATGGGTACCGCTTACTCTGGGAGACCATACTGGCGCCGCATAGTCTACCACCGACTGACCAATCGTTTTATATTAAAGGTAGTGTAAGTCTTTTTTTCCATGACCAAGTTTTACCGTCTAGTAACTTGATTTTTACTACGTATCTTTAACGCAGATTACCGTGGTACCTGAACCTTCGAGCTCACTCTTACCTACCTAGTCCAGGTGTGATTTTGATGGCAAGATGATTTTGTTGACAAGATTCTTAAGTTTCTTTTGGTGAAGAAACTGCCCAGAGAAGAGAGATGTTCATACTAACACTAATTGATAAGGATAAGACATTATCTCCACTAGGGTCGGCATAAGATATTATGTCCACTCCTTTTGGGGATTCCGGGAGTTGCGCTAGGTTGAAATTAAATAGTAGGGTTCTCCGGGGTTATGACCCGCTTCAACGAAACTTAAGAAAGGACTGACGCCCACATATATAGTTTATCAGCCATATGTTCATGGCGTGAGGAAGACTGGTTTCCATTATGTCTCTTAAGAGGATGACAAGGTCGATCGTGTCTAATACTTTAGACAGATCGAGAGGCACGATTAATGTTCATGGACACGGTTATGTCTAATTCAGCCAGTGGCAAATGCTCAATGTAATGACGGTTAATGCTGTAGTTGTACAGGGTGGGCCAAAAGTTACCATGGGGATTACAAATTTAATTACTTTTTCGTTTTTATATTTTTTTCAGATTATATGAATGACATTTGGAGAATAAATAATAAAGAGATTCACAACTGAACAAAGAACCAGAATAATAGAATATTATTATTAAAATCAGCGATCAATTATTTTAACGCAAAATGATGAGTGATGAAGCTCATTTTCATGTGAATGTCTTTGTGACTAAGCAGAACTGGGGTTCTGAAAATACAAGAGCCATTAACGCCAATTGCGACCCACTAGGTGTACAGTATGGTGTGGGATTAAATCTGCAAATATTATGGGCCTTCTTCGAGAATTCTTCGAGAATAAATATGGAATTGCGGTAACCGTAAATGGAGAGCGGTATCGTTCTTGAAAACAGACAGTGGCAGGACGGATCCATAATTCACACTGCTCAAGACACAATGACACCCTTAAGTCAAATTTTTGGAGAGTTAATAATTTCCAGAAATTCGGAAATTATTGGCCAGCACGATTTCCAGATTTGTCAGCACCCGACTATTTTTCGGGGTTATTTAAAGGAGCTAGTATACTCGTATTTGAACAAGCCCGAAACAATCCTTTAACTCAAGGCAGAAATTCGAATGCTACAGTAACAGATTTTGAAAGATGTTATGGAAAATGCTCTACAACGAGCCCATCATTGCAAAGCTGAAAACGGGGGTCATTTAAGTGACATTATTTTTCCTAATTAATGTAAAAAAATATCCATTTTCTATATTCTAATACTCGTATAATATAATCTGAGAAAAAAATAAAAAAATTAAATAAACGAAAAAGTTATTAAAGTTTTTAACCCAATGGCCCACCCTGTACTATATAGCTTGCGATATCCATGTTAATGATAGGCAATCAGGATGTGCTACTTTAAGGTTAGAAGTAGAAGCTGCTCAAGGATTTTTGTGACCAGGAACAGCAGGGATATTAAACGGTATTTTAGTATGGGAACTACCCTACCGATTTGCCAAACCTCGGTTACAATGAGGATGGTTATTGGTTGAGCACCGCTGTTATGTACTCTACTCCCGGTGCATCCAGATTCGTTAGCATCAACATGGAAATGCCATCTAACTCAAGTGCCTTAGATGGTTTGGCATTAGCAAGAGTCATGCGAACTCACTCGGGATGAAGCTATGTGGTTCTACAGAGGTTTGAGTTTATATACCTTCCTCATAATATTATACTTAGCCCCGTCTCCCTCGGGGAGTTTAAATAAAATTCGATCAAAACGGCTTATGCACCTTTGCGGATCCGTTTGCAACCCTGTCATCTCTTTTGGACTGGTTGCTTTAATGTCGACCAAAGTTTGTGCGATTCCGAGATAAGGCAGCAGGTTCCAAATGGTCTGTCGACTTGTCACGCCCAGATTAGTGATCGAAGGATTCGATTGCTAAGGTTGTTCCTAGGGATATCGTCGGAAATCCTGGCCTGATCTTTGGGATATTACAAGCAGACAAAAATCGGGCAACTGCTGCTACATTGGAAGGAGAGATTAAACCATTGCCTCGTGTAGTCAATGAAACTTAGGTCGATTCGGCGCTCTGAGACTACACATCGGTGGGTTTCTCTAATCAAACAAGTATGGGGAGGTGGCAGTCGTATCACAATCCTCTTTTGGACTGGTTGTAGAGCGACTTTACTGTTGACCAAAGTTTGTGCGCTCTCGAGCTAAGGCTGCAGGTGGTCTATCCATTTGTTACGTCCAGTCTAGAGATCGAATCCTTATATCGCATGGGTTTGTAATACGAATATTGTTGGAAATCCTCGTCTGATCTTTGAATTTTACAAGCAGACATATTCGGGCAACTGCTGCAGTGACAATACCTATCAATGTCCTTTCTCCGTTTCGGATATTTAAAGGGTTGATTAAACCATTGATTTTGTGGCTGACGTAGTCCTTGAACACATCCCAATCTGCCTTCTTCTAATTTAGGTAGGTTCGGCTCTCTAAGGCTACAAAATGAGTATGGGTGGGTGGTCTGATCCTAAAGTTAAAACTGGTTGCCACGTTGTTATACTTATCAGACTCGCGCTGTTTATAGCGACATCTGGTAAACTGGTGCAGTCATCCATTACTTTGCTGGGTGCATCCTCGTTAAGTGTAAAGAAAGTACTGACATCGATCTGCTTCGCCAATGCTATCCCTTACTGATCATTGCCTAATCCTGAATGGTTAAGTTTGTGGTGGTTCTTAAGGCCTTTCATAACCAGCCGTTTTCCACCCACAAGGCACCTATGTCAAGGCGATATCCGGTTGAACATCAGTTAACAGCCGGGACGTACAAATTACAGATCTTTCTCCAATTCTCTCGACCTAACTTCCATACCTTGGCAATACCATACATAGATATTCGATGTTATTGTCAGGTGGGATAGGTATGTACTTGTATTGCACCGTGTTTCTGAGGATGAACACATGCCACCCCCCCCCCCTCCCGCCACCTATGCTGCGGTCCTTGCAAATGATGTTGAACTCGCCGTAAATTTATATGTTGCAGGAGCCAAGATCAGCTAAGTTTCTTCTCACGACGTTACTACGACGACCGGTATACACCAGATTCTTAGTCCATCGGATTCCGACCAAGGATCACCAACTCAGCAACGCCTGCAAATCTCAATGTTCTCTTTCTAAAGTGTGGTGTAGGGTACAAATATAAGGCAACAACTGTGGCGCCATTGTCTACCATGCAAATGCTCCTACTGTGCATTGTACTGTTACTTTATCTCTAGTGACCTCTCCGATACAACCTACATAACCTTAAAGAATATGAACAAAAAGTAAACTTTCAAAACTTTGGATGCAATGCAAACATTTTCACCCTCCCATTGTGGTGTGCCATTGGCCTGGGCCAAAACAACTAAAAATTTCTTGTACCTCTCGTACTAAAAAAAGTGTGTACAAAATGCAAGCTTTCAAACAAAATAGCCAAAAAAAACTTTTGCAAACTATTTTGCAGCTTAAGGCAAAATATGGCAACACCATGGAGATAACAACAGCACTAGCAACATCACTAAGCTGTGGCGGCTAACATGGCCATAACTATCATCACCAACATCGTCAATGGCAACGTCTTCATCATCGTGTCGTTGTCTTTATCATCATAAACACCACCAGCATCACTGTTGCCATAGTTATAAAATAGTTGTTTAAAGAGTTGCCGATTTACTAAATTATTGCACCTCATAAATTTCTGGACACGAACAACAACATAAGCGGCAGCAGCAACAAAAACCTAGAACGAAAGTCCAAACTCTCTCTAGAGGTGGCAGGATATATCCGTGTATGTTTGGAATATATTGTGCTGCACAAACATTTTTATTTGTTTTACGTGCTTTGTGCCAACAACAAAGTGTGAATGCAATGTCCATGTACGAGTAATGGCAGCATCAGTAGCAGCAGCAATATTTCTGCTGCTGTCCCTGTCATTGCAACCACAAGAGCAAATACCAAAGACCAATGGCCCCGCAACAGCAACGACAACGACAACAATCGGTTTGAGTAATAAATTGTTTGGTTTTAAGTTTCAATACTATTTTATAACACTAAAAACTTTGGCCATATTTCTTTCTCCCGTAATCACCACCCAACCAACTACCCGCCCTAAAACACCAACATAACCATTGCAACATCATCCTTCTGCCACTACCCCTCCCCCACCACATGCATAACCTTTAGTTTCCGTTTCTTGTTCGGACAGTGTGGATATTTTCGAAAATCAAATTCCCATTAATGTCAACTATTGACCATAAAACTGGAAGCTGGAGCAGCAGCACTGCAGCAGACTGCCTCCCGCACGAACCGCACAATTTGAAAGATCACTTTGGTCACTCAACCAATACGAGCAACATTTTTATGGCCTTTTTGAAAATCCATATTGTTTATTGCAACATCGTTCGTTTTCAACCATATTTTCTACAATTGTAATGCATTTTGATTTGTTGCCATTGTTGTTGTCATTGGTGGCGATGTTGCTGTGTGTCGGTTTGGAGTTGTTGAGGTTTATTGTTTTCCTGCTGGAGTTTAAGGTTGCGGAGGGCCAGGAAGGTCCTCTTGTTGCTGTTGACATGTCTGGGGTTTTTGTGGAAATTGTATATATTTTGTGAAAATCGTGGTTAAATAACATTTTGTAAGATTTGTTTTTCATACCGGGATAAAGAATGGAATCAGGGCTGCCCGACTGATATGAATTGAAACTCAAAGTTATAGCAAACCACATCTTTATTAAAATCAAGTGTAGATGTTCGTAACAGAGGCACATAAATAGAAAATAACTAGGGTAGGAATGATAAAAGAAGCTTATCTCCGGTTAAGTAAACACTTCATAAGTGACAAAATCAGGATCTCGTCGGAGTGGCAATCAATAGAAAAGTAACAAAAAAAACAAGTAAGGAAGTTTCAATCGGTGAATCCGACTTTCATACACCCTCAAACACAAACTGATTTTAAATTTTCCCTTGTTTCATCCTCCATTGAGTTAAGAGGTCCGATTTGATTGAAATCTCGTAAAAAGTCGTTTGTGTGAAAGGTACTTCAACGACTTTGCTGAAATGACCCAAAACATTATTTTATCTGGAATGAAGACATTTATTCCAAATAAAGTTATGTCGGCTAAACCAGCCTAAAACAGTTGGTTTAACCAGGCATGCAGGGATGCTGTCAGATCTAAAGAGGAGGTGTTCAGAAGTTGGCGTTTGAACAAAAACGCCAATACTGAACTGCTGCGTAAACAGGCAAGAACTTCGTGTGCCAGAGTGCTTAGGCGTGAGAAAGTTCTTTGGTCGTTTGTAAAAAGAGTTAAGGATAGTTCATCATCTATCCCAACTCTTGTTAAGGACGATCAGGCATTCACTGACCCGGTTGATAAAGCTAACCTATTGCCTGAAATGTTTGTAGGAAATTCTTCCTTGCCGGAAAGCAATCAACCACTCCCCGTGATCGATACTTTTTCGAACCCGTGGGGTTGAAAAGATTCTTGCGAATCTCGACATAAATAAGTCCCCAGGCCCGGATGGTATTTCGGCACTTGTGGTATGTAAGTGCTCCTCGACGCTAGCCCGCCCCTTGCTTATCGTGCGGGAGTCTTCCCAGCGTGTTGGAAGGTTGCGAACGTCCTGCCAATCCCTAGAAAACCCCTTAAGCCAATAATTCTGCAAATTATCGGCCAATTGAGATTTGCTCTGCGCTTCCTCATGTAATGGAGATCATGGTTAACCACCTTCTTGTGAGGTATCTAGAGTCCATTGACCTGCTTAGTGATCGTATGGCTTTAATAGAAATCGCTCTACGGGAGACCTGATGGCTTTCTTGTCGGAGCGCTGGAGTTGATCTATCCACCAGTTTGGTGAGAGTAAGGTTGTGGCTCTGGACATCTACAAGGTCTTCGATAGAGTCTGACACGGTCAAAGCTTATCAAAGCCGATCGCTTTTGGTGTCGGTAATACTTTCGCTCGTTAAATATCACGCTTTCTTAAGATCGCACTATAAGAGTTGTTGTAGATGGGTTCTCATCCAACAAACGTAGGCTAACCGCAGGTGTACCACAACACGCAGAGAAAAAACATGGTTACTACATGGTCACGGCAATAATAATATGTTCTCCGCAATAAAAGTATGTTCGTCGCAACCATTGCATTGTTAACTGAATTTAGTTTTGACAATAGTATAATTGCTGCAATATTAATATTGTTAAAATGTAACAATAGTATTATTGCCAAATTTATAAATAAAAGTATAATTATAGCAACAATATAAATATTGTTGGTGCGACAAAAGTATTGTGTTTTTTTCTTCATTTAAATACGCTTTTAAGAACAAATGTTATTGGTACGGATTTAATGCAATAATAGTACTTTTTTATCGAAATTAAAATTTTTTAAACAAGCTGCTTTGGCTGCTTTGGTTTAACTGAAATATTTTTAATAAAAACGCTTACGTTTATTTACACTTATTTTTTCTACTGTAAAATAAATCACTCCTATTATTTTGAATTTAATGTATTTTTTTTAATAATTTTCATAATTAAAATCTATTGTCGATAACTTAAACAAATTCTAATAATTTATATTGGTGATCAAAGTACAATTGTGTGTGATCATACTATGGTTGTAGGGATCATAACATGGTTGCGTGTGAATAATATTATGGTTGTGAGGATCATACTATGGTTGTATGTGAAACATACTATGGTTGTGAGGATCATACTTTGGTTGTGGAGATCATAGTATGGTTGAGTGCGAATCATACTATGGTTGTGGGGATCATAGTATGGTTATGTGTGAATCATATTATTGTTATGAGGATCATAGTATGGTTGTATTTCAATCATACTATTGTTGTGAGGATCATAATATTGTTGTACCACAACCATATTCCCAACAATAGTATTATCCTCTTCGAATATTGTCACCACAACCATTCTGCGTGAAGGCTCTGTTCTTTCTCTCTCTTTATTTCTTATTCCTTGATGATCTGTTGGACCAGATCGTGAATTCAATCTACTACTTTGCGGATGATAGAAACCTCTGCCACTCTGATTCATTTAACCATAGGCCAAGTCTTCAAGGCTTTACAGGCCATTTCCGACTGGAGTCGAATGAACAGAGTGGATTTTATTGTTCGAAATCAAATCAAAATCTCCGTGTTTAAAGGAGAGCAATGGTGCTGATAGGTGACAGTGGGGTATTCAACTCAATTGTCTCCCTCGAGCATCATAGGAATGTGGGATGTGTTCTATCGTTACTTCCATGGTGTGTGCTTCGCTGACATCCGTCGTCGTTTCCTGACGTTAGGATGTTCGTCAGGAATACGCGACTTCCCAGGAATCCATCGGTTCAAAACGTGCAATTGGCTGCTTTTAGAAATGACCTCTCAATAGTTCCATTGTTTGAGCAACTGTATGGCAAGTGAAACCGTCCTGCTAAAACCGAATGTCATCAATGTCACGTATCATATCATGGCGCGATAGCGACCACCATTCACGGTTACTTTCCCGCCATCATCATTTTTGAAAAAAATATGGACCGATGTTTCCACCATTCCATAAACCGCACCAAACCGTTGTTTTCGCGGCGTAAGTCTTTCCATGATGAAATGGCAAACAATACTGAAAAGAAAAAAAATAAAGTTTAACACAATAAATTCCTGTAGATTGATCATCCTTTAAAAGTTTGTTAATCCGTTTGTAACTCGTCGATACTAATATCTCCGACCATATAAAGTATTTTTTTACTGATCGTCATAAAATTCTAAGGCGATCTAGACATAATTGTTTGTTTGTATGTCAGACTTCAGAAACTTTAAAATTGCCAGATCTATGTCTAAAAGTCGGCGATATGCGACAAAAAGTTTTCCTTTGAGTGACTTACAAACGTCCTGATTAAATTTCGAATTTTTGACATTTTGCTATGATAAATTTGATTTGATAAATTAGCCTTTAAATTCGCTTCTTTTCAAAGTGGTAGGCATACATTTTTTAGACTTCCCACAAATGGCCGTGGTCAATGAGCCCACGTCTCTTAACGTTCGCAGATATATGGTTAGCCAGGAACGGTAAAACCTTCTCACAAATCGAAATGTGTACCTATATTTTAGATTTGGACTTATTTGGGTGCGGATCATATAGACCAATATACGCCTAAGGAGCGCAAAAACCCTCCTTGAACTATGGACATATGGGTATAACAAACAATAAAATTTCGTTACAAAGCAGAATATCACATTAATTTTACTTTTTGAAGAAATTTTAGGCCTTGACCCTAGGGGGTAAGGATCATATAGAACCCAGGAAGCAAAAAAATCATCTTCCTTGAACTCTGGACATATGCATATTAAATAACACGTTGTTGTAAAAGAAATCTATTGATGGCTCTCGATGTGGAGTCTCTTTAGAGCTGGCAAGAGTGAGTTGTATTTTCGTGGGCAATTGTGTGAAGAAAACTTGAAAAGTAAGGTTTACAACAGTAGTTCTCATTCGTTTGTGGAGAGCCTGGCCCTATAGAGTTCGGTTTTACTTTCAACAATTGCAGCAAGGCTTTCTGAAGAGGGTTGTCACGGACCCGAAATCATGATAAAAGTAGTGTGCAGCCACGAAAATCAATGTCACTTTGCCATTTTGTTAAAAACTTGTCTTCTATTTAAATATAGAAGCAAGAGGTCTTGAGCCGGTTTAATCCCTGTTCAAAACAATAAAATTTCATCACGACTCAGAATACCACATTAAATTTATGATTCAGAAATGTTTGAGGCATTGACACACTGGGGTATGGTTCCTAGGCCCAATAGACCCAAGGAAGCCAGAAATATCTGAGGCATTGACCTACAAGGGTAGGGTCCCTAGGCCCAAGGAAACCAAAAAGCAGTATCCATGAACAATTAACATATGTGACGCGCAAGATAGAAAGGAACCTAAGGTTAAACACCAGTTTTGTTCAGGAGAGCCATTTCAAAGATTAGGTCCCTTTCTATTTGCGATTAGAATCGTCGACTTCACTCTCATAAAACGCGCATATCTCTGGGAGGAACACTTTGGGGCATGGGATCGGTCTCATTCGATGCTCAGATGTTGTCCACATCAAAAAAGAAAAAAAAATGAAAATTGATTTTTTTACCCTTAGTTTTCTTTCTCTATGAGCTGTCACAAATGAGTATTAAATGACAATAAAATTTCGTCACGACTCAAAATATTACATTAATTTAACGATTCGAAGGTATATACCCAAAAAAGCCTCCTTGAACTATGGACATATGAGTATTAAACAACAGTCAAATTTCGTCACGAATCAGAATAAGACATTAAATTTACTATTCAAAAATATTTGAGGCACTGGCACATTAAAGGAAAGGTCCCTAGGCCCTAGACCCAAGGAAGCGAAAAATCAGCCTCCTTGAACTATGGACTTATGGGTATTATAGGCAACAATAAAATCCATCACGACTCAGAATATCAAAATAATTTTACGATTCAAAGATATTTAACGCCTTGACCCATGGGGGTTAGGACGTCAAAAAATGTGTCCCTTCGAACATGGGCATATAGATACTCAGAAATTGTGGAATTTATGGGGAATCTGAATATGAGATTTTGGAACTCTGATCGGGCCATAGGGGAGAAAAAATCGGCCTCTTTAAACTATATAAACTACATGCTTATTAAGAACCTTAACATTTTGTCACGAATCCGAACATCATATTGATTTTATGATTCGATTAATTAAAAGCCCTTGATCCACGGGATCAAGGGCTTAGTTGGTACTTTCAAACATGGACATACGGAAACTCAGAAACTTTGGAATTTAATGAAGATTCTGAATATGGCATTAATTTTACTATTTGGCTGACTTGGGGGCCTTGACCTATGGGCGTAGTCTATGTGCTCTGGGTCCCGAAAACCGTCCCGTAATGATCGGACATATGGGTATTGTAATATTTTCTTACAAATATAAATATGTATCTAGATTAAAGATTTGGGTCAGTTTAGCACTCGGATAGGGGTCTATGGACATGTGGAGTTTCTTTACGAATCCGAAATATTAAATATATTTGAGATCTTTGTTCAAATGTCAAATGTCCCTAGGATGTTGAAAATTAGGTCACTTTGATCATCGACATATGGTTACACAGAAACACTGGAATATTCCTACTAATTTCATTATGCTTTAATTTTTAAGATTTGTCTAAATTTAAGGCTGGAAACCACTGGCTCCCTATTGCCCCCTTAGCAATGGACATATGGGTTCTGAACAGGACAACGGTTCAAAGGGACCCAAAAATGTGGCTCTGTCAAACATAGACCTACCACCAAAAACCCTACGAGTATCCCCCAATACTGTCAACTCCAAATTACAATGCAATCCATCCATAGTGATGAGTATAAAATCTTTGGCCCAGCCGAACAAAAATTGTCCAGTTTTTTTAAAAAAAAAAATTTGATTTATTCATTTTGATCAACTCAAATAGAATATTTGTGGTTTGTAACATTGAAACGGGAAGTCGAAGACCATGCCCATTCTAGGGGCGTTTAAAATGTCCATACTCATCCATGCGACATATTTTACATAATAGGAAAATAATTTAGATTTGTTCGGGGATGTTTAGAGTCTTAAAGAGGAGTATTTCTTTCCATAGCCAATTTTGTCCATTTTTAATAGTTTTTAGTAATAGGTTTTTTACTATCATTTTTTATAATATTTTTATTGTAATCATTTAAACAAATAATGTATCATTTGCTGAAATATCTTTAAGGTAGTAACTCAAAACTTGTACATAGATATATATTATGCTTTGCCCTACTGATAGTAAATAAAATACAATACATTTTTAATAGCAACTTAGAAGATACGCAACGCTGTATATTAGGGTGGGTCGGTTTGTTAGGTAAACAATTTATCGATATTGTGCCATCGATTTTTCGCTTGTGGCATACGGAAAAAAATATCCACTACAAATATCAAAAAAACCTTTTTCGCTCAAATTTAAATTTTTTTACTTTTATTTAAAATATTTTTTTATTAGTTAATAACAAAAACTATTTTTTTTAAATATTAAATTTCCAAGGTTATTTGATTCTATACGATTCTTTTTTTAGTATTTTTATTCTCACACTCTCATATGTTATACTGTATTGTATGCGGCAATGTATATTTGTATGAAATGTATGTCACCTTGAAGAGGTAATATTAAAAAAAAATATTTTTTTACTTCCTAATAAACCTTAAAAATAAAAGTTGAGAAAAATTAAAAAAAATAAAATTTGGGCGCTTTGAAAATTACTTTTTTAATATGACGTAATGAAACTTTTTTCCTCATGCCAAAATGTATCGAAAAATCGATGGTACAATACTCATATCGTTCGCTAAATCGACCCACCCTAATGTATGTGCTTTTTAGTTATAGATAGTAGGTAATGCAAACATTTGCATGACATTGCACTTATTCCGAACAGAAAATATATTTCCATCAAATCTAAACAGCTCAAAGATTATTACGGAACTAATTATCTAGGAAATATTTTTGTAATCCAATATTTGCTCTTGTGAGTATTTCGACAATTTGTGTTTGATACTCGTACTCGTACACATTTCTCCTTTTCCGTGCGCCATTACGAATTTGACAAATTCATATTTTTTACTCAATAGTTTTCTATTTTACAGCTCCTGCCTGCCTTTTTTCGCCATTACCAAATCCACAATGTTCTCTGATTATAGTGTTTGGTTTTATTGGGGAGATTTTTTTCTTTTTTGCCAGCCACTTTATCAATTACGCCAATAAAACTTCAAGGTTTTTTCTCCCCAATGTTCCGGAGCTGCTGTTCAATTTAAACGCTTTTACTATAACGATGTTTTTGAATGTGTACGGACAAATGCCGATGCCGTTCCTGGCCACCATTCATCATCGCAGTATTAGTGGCAGCGGCATCAACTGCAGCATCCTTTTTAAAGTTTTATTTGTGGGTGTATAGTGTACAGATAGTTGTCGAGGGATTCAAAAAGTTGTATTCAAAATAAAAGCTTTGGGGGATATAAAACTTATATAAAATACAGATAATACTGGGATGACATACTTTCAAACTATATGGCACGGTTGTTGTTTATTTCTGTCTGCATGATATTACTCGTATCATATTGGACGAGCTGTGCCGAACCAAAATACAAAAGCTAGTAGCTTTTGTATTGAGAAGCATGTAAACCAATTTCCTATAATTACAGAACCTTTATTATAGAGAGATATACAATTAGAAAACTCTTTTTTAACGCGGTGTTTGAAGATCCTCTTTACTATTCCTAACGGAAACTAATTGTTTTTTTCAGCTTTTGCCTTCAAACGTCACGCCATAAAATCATTGTATTTCTTGATATTGTAAGGATGGAACATTTACAATATTAAATTGCCTCATATGGGGTTCAGAGAACCTACATGTAACTATTAAGAAGCCAAAGCATCCACGAGTCAGTGTTTGTTGTGGATTATGGGCTGGCGGCATCATTGGGCCATTTTTCTTCGAAACTGAGCAAGGAGCCGCCGTTACCGTAAACGGTAAGCGTAACCGCGCCTTGCTCAACGAGTTTTTGTTTCCAGAAAAGAATGACATGGACGATATTTGGATTCAACAAGGCGGGGTAACATGTCACACATCTAACGCAACTATCGATATTTTACGCACTTTTATTGAAAATAGAAAAATCAGCTGAAATAGTGATGTCGATTGGATTCGGAGTTGTAATGTTGAGCCCTTTGGATTATTTCGGTGGAGAGCCATTAAGGATAAATGTTACGCATAGCATCCAGAGACAATTCAGGCGTTGAAACATGAAGTCGAAGATCCCATTGAAGAGACTCGATCCGAAACAATCGAAATGTACTGAAAATTAAGTTGATCGGATGAGGTACTGCCGAGACAGTTGCCGAAGTCATATGAATGATATCGGGTTTCATTATTAAATGACAAAGTTCGACCTTTCTAAGAAAACCGCATGTACCCGTAAGTTTCTGTACAATTAAGTGTTGTAACAAATACTATTTATTTTTAGTACTATCTACTAAAAATATTACGCATTCGCGTAATATTTTTCCGATCATGGCCAGAGAATTTCTTTGAAGAAATTAAGAAAGGCCAGAGAATTTCTAAAAAGAGGTACTGTAAAAAACCCTTGCATTATGACCCAGCGCGTAAAGGCCAAATTCCAGAAATAGAATTTTGTTTACTGTGGAAAAATAAAGATTATAACCTCATACGCCTTTCGATAATAAAACATATTCTGATCACGGCAAACTGTTGGCAAAAAATCACCTTTGACTACAGGTGAAGCTTTATAAGAAAAGCTGTTTCAGATATCGCTCAGTGTAAAAATCCAGTAGAGGTGGCTATGATGGTTTTTGTTTGTTTGGATAAATTATAGCAGGAAGCGTGGTACAGGGTGGCTGATAAATATTGCTACATTAAGAAATTAAAAAAATGTTTTCAGAATATGGAGTTCGTTTTCTTTTATGCATGTTAAATATCATTCAATTTTACTAAACATAGCCTAATTAGTTTTAAAAATAATGGAATTTAATTGCCCCCTTCTTGCGGCATCTTACCAAAAAGTTGTTCATTACTTCTTGAAGAGTTGAGACAAGAATAGTCGCAATTGTTTCTCGAATGGATTGCTTTAGTTCATTCAAATTTGTAACCCTACAAGAAAAAGTCAGGTGCAGTAAGGTCAGGCGACCTGGGGGCCAACGGAATGTGGAGTTTCTGGATATCAGCTTATTGGGAAATTTTCGTCGCAATTCTGTCATAGCAAGCCGGGCTATGTGAGGAGTTGCACAATCTTGCTGAAACCACCCAGAGCTGAAAGAAATTCTTATTCGGCGTAATTCTGGATAGAAAAACTCTCTCAACGTGCTCAAGTAACTCCAGTTAGCGTAACGGTGTGACCGAAGTAGGGCCCGACAATGCAGCGTGATGAAATTGCACACCACAATGTGAAACGAAGTGGATGCAATTTCGTCTCATGGAGTATCTGTAAGTTGGAAGCACTCCATAACCGACAATTTTGTTTGTTTATGTTGCCGTTTATGTCGAAATAGTCCTCGTCAGACATGAAACGACAGTTCAATATGTATCCGTCCTCTTCCACCATTTGAAGCATCTTTTGGCAAAATGCCAAACGAATCGGGAAGTCTGCAGCGTTCAGTTTGAGTTTTATATGGGAATAAGTCCCTATCTTTGTGTATAATTGACTGCAATGGCTGTCTGCTTATAACCATTTGAGCAGATAAGCTTCTTTTCGAAACTCTTGGATTGCTTTGTATGACAGCAGCTACAGCAGCGATTGATTTCTCCGTCCGAACTGGAGGGTTTCGATGGAAAGGTTTTCTTTTGGCTCTCCCATGCTCGGCAAAGTTGTAAATAAGTCTCATTATACTCCAACTGCTCGGAGGATTGCAGCCAAACGTGAGCCTATACTCTCTTTGAACCGAAACTACGGACTCCAGTGAGTCATTGCGGCGGACAATCAAAATTCTTGTTTCAGTGTCCCAGTTATCCATTTTGTTAAATCTAAAAATCAATCTGCAAAATAAAAAAAGTTAACCAAATTCAATAAATAGAAAAAAGTTTTTAATTTTTTTAGTAGCGGCTTTATCAGCCACCCTGTACAAAAAAGAAGGTAGTGTTGTGCAGTCAGCTGAGTTACAATTTTCCGTTTTGTACAAATTTCAAATTCTAAATTCGACAACTATTTTCTATTGAAACATTCACAATAATCATTAAGCATTCACAAACATTTTTTTGGCAATTTATTTCAAGTGTTTTTGACAGTACAGCGAAATGTATATGTGCTGTTGGGCTCGAAGATCATATATAGTACAAGATGGGCGATATGAGCTATTTCGAAAAACAGAGTTGAGTAAAACCTTTTGGAAATGCTGTTTTTTTGTTTCACTTTTGACTTTGTAGCGTTCTTGTAATTGTGTACAAACCAATGTCGAAAAATAAACGGCTAGAAATTATGCTTTACTCAAGTGTGTTTTTCTACATTATTGCAAAGAAGAAGCACAACATCCATCTTCTACAATTTATTGTTTTTGGCAAAGCATAACTAATATAACTAGGCATAAAAATAAGATAAATAATTTTTTTCTGCACTTTAGACCAACAAATATAATGGCGGTTCGGAAAGTTCTTAGCCTATCACTGAAAGAGAATATTTACTTTTTCAAAAATATTTTTATTTTTCAACATAATCTCATGAAACTTTAATACACTTAGTCCAAAGCTTATCTAGAAATTCTATCCCTTGATTAAAAAAGTTTTCCTCAAGCTCTTCAAAAAGTGGTTTACAACTGTAATTGCATCTTCATTTGAGGTAAAACGCTTGCCAGCAACGAATTTTTTTAGATTTGGGAACAGGTAAAAGTCACTGGGAGCTAAATCAGGAGAATAAGGTGGGTGGTCAAGCAACTCGTACTTTAATTCGTTGATTTTAGCCATTGTGCGCTGGTGCGTTGTCTTGATGAAAAATTATTTTTTTGTGCTGTAAGCCAGGACGTTTTTCTCGAATTTTTACATTTAATTGATCTGAAAGTTTGCAATAGTACTCTGAATTTATTGTTTTACCCTTTTGCAGATAGTCAATCAATAAAATACCTTTGAAGTCCCGAAAAACCGTTGCCATAACCTTGCCGATTGAATTGTTTTTACCTTGTTTGGGGCACTTCCTCCAGCTTCAGTCCATTGTTTGGATTGTTCTTATGTCTCTGGAGTATAGTGGTGGATCCATGTCTCATCAACAGTTATGAAATGGCGCTTAAAATCAATTTTATTTCGCCGAAAACGATCCAAACAAGCTTGAGAAATGTTCATTCTTATGCGTTTTTGGTCGACTGTTAACAAGTGCGGCACCCATCTTGCAGAAAGCTTTTTCATCTGTAGTTCTTCATGCAAAATTAAATGGACTCGATCATTTGAGATGCCCATGATATTAGCTATTTCACGCACTTTTATTCGTCGATCATTTAATACCATATCATGCACTTTGGCTACAATTTCTGTTGTTGTTGCTGTTTTCGGACGTCCACTACGTGGTTCATCTTCAATGCTTGTACGATCACGTTTAAATTCAGCAACCCAATTTTTTACTGTTGCATATGAAGGAGCACTTTCACCTAACACATTCACCATATCATTATAAATTTCTTGTCCCGATAAACCTTTTTATGTAAATATTTAATGACACCACGCATTTCTAATTTTTCCATTGTAAAAAAATCGCGGATGCGTCTTTTGTGAACACCTGTTTCTATATGAAGAAGTTGCCAGATCGAAACAAAATTTAACAAGTGTTCATAGCAGAGATGTTGAGTTTCCAAAACACTTAACTTTTTCTGTTTATACCGCGCTTTTTGTGCTAGGCTAAGAAGTTTCCGAACCGCCCGTACACTGAGTCTCAAAAGTATTTTGCTCCGATGGACGATATAAGTAAATTTTGTGGCGTAAGCCAAATGAAGCCCTTAATCCTTAAGAAGTAAAATCGACCGTTAAACATGAAGGTGGCTCGGTAATCATATGGGGATTTTTGTCTGCTTTAGGAGTCGGCAATCTTGTGTCCACTAGTGGTATTATGGACAGTTAAGAAAATATGTCTATTATGAAAGAAAACCTCCATGTCAGTTAAGAAAAACTGGTTACTCCAATAAATGTATTTTATTTTCAGCAAGATAACGACCAAAACATATTGCTGTAGATGTTAAATTATAGATATCTTACAAAACTAAGCCGATAGAAATTTTTGGTCCTTCTAGGAGGAAAATGTAAGATGACACCACATTTCGTCAAAAGATACGTTAAAAAGTGCTTTGCCAGAAGATTGGGACAGAATAACGTTCGAAACTTACCGTTATTTAGAGGAATCAATGCCAAGGCGCTTAGAAGCTGTTTTACCCAAAAAATATTGAATCCAATAAATGTAAATATGTGAATAAATAAGGTTTTTAAAATTAAAAACGCAAAATACTTTTGTGACTCACTGTAGGTACAAAATGTTATATAAGTACAATTGAAACAGTAGTTCTCTTTCTTTGATTCTTAGATTTCAATTTAAATTCAAAAATTGTCTATAAACATTCCGAAGAAGGTCATCACGTAATAATGTTTGCCTAAAGTTATTTTTTTTAAAAAATTTCCTTCTATTACAATTCTGAGATAAATCTCGTAATATTGAGTTTCTGACAAGCCAAAAACTTTAATTCTATCACAAAATATATATTTTCCGAACTTGATAAGATAGAAAATGGGAACTTAAACATTTTTCCTACCATTTTCTTATTGCGCCGAGTCCTCTGAGCTATATTCGTTATACATTTGAAACCGTGATGGCATTGTAATGTTTACTTGGATATGTTGCAACCATTCGCAGTCAATGAATTCATTCTTCATTTTCATAACGTTGTACTGTGTGCTCAGTAAGTGGTACGGGGATCCCTGACACCCTTGTGATGATATTTCCCTTACTCTCCTATATAATTTTCTATTGGTTTTTTATTTTTCAGTTTTTTTTTAACAGAGTTGCATGAGTTTATGATACAGTGAACCTGAAGATGGAAAATATCTACAGGAGAAGCGATGAGTTTGGGGTATACTAGTATATGTAAAATGGCTGACATGGAATATACTGAAATCTATCCAAGGTTGCAAAATATGGTGAATACGATGTCGCATGCAGATCTAAGAACTGGTTTGATATCTTCAACATGATATTCGTCTTAAGCATAGCCTTTAATGTCTAAATATTCATCTTATATACGGTGAACAGCATTTTTGGAAATGCCTACAAATGGCGCCTCAATTGGTCTTCGAAAGTGCTCAAAATCTTCACAGTTTCGTTAGGGGTTGATCATTTTGCGGTTAAAGGAACATCAAACATTTTTCAGCGGCGGTTCGTCCGCACCTTGGTGTTATGCTAAGTGTGTTTGTATATTACTGGTTCGAATCCAAGAGAAAAATCATCTACCAAAAACCATCTAAAATTTTTTAGCGGCGGACTTTTCCACCTTTTAAATGTCGGCGACTATACGTGGAAGCGATTATTTGCCGAAGTCATTTTCACCAAGTCTGGTTATAATTTATTTTACCCAATACCAGGAAGAGTTCTCTTCACAATATGCGATAATCAAAAGTAGAGAGTCTCTCTCAGACGAATGATCCGAATAACACATACGGTTAATTATTTCAGGTATATTCATTAGACCTCAAATTCGTAAAGTTATGAGAATTTTATTAACAAGTTCAGTTCCGTTGAAAAACGCGCATGGAAGAGTTTTTTTGCATTATGCGATAACTTTCTTGGTAATCACAGAAGCGAGAACTATGTCGCGATTGTTGATGAATTTTTGAGCGCGTATGGTGAAATGGGCTGCAACATGTCAATTAAAATTAATTTTCTCCATTCACAGCTAGACTTCTTCCCGGGCCAGTTCTGTGATGAACAAGGCAAACACTTTCATCAAGAAATAATTACAATGGAAAAACGTTTTGAAGGAATAGATAAAATAAAAATAATTTTCGAATATTGCTGGCCACTTAAATGTTCAATTAAAAAGAAAACGGCCAAACAAACATTCCTAAGTAGTACGAGTATTGCCAATAATTGTACGAGGGCGGTTCGGAAACTTCTTAGTCTAGCACAAAAACCGCGGTATAAACAGAAAAAAGTTAAGTGTTTTGGAAACTTCCATCTCTGCTATGAACACATGTTAAATTTTGCTTCGATCTGGCAACTCCTTCACATAGAAATAGGTGTTCACAAAAGACGCATCCGCGATTTTTTTACAATGGAAAAATTAGAAATGCGTGGTGTCATTAAATATTTACATAAAAAAGGTTTATCGGGACAAGAAATTCATAATGATATGGTGAATGTGTTAGGTGAAAGTGCTCCTTCATATGCAACAGTAAAAAATTGGGTTGCTGAATTTAAACGTGGTCGTACAAGCATTGAAGATGAACCACGTAGTGGACGTCCATAAACAGCAACAACAACAGAAATTGTAGCCAAAGTGCATGATATGGTATTAAATGATCGACGAATAAAAGTGCGTGAAATAGCTAATATCATGGGCATCTCAAATGACCGAGTCCATTTAAGTTTGCATGAAGAACTACAGATGAAAAAGCTTTCTGCAAGATGGGTGCCGCACTTGTTAACAGTCGACCAAAAACGCATAAGAATGAACATTTCTTAAGCTTGTTTGGATCGTTTTCAGCGAAATAAAATGGATTTTAAGCGTCGTTTCATAACTGTTGATGAGACATGGATCCACCACTATACTCCAGAGACAAAAGAACAATCCAAACAATGGACTGAAGCTGGAGGAAGTACCCCAAAGAAGGCAAAAACAATTCAATCGGCTGGTAAAGTTATGGCAACGGGTTTTCGGGACTTCAAAGGTATTTTATTGATTGACTATCTGCAAAAGGGTAAAACAATAAATTCAGAGTACTATTGCAATTAAATGTACAAATTCGAGAAAAACTAACTATTATTTTTCATTGATAGGCTAAGAACTTTACGAACCGCCCTCGTATTTTTTCAAAAAATGCTGTTTTAATAAAAGTTGAATAACTCAACCTTTTAAAAATGACATCGAATTGTATTCGTAAAAACACTCTCTTCATTATTCAGCTCAAAAATTGTTTTTTGGTAGCAGCTTTTATCAGCCACCCTGTACAATAAAGAAGGTAGTGTTGTGCAGTCAGCTGAGTTACATTTTTTTGTTTTGTACAAATTTCAAATTCAAAATTTGACAACCATTTTCTATTTGAAACATCATCAAGCATTCACAAACATTTTTTTCCAATTTATTTCAAGTGATTTTGACAGTATAGTGAAATGTATTGCCAATAATTGTATTTTTTCAAAAAATGCTGTTTTAATAAAAGTTGAATAACTCAATCAGTTTCTAAAGGATTTTTAAAAATGACATCGAATTGTATTCGTAAGAACGCTCTCTTCATTATCCAGCTCAGAAAATGTTCACTTCCTTTTAAAAAAATTTGTACAAAAACGCATCCAAAGTTAAAAAATAACAAAAAATTTAAAAAAAAATGAGTTTACCGGAAAAAAGATATTTCTTCAGTGTGATTTTTAAAGTGTATACACCATTCGAAAGCCCGCTTCTTTCCAAATCAGCAGAAAACCTTAAAATCGGTTGATATTCAACCAAGTTATTGGCATATAAGTGCGTAAGATCCGAAAAACCGGTTTTTTACCCGTAACTCCAGATTTTGGAGGTGTTTGGGAAATTTCTAAACCGGCTTCTTGTTGTACTCAGCAAGATCTACAAGAAAAATAATATCATTTCCCAGGTATTTTGACTTCATTCTTTTTTGTTACACTGTGTTATTTAATATTTTTCGGCCAAAATGTGCTTGGATAAAATCAGACTTTGTGTCTTTTATTCGATCTAAAATTAATATTCATGGCATACGGATAATTTGTGTGGGAGTTTCTAGAATAAGGGCATGTCAACTAATTTTGTCTTATATGTATCGTACTACAGGGTGGTCCAAATAAGACTGAAGGGTTAAAAATGTTCATAACTTTTTTGTTTATAATTTTTTTCTCTTTTGGAGGTTTTATGTTTATTTATGGAGATATTTGATGTACAGTTACGTTTTAAAGTTGCTGAACTTTACTATTCTTTTAACTCGACGTCTATTATTTTAACTCGACGATTTATCGTCGTCATTTTAATGTCAGAATAGCCTCCAGTAACAACGTGATTATGAACTTTGTCTCCCGCATTGAGGAACAGGTACCCGTGTCAGAATCCTAGGGTATTAGATTAGCGTCAATTACATCAATCTTACGGGTGGCCCAAATAAGACCAGCTGATGTGAAACACAAATAACTTTTTTTATTTTTTAGCATTATTTTTTTCTTTTTGCAGATTATAACTGAACTCTTGGAAATTTAAAATGAATACGTACAGTCCACAGCAACGCATTAAAATTATCGATTTTTATAATTCTTCTCAACGATCAATTGTTCTGCGAAATTATAGCCGTTTTTTAACGTAAGATCAGCGCCCACATCTTCCATGATTACAAGTTGCCGACCGTCCAGGAAGAGGTGCTCATCGAAATATTCGTACTAAAGAGAACGTGGAAGCCAATGCATGTATCGAGTAAAATGGTGGTCATTTGTCTGATGTCATATTTCACACATAGTCACGTTAAATTTCCATAAAATGTATTTAACATATAAAAAAAACCATTTAAAAAAACCGTTATTACAAGAGTTATACGTGTTTAACATCACTAGGTCTCATTTGGGCCACCCTGTAGATGTATGGGGCGGTGTTATGGCTGATAAAGTTATCGGTTCATGTTTAAATGAAGAGGGTCAACCAGAAACCATTAACAGGGCTCCGTACACGCAGAGAAAAGATATGGTTACCCTATGGTCACCGCAACAATAATATGTTCTCTCCAATAAAAGCATGTTCGTCGCAACCATAGTATTGTTTGCTATTGTTGAAATATAAAAATAGTATTTTTGCCAAATTTAGAAATGAAAATATGGTTGTAGCAACCATATAAACATGGTTGGTGCAACAAAAGTATTGTTTAAAATTTACGTTAACAAAAATATGATTAAGGCAATCATACAGTATGGTTGTGACTATGAACATAACAAAACAGGTTTTGTAGAGAATACATGTATGTGTGTGCGTATGTTTTTTTGATATACAAAAAAACACATACACACGATACAGTGAATGGTTGCTGTCCATTACAAAAAAAACAACAACAATCGGAAGGTAGTTCGAGGGATTTTTATTGTGTTTACTTACAACACTCTAATACCGACTGCTTCTCGTTTGTTTAAAATCTGCCTGCACTTAAGTATATAGCCATTGATCATGGTTTAATCACATTCGTTACTTTCACCCCTGCTGGCAACTAAAAGTATATTTGACCGTTGGAATATATATTTTTGTTTCTTGAATGAAATGTTTAATAAAAACATGGCCTCAAATCAGGCTATTATCATACTATTAGTAATGCAATTTAATTTAATAAAAACAATTTAATAAAAACCTCTATTTCTGAATAACAATAACCAATCCTAATAAATAATTTTTGGGATCATAGTATGGTTGAGTGTGAATCATACTATGGTTGTGGGTATCATAGTATGGTTGCGTGTCAATCATACTATTGTTGTGAGAATCATACTATGGTTGCATGAGACACATACTATGGTTGTGAGGATCATACTATGGTTGTGGGGATCATAGTATGGTTATGTGTGATTCATACTATGGTTGTCGGGATCATAGTATGGTTATGTGTGAATCATACTATTGTTGTGAGGATCATAATATTGTTGTGTCACAACCATATACCCAACAAAATATGATCCTCTTCGAATATTGTCACCCCAACCATACTTTTTTCTGTGTGTATAGGACTATGATTGACAATTTTTTTAAGTCTGCAAGTTAAGATTAATTCTGCTATCTACAATTTTAAAACTAGTAACGAGTTTAAGTCGGGCGCGACCAACTAGTATACCTACCCTGCACAGGTTTTTGTACCCCTTAAACGGGATCTTTAAATAACCACATCTTAAAAATTATGCCATATTTGAATTTTGTGAGAAAATTTTAATATATATTGGTCCATGTTTGAAAAGGTCGGATTTTAACACAAATTGGAATAAAAGTATTTTTGGCTTTGTGAGAAAATGTTTTAGTTATTTTATAACTATAAGTTCTTGTATACTGAAAGCCGTTTGGGTACCACTACATTTGTGTGTACCCTTTATCAAAAAATGGGCCTATATGGTCCAAATTGGTTCCAAATTAGTAGTTTGTCCATCGTAAAATACTCTATTAAATTTGATCGAAAACGGAAATGTAAATCGAAAAGATCTATGTACTGGTGCTATATAAAAACATGAACTGATGTAACGGATTTTTATCTGAGCTGGTATTTGATCAATCGTCATAAACTGTGCCAAATTTCATTAAAAGTGGATGTAATATGTGGCTTCTAGAGCTAAAAACATAAAATCGGATGAACATATGTGTGGGGCCTATATCTAGCTCTAAACCGATTTTCAAAAATTTTAATAGCGTCCATCCTTGGCCCAAAATTTTACTTTCAACAAGAATGGATGTAATATGCGGTTTTAAAGCTAACAAGTACAAATGCCGTAATATACCCTCCATCGTCCCTAAGATACTAAAGATCAAAAATTTGTTGGGCCCTATAGGACCATGCATTCGTACTAATCTCAGCCGAAAATTACTTGTTATTTGGATTTGTACCATAACTTCATTGAATTTAACTACCCATATGGCCATAATTACTATTGATCGCCCTTTACGACCTTACGGTCCGTTTTTTTGCGCAACATGAGCCATAACTGCCAGCAACCATTCCCTTTTTGAGGCACAAAGTGCATGTCAATTAATAGTACACTTTTTAACCATTGTCCGCCAACAAAAAAGTTTGCCATTGACTTGTCAGTGAATATTTTTGCATATACAGGGTGTCCCTCGAATCGAGCTACAAAAACAAAACGTTATAACTTATTTTCTCTGTGAGCATTCGGCTTACTCTTCATTTTATTTGGAAGGTTATATTTATTAAAATGAAAGCTTAAAGAAGATTTGGATATTGTAGCGGAACCATGCTTTTCCATCTTGCATGTCTTTCTAAACGTAATTTAAACGGGAGTTTGGCGGAACTCTTCCGAGTAGATGGACTATTATGAGCCTGGTGAACATGCTTGCCGAATTTTGAAGCATCGCCGGAAGACCGTACCCTCGAGATCCCTATGTTCGGGTTCAAGACACCATTGCGTCTGTAGCCTCGTAAATTGAGACAAATCCTAGCGTTTCAAATCGGAACTTATCGGCGCAAATTGCAGCTAGCAGACAATGGATACTTTATGATGACTTAAGCTTGTTTCCGTACAAAGTACAAATTACAAGCAAGTAAAGCCTTCTGCATGTGCCTTTCCGAATGGAATTTTGCCAAAAAATTATTAAAATGGTCGATGAAGACAGCTGCTTGATAAATTGCTTGTTTATGTCTGATGAGGCTCATTTTGATCTAAACGGCAATGTAAGCAATAAAAATTGCCGTATGAGAAATTCAAATTTACAAATACTCCATGAGACGGAACTGCACCCAGAACGATTTACTGTGTGGTGCTCAGTTTCATCGAGCTGCATTGTGGGGACATACTTTTTTAAAGAAAACGGTGTAAAAGTGACTGACAAAGGGGATCGTTAATAGATGTTGAAAGTGTTTTTTTTACCAAGAACTTGTCGGAGACGTATTCGATTCAACAACATTTGAAGCAACTGTACTTATAGCCAGACCGGTTATAGCAGAGCTTCACCGAAAATTCCCAAACATATTTATATCCAAATATTCCACTTTCACCCAAGGTCATCGGACCTGAGTGCAACAGCTTTATTTTTTTTATTGGTTTATGTCAAGCAAGAGGTGTAAAAAACGAAACCAAAGAATTTGACTGAATTGAAGAAGTCAATTAAAACAATTATTGAAGCGATCCCAACTTCAACCCTGGAGGCCGTAATGAACAATTTTTCGACCAGGTGTCGCATAGGTGTGGATGAGCATGGAGTCCGTTTACGGGTGACCTTCAACACAATTAGTCATATAAAATTAAATTGAGCTGTATAGAAACAGTTAAAAAAAATAAATGAAATTCATTGATTAAAAAAAATATTTTAATTTCTTATTGTAGCGCAATTGGTGCGCATTTTTTTTGGCATATTTTGGTATGAAATTCATATTTTGTGCATATCATTTACAAAAATTTGTTTATACCACTTAAAAATAATACGGCTATGAAATAAAAAAGTCCCTTTATAAAGCTTTTCTTTCCAAATTTCTTGTATGGGAGCCTCATTTTAATCTAGACCGATTTGTTTCAATTTACCCCCCTGCGTCAGCTGTCCAAAAAAACAAACAATTGCAAAACTTCTTGAAGATCGATAACAACTGTGCCCTGTAGTCTCTTGACAAGCTTTAACTGATCAGCGGACGGGCATACAGACATTGTAAAATCGAATCAATGTGATTCTGAGTCGATTGGTAGGAACACTTATAGGTCGGTCTAGCTCAAAAAATTTTTAGTAGTTACAAACATTTGACATGAAGAATACTTTTAATAATACCCTGTTTCTTACAGTGGCGCAGGGTATAATAATTGGTTTTGCAGGATAAAAGTCACAATTTTTAAACATGTTCGAAATTAATTTAACAGCCCCCAAAGAAAGTTCGGCGATTCACAGGTTATGTATACCTTTTTTTAACATTTTTCCAAACCAGCCCACGGTGCATCTTCGTAAATATCATCCGTGTTTTTTTTACTCGTAGCTAGAGTCTTTTTTTTTTCCAAATTTCGAATAAATCCATATTATTCATTTCAGACATTTTTTTCCGCTTGCTTACTGTGATAAAAATTCAACATACAAAGGTACAGGCCAATAAAAAATCGAAAGCGGAAAAGAAAACAAGTAAAGTGAAAGAACAAAAAAGTGCTGTAAAAAAACATAGTAAAACTAAAAGTACTCCATCTCTACTTCATCATTCGCTGCTCTCGTTTCGGGTGTAATGTTTGAAAAAAACCCCCCGATTCTCGGATCATATTTATTGATGAAATTGACAGCGTGGCATAAAATCGAATGTTGTTAAAAGAAAATATCAAACGATGCCTGGATGGATGTGGATGGATAGTTTGTGCTCTCCTTTTGGTGCTCCATCGTAGTTTTTTTCGATTTCGATGAATGTGAAAAACTGAAGGTTTCTAAAGATGTTTTGTTTGCAGAGTAATTCTTAACAGTCAATTTGAATTAGGAAGATTGAGATTTATATATTGCAGTTGTTTTCTATTGGGTCTTGTTGTTGTTTACCAAATATTGAGGTTACGAATACAACGGCATTCATAAATTGATTGAATCCTTAAAGGATTTAAGAATTGAATGAATAATTGCTCGAGTTGAATCTTAACAAAGTGCTAGAGATGTTATAATAAAAAATAAAGAAAACCTTTATATTGCCTATTGCTTTTAAATATTGCACCAATTGCTAAGCAGTGCCCGCCTATAAATTTAATGTTAAAAGTAGTGGAAAATTATGAGATCAATTCTTGCACCAAGTGCTAAGTAGGGCCCGTTTATAATTTTTATATTAAAACTTGTTGACAATTTTGAAAATATGATTGTGGATGGGAAAGTATTAAATACAATTTACCATAACCTTCTTTTTTAAGTCCAGTATGGCTTTTAATTAAAGTGCATATGTGACACGCAAAATAGAAAGGGACCTATGGTTAAAAACCAGTTTTGTTCAGGAGAGCCATTTTAAAGATTAGGTCCCTTTCTAGTTGCGCTTAGAATCGTCGACTTCACTTTCATAAAACGCTCATATATCTGGGAGGGAACACTTTTGGGGCATGGGATCGGTCTCAGTCAATGCTCAGATGTTGTCCACATCAAAAATAAAGGAAAAGTTTATGAAAAGTTTTGTTCAGGAGAGCCATTTTAAAGATTAGGCCCCTTTCTATTTGCGCTTAGAATCGTCGACTTCACTTTCATAAAACGCGCATATCTCTGGGAGGGAACACTTTTGGGGCATGGGATCGGTCTCATTCGATGCTCAGATGTTGTCCACATCAAAAAAAGAAAAAAAAAATGAAAATTGATTTTTTACCCTTAGGTCCCTTTCTCTATGCGCTGTCACATATGGAGTGCTTCCAACCCACAGATACTCCATGAGACGGAATTCATCATTGTAGGGCCTTGTCAAAGAAGTAGTCTTCCAGTTACTGGAGACCGTTACTTGAGCAGAATCCAGAATTACGCCGAATGAGAATTTCTCTCAACTCTGTGTGGTTTCAACAAGATGGTGCAACTCCTCACATAGACTGACCTGTTATGACGGGAACTCCACATTCCATTGTCCCCTAGGTCGCCTGACCTTACCTCTGCTGACTTTTTCTTGTGGGGTTATTGCAAACAGGAAGTCCACAAAGCAAAACAAACAAATTTAAATGAACTAAAGCAATCCAATTAAGTAACAATTGGCTATTCCTGTGACAACTCTCCAAGCAATAATGAACAACTTTTTGGTAAGATGCCGCACATGCATCAATGAGCAGGATGAGCATTTAAATTCCATTATTTTTAATCTAATTAAGCTATTTTTAATAACATTGAATGACGTTTAACATGACTAAAAAAAAATAAATTCCCTACACTGAAAAAAAGTCATTTGAGTTTCTTTATGCATTATTTCTTAATAGCAATATTCATCAGCCACCCTGTAGATCCTTCTATCGTAAGAAAATAATCAGGAAGAAACTTTTTGTTATATTTACAGTTAAAGTAAAGTCTCCTACTAAAAAAAGGCCGGTTGGACAGTCTGTCAGTATGTTAGGAATTGTTTCAGTGAGTCGCTTGTGCCCCTACTCTACGACTTCGCATATGCAAAATCACTGTTTCGTGTGTATAGATCGTTGAACGAGTGGACACCTTGTCGGCAGCACACATAATGGTAATGAGAAGCCGCCGACGCCAACGGCGAAAGGTGCGTCTACCAGAAGGTGATATGTTTGCTTTAACTTCGCTGACTTACTTTTCCTTTCCTCTATGACAAAATACAACAAAGCTGATCTTATTAGCTTGTGGAGAAATTCAATCTTTAAAAAATGGTACGCTTTGGTTGGACTTACCTTTACTATCACCCACATAAAGAATTTTAATTGTCCTTCCTTCCATCCTTCATTTCCAAAAAAAAAGGAAAAATGAATATTGATTTTTTTACCCTTAGGTCCCTTTCTCTATGCGCTGTCACATATATAGATTCAAGTACATATATGAAGGGCTATTTTTCCGTCCTAGGAACCTTGAAGCTGGGTTTAAATGTAACCATAGGATGATCAATCTAAAGGTATTCTTTTCAATAGGGTTTTTTTCACAGATTACTTGTGGTTGTGTTAAACTTTATTTTCAGTATTGTTTGCCATTTCATCATGGAAAGAAAGACTTACACCGCGAAAACCACGGTTTGGTGCGACTTATGGACTGGAGGAATCATCAGTACATATTTTTCACATTTGTAACGGGTGATCAATCTAAATTTTTTCACAGATTTCGAGAGTTGTAGTAAACACATTTTTTTGGAGTATTGTTTACTATTTCGTCATGGAAAGGCTTACACCTCTAAAACCACGTTGTCATTAAAGCCATTCCGGTCGAAATTCTCAAACGAGTCATCCAAAATTAGACCCTCAGAATGGGCACCCTGAGGTTTAGTTGCGGCCAACATTTGAAGGAAATTATATTAAAAATATTAATGGCATAAAATGTAATTTCGAATGAATAAAAAAGATTCCACAATTGATTTGAATTTTTGTACTTTTTTATTTGAAAAAAAACCCTCTAGATTGATCACCCTATAACCCTTTATATAACTTTCAAATAAAGCGTTGTTGGATTCGTAAAGATACTTCGTTGTGTTTGAGTACCCATATGACCATAATTGAAGGGGACCGATTTTTGAGTCCAGCTGTCATATGGGACTGGGCTTTCTTTCTAAGCAAAATTCTATGTTTTTTAGTACCTTGTTTTCCATGCTAACTGTGTGTGCCGGTATGAAGCCCATTAGGCAAGTAAGCAAGAATCCAAATTTCCCAAATCTTATACGCCCTGATTGACAGGACTTTTTTATGTGTCCTGTGGACCATTTGCCTTGGTTAAAGTTGGATTGCAAAGTCAAAGCAAAAAGTCGTCTTTCAACTTTTTTTAATACAAAAAATATATTGAAAGTCGACTTACGACGTATTGGCGCTAAAACGTCGCTTAATTGTTGATAATTTTATTTCGAATTTTTCCCATTCGAGATTTAAGTAACTTTTACTAAAACAAAATTTACACTCCCCCGAAAGTAAATTCTTTCACATTTTGATCAGAGACACCATAAAGCCCTATTAATGATTATCGTACAATCTTTGGAATTATATATCAATGTTCGTCCGTCCGTTTGTCTTAAGGCCCATTTAGTCTCGACGGTTGACGGTTGACGGTAGATTCTGCAACCTGCAGAAGTCTACCGTCGTCAACCGTCAAACTGTAGTTATCTCCCTCTAACACATGCAAAATGCAACCCTCAACTGAAATAGCTGATTGCCTACCGTCAACCGTCCACCGTCAACCGTCGAGACTAAATGGGCCTTTAACCTAGGATTCTGAAATTTTGCATGAAGATGGCTTACGTTCATAAGCTGTTTCGATTGTAAAAGGGCGAAATCGACCCAAGGCCAAAATGTTTCCCATTAATGGACTTATGGTTTTTCGGAAAAAACACTTTTTGGGTATTTACTTTACAAATCATAATTTTTTTGCGATATCGCCAAATGGTCCTTGCGACCAAATTTTCGATGACGTTGAGGCATAAGTAAGGTTCTATGACGTTAATGTGCCGAATTATCTCATCCTTAAGCTCGTGAATTGTTGTGGGCTTATCGACGGACCTTTTCTTTCAAATAACCCCAAAGAAAGAAGTTCAACGGTGTCAAATCACATGATCTTGGCGGCCAATTAAAATCGCCACGACATGAGATAACACAGCCATTGAATTTGTCGCACAAAAGAGCGAGTCGCACATCGCTAGATGTGTTGCAAGTTGCACCGTCCTGTTAAACCACATATCTTCCACATCCATAACTTCCAATTCGGGTCATAAAAAGTTCATTATCATCTCACGATAGTGAACACCATTCATAGTAACTGCCTGACCGCCTTCATTTTGGAAAAAATACGGCCCGATGATGCCGCCAGCCCATAAACCGCACCAAACAGTCCATTTTGTGGGTGCATTGTTTTTTCAATAATCACTCTTGGATTATCATTCGCCCATATGTGGCAATTCTGCTTATTGACGACTCCACTGAGGAGAAAATGTGCCTCATTACTGAAGATGATTTTCCTCGAAAATTGATCATCCACTGTTTCTTGCCACCATTCTGACCATTGATGACGTTTGGAATGGTCAAGCGGCTTTAGTTCTTGAGTCAGTTGAACCTTGTA
Organism: Hydrotaea diabolus; assembly: GCA_963513945.1. Classification (NCBI taxonomy): domain Eukaryota; kingdom Metazoa; phylum Arthropoda; class Insecta; order Diptera; family Muscidae; genus Hydrotaea; species Hydrotaea diabolus. The sequence continues at coordinate 13,219,246 of OY740717.1, read as the reverse complement.
AGCGTGTAAATGCAAGTCTTTATGCATAATGTTCATCTACGACGAGCGTGAGAGGTGCAATTGTTATAATAATATTTTCTGCAGTACGAGCTGTACGGGCATGCACTGGTGTTTTCACATTTCCTACTGACCTGGTTTGCGGGAGGTCAACCAGAGCATATATTCAGTTCAGTCTCGCAGGTCCCCCGGTATAGACCGTCTGACCGGAGAGATGTGCAAAATCATCTGGAAGGTCATTCCCGATTACTCGAAGGTCTTGCTTTGAAAATGTGTACAGGTGGGTACGTTTCCAAGTGATTGAAAGACTGCCAGGGTCGTAGTCCTCCTGAAGTCGCCTGATAAAGTGCGGAATAATCCTCTTTCATATCGGGGCAACAGTCTTTTGTACAAGATGTACGGTGATCTGTTTGTTGCCTGTGCGACATATGGATCATCGGTCTGGTATGAGACATCCAGGTCTGGTTGCGCAAGACACTCTCTTGTCAGAAGGTTGTCTTGCTTGCGTGTCTGCCAGTGTGTCTGAGGCCCTGCAGGTGTTGCTTGGGGTATCTCCGCTTAACCTTGAGGTAATACGTTGCGGTATTACTTTCAAGATCAAGAGAAGATTAGCAATGCTGTCTAATAATTGGATGATAGAGGGAGCGGAGAGTATCGCAGAGCGGGATCGCAAAGCGCTTCTGCGTGAGTGTGTCACAGTTTAGATGGGATGCCAGCGAGATGGTCGGGTGACGTACAGGTGCATTCGGAATGTTAGGTTTGTCGCGAGTAACCCGGATTTCGGCTTCGGTGTTTATTTGGGTTTCTTGTTGACCGGGCACGGCTCTCTTAATGTTTTCTTGCATAAAAGAGCCTTGAGCGATAGCCAGGCATGCAGTTGCGGGGCGCCAGTCAAGGACTGGCTGCATGCCCTCTCTATGAGGACACACGGGATCTGGGCGCCATGGGCGTTGTTTTCTCTGACGGTCAGTGCGACGTCAGTGGGGTGCTCTCCACTAGCGCATGTCGAGCTAGGACTAGCCAGTTCGCCTGTCAGACCTTCTCTAGGCATCGTGTTGTTGTTGTCTACGCTTGCTGCTACGGGGGGCTACCAGTCCCCTTGGTTACGGAACCTGACCGGAGGTTAACCGGTACCACGGGCGACTGGGATTTATGGGGTTTTCTCAAGACTCCACCTAGTCATTATAGGCCCTCGGGCCTGTTGGTGACCAGTCCCGAGATGTATGGCTCGCACACTGGTAGTAGCTCGGCTACGAGGTCTGACCGGAGACTAAAGTCTGATACCACGGGTAGTCAGGAGCCCCCAGAACTGTTGTTCTGGCCTGGCTAGCAGGTGCGGACCTTCGGGATGGCTGTGGCTTAAACCCAAATCGCGGGGAGAGCTTAGGCTCGGTGTGGAGTTGCATTGCAACCGGGTGCTGTGACCCATAGAACAGCAGAGGTGTTAGATAGGCCTCTGCCCCTGACCAAGGGGAAGCATATAGCACGCTTTGAATTGGTACCGGCGGGATTGGCCTGAAGGGGCGCTGGCCGTCGCTTGGTAATGGCCCCAGTTACGATGGCGCACCATGGTTGAAGCTATCAAATCGAGAATCATGTAAAATACTTGGACGCTGACCCGGTTTGCTCAAATTATTGCACGATTTTTCCGATTGTACGTTCCCATAACCATAATGATGACAGTTAGGGGAAATTTTTCCACCAGATTCGCTTTTCTTGTTACGAACTTATGCCGGGAGAATAGTTGTGGTTGTTTGTTTTTTCTCGTTGAAAGGATTTTTTGTCGTCATTGCTATTCTTGGGCTGTTAAACTTACCGACTGCCTGCCAAAAGATATTATTCCCGACACTTTGTTTTTGTTGCTCCAGTTAACACCTTCTAATTTCCAGGATTATCAGCCTATTATCCTTACGATAGTAATAAGTATACGCTCTCAGATTCCCACAAATTCCCTACCCCACATGCATCTATTAACCAAACGCTAAATGGGAATACGAGTACAGAGAATAGACGACAGGGAACATCAAGAATATTTTGAGTTGCAAACAATGGTGCAACATATTCAACATACTCGTATTTTCTTGCAACCAACCGTCGTACAATCATAAATCATATTTTACCTAACAAGGAACAACTTTTATGCTGTTGGGTTGTTTTCCTCCTTTTTCCTTGGCCAAAGGTTCTTCGTCGCTTTGGCTGGCCACACTAAAAAAGAGAAACAAGACGCAACAAAGGTGGACAAAAAAATCTCTGTAGCACTACAGAGCTGTTTTCCTTGTTTCGGGAGTTCTTCGCTTTTTTGCGGACACAGGTAATTTATCCAGGGAGAACACAATAAAAACCGGGTAGGTAGAAGAAGCAATTTTTGATGGAAAAACTTTTTTTCAAATTACTTGCATGCCAGTATATTCTTATGGGGCTTTGTTCGGGGATTATAAACACAATATGTGCTAGCATTTACATTGCTTGTTGGTCTGGAAGGGAAAACGTTTGTCACTATTTCAAACCTGGCACTATAGGGTGGATTGTGTAGACAAGTTGGCAATCAGTATGTATCTCTTTAAAAAATGATCACAGACTCTATAAAGTAACGGAAGGTCCATCTGGTGCTTTCTTTTGGTGTTGCATCACGTGCTATCTTGTGCTTACAGTCATTAGTGCAGACTTCGGTTCTACGATCCGATCTTTATATTCATAGAAGTCATTGATTTAAAGGCTTGCATAACTTAGAGTTAGTCATCGCTATCGCAAGCCATCTCGGATACGTGACAATGATATAAGATATCTCTCGCATTGGTTAGTCCTTTATTCTAATTTGGCCTATTGGCGCGTACCTTCTCCCTAGTCGGGAGATATAAGGAGACTAAAGACACTCCCAGTAGGAGGACAATAAGCCGATTCAGCGCAGGAAAGATAACACTTTGCCCTCACATATATCTGCTAAGCGGCCCTTTAAAAAAGGCGTAAGTAAAGACAGATTGCTTCTCTGTCCAACGAAAAAATCGGCATTCTGTCTCTAAGGAGTGCGGTTCTGTAATTTCAAATTGACAGAGTCCAATAAGGGCTCTCCATTTCCCCTCTTTGACTTCGGGGAGTTCCACAGGAGTTACAGGGTTATTAAATGTCAGAACGGTCCATCTAAAGAATTAATTAATGCTTGTATCGCAAGGACGTTGTCAAGGACATTCCGCTTAGACCTCGATCCAGAACTTGATGGGCGAATTGAAACGGCTCTGGTCATTGTGCAAAATCATCATATATGACAGCGCCTAGAGAAAGGGACCTAAGGATAAAAAAAAATCAATTTTCATTTGTTTTTGATGTGAACAACATTTGAGCATCGAATGAGACCGATCCCATGCCCCAAAAGTGTTCCCTTCCAGAGATATGCGGCATATATACACCAAAGATACAATGTTCAAATCTTTAAAATGGCTCTCCTGAACAAAACTGGTTATAACCCCTAGGTGCCTTTCTATTTTGCGCGTCACATATACCAATGTTAGACTGGTCGATGTAAGTTGGAACGACCACTAAATAACTACATGACACTATTCCTGGTCATCTCCGAAAAGGGTTCATTTCTACTTCCTCAAAACATACCAAAATATACTTATTGAAGAGCTCCAGGAAGCAAGAAAACACATCCAACAGTTTTATTCACGGAAGTGTTCAAGACAATCTCAAAATTAAGATATTTTTAATAATCTACTCGTCACTTCCGATACTGTATTGTCGACAATGAGAAAACGATGGATATGCTACAGAATGTCCAAGTTCTGTAGCATATCCATCGTTTTCCTATTGTCAACAATACAGTATCGGAAGTGACGAGTAGATTATTAAAAATATCTTAATTTTGAGATTGACTTGAACACTTCCGTGAATGAAATTGTTGACAATCCTAAATACTTCAAGGATTTGCTTTACCTTCTAGATATCGATAACTGTGAGATCCTTCTGCTTTGTAGAAATAGGCTACTCCTATTTTAAATAAAAAATAAAGTGTCTATATCTCAGAAACTACACAAGATACAAAAGTAGCATGCGTTTTAAAATATATAAACTCGAGGTGCCCAACTTGGAGGCCTTGTAGCTCCGCGCCTGTATATTGTAGAGGGTCCAAACTTAAAATGTAAAACACCTCTTTTATAAGTGTGTGAAATTTCATCAAAGTCCAACTGTTAGTTTAGAAACGGCTGAATTATTTCCATTTTTTTAATCAATTTGTACTTATATATACCATAAAATGGTCCTGGATTGATTTTCTAAGTTTTTGTTTTTGTTTTTTTTTAGTTTTGAACCAGATAGACTCATTGTTTGATTAAAAAAATCTTACATTAATATTATTTGGTCTTTTTTATATTAAAAGTCGACAAGTAGATTTTTATCTATTTGCGCTTTTGGAAAGTTAAAAATATCGAATTTCTGTTTTTTGGTAAAACTCAAAAAGTTGATTTATGCTAATAGCTAAATAACCCTATAGACTATTCCAAAACATGGACTGATAGGGTGCAATTTTACTAGAGTTGGATTTTGGTCGATCGTAGAAGCAGGTTTTGAAAAACGTGGACAAGTATGAAATATTTTTTATCGTTTAGGCCGAAATCGGTTCAAGTTAAACGTCGCTCAACAGAATCAGATAGTGATTTTGAATTAATCCGTATTATAAATATGTATGTTTTTTCTGTCCTTAAAGAAGTTACAAACATGAGAACTAAGCGATAATACTCTGTACCACAGTGTGATGTAGGGTATATTTAGTGGTTAAAAATAGTATTGAACGATTAACTCGGCGACGGAAAATTTTGGAGTCTAGCCACCCCACTTGAAATTCCTCTCTTTTGGTCTTTTGTAATTGCCTCTAAAAATATTCTGGGGAAACATAAGAAAAACCCCTTAAGGGATAAGGGTATTGGGTAAGGGCATTAACAGATTGGATCGATTCCTTGAAGGACCTTAGGTTGTGCAGAATCATCTTTCTATTTTTCTCTCCTAATTTATTTGTACACATTTCATTCTTGTTCATTTTTTCTTACACAAAAATTTCTAAAGGCGACTACTAAAAAAGACTTTAACATAAGGCTATTGTTGTTTGTGTTTGTTGCTTTATTGTTGCCTCTTGGTGTTGCTGCCTAGCGTGGCATACAAAATTCTAAAGTACACATACAACGGCACAATATGTTGCATCTATTTGCATCGTAAATGTATGTGGCTATGTATCCTATGCTATAACTTTGTATGCATGTTCTTGTAGGCGTGTGTGTGTTTTGGTATTATCCTTTAGGCTATCAACTTCGTACACATAGGAAACGTTCTGGGTAAACAGTTGCTCACATTCATTCCGGCCGGCCGACCGGCCAACCTGTGCATCATGCGTATAAATATTTGCTTATGTGCGTTTGTATGCGCTAGAGTGTTGGTGAAGCCTTTGGCAACATGGACACGTTATATCCTTTGGTCAATGGAATGCAGAGAGAGGGTGAACGAAAGAAAGTTTACAAATAATGTGGGAATATTCTATAATATTGTTTGCCTTCATAGGTTTTTTCTATTCTTCAACAGACGTTGTAAAAGAGAATCCATAGATGGCTCTGAATATGGATTCTCTGTAGACGTGGTGAAGCTGAATTGTAAAGTATATTCGTTGCCAATTGTTGAAAAGTGTGATTTACAACTGTACTAGTTCTTATACGTTAGCTGAGAACCTGGTCGGTGTTCCTTGCAACAACTGCTGCGAAGCTTTCTGATGAAGTTCGTCGCGAATCTGAAATCACGAAAAAAGTAGTGTACAGCCACGAGCATCAATGCCACTTTGCCATTTTGTAAAAAATTTATCTTCTATTAAGATGTAGATGAAAGAGATCTCTAGAGCCGGCTAATGCCTGGTCAATGCGTTAAGCAAAAGAATGAAAAAAAACGAGCTGAACATATCCTTCAGATTTTTTTTCCGAAAAATTAATATAGACGGACAGACGTTTTTTCGCTCATGTAGCTTTGTATGCCGATATTTTAGGTATTTCGGAAGACCTGTCAGAAAGTTTTAGGGTGTTACTTTTTCAACATTCTGGAAAAAAATGAAAGGTTAACAAAACGGGCCCAAATAACACTAAGGACAACATTCTCCTTGCTTATGCATACGAGATAGGCATTGTTAGAATGACCGAAATGGAGCTTTTTCAAAGTGGGGTCGTCGTAAATGGGCTTGGTGCTTAATGAGGAAAAGACCAACATTATGCTAGACTCTGGTGGACAAACATGGAATTGGTATTGGAAACGCTCAAAGCCGAAAAGCACAAAAATAAATTATTAAATAGCCTGGGACCAACATGAAGTTGTTAAAATTTCAACCGGCTGATAGTTTTTTATTCAGAAATTCATTCAGGCAAAGATAGTTAAGAAACTGGAATCATTTTTTTTATACCCGGCACCACTCCACGGAACACGATATTAAAGGTTAGTTTTACGAGGGCGACCGCAAAACTAACTGGCCTGGCACATTTTCTGTTTTACTAGCAACTTTTTTTTGTTTGTTTTTTAAAAGCAATCTTTTATAAGCCATCTGTCAAAATTTTCGAAATATTTAAGGATTATTTTCTTTGTTACAGGTGATTGAAGTAAACAAGTTTTATAATTTTTGAAAAATGGAAAATAAAGAGTTTCGTGACGTAATTAAACACATTTCTATGAAAGGTTATACGCCACAATTAATCAAAGATGAATTGGATTCTGTTCATGGTAATAATGCACCATCATACTCCACCGTGAAATCCTGGGTTCAACAATTTAAAATGGGTCGTTCAAGTACGGAAGATGAACAACGCTCTGGAAGACCGATAACTGCTACTACTATTGAAAACATTAGAAAAATATTTAATGAAGTGACTAAAGATAGACGAATAAAGCTCAGAGAACTTGCTGATATTGTTAAAATACACGAGAAACAAGTTTGGAGTATTTTACATGATGAACTCCACATGAAAAAGCTATCCGCAAGATGGATGCCGCGTTTGTTGACTTTGCCCCAAAAAATCGTTGGACCAATTCCGTTGGACCAATTCCGATGAGCTTTTAGCGATTTGTGTTGGAAGGAGATTATGTTGAAAAATAAATAATAATAATTCCAAAAAAACGGTTCTTTTTATGTTAGGCCAGTTACTTTTGTGGTCGCCCTCGTATGTTAAATGTTTGCCATGTATTCCGGTCCAACACGAACATTTTTAATGATGCTTGGTAGCGCCCATTTTTTCAACATACCAACATCATATGTACTTTTATATTCCAACTACGAGTATTATCGTCGTATCGGTATTAGTTGACAAGATATGGCCTTCATAAGTTCAGAGTTAAATAAACATTGCCTCGCCCTTTTGTCCAAGTTTAACACAACATAGTCGATAATAATTTGCTTATCACTATTTTTATTCTGTTAAACTTTTTTAAAGATCGGTCCAATGCTTTGGCCATTAAAGAGATTTTCCAAAAAAGGTGTTAGCCTGTGTGTGTTTCGTTCCTTGCCAATATCTCTAAGATTTCATGAGAAGAATTCTGGAAGATTTCAAAAAAGGCGTAGCCAACTTTTCAACCTGTGTGTGTTTCGTTCCATGCCAATATCAGATGTTTTTTATATCGTCGTAATATCTGTAAGATTTAATGAGATATGATCTTTTTATACCCTCCACCATACAATGGAGGGTATATTAGTTTTGTCATTCTGTCTGTAACTCCTTAAAACAATCATCGGAGACCCAACAAAATATATATATTCTTGATCCTCATAAAATTCTAAAACGATCTAGCCATGTTGTCCGGCTGTCCGTCTGTTGAAAGCAAGATAAAGCCAGCATGAAATCAGCTAGGAAGCTAAAAGTTGGCACAAACATGTGTAGTTTACCTAACATGATTGGTATTGAAAATACCGACACTACCTCTTACAAATTAGTTTTTTATTTCGAAATAACCGTCCAGTTTCTTAAGCAAAATCACTGAAATTTTGCAAATAATAATCTCTATATTGGCGCAATCATCTTTGTAAAAATGGTTTAGATTGGGCCACCATTTCTTGTACCTTCCAAACAAACGGCCTTATGGGCATTGAGAAATAATATGACTATAACTCAACCTTAAACTTGACCTATCGAAATGAAATGTTACACATCAAGAATTTTATATACAACACACTTCTACGCTACGGTCTCATGGGCCTTGAAAAATAATATGACAATAACTCACCACACACTTGATCTATCGAGACGGCACAAAGATTAATATATAGAACAGACTTTTGCGCTAAATTTGGCTAAGATCGGAAAGGCCCTACTGGTACCTCCCACAAAAACGGTCTCATGGGCCTTGAAAAATAATATGGCATTAACTCACTTCCAACTTGACCTATCGAGATGAAATTTTCTACATAAAGATTTTAATATAGAACGCACCTCTGCGCCAAATTCTGTTGAGACCGAAAAAGTCCTACTGGTACCTCCCAAACAAACGGTCTCATGAGCTTTGAGAAATAATATGACGATAACTCACCACGAGCTTGACCTATCGAAATGAAATTTTGCACATAAAGATTTCTATATATAACACACTTCCGCACCAAATTTGGTTTTATTTGTGAATCTGGTGGAGGGTATCCAAAGTTCGGCACAGCCAAACTTAACATTTTTTACTTGTTTAGTTTAGATTAAATAGGTGGTGCCATGATCCCTTGTGCAATCTTATCTTATCGACCGAACGTAACACATAAATATATATAATATAAAACTGGTAAAAAAGCTTACGTAGGCGTAACCGACGATATTATAGGTTTTTGGGCCTCCTTGGACTCTAAACTTACCCAAAGGTTAACCGTTAGCTCTAGAACCATAATATTACATCTAATGGGTCAAATCGGTCCACGTTTAGATATTACCCTTTTTCAAAGGTCTCGCCCGATTTTATGGTACATCGCTCAAGAGCACCAATCTTAAACATGATTTTGATTAAAATAATTATTAAAGATCTTAAACCAACCCTAGACCAACCTGGGTGTTATAGGTCTTTCTTTTTTAAATAGATCCCACACGAATCCTTGAATCCAAAAATAGCCTTTAAATATAAATGGACATATGGCTATAGTATAAGAATACATTTCATAAGAAGCCAAAATGAAATTTATAATTGCAATTTGGCTAAATTTGGGTTTACGGACCCCAAAGAATAACAATTTTCTCCCGAATTTAGATTTGCTTCCACAAGCGAATTTTTTTTTGCCAACCGAATGTTTACAAAATCCATAAAATTTACAGTTTTAATCAGTACAACCAAATGTTGGTTAATGCAGTGTAATTGTCGCAAATGTTACTGAGAGTTTGTTTCGACCAACATGCCCAAGTCAGCACAATCGTTGTATTTTGATGCTCGTAAATGCAAGCATGTCGTGATATATCTCATACGAGTACAGCTCACGGCGTACAGCTCATACGAGTACAGTTCACGGTATATCTCATACGAGTACAGCTCCCCGCCCATGCTGCTGGGGCAGTATATTTTACAAGGATTTTTTTTTTAAAAACCTTTTCCAATACACTTTTACCCGCTTTGGAAAGCATCCTTGTTTCGACGCCAAAAAAAGCACTGGTTGTATCAGTGTATTGTAAAGTGTAATCTTGTGTTTTCGAGAGAGGCGTCTATTCATAAGGTGTTTACCGAGCCCAAAATAACATCTATTTGTCAACACGATCCTTCGTTTTATTTTAGTGCTGTTCGTTTATTTAATGCAGTATATTTTACAAGGATTTTTTTTTAAAAACCTTTTCTAATACACTTTTACCCGCTTTGGAAAGCATCCTTGTTTCGACGCCAAAAAAAAAAAAACACTGGTTGTATCAGTGTATTGTAAAGTGTAATCTTGCGTTTTCGAGAGAGGCGTCTATTGTTTAGCTGTTTACCGAGCCCAAAATAACATCTATTTGTCAACACGATCCTTCGTTTTATTTTAGTGCTGTTAACGTAACGTAATGGTTTATAGTGGATCCGAGGTATATAAATTCATCTACAATGTTGGGCGTTGCAACTACCGACTGAAACCATCTTGCCTTTTTCAGTCGCAGCGCATCTTTAGCAGTTGGCTGCATTATTTTAATCTTGACCTCATTACCCATCAGACTCATCTTAGACGACACAAAAAAACTCCAGTTACATTTCGCTCTGTTCCGCTGTCAATGTAAGGTTTTGCCCTGTCTGAGGGCTCTTATCGTCCTGAATGGTTCGGAGAGGCCACTTTCTATTTTAACTGAGGATTTGATGCCACTTATTGTCATTCTACAAAATCACACAAGTTTTGATGGTAGCCATCAGTAAAATTGTCCGCAGTGGTGGTCTAAAGATTATGACAACACACGAATTTAGATTTAAAATGACTCGGTTAGTCACAACAAAGAATCCACTTTTGTGACTAATAGGTTAACTAGAAATAGGCCCCCAGTGCCAATGTTTAAACTCGTTTAAGCCACTGTACATGTGTATTGTAAATTTTCTAGATGAGCAGACTTAAAAAGTCCATGTCTGCTTATAATTGCTGTTATTGTTGCTGGCCATAAGGCAATGAAATTTTTACTCTAAATAAGGTCTAAATATCCTTAATACACATCTGCTCACTTTTGCACATATAGATCAACCATGCGTCTATCCAACTGGACTATTATGTCCAAAAAATCATACAGCCAATACTTGCTTTACAAGTATGTGAGAAGCAGCGTCTGCTTGTGATAGATAGCCGGCAAAATAACTTCTACGAAGCAGCAACAAAAAAAAATTTAATGATGCAAAAGTTGTTTTGTTGTTATTGTTGCTGACAGCATTTGTTTAGTCACCACCACATGCTCGTAGTATATTTTCTACACACACACATATACACTTTATGCCACATGTAGTATGAACACAAGTATATGGCTTGTATCCTTGATATACCCCAAAGCAAAGTTTGTCTACCGGTTTGCTTATGGACTCCTAGAAAAAATTATGAAGAATTTCTGCAACACACTCGGCACTTCTTTCCCTGAATTAAGTATTGCGTAAATGATGTTGGCCAAATATTTTAAAAAGATTTATGATATCATATTGCACTACAATGAGTTACGGGCCAAAATGGGGGAAAAGAGTTTAAAGAAAATTGTTTAGTTGGCCATTGTTATTATTTCAACAAGAAACGTAACAATAGATGGTGATATATATTGGAAAAGTGTTATGGAGCCATAAGTTAAAAGTTGGGATTTTTTTTGAGATGCCCTACATGAGCTCAATGTTTGATTTTGAGTTTGGAGAAAGACATCGTTTTTGAACCAGTTTATGGGGACTGAGGAAAAAGTATCGTTATTTTGCATTGATTCTGACACTTTTTTTCCCGGCACTTTACTATCCGACACTCTACGTTTTTATTTGCGGTCTTTAACAAATATTTTATAGTAACTAGAAGTGATATATTATTATAAGGATTGTATTCTGATGTTGAGATAACTAATAATATGATACAACAGTGAACTGAATGGAGTTTGGTTACTATAAAGAACTTATCTGTTGCCACAACCACTATATTGGAACCAAAGAAATATGTACCATATAATTGGTTTGTTGAGTTGTGGTGACCAATAGTTTAAATTTATTCGGTTGGTATAACCGACGTATTGGCTATGAGTACCGTAATAGTATCGTAGCGACTATCAAAAGATTTTTGGAACCATCATGGAATGTTGGTGATTGCATCAGGAAGTCTGTTAATCCAACCGATTTTTTGTGGTTCGGCCCGATTTACAACTAATTTTGTTTCTGTGTGTGGCTATGTGGCACACAAACCGCACTAATTATGCATTACTTTAGCAAGATATTATTTAAAATGCGGCCTACAGAGCCACTATCAGATTGGCAATTACCTTTGTATGGGGTTATAACACAAGTTGCTCAAAACACCCGATGCTAACTGGAATCGGATTTGAAATGAGGTTTCTGGATTGGCTGGGCCTTAAATCAGACGGGACCTTTGTATAGGGGCGATATGAAATCTTTGAACAATATAGCCCAATTATCTTATGATCTCCAGAAAGATACGATTTAAAATGTGACTTGTTGGTTGGCAGAGCCTTAAATCAAGAAGTTTCTTTGTGTTAACGCTGCATGAAAATATCTCCCGATGTAGTCGAGCTTATAAGTCGCTCATAATATAGCATGCGGAATTTTGTATTATCTGATTTAATTTCAGTCTTATTGAGCAACAGGTCCTTAAAATGGGAGAGACATTTACATGGGGCTATATGAAAACATGAACCTGTATAGTCCAATTTTATGCGAATTTAATATTTGTTTCCCGTTATGTACTATTGTAAATTTGAGCTAGAGTGACAGATCCCTTAAGCGGGAGGGCCAATGTATAGACCATAAACAGTCCAAGATAACCAAACTAAATTATAGGTTATCCGTTATATACCAAGCGAAATTTGAGCTCGATATAATTAAATTTATGTCATCATAAGCCGCAGGACGTTTAACCGAAAGGGACTCTGTGTGTGGGGGCTATTTAAAAACACAGACAGAAAAGGTCCAATTTCATCACAGTAGATTTTTGGTAGCATATTACTCATGGAGATTTTTAAGGAGAACAGTCTAAAAATCCTGTTGCCATAATTAAGTGGATCCTGCACAAATTGCCATCGTTTCGTCTTTAAGTATCTGTAGATCAAACAGTTTCCGTCGTAAGAAGAGAAATGCCGAACAGTGGCAGAAAATATGTTCAGTTGTTCAATTTCCTCGTCATTGTTGCAACTTCCGCAGAAGTCGTTGTAAGGCGTTGTACGCAGTCTCCAAGCGTTTGTACCAGTGGCCGGTGATTAAGCGGTATTCGCGTTCTCTGCTTATCCATACCAGGTCAGATCTTTCTGATCTTCATGCAGGTGGGTTATTTCTCCACCCATCCTTGGCAATTTGTGTTGCCATAGTGAAATTTGAAAAAGCAACCTTTTTGAAATCCTCTGGGCAAGCAATCGATTTTTTGACTATTTCAAAACTCGCTAAAACCTTTTCCGATTTTGACTACTGGTATGACAGAAGCGGTGTTAATATATACTAGCTCCGTAATGTGTCAAAATATATCTGTGAAGATCGTAAGTCGTCTTTACACTTCCTACACACAGAGAACAAAAATTATAATATATTCAATAAAGAGTAAAATCTGGATAATTTTCCGAGGTCTGTGTTGGGCAAGTTTGGCGCTATTCGGTTGGAACTACTAAAATTCCATTGCAAAAAAAAAATTCGGTTGCAATCACCAAATCTTAATACTCGTAATGGATATTTGGTTTGACGTACCCCATGATGATAAACATGATCAACGTATAGTAGATGCAACTAATTGATTGGTCACACCAATTAAAAGCATGAATGGTATTTTATTACCATAACTGGTCATAATTGGTGGTGGTAGCCACCAATAGTTTTGCCAACATTTTGTTGTTGTAAATGAATATTGGTGATAATATCTAAACTTTGATCATAACCAAAAGCATGAAGAAAACAGTTTTTTGCTCAAATGAAAATTTAAAACTTTTTCATTGAACCAGTTCGGCATGTGGACTTTTACTTTTAGTTCCAAAAATTATTTTCTGGAGGTTTGGATATTTCATATTTTCTACCAATGCTTCAGTTACAGTTACTTTACGTTACAGAGAACTAACTAACATTCAGTTGTACTGATGGAATACTCAAGGTGCATGTAACCTCAATCATTCGGTTGGCAAACAAATTTGGATGTGACAAGGAATCTGTTCTCTGTGAGTACGAAAAATTACTTTTTTTTCTTTCCATCGGGTTAGCTTCAGTTGAATGAAAACAAAATTTAATTAACGGCATGTACATAATATAATTTTTGATTGCTTCGTTTGCATGCAGTAGGGTGTTTAGGCTCTGCTAACCATAATTGTAATTGGCAAACACTGATATAACAGTATTATCCAGCCTTTGTTGGCCATAATGTGTTGAAAGCAAACAAGGTAAGGAGATAAAGCAGTAGAATAAAGAAAAATGTGTTTTTAAATGTTTAATCCCCTTTGGAAAGAAAATGTTTGGCATAAAGCCATTATCTGAATGAATACTTCCTCAAAAAGGATAACTGATGAAAAAACAATATTTTATGTTCCTCATACATTTTCTCGGCTGGGAGGGAATGTTTAGGTTTCTTTCTGTAGTTATTATTTTCAATATACTTACAACTAAATTTACATTAGTTTTTTTTACTAAATTTTTATGGTAAATATTTACACGCTTGGCTATTTACTCCTTTTGCATTTATTTTTTGCAAGAATAATTCAAACGCAAGTTTTGTTTGTTGCCACAGCATTATGATGCTTTTCTTCATGTTTCTAGTAGAGATTAAAATAAAAGCATATTTAAGCTTCTGGCTCCCTAAATGCATCGTCTTACCATAAATTATGTTGGAGGAAAGCTTCAATCCCCTCACACATTTGAATGTTGGGATTTTAGCATACAAAAGTGGTTTATATTCACCGAGTCCTCTTACCCCGTTAACATACAAGTATGAATGATTTTAATTTTTCGTCTTTTTTACAGTTTAAGCAATTTGTTTTACTCGTACAGTATATGAGAAGGCCTTTTTTGTGGAAAATAGGTTGCCTCCAGTAATATTCATCAGTGTTCCAAACCATTCTTTTATATGAAATTTAAAAAAAAACTTTGCTGGAATATAAAATGTAGAAGCCTTGCCACGTTCTGAGGTTTTAAATTCTTGAGGTGTTTAGGTATCCATAAAAAGGAAATATGTCTCTTTAAGTATAGGTCGTTAAGACATATTTTAAATTCATATTCGAAAAAGTTCCTCAAACGCATTATATTGGGACCTTAATGAAGGTAAATAGTAATCTTTAAAAAACGAATTTGTTGTTTAGAATTAACTATTTTTTGTAATATTGAGAAATATGTGTTGATGGAACCCTTTAACGCGGTCCCATATACTTAGTAGGGACATAAATACATTGAACACACCCATTTTAATAGTAGAACTGAACATACCCCGTTAATGCCATATGGGTTTTGAAAGCTAACCTCAACAGCGTTAGTCTGTAACGAGATTTTAAAATTATTTCAACTTTCATCATAGAGTGGTCAGATAATGAGAAACGTATCGCTGTAATAGCGCTTTTCAAGTGTGAAATGAAAAGATTAGCCGCATGTTCGTCTACCGATGCATAAACTGTTTGAGGATACTAGAGATGTAAAAGACCGCCACCGGTCGGGCCGCCCACGCTCTGTTCGAACACTGCATGTCATCAAAGCCGTTAAATCAAGAATTCACAGAAATCCGCTCCGAAAACAGAAAATCATGGCCCGTGAGATGAATATCACGCAAAAGTCCATAAGCCGAACCATTAAAAAAGACTTGGGACTTGGGGCTTTCAAACGACGAACCGGACATTTATTGACTGCAGCTTTAAAAAAAAATCTGATTGAAAAATGCAAACGTCTTTTGGTGAAGCACGCTGATAACTTGCACAGAAAAAAATTGTTCACCGATGAAAAAAATTTTACCGTTCAGGAAAAATTTAACAAGCAAAATGATATAGTGTATACGCTGTCATCTAAGGAAGCATCTAAACTGATCCCAAGGAAGGAAAAGGGTCATCACCCAGCTTCAGTCATGGTTTGATGGGGTGTCTCTTACGATGGGGTCACTAACCTGCATTTCTGCGAAGAAGGAGTCAAAACATCGGCCAAAGTTTACCAAGAAACCGTTTTGGAAGCTGTTGTGAAAAACACTTATCCTGTTTTTACACGTTTTTTTAGACGGAAATAAAATCTATTTTGAATTTAACTGTGATTTTATCTACATATGCATAGTTTTTTCTCTCCTCAGCATTGCCAGTTAATAATGAAGTTTTGCCACTGTTTCCACAAGGAACTGCCATTCAAATATTATTTTTCCGTATATTTTTTTAAATATGGCAACACAATGTGATTTTGACATTTCGTTGCAAATTATACCGATAGTTAGGGGAGCTGTGAAATTTCAATCAGATCTACAATCCTGTATGGCTCGATACAAGGAACTGTACAAAGAACTCTCCAAAGTAGGATCGCAACGTACTATAACTGAATTTGCTATTAAAATAAATAAACCTGTGCCTGAAACAAGTTCTGATATGCAGTTACCAATGAACGCAGTTGAAGATGTGGACGTAGAACTGAACAATTCTACTGACGAAACAGATATTGCTCCAACGCAGCAGAAAAGAATGCGCTTACATTCAGAAACTAATACCGAATAGAATTTACCCTTATACCATTTTTTATATTTCTATACAACTTTTTTATGTTCCTTGCATAGGAGATTTTTTTGTTTTTAAATTGGATTTTTATTGCTTAAAAACTTTAAAATGATTTTATTTTTTAAGTTCCTTTATATAAAATTAGTTCCTTTATATAATATGTGAAATAAAATGGGCATGGTATACTGAAGAATAAAATTTATGTTTATTTTACCGAATTATGTATTAATTTCCGTAGGCTTTCTTGGGTTGCTGAACCAATCTAACATTTTTCCATTAAGTAGTGTCTTTATTTACACGATTTTTTTACACGATATTTTATGGAACACATGTACCGTGCAAAAACAGGATTAGGTGTAATTAGATTCTTTTTTGATACAATATACATAAATAAATATATTAAAAAATATTTGGTCCAAAAACATTCAGTACTATTTATTTTACAGCATAAAACGTGTGTAACAGTATTTATGTCCCCACTAAGTAAAGCGATATCAATGGAATTAGGAAAACATAATTTTTTTTAGAAAAAAAAACAAGACATTTCGGATTTTTTTCTGGTTTGTTGAGCAACATAGTCTCAAATTACAACTAATTGTGATGTACATGTAACTTTAGTACCAATAATTGCTGGTGACAACAGATTGTTTCTTTGTAGTGACCAAACCCTGTTTAGTTGGCTGTTGTAACAAATTATTGGTTAAACCAACATCAGCAAATAAACGCTATAGTATTTTATTGGTTCTAGTCGCAACAAAATTATTGATTACGACGAAAACATATTTCGAAATCCCCCAAGAATGTATAAAAACAAATAAATGGTCTGACAGTTTAAGGTTATTGGGCTTCCAAACGATATTGCCATAGAAATGAACGTACTATAAATAAAAGGCTTAACTGTAATTTATCGACATAACTCAGACTTGATCAGAATTTTCGCCATACATAGATAGATCTCCTTATTTTTCAAAACAACAACCAAGTTTTTTTGGTGGCGACCCATTTTTTCCCAAAATACGGCCACCCAAAGCATGACAAACCTTAACTAATTCTTTGAAATTTTTTTTTCAAAAAGTACTTACTCGTATAACCAACAATCTATAACAACAACCAGCATATGTACAGATTTAGTTCCAATGATCATCTTAGTCTGTTTGGATTACCGACACTTGTTTTTCTCAACCGAAACTGTCAGTTCCCTCTACTGAAAATTGCTGTCTACCCAATTATTCCACCATCAACCACCAACATTCGGTTGGCAAAAAATTCGGTTGTGGCAACAAATCTGTTCTCTGTGTGTAAGACAATATTCCTCAAGATTTGCACGTGACGAACACCATACACCGATATGATCCAATTTCTCCAGAGTTGGTTACGGATATCTCGCAACACTTAACTAATTCCGATCATGCTCAACACTAAACTGAATTTGAGAACACACAGAGAAAAAATTGGTTGGAAATCGTTTGGAGCTACTTACATTCCGTTGCAAACAAAGAACTTTGGATGCAATCAACAAATGTTTATAATCGTAATGGATATTTGCTTGGACTTACCACAAGATGATAAATATGATCATCTGTAGACGTATATATTTCATTGCTATAACTGATGGTTGTGGCAACCAATAGTTTTGCCTACATTTTGTAGTTGTAACAGAATATTGGTGATGATATCTAAACATTCATCATAGCCAAAAGCGAAAATAATCCTATTATTACAGCGTTAAGAAAATTGTTTAATATAATTTATTCGTTTTTTTCATTATTCAGTAATTAATTTAATTTATTTAGTAAAAATCCCCAATCAACTTTTCCTCTTCTTCCTCGACATGACCCTCCATATATTTAAAAGTACTTCAAGTGCAAAAGCAAAATGCTTTTGCCTCAAATGAAAATGCATTTTTTTAGGTTAACAAGTGCGGCCCTTGGATTTAGATCAAAACTTATTTTTTGTATGTTTGGATACTTCGTATTTTCTACCTATACTTCAGTTATAATTACTGAATACTACAGAGCACCAACTAACACTCGGTTGTACTGAAGAAATACTCGAGGTTCATGCAACCCCAATCATTCGGTTGGCAAAAAATTCGGTTATGGTAACAAATCTGTTCTTTGACTGTATTAAAAATATATAAGTATAGATCTAGCATAAAATTCTATGCTAAATTACGGTAGATACGTATATACAATGTATCTTATCAGAGTCTGAAAGTCCCTTTCGGAAAGGACATTTTTTTTTGGGACTATAGGAATACGTACCTTGCGAGCTAAATCGATATCAAACGGCAGGAATTCACATCGGAAGTTAAGAAAACATGGGCCGATAAAGTCAAATATTTCATATTTTAGCAAAATAAGAGGTGGTAAAACCATAATGCACGATGTTAATTGTCAGACTCACCCTAAGCTCAAGTCTTTTGCCCAACTTAATTGACAATTTAACTGACATTTCTTTGTTCCAGTACTTGACAAATTTAACCATTGAGAGGTACATAATTAATGAAAATGGGCGTTCAAATCCGAATACATTTTGTGCACTTTGTGATGTTTTTGGTTAGCATAATCGACCAAATGTATCCACAATCGGGAATCGGAATAGTGGTGAAATTTCAACAAACCGGGTCTATATAAGTAAGTCTCACGACAAAATCAATTTTTTTGAGTACACATGAGAAATGTTAACAGAATATGAAAATAGGCTTAAAATAAAGAAATACGTGTCTCGGCGTTTTGCTGTAGCACGTCAGAATTTTGAGAAAATCGATTTTAAAGATTCGAAGGACCGTGGAGGTTCACTTGTAACGTAGTACTATTATAAAAAGTTCTATACAAATAGAATGGGTGAACCGATTTAAGTGCTTGAGCCAGTTTTGAAAAGGGAATTCAATTTGGATTTGTTTTTATTAAAAAAACATTTTTTTCCGCTAGATGGCGCTTTAATTTTCATGTAAAATTAAAAAATATCCAAAAATGTAATGTAATTCAATGTAATGTAAATGTAATGTAAAAATACAAAAATTAATATCCAAAAATGTAATGTAATTCAATGTAAGGTAAATGTAATGTAAAAATACAAAAATTAATATGATATCTTAACTATTATTTTGTGTCAAAAATGTTGGTCGTTTAGTTTTTCGTGTGTAAACGAAAAACTAAACGATATTCTGTTAACATTTCTCATGTGTACCAACCACTGTCGTACTGTCCCTGAAGGAAATTAGGCGTCATGTGTCTCCATGTCACCACTTTTGTCGACTATTTTGGTTGACTTTTTGGTGACATTGTCAACGAAGCGTCTACATTTGTTTTTTTTTTGTCTTTGATGGGTAGAGAAATTTTTGACAGCTTCAACGCTGATCATCTTCTTGATTGTTTTATTCTTTAGTTTTGTTTTGCAGAAATAACACGTGCATGCACGAAAAATTAAAAGTGTTAAATTAAAAGGTACAGAAAAGTGTATAAAATGAGTAAACGAAATTATAAAAGACTAGTAAAAAAACAGTCAATTTTGTATAAAAATAGATATAAAGAAAACGAAGTAAACAGTGAAAGTGATTTTTTGGAGCCAATTCAATATATTGCGGAGCCTGTTGAAGATGGCGGGCAGTCTCTTAAAGATTTGGCTACTCCAAAACATAATTTGTGCGACAAATTAAAGCAGTGGTATATTGAAACAGCACCTTCCAGGAAATGTTTGGAGAAACTGCTGGCTATACTACAGGAGGAAGGCTTGGATGTTCCACTTTCAGCAGCAGCATTGTTGGGCAAAAAACATGAAGTCGCAATTAAAAAAGTTTTCCCTGGAAGTTATTGCCACATAGGAATTGGAACTCAATTTGGAGACATCTTAAAAATCTATGACAAAATTGAACTTGATATAAACATTGACGGAATACCATTATTTAAAAGTTCTCGAATTCAGTTGTGGCCAATTCTTTTGAAGATAGTTAATGTAAAAGAGAAAGTGAAACCTTTCCCTGTAGGAATATATGTAGGGCATACCAAGCCATCTTGTGTTAAAGAGTTTTTCAAAGATTTTGTCGAGGAAGTACTTTCGCTTAAAGATGGGTTTATTTTCAATGATAAGAAAATTAATATCGAGTTCCGTTGTTTATCATGTGATACGCCTGCAAAAGCCTTCGTTTGTGGCGTTCCTGGTCATACTGCCTCGCATGGTTGCACTAAGTGCACACAAGTATCTAAAAAAATTGGACATGTGTTAACATATAGTACTTCTAGTGGCACTTTAATTTCGGACACAGACTTTTCTTTAAGAAAATACCAAAAACACCACATTCAAAAATTCAAAGTTGAAAAAACTCCCCTCGAAGAAATTGGTTTCAATATGGTAACTCAAATTCCTTTAGACAGTATGCACCTTATCGACCTACATCAGATATTTGGACATGACATAATAATGAATTTCAATATTGATGGAACATTTGGAAAAAAGCGATTGCGGGATTACGTCAATGTGTTTGCTGCCATGATAGGTAAAATTGTGTCAACCGAAGTTTTCAAACTATTCAATACTTGAAAAATTTTCTTCTATACACAGATGCTATATCAACATTCAGTGAATCGTCTGATAAACCCTTAAGAGCTGCATTCCAACGACAGAAGAAAAAATATTTTAAGCAAACCAGTCGCAGCAAGGGAAAAAATAAGGAACAGCATGAAGGCGACACTTCTGAACAAGAACAATAATTTATTATTTACTCTACGAAAAGGTATAGCCAGCCTTGAAAAAATGAGCTTTAAGAATTTAATTCAAAGAAATATGCAAAACATAACACTGAAAAAAAACTGAAAGGTTTAGCCAGCCTTGAAAAAATGAGCTTTAATTTTATCCCAAGATATATGTAAAACATTTAAAACATTAAAGTTATTACAAGGTTGTGAAAATAATATAAACAATTTTGTGAAAATAATATAAATAATCTTTAAATTTAAGACACAAAAAGACTGGAAAGTAAAACCTGTACCTTTTTTACTATGGATTAATGTACCTTTTTTACTATGGATTAATTTAATAAATCATATAATTTTATAAAACAAACTCATCTGATTTTAATTATACTCCACCCAATAGTATTTCCGAAAGTGTAGACAAAATTACTACAATGTACTACTGAATCACTGGTTCTCCAAAAATGTAGACAAAATTACTACAATGTACTACTGAATCACTGGTTCTAATGCCTCCATGTGGTACCATTAGAACCACCTAGTCAATAGTTCTAATGTCACTAGTGGATTCTCAATGACAAGCACATGGTGAATGTCAACAGTATAGAGCATTGTCTGGGATATGAACGGTCAGTAGTACTGGTGACAAAGTCAATAGTGAATCAGTACTGTTTCGCTACAGACATTTCCTACAGGGGTGTTATAAGTCTCAAGTTTTTTGTCCAAATAAATTTCTTTGTTTCAGCGTTTGAAATTTAAATTCAACCATAGAAAGGCATATAAATGAGCAGCGTCTTAAGATTGTTGAAGCCTTTTACGAAAATGAACGTTCAAATCAAACTGCGTTTCGTGAGCTTCGTGATGTTTTTGGTCAGCATAATCGACCAAATGTATCCACAATCTGGAAAATTGTGCGGATCCAGGTCTATAGAAAATGTGAAAACACCTGTGTTCTCTAGCCCAGTTCGTTTTGCGGAAAACACCTACGTTGTTCGCGATAGTGTGACAGAAAAGCCGTCAACCACGACTCGTCGTCGTGCCCAATAGTTAAACGTCATACGTACTTCAGAGTAGTCAATACGCCGAATGGTTGGTGGAACAAACAGAAGTGAATGGTGACTTTTTTAAAGAAAATCATCTTCAGCGACAAGGCACACCTTCTCCTCAGTGGATTCGTTTACAAGCTGAATTGTCGCATTTGGGCAAATGAGCATCCACGAGTGATTGTTGAAATGTCAATGCATCCACTAAGAGTTACTGTCTATGGGCTTGAGGCCTCATCGGGCCGTATTTCTTTGAAAATTAGGTCGGCCAAGCAGTTACCGTGAAATGTATGCGCTATCGCGAGACGATAACGGACTTCTTGTGGCCAGAAATTGAGGATATGGTCCTGGTTGATATGTGGTTCCAACAGAATGGTGCCGCTTGCCACAAAGTCAACGAAACAATGGCTCTTTTACGCAAACAATTCAATGGCCGTGTTTTCTTATGTCTTGGCGATGTTTATTGGCCGCCAAGATCATGAGATTTGTCATCGTTGGACTTCTTTTTTGGGGATATTAAAAAGTAAAAGTGTACGTCAATAAGCCAAGAATAAGTAAAGAGCTTTAAGATTAGATAGTTCGGCATATTAACGACATTGAACCTCAATTATATCTCAAAAGTCATTGAAATATGTAAAATCGGATAAAGGTATGCCACCGAACACGTGGCAAACATTTTGCGATATTTTGTTTTTTACATAACAGCCATAAATCCTTCGATCATTGTAAAAAATATTAAGATTATTTATTTATTATTCTCTAAAAACGTCTTGTTTTTTTTTTCAATTAATATCGTGCGTTTTAGTTGAACCAGCCTTTAAAAAGCAAAACTTGGCGTCTCGAGTGGTAGGACCTTAAATAAAATTTGTGGCTTCCACAGTGGCAGGATCTTATATCGGTTCTATTGGAGAACATGATTATTGAATCGTTTTTGGCTCAAACCTGGGAAGTGGGCAGTCTTACGCCGAAATAGGCTTATTCTCGACCTGTCGTATTAATTACAACCGGAAACTTGATGGACACACAGACGGACTTTGCTCAATGAAATCAGATAGTGATTCTGAATATATTGGCAAAATATTTATGAAGTCTATGTCCTTGCCGTTTATGTATTACAAACTTGTGGATTAACTCCTTAAACCATTTAGCACATGGTGCAGGTTAGTGAATAAAAGATGACAGCTTAACACGCTTCTCACGTGTCTAATGCATTTTAGTTGTAGCTGCCATTTCCCCCTGAAAGTGGCTAGCAGCTCAACCTCATTTTTTTCAGCATTTCGTTTTTGGGAATCATCTCATTTAGTTTACTTTCTTTTAAAGACTCTTTCAATCTTGAGATGCAATTCGATTTAGACTTGATTATTTAGAATTCGATACCTTTGGAAGTAAAGTTGTTTTCACTAGCGTGTTCGCAGTATTGTAACACAATCTGAAACATTTGGAATGATTCAATCCTTTCAAAAGCAAATTGTTCCTTGACTCATTCAAAATTCCTATTTTAGAAAATGTTGTAAATAATTTTTTCGGTTGCCTAATTACAGGAATCCATTTGTCCACAACTCATAGCGCACGTAACAGTGAAACCTTCGGAACATCCTGCCTATCGCTGTGTCTGAAACAAAGATATCCTCTCAAATGATACGATGTTTGTGTGTCCCGACAAAGATGAAAATGGCAGGAGAAAAAAATCAGAAAAATAGA
Organism: Hydrotaea diabolus; assembly: GCA_963513945.1. NCBI lineage: Eukaryota > Metazoa > Arthropoda > Insecta > Diptera > Muscidae > Hydrotaea > Hydrotaea diabolus. Next base: position 13,195,498 of record OY740717.1, on the reverse strand, counting down.
CAAGGAATCCTTTGATGTTTACTGTGAATACCTGAAATTTCGCAATTGATTGGTAGCTGATGTAGGAGAGATGCAATGGCGAAAGACATTTGGACGGAGGAGGTACATCGAATGCCATTCTCTGAATTGTTTGCCTATGAAATGAGTTTGAAGTTATGCAATCAAATCCTGAATGGGCTGGCCAAATGGGAAACAAAGGCAAAGTAACCGAGCGAGCATCCAAAGCTCAAAAGTGGCCAGTGCCGAAACAACAAACAACGAACATCGTAAGGGTGATGAAGAGTGAATCAAGTAAACTGGCAAAACTATCAAGGATATTTAAAGGATTCACTTCAAACGTGCTCGTTAAGAGATTAGTTTTGGGTTGTCCTTTATTTTCGAAATTAACAAATTTTTTTCTTTGGCTGCTGACAGAGTTTATTTTTTTAATTTTTTGTTCTAATGTGGCATAGCTATGTTTTTTGCTGGCTTTGGTGGCATATGCTGCAAGTGTGCGTCCTGCCTGATGTGCCTGAGTATGAGTGTATGTGCTCCAGTAAAGTTAATTAAAATTGCACGCATAGAAGATTATCTGTGTTTAGTATAACCAGTGGACAAATTAAGTTCGACCGTGCCGACGCTTATATACCCTCCATACGGTCCAATATAAAAAAGTTGTCAAGGGACGTGGCAACGGCCACTTTTTCTCAGGGTGTGTTTCTTTTAATTCATTTTTTTAGTATCATACGAGTATATACTAACTAATATTGTCATAGCAGTATAAAAGGGTGTTTTTTATACGTGTGGTTTTCAATCTAGCCCCACTTTTTCGGAGTTAGTCTTTCTGACAGCTGTTACTTAATTTATGTTCAGTTTGGTTTGCCATTTCAACATATATAGAATTATTCGGGAAAAACATTTGCAAATCGTGCTGAATGGGTCCAAAACGAGATGGTCATTGATCCCGATTTTAACACGAACATTTTGTTCAGCAATAAAGCTCACGTTTGGTTGAATGGCTACGCCGTTAAATCCTCAAAAAGTCACTGTCTGGTGTGCTCTAAGAGCAGAAGCAATCGTTGGTCCATATTTCTTTAAAAATGAAGCCGGCCATAATGTAATAGTCAACGGGGAACTCTATAGAGTCATGATTTATGAGTTTTTCGTGCCAGTTTTGTAGGATGTTGATGTGGACGACCTTTGGTTCCAACAAGACGGCGCTACATGCCATACAGCCAACGAATCAATTTATTGACGGAAAATTTTGGTGTGCGCATTATCTCGCGTCGTGGGCCTGTGGCGCGGCCTCAAAGATCGTGCGATTTACCAACGCTGGACTATATTTTGTGGAGTTATGTGAAGTCGCTTGTCTATGCAGATAAGCCTTGGACACGACTGACGCCTTGGAAGGGAATATTTGGCGCGTTATCGCTAACATACGGCCCGAAATGCTGTAAAAAGTGGTCGAAAAATGGCTCTCTCGGCTGGAATTTATACGAGCCAGCCACGGTGGCCAGTTGCTCGTAAATTTTTTTTAAACATAATGACAAAACCGTATCTTTATAATAAAGCTAAACTCTTGCCCATAACATTAAATTGTATGCGTTTTATTTCTTCTTGAAAACCAGACGTCTGAAACCAACACCCTCAGTTTACAAAATATAGCCTTTTAAAGTTCAGGGTTGACTGAGAAGTGCCACGCCCCTTGTCCATTTTGTTCATTATATAGTCTATAGTCTGGTCGTTGAATTTATTCTGCTAAAATTTTAGAACGATCGGTGTATTCGGTTGGCTATGAAAGTGATTTTCTGAAGGGCCCACATTTTCTCTAGGCTGTTGTTCGAACTATGCCAACATCATTTGTTCCAATTATCATAGTCATATCTCCCGTAGATAATGAGATATTGTGTTTTTAGTTCAGAGTTAAGTGGGCGGTGCCACACCCCCTCGTCAAATTTATTCATAATACAGGGTGGAGCGCGGTAATTTCCTCTTCTGCACTGCAGGCTGTGGCGGTACTGTTGTTCGAAGAGAGTAGAGTGTTCGTCTGCCTTTCAGTTGCCATCATGCATTGGAAACGTGTGGAGAGGTCATTTTGTGTTTAAACGTGTTTTTCAAATGCGCACTCGTGATGTGAACTGGCCGGCAGCCTCGCCAGATTTAGCCCCATGCTATTTTTTTCTTTAGGTTATCAGAAGGTTACCAGTCGAAGGTGTATATCAACCGTCCTAACATCTTGGAAACCCTAATTAACAATTTCGAGGCTGAAATTGGCAGAATACCAGTCGACATGCTTGGTAGAGTATATGAAAACTTCAGAAAACTTATGCGGCAGTGTGTGGATAGCGAAGGTCGACATTTGCCAGATACACCATTTAAAATTTAAAAATTCCTTTATTGTTCAATATAATTAAAGACTGAAATAAATTTTTCTAAGGTTCCAATTTTTTTTATTTCATTCCCAAATAAGCAAATATCCGCGCTCCGGTTAATAATTGACTTCATTCTGTTAAAATTTTAGAACGATCAGTCTATTGGTATGGCCATAAAGGCGAGGAAGCGTGGCACCGTCCACTTTTTCGCCAGAAAGTGTTTTAATACATGTCAACATCATATGTTCGAGCTATCATCTTCATATCTCTAATAGATTACAAGATGTTGTATTTTTAAATTTGTGTTTTTTTAAATATAAAATTGTTAATATTTCCAGAGGTTGACCCAGTCTTAGTGAGAAGAAAATGTTGATCGATGACCATTTTCAATAGCAACTCTTTAACTAAATTTCAGCTACCTAGCTTCAATTCTACGACCTGTAGTTTGCTTTACACAAGCGGACGGACGGACATCTAGCCTCGGAGACACCTCGTCTGGTGTCTCCGTCCAGTATTTCAATGTGTTGCAAACGGAATGACAAAGTGAATACACACTCTATGATGGAGGGTATAAAAAAGCATTGCTTTTAATATAGAAATACGTGCAAGATAAGGAGTCCGCGCCGGCTGCAGATAGTGAGAGTTGAGGATGTAGAATTCAATTATGCTAGGTGTGGCATGATTTGCATCTACGCACAAGTATTCCTTTCACAAGGATATTGTGTTAATTCCATTTCGGTTTTAGGAAATATTATGATGCCACTGTGGCACGTGTGCATACCAAACATGTGTGTATTATCCTTTGGGCCAGGGCAAATGTTAAATATTTTAAAAAAAATTGGAAAAACAAACAAACTGAACAAAAAAACAAGTAGAACTGTCGTAAAGTCTGCCAAAAATGAGGACCGTTTTTAGACTAATGGTCTAACCTTAATTTCAGCCAAAACTTCATATAAATCCAAAATATAATTCGTACCAAAATTTTTTATTTTGAGTAAACAAATATTTTCGTTGGCAGTAAGCATGCGGGCGACTTAAATATGTCCTCTTTCGGTGTAACGGGTGATCAATCCAGAGGTATTTTTTTCAATAGGGTTTTTTTTTACAAATTTCGCGTAAGCTGTATTAAATTTTTATTTGTTTTCAGTATTGTTTCGTCTCCAAATTGTGCAACTGTATTATGGAAATAAGTATAAAAAAATAGACCAACATTTTATTTAGTGATAAGGCCCATTTCTGGCTCAATGGTAACGTCAATAAACAAAATTGCTGCATTTGGGCTGAGAGCAACCAGAAGAGGTTCAAGAGGTGCCATTATACCCAGAGATAACCAGGTTTTTGTGCGGGTTATGGGCTAGTGGAATCATCGGTCCATATTTTTTCAAAAATTATGATGGCCGCATCATAACCGTGAATTGTGCTCGCTTCACGCAGAAAAAAAGTATGGTTGTGGTGACAATATTCGAAGAGGATAATACTATTGTTGGGTATATGGTTGTGGTACAACAATATTATGAACCTCAGAACAATAGTATGATTCAAATACAACCATACTATGATCTTCACAACAATAGTATGATTCACACTCAACCATACTATGATCTCCACAACCATAGTATGATCCTCACAACCATAGTATGTTTCATATACAACCATAGTATGATCCTCACAACCATACTATGATTCATACGCAACCATGTTATTACCCCTACAACCATAGTATAATCACTATTCAGATTTGAATTATGAAAATTATTCAAAAATACATTAATTTCAAAATAATAGGGAGTGATTTAGTTCACAGTCGAAAAAAATAGGTTTAAATAAACGTAAGCGTTTTTATTAAAAATATTTCAGTTAAACAAAGCCAAAGCAGCTTGTTTAAAAAAATTTAATTTCAATAAAAAAGTAATATTATAGCATTAGATCCATACCAATAACATTTGTTCTTAAAAGCATATTTAAATGAAGAAAAATTACCATCATGCAGTATTATTGCCGTAATCATATTATTGCTAACATAAAACGCAAAACACAATACTTTTGTCGAACCAACCATATTTATATTGTTGCTATAACCATATTTTCATTTTTATATTTGGCAATAATACTATTGTTACATTTCAACAATATTAATATTGCAGCAGTTATACTATTGTCAGAAATAAATTCTGTTAACAATGATATGGTTGCGACGAACATACTTTTATTGCGGATAACATATTATTATTGCCGTGACCATGTAGTAACCATGTTTTTTCTCTGCGTGTATCGCGCCATGATATCGGACTCTTTGGTACCTAAAATTTAAGCATGTAATCTTGACGACATTTAGTTTTAACAGGATGGTTCCACTTGTCACTGCTCATAGAATGAATCTATCGTTTTCAAAGTTTGGAAAGGTGAGTTGGCCGACTTGATTGTCACATCTTTAGACTTTTTTTCTTTGGGGCTACGTAACGTGTAAAGTCGATGCTGACAAACCAGCTACGATTCAGGTTTTATAAGCCAACATTACGCGTGTCATTAATGCCATACCGGTCGAAATGCTCGAACGAGTCATGCCAAATTGGACCTTTAGAATGGACATCCTAAGGCGTAGTTGCGGTCAACGTTTTTAGGAAATTGTATTCAAAAAAAGCTTAAAATGCCCTTTCAAATGAAAAATACCGATTTTACACATGATTTGAATTTGTGTGCCTTTTTCTGAAAAATATCTTTAGATTGATTACCCGTTACTAAGTACCAAACTAACAGTACCCATTTAAGCCACTGTTTGTCCACAAACAGTGGCTTAAAAAGTGTAACGCATCCAAAAATGCAATTTAGACCCTACTTATGTTTCGACCATATATTTTTCATAACTTTTTAAGTCATTCGAGCCAAGTCCGTCTGTGCTGCAGGTTCGTACGATAACTCGCGAAAGGAGCCAGAAAGTGCTTTTAAATTTTCCACCTTGTAATATTTTTCCAAAACTGCCTAAGGGTTTCAAAATGGACCATATAGCCACAACCCTATTGGCACCTCTGACACAAATGTACCATTTCACCCACTTTTGGTATTCTTGTAATATCATCAATACTATTTGCACGATCTTACATAAAGTCTAGACTTAAGCAAGGTTAACTTGGCGACAGAGAATATTCTTCTAGCCACGCCTAGTCGGGCAAAAAAACACATTGTTCCACTGAAGATAGAATGACACTGTTCCTCTGAAGATTGGAACCCATATAACTTGTCATCTGGTGCACAAAATTCGCTTAAATTATGAACTTCGTAATATCTTAATAACGAGTTTGTACTTGCATATGAAAAAAATGTTGACACGCCCCATTCTGATACTTCCAATGCATTCACGATTCCGCCCTCTTAAGATTTTTGTGTAATATCTGCAATGCTATCCATACGATCTAACACAAAATCAATGCTCGAGAACAGAGTTTTAAGGCTAACTTTGTGACAAATAATTTGCTTTCTAGCGACGCCCATTTTTGTACTTTTCCCACAAATTACCCTGTTTCAGTGCAGATAAGAACCTACATACCTTGTCTCCCAGTGGATGAAATTCGCTTAAATTGTGAACTTCTCAATTTAAAAACGGTTTGATACACGCGTATGAAAAGAGTGGACGATACGCCCATTCTAGTACCTCCAGCGCAAATGACACTCGGCCAATTTTTGGTATTTGCATTATAATTTTAAAACCATTGATACGATTCTGCTGACAATTAGTTATCAGCAAATAAAATATAAGCAAGACCAGCTGACGACAATTTGGAGCCTTAGCCACGCCTTCCAAACATACGGTACTAACCTCATGTTTGTTTTTTTCTTGAATTTTCTTTTCTGTAGTATACTTATTTCATCTTTAAATGCGCATAGGAATAAAGTGAATGCCACGCCTCATTCTAGCACACACCACTTAATCGACTCTACGAGATTTCGATAACACTGGCACTTTTTAGGCAATGAAGGATGGAAGGAAGGACAATTAAAATTCTTTATGTGGGTGATAGTAAAGGTAAGTCCAACCAAAGCGTACGATTTTTAAAAGATTGAATTACTTCACAAGCTAATAAGATCACAAGCTATGGATCATAGAGGAAAGGAAAAGTAAGTCAGCGAAGTTAACGCAAACACATCACCTTCTGGTAGACGCACCTTTCGCCGTTGGCGTCAGCGGCTTCTCATTACCATTATGTGTGCTGCCGACAAGGTGTCTACTCGTTCAACGATCTATACATACGAAACAGTGATTTTGTATATGCGAAGTATTATTGTCGTAGAGTAGGGGCACAAGCGACTCACTGAAACAATTCCTAACATACTGACAGACTGTCCAACCGGCCTTTTTTTAGTAGGAGACTTTACTTTAACTGTAAATAAAACAAAAAGTTTCTTCCTGATTATTTTCTTACGATAAAAGGATCTACAGGGTGGCTGATGAATATTGCTATAAAGAAATAATGCATAAAGAAACTCAAATAACTTTTTTTCAGTGTAGGGAATTTATTTATTTTTATTAAGTTAAACGTCATTCAATTTTATTAAAAATAGCTTAATCAGATTAAAAATAATGGAATTTAAATGCTCATCATGCTCATTGATGAATGTGCGGCATCTTACGAATAAGTTGTTCATTATTGCTTGGAGAGTTGTGACAGGAATAGCCAATTGTTACTTAATTGGATTGCTTTAGTTCATTCAATTTGTTTGTTTTGCTTTGTGGACTTCCTGTTTGCACTAACCCCACAAGAAAAAGTCAGCAGAGGTAAGGTCAGACGACCTGGGGGCCAATGGAATGTGGAGTTTCCGGCATAACAGGTCGGGCTATGTAAGGAGTTGCACGATCTTGTTGAAACCACACAGAGTTGAGAGAAATTCTCATTCGGAGTATTTCTGTATAAGAAAAGTCTCTCAACATGCTCAAGTAACGGTCTCCAGTAACTGGAAGACTACTTCTTCGAAGAAGTAGGGCTCTACAATGCAGCGTGATGAATTCCGTCTCATGGAGTATCTGTGGGTTGGAAGCACTCCATATGCGACAGCGCATTCATTCATTTTTTTTTTGATGTGGACAACATCTAAGCATCGAATGAGACCGATCCCATGACCCAAAAGTGTTCCCTCCCAGAGATATGCGCGTTTTATGAAAGTGAAGTCGACGATTCTAAGCGCAAATAGAAAGGGACCTAATCTTTAAAACGGCTCTCCTGATCAAAACTGCTTTTTAGCCTTAGGTCCCTTTCCATTTTGCGCGTCACATATGTAGACATGACAGTTCAACATGTTTCCGTCCTCTTCCACCATTTGAAGCACCTTCTGGCAAAATTCCAAGCGAATCGGGAAATCTGCTGCAATCAGTTTGTTGGACATTTTGATTGCAATGATAGACTGCTTATACCCATTTGAGCAGATAAGCTTCTTGTCGAAACTCTTGGATTGTTTTGTACTACAGCAGCTACAGCAGCGATTGCTTCTTCCGTCCGAACTAAAGGGTTTCGATGGTAAGGTCTTCTGATGACTGTCTTATGCTCGGCAAAATTGTTAACAAGTCTCGTTATGGTCTATCTGCTCGGTAGATTGCCGCGAAACGTGCGCCTATACTCACTTTGAATCGAAATCAGGACTCCAGTGCGTGATAGTGGCGGACAATCCAAATTCGCGTTTCAGTGTCCCAGTCAATCTGCAAATCAATCTGCAAAATAAAAAAGTAACCAGATTCATTAAATAGAAAAAAAGTTAATAATTTTTTTTGATAGCGTCTTTCATTAGCCGCCCTGTATTGATGTCCTCTTTACGATAATGTAAAAAAAGTTTCTATCTTGTTCGACATAACAATCTTAATCAAGGTGAAGCCTTACATATTTCAAAAAAGGATATTTTTTCTAATTATTGTTTTATGAAAATTCACCATTATTTGCTCTACTAGCTGTAAAAATTTCGGAATGGTTTCGCCATGGGTTCAGAAGATGTAGAACTTTTTCTAAAGCACTTACTTAATTTTACATAAAAAAAACCACTTTACGTTTTATACGAGGGCATATCAATAATTCCGTGACTTTTCAAATAAAACACAGTTCTTTCTTGAAAAAAAAAAAATATTTTTCAACATAACCTCTTTTAAGCTCAATACATATAGTCCAACGTTTTCAAATTTTGTATCTCTTCGAAAAACTTGGATTTTACGAGGTCCATAAAATAGGCATTTGTTTGATTAATAATTTCATCGTTAGAGCTGAATCTCTTTCCACCGAGCCATTTATTTAGGTTTGGAAAATGGAAATTGTCACTGGGGGGTAAATCCGGAGAATATGCCAGATGAGGTACCAATTCGTAACCAAATTCATGCAATTTTGCAATTGAGTCAAAACACGTGTGCACTCGTACATTATCTTGATGAAAAAGAGCTTTTTTCTATATGGGGTCGTTTTTTTATAAATCCTCGTTAAGTTGGTCCAATAAGTTGGCATACTATTTGCCGTTTATTGTTTTCCCCTTTTGAAGGTAATCGATGTGGATTATCCCGAAAAGCTGTTGCCGTATTGGCCGACAAAGTCACCATGGCGTTCTTTGGAGAAAACCACTGCTGCTTTGTCTCCGAAGTGTTGTTATGGATCCATGTTTCATCCACAATTACAAAAAACTCATTCGAATTGCGGTTAAACAACTCTGAACAATCCTTTAAAGTTATCACACGATTACGTTTAGGTCAACTGAGACCAAACCCGGCACTAATCTTCCAGACAGATTTCTTTAACCCAACTGATCATGTAAAATCGAAACCACATTGCCATATGAGATGCGAATGGCATCAAAAATCTTACGCACTTTTACTCTCTGATCGGCCAACACCATACTAGTATCGTGGATACTAGTTCGAACTGAGGGGTTTCGATGGTAAGGTCTTCTGTTTACTGTCACATGCTCGGAAGTTATATATATTTAATGATTATTTTCTTTGTTACAGGTGATTGAAGTAAACAAGTTTTATGATTTTTGAAAAATGGAAAATAAAGAGTTTCGTCCGGTAATTAAACACTTTTAAATGAAAGGTTATACGCCACAATTAATCAAAGATGAATTGGATTCTGTTCATGGTGATAATGCACCATCATACTCCACCGTGAAATCCTGGGTTCAACAATTTAAAATGGGTCGTTCGAGTACGGAAGATGAACAACGCTCTGGAAGACCGAAAATGTAGCAGTTTTCGGTCTTCTACTATTCTACTATTCTACTATTGAAAACATTAGAAAAATATTTAATGAAGTGACTAAAGATAGACGAATAAAGCTTGCTGATATTGTTAAAATACACGAAAAACAAGTTTGGAGTATTTTACATGATGAACTCCACATGAAAAAGCTATCCGCAAGATATGTGCCGCGTTTGTTGACTTTGCCTCAAAAAATCGTCCGTTGGACCAATTCCGAGGAGCTTTTAGCGATCTATCAGCGTAATCCAATAGAGTTCTTGCAACGATTCATAACTGTTGATGAAACATGGATCCATCACTACATCCCAGAATGCAAAGAACAGTCAAAACAGTGGATAGAAGCTGGTAAAAGTGGTCCCAAGAAGGCGAAAACTGTTAAGTCAGCAGGAAAAGTAATGGCCACAGTATTTTGGGATGCAAGGGGTATAATATTTATTGATTATCTTGCGAAAGAAAAAAAACTATAAATAGTGAATATTATTGTGCATTATTGGATCGGTTGAGTGAAGAAATCAAGATAAAACGACCGCATGTAGAAATAAAAGTTCTTTTTCATCAAGATAATGCTCCTTCACACACTGCATTTTTAACTCAACAAAAACTGGCTGAATTACAATTTGAAATTGCTCCGCATCCACCATATAGTTCAGATTTAGCTCCTGCTGATTATTTCTTGTTTCCAAATTTAAAAAAAATTCTCGGTGGCAAAAAATGTTCGTCCAATAGCGAGGTTATTGCTGAAACTGAGGCATATTTTGAAGGTCTTGAAAAATCTTATTTTTCGGATAGAATTAAAAAACTTGAAAAACGTTTGATGAAGTGTATTGAGTTGGAAGGAGATTATGTTGAAAAATAAATAATAATAATTCCAAAAAACGGTTCTTTTTATGTTAGGCCAGTTACTTTTGCGGTCGCCCTCGTAATGGATGTTAAATGTTGTCAATATGCCGAATCATCCCATTCTTAAGCTCTTGAAGTGTTCTTGGCTTATTGACGTACACTTTTCCTTTTAAATGTCCCTAAAGAAAGAAGTCCAAATGTGTCAAATCATATGATCGTGGCGGCGAATTAACGACGTGCCTGCTTACTTTCTCTCTATCTATCTCTCTATCTATCTCTCTCTCTCTCTCTCTCTCTCTCTCTCTTAATTTCTTTTTATTTGTAGGTTATCCCATGTGGATGCCTGACTCAGCCCTCAGTTAGACCTAATTTCGGTCCTTCTTGTTTATATTTTCCAACGTTGTGATGGAACAATTCATGTTAATCAATTTACGGTAATGACTTATGCGCAGAACGGAATACAAAATTCTACAGATTTTGTGCCGAAATTAATTACAATTTGTACTAACAGCCGAAATCGGCTAAATTTTATGTGCCTGCTTCAAGCAATATTCATTACGGCATTCGATCACATCAGTCTGAAGTCTTCACTATTTTTAACAAGAGACTCAAATTCCGTAAAATTCAAAGAGGGCATAGCAAATCAGGATATCAAAATGTTATTGAAGTAAACAGTGGCGTTTGTCTTTGTCCATTTCCGGTAGACTTTTTCCTAACATCCCAAATTACATAGGCTAGAGTTTGTTCACATCAGCATGAGTCTGGACATTTTGTTAATGTTTTTGATACCAAATGGAAAAGTGTAACCGACAGTAGATCTCCTTGTCTAATGCAAATCAGAGCTTTTTTGCTTCCTCAAAAATTATGTGACAACAAACTCGCTGAAGCGGTTTGGCAGGAGCAGCTCGCACCCCTGTAATGTTTTGACCTAACCTAAAACAACGTAATGGAAATACATGGAGAATGAGCGCCTAGGTGCATAAGTTAACAACCACAGAAAGTCCTTTCCGTTTATTTCCGCTGCATTACAGTTTCGTTCGCCAGTCTGGCCAAGTTGGAATGCTGCTGCTGGATGATGATGACGATGATGGCAACGTTGATGCTGACGAGTACTAGATGAGCAGATGTTGTAAATTATATTTTTTTCTATTTTGTTTATAAAAATAATAATAATATATACACTGTGCGATGTTTGTTGTTGCATGCATAAAATGTCAGTCAACATGTCGGAGATATGATGATACTCGGGGTTTTTTTTCTCGACGTAGTGTAGTTGTGGTTTTCATTAAGTCACAAAGAGTCAACATGGCGGTGTTGGCGTTGCTGCTGTTGTTTTTGTGATGCTAAAATCATCCGTGATGTTATTAAATGCTACTGCTGCTGGCTGGCTGGAGCTGGATCATCCATTTCTCTCGGTGGCATCATAACTTTATCATTTAGTTTGCATGCATGCCACGGTTGCATGAATGTTTGGTGGCTGGCTGTAGCCATCATGCAGCACTTTGCCACTTCCCCCAGCGCTGAAAGTGCGGCTTCCACTCCCTCGCAACTATCATCTAATGTTATTATAATCATTCATTTAGTTCTTCCCTATACACTCAACAAAAATAGGGATATTAGAGACACATATTTAGCTCCGAAGATTGATACAACTTAGAAAACAAAATCAAAAAATAGTTGAACAAGTTTGATAATCACCGTTGGCTAGACTGAAGATTAACTTGGTTAATAAGATGCAAATGAATCTAAACAATTAGACATATTAACTTTAGTCGGGCCGAAGCTTTTGTACCTACCATCATGGATTCCGGTCTAATATGAGAACTTTGTCAAGAGGGCATGGCACCGCACCGCTCACTTTTCTTCCAATCCATGTCGGCATGCCCTACAGTTCGAATACTTAGTAGGGACATGTGTGCTGTTACAACATTGAACACACCCATTTCAATAGTAGAACTGAACATTCCCTGTTAATGTCATATGGGTTTTGAAAGCTAACCTCAATAGCGTTAGTCTGTAACGGGATTTTAAAATTGCTACAACTTTTATCATGGAGTGGTCAGATAATGAGAACCGTATCGCTGTAATAGCGCTTTTCAAGTGTGAAATGAAAAAAGCGATATTCTCAAAACGCTCTGGCCACTAGGCATTAGCCGCATGTTCGTCTACCGATGTATAAAACTGTTTGAGGAGACTGGAGATGTAAAAGACCGCCACCGTCCAGGCCGCCCACGCTCTGTTCGAACACCGCATGCCATCAAAGCCGTTAAACCAAGAATTCACAGAAATCCGCTCCGAAAACAGAAAATCATGGCCCGTGAGATTAATATCACGCAAGAGTCCATGGGTCGAATCATTAAAAAGACTTGGAACCTGGGGCTTTCGAACGACGTACCGGACATTTATTGAAGAAAATAGGATTGAAAAATGCAAACGTCTTTTGGTGAAGCACGCTGATAACTTGCACAGACAAATTTTGTTCACCGATGAAAAAATGTTTACCGTTCAGGAAAAATTTAACAAGCAAAATGATAGAGTGTATGCGCGGTCAACTAAGGAAGCATCTAAACTGATCCCAAGGGTGGAAAAGGGTCATCACCCAGCTGCAGTCATGGTTTGGTGGGGTGTCTCTTACGATGGGATCACTGACCTGCATTTTTGCAAACATGGAGTCATAACATCGGCCAAAGTTTACCAAGAAACCGTTTTGAAAGCTGTTGTGAAGCCTCTTAACAATTCCCTGTTCCAAAACCAGCCATGGACTTTCCAGCAGGATTCTGCGCCGGCCCATAAGGCTAAAACGTCCCAGGCCTGTCATCGAAACAATTTGCCAGCGTTCATTTCCTTTGAAGAATGGCCCTCAGGCAGTCCAGATTTGAATCCATTGTATAAAAAATTGTGAACGGTTTTACAGGACAAGGTTTGTCACAAAAGATAGCCCAACATTGGATCTCTTAAGACTGCTTTGGTTCGAGCTGTGGCCAATTTTCCAATAGACGAGGTTCGTGTAGCTATTAACGATTGGCCAGTCCGACTTAAGGCGTGTTTTAAGGCAAAAGGCGGACATTTCGAATAAGTAGATTCTTTTTGGATACAATATACTTCAATAAATATATTAAAAAATATTTGGTCCAAAAACATTCAGTACTTTTATTGTACAGCATAAAACGTGTGTAACAGTATTTATGTCGCTACTAAGTATAGTGTGTTTTTATGTTTAGGATTGTTAATTTTTCGAGAGAATGGCCCAGTCCTTGTGAGTGAAAAAGTTTACCTGTTACCGACGTGGACATTTGTAGTAACAACCCTTTCCGTCTAGTTACTTATACACATGTTTCTGTGAAATTTCAGCCACCAAGCTTCAAAAGTGCGACCTGTATTTGGCTTCTGCAGACGGACACTACTACACAATGAGAACAGATTTGTTGCCACAACCGAATGTTGGTGGTTGCACGCATTATCCAAGTATTTAACCGCTGCAACCGAATGTTGATTGCGTATACAATTTTAGTAGTGGAAACTGACAGTTTCGATTCAAGAGAAAAAGTATCGTTGACACTAACCATTTATGATGAATATTGAAACTTAATATGTGCTTGTATTGGCTGTTGTGTTAAATTATTGGCTACACGAACTTTTTTAATTCGGTTGTCATTACCACGAGCATTTGCTAACCGGAACAACTGATTGTAAAAATTTATGTATTCGATTATTTAACCGAAATAAAGAAGTTTTTATTTTAAACAGTTTTTTTTTCTGGTCCGAGACCTTTTTGTTGCTTCTTTTTCAGAATAAATTAAAAAATTGGTCAAATGTATTGGCTACGGTTGCCAGACAGACAGTACAGCTGTTTCCAAATCCGCCAAGGTTTTTCTTCAGCAGTTATTTAATGTATTTTTTATTTAACGATTTGGCAATATTTATTCTTATAGTTGCCTTATGAGCAGGTTTTCTTAAAATTTGGTTTTTCCTTTGAATCTTATAAGTGCACAAGTGAAAAGATTTTATAAATGATTCAAAAAAATTTAATTTGGGCCTTAAAGTGTCAAACATTCTTACTTTCAACAATTGCAGCAAGGCTTTCTGAAGAGGGTTGTCACGGACCCGAAATCATGATAAAAGTAGTTTGCAGCCACGAAAATCAATGTCACTTTGCCATTTTTGTTAAAAACTTGTTTTGTTAAAAACTTTAAATATAGAGAAAGAGGTCTTGAGCCGGTTTAATCCCTGTTCAAAGTGTAAAAGCAACAGACCGAAATAAAACAAACGAGCTAAAAATAAACCTGATTATAATAAATTATTAAAGTGAAATAAAGTTTATTTTTAAACGTAATTATTACTAAATACCTCAAATGAATTCTTGGCTACATGTGATAAAAATTAATACTTTTGTAGACTATAAAAAAATGGGTGGATACATTAATTTAAATAATCGAACCTCTGCGTCGATTTGGATTTCCATTCTGAACATAACTTATTCAATAAAAAATGTATTTCTATTTTAAAAAATGACGTAAAGGTCCAGTTTATCTTGAAAATATTCTGATTGCATTTTAGACGATTTCGATTAAAATGATAATTTTAGTAATTTAGTAGTACAATTTAACCCAACAAAAACTATTAAAGACAAAACATTTATATAAACTCATTAAAAAAAAGACACACCCCAACTAAAATTTATTGGACTACGTATTTTATCCTTTAAAAAAAAGGACACTCCAATCTTAGAAAATAAACTTCATACGATTCACTTAAGACATTTAAAGACAACTCGAAAGTGGAATATTTGATACTTTATAAATTATTTTATATGGTATAGCGTTGGCAAATAAAAATATCCTGAGACCTGCGAGGGTAATGCCTTTTAGGAATGTACTATAATCACCTTAGTCTTTCAATTCTAGAAGAAATCATTCACCCCCGAGAAAGTCCAAACTTTTGTTGCTTAGTGTATTATAGCGAACTAAATGGGGTTCGGTTAACTTATTCAATAAAAAATGTATTTCTATTTTAAAAAATGACGTAAAGGTCCAGTTTATCTTGAAAATATTCTGATTGCATTTTAGACGATTTCGATTAAAATGATAATTTTAGTAATTTAGTAGTACAATTTAACCCAACAACAACTATTAAAGACAAAACATTTATATAAACTCATTAAAAAAAAGACACACCCCAACTAAAATTTATTGGACTACGTATTTTATCCTTTAAAAAAAAGGACACTCCAATCTTAGAAAATAAACTTCATACGATTCACTTAAGACATTTAAAGACAACTCGAAAGTGGAATATTTGATACTTTATAAATTATTTTATATGGTATAGCGTTGGCAAATAAAAATATCCTGAGACCTGCGAGGGTAATGCCTTTTAGGAATGTACTATAATCACCTTAGTCTTTCAATTCTAGAAGAAATCATTCACCCCCGAGAAAGTCCAAACTTTTGTTGCTTAGTGTATTATAGCGAACTAAATGGGGTTCGGTTACTACAAAGAATTTATTTGTGTCACCGCCAATTATTGGTACCAAAGTAACATGTACATTGTGGCAACCAATAGTTCTACAGAACTCGGTTGGAATAACCAACTTATTGGTTGAAAGAATCTTAATATTATTGTAGCTACCATCTTACGGTTAGTTGAACCATGTAATCAATATTAGCATAGAATGTTGGTGATTGCAACGGAAAGTTTGTTTATCCAAACGAATATTTGTAGTTCGGACCAAATTCGAACGGATTTTTTTTCTGTGTGTAAGTCATCTTAGGATTTTACGACGCTTCCAAAAATATATATAACGAGTGTACTTAATGGGGTTTTCGACGAGTATTTTGAGCCTTTGCAAACGGAATGACAAATATAATCCTATGCTCGAGGGTATAACAAAGCAACAGCTTCACCTACTAGCTGACTAACTTGCTGGTACTGTCCAGCTTAATATAAAGGGTGATCCATCTAGAGGTGCTTTTTGAAAATAAAAAGAATACAAATATTCAAATCAAGTGTGAAATGTTTATTGCTCATTCGAAAATACATTCTATGCCATTTATTTTTGAATATAATTTCACTCAAATGTTGGACGCAACTACGCCTCACGCCGCAGGGTGTCCATTCTGGGGGTCCAATTTTAAATGGCATTTCGACCGGTATGGCATTAATGACACGTGCAATGTTGGCTTATAAAACCTGAATCGTAGCTGGTTTGTCAGCCTAGACTTTGGTCTGTTCGTAGCTTCAAAGAAAAAAGTCTAAAGGTGTGATATCACATGATCTAACCGATTCAAAACGAGAAATTAAGTGCTCTTCAAAATTACCTCTCAATAGATACATTGTTTGAGCAGCTGTATGGTAAGTGGCACCGTCCTGTTGGAACTAAGTGTAGTCAAAATTATGGGCTTCAATTTCAGGTAGCATAAAGATCGATATCATGGCGCGATAGTGAGCACCATTCAGGGTTACGTTCCGGCCATCATTATTTTTGAAAAAATATGCACTGATGATTGCACCAGCTTATAAACTGCCTCAAACCGTGGTTTTCTCTGGGTATAATGGCACCTCTTGAACCTCCTCTTGTTGCTCTTCAGCTCAAATGCGGAAATTTTGTTTATTGTCTTCGCCGTTGAGCCAGAAATGGGCCCATCACTGAACAAAAGTTTGGTCGAAAACTGCTGATCTTCCCGTTTCTTACCAAACGCTCATTTCTATAATACTGTTGCCAATATTTGAAGGTAATTATTTTTAAAAAATAATTGCCATAAAATGTCCTATCAAATTACCAATATAGATTCCACACTTGATTTGAATTTTTATATTTTTTTGTTCTAAAAAAATACCTTTAGATGGATCACCCAATATAAATACTTGGGCGTGCTTCCTTTATTTTCCAATACCAAGGACTGACTCTCACATCATCCTCCACATGGTCTTGCTTGGTAGTTTTCATCTGACTCCTTTCAAGGATATCGCATTCATACAAAGGATAAATTTCATACAGCTCACGGCTCGTACTACCATTTACTCTACGATCTCTTTAATGAAGGCTTTGCCATTTTTCTACAAGTTCATACAAATTTAACAAGTGGACAAATTAGGTGAGGACTTGCCGAAGCTTTTATGTGACAGCGCATAGAGAAAGGGACCTGAGGGTGAAAAAATCAATTTTCATTTTTTTTCTTTTTTTGATGTGGACAACACCTGAGCCGGTTAATCCCTGTTCAATGTGTAAAAGCAACAGACCTAAATAAAACAAACGAGCTTAACAATTTCCTAGTCTTTGATTTCATTGTGTTAAAATTTTATAACAATCGGTACATCACTTTGATTGTAAACCAGGTTTTTAAAGAGGCGTGGCACCTCCCGCTTTTCCTCCAGGTTGTAATTTCATCCATGCCAACATAATATATTTCAAATGTCATCGTCGTATCTCTTTCTAAGTTCAGGTTAGTGTAGTCGGCGTCACGCCCCTCTTATCCAATGTTACTATAAAATAGTTTAGTATAAATGAAAAGTCATTGCTTTCATCCTGTTAAAATTTTAAAACGATCGTCCCATTAGTTTGGCTATAAATGGTTTTTTTAAAGGGGCCTATCCTCCGGATGTGTTTCAATTCATGCCAATATCATATGTCATATCTCATGAGATATTGCGTTTTTAAGTTCAGGCTTGTTAATTTTTCTAGAGGTTGACCCAGTCCTTGACCGAAATGGCCTAAATCAATACCAACCGTCCAGAAGAGAATAAATACACTTTATTGGGTTTCCGACTTGTATTTCAAGGTGTTGCAAATGGAATGACAAAGTGAATATAACCTCAATCCTTTCATTGATGGTAAACAGAGTTGGCATCTATTTGAGGGATTTTTATTGAAAAACGACTTAGAAACCTACCTTTTATCGTTCTGAATAGGAGATTTTTCTTTCGTTCGTCTAAAATTCTTTAAAGTTCGACGGTTCTTCTAATAGTTGAGTGCAACAGCAATAATTTCAATGAAACTAACAAACTGTTCGACATAACTACAAAGAAGTTCGAAACTTAATGCCAAACTCTTTTATGATTTTTCCTTGGGTGTAACTGATAATTTTATACTCTAAAGCACGGTATATTAGTGTGGCAGAAATAAAGTTTAAATTAAATTCTTCCCTGTGCACAATGCAACACCATCCCTCCTTGCTCCGGACATGCCCACGATAAGAGACCCTCATGTAATCTGTGGAACATATTCGCATCCTTATGGCTACACAGTGTGTCCTGTTTATTATTTATGCATTATGAGCGCAAAGTGAAAATGTTTAACATATTCAACATGCCTCATATGCCTACTTTACATGTGTGCATAAATGCGCATATTTTGCTTTTGTTTTGCTTCCCATTTCCTTTACGGCATCCTTATATCCTTATGCAAAAATAGAAAAACGAAAAAAGTTTGCTATTTTTTTGGGGTGAACATGTTTCTACACACATATGCATGAAATGTTGCAGATTCACATGCATATGCATACATGCAGAAACGTGTTTTAATTTGCAGTATTTATGTGATTATCTATTAACAAAAGAAATGGGAAGGAAGCGTGAAAAATGTTTCAATTAAAATGCATATGAGTACTGCGTCATTTCCGGTAAGGTAAACGCTTTTGTTTTTTGCAAGCCAAAAGTTTTGAAGTTAGGTAATAGAGGCACATATTTTTTAGATTATTTATTTTAGCAAGGATGATTGTTCGACTGGTCCCTGAAAACTAAGTTGGAGTGTGATTTAAGCGAGAGATTGTGATTAAACATGATTTGAGACAGCTTTGGGTATGGTTCCAGACCAGTAGTGATTCTTTTCAGAAGCAGCATTAATAATTGGTGAAATGTGCCGACTATAGTTTGCAGTAAAGTGTTCAAAACCGACATTCCGGTTTTATTATCCAAACCCGACAGCTGGTTTTCCAAAAATAGCTTAAACCCGACTAGTCTGTTTACCCGTTTTTGCCTGTCAGGTTTTTCGGTTTTCATAATACGAGTATTTAAGAACAAAATACGAAACTAAAAAAAAATATTTAAGCAAGACCCACTTTTAAGTGTACCGCTCGACTCAAAATCTCCATTCGATCTGTTCGTTCATTCGCCCATCTATTGTCTTTCTAAGGCTTGTTTTCAAACTACAGGTCGCAATTGTTGTCCAATCTTTATGAAATTTGCAAAAGTACTTTTTGGATAAAGGCTGTTGACTTTTATGAAAATAGCATAAAATTTAGATATAGCTTTCACACATATTTTCCACCGATTGTTATCTTTGGCTCTAAAAGCAACTTAGTATATCCAATATTGATTAAATTAAGTAGAGTTTCTCACAATTGATTTGAACCAACTCAGATAGGAATGAGTCATACGTTTAAAGCCCCAGTGCGAAGATCTTTTCCGATATAACTTAGAACAACAATCAAATTTGCTGTGATATATTTCGATTGAAAAGCAACTAATTTTGGACAGATTTGAGTCATATAGGCTTATTTTCTGACACAGTACCCATAATAATTGTCTGGGGCCCATATATCACTCATACATATAACATACATACGAGGGCTGCTTTATATATTTCTGGAATAATAATGGAAATGTCAAATCATCAAAAATAGTTTTATTGTTTTTCAAAGTATTCTCCAGCTTGATTTATACACTTTTGCATGCGCTCAAACCCATTGTCGAAGCACTTTTTCCATTCCGATTGAGACACCTCCAAACCATGATTATTGAACGCTTCGACAGCATCTTCTGGCGACGAAAATCGTTGACCACGCATTTTTTTCTTCATGTGCGGGAATAAAAAGAAGTCAGTGGGAGTCAAGTTTAGGCTGTTTGGCGGATGACCCATTATTTAGACGTTTTGGTCGGTCAAAAAGGCGCTGGTTTGAGCCGATGTGTGAGAGCTCGCATTGTCATGGTGCACAACGATTCGCCTTTTCTTGTTCGTTTTTTGAATTTCTCCGAAGATTTCAGGCAAAAAAGTTGACAGTCCTACGTTGCTCAAGCGGAACAGTCGCCACATGACCAATTTTGCCGTTTTTTGTGCTTCTTCCACGAACAAGCTTCGTTCTTCGAAGACCCACACGATCGATTGCTGTTTTTTTCGGACTCATACGCATAGATCCATGATTCGTCACCTGTGACGATCTCAAAAACGTCTTTTGAAGCGCCGCGATCGTATTTTTTCAAAATTTCTTTGCACCAACCTACACGAGCCTTTTTTTTTGAGCGATTATAAAATTGTGCCAGATCCAACGAAAACAAACCTTTTTTACGAACAAGGATGCCTCTATCTCACGGTATGTCTAAAAATTTTTTTATGCATAATTATTTTCAAAAAATAAATGCCATAAAATGTAATTTCATATTACCAATAAAGATTCCACACTTGATTTGACGTTTTATATTTTTTTTGTTCTGAAAAAACACCTCTAGATGGATCACCCATTAGATCTGCTGACATTATAATGGGAATGACGTTCTGGAAAGGAAACTCTGTCTTCATTAATGTGCTACAAAAATAAACTTCTGAAAGCAAGGCGTGAAAATCCTAATTCGGCACTACTAAAATGAATGGTGGTTACATTTTAAGGGCCGATGTTGAATGTGAACAAGTTTTTTCTTCGTTTTATTTGATATTTCTCAATTTCAGACTAATTCAATTTGAACCATGGAAAGATACACAATCGAGCAACGCGTAAAGTTTTTCAAGCTTATTATGAAAATGGGCGTTCAAATCAAAATGCATATCGTGCACTACGTGATTTTTTCGGTACATTTAATCGTCCAAATGTGCGTACAATCGGAAAAATCGTGCAAAAATTTAAGCAAACCGGGTCTGTAGGTGAAAACACCAGTGCATGCTCGTACAGCTCGTACTGCAGAAAATATTGCTGCTATTCACGATGGTGTGGCTAAAAAGCCGTCCATCTCAACTCGTCGTCGTGCCCAACAATTGCACCTTTCACGCTCGTCGTTGATGAATATTATGCATAAAGACTGATTGTGACGCGCAAAACAGAAAGGGACTTAAGGGTAAAAACCAGTTTTGTTCAGGAGACCCATTTTAAAGATGTAAATACGTGTATCTTTGGTGTTCCATCACTTTCATAAAACGCGCATATCTCTGGGAGGGAACACTTTTGGAGCATGGGATCGGTCTCATTCGATGCTCAGATGTTGTCCACATCAAAAACAAATTTATTTTCTTACCCTTAGGTCCCTTTCTCTATGCGCTGTCACAAATGCACGCTTACATGGTGCAATTGACTCAAGAACTAAAGCCTCTTGACCATTCCAAACGTCATCCATGGTCAGAATGGTGGCAATAAATGGCAACAGTGGATGATCAATTTTCGAAGAAAATCATTTTCAGTAATGAGGCACATTTTCACCTCAGTGGAATCGTCAATATGCAGACTTGCCGAATTTGGATGAATGATGCGGTTTAAGGGCTGGGGCCTTAAACTGCCGTATTTTTTCCAAAATGAGGCCGGTCAGGCAGTTACTGTAAATGGTGTTCACTATCATGAGATGATAATGAACTTTTTATGGCCCGAATTGGAAGATATGGCGATATGTGATTTCAACAGGACTTGCCACACAGTGGTCGTGTTATCTCACGTCCAAGATCATGTGATTTGACACCGTTGGACTTCTTTCTTTGGGGTTATTTGAAAGAAACGATGTGCATCGATAAGCCAGCAACTATTCAAGAGCTAAAGGATGACATGATTCGGCACATTAACGGCATAGAACCTCAACTATGTCTCAGCATCATCGAAAATTTGGACCATCGGATGGAAGCGTGCCACCAAGTTCGTGGCGTCCATTTGGCCGATATTTTGTTCCATACATAATTGAACCATACCTATCTTCGTATAATCATAATAAAAAGAAATGACAATAGTTTCCTTAATAATATGTGTTTTATTCAAAATCAACATTGGCACTTAAAATTTAACCACCCTTTATTACAGAGAGTAAAAAGCTCATGGAAGGTTTATACGTCCATAATGTGGGTTCTGAAACAGTTTAATTTTTGAGGGAGTTACCAGTTGGGAAGTGGATATGGAGTCAATTATCTATCACCAATTAAACTTCATAACTCTGTACCCTCTTATTGTAACCCTCTTACCTAATAGGGTAAGGGTATAATTAACGATACCATCGATAATTGTCCAGCTTTAATGAATTTACTGCATATGTAATATTGTCACACTGGAATGGTAAATACCATAAAAATTCAGTTGTGACAACCAAATGATTTTCTGTGCACATTCAAAAACCCACACATATTTTGTGACATTATGGATCCGAAAAAGTTTAATTTTACCATTTCCAAACCACTTTTAAGCCCCAACGATAAGTCCTGCTCCGAACTACTGTTCCATTGCAGTTTTAATAGTATTGCAACCACTGTAGCCTGTAGACCAGTCACAAGATGCGAATGAACTTGAATGCATTCTAGAAATGGAAAACGCGCATAAATTATCTTTGGTTTACTTATTATTTACAACAGTGTTTTTTTGCAGCCGTTAAAACCTGCTTTTAAATTCCTGCTGGCATAGTTTTCAACCTAATGTCAGGGTTGTCAATGTGAAACTAATTTCAGACTATGCCCAATAACACGCTCCACAAACACGCAAACAGACGTACAAGTGTTTACTAGGCGCAATCAGAAAACAACAACAAAAACATCCGAAATCCAAATTTAAAAAGAGAGAAAAAAGTATTGAATAAATATAGAAATCTTGAAAAAACAACGTTCGTATTCGTATCGGTGGCGAAATACAAACACGGATGATTAAGAATACGAAAATTGTGTGTGTGTTTTTTTGTTAAAAAGCGTTGGGTAGGCAAAGGTAAGAACACAAAAGATGGGCAATGAACGATACAACACAATAAAAGTAAAAAAAATCTCTTTGAACAGTTGGGTCGTCAAAAAGAGCAGAGAAAGACTACGCTGGAAACACAAATAGTGTGTGAGACCATAAAAACGATAAAATTAACAACAACAATTATGGCAACAACTACAACAACGTAGCCAAGTTAATGAGAGGCTTCTATTGAAATTAGAGAGCGGCCAAATGATTAACACTCGTAAACTCTCATGTCTACAGACGTCAGCGTCGACGTGAATGCTTGCGTTGACGGTGAAGGCAATGACAAAAAAGGTAAATAAATATTGAATTTTTTTGACGGTAGCACTAAACAAGATATGAACTGAAACCAAAAAGAAACATGAGCTAACCTAGGGTTGCCAGAGTTGGAAAAAACGTGTTCTCAAAGATATTCGCCAAAATCCGTAGTGAGTGTTGGTGACACAATAATCAGATGATATTGGTGTGCCACTGTAATATCTTTGGCCAGATGCTGTACATTTTGTCTACGTTGCCCCATTTTTCCCCGTCGCTGTGAGCCGCATTCCCAAAGGGTAGAAGGGAAGGGTCTGCAAGCATTCGTGAAGGCTTTTTCAGCGATCTCAAAGGTGTTCTTTCTGCATTCTGATATTAAATTAACAGAGGATTAGATTCCAGAGCAATCTTATCTGCGCTTATGTCAAAAGGCATAATCTTCACTGAATTTACCCATCAAGCTTGGAATCGTGCCTGCACAAGAGGGGTTATTACACGCAGAGAAAATATATGGTTACTATATGGTCACGACAACAATAGTGTGTTCTCTGCAATAAAAGTATGGTCGTCGCAACCATAGTATTGTTTTAAGAATTTCATTTTGACAATAATATGATTGCGGCAATATTAATATTGTTGAAATGTAACAATAGTATTGTTGCAAAATTAAAAAATTAAAATATGGTTGGAGCAACAATATAAATATGGTTGGTGGAACAAAAGTATTGTTTTCATGGGTTTTATGTTAACAATAACATGATTACGGCGATCATACCGACAAAATTGTAGTTTTTTAATTTGACAATGTTATTTTACGTAGTAATAGTAAAAATAATTTAATTTTTTCGAAACAAATTACGAATTAGTATAACCGAAATATTTTAAATAAATAAGTTTGGTTTATCTCGTTTGTTTTAATTCAGTCTGTTGCTTTTACACATTGAACAGGGATTAAACCGGCTCAAGGCCTCTTGCTTCTATATTTTTTACTGTTTAATAAATCACTCCTATTATTACATAACCTACTTAATAAAATTCTCTTTTGTTAAATAACAACTTAACACAATCTTTACACAACATGGTATGATTGTGTGTAAGTCATACTATGGTTGTGAGGATCATACTATGGTTGTACGTTAAACATACTATGGTTATGAGGATCATAATATGGTTGTGGGGATCATAGTATGGTTGAATGTGAATAAAAATATGGTTGTAGGGATCATAGTATGGTGGTGTGTGAATAATTCTATTGTTGTGAGGACCATTATATTGTTATGGGGATCATGGTATGGTTGTGTGTGAACCATACTATTGTTGTGATGATCATAATATTGTTGTGCCACAACCATATAACCAACAATAGTATGATGCTCTTCGAATATTGTTATCCCAACCATACTTTTTTTCTGCGTGTAGCGTTAGTGTCCTAGACAAAGGAATGTGATCATGTGCAAAGATCTTCTGGAATACAATAATGGAGAAGGCACTGACAAGAGTGCATTGGATCTGAAAGCAGGGCCCCAACCAAAATCAATAAAAAAAACGTTGCCTCAGAGAGTAAATTGAAATTCCAAACGATTTGCAAGATATGAGCCAACAAAAGGATCTTTTTTTTTGCAAAAATGACACCGAGACCCCAAGTCTTTGGAGTCCATTAAAAAAATTGCATAACTTTGGGCAAAACTGGGAGACACGGGTCTTTTATTTTGGTCTTTTTATCACGTAGTGGTGTCCGTATGCGGTTATATTTTTTCGTGTTGCACTGTGTTAGTCTATATGGACATTAGGGGTGGGATAGTGTTGTATGGAGATTCTTAGTAGTATGATTTGGGTATGACTCACTCCCTTATTTTGTGGCGTTTGGAAAAAAAATGCGTGGGCCAAAAAATGGGGGACGTGGGAAATGACAGCTCATCGAGGTCAAAGGTCGTGGGATGGGGGAAAATATTCACAAAAAGCCCCGCAACTACCTAGAAGTCGCACCTGGAGGGGTAAAATGTATGACCGACTCCCATTAATTTTTCCGTCCCAATATTTTTTCCAAACATAACTTCACCCTATCTTCACCCCCACAGGGGGCTCCCCTACAAAAGATGATTTTTTTTAAATTTTGCTCCCACCGCTTTAACTACCACAAAAGTGCCCCTAGAGCAGTTAAATGTCAGACAAACTCCCAAAATTTCTGCAATTCCAACAGTTTCTCAGAACTAATCCACACACTATCTTCAACCGTTAAGGTAGTCCCCATACAAATTTTTGTCATGAATACCCTCTATCGCTAGTCAAATTAATTTAATTTTTTAATGTGATGGATATTTCTCCGACTTTCGGCGTCGACCTCAAGTAACAATATTTGTCATCATCGTAAGGGCAAATTTATATTACTTGAGGTCGTCGCAAAAAATTTAAAAAAAAAATAACTTTTTGTAGGGGAGCCCCCTAAGGGGGTGGAGATACGGGGGTCGGTCATACATATTACCCTCTAGATGCGACTCCTAGGTAGTTGCGGGGCTTTTTGTGAATATTTTCCCACGACCTTTGACCTCGACGAGCTGTCACTTGCCTCGATCCCACCGCCCCCATATTTTGGCTAATGCATTTTTTTCCCAAACCCCACAAAATAAGGGGGTGAGCCATATCAAAATCGAAAACTCGTGCACTATCACACCCCTAATGGACATATACTTATAGGTAGGTACACAAATTAAAGTAAATTTTGCTACTAATCCAAAATATATAATTTTAGTTTTATATGAGATTAGGCATGGACGCATGGCCCGAAACTTCCCAAAAAACGTGCCGTGGGGATGGTGGAGGGTACATAAGGTTCGGCGAAGACAAACTTAAAGTCGTTTTTACTTGTTTTCAGTTTAATTTTTTATTTTGTAATTGACCGAAAATCAAAGGCTTGTGATAAGAGTTTATTACAATACATTAAAAATAATATTTTTATTATAACCGACTAAGAATTGGCTCTATGAAAAGCTTTGAAAACAGTTTTCCCAAATTAATTAAATGTAGAGAGTTTGTAAGCTTTTTAAATGAATGTACAAGGGTTGCTATTAATATTTCGGATCCGGCAATAAAAACACAACAATTTATCATAGGAAATGGTTTTAATGTTTTTCTAAAATATTCTCCTTTAAGATCAATACACTTTGGCATGCGCACAAACCAATTTTCGAAGCACTTTTTCCACTCCGATTGAAACACCTCCAAAACATGATATTTGAACGCTTCAACAGCTGCTTCGGGCGATGAAAAACGTTGACCACGCATTTTTTCTAGATGCTAGGAAATAAGAAGAAGTCATTGGGTGCCAAACCAGGGCTGTACGTTGAATGGTCCATTAATTCGACATCTTGAATGGTAAAATAGCTCATCGTTTCAGCTGATGTATGAGAGCTCGCATTGTCGTCATGCAAAACGATTCGTCTTCTCTCATTATCTTTCCTCATTTCTTCGAACACTGTTGGCCAACAGATGGTTGTATACCACTCAGAATTGAACGTCCTAGTTTCCACTTAAGGCACTGTGGCAATATGGCCGGTTATACCGAATAAAACGCAATCATTTGCTTCGATGTACTTCTTCCACGAACAACTTTTGTTGGAGTTGGCTCGTCTTGAAAGACCCATACGGTCGAATGCTGTTTCGTTTCGGATGTATTGATCCATTTTTTGGATGCATAGATCCATGAGTTGTCACCTGGACAATATTGTACACTGCCTTTGAGCTACCGCAGCTATAATTTTTCATCATCTCTTTGCAGCAATCCATACGAGCCTTTTTTTGAGCATTCGTCAAATTATGTGGTATCCAACGAGAACAAATTTTTCTTCACGGCCAAATGAACATGGAATATCTTATTGATGCCTGTCATACTAATGCCAAAAATGCCTCAATCTCACGGTAAGTCACATATCGGCTTTATCAGTTCACGCACAGCATCGATGGTTTCTGGCAAAGTGACCGAAGTTGGACGTCCTTCACGAAATTCATCCTGAAGCGCACTGCGTCTAAGACTGAATTCTTGGTATCAGCGCTTAACAGTAGTTTTTTATGGTGCTTCATCGCCAAAAGTCGAAACAAGTTGATTTAAACACTCTTGTCTCGATAACTCACGCCGAAAAGCGTAAAAAGTCATCGCACGAAAATGTTCACGGAATATTTCCATTTTTTGACTGAGATGCATTTTTCAACACAATGTAAACAAAACAATTCGCCCTCAAATAACAAAACGTTCTAAGTGAAGTTATGCTAAAAAATATCAAAGTTTCCAATGGAAGTTCCAGTTTGCATCTGGGAACACTAGTATTGTCAGGAGCCGAAATATAAATAAAAACTCTCGTATTAATATTAGTTTTGAAATGCAAATAATTAAGATCATTACATTTTATATTTTCTTGGATTTCAACAGAAAGTTGTGTTTGTTTATTAAATGATTTCAAAATGATAATATTTTCGAGTATACAATAAGTCATGACAACCATACACTCCTTTAACATCAATACAAAAGACATCAGGAGGTGGTATTATTTTATCTTAAGATTTCTCATTTCTAAGCATTTACTATTATTTATGAAATATAGCAAAGTCGAACTTTTTATATGATGTTTTTAAAGTTATAATAAACCGTGCGCAATTTTTTTCTATATTTCATTAATGAAAGTAAGTGTTTCTTAGTTTTTGTTTTACTTATTACGTTAAATTTATTTAGGAAATAAAAAAAAATATTTTTTTTAATGTGAAATAATTTTTTCACATATGTAAAAGAATATATTTATAGGTTTCATTTTTGTCAAGCTATAAGGCGAATATATCCTCAACAAAAGCCTTGTTAGACTCTCTAAGATCGCCAAAGCCAGCATCGCCGTACGAGTATGATCATACAATTTTGGGGATCCCATGACTTTCCCCGAACTTAATGAAAAAAGCTTTCATGGAGATAAAATCGAGAACATATCTAATGAATAGATCATTACACATGTCCATACAGTAGAAATCTGGTTGACAACTTTTTGCAAGCATCTCTAGTATAGATTTTTTGGGCAATTTTCATTTTAATAAATGTTTAAAGAAAATAAATTTTAGGGTAACTTTTCACTTTTGTTTTGAGGTTGTTTTTTTTATTTGGGTTGTTTTTTCACATTATTAGATGGGATGATATTGCATAACGAAAAATCATCCAAAATTTGGGGCGATATTTCATTTTTGAATTGGAGTCATTTTTATTGAGGCCACGGTGCACGGAGCTTGCAGTGACTACTCTAAAGAAATGAGTGAAAGCATAAGTGCTCGTAAGGATTTTGAACTGTTATAATACACCTTGCGACAGACAACTTTATAATTATAAATCACAACAAAGGAAATAAAAAGCTATGCTTATTTAAAGAGCAAGGCAAGTAATAAATTAGTATAAGTAATAAGTCAAAATCCCGTTGCTGATAAACTACATTCGGATCACTCCCACCATTTATGAAGTTCAAGCTGAAAAAATACAAATTTCATAACCCACACTTCGAGTTAATAAAGCACGAGAGATTTTCAAATCAGAATGTCGAAAAAACAAAAATTCTGCGCAGCTTGTTGTACTATACAAAAAAAATTCAACGGCAATTACGCAGAATTTAGGCAGCAGCCATGTAAAAATCACCCCAAAAACCACAAAGATTTTATAGACGCCTTCTAAAGTTCCGAGTACGTGCAAGAATATGGTATGTGAGACTGTGAAACACACCAATGATTATAAAATTACAAGTCACATGACTCAGGATGATCGACACTTATACTGCCGTCCTAAGAAAAAAAGTCATAACATCCAAAATTCCAAAATTGAGTTAAGAGCAGATTCGGAACCGTGAATGAATTTCTGATTTTTGTGTTAAACATAAAAGACTGAAAACGTTATGCAAAATGGTTACATCTACCACTTATAGCGTGTTTCGTAGTCGAAAAGGCTAAATATCTTAAAATTCCTAAAATAGAGATGTGACTTCTTTCTTAGGACGGCATATTTTTGTGTACACGTTTCAATTCAGGTAACCTATTTGCCTTCTTACTAATGTAAAAAAGAAATCAAAAGTCCTACCAGCATATTTTAGGTTAATAAATGTCCCAATCTTTTTAAAATGAAACCTAAAGCTATTATAACGGATTTCGAAAAGGCTCTGCCGAGCAACCTTTCGAAGATTTTTCCGGATACCGGATAAAGAGGATCCACTAGGTCCACTTTTGTCAATCGCACAGGTAGAAGGTAGCCAAAATGTGTGAGTTTGCCAAGAAGAAGGTGAATGCCACAGATGAGGCACGAAATGAAGAGACTCTGTAGATGTGGCAAAGGTGGGTCTCGTGGGACAAAGAACAAAATTAATCCCGCGAATTTGCGTGGTCAAGGCAACCCAGCATTTGCGGCTTGCAGTCTTGTGTAAAAACGTATGCAAAGTATTGAAACGATAAAAAACGTTATTACGGAGAGTATACCAGCACATACAGGTGAGGAGAAACTGTTTAACGGTTTACACAAACTATACTCGTATATTCGAGAGCTGGCTGTCATCATAGGGAGAGAGAGCGCACCAAAAAACGCAGTTGAATCGAACCCAGCTGGAATGAGCTGAAAACACAGAAACAAAACAGAAGACCTTTTTGTCTGTGTATGTCAGTGTGTATCTTGGCCACAAAGCTTGAGTTAGGTAACTGGTGTTAACGAAACAACAACAACGACGACGTATAAAATACTTATTTCAAGCTGCCTCCAAAGCTGGGTGTGACTTTAAAATACAAATTCAGTTGCTTTTCGACACTTTGAGTAGGAAAATAAGGCGAAACGACGGCAAAACGTTCACATTTCGTTCGTTACCAAAAACACACACAATTAAGAAGAAAAAAAAAATTAGTGTTAAAACCAAATAAAGAAAACAAAAAATACCTGAAAATTTTCATTAAGAAATCGTGCAACCAAATATTATATAATAATAATAAATATGAAAACGAAAAGAATTCAATGAATAAATTCAAAGAAATCGCATGTAACATAACCAAAAAGTTCACCCCAAAAAGAGTTAACAATTCTGGAAAACCTCATTTGAATTCCAATTCCATTAAAATTTGTAATTTTTGAAAATACACAAACACACACACGGTCTCTGTTTCTCCGCACTCTTTCCTGGTCTTTGTCGTTGTGATCGTGTGACAGCATGTCTTCCAGTGATTTAAATAGTACCGTAACACAACATCCTTTGCAGGATGTTGATCTTAGTGCCGCAGCAACTTCGGCATCATCTCCCTATGCGAGCAATGAAAATATTTCAACCAAAAACGTGAAAAAAGAAAATTGGGTTAAATTTGATGACGACGTCAATGAAGGTATTTTAGGTACCACCAACAACAATAACATTCACCATGATAACGACCACACGAATGCAAGCGGCGCCGCCGACAGCGCTGCGTCGATGTCTACAAACAGGTTAACACCATCACCACTACCGCCACCAACACAGCCCAAGAGACACTCTGCTGCCGCCGTCGCTGCAGCCGGAAGCTCTGCTCGACCACGTACTCCGACTTCGGAGAGCGTCGGCATACAACAGCTGCATACAATTGATTTGGATGCCGCTACACCACCTGTGCAGGTAAGAAGAACCGTAAAATGAGCGTAAGAGCGAGAATAAAAACAAAATTATCAACGAATAACAAGGGAAAGAGGGTCAACAAATAACAGATGAGCAGAGTGATCCACTGTTTAAGTGTGCTCTCTGAGAGGTGACTATCATTGGTTGCTACCGCAGAATTGTAGGGATGCCAAAGTAGGGTTTTTGTTTTCCGCAAGCGGGGAAATGTGTTTTTTTTAATGTAATTCGTTTACATCACCTCAGAAAATCCGTCAAAGGCCCTTAAAAGTACTGTAAACTAAAAATGTTTAGGTACACTACCACTTTTTACTTTACACATTGAATTTTTTTTCATTCTTAACTCAAACTGCGTTTTTCACTAGCATTGCCTTTACTCGCTGGTTTTGTAGTCATATTTTCATCTTCTTATACTTATACTTATATAGTTGTATTTTTTGCGAAAAGAGAGATATCTTCAGTAAATCACAAAAGGAAGGAAGTGTGTCCAAAAGAGTTTACGTACAATTTTATATCAAGGCCCCTCACTTATTGTTTTTGCAACTTAAACAGCTGTCGCACATTTAAATTTACGTATAAAGTACAGTACTGCAATAAAAAACATTTATAGCTCATTTTTACACTTCTTAAGAATCGATAAAAACATATTTATTATCGAACGTATTTTGGAGAATTGTACTAAAAGATTAGTAAAAAGTATGACTCGTCGTCAAGAAGTAAGCTGAAGTTATTGAAATACATTTACGATTTGCCATATTTGTTGTAGCGTGATCCATCTAGAGGTGTTTTTATGAAAATAAAGAGAAATACAAAAATTCAAATCAAGTGTGGAATGTTTATTGCTCATTCAAAATTAAATTTTATGCCATTTATTTTTTAATGTAAAAAATAAATGGCATTAATGAACACCTCAGGGTGTTCATTCAGGGGGTCCAATTTGAAATTACTCGTTCGAGCATATCGCCCGATATGGCGTTAATGTTGGCTTTCAAAACTTGAATAGTAGCTGGTTTGTCAGCATAGACTTTTGACTTTTCGTAGTCCAATGAATAAAGTGTAAAGGTTTGATATCACACCATCTAGGCTAGGCTCTACGGAATTACCTCTCAATAGATCCATTGTTTGAGCAGGTGTATGGCAAGTGGCACCGTCCCATTGAATCCAAATATCGTCAATATTACGGGTTTCAATTTCAGATAGCAAAATGTCCGATATCCCGGCGAGATAGCGAGCACCATTTACGGTTACGTTCCGGCCATTATCGTTTATGCAAAAATATGGACCATAGGTTCCACCAGCCCATAAACCGCATTAAGCCGTGTCTTTTTTAATGGGTGAAAACTTCCGGTTGCTTTTTTAGTCCAAATGCGGCAATTTTGTTAAAAGAGTTTGGTCAAAAATTAGCCTCATCACTGAACAAAATTTTTGTCGAAAACAGCGGAGATTCATAAAGCTTTTGAAGAGATTTACTTGATTTTCGTTGGCTCGATTGTTTAACCACAATTTGTTGGCCATATCCAGTAGTAAATTGTAATTTACCATAGAGTAAAATTTTTACAAGACTAGAAAACTAGAGCGGTTTCATTTGAATGTACACTTGTGAAAAGCTTGGACGGATGCGCTTCGCATTGTGAGAAAGAGCGTTTTATTACTATTATAAAGATATTAATTTAATTCTGTTTAAATGTATATTTTAACAGTAAAAATTAAAACCACCTTAAGTTCTGCAACTTTGGATCCGCTCCGACTTTTTTCTAAGTAAGTGCAGATTTTTGTTACACCCACAACAAAAGGAAAAAGACCGTATATTGACTCAGAATCACTGTCTCATACGATTGTACAATGTCCGCCCATACTTCTGCCCATCTGCCTTTGTTACGAGTATCAAAGTTAAGGTATCGAATACGAAATATAGTGGCCAAACTTTGCTCATCATCATAATGGCCAAGGACCAACTTATCTCAATAAGTCTATATCGGTTTGATATTATGCAAATATCCTTCTTTATTTAAGTCCTTCCTAATTTAAACTCTTGTCACTTGTTTATTCTAATTTTTCTGAAATTTGTTAAAGAATGTTAGGAGACAATCGGATAATGATAAAATTTATCCCCAAAGAAGGTCCTTCCCGCCTTATTAAAATCCGGTCTTGCTCATTTCGTGATTAATGTATTATGCCCGACGTATTACCAACCCAGATGAAAAAGGGCTATAATGGTCCGTGTAATCTTGTAGCCGATTTCAAAAATATCCCTCCTGATTCGTTGCTTTGCACCTTCGGCATTTTAAAAGGAATAAGTTCCAATGTTGCCGCAATCTTAAAAACCGCTTGTTGGCACTGTCGCTGTGCAAAAGATAGACCTCTCCCGAAAAGATGGTTTGATGTCCAAAATCCGGATCTCCGTGCAGTATTTCCAGGGACCGGCATAGCATATGGACGACATAATCTTTATAACAACAAATTGGAGATGCTTAATTAAGCTGATAGCAACCGAATTTAAAATTCCATATTATAATCACAGCCTGCCTCTTATGGTACATCGAACCAAATGTATGCAATTGGGACAGACTTTTTCTTCATGTGTTAGAAAATTGGACATGAGTCTATTTTAGTTAAAGGCACAGATACATTTTATAAGGTTCAACTTATACTTATACAAAAAAATGGTAGCTACGAGTAGCATTGTCAACTTACCTTGTCTGCAAACATTTGTTAACTCCACCCTGACAGAAAACGACGAACTGCAAGCTTTTGGCCCAACACCCTGTATGCTGGATAGTACATGTACTGGCAAAGTCTAAAGTGAGCATTTGTAAAGAGTGCAATAAAATGAAAGAGCCAAAGCTATTAACTGCTCTTTAAGGGTCAAAGTACTGCAGTATTGAAATAATAACGTCATTTAAACACTCGCAAAGAAAATATCAGTTAAAAACTGGTTTGTATTACAAAAAACGTCAATGAGACTGGCCATCATGTGGGAAGTTAATAACAATGAAATTTTATCCCGAATTACGTTAACCAAATTGGTTCAAATCGTAAAAATAGCAACATATTTGGATTTGTAAGAAAATTTCACCGTTTTTGTATACCCATATTTCCCAAACATTGGGGGCAGTGCTTGGGTCGCTAGGGGACCAGAGCCCAATGATCACACCCATTTATGGGAAGTTTAAAGTACTACTACTTCTACTTCTTCTAAGAGAAGTAGCTTTCAAAGTTAATAAATTTGATTACATAGTGAAAATGTCAACAAATTAAACATTTTATCAGAAGGAAAGTCCCTTGAAATGTCTTCCCTTAACATTGAAAAGTAATATTGGTGCACTTTTTAGGGTCCCTTCCAGTCAAAATAAATCAACCGTAAATATGTCACTAGAGGGAGAAGACTAAGACCTAAATTACGATATATCCTATCTTGATTTTAGATCGGAGATATAAAATATTCACTAAATGCCTGCCTTTAATATAGAGTGCCATTATTGAAGCCCCCTTTAGGGATAATTTTGTTCAAACTAAATCGACCATCGAGATGTTCCCAGACAGCTATTGAAGTTATTACCACCTAATTTAGGATATACCCTAAACCGATTGCAGATCGAAGATATGTGGCATTCACTAAATGTCTACTCTCTTTATACTTATAGAACGCCGTAATTGCAGCCCCCTGTAGGGGCACTTCCGGTCGATCTTAATCGATCATCGAGATGTCCCAAACTTATAAAGTTTACTTTATACCCATTTATACACAAAATAAAAAAAATACAAAAATTCATCTTATAACATTTGATGTCATTTATTTTTGGATATAATCTCCTTCAAATGTTGGCCGCAACTACGCCTCAGGGTGCCCATTCTGAGGGTCCAACATTGGATGACTCGTTTGAGCATTTCGACCGGTATGGCTTTAATGAAACGCGTAATGTTGGCTTACACAGCCTTAATCGTAGCTGGTTTGTCAGCATAGACTTTGAACAAAGAAAAAAGTCCGAATGTGATATATCACACGATCTAGGCGGCCAACTCACCGGTCCAAAACGTGAAATTAGCTGCTCTTCGAAATGACCTCTGAATAGATCCATTGTTTGAGCAAATGTATGGCATGTGGCACCGTCCTGTTGAAATTTCAGGTAGCAAAAAGTTCGATATCATGGCGCGATAGCGAGCACTATTCACGGTTACGTTCCGGCCATCATTATTTTTGAAAAATATGGACTGATCCACAAGCCCATAAACCGCAGCAAACCGTGGTTTTCTCTGGGTAATATGGCACCTCTTGAACCTTTTTGGGTTGCTCTTTAGCCTAAATGCGGCAACTTTGTTTATTGACGTTGTCGTTGAGCCAGGAATGGGCCATATCACTGAACAAAATTTTGGATTCGTTGTCGCGGTGTTAGTCTTTCTAAAATAAAATGACAAACAATACTGAAAAAAATAAAGTTTAACACAATTCACGAGTAATCGGTAATAAAACCCTATTGAAAAAATATTTCTAGATTGATCATCCGTTATAGAAGGTAGAATTCAGATATTTCGAGTTATATCAAACTGAAATGTCAAACTGATCGATAACCTTTGTCATCGGCACGGAAAAAATTCAAGTTAGAATCAATGACGATAAATTTTACAAGATTGGAGATATGAGCTTAATCGAGATATCGAAAAACGACGATGAGTAAAAATTTATTTTTCAATTCTGTTGTTTTGTTTTAAGTGTAATTTGTATTTCAATATTGACTTTCTAGCGGTTTTGTGATTGTGTGCATACGAACGTAGAAAATTAAACCGAGAATTTGATCGTTACTGAAGTGCTGCTTTTTAAAATTATTGCAAAGAAGAAGCACATCGTCCATCTTGTACAATTTATCATTTTTGGTGTAAATTTAAAAACTATAAACGTTACTGTTCTATACAAAGACAATGAACTGTATAAGATGGGCGATAAGCTTCGATTTTGCAATATTGAAGAAAAATACACTTCAGTAACGCAAAAATTCCCGGTATATTTTTCTACGCAATCACAAGAACACTAGAAATTGAAACTTAAAAAACACAGAAAACACTGAATTCGCACACTTTAAACACAAAAAGCAACATCCACCATGATTTTTATTCATCTTCTGGTTTTCGATTTCTTGATAAATTTTGCCAATCTTTTAAAATTTTTCGTCTTTGGTTTTAGATACGTATCATATAGGGTGCTCCATCTAGAGGATTTTTTCAATAGGGGTCTTTTCACAGATTACGCGTGAATTGTATTAAACTTTATTTTTTATTTGTTTTCACTACTGTTTGACATTTCATCATGGATAGACTTACACCGCAACAACGTCTCCTCTTGTGCAACTGTACTTATATGTGACGCGCAAAATAGAAAGGGACCTAAGGGTAAAAACTAGTTCTGTTCAGGAAAGCCATTTTAAAGATTTACATACTTGTATCTTTGGTGTACCATCACTTTCTTAAAACGCGCATATCTCTGGGAGGGAACACTTTTGGGCAGGGGATCGGTCTCATTGATGCTCAGATGTTGTCCAATCAAAAAAAGAAAAAAAATGAAAATTGATTTTTTTTACCCTTAGCTCCCTTTCTCTATGCGCTGTCACATATAATGGTAATGAGCGATCGGTAAGAAACTGGATTCGGCCAAAATGTTCAGTAATGAGGCCCATTTCTAGCTCAACAGCAACGTCAATAAACAAAATTGCCACATTTGGGCTGAAGAGCAACAAGAAGAGGTCCAAGAGGTGTCATTATACCCAGAGAAAACCATGGTTTGGTGCAGTTTATGGCCTAGTAGAATCATCGGTCCATATTTTTTCAAAAAGATGATGGCCATGACGTAACCGTGAATTGTGCCCGCTCTCGCGCCATAATATCGAACTTTTTGCTACCTCAAATTGAAGCCCGTAATCTTGACGATATTTGATTTCAACATGACAGTACCACTTGCCTCTCAAGTAATGGATCTATTAAGAGGTCATTACGAAGAGCAGCCAATTTCACGTTTTTGATCGGTGACTTGGCCGCCTAGATCGTGTAATATCACAGCTATAGACTTTTTTCGTTGGGGCTACGCAAAGTCCAAATTCTATGCTGACAAATTAGCTACGATTCAGGTTTTGGAAGCCAACATTACGCGTGTCATTAAAGCCATACCGGTCGAAATACTCGATTGATACATTCAAAATTGGACCCTCAGAATGGACACCCTGGGGCGTTGTTGTGGCCATACTTTGAAGAAAATTATATTTAAAAAATAAATGGCATAAAATGTCCTTTCGAATAAACATTAAAGATTCCATACTTGATTTAAGTTTTTGTATTTTTTTTTTATTTTGAAAAAATATTTCTAGATGCATCACCCATTAGTATTCTTGGTGTTGTCGAGAACTTGAAAAATTTACAAATTCGAATCAATGTCGAGTTGAAAATAATTAAAATTTTATTACTTTCCCGATGAATGTTACGATTAAAATCCCAGTATAACGATATCGATTAATAGTAGATTATAATTTAAATAGGTTTTCGAAAAATTTAAATAGTTCTTTCTATATTGTATTAAAATAAAATTATTTAAATTGAAATCTTAAAAAAAATACGAAAGCTCGTTATAAAGATTTGACACGTAACTTTGCTTACGAGGCCTATTTGGTTTTTTTTTTGCTCAGCACTTTTTCGTATGGCATCTCTATGCTGTAAAATTATCTTATTTGTATTCCCCAATATTATTTTATCTGTTCGTATCGTTGTTCCCTCGCCACGATCAGTAAATCGTCTCACTGAGCCCGCTGCACCTCAACCTGAATGTGGGAATCTTCTCGAAACAATGCGTACTTCGTTCTCCAAATGAAAAAAATATACCCAAAATTTCAGAAATTTTACTCACGTTTAAATTGCTGTGCTTTCAGAACAAAGATTGTTTTCCTTTCCTTATCTACCAACATTTTGTCAATATTTATATTGACATTTGGTTTGTTTTCTGTAAAAACAGATTTTAATGAGACATTTTATATGCGGCAGGCCAGTAGCTCAGCGACACACATAATGTCCGTCTGTCTGTCTGTCCAAACGTGTCCGGACGACCGCAGTCAAATTGACTCATTCACTGGAAAGAAATTGAAAACAAATGCGACAAAGTCAGTCACTTAAATTCATTTCAAGTTTAATTGCAAATAGTTTTATTTCATTTAATTTTCTGTGTGTGTGCGTGTATGCATGTTTTGTAAGATTTGCGTTAAAAACCACTGCAATTAGGTATCCAGCCAGCCAGTCAGCCAGTTAGCTAGTCAGTCAGCCAAGCCAGCCGGTTTTGAGTTGAACTTGACTGCTGGCTGGTGTTTTGCTTTTGATTTTCATTTTTGCTCTTGCCGCTGCTGTGCACAATGAATGAACGTCACATCTAATCAAGCTATAAAAATTTATTTGTTTTGTTGTGATTGTTTGATTAAGCGTTCCAGAAGCGTTTGATAACTAGCCTTTGCTCTCCTTTTGGGCGCGTCTGATTTGTGTGGGGATAATATTGAACGTGCTTAGGAAACCAAGTAGCCAGAC
Organism: Hydrotaea diabolus; assembly: GCA_963513945.1. Lineage (NCBI taxonomy): Eukaryota > Metazoa > Arthropoda > Insecta > Diptera > Muscidae > Hydrotaea > Hydrotaea diabolus. Next base: position 13,156,758 of record OY740717.1, on the reverse strand, counting down.
AGGGCCAATTGAAGAGGGGGAATCTTTATAAATTTTGTTTGAGAATGTGCGAGCTATCTCATCATTATGTCTTGAAGGTTGTCTCTTCAGTTCTAAAACACATTTTTAAAGGGCTTCTTAACTGACATTTCAAAAATACCTTCTACTCCGCTCACAAAGAAACAATCTCTCACACATCCCACTCAACATATTTTTTAAGAAGATCAAAATTGTTCTGCATTTTGTCTTGCAAATTCACTTTTTTCCGAATTTCATCGAGGAAGAGTTTTAGAAGGCCTATTATCAATTATCAATTTCAGCAAGTAAAAAAAGCTACAGTTGGGAGTAGACACTATACTATTCCCTACACTTCTTAATGTTAAGAAAAGCAAACCGAAAATAGGATTTGGATGGACTCTAAATTTGCCTAGATTTTGAAACGAATGTCATAATTGAGTTGGTGAGAAAATTTCATTGTAAAGGTAAATTCGGTTGAACCCATATGTGGGAGCTATATCCAAGTTTTCGGCTTTCTGCAATATCAACAGCGTCCGTCCTTGACAGAAGAAACTTACTTGTGCCAAATTTCATCAAGATTGGGTGTAATGTGTGGCTTCTAGAGCTAGAGCTATAAAATCTGATGGAGAATGGGTGGGAGCTGTATCTAAATCTGAACCGATTTCTTTTAATTTCCATAACTTTGGTGCTTGGCTCTTTAATTTTAATTACTTCCTTCTTTGGCCCAAAAAACTCACTCGTGCTAAATTTCGTCATGTAAGATGTGGCTTCTAGTGCTAAAAGTAGGAAAATGCTATACCTAAATCTTAACCGCTTTTCTTCCATTTCAATTACGTCCTTCCTTCGCCCATAAAACTCACGCGTGCTAAGTTTCATCATGATTGGATGAAAGATGTGGCTTCTAGAGCTAAATACTTCAATATTAGATGAACATACGAGGGTTGCTCTATATATATTTGGCCTTGTGCTATCTGACATTTCCATTGGAAAGTTTGACATTTTTTAGCATAAACGTACTCAGAACGTTTGATGTACGACCATCATTTGTGTTGTTTACAGTGACTTAATAAATCAATTTGCCAAAAAAAAATAAAATTCACGCGTGAACATTTTTGTGCAATCATTTTTTACAACTTTCGACGTGGATTATCACGACAAGAGTGCATCGATGAACTAAAACAGAGCACTGTGAAAAACTGGTTTAATAAATTTAATCCTGGCCGACGCTCGCTCAAAGACGAAGGTCGCCCAAAAGCGGCCGTTGTGCCAATGAACATTGATGCCGTGCTTGAACTGATAATGGAAGATCGTCACGTGACTTACCGTGAGACAGAGACATCCTTGGCCATTTCTTCCACCAGCATACATTCGATATTGCATGAACACCTGGCCGTAAAAAAGGTTTGTTCTCGTGGGATCCCGCACAATTTGGCAATCGCTCAAAAAAGGCTAGTGTCGATTGGTGCAAAGAAATTTTGAAAAAATAATCGCGGTGCGCCAAAAGACGTTTATAAGATCGTCACAGGTGACGAATCATGGATCTATGTGTATGAGTCCGAAACAAAACAGCAATCGACCGTGTGGGTCTTCGAAGACGAGCCAAATTCAAAGAAATGTGTTAGTGGAAGAAGCACTTCGAAGCAAATGGTCGCCTGTTTCTTCGAAAAAAACTGGTCATGTGGCGACTGTTCCGCTTGAGCAACGTAGGACGGTCTATTCTGAGTGGTACACCACAATTTGTTTACCTGAAGTCTCAGGAAAAATTCGAAAAACGAACAAAAGAAGATGAATCATTGTGCATCATGACAACGCGAGCTCTCACACGTCGGCTCAAACCAGCTCATTTTTGACCGGCTAAAACGTCGAATTAATGGGTAATCCGCCATACAGCCCTGACTTGGCACGCAATGACTGCGTGGTCATCGATTTTTGTCGCCAGAAGATGCTGTTGAAGCGTTCAAAAACCATGTTTTGGAGGTGTCGCAATCGGAGTGAAAAAAGTGCTTCGACAATTGGTTTGAGCGCATGCAAAAGTGTATAAGTTCATGGAGAATACTTTGAAAAACAACAAAACCATTTTTGATGATTTGACATTTTCATCATTAGACCAGAAATATATATACGTATAGCAGCTCTCGTATATATGGGAGCTATTTCTAAATCTGAGCTGATTTTCTTTAATGTCTATAACGCCCTTTCTTAGTCCAAAACCACCAACGTGAGCCAATCTAAATATTTAAATTTGAACCGATTATTTTCATTTTCGATAGCGTCCGTCCTTGTTCCAAAAAACTTACTTTTGGCAAATTTCATTAAAAGTGGACGACAATTACAACCTGTAGTTTGAATACAAGCATTAGATGGATGCACAGACGGATGGATTGACAGACATCTTTAAATGGAATCAGTAAGTTGTCCGAAATACTTAAGGTGGGTCTAGCTCAAATATTTTTGGTAGTTACAAACATTTGTCATGAAACTGAATGGTGCAGGGTAAAAAAATCGGCTATATATTCCTGCTTCACATACACATTTTTCAATATTTATTCAAATATGTACTTGCAAATTTAATTAAATAAGTATTCAAGAGTAGACTAAAAAAGAAAAGCAATCAGCACTGAAAAGTGTGTGAAATACTTTGTTGAATTTTTTAGTTATAAAACACAAGTTAAAACGTCTTATAGTTCATCTTGGCCGAACCTATTACACCCTCTACCGTGACTTTGCAATAGAAGATAAAAGAAGCGGACAATTCGTAAGTTCGGGTTGGCCGAAGCTTTTATACTCTCCACCATGGATTGTGTTAAGGTATGACATTGACAGTATTGGGATGTTGGTGGGGGGTCTATGTTTGACAGAACTAGTTTCATAGTTTTAGAGAAACCACATGTCCATTGTTGAGGGGCCCCTAGGGAAATCATAGACTCGGACCTTAGATTAAGATGGATCTCAAAAGTTAAAGCATATTAAGATTTGTGAAAACATACCACATATTCTAAATGAATATACGACGATGTTCGAAAGGACATCATATTCGGCATTCGAGGGACCTCTGACTTATAGACCAAGACCTCAAGTATAGACGAATCATAATTTTATTTTCGTATTCGAGACGAAAAGTTGTTATGTTCTTTAGAACCAATTTACCCATCGCAGGCCGGTTTTTGGACCCCAAGTGTAAGAACGAATGCAAAATTTTCCCAAATCTTAATTCTAGGTACATATTTGGATATGTGAAAAAAGTCACTGTTTCTGGATACTATTACGTCTTATAACATTGCGGGACGGTTGTTGGTCACCATGGCATGCAAGCGAATACAATAAACATTTTAAGCGACTGTTTTTTTCTATAGCTTTTCAGATACAATTTTCGCCTTCATAATTTGTTTTGCTTTTATTTTTAGATAAGTGAACTTTGTAGTCTTATTGTCTTCAGCTAGAAAAAAACAATATCCCACATCTTCCTTTCTTCTTTTGTTGGACATGCTTACTACTGCCCAGGCATTTGAAGAGCTACTGCGAACAAAGTTAGTCCTAGTTATCGATCGTGAGTTCCTATAGATACGAGTAGACCCAAATTTAGTTATATTTGAAAGCCGAGATGGTTTATGTTTTTTACTGTGAGAAACCAGATCAAATTTCCTCAATAATAATAAAAGGGTTTCGCAAGTACCTTAAACAAAAATTTTTATGCTTTCAGAATATTTTCCCCATTTACCTTTATTTAGGTAGAGCCAAAACCTTGCAAATGTTCTAACCAATTCCGTCTGACCCTTGTCAAACACACTCAGGCGAACGCACAGATGTAGCTAGATCTTCCTAAAATTTTACGAAGATAAGGAATATATAATATAAACCAAATGATGTCACAGTGTGGTGATGGTATAGAAATTAAAGGGGGCGTGGTGCTCATCGCAATGCTTGGAAAGCTTTTGTTGGCTTTTAAAATAGTCAAGGGATTGGGATGAGTATCCCCAAAAAGTTCAAATGATAGAGATCATTTTTCAATCCCACTTTTAGTATCGAGTACCATTGTCGATACCTGTAAAATTCAGACGAATATTAATTTTTCAACACAACACGGTAAAATTGTTGACTGCCTGTTGAATTAATCCAACGGATTTTTAAGTTAAGTTTTAGATCCTTAAATACAGTTTGCAACACGGTCGTTTTTCAGAATAGCTTTTTCAAATCTTTATAAAAAAGTTGCTATATGACTAGGGCTTACGAAATGCGAAGGTTAATCATCAAAAATGGTTTTATTATTTTTCAAAGTATTCTGTAGCATGACTTATACACTTTTGTATGCGCTCAAACCAATTATCGAAGCACTTTTTCCACTCTGATTGAGAACCGCCTAAACATGGTTTTTGAACACTTCAACAGCATCTTCTGGCGACGAAAATCGTTGACCACGCATTTGTTTCTTGATGTGCGGGAATAAAAAGAAGTCATTGGGTGCCAAGTCAGGGCTGTACGGCAGATGACGTATCAATTCGACGTTTTGGACGGTCAAAAAGGCGCTTGTTTGAGCCGTTGTGTGAGAGCTCGCATTGTCATGGTGCACAATGATTCGTCTTCTCTTGTTCGTTTTTCGAATTTCTACGAAGACTACGGGCAAACAAATTGTGGTGTACCACTTAGAATTGACCGTCCTACGTTGCTCAAGCGGAACAGTCGCCACATGACCAGTTTTGCTTCGAAGTGCTGCTTCCATCAACAAATTTCGTTGGATTTGGCTCGTCTTCGAAGACCCACACGATCGATTGCTGTTTTGTTTCGGGCTCATACGCATAGATCCATGGTTCGTCACCTGTGACGATCTTATAAACGTCATTTGGTGCACCGCGATTATTTTTTCAAAATTTCTTTGCACCAATCGACAATAGCCTTTTTTGAGCGATTGTCAAATTGTGCGGGATCCAACGACAACAAACCTTTTTTACGGCCAGGTGTTCATGCAATATCGAATGTATGCTGGTGGAAGAAATGGCCAAGGATGTCTCTGTCTCACGGTATGTCACATGACGATCTTCCATCATCAGTTCACGCACGGCATCAATGTTCATTGGCACATCGGCCGTTTTTGGACGACCTTCGTCTTTGAGCGAGCGTCGGCCACGATTGAATTCATTAAACCAGTTTTTCACAGTGTTCTAGGATGATGCTTCAACGCCATACAAAAATTTAAGTTCATCGGTGCACTCTTGTCGTGATAAATTATCACACGAAAATTATCACACGAAAATTTTCACGGGTTAATTCCATGTTTGCCAATTTAATTTTTTCAAGTCACTGTAAACAACACAAATGATGGCCGCCGCACGTCAAAACTTTCTGAGAACGTTTATGCTAAAAAATGTCAAACTTTGCAATGGAAATGTCAGATGGCGCCAGAAATATATAAAACAACCCTCGTAGAATTTGTTTGGCGGCTTTGGCTTAAGATTCGATGCTGACGAAATATCAATATGTTTCATTCAAGTATTTTGACGAATACGGTATCGATACGTTACCCAAAGTTTGCCTGGATAATTGTTCGTTTCCTTGACATTAACCTTCCATATCTTCTTTCGTGCCTTGACTCATTTTCCAAACTATGACTTTCTTTGCTCCTTGTCCAAGAAAAAAACGAAATTAGTAGCAATAAGTAACAAGAGCATTTTGGTGACATATTTTAGATTCAACAGTTTTTTCAAATAGATTATTTATTTCTTAGTGGGGTGGAAAGATTTAAGTGACATTTTAAACAAACTGAGCTGTAGTGTTTTTTAATTAGACTCTGTAAGATGGTCCTTGGAGTTCTAAAATTCTACAACAGTACGGCTCAGGATGCAAAAGTTGATACAATTGTACTTTTCTCATACATTTTGGTCATCAAAGGTACCGCGATACAGCCGCGGCTCATATGGGGCTTTTTTAATATGGTTTACAAATTTTCCGATTTCTTGTCTTTTAAAACCCTAGCGCACACTGTGGAATTAGGAAATTAGGGCTTAGTGAATTTGAATTGAGGTAGATAAGTACACCGATTTATTTAGCATCACTTTCTTATTCCATATAGCGATGTCCGTTCGTCTTTGCATGTTTATAATAAGCTCCAAAACAAGGTCCCTCTCGATTTTTGGATCCGCAGCTCTAGAAACTACTTATTACACACGATTGCATGGTACGTTAAGAGCGACCAATATCATACTATAATTGTATCTTATATTTCCTTATTTTCATATTGCATCCTCAAAATGACCTTATAGGTGTACTAGTATCTTTCAATATTGCGCCCACAAAAAAGAACTTTCCATTTTGAAGTCATGCCAGAAAAATCTGATCTGGCTCAAATGATGCATAGGACGTTAAGTACTACTTATAATAATTCCTAGTCAAATTGGACCATATCGGTAGATGTTTTCATAGAAGTACGGAGTTTTCCATTAAGGACCTAATAATTTTATATATGAATAAAATACTAAATATTTAAGATATAGAGTTCAAATTTCAGGTGTAATACAAATGTTATATTTCAAGTACGAAATTAGTTTTCGTTCATATGACCACCACGAGCCCGTGTACAGCGAATTATTCTATGGAACCGATTTTCTACCACTCTTGCACACATTTCGACCGGAACGTTGGGGGCAATTCGTTGTCTCTGAGCTCCTCTAAAGTTGTTAGCTTATTGGCGTAGACCAATGACGTGATGAGGCCCCATAAAAATAAATCCACTGGCGTTAAATCGCATGAACGAGGTGGCCATTCGACCGGATCATTTTAAGAGGTAACAAAAAAAAAATCGGTTGTGGCAACAAATCTGTTCTCTGTGTGTGGTTTTATTATGGATGGGATTCGAAAAATCCAGTTTTAAAGAAAAATCCAGTTCTTGCTACAGCAAAGTATATTAGCTAAGTAAATTAGCACTTAAAACATTTTCCAACCATCCGATTGCTATAAACTTAATAGGTCTTTGTTATTGGACCTTAAGTCTTAACATTGTAAATATACGAGTAACGACGAACTGAACGTGTCGTGATTGAATTGTAAAGATTTGTTGTATTTATATGTTATTTTATATGTTTTGTAAAATAGTGTTCCCTCTGGTTTTTTTTTATTAAAATGGCGCTTATTGTAACACTTTTTGAAATTTTTTCAACGGAAAGGCTGGACTGATAAGTCAAAACGACCTCCTTACAACTACTGTTCTTAAAGCTAATCGTGATATTTCTTCAGCAATATCCATCTTAATGAAAATTTGGGAGAAATTCAGTTTCGTTCGTCGACATAAAAACCGCCACAATTCCTTGTACGTTAATGCACGTTCTCTCATTCACTTCCACATTTTACTGTGATTCATGTTTGAATAAGCCGCGTCCATTTGTGTGTAGCATTTATGAAGGTCTTGTCACGGGAAAGTCGATAATATCGATTTATACACATTGCGTTTTGTTGTAATATTTCGTTTTATACCTTTTTAAGGCACAAAGCACATAAAATATATGTACAAAGTATGCAATATTACAACAACAACAAGAAAGAGAAAGGCCAAACATAAATGTCAGCGCAGTTCAAGGTGTGGGCAGGCATTTATGTTGCACGCGGAACTTATGCGGGTTCCCTAACTGACATTTGGAATCGACGGTATTTTTCTTTCTACTGACAAACAAAACAGAAAGCCAGCGAAATGTCGGCACCAAAAATAGAAATAGAACTAAAGTCTGGCATTAAACTGCATAGGTATGTGTATTTAATATTGTTTCTTTTCTTTTTGCTTATTTCCGGTTCCTATAGCGTTCTATGGTATCATCGTCGTCGCTCTCTATACCGGATGTTGCAGCTCCTGCTGTCTTAAATACCGAAAGTACGCACGTCGATTTGAATGCTTCCGCCAAAACACCGCCACAACAACATTTACAGCAACATTACCAAACCAACAAACAACAGCAACATCACCACCAAAAACCCACAACAACTACAGCTGCTGGCGGTGCTCTGAACAATAGCATCATTGCAGCATCGTCCAACAATGTGGCCAGCGGCAACAGTCATCACAATCAGCAACTACCACATCACGGCAACCATGCAGTGTCCAGCAAACACGCCCCGTTGTCATCGTCGTCGGGAGCAGCAGCTCCATCATCCTCAGCGGTGACAAACAATGTCACAATCCCTGTCGAATCTCAGCCGTCAATGCGGACAATCGAATTATCGACAGGACGCATACGAGAAGGATTTGGTAAGTTTTAAAATGTGGACTAATTTTATATCTTTGGCAACCGTGATAAAGGGTTAAGGGATCTTTACCATAATGGGTTAAAGTGTCGTAAAGATTCCGTTTGATTGTTTCGAATTGATCAATTACGTGAAAATAATAGTTGTGTTTTTTTGCAAAGCCTCGTTCTTAAACGAGTACAGCAACACCGTAGCATCTAATGGTTTCTTTTTTTGGATAACATGCTATTTGGACAGTGTCAGCTCCAACATTCCACAAATTTTAAGTGGGGTTTCTGGGGCATAGCACCGGCAAATGAACTCCGGTTGGGGTAAAATTCAAAATTAGGAGTGAGGACATTTCATCTAGAATTTCAAAAAGAAAGAACATTTGCTCCTCCTCTGTTACGCACTGTTTTTAAAAGTTTAGAAAAATATGAGATAGAGCACATTTAGTGTATCAATAGAAATAAAAATCTGTATTACGAAAAATATTTATTGTGTATTTTTATGAACAATTGCATTAACATTTTTACTGATAATTTTTTCAAATTTCTGGTTTTATTGGAAAAGTCGAACTTCGTCATTTAATAATGAAATACAAATGAGCTGAAGATTGTTTGGCAGTAAATGGAGAATTTTATCGAAAAATCGAAGCTCATTTTCATCTCAGTGGATATGTTTATAAGTAAATTGCCGCATATGAAGTTTAGAAAACCCACACGTTACTATTGAGAAGCCAATGCATTCACAAAGAGTAACTGTTTAGATTGGATTTTGGGCTGGAGGTATTGCCTAAATACCCTAAGTTTTCTTTGAGAATGAGCAAGAAGCCACCGTTACCTTTAACGGCCACCGTTACCGCGTCATGCTCAACGAAGTTTTGCTTCCAAAAATTCAATGGCATGGACAGCATTTGGTTTCAACAAGAGCCATACACGCGGAGAAAAAACATGGTTACTACATAGTCACGGCAATAATAATATGTTCTCCATATGTTCGTCGCAACCATAGCATTGTTAACTGAATTTATTTTTGACAATAGTATAATTGCTGCAATACTAATATTATTGAAATGTAACAATAGTATTAGTTATTGCCAAATTTTAAAGTGAAAATATGGTTATAACAACAATATAAATATGGTTGGTGCGACAAAAGTATTGTGTTTTGCGTTTTGTGTTAACAATAATATGATTACGGCAATCATACTGTATGATTGTAATTTTTCTTCATTTAAATATGATTTTAAGAACAAATGTTATTGGTACGGATCTAATGCAATAATGCGAGTAGTACTTTTTTATCGAAATTTTTTAAACAAGCTGCTTTGGCTTTGTTTAACGGAAATATTTTTAATAAAAACGCTTACGTTTATTTAAACTTATTTTTTCTAATTTTGTGTATTTTGTGTATTTAATGTATTTTTGAATAATTTTCATAGTTCAAATCTATTGTTGCCAACTTAAACCAATTCTACGAAAAAATGTTGGGGATCAAATCAATTGTCGACAACTTAAACAAATTGTAAAAAATTATATCGGGGATCAAAGTATAATCGTGTGTTATCATACTATGGTTGTAGGGATCATAACATGGTTGCATTTGAATCATAGTATGGTTGTGAGGATCATACTATGATTGTATATGAAACATGCTATGGTTGTGAGGATCATACTATGGTTATGGAGATCATAGTATGGATGAGTGTGAATCATTCTATGGTTGTGGGGATCATAGTATGGTTGAGTGTGAATCATACTATTGTTGTGAGGATCATAATATGGTTGTATTTGAATCATACTATTGTTGTGAGGATCATAATATTGTTGTACCACAACCACATACCCAATAAAAGTATTATCCTCTTCGAATATTGTCACCACAACCATACTTTTTTTCTGCGTGTATGTAACATAGCCAAAGCAACTAATGCACTGTTTTTGAAAATAGAATAATCCGTCGAAATTTTGATGTCAATTGGCGGCCTCGGAGCAGTGGTTTGATCTCTTTGGGTTTTTTTCTGTGGGTAGGATAAATGTTACGCAAAACATCCAAAGACAGTTAAATGTTAAAACATAAAAACGAAGTTGACATTGAAGAGATTGACCCGAAACAATCGAAAATGTACTGAAATTGGGTTGATCGAATGAGGTACTGCCGAGCCACTTGTGGTAGTCATATGAACGATATTGTTTTCCATTATTAAATAACAAAGTTCAAACTTACCAATAAAATCAGAAATTTCAAAAAAATTATCAATACTTTTTTTACAGTCAAATTCAAAATATTAAATCGCCCACCCTGTACAGGCATAATTGTAAAAAAATAATATTTTTTTACAATTATGCCTGTAAATATTTTTCTTCCCAAAATACTTTTAGCTAAGTTCTATAATATATCCGATGACCAGATTTTAAAATGGAACAGGAATAATCCTGATGTTTCGGCTATAATCGTCCTTCTAGAGTACTCAAAAATATTTACTAGGTTATATAATTGTGCCGATGGCAGTTTATTCTGAGCCACTGAGCGGCGGCCAATAAGGCGATACTTTTTATTGACTTAATGAAAAATAATTTACGATAACTAATAAACAATAACCGAGAAAGGAATCAGTTTTTTCATAAATCAGGAAAAACTTAATTAAGTTCGACCAGGCCAAATTCAAAAACGGAACCATTTTTTTTCATAAACGAGGTTCCCTTCATTTGTGAATTCGCTATTAAAATGGTCAGATGATGGTCCTCTTGGGTACACAAATCGAACACCAATGTCAGCCAAATCTTAAAATAGCTTCTATATTAATTCGTAGGGAGAATTGCTTAGTTTAGAGTACAAATTCGTGTGTCCTAAACCGAAAATCAACATTCCGGTTTTTATGTCCGACATGTTGGTATAGCCGGTTTTTTGCTGTCGAGTTTTCCGGTTGCTGTAAAGGGTGGTTCAATGTTAATTGTAAATAAACAAAAAGTTTACAGATAATTATCTGAATATTTTTTATTATGATAGAAGGATCTGTGACAATAATGTGTGTAACAAAATATCGGCCAAATGCTCGCCACGGCTTTGGTGGCAAACCTCAATCCAATGGTACATATTTTCTATGTCGTTAATTCGCCGAATTATCTGATCCTTTATCTCTTGAATTGTTTTTCCCAACGGTGTCAAATCTATTTATCGTGGCGACCAATTAACTTCGCCACGACTTGAGATAACACGGTCGTTGATTTTCTCGAGCAAAAGAGCTATTGTTTCGTTGGCTGCGTGGCAAGTGGCACCATCCTATTGGAACCACATATCGTCCAGGTTCATATCCTCAATTTCTAGTTGGGCAAAAAACTTGACTTTAAGGTTTGACTCACAATTGACATCGTGCATTATGGTTGGACAACCCTTATGTTAAAGCGAAGAAAATGCATAATAATACGAAATACGAAAATATCAAAAAAATATTTAGACCCACCTTTAATCGTACCACTCGACTCAGAATCATCAGTTGATTCGATTTTACGATATCTGTTTACTGTCATCTACTGTCTTTCTAAAGCTTGTTTTCAAACTACAGGTCGTAATTGTTGTACGATCTTCAAGAAAACTGCCAAAATTAGTTTTTTGGATAAAGGCGGTTGACTTTTATGAAGATCGGTTAAAATTTAGATATAGCTACCACATATGCGTTTAACCGATTTTATGCCTTTAAGTCTTAAAGCCACATAAAAAAAAACAAATATTTGTCTAATTAGGTACAGTTCATCACGATCGATCAGTAATGAGCTCAGCTAAATTTTGTTTTTCTAGTCCACGCTTTGATATAGCCCCAGTTTTAAGATCTCTCCCGATATAAAGTGCAACTGCTGCAGAACATCAATTCTAATTCCGATTTCTATCAAATTTGGTATGTTATACTCGTATTCCGATTAACAAAGAAGTAAATTTGTAATGTGAGTTTATAGGTTTATTTTTTGATATAATTGCCTTAAAAATTGTGTGGGGGCCCCAAAAAATGTCTTCCATTATGGCTGGAAAATAACTATATAAAGATATATATAAAAATAAAATTATTTTTGCAGTTTGGCTAAACTTGGCCCATGTACGAAAACCTGACCAATTTAAGCATGGGCAAATAGGTACCAAAAACACAAATTAAGATATGACCATATTTTTCAAATCTGGGTAAATTTAGAGTTATTTCGGGGACCTTTACTTGACTAATGATTCAAAAAATAATTTCCATTCTTGGGCAAAAGGCTAAAACCGAAATGCCGGTTAATGCCGGGTTGTTACTTTTAAGAAAATTCCGACAAACGGTTTTGAAAAAAAATCTGAAATGCCGGTTTTCTAAAAACCCCGATTTTTTGGACACTCTAGAACCAACTAGTGGTTTTTTTTATTATTAATTCATTGCTTTGTTCCACCTTTTTTTGATATACATCAGTAATTAATTAGACAATCTTGAGATCAGTGTGCACGATTATCATGCAAGTCAATCCTGGGTTGAATCCAAGAACATACTTATTTAACGATTTTCAGGGGCGGGTTTCAATCTCGTAAATGTCAGCGACTTTAAGAGTAAGAGACTTCTCTCTAAGCCCTGTAAAAACTTCCCTATAAAATGCATCAGACATTCGGAGCCAGCGTTAAGGAGTAGGTCATGATTAGTAAGTATAAGAATTAAATCGTGCATAGCTCACTGATTTGAAAGAAGTTTCCCCTTGTTTCTTTATGCAATTTTGTGGGACTTAAGTAAGTGAGGTCGATGTTGTTATAGTGATTTGTTTTCATTTTCCTTCATTTTCAATATTTTGATATCCGTCGGATATAATCTTCAGGAAGATCTTTAAAGAAACAAAACCAATGCTCATATCTTTTTTTGTCATTTAATACTATTCGTGTTCTTAAGGTAACTCGCTAAGGAGGTCGCTAACGCGATAACTTCACATCATTGTACGAAAATATAAAAATGTTGTTGTTTACAGCATTAAAGCTCGTTTGTTTTAAATAATTAAAATTTATTCAAGAATAACCTTTAGCGGTTTTATGCAAGCGTAGTAACGCGCTTGTACTACTTTATTTCTAAAATAACTTTTTTTTTCAAATTTTCATATCAAATGGTTTATGATGTATAAAGCCAAGAGGTTTTGGATACAAAGAAAGTTACCGCCTTAGCGACCACTTACTCGTTTAATGAGCGAGTTTATATTAATCGCCCGTTTTTTAGGCTTCTACGGTTTATAAGTTCAACCCTAATCACACCCAACTTTAAAATTCAAATCTAAATAAGGTTTGTTGTAAACTTTACTTTAAAATAAGTACCCATTTTTTATATTTAACAATGGTCCCTTCCCTTTTCCGAAGTGCCGTTTGTTTAGGCTTCTTCGGTTCATAAGTCCGATCCTGATCTCAGCCAAAACCCTAATCCAAATAATTTCATATAAGGATTCGTAGCGCAATTTGTTTTAAGTTTTTTTTTTTTATCAATAAGTCGATGTTTACCATACAATGATTTTTTGAGCAAATTACCAAAAACTATACGAGTATATTTTCCACTGTACCTTTTGTCCTGGGCCGATTTTAGCCATTATCAATCTCAAACAGATTATGATAGATTACAGTGTAAAACTAATTAGTTTTACCGCTATCTTGCGTAAGATATGGCTCTTGTCTTAGAATTTAACTACAATCCAAATAGTAAATATTTATTCCGTAAAAGTTGTGCGATCAGTATTTCGAGGCATATATCCAAGGAACATCGGGGAAAACATTTCCGCCTCCTAACCTCGCAAAATGGAGACATCACATACAATAAAAAGTCCCAAAATGGTTGACTTTACATAGGCTAACATATTACGGCCATAATGATTGATCAATTTTAATTCGATTTAAACATGTTCCACTGTAATCTAATTCTTTCTACTTTCTTTCAGCCAATGGAGATGTCATTGTTACCTTGCTACCCGCCAACACCAAATTCCCCTGGGTTACACCGGCCATATTCAGGCCCGAGCTCGTACCTGAGGAGCTAATGGCTCAAGGATTAACGGTAAGCCACAGATGCAATTACAATTTTCCATAATATTTTACAACATCTTGCGTAAAATTTCAGCTCACCGTGGAGGAGTATGTGCATGCCATGGAGACCCTGGTCAATGACTATCGTTTCACCATGTACAACATCTGCTATAAACGCATTTTGGTCTGTTGGATACTGTTTGCCTTTACCGTTCTCTTGACTCTGCTGTTCTCGGGCCTGCAGGGTGTGGCCCTATTCTCGCTGGGCGTTGGTTGGCTCTTCCTAAATGCTGCGGCCATTTTCCTCTGCATGTGGATCAAGTTGCGTTTGGCTCGTGGTCTGGAAAAATGCTTGGCCCGTGTGAATAAGCAATTGATCAAGCATAAGATACTGTTGATACTGGATGATCGTGGTCGTATTTCCTGCCACAAAGTGAATTTGTGTTTCCTGTACTTTGACTCGGGCCCGTGTGTAAATTTCCTTAATGAATTCCTAGAGCATACCGAACAGAATGGCGGTGAGACGGTAAAGGCCGGCTGGGAGTCTAAGCTGGACATAGATTTGAATGATATTGTCATCCAGGGAACGAATCCAGTGCGTGTATCCAGAAAACAGGTAAATAATGAATGTTCAAAGCGTGTTGTGGTGATTAAAGGGCGGGCTTTGACGAATCTCACCTGTCTGTTGGTCATAAAGTCATGTGTAAATAACATTTTTGTATATATCCACATGAAGTTGAGATATATAACATCACATCAAGCATCAATCTTTTTTTATTTTAAATATATTTTTGTGTTTATGTACTTTTAAATCACTGCAAACACCCTATATATATCACCACTCTTTTTCTGATAATTTTTGAACAAACAAAACGAAAAAACTACCCTATATATGTGTATATTAAATCTTTAGGCTGTGGCCCAAGAGCTTTATCTCAGCTATTTGCAACGTTGGGGCAAAGACTTCTTAAGACGTCGTCTCGATTGGACGGTCCAAGAGGCCGGCGTGCACGAAACGCCCCGTCATCTGCAATCATCCATCTGTCCATGTCAGTATGAGGAGGAGGTTCTACGCAATAAAATCAAACTGCACCTGCAACACAAACAATGTTGCGGCATTAATTGTCTGGGTTGTTGGTTGTAAAGCAAAAGAAAAAGTCAAGACGCAAATATTCACACGCCACGCAAAATCGCACGGAAACGCTAAAAACCACTAAAACGAAAGTGAAACAAGTTAAATGTTTATTACTATTATTGTTCTTCTTTTCTTTTAGTTTTCTTCCTTTATCAATTATTTGCTTACTTATGTTTTGTTTTAATTCTATTCTGTTTTATCCACACACTGTATTTCCTGCTTTATTTTTTGTGATTTTTCTTCTTCAGAGGAAAAATCCTTAAACCACGTTTAGTCGTTATTATTTAAGTTTATTGTACATTTTAAAAACAAAAAATATATTTATCTACAGAAAATATATAAACACGCTCTGTTGTAATTTACACCGAAAACTGCAAGTAATTTACATGGAAATGAAAATTTATTTTATATTTAACTTAAGCTTATTTAATTGATCCGCACTGTATGTTATGCACGTAAAATTAAAGCCTCACTTATTTCCTCGCTTTTAAAGAAAAAAATGCATTAGAAACACGCGTAGAACTTCTTCAAGAACAGTGAGCTATATCCGATTTTTATTCTGACTAATTGTGAATTTTAACATTGGACGTGTTTTATGTTATATTTGTGGAAAATCGGTTTTGCTCATAGTGAAACTAACTACACAGTGTAACAAAAAAGAACGAAGTCAAAATACCTGGAAAGAGATATTATTTTTCTTGTGGATCTTGCTGAGTACAACAAGAAGCCGGTTTTGAAATTTTCCAAACTCCTTCAAAATCCGGAGTTACGGGTAAAAAACCGGTTTTTGGATCTTACGCACTTATAATAATAAATAATAATTGTATTCGTAAGAACACTCTCTTTATTATTCAGTTCAAAAATTGTTCGGTTCCTTTTTAAAAATTCTGAGTAAAACGCTTCCAAACTTAAAAAATTACAAAAAAATTAAAAAAAAATGATTTTACAGGAAAAATACACAGAATTTTTTCCGTGTGATTTTAAAAGTGTATACACCATTCAAAAGGTATTCTTTCCAAATCAACCAAAAAACTTAAAATCGCTTGATATTCAAGCAAGTTTCTGGCATATAAGTGAGTAAGATCCGAAAAACCGGGGTTTTACCCGTAACTTTAGATTTTGGTGGTGTTTGGGAAATTTCTTTTTATTTTTTTAACATTTTATTTTTTCATAACATTCTGTTTTAATAAAAGTTGAATAACTCAGTCAGTTTCTAACTGAAAAATGACACCGCATTGTATTCGTAAGAACACTCTCTTTATTATTCAGTTCAAAAATTGTTCGGTTCCTTTTAAAAAATTCTGTGTAAAACCCATCCAAAGTTAAAAAATTACAAAAAAAAATAAAAAAAAAAATGATTTTACAGGAAAAATACACAGAATTTTTTCAGTGTGATTTTAAAAGAGTATACACCATTCAAAAGGTCTTCTTTCCAAATCTGCCGAAATATTTAAAATCGGTTGATATTCCACCAAGTTACTGGCATATAAGTGCGTAAGATCCGAAAAACCGGGTTTTTACCCGTAACTCCAGATTTTGGAGTTGTTTGGGAAATTTCAATACCTTTTTTGTTGTACTCAGCAAGATCTACAAGAAAAATAATATCACTTCCCAGGTATTTTTTCTCTGTCACACTGTGCTATTAGTTTACCAATCCTTAATAATCTAATATTCTGCGTATTATTTACTCTATTTTTACGTTTTTCTCGCGCATAGTTCTTCGTCAGCCACTCATATCTAAGTATCAAGTGTCTGTCAAAGGCTTTTTCAGGTATACATGCTATAATACTCAATATGCGTTTTTTTTACCAGACGTAAAAATTCTCTTAAAACCCCATTTGCCAAAAATAGTTTGATTGGCAATTTTCTGATTTGTAGAAAAAAGAAAAAATCTGCTGCAACATACTTAAACGGACTAAAGCGAACGATTAGAGGCGTTTAGTTGAACAAATTTTTGCGCTTCGTATGAAATTTCCTAAATTAACTATTTTAAAAACATTTAATTTTTTTATAAAGACTTGATGTTGGTCACAGCCTCATTTATGCTTAGGCCTGCAATGGCCATGATGAAGACATTAGGCAGGCCCGCCCAAATGACCTTCGGAGTGACAGGTTTTGCCAGCTAGTATCTCTAGAGATATAGTTCACGTCTTAAGTCCACAAATGCCAGACAGTGGCAAGGAAGATGTTAAGTTGTCTTCTCCTCATCTTTGTTGTTGCAACTACACAAAGTTGTTGTATGGCAGACGCAGTCTTCTAGCGTGTTCGTCCAATAAACAGTGGCCGGTGATGACCGCCGTCAGGTTTCTTAGATGGATCCTTGGCAGATTAATCGCGGTCCGCGTCTCTGCTTATCCATACAAGGCCAGGTTATTCTGGTGTTTATGTAAGTGGGTTCCTTATTCCACCTTTTCTGAGGAATTTGAAAGAGTTTCAGCGATTTAAGCTGTTTACCCCTCGCAAGAGGAATGCCAATATTACTACACCCATTTGAGTTCTAGGTGGTACCAAAAGTGTGTCAGCTGTACAAATACCATCTGGGTTCATATGTCCCGGAAGCCATATAAGAGTTTCCGACATATGTCTCACTATCTCCTCCAGAAACCTCTGGCATTCTAAAACAATTCTCAAAGTGGTGTACACATTTTCCAGGGATCTTATATGATCCATCTGAATATATTTTTTATAGAAAAGAATACAAAAATTCAAATCAAGTGTGGAATTTTTATTGTTCATTCAAAACGACATTGTATGCCATTTATTTTTTGAATATAATTTCCTTCAAATGTTGGCTGCAACTACACCTCAGGAAGTCCATTATGAGGGTCCAATTTTGAATGAATCATTCGAGCATTTCGACCGGTATGGCGTTAATGACACGCGTCTGGCTGGCTTCAAAAACCGGGTTTATCAGCATTGACTTTGGACTTTACATAGCAGCTGTATGGCAAGTGGCACTGTCATGTTGAAATCAAATTTCGTCAAGATTACGGGCTTCAATTTGAGGTAGCCAAAAGTCCGATATTATGGCGCGAGAGTGGGCACCATTCACGGTTACGTTACGGCCATCATCTTTTTGAAAAAATATTGACCGATGATTCTACTAGGCCAAAAACTGCACCAAAACATGGTATAGAGATATCGAGCCCTAACCGCGAAAAAAAGTAGGCGTCAAATTGTCTTATTCAACTGGAAATTCCCGACACGATTGAATTTAATAAAGCTTTGATAAAAAAAAAATAATAATGCTTTAGAGCGTTGTACAATCTTCTATCGAATTTCATTAAAAAGCAAGTGGCGCCTATGGCTTTTTCTCGGTACGGGCTCGATATCCCTGCATGATACCCCATAATAGTTGCCTGTGATACTCGGTGGATAAAAAAATAATCATACAAATTTGCATATTCAATATGGAATTTAATCAATAATTATTTAATGAGCAGAACTTTAACCAAAAACTTATTAAATTTAAAATGCTATAACATTTTTAATTGAATCAACCAAAAATTTTTTAAACTAGCATGTAAATTATTATTTTTCTTTTACGTATATTCCCTATATGTAGAGGAAGACTTAGGTAGTCTTCAACACCACAGGCGAAAAATACTCCAATACCGGACCTAAGAATTAAATTCCTTACATTCTATCATCATTTCTTTGGATAGCTCTTGAGAATCTAATTGGCAGTTGCTTTAGAAAAACTAAGGACTCGAGGCTATAGCCGACAGACTTTTGCGGACAGAGATTTGCGGTTAGGAAACACTTGAAGGTGTTGTTCTGTATCCTCTGACATGGAACCGCGCTTCGAAGCAAATCATGTTCGCTCTGAAGGAGTTTCGTTATTGCATACGATATGGCAATATAGTTTATGGGAAATTCCCAAAAATATTATAGGAAATCTAAGGGGACCTTCTTACTCAAGCAAAGTTGACGGTCGAAAATAAGCTTGGGGTTAACAAAACCAAGACTTAACATGGGATCTCTAAATTTTAACACGATTGATCATCCAGGGTTAAATTTGGAAAGGTCCATAAGAGCGATGTCACCGAGTACAATGCGCGTTTGCATTGTCGCACCGTCGATATGTCAGGATAATTTTTGGTTTGAAGTAAAAGAAAAAAAGTGCACTTTTGCACTTAGGCGAAGTGCAAAAAAAAACTTTGGCGACTGTAAAAATAAACTGTAAAAATAAATGTTTGTGCTCCACTGGATTAATTACTAGTCCATTATACCATATTGTACCAAATTTGATCCAGAAGGAATATACAGATTGAATATATTGGACTGATCACCCTGAAATTGGGACGCACCTTTTGTCGCCTATTAGATTCATATGCTTTTAGACTTAAGTGTATTTTGATTACTCTTTATTAGCGTCTAAACTTTGAACCAAAAAAGTACGTTGAATATAAGACGGACAATATAAATGGTTTAATCAGCTTATTTTAAGAAAATAAATATAGTAATATTTTTTTCTTCAGCTAAATTAAATATATTATATCACGAAGAGACAGATTATATTTTTTTATAGATCGATTTAAAATCACTATCGGATTTGATTTAGCTATCTCCGTCTGTCTTTTCATTATGGGAATTAATCAATGTGTCAAAATGTTGAATGGACGAAATTTAGTGTTTTCCATTAAGGACATAACAATTTTATATATTACTAAAAGCGATTTCGGTCATATGACCACCATCAGCCTGTGTACAGCGATCTATTCTTTTCCACCACTCTTGCACACATTTCGACCGGACCGTTGGCAATTTCGCGCTGGAGCTCGTCTAAAGTTGTTTGCTTGTTGGCATAGACCAGACTTGATGTGGCCTCAAAAAAAATAAATCCTATGTCGTTTAATCTCATGAACAAGGTGGCCATTCGACCGGACCATTTCTCGAGATTACGCGTTCACTGAATTTGCCTTCCAGTAAATCGATTGTAATGCGTGCGATGTCAAGCTCATCCAATTCTGGCCAAAAATAATATTTTAACATGACACGATGTCGCTCTACATTGATGGTAACATGACGATTGTTTTCATCGACGAAAAAATGCGGCCCAATCACACCCCCGGCATGAAAACCACGCCTCACAGTAATTTTTTGCGAATGCAATTTTGTCTCTTGAAGCACATGTGGCCTTGTTGCTGTCCAATAACGCATATTTTGTTTGACAAAACCTCTACTATAGAAATGAACTTCATCGCTTAACCCTTCTTTGCATGATTTTTTCTATTTTTGTGAAATAAATCACAGTAATGTAATTCGTGCTCTAGATTAAGGAAAAAATATTTAAAAAATTTTTATTATAAGTAAATAGTATAAAATATGTAAAAAACAGTATGATGGAAATTTCCATCACCATGCAAATTCGCATGTGAAGCTCAGTACTAAATAATTAAAAAACAAAATAATTTTGTATCCATTTTATTCCATATGATAATTCAAAAAACAGTTATTATTCTTATTAAGGCACAAATTAACTCCACATTTGCTACAAATTATTGTTGAGTAACCTTTGCATTTTGGGTATTTGCATCTGAGTGATCCACCTACTTTTGGCCAATGATCCGAACCATCTTTTCTTATGTCTTTTGGGGGTGCAGGAGTAGCACAACCTTTTCTTCTTTTTGATTGCAATCCTTTTTCAAGAGAACTACTGCTTGGGCGCCCGCGCTTAGCATCTTTATTGGCTCCTTTGTTGCATAGCACAAATGCCAACTCATTCCTAAATTGGCTCAATGTAAGCAGATCCTTTTGTGACAAATTTCTTTCTTGAGCATTTTTTTTGTAAACTATCCAAGAGTTTATTACAGCTAAATCAAACAAATGGAAAAAAATACGTAAGTACCACTTTTTTGACCTCATTGTTATGCGATTTCGTCCCAAGAAGCTATCCATGAGGTCCACTCCTCCCATGTGTTTATTATATTCTTGGACAACAAATGGACAGGTTATATTAACTTTTTCTTTTTTGGACTTTTCGAACCTATTGACTTCAGCAACGGGCAATGCTCCAGCATACGTAGATAAGAGGGTCACTACCTTGTTGTCCTTCCAAGCTACACAACTAATATCTACACCGTCAAACGTGGAAACTCTCTCTTCATAACTTCCCCTGGGTACGGATTTCTTCATGAAATCTTTTTTATCCGGCAATTTATTATTTGGTATTCTATTTTGTTGCACAGTTCCCACAGTGTGAATGCCATTCTTAGCTAAAAAGTGTACTAAGGGTAGCGACGTATAAAAATTGTCGAAGTATATAATATGGTTCTGCATTTTTGGAACTTCCCGAAGCAACCGAACTACAACATTTCCTGTAGCACCAAGATCTGGTTCATCTGGAATTTTTTTTAAGTTCTCTTGTCCAGAATATACTTCAAACTTATGAGCATATCCCATTAGGTTGCAAAGAACATACAACTTGAAGCCCCATTTGTGTGGCTTATTGGGTAGGTATTGTTTTAAAAAGTGTCCTATCTTTGTGGAGCACATCTGCTCATCTACAGAAAGTCTTTGATCTATTGGAACTGTGGAAAACCTCTTATTGAGGTGCGTGATTACAGGACGGATTTTGTAAAGCCTGTCGTGTTCGGGATGGCCTACAGGTTTATGATGTTCATTGTTGCTGAAATGTAGTGATAGTTTTATCTTTTCGAACTTGTTTACAGGCATTGTTGAAAAAATTGGTTCATAGCCATAATTTGGTGACCAGTATGACCTTGTGCTCGGAAATTTCTGCACAGACATGTATAAAAGTATACCAAAAAACTTGTTGATATCGGCTTCAGTGTAAGTTGTACATGAATTGGGATTGCTTTGTATTATATATAAATTTGTTTCTTCGACTATCATATTAATCAGATCTCTTGTAAAAAAAATGAGTAAAGCACTGATATGGGGTCTCCAGTTGTACAACTTCGTTTGAAGCAGAAGAACTTTCCAGGAAAGTAATGCGATCTCTATCGTACGCCATATTCTTTTTTTTCCAAACTAATTGCCTTTTGTCAAAAGAGAAAGTTGACGAGCTGTGTGGGGTAGCTGAGTGGGAGGGTTCCTGATCACTTATGGTGTCCTTTTCTACTGGAGGAGAATCACTTTCGCCGATTTCATCTATTACATCATCAACAACATTTTCCTCCTGCAATGCCCTCACAATTTCATCAGCATCGTTGTTCTCATCATCCGAATTTTCGGCATCAAGGTCATCTTCTGATAGCCAACCGTCTTCCAACTGAGCCAAGTACGCTTCAATATCTCTTTCATCCATATTTGTCTAAAAAACCAACATAAAGCACTTTTACTAAAATACATTTTTACCATACACTACAAGTGAAGCTTTTGCATAATGATGTAAATTTCTGTCACATAGTTTTTCATAATTTCTATAGGTATTTCGATATCAATTGCGCAGAATATTACAGACACACTAAAACAAACCTTTTTTTCCACTCATTAACACTTTTATATTACAAAAAGCTTCAGATCAGCTTCCAAAAGATACCAAGAATTGTACAAGTTTTATCTAACTCCACAAACAGCGGTGTAACGATACAAAACCAACAAATTTTAATGTTATGCTTCTTCTTTTTTTTTACCGCTATGATCCAATGTATACAATAGTCATGTGAAATGTTGTCAACATAAACCAATTTACAGTACACATGTTTTTGTGCGTTTTCTTATTCAATAAATGTTATGATGGAAATTTCCATCACCATGCAAAGAAGGGTTAAAATGATTTTTCGATGAAATTCTGGATTTTCGAGAAACTTTGCCAGAGCACCCGACTCAGAATTTCGATAGTAATTTTAAATGATTTCTAAACGTTGCTCGTAAGTAAACTTTACCATAATGAAAATTTTGACTTCGACTTCCGTTTTGACACTAAAAGATCAATCAAAATATTTGATGGTGCTTTGACATAAACATACGAAATTGTTATGTCCCTACGGGAAAACCTTTAACATATTCAGAAAAGGGTGTATATTCATCGTAATTGTTTTCCGTTTGCAACTCCTCAAAATATTGATTGTCCACCTTAAAAATATACATATTTTTGACCGTCTAGCTTTGTCCGCCTGCCAGATTATGGAAAGCAAACTACAAGTCACAATATTGAAGGTCAAGAGTTAATATTTTCACAAATATTAACTCTTGATTTCAAACTCTCGTAAAAATCATTAAATTTGCGTTACTTTGTGGTGTATCGCTTGTACAGGGTGGCTCAGAAGCAATATCATAGAATAAAAAAAAAATTTACCTTTTCAAATATTCTTCGTTAAAATAATGGCAAATCATCATATTAAAATACTTGAGCTTCACTCTGAATATTATCAGTGTCAACGCCGATCGTTACGAAAGTTTTACATTATGACCTGAAAAATTTGCAGAGTACTGTTGGATGATCCAAATCGGACATCTCCAGCACATTGCGGAAACAACCAAATTATACGTCTAAATAAACCATGGAATAAATGTTTTTTTTCAAAATGTTATAAGAAAAGATTTTTATTTAACTAAGAGTACTCGTATTTAAGTGTACGCGTATAGCCGATGATCATAGTTTAATCACATTTGTTGCTTGGGGTCTGAAGATGGTGCAAAAAATTTCAAAAAAAATCTTTTCGGTTGCTTTTTTAATAACGTTTTAGTTTGAATTTAATGCTTAAAAGAAACACATGGTCTCTAATCTGACTATGAACTTAGCAAAAAACTATTTAAAAAATAGAAAAAAATGGAGCAAAATTTGCAAAAAAAAAATCTCTCCTCAGACTTGGACTCAAATTCTGGGCCTTTAGAATGAGACGAGCGCACGTTCCCATCAAACATCCAATAGTAAAGAGAGCGTCTTACAAAGTGTATAAAAATATAGATTGTGAAAAAATCAAAAAGTAGGCAATAATTAATTGTCATAGATATTTTAATGCTTCCGACTATGAGACTACGGAAGGCAATCCATGATGTAGGGTATATAAAATTCGGCACGGCCGATCTTAGTTTGTCTTCCCGGTTATACACAAAATTCTGGTGTAAATAATTTTCCCATTTCCATGTAAGTTTTATAAATGTTTTTTGATAAAACATTTCAGGCACTTTATAATTTTGTATTATAGTTTTAAGACATTCTCCACACTTTCTACGTTAGCATAAATCGCCTATCATTTTGCATATATTTTTTTTAAGTATATTTTTATTTTACTTGTAGAAAACTATGCCTTTTGCTTTTTTCTTTTCTTTTTCGGTTTTTTCTCTCTCTCTCTGTCTTTCTTTTTTTTGAACAACTTTTATTACCGAAACGCAAAATTTCCAGGAGCAAGCCGTGCAAGTCTTCCTACGCTACGCCTCACGCTGGGGCCGCGAAGCCATAAGGGGTCTGGTCGATGTTACGCCCCTGGAGCCGGGACGCCACTGTGGTCAATTCCAGTGTCCATGCCAGTACATCAAAGATCATGTGCAGCATAAACCAAGAGGCAAGTTGAAATGTTTAGATTGTGTTTACTGGGTGTTGGCCTCTGAACGTTATGAATAGAGTTAAGCGATGTTGAAAGTTGTGGCGATCACTAGAGGATCGGGGTATTGAAGCATCACATAATACATACATATTTACTACATTACTACTTACACTACTGGCAGCAAAACACATCTAGAAAGTACTACTCACATACATACATTAACTATATGTTTATGTAATTGTACAGTTTTGTAAGAAATTTCATATAAACCTCGGAACTTGTAAATTGTGTAATAACTCTGATCATTTGCTTTTTTAACTCTCAATTTTTTTTCTGTACATTTTTTTTGTTAACTTTTATTTTTGTTGTTCTTAAAAATCCTTTGACCTTAATTAATTAAATTTTCTTTATTCTATAGCCACATTTGTTGTGAATAGTTTAGGTCAAGTAGTATGGACACGTACCCCGGGCTTGAATTGATATTTGGATAGTTAAGTTACCCCAAAAAATACTGTGCAATTACGAATTTAGTGAAACAGAAAGACACTACAAAAACACACACTTTTAAAATGAATTTAAGCAGATTTACGGCAAACTGGGAAAGGTCCCCTAAATTGTCATTTGCACAATTCGTGTTTAGCTAAAAAATATTGAGAGAACATTTAAAAAAGGAATGAGTTAAAATAATTTAAAATATATAAAAAAAACATTTAAAAAAGTTTAAAGTCGAGCAGAGTCGACTGCACCAATGTTTATAAATACAGAAGTTTCATCGGTTTTGTACGGAATTGTAGCATGCCTACATAATAAGCAGTAACGTAATTTTAAAAAATCGCTAATTTTCCATCGCTAAAATTCCTTACGATTTGCAAACGTTGTTCCGTAGTAAGTCTGTTCATTATGAAATGGCAAACCAAACTGAGCATAAATCAAGTTAGAGCTGTCAAAAAAGACCAACTCCGAAAAAGTGTGTTTTAGATCACACGTGTAAACAACCCTTTTATATACTGTAAGTATTTTGTTAAAATTGGATCAAAGGGCGTGTACTTTAAAAGTCAATATCCCAATTCCATCATGACGATGACAGTTTGTAAATATTCAAAGAGATATGCCACGATAGATAAAACTCTGTTTCAATTCTTCAGGTTTTCAGCTATAGTTGTAAATTTCATCGCTTTTTTTGTAAATAGCCAAAAGAACTACGATTTGTTATCTAAAATTGATTTTATGTTATATTTTACTTCTTTTAAGTGTCCATATATTTGGCTCTTAATTGGCTTTTATCTCTTTTACTTGCTTTTGTTTAATTCCAACACAGTTTTGGACTTCATCTGCAGGCAAACTCTCGTTATTACGAGTACATGTTTTCTGTTAAATGTTGCACTCTATAGAAAAAATGCACCAACATATTTTTCTCAATATGTACTTTTAAATCTTAAAGAATTCTTCAGTTTAAAATTTTATTTTTTTTAAAGAAATTTTACCGATTTTTGACGTTGAAGTCAAGTGAAGGTAGTTGTGGTTGCCTCTTTTTAGTCCTTGACATGTGCCCCTTATTTGTGACAATACCATCCGAAGTTATCTCCATATAAAATCGAAGTATGACATGCCTTTCAATTTTATATAATCTTTGTTTGCCATCGTTTTGCTTAAATTCATTTAATGAAAATAAATTCTGATATTATTAAACTTATTATTTCTTTACCTATTTAACATAAATCCAGTGTTTGTCCTTCACGTTTTCAACTGATATTATAAATTTTTAGATTATTTTCTCTTTATGTAAAAAATGCATTCCTTTATAACGTATTTTGTAAAGTTTTTTCTTCTTTCTTTCTTAAAATTTATTTTTTTTAATAAAATTTTACATAATATATCCTCGACAAAAGTTGGTTTTATTTTTGTTAACTTATGTATTTTTCCTCTAGATTATCCTTGCAGTTGTATTGCCTATGGCTCAGATCCGCACTTTCAAAATCGTTATTAACTGCGTGGCATCAGAGAAATTATTTTAATTTATTTAAAAAAAAAAATAAATAAAAACATATTAAAAGATGTTGAATAAATTGAATGTTATGTAAATTGGACTTTATTTGGTTTTACTTTAAAACGAGAAAATTCAAAATTATTCTTTGTTCTAAATATTAAGAATCAGGCACCTTTACTATATACAAACTTGGGATAAGTATTCCGCAGAAGAGCCTTATCAGGTAAGATATGATTTCTTTAAAAATACGCATTAAATGAATCGGTATAGGCCCGGTTAGGCCTGGCCCCACTAAGAATCCCTAATCAGCTAGAGTGCTATTTTAATACCCCCCATCATTGGGTATATTCCGTTTGTAATATCTCGAAATACTGGTCCGGGACCCCATACAGTATATATTCTAAATGGTCGTAAAAATCTTATATCAAAAGTCAGGCTGTCTGTGTAAAGCAGACTACATACAGGTCGTACACAGATAAAAGATATGGTTTCTATATGATCACGGCAACAATAATATGTTCTCTACAATAAAAGCATGTTCGTCGCAACCATAGTATTGTTTTTTTTTAATTTCATTTTTACAACAGTTTGATTGCGGCTATATTAATATTGTTAAAATGTTAGAACACTGTTATTGGCAAATTTAGAAATTAAAAAATATGGTTGTAGCAACTACATACGTTAACAATAATATGATTACGGCAATCATACCTTATGGTTGTGCCTATGAACATAACAAAACAGGTTTTATGGACCTATTTTCATTCATGTATGTGTGTGTGCATGTATTTTGTATACCAACACATAAATTACTCCCGATACAGTGCATGCTTCCCAACAAAACAATCCCTTAGCATAATGCAATTGAATTGAAGAATAAGCTTACTATAAACAAATTTCTGTAACTTTTACAATGTGCAAATATAAAGTATTTTTAAACAGTGTTTTAAAAACGCTTTCCATCGCAGTTTTTGCAATAACATTTGCTATAGGTTTCATCGAGATAACATTAAAGCAAATATGATTGCAAAAGGCTTATGCTCACAATAGTTTTGTGTGAGTGTTTTTGCATATAATGTCCCGGTTTTCCAACGCATGAATTTTGCTTTAAGGCCCAATTAGTCTTGAAGGTTGACGGTAGGCAATCAGTTATTTCAGTTGGTGGTTGCATTTTGCATGTGTTAGAGGGATATAACTACAGGTTGACGGTTGACGACGGTAGACTTCTGCAGGTTGCAGAATCAACCGTCCACCGTCAAGACTAATTGGACCTTAAAGGTCCAGCTGAAATAGCTGATTGCCTACCGTCAACCGTCTACCGCCAAGACTAAATGAACCTTTATTTGTTAAAGTTCTCAGTCTTCTTGTTTATGTTCATAGGTCAAGTTGGAAGCGAGTGATGTAAAGAGAGAAAAAATGTGAAATCCATAAAAGTAAATAAAAATATATAACGCAAGTATAAAATGCAGTAAAAGCCATAAGAAGTATGCACATAAGTTATTTTAAATTTAAAGTTTAATTTATTCTTAAATTGTATAGATGCTGCTATTTCTATTGGATTAAACGAGGATAATTTTGTCCACAAAACAAAATCATTTTTTCAATTTTCCAATATCCAGGAAAGGGAGCAAAAAAACAAAAATAAGTATTTCTTAACCTGTGAGCATTAATAAAATAATTAATAAAACCTAAATCGATTTAGCTCGTTTGTTTTATTTCGGTCTGTTAATTTAACACATTGAACAGGGATTAAACCGGCCTCTTGCTTCTATATTTAAATAGAAGACAAGTTTTTAACAAAATGGCAAAGTGACATTGATTTTCGTGGCTGCACACTACTTTAATCATGATTTCGGGTCCGTGACAACACTCTTCAGAAATCCTTGCTGCAATTGTTGAAAGTAAAACCGAACTCTATAAGGCCAAACGAATGAGAACTACTGTTGTAAACCTTACTTTTCAAGTTTTCTTCACACAATTGCCCACGAAAATACAACGTCACTTTGCCATTTTGTTAAAAACTTGTCTTCTATTTAAATATAGAATCAAGAGGCCTTGAGCCGGTTTAATCCCTGTTCAAACCTAAATATTTAAAAATAGTTGAAAATTAAAACAACCTAATTCATAACAGCTAGCGAATGCTAACTTTAGCCATCCGTTATGGGCAAAGCTATTATTGCTTAATTGTATTCATAAGCTTGAAAAAGACATACAAAAATAAGTTTATTACACGCATGATTAGAAAAAGTTGTTCTACAATTACATTTCTAAGCTTTTTGTATACTACTTAATAGGGACGTAAATACTGTCACAACATTGAACACACCCATTTCAATAGTAGAATTGAACATACCCCGTTAATGTCATATGGGGTTTGAAAGCGAACCTCAATAGCGTTAGCCTGTAACGGGATTTTAAAATTGTTTCAACTTTCATCATGGAGTGGTCAGATAATGAAAACAGTATCGCTGTAATAGCGCTTTTCAAGAATGAAATGAGAAAAAACAATATTTTCAAAACGTTCCGGCCACTAGGGATTAGCCGTATGTTCGTCTACCGATGCATAAAACTGTTTGAGAAGACTGGAGATGTAAAAGACCGGCATCGGTTTGGCCGAACACGCTCTGTTCGAACACCGCATGTCATCAAAGCCGTTAAATCAAGAATTCACAGAATTTCGCTCCGAAAATAGAAAATCATGGCCCGTGAGATAAATATCACCCAAAAGTCCATGAGTCGAATCATTAAAAAATACTTGGACTTGGGGCTTTCAAACAACGTACAGGACATTTATTGACTGCAGCTTTAAAAAAAATAGGATTGAAAAATGCAAACGTCTTTTAGTGAAGCACGCTGATAACTTCCACAGAAAAATGTTGTTCACCGATGAAAAAAATTTTTACCGTTCAGAAAAAATTTAACAAGTAAAATGATAAAGTGTATGCGCGGTCATCTGAGGAAGCATCTGAACTGATCCCAAGGGTGGAAAAGGGTCATCACCCAGCTTAAGTCATGGTTTGGTGGGTAGTCTCTTACGATGGGGTCACTGACCTGCATTTCTGCGAACAAGGAGTCAAAACGTCGGCCAAAGTTTACCAAGAATCCGTTTTGGAAGCTGTTGTGAAGCCTCTCAACAATTTCTTGTTCCAAAACCAGCCATGGAATTTCCAGCAGGATTCTGCGACGGCCCATAAGGCTAAAACGTCCCAGGCCTGGCTTCGAAACAATTTGCCAGCGTTCATTTCCTCTGAAGAATGGACCTCAGGCAGTCCAGATATGAACCCTTTGGATTAAAAATTGTGGACGGATTTAAAGGACAAGGTTTTTCACCAAAGATGCCCCAACACTGGATCTCTTAAGACTGCTTTGGTTCGAGCTGTGACAAATTTTCCAATGGACGAGGTTGGTGCAGCTATTGACGATTGGCCAGTGCGACTTAAGGCGTGTGTAAAGGCAAACGGCGGACATTTCGAATAAGTAGATTCTTTTTTGATACAATATACATCAATAAATATATTAAAAAATATTTGGTCCAAAAACATTCAGTACTTTTTATTTTACAGCATAAAACGTGTGTAAAAGTATTTGTGTCCCTACTAAGTACAGACTAGAAAACTTATTACAAGGGATCGTTTTTGTTGATTATGCCATATATAACAAGCTTTTTACAATAGTTGTCACAACGCTTTTCTAAGCTTAAGGCTTATCATAGTAAGTTTGTTACAAACTATTTCTAAAGCGTTTTGGTTTGTTGGGTTGCTGTTCATTATAGTAATAACAACAATAATCGGATGTCAGTTCGAGGGATTTTTATTGTATTAACTTTGTTCGGTGGAATATTCTACTGCCGATTAATTCTCTTTTATTTAATACTTGTCTGCACTTAAGTCTTTATAGATTAATCATGGTTAAGATACGTTCGATGCTTGGGGTCTACGGATGGTGAAGTAGCTAACATTCCCACTCGCAGTCACCCCTGCTTGCAACTAAAAGTCTTTTCGACTGCCTTTTAAATATATTTTTAGCTTCTTTAATGAAATGTTCAAAAGAAATATGGTCTCAAATCTGGCTATAAACTGATTGTAATGTAATTTTAAATAACTTGCTTAATACAAATTTTTTTTTGTTGACAACATAACCCTATCCTAATTAATAATTTTCATAATATAATGATTAGATGAATCATAATATAGCTGTAGGGATCAAAACATGGTTGCGTGTGAATCAAGTAACGTGTAAATGTTACTATGGTTGTGGGGATCATAATTCGGTTTTGGGGATCATAGTATGGTTGAGTGTGACTCATAATATGGTTGCGGCGATCATAGTACGGTTGTGTGTGCATCATACTATTGTAGTGAGGATCATAATATTGTTGTGGTACAACCATATACCCAATCATAGTATAATACTCTTTGTATATTGTAACCCCTCCCATACTTTTTTTCCGCATGTGGCTGAAATTTTATCTAAGCATGTTTTGATGGATCGGACAAAAGGTAAATATTCCCCTCACATGACTGGATCAACATCTGGAAAAATTAACAAACTCAACGTTATGGTCGCTCATAGCCATGCAGAATTATACAGGATCGGATTGAATAATTTAATTATAAGACCTCAAGTCTTGTCGGGGGATAGTTAAAAAAAATGGACCGATTCCTTATAGCACTAGCAAAACGCTCTACACTAAATGTTTACAAATTTTTTTATGTAATATGTGGTTTCAGGAACTGCTGGCTCTGAAATCTGAAATAAACTTTTTGTTATATCAAAACATAGAGCGATATGGACCAATTTCTAAAAGGCTTGTTATGGCTTAAGACTAAACAATGTTGCAAGATTCTTTGAAATCGCTTCATATTTGTGAACAATACTTTAATTGCAGCTATAGAGCTACAGAGGAATTTGATCATAAGATTCGGATCGTGATTATCAATTGATCGGCCTTTAAGGTGTTAGAAACATTCTTCCTTAGTCAAAATACCTTGTACTAATCGTATGATGGGGCATTATGGTTTAGCTAGTATACAGGATCTGTGTATTAAGAACTGCTCTAATCCAGGGGTCCTTTATCGACAGACCACACTATCCTTCATCGAACATCGGGGACCACATGACGTACACCTCTTTAACTGTACGGCCAAGCCCACTCAGCTGGTCCCTAGGTCTCTTTGAACGCATCTTGTTCAAATGTTTCCTTCATCAGGATATAGAAGAAGAATCCCCATAGACTCACAACACAATTGATATTGTTGTTACAACAACAACCCTTCATCGACTTTTATTTAATAAGGACATGTTGAATTCTTCTGTCAATACAAGTTGTAGAGCTTAGGAAATAGCCTTATCTGAAGGAACTGAAGAGATAACGGATTAATCCATAATCAAATTCTTCTCAAAGTCGATGGTGCCAGTAAGAAGCGCTTTACCATAGAGGGAATTTGACTTTGTGTAGAATAGCTTCTCTTCGCCCCGAATGAGTCAGAAATGGACACGACACTACACACAGAGAAAAAATGAGTTGAAAATCAATCCAAGCTGCAAAAATTCGGTTGAAAAAACATAGTTTTTGCTGCAAACACCAACATGCGATAGTATTGATGGATACATAGTTCAAATAATTAAATTACGGAAGCTACGATAATATTAGAGTTCTCGCAACCAATAAATCGGTTATATCAAACGAAATCTGTAAAACTTTTGGTTGCCACAGCTGGGAACTCTAGCAACCAACAAATTACAAAATACATGTTACTTAAGTACTAATTATTGATGCTGACAACAGATAAGTTTTTTGTACTAACTAAACTCCATTTACTTCACCAGAAGTTATTAATTTTATAAACACAAAATCATCCAATTAAAAACTTGGGATATATGCGGTCAAATGTGGGACACGGAACTGAGTTCAAGGAGTGCTTATAACCAACAATCAGGAAGAACAACCATATTTGTAAAAATTCAGTCCCAAAAACCATCCTTATTAATAAGGGTTTCCGATATTTGTCTCTCTAACCGATAGTAGTAGTTCCCTCTACTGAAAATTTCCGTGTACCCAATCAACGTTCAGTCGTAATAATGTAACACATGGACTACCAACATTCGGTTCGAAAAATTCAGATTTGTTGTGGCAACAAATCTGGTCTCTATATATAGGCATCACCAGAGGTTTGTCGGTCAGTTGCGAAGCATTTTTGAAAAATTTATTTTTTACAATAGAGTTAATATTGTGCCCCAACTCCACTTGGACATTTTAGGGCGGGTTGGGCGAGTTTTCCTCAACTTATTCTCTTTTATTGACATTTGGTTAAAGAGGCAAAAAACAAGGCCCTTCGATTTGACCGGATCATGTTTGCAAACTCCATCTAACTCATCCAATCGACTCATCCATCTAACTCATCCAATCTTCTAAAATCCTATTAAAATATAGCCAATATTTATTATTTATAAATTTAACACATGAATACGTAAACGAAATTCCTTTAAAATGTGACCGAATCAATCGATATGAACGAAATTTCTAATTCCCTCTTCATTCTTATGGCGACCGAGGACAAATTGTCACGTAGTTCCCAACTTAATTATCCGCGTGAGTATGGGTGTGTGGGGAAAACGCTGCTTTGCCAATCTCTCCATGTCCACTTCAGTTACACTACGGTAGCAAGTGCGATTCATAGCCATCACATTTCCCGACAAAATTTTACACAGAGAAATTTCTCGATGATTCCCAATCAACCATGAAATATTTTTTCTAAGCAATTAATCAAAAATTACTGCAGCCAAAATGCAACCGAAGCGAATGGCAAGTCTCACCAACAAAAATGATGATGATTACCAACAGACTGGAGGATACCTAGCAGAGAGCGGAGCAGTGCGGAGTAAGTGAATGACTTGGCAGGCATGCCATTTGAACGAGATGTGCATAAAATATGCCTAATTTACCAACAGACCGAACTTAGCGACCGATCGACCAACCGACCGATGAGCCAACGAAACACCACATCACCACCAGCCAGCCAGTTAGTGCCACGAAAAGAATTCCACTATGACAAAAACCAGTCGTAGCGATATGACAACCATTGCAATGGGCCAAGAGAAGAAGAAAAGTGTAAAAAAAACGAAATCGAATCAACATTGGCATCGACCATGGCCAAAGTAGAAACAAAAAAAAACTAAAACGAAAAAAGTGCAATTTAAAATCAATTTGGCGCTATTGCTGATTTGGCGTCTTTTTGTGGTAATTTTTGTGGGGAAAGGGCAAAGGGAAAACATGGCTAACTGCAAAAGAAATCGTAGTAAGTGCCATGATAACAAGAGGGACAAACGAAAAAATAAATGGCAAGTTGAAAATGGGTTGCTCTAGAATTTATAAAAAAAAACTGGAAGTGAAAATGTAACCAAACTCAAGTAAGGGCTGTTTTTCATGTCGATAAGCAGCAAAATGCATAAATCTTAATGTAAGAAAGGCACAAACGAATATTCCTTTTAAATAATTTATAAATTTTCTTACGTACAATAGAGAAAACTAAGTGGAGGGAGAGAAGGAGATGAGACAACATATAAAGAGCTGGGGAAGATGATAATGTTACGTACTGTACTCAGGTTGTTGGCTATTCAAATTATTTACATATGTTTCCCGTTAGAAAACAAACGAAAAACTTACCTCAAATCGTGACTTGTCCACCTATATACAATTCTTAAGGTCACTGTGTGGAAATTCTTCAAAATCAAGCAGCAATTAATTATCAGTCGGTTAAAGAGTCTAATATACACTGCCGCTCATCTGAATAGGTTTGGAGTTTTTGAAACATTAAATGTTGGATTTCTCAATTTGTGTTACACGAGGGCGACCGCAAAACTAACTGGCCTGGCACATTTTCTGTTTTACCAGCAACTTTTTTGTTTTGTTTTTTAAAAGCAATCTTTTGTAAGCCATCTGTCAAAATTTTCGAAATATTTAATGATTATTTTCTTTGTTACAGGTGATTGAAGTAAACAAGTTTTATAATTTTTGAAAAATGGAAAATAAAGAGTTTCGTGCGGTAATTAAACACTTTTATATGAAAGGTTATACGCCACAATTAATCAAATATGAATTGGATTCTGTTCATGGTGATAATGCACCATCATACTCCACCGTGAAATCCTGGGTTCAACAATTTAAAATGGGTCGTTCAAGTACGGATGATGAACAACGCTCTAGAAGACCGAAAACTGTTACTTCTATTGAAAACATTAGAAAAATATATAATAAAGTGACTAAAGATAGACGAACTTGCTGATATTGTTAAAATACACGAAAAACAAGTTTGGAGTATTTTACATGATGAACTCCACATGAAAAAGCTATCTGCAAGAACGCTGCCGCGTTTGCTGACTTTGCCCCAAACAATCGTCCGTTGGACCAATTCCGAGGAGCTTTTAGCGATTTATCAGCGTTACCAATAGAGTTCTTGCGCCGATTCATAACTGTTGATGAAACATGTGTCCATCACTACATCCCAGAATGCAAAGAACAGTCAAAACAATGGATAGAAGCTGGTAAAAGTGGTCCCAAGAAGGCGAAAACTGTTAAGTCAGCAGGAAAAGTAATGGCCACAGTATTTTGGGATGCAAGGGGTATAATATTTATTGATTATCTTGAGAAAGGAAAAACTATAAAAGTGAATATTATTGAATAAATCAAGATAAAACGACCGCATTTAGAAAAAAAAGTTCTTTTTCATCAAGATAATGCTCCTTCACACACTGCATTTTTAACTCAACAAAAACTGGCCGAATTACGATCTGAAATTGCTCCGCATCCACCATATAGTCCAGATTTAGCACCTTCTGATTATTTCTTGTTTCCAACTTTAAAAAAAATTCTCGGTGGCAAACAATTTTCGTCCAATAGCGAGGTTATTGCTGAAACTGAGATATATTTTGAAGGTCTTGAAAAATCTTATTTTTCGGATGAAATTAAAAAACTTGAAAAACGTTTGATGAAGTGTATTGAGTTGGAAGGAGATTATGTTGAAAAATAAATAATAATAATAATTCCAAAAAAACGGTTCTTTTTATGTTAGGCCAGTTACTTTTGCGGTCGCCCTCGAATGCACACCAATTTTTTTTCTGTCCTTTGCGAGATTATGCTCGTATATGTACACTTAACAGGGATAAAAATCTAACTGTAAAAATCAACCGTTATTTTCTTGCATTGTTTTTAGCTTATTCTTCGGTAGAATCATAGCAATTTTTTGGCTCATCACAATAGGTTCGAAATCAAAACCTTTATTTTTTCTTAGTGAGCGGTAGTCAAAGCGTAATAATTTGTTGAATTATTATTTTTTGAAGTATTTGGCATAATCTAATTTAAAAATGGGTCGAGGTAAATCATTGACGGACGAAAACAAGGGCAAAATTAAAGACTTTAGTGAATGTGGCCTAAATCATCGGTATATCGCAATAAAAAATGGACGAAGCCAAAATGTTGTCTGCAATTATTTACGAAATGAATCAGAATATGGAACAAATATGAAAGGAGGTACATACACAGCCACTACGAGTGCTGATAGGAGAGCCATCATCAGATCTGCTTCTAACTCGCATGATTCTGCTTCAAAAATAAAGAAAAAAAAACTGGTGTAAGTGCTAGTATGGCTACAGTAAAACGTGTTATTCGCAGTGCCAGTCACTTAAAAGACTAAAACTAATGAAAAAGCCACCACTTAACAGCACTCGCAAGGAAGCACGACTTCACTTTTGTCGTCAGCATATGACCTGGAATAAAGAATGGCAACGTGTTGTCTTTTCTGATGAGAAAAAAAATTTAATTTAGATGGTGCGGATGGATATAACTACTACTTTCATGATTTGCAAAAGGAAGAACATCATTTGGCTCGTCATCATACGAGTAGTTGTGAAAGTGGTGTGATGGTGTGGGGAGCCATTTCCTATTATGGAACTTGTGAGCTGCAGTTTCTGACATCTAGAATGAATGCGAATAGCTACAAAACCATAATTGAGGAGGCTTTTCCGTACTTCTCTAACATTTTTGGACCCATAACTTGAACTTATCAGCATGATAATGCTCCCATTCACACTGCGCGGGTCGTAAAACAGTGGATTAGGAGCCAAAATGTGCCATTATTGGAGTGGCCGCCATATTCTCCAGACCCGAATATTATTGAAAACATGTGCGGAATGCTGTCACGAAAAATATACGAGTCCAGTAGATAATTTGAGAATAAGGAGTGCTTAATACGTGGTATAAAAACAGCTTGGGCTGAAATTTCTCTTCAATATATCCAAAAATTATGTTTCAATTTCAAGTCGAATTTATGGAGTAATTTCAAGCAAGGGCGGGAGTACCCATTATTTATTAAGTTCAAAATATTCCTAATTATTATGTTTGTAAGTGAAAATATAAATAAACATTTTATTTTTATGTTTTTATTAACTTTTTGCTCCTGAACCTATTTTGATGACTCCAAAAAATACATCATTTTTCAGCGAAATTAAATATAGAATTAAATATAAAAATTTTTCTTTATAAAATGATTCCCAATAGGCTAGTCTATAAACGACATAATTTAAAAAAAAAAATCATTTCACTACTTTTTGAAATAATATCATTTGAACACAAGCGATTACTGAACCTATTCAGATGAGCGGTAGTGTATGCTCTCTCCCTATAAATGATTTATTTCAAAAGCTTCTTCTAGACATTAAAGGAGCGAAGATTTCCACGTTTCCTTGAAAAAATTGAAGTAAATATACAGTGTACCAATA
The DNA here is from genome assembly GCA_963513945.1 of Hydrotaea diabolus. NCBI lineage: Eukaryota > Metazoa > Arthropoda > Insecta > Diptera > Muscidae > Hydrotaea > Hydrotaea diabolus. Next base: position 13,119,191 of record OY740717.1, on the reverse strand, counting down.
ATATCTTCGTGCAGCAGCTAATAAAAACTTTATTTAAGAAAAATAATTTAAAAAAAAATTCATTTCACTACTTTTTGAAATAATATCATTTGAACACAAAGCGATTACTGAACCTATTCAGATGAGCGGGAGTGTATGCTCTCCCCCTATAAATGCTTTATTTCAAAAGCTTCTTCTAGACATTAAAGGAGCGAAGATTTCCACGTTTCCTTAAAAAAATTAAAGTAAATATACAGTGTACCAATAATGTCTTCGTACAGCAGCTAATAAAAACTTTATTTAAGAAAAACAGTGTCATGTAGGGTATTTTCTTTAAATTTTTTATTGCAGTTGTCTTTATATAAGTATAACATTTTAATTTACTGATTGTTGTTGTTGTCTCATAGCAGATTCCTGTAAATGTGAAAAACGAAAGAGTTTGGCACAGATTTTCAAAAAGGCAACCGCATTGTATTTTTAAAAAAAAGTAAAGAATAACTTGAAAATATTTATCGGTGGACTAGCGCAAGCTCCACTTAAATTAACATGTTAAGAATAAAAAGTCCGTGGAAATATCCCCTTGCCGTTTTAATATCCATACAGTGATCGGACGCATTAAATATGAAGGTTGTGTTGAAAATAATCCAAAATCAGGACGGCCCTAGAGTCTAGATCACGAAGATCGGCTGCAAATCAAGCGTATGACTGATGCGGATCCACTAATCAGCGCGCAGATTATTAGCACAGAACTGCTTAAATCGAACCAAAAAGTTGTTCAACGCAAAACAGCAACAAGAGCAGTGATTAATGCTAGGAACAACACGAAGAAAACCATTTGTTGATTCCGAGATTCGTAAAACGTGTTTAGACTTCGGCGGTATATACAAAATTGCAGCTCTTGAGGTCTGGAGGACTGTTACCAGTATATCTCCAAATACAACATGTTTAGTTAGGACGGCAGAATTAGATAGTGGAAAAAGCCGGGAGTAGCCTACAGTCCCAAACTCCTAGTAACAACTGTAGATCATGCTGGTGGAGACGTATTGGTTTGGGGTAATATGCAGCCATTGGCGTTAAATTTTTAGAAATGATTAAAAGGATAATGGGTCTTCGTGAATACAAGATTTCCTATAAAGAAATTTGAAGTCAAGTGCCAAAAAATGGGCTTGTTCGGACAATAATTATTTCAGCAAGATATGACCCAAAACAAAAGGTCTATAACCCTTGGATATACTTTGGGTACAATACTTTACATACTCTAAAACCACCGTAGAGCCCTTATCTGAATCCGATTTAAAATTTGTGGATATTGCTTAAATAGGGATAAGAACTTGTTATACTAGCTTGAAACTTCGGTTAAAAACTGATATCTGCACGCAGAAAAAAAGTATGGTTGGGGTAACAATATTCAAAAAGGATCATACAATTTTTGGGTATATGGTTGTGGCACAACAATATTATGATCCTCACAACAATAGTATGATTCACACTCAACCATACTATTATATTCACGTATTATGATCCCCACAACCACAGTATGTTTCTCATACAAGCATAGTATGATTCACACGCAATCATACTATGATTCCCACAATCATAGTATGATTCATACTCAACCATACTATAATCTTGATATTCATCTCACGGGCCATGATTTTCTGTTTTCGGAGCGGGTTTCTGTGAATTCTTGCTTTAACGGCTTTGATGACATACGGTGTTCGAGCAGAGCGTGGGCGGCCCGGCCAGTGGCGGTCTTTTACATTTCCAGTCTCCTCAAACAGTTTTATGCATCGGTAGACGAACATGAGGCTAATTCCTAGTAGCCGGAGCGTTTTGAAAATATCGCTTTTTTTCATTTCACACTTGAAAAGCGCTATTACAGCGATACGGTTCTCATTATCTGACCACTCCATGATGAAAGTTGAAACAATTTTAAAATCCCATTACAGACTGACGCTATTGAGGTTAGCTTTCAAAACCCATATGCCATTAACGGGGTATGTTCAGTTCTACTATTGAAATGGGTGTGTTCAATGTTGTTACAGTATTTATGTCCCTACTAAGTATATGTCGTCTAAAATAAAATCAGGATATCTTTAATATTTAAAAGTCCTTTGACCAGCCAATTTTCACAGTAATTTCTCAGAAGTCTTTTAAATGACTAATTACACCTCCAAAAAAGTACACTATGTGTGTATTTGCTCTCCATATCGTTACTCTTTAAAGACGAATCTCGGCTTAAGGAATCTGGCAAGGAGTCTTGAGAAGAGCAATTTTTCTGCATCAATAATTTTTGACCTCAAGTATCCTCTTCTAGTACTTACTCATCATATCTCAGTTGCTACTACCCTAACTCTAATATCAGACAACACAGTGCCACAACATGCAGGGTAGGTTGGAGTTTTGCTTCCCGGGAAAAGTTCTATAGGTAAACAAAAAGTTGCACCTGTCTCGGTGATTCGCTGGGTCAGGTCTAGGAATGGAGATATATCGATTTAGTTTCTGGACGCTGGAAACTTCCCGCATGGTCAAAAAGGGGGACCAATAGTCAATATGGACATATGGGTACTAATGAAAGCAAATTTCAATACACGGTTTGGCGGAGCTTAACGACGTTTTTTATTCTCCGCCAACGACGTTTTTATCCTCCACCAAAGAGTGAAGGATACACTAAAAATATTAATTGTCGAAATATTCTAATTCGATCCAAACATGTCCGTCTGTGTGTCTGTCCGACCGTGTTTCTTTTAAATGCACGATAAACTTCAAACAAATCAACGTAGGATCCTGAAATTTAGAATGACAATGATCATAGGCTATTTGGGCTTATAAATGGACGAAATCGGTGTAGGGGAAAAAGTGTCTCAATAAGGGACCACGGCAAAAAGTACACCTTTTTAAGTATTTTCTAGCAAATCGTATTTATTCGTAGAGGGACATTGTTTAAAATGGGTATTGTTAGTTGGGACGCACTAAATAGGTCAAAAATGAGCATAGTTGCAGGATGTTTCAGCTCATGTGGCCTAGAAATCGTACCGCATGGTCAACACTGGCGATCAATATTTTATATATATGTGCTCAAATAAAAGATAATTTTAGCTAAAATTAGAGTCGGACGCATGGGTCCAAAAAACGGACTAATTTTATTATCTTTTTTTTGCTTTTATAGGGTTCGGGCTGGCCGAACTTTGCGTCACTTTTCTTTATTCGAACAGTATCTCATACAATTAAGGAGCAATTACTCCGAATGTCTTTTTATACCCTTGCATTTGCATCACACCGAAATATTGATCTGAGATCCTATGAAGCATAGGGTGATTAATTTTGAAGTTCCCTACTTTTTTAAAGAAAAAAACAGAGAAAATTCAAATTGAATGGGGAATGTTTATTATCATTTGAAAGAACATTCTTTGGCATTTATTATTGTCCGCATACACTTAAGACTTTACATATCCCCACAGGAAAAAGTATAAGGGTGTGACGTCACACGATCTCTGTGGCCAATCGACCGGCCCAAAACGTGAAATTATCTGCTCACCGAAGTGTTCTCTCAATAAATCCTTTGATTGATGCGATGTGTGGGAAGTGGCGCCGTCTTGTTGAAACCAAATGTCGCCCAGATCACGAGCTTCAATTTCAGGCATCAAATAGTCGCAGGCAATAGTCGCCCATTGAGCCAGAAATGTTGACCGATTATGTTGACCATAAGTTGAACGAAGTGCACGAAACACGTTCCTCACAGAACGTGAATATTCGTAATAAAGTTGGACGATTTGTAAACGTTGTTCAGGCGTAAGTCTTTCCATGATGAAATGCCAAACAATTCTTAACAAAAATAACATGACAGCATGACACGTGATCTGTCAAAAAAAGGCTATTGAAAAAAGTATCTCTACATTGATCACTCTTTATAAAAATCACTTATCATCCAGTATGCGTTTGTCCTGTTTAGAAAAAATTAAATTTACTCAAAATGCGATAAAAAATTTTAACTTAATTTTAGTTTTGGGTTTTTAGGTTAACAATCCACTTTGGATTCTCGTCTACTGCTTTTGCTCAACAAATATGTTAATTGTGTTCTGGTCCAATCTAAGGGTCCTTCAGGTGGTAGCATCTTATATAAGTTTAACATTTCTTACCCCTACTATGTGTCCTTTCCCCCTGTAACCCTTAATTTAGTTGGTTGCAACTTAATTTTTTCCTCACCGCAGCATTTCCTCATTTGCCGCACTTGAGGAAAATCTCATTCATACGCTGCCGGCAGAGAACCGGAAAACTTCTAGCGCCAACGCCAACTTCATCATGCTCATCAGCAACTACTTACACCAGACTACGAGTTGGAGAAAGTCCTTTAAGGAATATAAATTAACAGTTATGTGACGACACCGGAACTACTACTGCTACGATAAAGTTGCAAGTGTATGAGTGGCTGTTTAGTAATGAGAAGCAACTGTGTGTGTGCATCTTTATTTGTGAGAGTGTGTGTGTTAAAATTTCCTGTTTGTCGCATACAAAAGTTACACAAAAAAAAAACAGAATGTTAAATTAACTTAATTTATATCATAAACACTAAAAGACGCTTAACGACTTTTATGTTGCCACCGTCGTTTCTGTTGGCTAGCGAGCTGTAGTTTTTGCACAAGTTGTTTGCTTTGCTTGCTTCCTTTTCCGGTTTCTTCCCCTCGATTTCCTTTTGACGCCGACATGTTTTGGTTGCAAATGAGGAGGAGCTGGTGTTGCACGTTGTCAGCGCTGGTTGTTGTTGTTTTTTTTTTAAGGATTGTTTTATATTTGTGTTGCTGGTAATTTGTTTATTTTGTACAGCGCTGCAGTTGGGCAAATGGTATTGGCCGGAGAGAGAGATTTTTGAGGGGTGGTGTTGCAGAAATGATGACAAATCACCGACAAATAAAGGACAGCAGTTGAAAATGTGTTTCAATTGAAAGTGAAGGCTGTGTAGTTTAAGCTTAAAAGGGATTTATTTTAGCTGCACTGGAGGAACACATTAATTCTATAAAATGAGAACTCAAACCATTGGAAGAATTACAATTAAAACTTGCATTCACTTTCTAAAGTGAGGATTTGAGCATGATATAGGTGTTTCCAGATTACGGTTCCTTTTTTTAATTTAAAGGATCTACTTTAAGGTCCCTTGGGTCCATGAGAACGAGCCACACTTTTCGAAAAATCTATAGATTAATTTCATATTCGGGTAAGTTATGAAATCGCGTTGTCAGCCAAATCATTACAATGGAGCCATATTTGGATTTGTAGTGGAAATTATTTTAATTTGAATACTTATGTCGATTTTTAATAAGCGTGGCTTTTATTGATCATTAGGGCATTTTTTTGGACCCCTTGGGTTCATAAGTCCTACCTCAATCTCGGCTTTATCATCAAAATTAATACACATTTGAATTCGCAGTGAACGTTGTTGTAATTTAAATATCCATGTTCCATATTTCGATATAGGGCTTTTTTTGGGCCCCTAAAATTCCTTGAGCCTTAGCCTCTCATCTCATTCAAATAGTGAAATGTGCTTCAGTTTGGATAGACTAAGTAAATATTTACTAGTACGAGTATTCGTTGATTCTGATCATAAGGGCTGTTTTTGACCATTTGTGTCAATGAGTCTGACCACAATACCAGTCAAATCTACAAAATAATTCCATTTTGTATAAGCCACTTGTTTTGACCATAAGGGCATTTTTTTGATCCCTAGGGTCCTTTAGTCTGAGCCTCAATCTTAGCCTAATTTTGTAAAAAAAGCCATGGGTTGATTCGTAGTGAAAAGTGCTTCAGTTTTGGCGAACCTACGTTTAAATTTAGTAGTGGTCGCCTATTTTGACCAAAAGGACCGTTTTGGACAACCTGTGTCCACAATGTGAGTCAAATCTTCAAAATATAAGTAGTTCTATTTCGTAGTGAATTTGAGTCATAACACGTTCATATTTACAATAAATCGCTCAATTTCGCTCAAATTGGACAAATGCAGCTTGAGTCCAATAATTAGGCAAGTTTTCAAACACACATGCATATATCCTATTGTAATGAAATTGCTCATATTTAAAGTACACCTTTTCTTACAATTTTTTAAGTAGTCACTGGTGCCAACTTTAAGTCTCTTTATTAACTTTAATCAAACGGAGTCCTGTCATTAAGGACAAACGTCTGCTCTACTGGTATCTTGGTATGTCCATGTAGCCCGAAACCAGAAATCAAAAAAAAATATGATGAAAATATGATGTTGGCTTGTTGTCATAGACCATTGACTTGATGTGGCTCCTTCACAGAATTTGCCTTTCAGTAAATCGATTGTAACACGCTTGTAATTGTGGGGGTAGTGGCACCGCCTTGTTGAAACAACATATCGGCGATATCAAGCTCATCCAAATTTGGCAAAAATAATTTTCTAACATGGCACGATAGCGCTCTCCGGTAACATGACGATTGATTCCATCGACGAAAAAATACGGCCCAATCACACCTCCGACATGAACACCACACAGTAATTTTTTGCGAATGCAATTGTGTCTCTTGGAGTATATGTGGGTTTGTTGCTGTCAAATAACGCATATTTTCTTTAATGACAAAACTACTTAGCCAGAAATGAGCTTCATCGCTCATCCTGACAATTGGGATGGTTGTTACAACACCGACTTTGCATTAAGAAAATATTAACGCCGACTAACGTTTTGACATTGGAAAATCATTAAGAATGTTTAAGGGTGAGTTGACATAAAGAAACGAAATTGTTATGTCCCTATTGGAAAACCCTTTATATGATGCCAATTGAGCTGTCAGTGGTTATATTTATGCCCGCTGTGAAAAGCACAGCCATCCTGCTACTTTTTTATGCCCGCTATGAAAAGCACAGCCATCCTGCTACTTCTCTATTACACATAGATTATTAGGTAGTCTTCGCGCTATATTTGGTCCAGATCATTAGAGCTAGCTCAGAACCTACTTGACTGATATATTTCGAGCCATCAGTGTTAAGTCGGATTACGTCTGTGTAACACGAGTTCGACAGTACCATGCGTTCCTGCATGGTCCACTATACCGGGAACATTGGTAATCGTGTAATGCACCAACCTCCCTCCTTATGATACAGGGTGCGGCAAAAGTCACTAAGGGGTTTAAAACAATCATAACTTATTTAATTTTTAATTTTAATTTATTTTTCTTACAAAATAATAAAATATACTCTCTGTAGATTTTTTAAATTTATGTGTGAAAAATTACGTCACGTAAGTGACCACCATTTTCAGCCGCGCAAAGTTTAGCTCTTTCAAGAGCATTTCCCATGACACGAATTAGAGTATCTGGCTGCAAAGCTCTTATTTCGGCCCGAATATTCTCCTTCAGCTGTTCAAGGGTTCTGGGTTTATTGATATACACCCTCTCTTTTAAATATCCCGAAAGGAAATAATCCGGTGCTGTTAAATCCGAGAACGGACAGGCCAATTGAATGCTGATTTTTTGAAAATTAAACGTTGTAGGAAGCTAAGTGCATAAATTATTCGTTCTTGGGGATCTCCTGGCTTTAAGTGTTGCACTAACTGCAGCTTGAATGGAAAAAGATGTAAATTTATCCTTAATATTCTGCGTAAAGACCTGTCAGACATTTTCAGTTGAGCAGAGCGCACTCGAGTTGATGTTTCAGCATTCTCCTTAATACTCTCCTGAACGCGTTGAATATTTCCTACATTAATTACAGAACGGGATCTTCCGCTTCGTGGAAGATCCCTCGCTGAGCCTTGTTCCCGGAATCGCGTCACTAACCTCGAATTATTGATTCGCAGGGTGAATTCCGCACATTAAAATTACGACGATAGGCTCGTTGAGTTTGAATTATTGATCGATGATGTTCAAAATAAAATTCTATGATTTTGACTCGTTGGATAACGTTGTAACTTTCCATGAGTAATCTCCCAGATTTATTTTACAAGACCTTAAAAGAAAATGGGGGAAAATATTTACATTACAAAAGTTATTAATTTTTCAAATCCCTTTGCGACTTTTGCCGCACCCTGTATTAAGGGACAGCACACGCAGCAATCAATTTAGTGCGCAGTTTAGCTTTTCTTTGTAACATATCTAGAATCTTACATTATGTGGAGTATCAGAACCAACCGATACCCCAAATTGACATTATCGGTCTCAATGCCACAGTATTCAACCTGAGAACATTATTCAAGTGATTCCCTTCCGGGCACACTAAAACTTTTTCTCCAGCTGCGTATTTTTGAACTTGCGTTTGAAAAAGGCTTGTATAGCGACAGGTCCTCAAATTGGCGAAACCGTTGAATGGTTACTTGGACCGATATCGTCGAGTTTCGAAGAGGTTGGTTATAACTTGCATGATCGGCCAAGATCGTAACTAATTTGTGCCTCTATGGCGAGCGGCTGGACTTCATATCAAGAAGACCCATTTTATTGGAGCTAGTTGACCTGTGTTAGGTTTCTTTTAGGTTGTTTTCGCAAAGAACTTTGTGAGGGATAAAATACCAAGTCTGGTAAAATGTTCCGTTATCGGTCTATGTTCATTGAACAATTAAATTATCCCAATTAAATGCCCTTCCGCTCCAAAAGTCAGACATTTAATGCGATCATGCTGAAGTTTTGCATTTTGAAAGTGGACACAAAACGCTCCATGAAAAGCTCAATTTCAGTCATGATGTTCTACAGCATATTTCACATTTGAATTATATAGAAAATGTGTTACATGTCTCAGAGATTCATTTCTTTTTTGTATAAACGCCGGTGTTTTCAGAGGTGGGATACTAATCTGATTGTAGTTTTTTTATATCGTATGAATAAACACATTATTGAAATAGCAGCCTCTTCTTCGATGGCAGTACTTCAAGCGGTTGTTCAACAGTTGGACGAATCGGTGCAATATGTGCGGAAGCAGCATTTATATACCCTCCAGGGTGTATGGATTACCTATAAAGAAAAGGGCGTTTTTTTTTAGACGTGTGGTCTTCAATCTGGCTACACGTTTTTCGGAGTTGCTCTTTTTAACATCTGTCACTTGATTTATGCTCAGTTTGGTTTGCCATTTCATACTGAATATACTTACCCCGTACAACGTTTGCAAATCGTGGTGAATGGACCCAAAACGAGATGGCCACCGATCCGGATTTTTACAAGAAAATTTTGTTCAGCGTTGAAGCTCATTTTTGGTTAAATGGGTACGTTAAAAACCAAAATTGTCGCATTTGGAGGAATGTAAATCCACAAGCCATTGTTGGAACGCCGTTACATCCTCAAAAAGTCACTGTTTGGTGTGCTCTATGGACAGAGGGAATCATTGGTATATATTTCTTCAAAAATGAAGCCGGCCATAATGTTACAGTCCATGGGGAACGCTATAAAGCCTGATTTATGACTTTTTCGTGCCTGAATTAGTGGATGTTGATGTGTACGACCTTTGGTTCCAATCAATTTATTGAAGAAAACTTCTGGTGAGCGCATTATCTCTCTTCGTGGGTCTATGGCGTGGCCTCTAAGATCGTACGATTTAACACCGCTGGACTACATTTTGTGGGGTTATGTTAAATCACTTGTCTACGAAGATGAGCCCGACACAATTGGAGCCTTGGAAGATACTATTCAGCGTGTTATTGCTGACATACCGCCCCAAACCTTGCAATTAGTGGTCGAAAATTAGGCCTCTCGTCTGGAATTTATTCGAGACAGCCGCGGCGGTCATTTGCCCAAAATAGTAAATCCTTATCTTTATAATTAAGCTTAATTATTGGCCATAAAATTAAATTATATGCATTTTATGTCTTCTTGAAAGCCACATGTCTAAAAAAACACCCTTTATATATCATTGATCGTCTCTAAATTCTAAGGCGATCTAACCATACCCGTTCTCCCGTCCGTGTGCCTATAGGTCCACTTTATTTTTTGCCCTTTAAAAGCAAGTGAGTGTATAAGTATAGAAGGTTCGGCTTGGGCGACGTTTTTAAACCCTCCACCGAAGAGTGGATGGTATTCTAATTTTGTCATTCCATTTGACACAAAATGTTGATCGTAGACCCTATAAAGTATATATAATATATTATTGAACGTCGTAAAGTTCTAAGACGATCTATCTATGACGATCTATCTATGCTTGTCTTTTCGTCCATGATTCTGTTAAAAGCACGAAATCAATGAAACGAATCAACCTTGGATCTTGAAATGTTGCATGGTCCTGGCTTATGGTTAATAAGCTTGGAATAGTAGAGAAGATGCCCATGCTTGATATTAAAAGTCCAAAAACAGTTTTCAAATAAGGTAAACTGAAAGCGATACCTACAAAATGATAAAGGAAGTAAGTACTTTGGCCTATTAGGAACAGAACGATAACGAATTCAACGTTTTAAGTTTTTTACATGAAAAACTGTTTAAGGTCTTTTGATTTTTACCTCCAGCACAATTCATCTTTTTGGAACAATAAAACACGAACGCAAATCCCAACACGTGTAGAGCGCACTTTAAACTCACGATTCTGGCATGAAATCCTAAGGAAGCCAACGAAAAACCCCAGCAAAAGCACACAAACAAGGCGAATTTAGCATAATGCAACTTTGATGTGTCTTTATGCAATTTATGTTTCTTTCCTCACGCAGATTTTCTTCCACGGTTTGAAGCAAAGATGTGCCTGCTACCCAAAACGAAGAAGTGCAAGGCAAGGAAAGGACGACGGGACGACAAGAAACGGCATTTGTTAGAAAGAGTTTTCATGATTTTCCGTGGATCTTTAGAAGACTTAGGCAAACATAACCAGCGGAGGAAATGGGGCCCAGAAGAGGAGAGGGAGTTGGAGGAGCTGGGCAGGAAGACATAACCCACCAGAACCTTATGGCAAAATGACTCGCAAAGTGCATTTTAAGTCGCAGAAAGTGTCACTTTAAACAAACGCCGGCGTACACCATGAATGCCGGCTTGTGCAGTGGTGTTAGTAAGGAACGACAGCAGTCACACAAATACAAACACACATATGCACCGCAAATACATATAACCATAAAGGACGAACATATTGAGCCTTAGAACGTGTGAGCGTGTGTGCACGTTGGGGTATACGTTCCCTTGTCGTGCTATGGGGCACATTTTCGCTTAAAACTTAATTTTTTCTGGGTTAGCCTAGCTGGCTTGAGGACTAAAAGGAGCGGTGCAAACATACAAAAAAAAGGGGAAAAAAGTTTTTCCCTGAATGCAAGTCACGTTAATTTTTTTCGGAGAAGACTGAGTGTATACAAGCACTTAAACGCACGTAGATAAACTTAAAAAACAAACACAGGAACACATACGCAGCACTGACTCACACTTTGGCCACAGCGTACTTTTACAGGGTGGCCCATAATAAATCACACTGTCAATATAGCTTTAGCAAAGCTTTTGTTAATGGCAGCAGTGGTCAGTTTGGCTATAAATCTAAAAAGCAAACAGATGCAAAATTTTGTAGTTAATCGTATGTAAGTTTACTTAGTTCTGTAAACAATTCAACTTTATTTTATTTAATTCTACACCTTATTTGGTTTCCTGTATATAACAATAAAAAACAATAAAAAAAAACTCTCTCATACAGCTCAGCTCAATAAATTTTCAATAGTTTTAATTTTTTTTTTGTCTTGTTATTATATTATTCGAAAGAGCATAATTTTCCAATATTTATTTATTAAGGCCGAATTCACTGCCATCGGGATATCCATGCAGGTATATCTTGATATAGGGACATTGGTGGTAATTGTGCAGCAGACACACTTGCAAAAGCGGGCGCAACCCAGATCTAAAATGAGTGAAGTAGTAAGGGGAAGGCTGGTTATATCACGAAAACTCTTACTCATTGCCAGTTAGGACAGGTGGGAAAAGAGAACCGAAAGATCTGGTCTTGAATGGAGGAGCAGAGAACGCGGACTGCTATTAATCTGCCAAGGAAGGATCCATTAAAGAAACTTCGCTGGAGTCATTACCGGTCAATCGTTGTCTACCAAGCGCCATACTGTTGGAGTTGCCACAATGAAGAAACTAAGGAAAACATCTTCTCTGTCACCGCCATGGTTATTTTAGCTGGATTCACACCTTTATCGTGGCAACAGGCTGGATTAAAAATAAGAGATGTTGTGGACAGGTCCCTGGCGGTCCCTGTTGGAAAGGCTTTGATTCTTTGTTTTTACTTTGCACTTTTTGTTTTTGGCAAAGTTCTACATTGGGATTAACGAACACAAAATGCGAATTAGTTCCTGCTCCGAAAAAAAGTGCACCACTTCAGGACGACGACATGACATGTATGTCTGCCGTGCAGGTGAATAAGACCTTCTTGAACAAACGAAGCAATGAAGCTTGAGAAGACCCGGCAAAAAAGCGGGATATTTTAAGAAATAGTAATATTATTTTTGAAAAGGATAACAGGAAAATATCACATGTTAATAGAGTGGTCATGAACTACAAAAAAGACTAGTTGTGGGCAGTTCATAATATATAGGATGAAAAATCTAAGAGATTAATTAGTCAAACATTTCAACGAGAAACTGTGTATGCCTACAATATGGAAGGCATTCACATTCTATGGAGCCATCTAAGAAACCTCGCTGGGGTCAACAACGGTCAGAAGTTGTATACCAAGCGCAATACTGTTGGAGTTGCAACAATGAAGAAACAAAGGATAACATATTCTCTGTCACCGCTATGGTGATTTGGGCCGAATACACACCTTTATCATGGCAACAAACTGAAGAGGGCGTGGCCAGGTTGCATAATACAAACTAGTACCTACAACGGGACCTACTCATGGACCAAAGTGAGCTGTGCTTTGGGCGGCTGCCTATTTTAACCTTATCTAATCCTCTACTTAATATTGAGAATATATCTCTTAAAAGTAAATGATTTCGCCCACTTGGTGTTATTTTTGTACCCTCCACCATACAATGGAGGGTATATTAGTTTTGTCATTCTGTCTGTAACACCTTGAAATAATCATCGGAGACCCAACAAAGTATATATATTCTTGATCCTCGTAAAATTCTAAGACGATAATGTTGTCCGTCTGTCCGGCTGTCCGTCTGTTGAAAACAAGATAGAGCCCTCATGAAAACAGCTAGGGAGCTAATTTGGCAGAAACATGTGTAGTTAGCTTAGCATGGTTGGTATTGAAAATGGGCTATATAGCTCTACGGGATGTTGGAGTTAGAGACCCTCAACCGACACTACCTCATAAAAATTAGTTTTTTATTTGGAAATATCCGTCCAGTTTCTTGAGGAAAATCACTGAAATTTTGCAAATAATAATCTATGTAAAAATGGCTTAGATTGGGCTACCATTTCTTGTACCTTCCATACAAACGGCCTTATCGAAATGAAATTTACGCCAAATTCTGTTGAGATCGGAAGAGTCCTACTGGTACGTACCTCCCACACAAACGGTCTAATGGGCTTTGAGAAATAATATGACGATAACTCACCACAAGCTTGACCTATCGAAATGAAAATTTGCACATAAAGATTTCTATATAAAACACACTTCCGCGCCAAATTTGGTTGAGATTAGGTAGTCCCTTCTGGAACCTCCCATACAAACGGTCGTATGGGCCTTTAGAAATAATATGACAATAACTCACCACAAACTTGACCTATCGATATGAAGTTTTCCACATAAAGATTTATATTTATTTGGGAATCTGGTGGAGGGTATCCAATGTTCGGCACAGCCAAACTTAACATTATTTTCTTGTATTTCCTAAAAAATGCTTTTTAATAAGCCAGTTAATGGACTTTCTTTAGAGAAGTTTTGTATTTGCATAAAAAATCTAATTTTTTTGGTTTCATTTTATTTACATAATTTATGTGTTGTAAATTGCATTTTAAAAAGTTCTTGTCACTCCCAGGATAGTAGGAATAAAGACAAGTATTTTCCATGTCCCCGGCTTATTGTAAACCCTAAGCGTACCACAGAGGGCATACTCCTGGCCTCTGAGTGCAGACTACATCAGGATTGGAGGACATGTGGCTCCAACTGGACGAAGCAAATTAACATAGAGCTCACTTCCTTTTTTGAAGGCCTCTGGATCGACCTAGACTTCGTTCAGTGGTGTTTTTGAAATAACGGAACACTGTGAACCAGGCCACAGACTACGGTAGCTTAAAGCTAGTTTTTTTTATGTAAATATATCGCTGAAAGTTCATGCTAGAATGAAAAATAAATATAGAAATATAAATAACAAAAAGGTCAGTAAAATATATGTGACAGCGCATAGACAAAGGGACCTAAGGGTAAAAAAAAAATCAATTTTCATTTATTTTCTTTTTTTGATGTGGACAACATCTGAGCATCGAATGAGACCGATCCCAAGCCCCAAAAGTGTTCCCTCCCAGAGATTTGCGCGTGCTATGAAAGTGAAGTCGACGATTCTAAGCGCAAATATAAAGGGACCAAATCTTTAAAATGGATCTCCTAAACAAAACTTTTCATCAATATTTCACTTTTTTTTTGATGTGGACAACATCTGAGCATCGAATGAGACCGATCCCATGTCCCAAAAGTGTTCCCTCCCAGAGATATGCGCGTGTTATGAAAGTGAAGTCGACGATTCTAAGCGCAAATAGAAAGGGACCTAATCTTTAAAATGACTCTCCTGAACAAAACTTTTCATCAATATTTCACTTTTTTTGATGTGGGCAACATCTGAGCATCGAATGAGACGAATCCCATGCCCCAAAAGTGTTCCCTCCCAGAGATATGAGCGTTTTATGAAAGAGAAATCGACGATTCTAAGCGCAAATAGAAAGGGACCTAATCTTTAAATGGCTCTCCTGAACAAAACTGGTTTTTAACCTTAGGTCCCTTTCTATTTTGCGCGTCACATATGAAGAATATACAAGTAATAACGTCATTATAAGCGGCCCATTAAGATCGTATCTTATCCTCTAACATTGAGCTAATGCTCAAAAGGAGTTTGTTTTTCCGAATAACTAAACCTTAACTTTTTCCCCCTATGCCATATTGAGTTATGCCAACGCTTGTTAATATCCTATAGACTTTGCTCGATTGACTCGGGCCGCCTTACAGGCCCTTCGACATTGAACATAATCGTTGGTATTTGGATAATTGCGGAAACTTCTCTTTATCAATGCTTCTGACCGCTTTAGTTTCTTGAAATTTTTGTTAATTATTCGGACCATGGCCGTTTACGCATTTTATGGAAGTTTGCGCTGTCGGCCGGCGTTTAACAAATGCAGCGGTAGTGTAATTTATGAAATAAGAAACGATTTATCTCTTTCTTCAGAAGCATCAATGAAATATTCAAATCTGTAGCAGAGATGATCTTACAATCTTACTGTGCTGCTTTTTCCTAACTTGGGCATCGGTTCAAATTAATGATGCAAAGCACATTAAACACTTTGAATTTTTTGTCTCAACCATCGATTGAATCGATCGTGCATAAGGGCTATTCCTTGTTTGCGCATCACCGTTTAGCACTAGAAATTGATGTATCCTGAAGTTTACCTTGAATCCGAACTTCATGCAGTTTTTTGTAATCACCTCTATTTCGATGCCACTGAGCAGGTCCAAAGTTTATTTTTTTTGATCTCAAATGAAATCGTACCATTAACAAAAAAATTTCTTATTTTTAGACGAGACCCCCTTCTAACAAAACAAAACATAAGAGAAACCTTCCGACAAGCTAAGGTGAAATATGGTTCAAGTTTGGTGTTAAGCCGTCAAGGGGCTCTCGAGTTTAAAATGATCGTATTTGAACATTACATTTTTATTTACTAAGTTAGGAGCTTTTGATTTGTAATTTTAAAATTATAGATGGTGTTCTTGTGCCACCCTGTATATGCTAACACTAACACATTCCAATGCGAGCCGTGTGATGTTGCGAAAGGTTTTATAACCTGCCTCAAATACTCACGCGCTTATGCGGCAACAACAAGTATAACAACAGCATCTGGTTAATGAATTATTCTTATTAGTATGCCATTAAATCAAACAATTTTGAGTCCAAACTTGATCATACATCAGGAACTCCAATACCAGACACTGCGGGTGTTTTCGCAATAAATCGTATAATGCTGATTTCAAGGTGTTCAATTATCTGTGGTTTAACGGCGTAGACGATTGACTTTACAGATCACCAAAAAACATGTGACCAAATAACTCCGCTGATCCATAAAGCACACCAAACAGTTTTTTTTTAAATAACCAACACTCAGGGGATGCCCCCTATACATGCGGTGCATTGCGTTGGCGAGTGGAAAGTAAAGCAAACACTCGAAGCAACAACTGAATTTCGATAATGGTCAAATTTCGCCTGGTATATTATGAGCTGCGAAAGAGAGAAAGAGACACATGTATTTCGGAAAGTATGTCATGACTGGCAAATAATTGGTTTGGGAAATTTATGGACCATATCGGCTCATGTATTTTAATAGCCTAATCCATAGGTGCCTCCCGAATTCAGGGCATTACTTAAGCCACATTTTGCTCAAATTTAGTATAAGGAGACCAATAGCATAATCTGGTGAAATGGGGCTTTATTGAGCATATCGGTCTTGGCCCCAACAAAATATGTCCCTCCAGCTTTAGAAGCCACTTAAAAAGGGCATAGGTGCAGGATATAAATAATGAACAGTACTACGATGGCGCGCTACTGTAGTCTATATTGAATAATATGTATATTTTTCAGGCAGGCTCATGTTAAGCAATACGAACATTGACCAAGTTCTGATTATTTCTGCAGTACTACGTATAAAAAAAAAATGACAATGCTGATATCTGTGAGGCGATATACCACAGTACTGCAGTAATAATGTAAACTTGGTCGATGTTCGTATTGCTTAACAGGAGCCTACCTAAAAAATATACGTATTATTCAATAAAGACCGCAGTATCGCGCCATCGTAGCGCTGTTCATTATTTATACCCGGCACCTCATAGTGAAACAGAGAATAATAAGTTAGTTTCATGGCATATGTTTGTCAGTACCAAAAATATTTTAGCTCGGTCCTTCTTTAAGTGTACCGATTGGCACAGAACCACTAGCTGAGTCCATTTAATAATGTCTGTATGTCCATCCGTCCATCCAAAGCTTGTAATCAACCTACAGGTCGCAATTGCTTTTGATCTTCATGGAATTTGGCTGAAGTAACTTTTTGCAAAAATCGGTTTAGATTTAGATAGAGCTCCCACACATAAATTAAGCCAATTTGTGTTCTTAAGCTCAATAAGCCACATATTGCATCTTATCTTGATGAAATTTGGCACAAGTAATTTTCTTGGATCAAGGATTGGGAATTTAGATATAGTTCCCACACATATATGTTCAACAGATTTAATTTTTTTAGCTCTAGAAGTTTTTGGCTATTGCTTCCAATATTAATGAAACTTGGATCAAGGAAGTATTTTGGGCCGCGACGGACGCTATTGAAATTGAAGTAAATCTGTTCGGATTTTATATATAGCCCCCACACATATGCTCAGCCGATTTTATTTTTCTAGCTATAAAAGCCATTAATTGCAGCCAATGTTAATGCCATTTTGCAAAATAAAGCTTGACGGACAAACGATGTAGGTAATTGAAATTGGTGAAGATCTGTTCTGTTCTCTTCCCAATATACAACTGATTTCATATATTTAGCTCTTACTCTACTTAGAATAAAATCGGTTTAGATTTAGATACATCTCCCTCACATATGTTCATCCAATTTCAGGTATTTAGCTCTAAAAGCCACATGTTACATCTAATCTTAATGAAATTTAACACAGGCAATTATTGTGGACAATGGCCGCACGCTACTAAAATTTAAGAAAATCGTTTTAGATTAAGATATATCTTAAGATATAGACATATCTTACTTATGTCCGACAACATCCCATTAAAAATACGTGGAAACTATTTTTATATATATGAGCTTTTGTCGAGAAGTTTCAACATGGCTTAGAGATAAATCCCGGCACCATTCTCAACAACTTGGCATTTTACGGAACGATCTTGGCTTGAAAGCGTACAAAATATAGGTACAGCTCGTGCTGGAATTGAAGCCTAACGATGTTTCTGGGCGTCACCGTTTCAGTCTTTAAAAGCTACAAGAAGATCCGCTGTTTTCGACCAAAATGTTGTTCAGTAATGAGGCCCATATCTGGCTCCACGGCAACGTCAATAAACAAAATTGCCGCATTTAGGATGAAGAGCAACCAGAAACTGCTCAAGAAGTGCACTTACTTATATACCCAGAGAAAACCATGGTTTGTTAAGGTTTATGGGCGGGTGGAATCATCGGTCCATATTTTGTCCAAAAACTATGTGACCGGAACTTAACCGTGAATGGTGCTCGCTATCGTGCCATGCCATCGGACTTGTTGCTACCTGAAATTGAAGCCCATAATCTTGACGACATTGGATTTTAACAAGACGATGCCGCTTGCCATACAGCTGCTCAAACAATAGATCTATTGAGAGGTAATTTCGAAGAGCAGCTAATTTCACGCTTAGGACCGGTAAGTTGACCGCCTAGATCGAGTTGTGATATCACTCGATCTAGGCGGCCAACCTTTAGACTTTTTGTCTTTGGGGCTACGTAAAGTCTAAAGTCTAAGCTGACAAACCAGCTACGAATCAGTTTTTGGAAGCCAACATGACGCGTGTCATTAACGCCATACCGGTCGAAATGCTCGGACGAGTCATCCAATATTGGACCCTCAGAATGGACACCCTGAGTGGTAGTTGCGGCCAACATTTAAAGGAAATTATACTTAAAAAACCAATGGCATAAAATGTCCTTTCGAATAAACAATAAAGATTCCACACTTGATTTGAATTTTTGTATTTTTTTATTTTGAAAAAATTAACTCTACATTGATCGCCCAATATGTATCCACGTTATCATGTTCAACCGATTTTACCAAAATTGGAAATTTTTCCACAATTTCAAATATGACATTGGTTCTAAAATCTGGGTGAATTAAAAGCTCGTCCAGGAGGATTCAAATCATTCTTTACTTGGCTTTTCTAAACATCCAGAAGGACAGGGTACTCGTATAATATATTCGGCCCGCCTTAAGCTTTTTTTGTGTTTGTTTTGATATTCCCATAATATATTTGGTTTTATTCTGAAGAATCTGCTAGAAAAAAGTAGCTTGAAAAAATTATAAAACAATTGAGCCCCCCATAATTTAAATCAGCTCACATTCAAAGACGACTTATTATTGTGATTCTTGCTTTGAATGTAATCCATGGTTGAGGGTATAAAAGATTCGGTCCGACCAAACATAGAGCCGTTTTCACTTGTTTCTCATTAATATTAATGTTCTGTCATTTATGTGGGCAGTATATAAAAGGCTAACTAGAATTATTGCTTTGGAAATTGAAAAGGCCTATGTGAAGAAAAACACTATACATACCGTAAAACTACATTAAGTTATATTAAGAAATGCAAATGATTTTCTAAATCCTGAACCACTGAAGATATCGAAAAATGATTTAGTTACACGTATGACCAATAAGAGTAGGACAACTAAAAGCGACAATAAAAAAAATAAAAATTTGCACATAGGCCTTCACATAGGAACTACGACGATATGCTTCTCTACACAAAGCTTTTCCAGTTTAAGAGTTTTTCGTCAGGTGTTTGACTCATAAATAATATATTCTGACCTCGTTTATGTAATCGTTTCACTAGATATCCTTAATGTGCAACAAAAGAATTCCCCGAAATAGGCAATTCTTTTCCCTTTCAAATTCCGATATTTCTAAAAGACTGCGCGTGTCACCACGCTTAGAAGCCAGAGTTGCCTATCAAAGTTTCTGCAGTAATCACTTATAATTGAATCGAGGATAGCAACAATTATACCACCATTAGACAGCTATGAAAATTTCAACTATGTCGCCCATGTTCAAGATATTTAAATTCACTTAAACTTTTTTAAATTACACGTTTTGTTGGAAATCGACTCATAATGGACATCTTTATCCACTATAAAATTCTTACTTCGATAAAGGTCTATTACGTGCAGGAATTTTGTGTAAAAAACACCTTACAACAATAATACAATTGTAAGTACCGCAACCTGTAAAATGTTTGTGTCCTTAAAGAATGATACTAGATTTTAAGTAAAAGAAGTAAAAACTAGTATAAAAACTAAAGATGCGATGGACTATAAAATACTTACTTCGATAACTACCGAACTACTGATGAAAGAATCAATGTCAGTTTCTATAATGAAGGCTCAAAGCTTAAAAATTATGTAGGTTTCATGGTCTTCTACCTCGTACACAATTTTTTTTTGGACGAACGATCCCACACCACTCACACCCGCCCCTGCCGACCGAGGAGGCCACATCCATAATGGAGACCGATCCATAATGGAGATGGCAAGAAACGTCATCCATTGATATTTATCAACAGCCAATCGGTACAAAAAAATATTAATAATAATGACTAGAAAATATAAACACCAAATTTAATACTTTATAATATAACCACCTTAATTTAATACAATAATTCAATCCGAGTGTGGATTGAACCAACTTTTTCCCTAATGCATCGCAAATTCCTACGCCTTATTTTAATTACTCCCACAAAAATGAACCTTTACGAGATTTCAAAAAAATCTGTACGTTTTAGGCAGTTGATGTGAAAGTAAGTGGTTACGAATCATGATATTGGACTCACTTAGTAACGATAAATTGCAAATATTTAAAAAAAAAATAAGCAACGAAGGGTTAGAGTATATGTAAGTCGGATCAAACGACTGAAACTTTCCTACTTGTACAATGTGGCTTCTGGTAGTAAGAAAGGATAAAAACTAATATCTTTGTTCCAGACAGCCAACTTTATTTTTGTCGGTCCAAATTCAATGACCTCCCACTGTAAGTGAATTTGTTGTACTTCATTCCTTTGCACCTAACCACCTCAACTGCTGCGATGACATCTCTCTGACATCATGGCTTTGCCTCCAATTGGTGCTTTGCCCACCCATTTTTATTGGCATTAGTGGCAGACTCCCAAGTGGAACTTTTTCACGAGTCCCTCTCTCTCCCTCTTTCGGTGCCTGTTGGAAAGGTTTTGATTCTTTGTTTTTACTTTGCACTTTTTGTTTTGGGCAAAGTTCTACTTTCTTGACTTCATCCACACCGTAACTTTTCCTATTTACGTTGGGATTAACGAACACAAAATGCGAATTAGTTCCTGCGCGCAAAAAAAGTGCACCACTTCAGGACGACGACATGACATGTATGTCTGCCGGGTGGGTGAATAAGACCTTCTTGAATAAGCGAAGCATTGAAACTGAGTAAACCCGGTAAACAAAAGCGGGGTATTTTATAAAAATAAAGTAATATTACTTTTGAAAAGGATAACAGGAAAAGACCACATGTCAATGGAGTGGCCATGAACTAGAAATAGGACTAGTTGTGGACAGTTTGTAATAGATAGGATGAAAAATCTAAGAGATTAATTAGTCAAACATTTCAACGAGAAACTTTGTATTCCTACAATATGGAAGGCATCGACATTCTATGGTGTTCCACATGTCCTATTAAATCCTTGATCTTTGGATTAATAAAAAGGGTGTCACCAGGGCTTAGGAGCATTGACACATTGAAGTTATTATCCTGCCTAAAGAAAAGGAGAAGAAATGTGAGTAGAGAGCTTGCTTAAAGTTTTAAGAATCTATTATGAAAAACGATATTGTCTTATATTGACCATGACATTGGCGGTTTGTTGCGTATAAAAGGGTATTTATTTAATTTTCTAATTCTTGAACCCTCATATCTTCAAGAGTTCTTCTCACTATTTATTCTTATTCTTCGATTCCTTATCCCTTTCAAATGCAGCCTGCAACCCTGAAAACTACAAACAACCCAAACATACATACAAGTTCCAAAAACATTTGAAAGCCACAAACATGACACAATGTATCCTTTACTTAACTGCTAAGACGATGAAGCAGAAGAAGAGTGACCTGACACCACTCATGTCTTGGAAAAATTAGTAAATACTTGTGTGTGTGCATCCATGTCACATGTCTGCTGCAATAAGTGTAATAATTTTCTTAAGGACTGGAAAAGAAAATCCACTTAACAAATGCCCACAATTGCTGTTGTTGTCGGCAATGACGATGATGGCCGTAGTGTCCTTAAATAATAACACTCATACATACACACACACAGCCAAACAACACCCAACATCATCGCAGAGCAACATGACCAAAGCTATCTAGGACATGCAACACAACAACAAAGGACACACTCACTCTCACAATATCTTGGATATCTGTACATATAACAACAGACTAATTTCGAAATGTCCACTTAACATGACATTTAGGAATGACCAGTACGTTTTGTCGTAGCCCAACCATTCCTCAGAATGAGTTCAATGGAATAGTTCTGGTAAAGGTTTATGGACATCGGACGTTGGCAAATGCAAGAAGTGTTGAATTTTTGTGGTCTCGTTTGATATGGGAACAATTTTACTGTTTCTAAATGAAAACTTTAAGCATACCTTGGTTGAGAACTTTCATACAATACACTCAAAGCAAAATGTTTGTTCAATTAAAGCATCGTGGACAAACCAAATCTGATTCACCGTGTTTGCCATGGTTGACACTCTTAACTGCTAATAAAAGAGGGCAGAAATTAACATTTTTCTAAAATCTGGCTACAATAGGCACTGGACTATCAAAAAGTTCGAGGAATTTCGAGCATTTCTCTTAGACCCGCTAAAGGTCCATTACGTGCAGGAATTTTGTATAAGAAAAACCTTAAAACATTTATATAATTGTAAGTTTCGCACCCTGTAAAACGTTTGTGTCCTTAAAGAATGAGACTAGATTCTAAGTAAAACAAGTAAAAATAATAAGAAAAATTCAAGTTGGGCGGGGCAGACAATAATTTACACTGCACCTTTGGATGTTTTGGAAAGCTTACTAAAAATAGGTTTAAGAACCCTCTTGGATGGGCTATAAATTTAGCCAGATTTTAAATTTAATATCATACAGGCTGGGCGAGTCAAAAATTTAAAATTTTAGTCGGCACTGATAAGTGCTTCTGGCTTTGTTGGAAAGGTTGAACTTTGTCATTAATTAATGGAACACAATATCGTTCATACGACTACCACAACTGGCTCGACACTAATTATCAGATCAATCCAATTTTTCAGTACATGTTCGATTGTTTGGGTCGAATCTATTTAATGGCAACTTTGATTTTATGTTTCAACGCTTCAATTGTCTCTGAATGCTTGGTGTATCATTTATCCCTTATGGCCCCTCACAGAAAATAATCTAAAGGGCTCAAATCACAGCTCCGGTTGACATCATAATTTCCGGTGATTATTCGGTTTTCAAGAAGCGCGTAAAATATCGATGGTTGCGTTGGCTGGTGACATGTGGCCTCGACTTGTTAACAGATGTCGTCCATATCATTTCCTTGAATATTTCGAAACAAAAATTCATTGAGCATGGCGCGGTAACACCAGCCTTTGACGGTAACGACGGCTCCTTGCTCATTTTCGTAGAAAAATGGCCCAATGATGCCGCCAGCCAAAAATGTATACCAAACAGTGACTCGTTGTAACTACATGGGCTTCTCAATAGTCACGCGTGGGCTCTCTGTACCTCATATTTGGCAATTTTCTTTGTAGACATAACCAACGATACGAAAATGAGCTTCATCTGAAAACGTGATTATTGGGTATAATTCTTCATTTCCTGCCAAACAATCTTCATCTCATTGGTTGAAGCGAAAACGCATCGTATGATGTTTCATTATTAAATGACAAAGTTCAACCATTCCAATACAACCAGATATAATGACAAAGTTCAACCATTTCAATACAACCAGATATTTGAAAAGATTGTCAGTATTTTTGCACAGTCGATTCAAATTTATCTTTTAGGGGAAATATCTCGATCTGAACAGATTTTCCTCAATTACTTAATGTCCGCCTTAGTCCAAAAAAGTAACGTATGCCAGATGCCATTAATATTCGAAGTAGGCGTGGCTTCTAGATCTTAAAACATAAAATCGGATCAACACATGTGACAGCGCATAGAGAAAGGGACCTAAGGGTAAAAAAAAATCAATTTTCCTTTTTTTCTTTTCTTTTTTTGATGTGGACAACATCTGAGCGTCGAATGAGACCGATCCCATGCCACAAAAGTGTTCCCTCCCAGAGATATGCGCGTTTTATGAAAGTGAAGTCGACGATTCTAAGCGCAAATAGAAAGGGACCTAATCTTTAAAATGGCTCTCCTGAACAAAACTTTTCATAAACTTTTCATTTTTTATTGATGTGGACAACATCGGAGCATCGAATGAGACTGATCCCATGCCCCAAAAGTGTTCCCTCCCAGAGAAATGCGCGTTTTTTGAAAGTGAAGTCGACGATTCTAAGCGCAAATAGAAAGGGACCTAATCTTTAAAATGGCTCTCCTGAACAAAACTGGTTTTTAACCTTAGGTAACTTTCTATTTTGCGCGTCACATATGCGTGTGGGAGCTATATCTTATTCTAAACCGATTCGTTTATTTTATTAACAACGATCCTAAGCCCAAAAAACTAAGTCGTGCTAAATTTCATTAAGATTGGATGTCATTTGTACCTTCTAAAGCTAAAAACATAAGCGGTAGAATAAAGATGGGCTCAAATATTTTTTTAGCAGTTAATAAAGGTTACATTGTGTCATGTTTGTGTCTTTCAAATGTTTTTGGAATTTGTATGTATGTTTGGGTTGTTTGTAGTTTTCAGGGTTTCAGGATAGTAAAAACTAACCGGCTTTATTTCATCTGGGATAATTATAAGTCGCATATAACCGAGTAATCGCACCTGACCAGTATTTCAAGGTGTTGCAAACGGAATGAAAAAGTGAAAATATATCCCCCGTCCTATGAGTATCTAGCTAATTTAAATATGACATTATTTTTAAAATATGAGTAGACTTGGAGCCGCTTCAAGGGGATCCAGGAACCTATTTTAGGTTGACTTTTCTATACATCCAGAAGTGCCTAAGCCTTTGTACTAGCTTCGTTATGAAAACTGGCCATTTTCTAGTGCAACAATCGATCGAACTAAAGCTGTTATCCAAGAGAGTTTTCTTTGTACAAGGTGGCACAAAGTTAATCACCCTATAAAAAGATGGTATAAATTTTGCAAATAAGAACTACACAGCAGTAGAATACAAACAGACAAACTGGAGAGCGCTATACTTTGCAAATACGTCAAATAATTGTGTTGATTTTTTAAGAAATATTCGGTTGATGGTATTGGCTCAGAGTGAGTTTACTAACTGCCGGATTTCAATAAGCGGGGTTCGGTGAACATGTGGTTGTACAAGCCCAAATTGATATTGTGAAAGAAGCGTGTCCTGATCGCGAAAATTTCCTATTTTGCGATTTGGAATAATTTCATAATACAGCCTAAGACTTTTATCTTTTGGACTACTTGAAGTCGCGGGTTTTTTCCAACAAGCCGCAGACAATCGCAAAACTGAAGGAAAATATTTGACAGAAAATATGATGAAATGGGCTCAAATGTGTTTATTAACACTGGCAACAACCTCTTCCAATAAAAATGACACTCAACAAAAACTGGATGATAAATTTTTCGCCACCTGTTGTTATCTCTGAAAAGTACTCTTTCCAAAAATTTTAATTTGGGAACAATGAAAACAGATAATTTGTTGAGTGCCCATAACTCTTAAACTATAGGAGATACTAAAAAATTTGTCAACACCTTCCGGTAGGTAGTGACTTGAACTATCCAATCATACAAATGTTATAAAAATTGGATAACAACTGTAGAGCTGGTGAGCATTATTGTTTTTTTTAACCGGAGTTCGGAGCAGTGCTACATTACATCTAATCTGGATACTGATCAAGAAATCTTAATGTAAAATCGAATGTACCTTACCTGTAGATACTCGTATATTAAATCTGCAACAAACAAATCAGAAATTAGGGACTTATTTCCAATTTTTTTCCTAACATTGTCTTCCAATATTTACTACCTTATAAATGCAGTTACATAATTTTTCTCTCAGTGTATTCTCTTAAAATGTTCCATGTCAGAAAAATGTTAAACCACTTATCATTTGGTATGCACAATTCCAGAAATTGTTGAAAATGTATCATATAAACATAACATGAACATATACAAATAAATACTTTTGGCGGGTGGTCCATATAGAGGTTCATTTTTGAATAATCGTAATTTGACCATGTGTGCTGTTTTCCGAAATCTTGACTGAAAGTCAGTATCATCGCTTTACGCTTGAACGCAAGGAGACACCCTACGCATTTGATGTTCGCAAGTTTGTGCAAAATGTTAATGAAACTGTCATGCTAGACTTATAGTCGCGGTCTAGACTTCTGGTCGCGGTCGTCGTTCGGTAAACACTGGTGTGTCTGCGCATATCAAGCAAGCAATGAGATAGATCGAGAAAATGTCATCAAGGTCTTTCGGACAATTTGGATTGACATGATGAGCTACAAGCCTGCCACGAGGCAGTCATACGAATGAAATTGTAATTTATAAAGAATGACAATGTTTGATTTGTCGAATAAACGATTCATAAGCTATAAAAAAAGTTGATTAAAATATTAGCTGATCTAAGTTTTCCACACAAAATCCAAATTTTTGACTGTGAAAAAAGTGATCACGTATTAAGGCTCTTTTATAGATTAAATGCTTGTTTACTTTACTTAACTTAAATAAAGAATCATGAATTTGGAACACTCTGCTCATGTTTTCTAATATATGTGTACGCATAAGTATGTATTCGTATATATGTGACAGCGCATAGAGAAAGGGACCTAAGGGTAAAAAAATCAATTTTCATTTTTTGATGTGGGCAACATCTGAGCATCGAATAAGACCGATCCCATGCCCCAAAAGTGTTCCCTCCCAGAGATATGCGCGTTTTATGAAAGTGAAGTCGACGATTCTTAGCGCAAATAGAAAGGGACCTAATCTTTATAATGGCTCTCCTGAACAAAACTGGTTTTTAACCTTAGGTCCATTTCTATTTTGCACATATGTGGATATGGTAACATTTACATTTGTCACATAGTTGTATGCTTTCCTACTAATGGAGTTGTCTAACTAGAAAATGTCCTTCACTGAGAATAATTGTCCAGAGAACACACTGGAAACTTGTTGGGTCTGGTGATACCGGTGTATATATTCAGTCATTGCAGTCGATGTGTGGGCTTATTGGAATCAGACGCAGCCATTTAACTTTGAAATTTGAACATTTTAAAAGTCTAAACTGAGGATTCCGATGTTTGAAATAGACAATTAGAGTTAACTATTTTCGTTTGAAACCATCGAGCTTTTTTAAATCATGATTGTGCCAACTGCGATCTCAAATGTTAAATCTTAATTTATAATAATCCTTATAGTTGGCATACAGAATATACTATTTGATGCAAAGTATATAATATAAAAAAAAAATATTCCCATGTCACGTCCTCTATTTAATGTTATGACTGTAAAGTTTTTTAGTTGTGTTTTCGATGTTGCAAACACACACACACTGAGACAAAGTTTGCTGTAAAAGCGGAAGGAGTCTCAGGTCCTTTACAGTCTGTGTCCCTTCTTTGGAAGTTCGCTTATAAATCTTGTTTATGCCCAAAGTTGTATTCCGAGTGGACATTTATTCGTGGCAATAACTAGGTGTTGCTTTAAACTATAATATAAATACTAAAACTAAACTTAAGACAAGAATTTCGTCCCACAAATCTGACCTAAAAGCCGTAAATAGGCCCATAGAACAAAAGACCGCACTTGCGGTCCACTGTACATTGACTGGACATAAGCCTGACTTTACCGACGTAAAAATTGTAGCGCAAGAGAGAAATTATAGAAGAAGATACACTCTCGAAACGCTTAACATTATTGACGTACCTAATGAGAGGAGAATTAATTACAAAACGGACACAGATGTGATCGCAGACACATATAGAAATGTGGTGCATAAGCACAGACGCAAGCTGAAGAGTAACACAAAAATCAGTTGACAGCGATAATCAGACGGACGACATTGTTTTGTTAATGTAAATTTTTTCAAATATTGTGTTAATGTTTTGTTTATTAAATGTAATCATGTTCTGTATTTTGTCAGTGACAACCCCTGAAGATGAAGATGAAATATTGGGATAAATAAAACTTAAACAACACAGAACAACGAGTATAAATAAATGACCTCAAGCCGAATAATAATTTTATAAAATAACAACACTAAAGGTCAACTAATCACTTACAATATAATATAAATATTTAGAATTTGAAAAAGGAAATTTCTTTGCTTAATAGGTGAAAGTGGAAAAAAATTATATTTTTAAATCAAAGTAACTAGAATGATAATTTTTGCTTTAGGCATTATAAGTTTTGCCTTGCTTTTGGGTAACAAGCTTCTTATAAAGGGAGATGGATCTTTGACTTCGACACTTTTTTTTTGTCGATATGGTCTAGTGTAATCAGACATAGAATTTATGTAACTTAACTTAACTTACCATGTGGAGTTTTATTCAGATGGGATGTTATCCATGGAACGACGTATCGAGGTAATGACACTCATAAGCTAGACCTAGATGAAGTAAAGTGACATAAACAATCAAAAACTTGTAAAAAAACTCTAAAGTCAAGCATGGTCGACTATATTATACCCTGCACTCCTAATGTTCAGAAAAGCCAACTTTAAATATGTTATTGGAACCAATTTAGCCACATTTTAAAAATAATGTCACATTTTTTTATTTTTTTTTTTAAATAACCAACACTCAGGGGATGCCCCCTATACATGCGGTGCATTGCGTTGGCGAGTGGAAATTAATGGATCGGAGGGGGGAAAGAGGGAGTAATGTTTGTTGACGCTTGCCTTGAACTTCTGGATGTCGCAATTAGTGGGAAATACATTTGCCGGAAGTCGATTCCACATACGGACTGTACGAGCGAAAAACGAATTTGATCTGTAGTGTATAGTGCGGTCAACTGGCCAATCGATAACAAACGGGTGTGAATTCCTAGAAAGTCGCGTATCCCTGCCGAACATCCTCACGTCAGGAATAAGGCGACGGATGTCTGATGAACACACACCATGAAAGTAACGATAGAACAGCGTCACGCAACCCACATTCCGACGATGCTCAAGGGAAACAATAGAGTTGGATACTCTACTGTCACCTATCAGCACCATCGCTCTCCTTTGAACACGGTCAAGTAGCTCCAAGGATGATTTTGGAGCACCTGCCCATATATGGGAGTTGTATTCCATCTTTGACCTGATGTAAGTTGTATAGATATTGAAAAGATCAGAAGGAGTGAAATATTTCTTGCACCGCTTTAAAAAGCCTATGCACTTGAGTGCTTCTTTCACACTTCGAATACATGTCTCGCCCAACGAGCGTCACATTGTATTTTCATGCCCAGAACATCAAGAGCTTCTGATTGTTCAATATCCGTACCATCGATAGAAATTGACGATATTGTTGGGTCAGCGAATCGCTTGTGAGACAACAAGCAGCACTGTGTCTTACGTGCATTAAAATCTACTCTATTCACCCGACCCCATTCGGAAATGGCCAGTAGATCACGGCCAAGTGTCTCATCCATAATTCGCCTTTTGTATTCAATATCTTGAAGGCTCGGCCTACGGTCGAATGAACATGAATGACAGAGGTTACTATCATCTGCGAAAGAGTAGATTGGATTCACGGTCTGACCCAATAGATCGTCAATGAAAATAAGAAACAAAGAGGGAGAAAGGACAGAGCCCTGTGGTACATCTGCGGTCAGCCTATGAGTCATTCCATGCCAAACGGTACGCATTTTTTACATCACAAGCTTGGATTGCTTAACTAGTTTGTGTATGCATTCTTCTCTTAAAAATATTATATACGTGTTTCAAGAAAAAAAAATTAAAATTTTTTTTTAAATGTTATGACCAATTGAACTTTGGTGAAATGAAGATTCTATCAAAGAGGTGTGTTCATTCAGTCGCATGTAACTCCGGAAATACTTGACCGATTTTACTCTGCTATACCTTGTTTTGAAGGTAATTTTAAGCACTTCTAAAATAACGAAACGGTATGGCATAACGCCATAGAATTTTTTAAGTTTGTATCATTTTAATCCTTTTATTTCGATTTTGAAAATGATTACATCTTTTTTTTATTTTTGAAATTTTGCAGGCGTATTCTTACAGGTCTGTTTTACCGACTGTGTAAGTTTTAAAATGGTGAAATAATGCGTTCTATTTTTAAAAAAATTTTTTTACCTTATACCTTTTTCACTTCCATGAATATAGAAAATATAATATAGAAAAAAAATATTTTTTAATAGTTTATTGACACAAGATATAACAACAACAAAAAAACAAAGAAAAAAAGAAATAAAAACATGATACAATAGCCGTGCACGTATTCCAGGAGGGGCTTGTAAATTTTTTAAAGAAAACCTTAGGACCTGTAAGTAAAATATTTTACTTTTCTGATGGCGCAAGCGCACAATACAAAAACAAGAAAAACTTTTTAAATCTGACGTTCCACGTAGAAGATTTTGGAATACCAGCGGAATGGCATTTTTTTGCAACGTCTCATGGCAAATGGCCCTGCGATGGTCTGGGAGGAACAGTCAAAAGACTAGCAGCACGTGCAAGCTTGTCCAGCCTCATAAATCCCATTAATAGTGCCGTCAAATTTTATGATTGGGTGAATAAAAACGTGAAGAATATTCATACAGAATTCTTCAATAACTATCAATATCAAGATAGGGCGAAACACCTGAAGGAGCGTTTTGAAAAAGCGAAAACAATTTCTGGAACTCTTGGCTACCATGCATTCATTCCACAACCCGATAAAATAATGAAAGTCCAGACAACATCATCTTCTGAGCAGTACTGTATGAAGATGGTATACAAGGCATAACATTTATTTCATTACGCATTTTTTTATTTCTTTTTTTCTTTGTTTTTTTGTTGTTGTTATATCTTGTGTCAATAAACTATTAAAAAGTATTTTTTTTTCTATATTATATTTTCTATATTCATGGAAGTGAAAAAGGTATAAGGTAAAAAAAAATTTTTAAAAATAGAACGCATTATTTCACCACTTTAAAACTTACACAGTCGGTAAAACAGACCTGTAAGAATACGCCTGCAAAATTTCAAAAATAAAAAAAGATGTAATCATTTTCAAAATCAAAATAAAAGGATTAAAATGATACAAACTTAAAAAATTCTATGGCGTTATGCCATACCGTTTCGTTATTTTAGAAGTGCTTAAAATTACCTTCAAAATAAGGTATAGCAGAGTAAAATCGGTCAAGTATTTCCGGAGTTACATGCGACTGAATGAACACACCTCCTTGATAAAATCTCCATTTTACCAAAGTTCAATTGGTCATAACTTTTGAAAAAAAAAATTATATTTTTTTTTTCTAATCGCGGATTAAATAGAATTGCTAGAGGACCAAATCTGCAAATTTTCATAAAAATCGGAATCATTGCGTTAAATTTTTGCCCAAAATCGTACCGTTTGGCATGGAATGACTCCTATGTGTGTTGGATGAGAACCCATCTACAACAACTCTAATAGTGCGATCTCTAAGAAAGCTCGATATAAACCGAGCAAACGTATTACCGACACCAAAAGCGATCAGCTTTGATATGAGTGCACCGTGCCAGACTCTATCAAAGGCCTTGGAGATATCTAGAGCCACGACCTTACTCTCACCAAACTGGTGGATAGACCGACTCCAACGCTCCGACAAGAACGCCAACAGGTCTCCCGTAGAGCGGTTTCTACGGAAGCCATACTGTCGACCACTCAGCAAGTCGTTGGTCTCTAAATACCTCACAAGATGGTGGTTTACCATGCTCTCCATTACCTTGGAGAGCGCAGAGCAAATCGCAATTGGCCGGTAATCCGCAGGATTATTGGCTTCACCCTTTTTAGGGATCGGCTGGACGTTCGCAACCTTCCAACACGCTGGGAAAACTCCCGCACGGTAAGCAAGGTTGAAAAGGTTGCGTAATGGACGGGCTAGCGTCGACGAGCACTTACATAGGACAAGTGCAGAGATACCCTCCGGGCCCGGGGATTTATTTACATCGAGGTTCGCAAGAACCCTTTTAACTGAACGCGTTCGAAAAAATATCTGAGGCATGGAACTTGATACGTTTTCGATCGCGGGGAGTGGTTGATTGCTTTCCGGCAAGGAAGAATTTCCTGCAAATATTTCAGCCAAAAGGTTAGCTTTATCAACCGGGTCAGTGAATGCCTGGTCGTCTTTATCAAGAGTTGGGATAGATGAAGAACTATCCTTTACTCTTCTTACAAACGATCAAAAGCTCTTACTTCCCCTGGGAGAAGTAAGAACCTTTGTACGTAGACGTTGTTCGTGCAGAAATTTTTCACGCCTAAGCACTCTAGCACACGAAGCTCTTGCCTGTTTTCGCAGCAGTTCAGTAATGGAGGTTTTGTTCAAACGCCAATTTCTGAACGATTCCTCCTTTGATCTGACAGCATCCCTGCATGCCTGGTTATACCAACTGTTTTTGGCTGGTTTAGCCGACATAATTTTATTTGGAACAAAAGTCTTTATACCAGATAAAATTATGTTTTGGATCATTTCAGCCGCAGCATTTACGTCGTTATCAAGAAAGCAAAGTTTCCAATTGAAATGCTGGAAAAAGTGGTTGAGCTCATCCCAACGTGCCTTTTCGTAGAAAAATACTGTCCGCTTTGGGGCTGGTATCGAAGCGACACGAAGAGCAGAATACGGAAAGGATGCTGAAACAATGCAGTGATCGGAGTTACCAAGAGGTGCAAGTACATTAACTTCGTACTTTTCAGGGTGCGAAGTTAAGTAAAGGTCAAGAATGTTATGTTGGTGCCCTTCTACACACGGAATATGTGTCGGTTCATTCACTAGTTGCGTCAAATCATCGAAGAGCTCGGCGTATTGGCCCTCCGGAGTTGTATGGCTCGAATGTGAAAGCCAGGCGGAATTATGGACATTGAAATCTCCAGCAACGACAATTTCACTGTCCGGATAACTCTCCAAAACTTTCGATATTGAATCGGAAAGGGCGTCAAAGCCGTTAAGGGAAGCCTCCCTTTCCGAGTTTGGACTTCTATAAATAAACACAAAATGTAGTACGTGTGTTCCAATACTGAACTTAACCCAAAGGGAGTTAAATTCTGGATCTTGTGAGTTCATTTGTGAGAAAATTGCATTGTTATTAGCTTATTCGGTTGAACATACATGGTGGCCCATTTAAAACTATAAATTTGAAACTGCTGTAGAAAGAAAGGAACAACAATTTCTAAATTCCTGGTTTTATTGCAAAGGTTGAACTTTGTCATTAAATAAAGGAACACAGTATCACTCATATAACTACCACAACTGGCTCGGCAGTACCTCAACGATACATTACCAGTTTTTCAGTACATTTTCGATTGTTTCGGGTCGAATCCCTCCATGGAAACTTTGATTTCTTGTTTTAATGCTTCAATTGTCTCGCGATGCTTTGCGCAACATTTATCATTAATGGCTCCCCACAGAAAATAATCAAAAGGGCTCAAATCTCAGCTGCGAGGTGAAAGACAGTACGTAAAATATCGATGGTTCCGTTGGCTGTGCGATATGAAGCCCCGTCTTGTTGAAACAAAATGTCTTCCATGCCATTCTCTTAAATTTTTGGGAACAAAAATTCGTTGATCGTGTCAAGTTAACGCTCACCTTTGACGGTAACGGAGGCTCTTTGCTCATTTTCGAAGTAAAATAGCCCAATGATGCCGCCAGTTCAAAATCCAGCGCAAACAGTGACTCCTTGTGGATAAATTGGCTTCTCAATAATCACGTGAGGGTTCTATGAACCCCATATGCAGCAATTTTACTTATTGACATAGCCACCGAAATGAAAATGAGATTTACCTGAAAACACGATTTTTTCGGACAATTTCTTCATCTCCTGCCAAACAATTTTCAGATCACTGGGCGAAGCGAAACCCAATCGGATGATGGTCCATTATTAAATAAAAAAGTTTAACCTTTTCAATAAAACAAGAATTTTCAAGAAATCATCAGTACTATTTTTTACACCCAATTCTAATTTAAAATTTTAAATGGCCCTTCATAGCTCCCACACACACATATTTTCAATCGTTTTTATGTCTTTTGTTCTAGAAGCAACAAAGTACATCCAATATTGGTGAAATTGGCTACAGTTCATCACGATCTATCCGTTATCAGCTTACATAAAAAAGAGTCATGATCTTGTCCTAGTGCAAAGCTCTAGAATATACATTTTAATTTAAAATTCAATCAAATTTGTTATGGTATATAACTAGGGGACACCGTGGTGCGAAGAAGATGTGAAAGACCAGTAAACCACATAGGCTCATATTTTGATATAGTCCCCGTACAAATTAACTCGGGGTTAAAAAAAGAGATTTCGATATGCATGCACATTAGAGTGTATCACCTTATAGGTAAAAAAAAAGTTCGCCGTACATCTTCGAATATGAAGTATTATTGCAAGGTACAGGGTGGGCTAAAATTTACCATGGGGTTTAAAAATTTAATAACTTTTTCGTTTATATTTTTTTTTCTCAGATTATATATTTAAATAACACTTCGAGAATAAATAATGGAGAGACTCACAACTGAACAAAGAACCAGAATAATAGAATTATATAACTCGGCGATCAATTATTTTAATGCAAACGCATGAGTGATGAAGCTCATTTTAATTGGCATTTTTAAGTGAAATTTTTGAAGAGCAAACAATTTCCAGAAATTCGAAAATTATTTGACTAGCGCGATCGCCAGATTTATCTGCATCCGACTATTTTCTTTGGGGTTATTTAAAGGAGCGAGAATATGTGAACAAGCCCAAGACAATCCTTCAACTCAAGGTCAACATTGTTGCAGAAATTCGAACGCTATAGCCACAAATTTTGAAAGATGTTATGGAAAATGCTCTTAGACGAGCCCATCATTGCGAACCTGAAAACTTGGGTCACTTAAGTGGCATTATTTTTCATACTTAGTGTAAAAAAAATTTCCATTTTGTATATTATAAAATCTGAGAAAAAAATAAAAAAATGAATATTGGTTGAAGTTATTAAAGTTTTTAACCCCATTCAATTTTTTTTCAATTTGTAAATTCATCTTTATTCATAGTAATTTTTTTTATTATTTATATGTACAGATTATGAGATTTTATCATAGGATATTACAGCAAATAAAATTTATAATATTAGATCTTAAAACGTATGTGTAAATTATTGATAGTTTTGAAGGAAATATATTTAACCCCATGGTAATTTTTGGCTTACCCTGTAGTTTCCAAAAAAAAAGTTTTTTTTTGCCGAACGTAGGTTTCGCGCTGATAGATTAATAGTATGGTGGTACATTAGGATAGCAGTAACTGAGATATGAAGGGTAAGTACCAGAAGAGGATTCTTAAGGTAATTGACTTTAAAAACAGAAAAATTGGTATCTTCAAGAAGAAAACATCGATGTATCCCACTTCAATATCTGAGTGTTACCACTGAAGATACAAATAACCACTTAAAAAGACAACCCGGCAAAAAAGGCAAAAGCATTTTTAAAAATTGTTGTGCTGGGATTATCGTCATCCTTTCTGAGCAAGAGTTTCATGATTTTGTGCTAGTTTTAATTTCTAGTATTAGGGTGGTATATTAGGGTAGTTGCAACTGAGATTGAGGTCAGTGACTTCAAAAACCGAAAAATGGTCTCTTCGGAACAACAACATCGATGTATCACATTTTAAGATCCAGCTATAAATGCAGAAGATGTTAAGAAAAATATAAAAGCGCGAAACCTACGTTCGGCAAAAAAACAAAAACCATTTTTTTCCTAAACTACCTCGCAACAATACTTTATGTTCTTTGGTGTATGATGAACCTTTTTTTTAAGGTACGGCCTAATACACATATGGCTTTTAAATGAAGGTTGGTCCAACTTGAACGCACGATGTTAATTGTAAATAAAAAAATATCGGATAAGTGATAGCCACGGCTTCGTTGGCATACCTCTATCCGATGGTTCATATTTCCAATAACTCTAATTACACTGTGGAACATTTTTGGGGTTATTGTCTGGGGGGTGAGAAATTCCAAGTCAGGGTGATGGTACTAGGTCAGTATATTAAAACCCTCAAAGGGTTTTGCGTTCGTATGTGCCAGTATTATTTACAATTAAGTGAAGTTACTTAATTGTAAATAAAAGCAGAACGCGTTAATCGATTTCTATGATCTATATCGCATTTTGTTTATAGGTTATGTGACTTTACGTGAAAGTTATAAGACTCTACACGTTTTTCCGTTTGGGATTTATATATTTAAAAAAAAAAAAAATTTTTTTTTGGCAAAATTTTTTTCATAAATTTATTTCTAATTACAAAAATATTAATTTGGTAGAGAAACAGTATATTAATGGATTAAAGAAAATGTAATTATTAATTTTTCTCAATTTATTTCAGCAAAATCGAACTAGTCGTTCTCGAGTTATGTCAAACTACGTTTTTGCCAACATTTTACAACTAAGCGAAAAAACATCAAGATAAGGAAAAAATGTAAAAGGTCATAAAAAAAACTGGTACATACGAACCCAAAACCCTTTGAGGGTTTTCATATACTGACGTAGTACCATTACCCTGACTTGGAATTTCTCACCCCCCCAGATTGGATGTTGTACTGTGTTAATAATGTCTGAACCCTTAGCCCTCTTCAATTGTTCTTGGCTACTTGACGTACACTTTTTTAAATATCCCCAAAGAAAGAAGTCCAACAGTGTCAACTTACATGATCGTGGCGTCCAATTAAGATCGCTATGACGTGAAATAACACGGTCATGAAATTTCTAGCGCAAACGAGCCACTGTGTCACATATTGTCCATGTCCTCAATTACTGACCACAAGAAGTCCGTTATCATCTCGCGATAGCTAACACTTCCTTAGTAACTGCTTGGCTCACCTCATTTTCGTAAAAGTACGGCCCGATGACAGAACAAACTGGGCGAGCATGAACAACTGTTTTCAAATTTCCTACAGACCGGGATTTCTGAAATTTGCGCACAATTCTTCCGATTACGGAAACATTTGGTCGATTATGCTGATTAAAAAAAATCTCGATGTGCACGAAATGCCATTTGATTTAAACGCCCATTTTCGTAAAACGATTCAAAATCTTAAAGCGCTGCTCAATTGTGAAACTCTCCAAGGTTGAATTTGTCAAACACTTAAACTTAAAATGCCAAATTAAGTTCGGCAGAAAAACTTGACGTCAAGGTGTGACTCACAATTAACATCGTGGATTATGGTTGGACCAACCTTTTACTATAAAATTTTCTCACGAAGCTACAAATAAAACTATTTCTGCAGTTGGGCTAAATTTGTGTGACGCACCCTATGTCCGAAAATCGGACCCATTTAAACATAGAAAATGGGTGCCAAAACAAATGACATTTTCAAAAATATTCAAATATGACTTTTTTTTAAAATCTGAGTAATTCTAGGACCCCGTTCAAGCGCACGCACAACTACTTCACTTCTGATTGGAAAATTATTTTAAATTTTTAGGCAAAGGTTGGAACCGGATCTTTATTCTTAAAAAATCCCGATAGCCGGTTTTATAAAATATGGTTTTGAAAAAAAACCGAAATGCCGGTTTTCTAAAAAAGCTGAGCTTTTTAACACTCTACTCCCGAGTTAAGGCAGTCACAAATTTAATCCGATTCTGCTCAAATAAAACCATTTTTCTGTAGCGTGAGCAGAAAAGTCTTTCTCTTAAAATAGCCTACATAAAAATGACCTTTCAAATTTAAATCATAAATTTGATCTTGCTTAAATCATGCACGCTGATAAAAGATATGGTTACGTTATGGCCATGGCAACAACAATATGTTTTCTACAATAAAAAAATGTTCGTCGCAATCGTAATATTGTTTTTTGAATTTATTTTTGACAATAGTATAATTGTGGCAATATTAATATTGTTGAAATGTAACAATAGTATTATTACCAAATAAAAAATGAAGGTATGGATTTGGCAACAATATAAATATGGTTGATGCGACAAAAGTATTCCTTTTTTGGGTTTTATGTTAACAATAATATGATTACGGCAATCTTACAGTATGATAGTATTTTTTGTGAATTTAAATATGTTTATGGAAACAATGACTTTGTTTATGTATTTGGTTTAGTGTAAATCACAATATCGTTATGTGGATCACAGTATGGTCACTTTTGAATAAAACTATTAAGCTATTATTAAACTATTAGCGTTAAGTGCGTCCTATAACTATACCTTGTGAAACTAACCATGTCGAAATTAGTCCCTCCCGCTTTTAAAGTAAAGGGTGATCCATCTAGAGGTATTTTTCCAGAATAAAACAAAATATAAAAATTCAAATGAAGTGTGGAATCTTTATTGGTAATTTGAAAGGACATTTTATGACATTTATTTTTTGAAAATAATTACCTTCAAATGTTGGCAAATGTATTATGGAAATGAGCGTTCGGTGAGAATTGGGAAGATCCGCTGTTTTCGACCTAAATTTTATTCAGTGATGAGACCCATTTCTGGCTCAACGGCAAAGTTAGTAAACAAAATTATGCTGAAGAGCAACAAAAAGAGTTTCAAAAGGTGACATTATACCCAGAGAAAACCACGGTTTGTTGCGATTTATAGGCTATTGAAATCATCGGTTCATATTTTTTCAAAAATGATGAAAGCCGGCACATAACCGTGAATGGTGCTCACAAATCGCGCCATGATATCGGACTTTTTGCTACCTAAAAATAAACCCCGTAATCTTAGCGACACTTGGTTTCAACGGGACGGCGCCACTTGCCATACAGCTGCTCAAACAATGGATATATTAAAAGGTCATTTCGCAGCTAATTTCACGTTTTGAACAGGTGAGTTTTCCGCCTAGATCGAGTGATATCACACCTTTAGACATTTTTCTTTGGGGTTACGTAAAGTCTAAAGTCTATGCTGACAAACCAGCTACGATTCGGGTTTTGGAATCCAACATTACGCTTGTCATTAAAGCCGTACCGGTCGAAATGCTAGAACGAGTCATCCAAAGTTGGACCCTCAGAATGGAAACCCTGAGGCGTAGTTGCGGTTAACATTTAAAGGAAATTATATTCAAAAATAAATGCCATAAAATGTCCTTTCAAATTACCAATAAAGGTTCCAAACTTGATTTGAATTTTTATATTTTTTTGTTCTGAAAAAATAGCTCTAGGTGGATCACCCTATATAATCTCAAACCTAACTTAAGCTACAGAGAGAGTCGATAATCTTATGAATATATCAAGCACTAGACGTGAAAAGATGTAAGCGCCAAAACGAAAATTTTACAGGAGACGGTTTATGTCTAATTTATCTGAAGGATTCCGATACAATTGAATATGCTTTATCTTTCTACATATTAATATTAAATTTATAATACTAAGGCTTAAGAGCGTTGTGCAATTTTCTATCGAACTTTATTAAAAAGCGAGTGCCACGAACTTCTTTTTTTGCGGTAAGAGCTCGATATCAATTACTACAGGTGCTTATATATCTATACGTCTACATTTATCTGCACAATCTTCGATATCTCCATCTTCAGTTTTATCTAAATTTGCATCTTACACAATATACCAAATCAATTAAGGCTACTCTTGTCATTCTATCTACAGTGTCCTTTAAAACGAGTGCAATTCAGGCACATTCATTCTTCCCGTATGAATACCTTTCTCTTTTAC
Source organism: Hydrotaea diabolus (assembly GCA_963513945.1). Taxonomy (NCBI): domain Eukaryota; kingdom Metazoa; phylum Arthropoda; class Insecta; order Diptera; family Muscidae; genus Hydrotaea; species Hydrotaea diabolus. Next base: position 13,079,419 of record OY740717.1, on the reverse strand, counting down.
CAAATAAGCGCGTACCTTAAAAGATACCAAAGATACATATTCAAAAAAAGAAAATGAAAAGAAATTGTTAGTCATTCAGTCAATTGTACACCATGCGAATAAATATTTTAGGACGACGAGGCGAATGCAAAAGAAGAGAGTAACAAAAAAGACCAACAGACGGAGGAAACGGAACGGTTTCGTTTTCATGATACTCGCCTTGTGACGACGACTTACTGGCAACAAACGGAAAGAACACAACAATACAATGCCAGAAGAAAACTTAAAATTGTGTATTTTTGTGTGCGTTGCAGTGGGTAAGCTCGAAAGGACTTCAGCTTTAAGGATTTGCCAAACAAACAACAATAAGAAAATATGGGATAAAAACGAAAGCCAAATAAAAAGCAGTATTGCATAAAAAAGCTGTTTAACTCAAGGATGCACTTTCTTTTCTTCAGCAAAATGATATTCTTTATGTTTTCCTGCTTCCGCGAGTGTGTGAGTTTTATAAATGCCTTAATAGCATTTCGTCCATTGTTGATGTTAAGTTTTCTTTTTTCTTTTGGCAAAATATCATACACAGCTGGCCAACATTTCTTTGTGCTGCCACCACCACCACCGCTCAGTGTTCAAACTATCACAAACGCTATAAGCGCCTAACGAAATTTTTCGGTAGCGCTTCCTATTTATGTTGTTTGTAAGTGTTTGTTGCATGCATCTATTGTGTTCATTTATTCATTCATTTGTTCATTCCAGCAATTGAGACTTCATTTTTGTATTTTGCCATAGTTGCTGAGAAAAACATGCCGGCATTCATTTGCATCTGTTTCTGCTATTTAAGTGCGCGTACAACAACAATAATATCAACAACAGTTTCTGCAATAGTAACGGCAACAGCAATAGGAGCAACAAAAACATCAGCGACAGTAGGCTACTGAATTGGAGCACTGTGGGATGGGAAATGTGTGAGTCGTGAATAAACCATGAGTTGGTTTACTGATAAATCAACCAAATTTGAGGGTAGAAGCAGACCTAAATGGTCCAAATATAATTTTTTAATACAAAAGAATTAACAAAAAGTACGGGCATATCAATAATTTCGTGACTTTTCGAATACAACACCGTTTTTTTGGACAAAAAATTTTTTTTTTAACAAAACCTCCTTTAATCTCATTAAACTTATTCCAACGTTTCTCCATTTTTTGTATCCCTTTCAAAAAAAGAAGAATTTAATTAAAATTAATAAAATAAACATTTTTTTGGTCAATAATTTTATCGCTGGAGCTGAAACTTTTTCCACCGAGCTATTTCTTAAGGTTTGGAAATAGTCTCTGGGGCTTAATCCGGAGAATATGGCGGTTGAGGTAATTCATGTAATTTTGCCATTGAGACTGCACACGCGTATCTTGATGGAAAATTACTCTATTCTTGGCCATATGGGGTGATTTTTTTAAATCCTCGTTAAGTCGGTACAATAAGTTGGCATACTATTTGCAGATTATTGTTTTTTGTTTCTTTTAAAGGTAATCAATGTGAATGATCCCGCGTGCATCACAAAAAACTGTTGCCATCACCTTATTGGCCGACAAAGTCACCTTGCTTGGCCTTCTTCGGAGCCGTTTCACCCGGATAAACTCATTGTTTAAGTAGATTGCTGATTGGTCACCGGAGTGTTGTAATGAATCCATGTTTCATCCACAGTTTCAAAACACAGCAAAAACTCGTTCAAATTTCGGTTAAACAACTCTAAACAATCCTTTGAAGTTGTCACGCGATTACATTTATGGTCAATTGAGAGCAAAAACGGCAGTTGTCTTTCTTAAACCCAACTGATCATGTAAAATCGAAACTACCTTGTAGGGTCATAAACACCGTTACAACATGAACTGAACATACCCCGTTAATGTCATATGGGTTTTGAAAGCTAATCTCAATAGCGTTAGTCTGTAACGGGATTTTAAAATTGTTTCAACTTTTATCATGGAGTGGTCAGATAATGAGAACCGTATCGCTGTAATAGCGCATTTCAAGTGTGAAATGAAAAAAGCGATATTTTCAAAACGCTCCGGCCACTAGGGATTAGCCGCATGTCCGGTGCATACAACTGTTTGAGGAGACTGGAGAACACGCTCTGTTCGAACACCGCATGTCATCAAAGCCGTTAAATCAAGAATTCACAAAAAACTGCTCCGAAAACAGAAAATCATGTCCCGTGAGATGAATCACGCATAAGTCCATGAGTCGAATCATTAAAAAAGACTTGGGACGACGTACCAGACATTTATTGACTGCAGCTTTAAAAAAATAGGATTATAAAATGCAAACGTCTTTTGGTGAAGCACTTGCACAGAAAAATTTTGTTCACCGATGAAAAAAAGTTTACCGTTCAGGAAAAATTTAACAAGCAAAATGATAGAGTGTATGCGCGGTCATCTAAGGAAGCATCTGACATGATCCCAAGGGTGGAAAAGGGTCATCACCCAGCTTCAGTCATGGTTTGGTGGGGTGTCTCTTACGATGGGGTCACTGACCTGCATTTCTGCTAAAAAGGAGCCAAAACATCGGCCAAAGTTTACCAAAAACCCGTTTTGGAAGCTGTTGTGAAGCCTCTTAACAATTCCATGTTCCCAAAACAATTCCATGTTCCAAAAACCAGCCACGGACTTTCCAGCAGGTTTCTGCGCCGGCTCATAATGCTAAACCGTCCCAGGCCTGGCTTAGAAACAATTTGCCAGCGTTTACTTCCTCTGAAGAATGGCCCTCAGGTAGTTCAGATTTGAACCCATTGGATTACAAATTGTGGGTGGTTTTAGAGGACAAGGTCTGTCACAAAAGATACCCCAACATTGGATATCTTAAGACTGCTTTGATTCGAGCTGGGCCAATTTTCCAATGGACGAGGATCGTGCAGCTATTGACGATTGGTCAGTGCAACTTAAGGCGTGTGTAAAGGCAGAACTCGGACATTTCGAATAAGTAGATTCTTTGTGGATACAATATACATCAATAAATATATTAAAAAATATTTGGTCCAAAAACATTCAGTACTTTTTATTTTACAGCATAAAACGTGTGTAACAGCATTTATGTCCCTACCAAATATACTATATGAATGGCATATGCGTCAACACGCACTTATACTCTTCGATCGGCCAACACCATTTCGTAGATTTTTTCGTCATTTTTAAGTGTACTGACTGACCTCAATTGGCCGTCCAGAACGTTCAGCGTCATTTGTACTTGTGCGACCACAAAGAAAGTCAAAAAATGCTTTATTGCCATTGAGATCGATGGTCAGAGTCCCTATAGTATATATCAAGCTTTTCCTTAGTTTGACATCGGTTCTTCACGGTAACCCACAAACAAAAAATTCTAAAGGAGCACACGCAGGACAGCAATTGGCATTGCCAAGTTTTTTTACCGAACTACCAGTAAAAAACTTGTGTTGTAAAGAATGGCCAAAGTGTGTTGTAAAAATTCCAGCAGTGCATTATTTAATAATTATGACAAGAAATATCCCATTCTAATGCGCATCTGATATATTTTATTGCCATTTTGTAAGCGAGTGTGGTTATACTAGCACGACGTTCGCTTACTCCTTTGACCCAACATCTGCACATGCTTCTGCAATACTTAAAGAGTATAAATGGTCCGTTTTGTTCTTCTTTAAGTGGAAGGATTGTGCACTCACTGATCTGACTAGCTTACTAAACTAGAAATTGCACTATTTTTTGAATAAACTAAAAATGCTTTAGTTGATGGTGACCGACTGTATTTTACCCAGCATTCCTGGATGTCTAGAAAAGCCCACTAAAAACATGTTTTTGGAACCAATTTAAAACTAATGCCATATTTTGAGTTTTTGAGAAAAAAATATTGTTTTTGAAAAATCGGTTAAACATACTTATTACTGCCCAAATTTTAACCGAATTTCTTCAATTTCAAAAGCGTTCATCAAGATTGGATATAAGGTTTGGCTAGATTACATAACAGCTAATTACATAACATCGGCTAAACCGATTTTTTCTCAATTTAAGCAACATCCTTCCTTGGTCCATAAAACTTACTCGTGTTATGTTTCGCCAAGATTGGATGTAAAATGTGGCTGCTAGAGCTAAAAACATAAAAATCGGAACATTAAGGTGGAAGCTAAATCTAAATCGATTTTTTCAATTTTAATAACGTCCTTCCTTGATCCAAAAACCAAATCTGTGCCAAATTTCATTAAGATGGGATGTAATATGAAGCTTCTAGAGCTTAAGGTATAACATCGGATGAACATACGAATATGTGTATGGGAGCTACATCTAAATCTGAGTTGATTACCTCAGATTCAAAGGCGTCTCTTCTTGGACCAAAAAAACTTATCTGGCATATTTACTTTTTGCTCGATACAGTGCCACCGTGCATTGAGTGCCATTTGCTAATACACAATAAACATCAGCACTTGGTGGTTGCCGGGTTGTTATTGTTCATTTACGCACACATCCATACGCGTAACGTGAAGATGGCAAAGAAGTTTTTTTTCTTGCTCTTACCCAGCGGTTGAATTGAATAGGCCTACTCGAAGCAGGCATGAAGGAGGAGTTGGTCTTCCGGCGCACTTCATGCACGTTAGAATACTTTTTTCAAGGAGGCCTGCTAGAAGGCCTTTTTCGGGGTTTTAAAAAGGGCCTAGGCTTCACCGATGTTAATTGTAAGTAAAACAACAAGTTTTTAGACAATTATCTTAATACTTATATGTTTTGTTGTGGTAGAAGGATCTGTGATAATTATTTGTTGAACAAAATAACGTCCAAATGCTCGCCACGGTGGCATACCTCTACCCGATTTATCTCATCCTTTAGCTCTTCAACTGTTATTGACATATTGACTTACACTTTTTCTTTGAAATATACCTAAAGAATATGCCAATTTATATCTCCACGACGTGAGATATCACGGCCATTGAATTTCTTGCACAAAAGAGTCATTGTTTCGTTTGCTGTGTGACACCATCCTGTTAGAACCACATATCGTTCAGGTCCATTAGGGCAGATCTAAATGTGTAGATGAAAAAACGCGACTAAGCGAGTCCCCTCTCGCGATGTCAGAAAGATTTCTAAAAATATTTTCCAATTAAACCATATGTCTAAAATCATTTTCGAGATTGGCAATTTTGCGAACAAAATCCGTCCTACCTTCAGAAGAAAAAATAAATTTTAGAATTGCTCAAACTTGGTCTTTTGATGTATATTACAAATTTCAGTTTTGCACGCGGACCGCACTATAAGCAATTCTAAAAAGTATTTTCTCTCATTTGGGCATTACGGAATTTATTCGCAAAATTGGCAATCTCGAAAATGAATTTATACAAATCGATTCTTCGGCAAATATGCTTAGGTATGTTCCTGAAATCGCATGAGGGGGTTGGATTTGTTGTCAAAAAAGTTGACCCACCCTAAGGGGTATTTATATATCCTAAATTTCTGGCCACAACTCGCGATAGCGAACACCATTCATGAGTCGATGTTAACGTCTTTTCTGCCACACTTTAGCGAACAATAACAATGTTTTCTTCAAACGAAGTGGAGGAGCATGCACAATTATTGCTGAAATTTGCGCACAATTCTTTGGATTGTGGAACATTTGGTCGATTATGCAGACCAAAAAAAAAACGAAATTCACAAATGCATTTTGATTTAAACGCCCATTTTCGTAAAAGGCTTCACCAATCGTAACGCTCTACTCTATTGTGTACCTCTCCATGGTTGAATTTGTCAAATACTGAAACAATGAAATGTCGAATTAAGTTGGGAAAAAACATGACGTTTAGGTGTGACTGATAATTAACACCGTGTCCTATGGTTGGACCACCCCTTAGCTTAAGGCAAAATTACATTAGATGAGATTATAGCTCGGGCAGTTATTAATTATTATAAAAACGAAGTAATCAAATCAAAAAATTGTGTAATATGTAATCAAACGAAACAATATTAGTGAATATTAGGCATTTGACTACTTTAAATTAATTTTGAATTTGAAAAGAATTACGGGCTGAAGCTCTCTTACAATAAAGTTGTTTTGCTAATCGATCGTTATACTAAACTTTTTGTTTAATTTGCATACTTGAGCGATGACTAAACTATCTGTTGGTCTAGTTTATAAAAGTTCGTGTTAATGACAATCGAATTCGAAAAGTACTCATAACCAACAGTCTATAACAATAACTAATACTTGTCAAACTTCAGTTTAAATAATCTAATTTAGTTGGGGTTACCCACATTTTGCCTATTCAACCGATAGTGTCAGCTAACTCTGCGAAAATTTGCGCGAACCCAAACAACATTTGGTTGTAGCAATAGAATACATGGATTGTACGTGCAACACGAACATTCGGTTGGCAAAAAATTCGGCTGTTTCAACAAATCTGTTCTTTGTGTGTGAGGACGAGGATTAACATTGGTGGAACGTTTTTAACTCCGTGTCCCATTAAACAACGCAGCAAACAAAAGTGTTTATAAAAAACATTTTTCGAGGATCAGACTGCAATTTCGAATTCTTTTGATTGAAGACAAATATAGCTGAATAAAATAGGGTACGGATACCTGACGGAACCAAAAGGGAAGTCACACATTAATTAAATTGTTTGCATTCATTATCCTCCATTCGGTTGGCAAAAATTCGGCTGTTTCAACAAATTTGTTTTTTGTTTGTGAGGACCAGGATTAACATCGAAGGAGTACGTTTTTACTCCGTGTCCCATTAAACAGCGCAGCAAGCAAAAGTGGTTATAAAAAACATTTCTCGAGGATTTCGGTGATATCGCTATGATCGGAATGCAATTTCCAATTCTTTTTACTAAAGACATAGAATAGCTGAATGAAATAGGGTACGAGTACCTGACGATAAGAAATAATAAGCCACACATTAATTAAATTTTTTGCATTCGTTCTCCTCCTATTTCGTATATCTTTTATAGTTATTTCTATATTTTTCGACCTTTTGTCTATCGAGGGGAATCGCAATGTATCCAATGGGCCTTCGATTGGAGGTGCTTTTCTTGATAAACAGTGTTTCCATAAGGGTTGCTATTTATATTTCGGGCCCTGACAATACTAGTGTTCCCAGATGCAAACTGGAGCTTCCATTCGAAACTTTAACATTTTTCACTCAGAACTTATTATCATTTGAGGTCGTTTGAGTGTGTTGAAAAAATCATCTTAGACAAAAAAGATGATTTTTTGAACATTTTCGTGAGATCATTTTTTACGATTTTCGGCGTGGGTTATCGAGACAAGATTGTTTAAATCAATTTGTTTCGACTTTTGTCAATGAAGCACCATTAAAAACCACTGTTAATCGCTGGTACAAAGAGTTCAGTCTCGGACGTCATTCGATCCAGAATAAATTTCGTGAACGACGTCCAACTTCGGTCACTTTGCCAGAAACCATCGACGCTGTGCGTGAACTGTTTAAGCAAGACCGACATTTGACATACCGTGAGATTGAGGCATCCTTGGGCATAAGTATGGCAAGCATCAATAAGGTATTGCATTTTCATTTGGCCGTTTTCATTTCTCGGGATCCAACGAGAATTATATTTATTTATAATTATGACGAATGCTCAAAAAAGGCTCGTATTGATTGGTGCAAAGAGATGTTAAAAAGGTTTAGCTGTGGTAGCTCTAAGGCAGTGTATAATATTGCCATAGGTGACGAATCATGAATCTATGCATATGAACCCGAAACAAAACAGCAAATGACCGTATGGGTCTTTCAAGACGAGCCATATCCAACAAAAGTTATTCGCGGAAGAAGTACATCGAAGCAAATGATTACTTTTTTTTTGGTATAACCGGCCATGTTGCCACAGTGCCTTTAGTGGAACGTAGGACGGTCAATTCTAAGTGGTATTCAACCATCTGTTTGCCAACGGTGTTCAAAGAAATGAGGAAATATAATAACAGAAGTCGGATCATTTTGCATCACTATAATGCTAGCTCTCACATATTAGCTGAAACGATGAGCTATTTCATCACTCAAGATGTCGAATTGATGGGCCGTACGGCCCTGATTTGGCATCGAAAGTTGGTTTGTGCGCATGCAAAAGTGTATTGATCTTCAAAGAGAAATTTTGAAAAACAATAAAACCAGTGACATATTATTGTGTTTTTATTGCCGGACCCGAAATAAACATAGCAACCCTCGTATGAAATGTGTGATTTAAAATGTGATATTGCTGTCCGCCCTGCCTACTTTGGCATTAACGTTTGTAATTTCGGAGTCTAAATCATATCTGGCCGGCAGTCATAGCAGTTCTAGTTGCATGTAGTCGTAAGTCATATCTAGATCTTTGACTTTTACTTCTAATGGATCATAAGCACACGCTACCACATGTAGCAGTCTCTTCCCCTACATTTGAGAGACATCTAGAAAAGTTGTTTTTTAGTTATTGCGGGCACTATCAAATAAGTATAGATTAAAGAAGGCCTTGCGCTTTCATATCGCCACCCTATACCCTTCTGGTGCTGCTTTTTGCTGCTGGGTAACTGCACTGTTGCATCTACGAGTATATGCATGTGTGAGCGTTTATTGTATGCATATTGCCAATCTGGGCATATTGTATGTGTACGAGTATATGCCATATGCACGCGGTTTTTCTGCGTCCGTACGTCGGTGTAAATGTGTGTGTAAGTATATGTGTGTGTGTTAACTATTTTACGCTTTCGTCGTCTCCGGGTGGTGGTAGAGTAGAGTTTTATAAACAACACTTTATTTGAATTATTATGATAATTTTGCAGACAGCATTCGTGTTTCATGTTGTCTGATAATAAAACCATAATGGAAATGGCACAACAACAAGAATAAAAAGCGGGAGAAGAATAGAGAAAGCGAAAAGAAAAGACGCAAAACTTTTGCAAGATGTAGTTTGCTTGTCCTCATTTTTATCCTAGGACGTTTTTTTTTCGTTGCCAGCTTATGGCTGAATCACAGAAAAAAAGTGCCAATAGTGTTGGTAGTGGTAATGGTAACAACAACGTCTCCGCACCAGCACCATTATCCTTAGAAATGTTGCTGTAACAGCAGCAGCATGTTGCTGCTGCATTTCAGGTTCCGTCCTGATTCGCTCTACGTCCTTAAGTCCGCGCTTGTGTGTCTGTGTATGTGTTTCTCTCGTATTTTTGTTTGTAGTTAATAGCCTTATGCCTCATAAATAAATTTATGAGTTTTTATTTGCCCAGCATTTTATTTAGGACTGGTAGTCATCGTTTTTGCCCTTTCCTCGCCGCAGCTGAAACTCCCCACTCTTCGAATCGTTTAAATATTCTTTGGTTGTTGATAAAATATTGTTTGTACAAATGGAAAGATTTACATCAATATTTAGGATCTGACATTAGGCAATTTACCAGAAGTTTGATGAGTAAATCTTTAAACGTAGAGAGGTCTGGCGAAGAAAACCCAAATGGAACTGAATATTTGGTGAATATATTGGAAATTTTTAATTTGAATATGGTAAATTTTAGACTATACGAAGGCAGGTTAGTGCGCAGAATGGGCCATATTCTTACCTTGCCATACAGGCAGAATTTCAAAGCTCTTAGTTTCCATAAAACAAGACAAAACTAAAGATTCAACACATATAAAGGGTAAGCAGATATTATAGACTCCACAAAGGGATGGTGTGAATACTTTAGTTATCATTTCGATTGCAACTCCTCGAAATATTGATTGAAGACTAGAGTGTCCAAAAAACGGGGTTTTCTGAAAACCGGTAAAAGTAATAATCCCCTGGAATAGCTTTTAATTCACTTAGATTTTAATATTTCAATAATCAGTGTTTATTTAAATTTGTTTTTTGGTACCCACTGGTCCATGTTGAAATTGGTCAGACCCAAATTTAGCCAAACTGCAAAAATAATTTTATTTTTATATATAACTTTATATAGTTACCCTACGGGAAATGCAAAGTCTTATGTTCTGAATGTACCTAATAGAGGACAGGTCAAAACAAAACCTATTACACAACTGATTTGTTATGAATAGAATGATGTCAGTCACTTAAAATATTCGAAGTCGTCAAATTCGAGGTATAACACATTCGAGGTATTGCACATAAAACTACATACCAATACTCACAGAAAAATTTCACAAATCTGCAGATTTCACATACTCGTAGATTAAGAAATCTATTACAATTTGTATGGAAAATGACAGTTTAATTCCGCGGATGTGTGCGTAAATGTACGGGGTACACGCAGAGAAAACACAAGGTTACTACATGGTCACGGCAATAATAATATGTTCTCCGCAATAAAAGTATGTTCGTCGCAACCATAGCATTGTTAACTGAATTTTTTTTTGACAATAGTATAATTGCTGCAATATTAATATTGTTGAAATGTAACAATAGTAATATTGCCAAATTTAAAAATGAAAATATGGTTATAGCAACAATATAATTATGGTTGTTGCGACAAAGTATAGTGTTTTGCTTTTTATGTTAACAATAATTTGATTACGGCAACCATACTGTATGATTGTAATTTTTCTTCATTTAAATATGCTTTTAAGAACAAATGTTATTGGTACGGATCTAATGCAATAATAGTACTTTTTTAACGAAATTAAAATGTGAAATAAATCACTCCTGTTATTTTGAATTTAATGTATTTTTGAATAATTTTCATAATTCAAATCTATTTTTGAGAACTTAAACCAATTATAATAAATAATATTTGGGATCAAAATATTGTCGACAACTTAAACAAATTCTAATAAATTATATTGCGGATCATAGTATAATTGTGTGTGATCATACTATAGTTGTAGGGAGCATAATATGGTTGCGTGTGAATCATACTAAGGGTGTGAGGATCATACAATGGTTGTATATGAAACATACAATGGTTGTGAGGATCATACTATGGTTGTGGAGATCATTGTATGGTTGAGTGTGAATCATACTATGGTTGTGGGGATCATAGTATGGCTATGTGTGAATCATATTATTGTTGTGAGGAGCATAGTATGGTTGTATTTGAATCATACTATTGTTGTGAGGATCATAATATTGTTGTAGCACAACCATATACCCAACAATAGTATTATCCTCTTCGAATATTGTCACCACAACCATACTTTTTTTCTGCGTGTACAAAAACTCGGTTAAATTTAACTGAATAACAACGCCAATGAAATTAACACAGATATTTCAGTTGGGATAGGTTCTGGGTTCAACTGAGAGATTTTCCATAATGAGCACTACACACCTACGATACCTGTTCTTTCTGATCGGTCCCGTTATGAGTCACGTGGTATCTGGTATCCAGTGACAAAGCCATGTACAAGTTTGCTTTTACGTATATGAATTGCCATTTGAAATTTTAAATTTAAATCTGCTGTAAAAAAGAGGACTGACTAAAAAGAGGACTATTGAAATTACTGGTTTTATTGGAAAGGTTGAACTTTGTCATTTAATAATGGAACACCATTCCATGCGTTTCGACCAAAAAAACACCCCCAAAGATTTGGGGCCTCGGTGTCATTTTTGCAAAAACAAGTGATTATTTTCTCAGGCTCAAATCTTGCAAACCGTTCTGTATTTTACTTTAAATAATTGAATTTTTTACCTTTTTTCCCCTGTTCAGGTCCATAGGTAGCAAACCGTTAAAAATTCAAGGAAATAATAATCTACAAAAATATACCCTAGATCTTAATAAACATCTTTCTTGACAATATGAACTTCCTAGGAATGATTCTTAACACCATTTAGGTAGCCGCAAAAGTGAAAATGTTTCCGAAATTTTTTTAATTTCATTTGTTTTTTCTTTACTTTATGCAGTATCTATCTCCATGTTGAATTTAACATTGAGATACTATGCTATCTATTACAAAAATAATAAAAAAAATATTCGATAATTTTTATAATGTCGATTGCCCTGCACGCAGAAAAAAAGTATGGTTGGGGTGACAATATTCGAAGAGGATCATACTATTGTTGGGTATATGGTTGAGGCACAACAATATTATGATCCATACAACAATAGTATGATTCACACATAACCATACTATGATTAGGATTGGGTAATGTTGTTATTCAAAAATAGAGATTTTTATCAAGTAAGTTATTTTAAATCGCACTACACTTAGTTGATAGCCAGATTTGAGGCCACGTTTTAATTGAATATTTCATTCAAGAAACAAAAATATACTCGTATATTCCAACTGCAGTCGAAAATACCTTTAGTTGCCAGCAGGGTTAAATGCTACTTCACCATCCGTAAACCGCAAGTAACGAATGTGATTTAACTATGATCAATGGCTATATGCCTAAGTGCAGACAGATTTTAAATACACGAGAACGAGTCGGTAGTAGAGTATTTCACCGAACAACGTAAACACAATAAAAATCCCTCAAAAAACCTTCCGATTGTTGTTGTTTTTTATAATGAACAACAACCATGCACTGTATCGTGTGCATGCGTTTTTTGGTATATCAAAAAAAAAAAATATACGCACACACATACATGTATGTTCTATAAAACCTGTTTTGTTATGTTCATAGTTGCAACCATATGGTATGATTGCCGTAATCGTATTATTGTTAACGTAAATTTTAAACAACAAAACTTTTATTGCACCAACCATGTTTTTATAGTTGCTACAACCATAGTTTCATTTCTTAATTTGGCAATAATACTATTGTTGCATTTCAACAATATTAATATTGCCGCAATCATACTGTTGTCAAAATTAAATTCAAAAAACTATACTATGGTTGCGACAAACATGCTTTTATTGTAGAGAACAAATTATTGTTGCGGTGACCATATAGTAACCATATCTTTTCTCTGCATGTGGACTTGCAAAACGCACCATCTTAAGTTGTGGATCCAAATCATCGTCCGAATTGACCTTGACTCAGTACGTTTCCACAGGTACGTTGCTTCCAGACTACCCTTCATCATCACTTTTTTTCCTTTTCAAATACATCATTAACATCGAACAGGGTGATATTGTGACTCTACCAACAGACCTGTAATGATTGCAAAACTGGGAGACACGGGTCTTTTTTTTTGGTCTTTTGTCTCGTAGTGGTGTCCGCATACTGTTTTATTATTTCGTGTTGTACTGTGGTATATCATGACTAAGTTTAACCTTTTCAATAAAACCTGATATTTGAAAAAAGTTATCAACTTTTTTTGCACTCAATTCAAATTTAAAATGTTATTTCGCCCACCCGTTACAGTAACCAAAAAATCAAAAAACCGACAGCAAAACACCAGGTACTCGAAAACCGACATCTCAGGTTTCAGCTGTTTAAGAAACCGACTGTCGGGCTAAGACATAAATACCGGAATGCAAATTTTGTCAGATTGAGGTTGATAGATTATTTTGAACACTTTCTTGAGCAGCAGTAATGTTTTCAGCCGATCCTGCAGAACATTTTCCAAGCTTAGGCCTATCAGCTATACAGGTATGTGATGAAAATCGTTTTCGAATGAAAATCGATAAGAAAACGAATATAGGTGTGATGTAAATATCGTTTTCGATTTCTCTTCGTTTTTGAATAAAAACGAAATCGGTTTCATTTTCCATTCCGTTCTATTGAAATCATAACAAAAAAGAATGTGATACAAAACGGAATGTAGAAGAATTTACCGTTTTTAAAACGAGTAGTCTGATGCTCACGGTTTAAAACAAGATTGACGCTGTTTGATTTTTTTTTGCATTTCTTTGTAAAATGTAAGTATTTGTTCTAAAAAACAAGAACTACATAATACTTATAACGTTTTTATGCAGGGGGAAGCACATGAATATCCAGCAAGAAGAAGAAATGGTCAACTTTATGGAGAAGCACCCACAATTGGCAAAAGGATTTGCCAAAGGGGATAGAGTTCAAATAGAAAAACTTTGGCAAAATCTTACCGACACCTTAAACAGTCTTGGAGGACCAGTAAAGGAATGCGTAGCTGGAAGAAGGTATTTTCCATAACTATTCATAATTATGTACTTTTGACAATGAATTTTTGTAGATATGGGGCGATAAGAAGTCGTCTATTAAAAAGAAACTTGCAACAAATAAGCGTGAAGCCCGAATTACGGGAGGAGGGCCATATAATCAGATATACGTATCACCTAGAGAGGAAGCCATTGCTAGGTTATGTGGGCTTTACGATGTTGTTGAGGGGATTGATAAAAGCGTATCTTTTGGTCACCAACCAACTGTAACAGAAGTAAACGAAAGAGATCCAGGACAAGATGTTAGTATGGAAGATGATCGGGAACATCAGTCGTCATCAATTGTTGCGCAAAATAATAAAAGGAAAATAGAACAAACTTCTCTTCAAGACAACTTAAAAAAATTTATGTCTACTGAATCAAACAGCATCGCTGAGGTTTCGAAGACGTTGACGGAAATGTTAAGTGTTTCGGTTCAAACATCCAAAAATTTAGATTCCGGCTTGAGACGCATTTACAAAGCCATGGACAAATTGACTACTATAAAACTGAAAACAAAATCAGCAATTGACAGAAAACATGACATTTGTATTTCCTTTTCTCTGGCAAAGCCAATGGATTTGATGAGTCCCGTACTATTTTTCTTGCTATATTTTCTGTCCTGGCTGTTTCTCCAATTAAATAATAAGAAGCTGCTACGACAAATGCCATTTCCTGGAGGTTTTTAATAAAATAAATTTCTTGGCAACAATTATTTGTTCTCGTAGTTCTTCTTATTTTTTCTTTTTTACAAACCATACGTTGTTGATTCAACAAAAAACAATTGGAATTGAAACACAAAATGAAAAATGAAATCGTTCAGTTTTCATCACAACTAAAAACATTTTTCCCGTTTTGGGTTTTCGATTTCATTCTAAAACGGAACGGTTTTCATCACATACCTGATAGAACCTCTTTCATCGAAATTATTCACTACACGATAAATAGTGCGTTTTGTTGGCACGTTGTTTCTCCCAAAAGTTTAACATAACTTTCCCAACGGCACAGTAATCGATGATTGATTTTGATAAAATGTTTAACTATTTATCGAATATATTTTCATAATAAATATGCCACGTCTCTACTTTACGACTGCCGAATATGAACTGTCAAGACAAATGTTTTCCAAAATGGCGGCAAACAAACTAGGCGGCAGACACCCTGAACTTGCTAAACAATTAATTTTTTTGTGCCACTTAAGCTGAAACGTTCAGAACCTATGTCCTTATTGTAGTACTAAGTTCGTCTAAACTAACAGTCGCCATTAAAGCTGCGGTTTATACTAAAATAATGCTATATATATTTAAACGTGTCCTTTTTTAGAGCTACTATTAGTCCCTTGAAGAGAATCCATTATTTCCACGGGCCGATTACTCCCATTCACAAAGCTAGAAATCATCGTGCCAAAAAAAACTGTGTTTAACGTTTGCACGCGGAGATGGAGTCTTTATACTCTGCCTAGACTGTGAAAGTAGGTGTCAGCTAACCGTTGGTCTTCTTTGGCTGAGCTAGAGTTCACAACCTTTAGTACAGCTTTTGTCTTTAACAAATTAGCTCTGCTCATATTTGGAATGTTTTTATTGGCTCACGTTAGCTGTAGCCAAAAAGCGCACTCATCCAGCCAACCATAGTCAGCAGCATTTTAGGCAGCTTAAAATACAAAATAACTTAAGTATGTACTTTAGCTAGCCTAATCTGACCATGAAACTGTAATGTTCAGTGTTGTCAACGCTATATGTGAGATTTTGATTGAACTTTCAACGACTTATATTTAGAGAATTTAGCGAAAAACAAGGTGTATGTAAAGGGTGTTTTTTATTGGGGTATAGAACTTTAAGTTGGCATCACTTCTTTAACTGGCGGCCATTTTGTCAGCTGTCAAGTGATTAATATTTAGTTTGGTTTGCCATTTCATCATGAACAGGTTGACAAAAGAACAACGCTTGGAAAATGGGCCGAAAATGAGATTCATCTCGATGCTGATTTTCATCACAAAATTTTGTTCAGTGATGAGGCTCATTTTTGGTTGAATGGCTACGTCAACAAGCAAAATTGCCGCATTTGGAGTGAAGAGAGTCCACATGAGACCCTTGAGACGCCATTACATCCATAAAAACTGACTGTTTGGTGTGCTCTATGGGCTGGTGGAGTCATTGGGCCATACTTCTTCCGAAATAATGCTGGAGAGTCAGTTACCGTTAATGGAGACCGGTATAGAGCCATGATAACCGACTATTTTGTTCCCGAATTGGATGGCATGAATGTGGATGAGTTGTGGTTCCAACAAGACGGCGCTACATGCCACACAGCGCACGTCACAATCGAATTATTGAAGGAAACATTCGATGAGCGCATAATTTCGCGGAATGGACCTGTCAATTGGCCACCAAGATCGTGTGATTTGACACCATTGGATTATTTTCTTTGGGGATATGTGAAGTCGCTCGTCTACGCCAACAAACCAGAAACGTTAGGGGACTTGGAAGCCAACATTCGTGGCGTTATTGCCAACATACGGCCCCATATGCTCGAAAAAGTGGTTGAAAATTGGACCTGTAGAATTGGCTTTATTCGAGCCAGCCGCGGCGGCCACATGCCCGAAATCATATTTAAACATTAATGGCATAAAACTATCCTTCCAATAAAGCCAAATTGATGGACATTAAAACGATTTTCTTGTGTTTTATTTCAATTCGAAGTTCTATACCTCAATAAAAAACACCCTTTATTTGTATATGGTACAACTGAGGCAATAACTAAACACCACGACCACAAGACACTTTCTACAGAGTGGAGCGCGAAATTTTGCTTTTTTGCACTGCAGGATGTGGCGGCAATGTTGATTGAAAAGAGTGTAGGGTATGCGTGACTTATAGTGGCTGACGGGAGATTTGTTTTCGTTTGGACACGTGAGGAGTGGTCAGTTTGTGTTGCAGTGCTGCGTGATTTTCATTTACGATTCGCAGTTCCCCCACGCGGAGGTGTTCCTGAAGGGCAATCAATTGTAAATTGGTTAACTTCATTGAGAATAGCAATGTATCATGTATGCGAAGGGGACCTGAGAGAAGGATTACAACACCATAAAAAATCAACGAGTTAAAGCTGCAGTACTGCAATCTCTGAAACGCTCTGCTCGGAAGCAACCACTTGCTCTTCGCGTTCTCTCCACCGGATTCTTCATGATGAACTGACTTTTCATCCGAATAAAATGTGTGTGGTCCAAAAATTGCTAGCACGGTACTATTTGACACAGCGGACCATCATGAATTGTTTGAGGCAAATGTTTTCTGGACGGCTTATCTCTTTGAGGGGGTGATGTGAACTGGCTGGCACGCTCACTAGACTTAGCTCCATGATTTTTTTTTTGGGTTTACCCAAAATCGAAGGTGTATATCAACCAACATCTGGAAAGACCTAATTAACAATATTGAGGCTGATATTGGCAGAATACCAGTCGACATACTTGTTAGAGTTCATGAAAACTTCAGAAAACGTATGCAGCAGTGTGTGTGGATAGCGAAAGTCGACATTTGCCAGATACACTAATTTAAACCATGTAATTTAAAAATTCCCTTATTGCTCAATATAGTTAAAATACAAAATACATTTTTCTAATTTTCATAATTTTTTTATTTCATGCCCTAATAAGCAAGCTTTCGCGCTCCACCCTGTACCTTTTCCACTTAAGGTCTGGGACAGTTGGAAAAGTTTAAAAATTTTGTGCGAAGAGAGCAATTTAACTGAAAAAACAAGTTTTTAAAAAAACGCGTTTAAGCCAAACAATGACACAAAGTTACTCTAATGAATTTTGAGAAACAAACAGTTCTAAGTAGATCTTAATCAGCCGACGTAAAGAGTTCAAACATTGTCAGAATCAATAATAGCCAGACATGTATTGGCATGGGGGAACGCTTAATGGTTTATTATAACTGACTTCTTTGCATCAATTGGATGTCATGGCTCTATCAATGTAGCCCATGCAAATTTCCAACCCTTTACCACAATTTGCTCTCTGGTGCATGTATTCTATTCTATTTTATTCTATTTTTTTTTGCATACAAATTTTTACTTTTTAATTAGTTTTTGGTGCTTTTGCAGTTTCTGATGTTTCATGAATTCATTAAACAAAAGACTCAAAACAAAAGTGAATCGTTTTTCAACGCCAATACAACAAACAAACAAAACAACAAAAACAATTTGAATTTTATAAAAAAAGTTTTGTTTATGCAATTTGGCCAAAACTAACTAACACACGCACACCGAGACGCCATCTCACCCTTTACCCACGCCCAGGAAAAAACACATCCTTTAAAAGGAAAACAAAAACCACCGGCAGAAAACAAAACCAACCGGCAAAAAACACCTAAAAACTAAACGTTAAAAAATGATTGTTTTAATGAACTTTTACGAGTATTTCGGTGTACAAATCGGCACCGGAATTGCCCTAAGTGCAGTTGGACAAAAAAAGGCATTGCTAAAAACCCGCCATTTCGGGGGGCAACATTTGTGTTGTGGGCTTGAGAAGGGTTATGAAATTATTATAATTTTAAACAATTGAAAAATGCTATCAGTACGGTAACGTATTGTTTTTTTTTACATACGAGGGTTGCTATTTATATTTCGAGTCCGGCCATAAAAACACAATAATTTATAAGAGGAATTGTTTTTATTGTTTTTCGCAATAATCTCCTTTAAGATCAATACACTTTTGCATACGCACAAACCTCCAAAACATGATTTTTGAACGATGCAACAGCTGATTCAGGCGATGAAAAACATTGACTACGCATTTTTTCCTTGATGCTAGGACTAAGAAGAAGTCATTGAGTGCCAAATCAGGGCTGTACGGTGGATGATCCCTCAATTTGATATCTTGAGTGGTTAAGAAGCTTATCATTTCCGCTGATGTGAGAGTGCTCGCATTGTCGTGATGCAAAAATATCCGTCATCTCTTATTACACAGTACAACAGCCAATCTGGGGGGTGAGAAATTCCAAGTCAGGGTGATGGTACCCTCAAAGGGTTTTGCGTTCGTATGTGCAAGTAACTTCACTTAATTGTAAATAAAAGCAGAACGCGTTTAAACGATTTCTATGATCTATGTCGCATTTTGTTTATAGGTTATGTGACATTACGTGAAAGTTATAAGACTCTACACGTTTTTCCGTTTGGGATTTATATGTTTTAAAAAAAAAAATTTTTTTTTTGGCAAAATTTTCTTCATAAATGTTGCAAAAATGTTGATTTGGTAGAGAAACAGTATATTAGTGGATTAAAGAAAATGTAATTATTAATTTTTCTCAATTTATTTCAGCAAAATCGAACTAGTCGTTCTCGAGTTATGTCAAACTACGTTTTTGCAAACATTTTACAACTAAGCGAAAAAAAATCAAGATAAGGACAAAATGTAAAAGGTTATAAAAAACTGGCACGTACGAACGCAAAACCCTTTGAGGGTTTTAATATACTGACCTAGTACCATCACCCTGACTTGGAATTTCTCACCCCCAGACAATAACCCCAAAAATGTTCCACAGTGTTATCTATCCTCATTTCTTCGAACACTGTTGGCGAACAGATAGTTGTATACCACTCAGAATTGACCGTCCTACGTTCCACTGTGGCAACATGGCCGTTTATACCGAAAAATACGCAATCATTTGCTTCGATGTACTTCTTCCACGAACAACTTTTGTTGGATTTGATTCGTCTTGAAAGACCCAGACGGTAGATTGCTGTTTTGTTTCGGGTTCATATGCATAGATCCATGATTCGTCACCTGTGACAATGTTATACACTGCCTTTGAGCTATCGCTGTTATACTTTTTCAACATCTCTTTGCTCCAATCCATACGAGACTTTTTTTTTTGAGCATTCGTCAAACTATGTGTGATCCAACGAGAACAAATTGTTTTCACGGCCATCTGAACATCATATCTTATTGATGCTTTTTTATACTAATGCCCAAGGATGCTTCAATCTTACGGTATGTCAAATATCGGTCTAGCTTAATCAGTTCACGCACAGCATCGATGGTTTCTGGTAAAGTGACCAAAGTTGGACGTCCTTCACGAAATTCATCCTGGAGCGATTAACAGTAGTACCAGCGATTAACAGTAGTTTTTGATGTTGCTTCATCGCCAAAAGTCGAAACTAGTTAATTTAAACACTTTTGTCTCAATAACCCACGCCGAAAATCGTAAAAAATCATCGCACGAAAATGTTCACGAGATAATTCCATTTTTTGACTGAACCCACTGTAAAAAAAACCATTCGCTAAAACATTCGCTAAAAAACTTATGCTAAAAAATGTCAAAGTTTCCCATGGAAGTTCCAGTTTGCACCTGGAAACACTTATATTGTTAGGACCCGAAATATAAATAGCAACCTCGTAGTATAGAAGGATATAATTGTTAGTAATTTTCCTGACGAATCAATTTTGTTGCAGTTGATTTTATGCTCTAGAATTTGCGGGTGCAAATTATTTTTGTATTTTTTTTTTGTAGCTAGAACTGATAAAGCACGGAAAAAACTGAGGCAAACAGCGACCCTGTAAATTATAACTGCTATTGACTGTGTATAGCGGGTTTTCCAATAGGGATGATAAGACAATTCGTCTAAATAGAATAAAACAATATTTAAATCTTGAAGGTATATCAATTAGAATATGGTTGCAAGGGGTGGTAAATATCCGAGAGCTCTAATATGCCATGGCTGTTGGCACTGGTGGTATGACATGACATGGAATTTTCTGTCTTTCAGGTTTAATTGTTGCAGGATAATTTAGTTACTTTCCTTAAACTACTGCGTATTTTGATACCATGTATCGAAACGTAATAAGACTAATGCTGAACATCGTTTAGCGCTTACAGGCCTGGCTTCAAACAATTTGACAGAGTTCATTTCCCTGAAGAATGGCCCTCAGGCAGTCCAGATTTGAACCCATTGGATTACAAATTGTGGACGGTTTTAGAGGACAAGGTTTGTCACAAAAGATACCCCCAACATTGGATCTCTTAAGACTGCTTTGGTTCGAGCTGTGGCCAATTTTCCAATAGACAAGGTTCGTGCAGCTATTGACGATTGCCAGTGCGACTTAAGGCGTGTGTAAAGGCAAAAGGCGGACATTTCGAATAAGTAGATTCTTTTTGGATACAATATACATCAATAAATATACTAAAAAATATTTGGTCCAAAAACATTAAGTACGTTTTATTTTACAGCATAAATCGTGTGTAACAGTATTTATGTTCCTACTAAGTAATACTAGGATTAATAATCTTTTCGAATTTTTTATTGAACCAAAAAGTTATTTTTTCCGAATACACCGATTGCAATGGCTTGGGGACATATCGGTCTAGGTAAAACATATGCTTTAGCCAAGAAGGCGTTAGATGAGTGTTGCCAGGCATACCGCATGCAGGGATGACCGAGACTACGGTGGAGGGTTAAGTGAAGGTGCATTTGGTCTTCTTTCAAGGGTCTGTGTAGCATTTGCATACAATTATTTCAATTGCCTTTTCGACATACGATATGTGACAGCGCATAGAGAAAGGGAATTAAGGGTAAAAAAATCAATTTTTTTTTTTTTTCTATTTTGATGTGGACAACATCTGAGCATCGAATAAGACCGATTCCATGCCACAAACTTATAAATAAAATGAATAAATGTCTTAATATCAAAGTATCCTATTATGGTTATATAAATTGCTGCTTTAATCAGTAATAAAGACTTTTTGTCTTACTGAATTTTGCAGTCTAATAGTAAGATGTGTAGGGGTAATTCGTAAGATAGAAGTTAAATTTAAACTAAGACAGTGGACATTTTTGGAAAAAAAAATGAAGAGAATGTTTATAACGTCATTTTTTATACGTTTAACTTCATGTAATTAATTAGAATAAATACTAAACTGTTGTAGTAATTTCCAAATTTACATTTTCTAATTTCACATAAAATTTCAAACTTTAAAGTTTTTTCTATAAAATTGAAGGTAAATAGATTTTAGTACCTAAAATAAAATTTCTCATCCAATTTATATTTGTTGCCAAACTTTCAATATAAAGGCGTTTATTTGATTTCAAGCCCCCCCCCCCCCCCCCCTAAAATCTACAAAAAAAAACTATAACTAACAAACACACAAGTCAATACCTTTTTAAGTATCAAATCCAAATTCATTTGAATTCATTCAATTCATTTCAATTCGCACATCGCCTCCGCCTCTCTCCTGCGGTCCGCAAGCACTTTTAATGTAAAAACTTCAGCAATTAAAATGCATTTCCACTTTAAAAAAGGCGAATTCATACGAAAAGCAAACAAAAAAACAAAAACAACATCGACATCGAAAAAAGAGCCAACAACTATTCGTACAACTGTTTCCCTTCATTTCCTATTTCCGGCTTCCTTCCGCGAGCGCGGTAACTCTCGCCCTATCTCTCGTTAGCTATCTTTATCTCTCCCTTTCGCTCAACACTTTGAACTAAAAGCATTTGCAGCAAAAACTACGAAATTCGTTCATTCATTCGTTGCTGCTGCTGTTGTTGGTGGCGGTGCTTCTTCTCCGGTTTGGTGCCAACATTTTTTAGATTTTGGTACGAAAATGGTTTAAAACTCAATTAAAGTTTTAGCCGCAGAATAAATTACAGCCGTATTTAAAAAAGGACCAAAACTGTTAAATAGGAGCAGAACACGTAACAGGAGCGAGAGCGGGTAAGAAAGAGTAAGCAAGCGAGAGAAGCGACGACCTGCAAGACGGAAACCGAACGTTTATTTGGAATATTCGGAGTAGTAGACACTCGAATGAGGAGTGCACAGCTTTGCTTACCATTTGTGTGGCGTTAAAGGCTGGGGATTCCGCCCGATTGGTCTGATGGAGGACTTTGTTGGCTTGTTATCATGATGAAGATGGCAAGTGATTGCTGTGATGTAGGTGAGTATGGTCTGAAGTTTTTTTTTGGCAGCATTTGATTGTTTTTTTGTTGGTAAGTATGAATAGGGCAAACAAAATCTGGGTAGTATGAAATATACAATTCGAGGGCTGCTATATATATTTCTGGCCTAATAATGAAAATGCGAATATTTATCATCAAAAATGGTTTTATTATTTTTTAAACAATCCAACATGATTTATAGACTTTTGCATGCGCCTAAACCAATTAAACCAATTGTCGAAGCACTTTTTCCACTCCGATTGAGACACCACCAAAACATAGTTTTTGAATGCTTCAACAGCATCTTCTGGCGACGAAAATCGTTGACCACGCTTTTATTTCTTGATGTGCGGGAATAAAAAGAAGACTTTGGGCGGATGAACCATCAATGAACGATGTGTGAGAGCTCGCACTGTCATGTTGCACAATGATTTCTCTTCTCTGATTAGTTTTTCGAATTTCTCCGAACACTTCAGGCAAACAAATTGTGGTGTACCACTCAGAATTGACCTCCTACGTTGCTCAAGCGGAACAGTCGCCACATGACCAGTTTTGCCGAAGAAACAGACGACCATTTGCTTCCTTCGCCTTTTAGCGAGCGTTGGCCACGACTGTATTCATTAAACCAGTTTTTCATCGCCATTCAAAGACTTAAGTTCATCGATGCACTCTTGTCGTGATAGTCCACGTCGAAAGTTGTGAAAAATTATCGCACGAAAATGTTCACGAGTTAATTCCATTTTTTTGCCAAATTGATTTTTACAAGTCACTGTAAACAACACAAATGATAGTAGTACGTCAAAACGTTCTGAGTAAGTTTATGCTAAAAAAGGAACTAAAAAACTTTCCAATGAAATGTCAGATGGCGCCAGGCAACACTCAGTGTTGCCTAGGCCAAAAATATATATAGCAACCCTCGTAAGGGTAATAGTTGATATTTTGTATGGATCTTAATGTTTGCGCTGATATTGACAAAAGGTTTTTTGCTTTACTAACCAGGGTTGCCGTTGATAAATTTAAAAAAATCGTTTTTACACATTGAACAGGGATTAAACCGGCTCAAGACCTCTTGCTTCTATATTTAAATAGAAGACAAGTTTTTAACAAAATGGCAAAGTGACATTGATTTTCGTGGCTGCACACTACTTTTATCATGATTTCGGGTCCGTGACAACCCTCTTTAGAAAGCCTTGCTGCAATTGTTGAAAGTAAAACCGAACTCTATAAGGCCAGGCTCTCCGCAAACGAATGAGAACTACTGTTGTAAACCTTACTTTTCAAGTTTTCTTCACACAATTTCCCACGAAAATACAACTCACTCTTGCCAGCTCTAAAGAGACTCCACATCGAGAGCCATCAATAGATTTCTTTTACAACAACGTGTATGTGTTCGTTTTTTTAAAAAAAGTCGCCCAAAAAAGTCGTTGCTATAAATCAAAGTCGCAACTTATGGCGAAAGTTTTTAATTAAAACAAAGGCGTAGAATTCTTACAAAGCTAAGAAAAAATTCATTGAAAAGGAGCGGTTAGCAATTTGTATGCAATAATGGAAAACAAAAGCGTTTTTTAAACACTGAATAATTTTATATTTCTTGAAAACTTCGTTTCTGTATTTAGGCTGGTACTAAGTTAAAAGTTTCCTGTAAAAATGCATTTAACTCCATAAAAAATAGGGAACTCGCTGCTTAAAAGCTGTTAAAGATAAGTAAAGAGTTAAACGTAGTTAAAATTTCAAAAAGTCTGCAACATTGCATTTTACCTGCTGACAAATATAAAGTTTTTTTCTCCATTTTATTTGATATTTCTCAATTTCAGACTAACCCAAATTGTACCATGGAAAGATACACAGGCGAGCAACGCGTTAAAGTTATTCAGGCTTATTATGAAAATGAAAAAAGAAAATCATCTTCAGTGATGAGGCACATTTTCACCTCAGTGGATTCGTCAATAAGCAGAATTGCCGCATTTGGGCGAATGATAATCCAAGAGTGATTTCGAAAAAAACAGTGCAACCACAAAGAGTGACGTCGGGCCGTATTTTTCCAAAATCTGGCCAATCAGGTAGTTACTGTGAATGATGTTCGCTATCGTGAGATGACTTTTTATGGCCCGAATTGAAAGATATGGATATGTGATTTTAACAGAACATTGCCACTTGCTACACAGCTAACGACGACAAATCAACATCGGCCCTTAACATTTAACCACCCTTTACATAAACATTGTTCTGTATGGACAATATTTTAAGAAGCTCAACAAACGGCGAATTTCAAATTAATGTTATATTCGTAAAATATTTTTTAAACTTAAAAACGGAAACTACAAACAATAAAATGAAACTACAAACAAATAAATGAGTTCTTTCATATAAATATACATAACAAAAAAAAAAATCCGGCAATACACTGTCAGAAAATGTATTTATTCTATCAAAGAGTTTTATATGAGCGACAACGACAACCTTCGGGCACGAAGGACACAATTTTGTTTGAAGGAAAATTAATTGCTAATCGCTTTATGATGATGGGGAAAGCATATGAAATGTGTAAAGAGGATTATCCAAATGAACCATTGGCAAATCAATGTTTTTCAGTACGTCATGTGCAATTAGTAACTAAAATGCCACACAATATGTGTGTCTGCATCTACCATGCTAATTTTGGCTATTTTTTGGAAAGCTGCAGGAATTAACAAATTATACCTATTTTTTTGTGAAAAGAGCTTAGCAACAGTATTTTGGGGAAAACAAAATAAACTTAAAGCCTACTGAATTGACCATTCAAATAGATTTTGCCTAAAACTATAGGCTAACATATCAAAATGATGTCCAAAGTGCTTATTTAAGCTATAGCCAGGTTGGCAGGAGCTACAAAGTCGTTCGCTGTCATAAGTTATCGTATAAGTTAACGCATAAGAAGCACGACGTTTTTATATATTTGTTTAACTTATTAAGTGAAATGAAGAAATCTTACGGATGTTTTTCAAAAATATTTATAATTTTAAAATGGCAGCTGTGCTCAATTTAAAAATAAATTTATGAAAAGAAGCCTAGTTGACTTTAGCAAACAACTGGGCTGTACTTCAGTAGAATGGAATTTTTTTTGCAAGCTCACATGGAAAATCGCCTGTCAAAAATGTATTTAATGCCATATGATGAGATTTATAAG
This sequence comes from Hydrotaea diabolus, assembly GCA_963513945.1. Lineage (NCBI taxonomy): Eukaryota > Metazoa > Arthropoda > Insecta > Diptera > Muscidae > Hydrotaea > Hydrotaea diabolus. The sequence continues at coordinate 13,053,363 of OY740717.1, read as the reverse complement.
CAATAAGCAACTAGTAAAAAGCATTCCACGTGTATTCCAGGTAGTTGCACTACTTTTGTCGCGATGGTCAAGATGCAACAGCAGCTAGAACTGCATATTCCGAAATAAAAACAGTTTGCTATTACTGATATTTTCATTTAAATTTACTTTTTTTCGATCATTATATTTGATACTACACAATATCCATGTAAATATTTTTTTTTTTTTTGTCATACCAAAATTAATACGGTCCGTGCGTTGTACCTCAATACTATCTAAAACATCAAATTCGTTGCTTGGCTATTTCCTTAGATAAGCCGTGACTTGTCTTAAAATGTTTAAGATATATTTGCAGGAATACGTTTGGTCTCAAAAAGATAAACTTTTTTGCTTCCATATCGATTTCTTCCACTTACAATCGCAAACAGCATATGTGACAGCGCATAGAGAAAGGGACCTAAGGGTAAAAAATCAATTTTCATTTTTTTTTCATTTTTTGATGTGGACAACATCTGAGCATCGAATGAGACCGATCCCATGCCCCAAAATTGTTTCCTCCCAGAGATATGCGCGTTTTATGAAAGTGAAGTCGACGATTCTAAGCTCAAATAGAAAGGGACCTAATCTTTAAAATGGCTCTCGTGAACAAAACTGTTCATCAACTTTTCACTTTTTATACCCGCACCACATAGTGGTATGGGGTATAATGGCTTAGTGCTTGCGTTTGTAACAAATCGAAGGAATCGAGTTAGAATACCGGGACCAGAGAGAAAGTTGCTCAGAATTACATTTTGAGTCGATCTAGCCATGTATGTCTGGCTGGCTGGGCGGCTGGCTGGCTGGCTGGCTGGCTGGCCGGCTGGCTGGCTGGCTGGCTGGCTGGCTGGCTGGCTGGCCGGCTGGCTGGCTGGCTGGCCGGCTGGCTGGCTGGCTGGATGTAAAGATGTCCATCTATTCTTGTAATCAAAGTACAGGTCGCATTTATGCACCGATCATGATGAAACTTGGCATGTGGTAATATATTGGGACAAGGACGGACGCTATTGAATTTGGTCCAAATCGGAGCACTTTCTGATAGACCCCCCATACAAAGGAACTCCCGGATTTGGTCCAAATCCAGTTGATGTCGCGTGTATTGGTCAACCAATTAAAAAAATATGCCATTCGATGTAGAACTGACCACAAAATGTAAAAAAAATAGTTGGACCCGCCTCTCGGACCTACGGGGCCTTCAGAACCCAAAAAATGGACCCATGATTTTAAATATAAGTGTGACCCCTTAAATGAAAGGAAATTATCTTACAATTTTAAATACAGAAAAAAATTCGACCTGTTTGGGCCCCAGGGTCCATTAGGAGGGTCCAAAAGTTTCGGTTTACCCGGATTTTAGTGTGACCCCTCAAATGACAGGGAATTGCCTCAGGACTTTAAAAATGTCAATCCAAATGATTTATCTCGTCCGTGGGAGGGCACAGGGTCCGAAAACAAGGTATGAAAATGTGGGCCAACTATAATTGTTATACCCTCACCACATAGTGGTATGGGGTATAAAGGCTTAGTGCTTGCGTGATAGATACAGATAGAAATAGCGACGAGTGCTTTCGATTAACAGGAGACTTAATCACATTTATAGTGGTGCGGGTATCATAGAGTCGGCCACGCCCGACTATAGCACTTACTTACTTGTTTTTGATGTGGACAACATCTGAGCATCGAATGAGACCGATCCCATGCCCCAAAAGTGTTCCCTTCTAGAGATATGCGCGTTTTATGAAAGTGAAATCGACGATTCTAAGCGCAAATAGAAAGGCACCTAATCTTTAAAATGGCTCTCCTGAACAAAACTGGTTTTTAACCTTAGGTCCCTTTCTATTTTGCGCGTCACATATGGCAATTATGCACCATCGTGCAAAATTGCGAGCTCATTTCCATTGACCGCTACCGAAATTTCAATAGACACATAGTCGGACGGACATTTCACAATCGCCTAAGAATTTTACGGCAACCAAGCATGTCGAGCCCTTGCGCGAAAAAGACGTACTCGTTTGTTAACAAAATTGACAACGCTCCTCAGTTAAAATTTTAAAACTTAAATATTAATATTAACAAAGATTTAACAAATTTAATTGTAACGAAGTCCTCCAGATGAATTATACAAAAAACAAAACTCTCTCCTCGCTTACGTCGATTTTCGATTCTTTACGGTTCTCTCAGTTATATTTCTATTCTCACCCAGCAAACCAAACCTTCAGAGTTCGGTCAGAATTCTGTACGACAATCGGCAAAATGTTCCGATTTCCGATCAGAATTCTGAGCGAGTTCGTAACAAAAAACATATGAGAGGGTTGACACGAATTCTGAACTACTTCTCTGAATGAATTTTGATGTTTTTGCAGACATTTAGAACCGATTTCTGACCAAATTCTGAACTAAAGTCTTGGGAAATTCGATAGGAAATTTCGATTTGTCATAGCGAATTCTGAACTAATTCTGAACGACTTGGGTCAGAAATCTGGCATTAAGTCTTATTAAACTCTGATGTTTTTACCGACAACACAAACCGAATTCTGAACAAATTCTGAGCTTATGACATGGTAAATTCTGAATGTAAATAATCAAAAAGAAGGAAATATTTTTGTTCTACAAAAAAAAGTTGTAAAACATTTTCAAAAAGCGTTCGGAAAGACTTTTAGTTACAAGCAGGGGTGCCTGCAGTTTCGCAAGCAATAATTTTACAGCACAATTTTTGCTTGCGATTATTGCTACTATGTTTAGTGGTTTAGTGGCTATACACTTAAGGGCAACCAGTTTTGCATTTAACGAGAACTGCCGGCAGTAGAGTTTTCCTCCGAACACAATAAAAATCCCTCGCACAGCTAAGCTAACCAAACGTTCAGAATTTGAATTTGAAATATGAAAATACCTCAGACAAACAGTTAAGAATTCGATCAGAATTATTTCCAACATGTCTGTACACAAGAACAACAACTGTAAAATATGAAGCAAATAATAAAAATTTTAAACGAATAGACTACCTCAGATAAATGGTTCAGAAATCGTTGCGAGTTCAATAAGAGAAGTCTGAACAAAAAATTAATAAAAATCCCACAGACAAGTCTAACAGAATTCGGACCGAATTTGGTCAGATATTTTTGAACATAATAAATAAAAAATCATCAGACAAATCGAACTGAATTTGTAACGATTTCGGTAGAATTCGCGATAGAGTTCAGATATTGTTCAGAATTGTCTGATATCAGACATTGTCGGCAAATTTGGTTTACTGGGCAGGTACTCATATGTTATATTGTATTGCATATGCAATCTATATACTAAAAAACAAATATTTTGTTATTTACCTATTGAAAGCCCTTACAAATTAAAGTTGAGAAAAGTTAAAAAATTGACTTTGAGTGGAACTTTTTTTCCTCATGACAAGAACTATCGAAAAATCGACACATTACCGACATATTTTTTTCGTTACAAATCGGGCCAGCCTATATATACTGCATAGGGCCTTCTATCAAAATTTCTAGGAGTTGCCAACGGTATGACATGCGAGTACTTAATACACACTCCACCCTATGGTGGATGGTGTAATCATATCACTTATACGTTTCCAAACTTCTCCAACATCCAAGAACTGCTAGTTCCAATTTTTCACTGCCATCGCTGTAAGGACGCCACCATCAAATCCATCGGCATCATCATCTGCGTCAACATCATGAAGACGTATGGTTAAAGCTCTTCTGTTTTTTAACGATTTCCTTTCGCTTCAACTAAATCAAGCAGCAGTTGATACTTACACCGCAACAATGATATGCGATGTCCAATTCTGCGAGGACAAAAATCGAAAACATAAACCAAAGAAACAAAAAACAGAGACTAGACGTTGGTACATCTGCCTGTGGTTAGGATGAATGCGCAACCCAAATATAAAGAAAACAAAACCAACAACGTTAGTGGGTCAAGAAAGCTGTCTAAGGACCGGAGTAGAGAGGGCACAAAAAATGGCTAATTCCTAAAAAGTGACGAGTTAAAGTGAAAGTAAGAATAAAAGAAGAATCGGGTTTTTGATAACCAGATATGACTTGAATGCTTTAGGACAGTGAATGATTCAGGATTTTAGCAGCAATAAGGTTAAATTCAAGCAAAAATATATTTTATCAAATTAATGCGAATATTTCTTAGATCTTCTAAAACTTCCCAGCTGCTTTGTAGTATCTTGGAGCCGCAGTCAAAGATTATTAAGAATGAAGCAGTGTTCTACATGCATGCTAATGCTAAGAATTCGCGACTATGTTACATACAACGAGAATTAATTCTCGTTAAGTTATAGGAAGAATATGTAGGGTGGATCGGGATAATCTAATTTTTTGCAATGCAGGCTGCGGCGGCACCGTTGATCGAAGAGAGTGGAGAGTATGCGTGGCTTATAGTGGCTGACTAGAAATTTGTTGCAGTGCAGCGTGCTTTTCGTTTACGATTCACAATTCCCCCACGCGGACGTGTTCCTGGACGGCAATTAATTGTAGATTGGGTAACTTCATTGAGAACAGCAAAGAATATGTCACGTGTACAAAGGGGACCTAAGAGAAGGATTACAACACCACAAAACATCGAGAAAGTTAAAGCAGCAGTACGGCAATCTCCGAAACGCTCAGCTCGGAAGAAATCACTCGCTCTTGGCATTTCCAGATGGTCTTTCCACCGGATTCTTCATGATGAACTGAATTTTAAACCGTATAAAATGTGCGTGGTCCAACAATTGTCAGCACGGGACAATTGACACGGCGAATCGTTGCAGTGCAGGGTGCTTTTCGTTTATGATTCGCTGTTCCTCCACGCGGACGTGTTCCTGGACGGCAATCAATTGTAAATTGGGTAACTTCATTGAGAGCATCAGAGAATGTGTCACGTGTACAAAGGGGACCAGAGAGAAGGATTACAACACCACAAAACTTCAAGAGAGTTAGAGCAGCAGTACTGCAATCTCCGAAACGCTCTGGTCGGAAGAAATCACTAGCTCTTGCCATTTCCAGTCGGTCTTTCACCGGATTTTTTATGATGAACTGAATTTTCAACCGCATAAAATGTGCGTGGTCTAACAATTGTCAGCACGGGATTATTTGACACGGCGGATCGTTGCAGTGCAGCGTGCTTTTCGTTTATGATTCGCTGTTCATCCACGCGGTTGTGTTCTTGGACGGAAATTAATTGTAAATTGGGTAACTTCATTGAGAGCATCAGATAATGTGTCACGTGTACAAAGGGGACTATAGAGATGGATTACAACACCATAAAACATCGAGATAGTTAGAGCAGGAGTACTGCAATCTCGATACGCTCTGTTCGGAAGAAATCACTTGCTATTAGGATTTGAAGACGGTCTTTCCACCGGATTCTTCACGATGAACTGAATTTTCACCCGTAGGAAATGTGCGTGGTCCAACAATTGGCAACACGGGACTATTGGATACGGCGGACCTCGACAAATGTTTTCTGAGCTGCTTATTTCTTTGAGGGGTGATGTTAACTGACTGGAACGCTCACCAGACTTAGCCCCATGCGATTGTTTTCTTTGGTGTTACCTAAATTCGAAGGTGTATATCAACCGTCCCAACACCTTGGAAGTCCAAATTGACAATATTGAGGCTGCAATTGGCAGAATTCCAGTCGATATGCTTGTTAGGAAACGTATGGAGCAATGTGTGGATGGCGAAGGTCGACATTTACCAGATACACTATTTAAAACCAGGTAATTTAAAAACTCCCTTATTGTTCCAAATTTTTTTAAGGTTCGCAATTTTTTTTATTTCATTCCCAAATAAGCAAATTTCGGCGCTCCATCCTGTATGAGACATAAGCCCCAAGATTTTTTCCACACCCTTGATTATTGCTTAAAATTTTCTTTAATTTTGTAAGATTTTCGCACTGGAAACCGAGTGGTTTAAACCGAAGACTCCTATAAATAAGATGATATCTATGGTAATACGATCATTGAGGCGTAGACTGTTGCCTGTTATCCTTTATATATACATTTCGCTTTATTAATTGTCAGAATCGCCTGCTGTGGCAACTTCTTATTTTCAATGGGTTTATTCGTTAATTCAAAAAACTGCAAGCTTTCGACTCTAAACTTCACCGGCATAAACCGTCTACACACAAAATTCCATTTGGAACCGGCTATAATTGTTGTCTGCATTAAATGATACGCCCTTTTTATTTCAAGGTTTTTGCATCTTAAGGCATAGGACTTGCAATTGGAAATTGCACAACAACCACGACAAACATAGTCACAAAATATTCGAGTAGAACTTCATAGGCGGAAACAGTCAATGAAAATATGAACTTTAAAATTCTTTCAAAGACAATTAACCGAAATACGGAGAAATCCTTTCCGTTTGAGTCAAAGGGCAAAACGAAAAAGAAGTTAAACTTTGAGAACTCTTGCCTGACAACGTGGAGCAAAAAGACAAAAAAGGACAGTGCCAGCCCGACAAAGGAGTAAAAGAAATTAAGTCAACACAAACAACATGGTAACGTGTTGTTAGTGTCAATGTGGATGTTGTTGCTCCTGTTGCCACTGCCACTGCTGCTGTTGTATTGCCATGCCAGTCACGTCATTTGTTTACCCGTAGCTGTGACACATTTTACACAGCATGTGTGTATTAAACCCCTTGCGTGCCCCCATAACGCCCCAAAGAGGCACGACAGCAACAATACCAGTCTCCGTTTCGGTCTTACCGGAGCATCCATTACAATCTCATATGAATTTACAGGAGTGTAAAGACAGACAGACATGGATGGATGCCCCATATACTCGTAGGTACTAGGGCTGTGTCGCCGATGCATGGGTGTGTATGTGTGTGTTCGGATATGTGTTTGTCAGGGCATACGAGTAGCATGGAATTTAATGTTTAGTTTCCAATCCCCATTTGGGGTTCTTTTTGCATTCTCCTCCTTTTTAAGGGAATAAGTAAGGGCAAATGCAACCGGAAACGGAGACTATTTTTAAAATTGTTAAAGGTAAATGTGGAAAAGTGATGCAAATCTATTTTTCTATCTGTGGGGAAGTAGATCAGTTATAGTAGGTGTTGGATGCGATTACGATATGATTTGTAGATTTTCATAAGAATTTGAAGTTTAAGCAAATTTTTGTTTTGGGGTTGAGTATATAAAAATGCCAAAAAACAAATTGTTGGGCTTTACTAAAACTCGTGCTGCTCTAGAACGGATTAACCGATTTGTACGAAACTTACGCCTTATCAAAAAGAAAACCACGATTTATAATACAAATTCAAATTTATTTACATAGGGTGATTTATCTTGAGGTATTTTTTCAGAACACATAAAAATTATAAAAATTCAAATCAAGTGTGAAATCTTTATTGGTAATTTGAAAGGACATTTAATGGCATTTTGTTTTTGAGTATAATTTCCTTCAAATGTTGGCAGCAACTACGCCTCAGGGTTTCCATTCTGAGGGTCCTTTTTGGATGACTCGTTAGAGCATTTCGACCGGTATAGCTTTAATAACACTCGTAATGTTTGCTTCCAAAAACCTGACTCGTAGCTGGCTCGTCAGCAAAGACTTTGGACTTTACGTAACCCCAAAGAAAAATGTATAAAGGCGTGATATCACTCGATCTAGGCGGCCAACTCACCTGTCCAAAACGTGAGGTTAGCTGCTTTTCGAAATGACCTCTCAATAGATCCATTGTTTGAGCACATATATGGCAAGTGCACCGTCCTGTTGGTACCAAGTGTAGTCAAGATTACGGGCTTTAATTTCAGGTAGTATAAAGATCGATATTATGGCGCGATAGCGAGCACCATTCACGGTTAGGTTCCGGACATCATCATTTTTGAAAAAATATGCACCGATGATTCCACCAGCTTATAAACCGCACAAATCGTCGGTTTCTCTGGGTATAATGGCAACTCTTGAACCTTTTCTTGTTGCTCTTTATCCCAAAAGGCGGTAATTTTGTTTATTGACTTTGCCGTTGAGTCAGAAATGGGCCTCATCACTGAACAAAACTTTGGTCGGTAACAGCGGAACTTCCCTTTCTCACCGAACGCTCATTTCCATAATACAGTTGCCAAAATTTGAAGGTAATTATTTTCATAATATAAATGCTATTAAATGTCATTTTAAATTACCAACTCTTTCAAGGACTCAAACAACATCTGTAAAAATCAAACTTTTTTTAAGGGTATTAGGTACCATGGGATTGACCTTGGCTGCTGAAACTAGGTATGAAACGAAGTAGTTTCATGGCATGGAAATTAACTGTTCATAAATTATACCACATCAATCCATGATTTTATGCAGCCCTCATATAAAAATCCCTCTTGATTTTAGGTCCTGACTATTTGGAAACTAAATTTACTGCTTGATTTGGACAAAATGTAGTACAAAGTAGGTCTATGGAATGGCAATTAACTGTTATGGACCCATGATATAATTAATCTGGCATACAAAGACGCCGAATTATTAAGATTTGGTCTGAATGAACTTTGCGTTTTATATACTGAATATTACTTTCGTTTCTTTCATTTATATGGGAAATATATTTAAGTCTATCTAAAATTTCGGATTTGGAAATTGAAAAGGCCTATGTGAAGAAAAACACATAGGTCTTATAGGTTGGAGCGCGAAACTTTGCTTATTTGGAAATGAAATAAACAAATTATGAACCTTAGAAAAATTTATTTTATATTTTAATTATATTGAACTGTAAGGGAATTTTTAAATTACGAGGGCGGTTTGGAAACTTCTTAGCCTAGCACAAAAAGCGCGGTATAAACAGAAAAAAGTTTAGTGTTTTGGAAACTTCCATCTCTGCTATGATTCGATCTGGCAACTCCTTCATATAGAAACAGGTGTTTACAAAAGACGCATCCGCGATTTTTTTACAATGGAAAAATTAGAAATGCGTGGTGTCATTAAATATTTACATAAAAAAGGTTTATCGGGACAAGAAATTCATAATGATATGGTGAATGTGTTAGGTGAAAGTGCTCCTTCATATGCAACAGTAAACAATTGGGTTGCTGAATTTAAACGTGGTCGTACAAGCATTGAAGATGAACCACGTAGTGGACGTCCAAAAACAGCAACAACAAGAGAAATTCTAGCCAAAGTGCATGATATGGTATTAAATGATCGACAAATAAATGTGCGTGAAATAGGTAATATCTCAAATGATCGAGTCCATTTAATTTTGCATGAAGAACTACAGATGAAAAAGCTTTCTGCAAGATGGGTGCCACACTTGTTAACAGTCGACCAAAAACGCATAAGAATGAACATTTCTCAAGCTTGTTTGGATCGTTTTCAGCGAAATAAAATGGATTTTAAGCGTCGATTCATAACTCTTGATGAGACATGGATCCACCACTATACTCCAGAGACAAAAGAACAATCCAAACAATGGACTGAAGCTGGAGGAAGTGCCCCAAAGAAGGCAAAAACAATTCAATCGGCTGGTAAGGTTATGGCAACGGTTTTTTGGGACTTCAAAGGTATTTTATTGATTGACTTTCTGCAAAAGGGTAAAACAATAAATTCAGAGTCCTATTGCAACCTTTTAGATCAATTAAATGTACAAATTCGAGAAAAACGTCCTGGCTTACAACACAAAAAAATAAGTTTCCATCAAGACAACGCACCAGCGCACAAGAGTGTTTTAACAATGGCTAAAATCAACGAATTAAAGTACGAGTTGCTTGACCACCCACCTTATTCTCCTGATTTAGCTCCCAGTGACTTTTACCTGTTCCCAAATCTAAAACAATTCTTTTCTGGCAAGCGTTTTACCTCAAATGAAGATGCAATTACAGTTGTAAACTACTATTTTGAAGACCTTGAGGAAAACTATTTTAATCAAGGGATAGAATTGCTAGATATGCGTTGGACTAAGTGTATTGAAGTTTCAGGAGATTGTATTGAAAAATAAAACTATTTTTGAAAAACTAACTATTCTCTTTCATTGATAGGCTAAGAACTTTCCGAACCACCCTCGTACATGGTTTTAGATAGCAAATCTGGCAAATATCGACATTCGCTATCCACACACTGCTGCATACGTTTTCTGAAGTTTTTAAGAACTCTTTAAAGAATTTCGACTGGTATTCAGCCTCAATATTGTTAATTAGGTCTTTCAAGGTATTCGGACGGTTGATATACACCTTCGACTTCAGGTAGCCCCAAAGAAAAATATCGTATGGGGCAAAGTCTGGTGAGCGTGCCAATTCACACCACCCCTCAAAGGGATAAGCCGTCCAGGAAAATTTTTGCCTCAAACAAGTCATGTTAATCCACGCCGTGTGTGCAGTGGCACCATCCTGTTGGAACCATGTATCCTCTAATTGCATTTCCTCAAGAGCCGACCGAATAAAAGTCTGGTAATGTCAAGAGCAAGTGATTGCTTCTGAGCAGATCGTTTCGGAGATTGCAGTGCTGCTGCTCTAACTTTCTCGATGTTCTGTAATCCTTCTCTCTGATCCCCTTCGTACACAGGACACATGCCCTGCTGTTTTCAATGAAGTTACCCAATTAACAATTGATTGCCGTCCAGGAAAACGTCCGCGTGGGAATACAGCGAATCGTAAACGAAAAGCACGCTGCACTGCAATGACCGAGTGCGCATTTGAAAAATGCGCTTCAACACAAAATGACCTCTACACACATGTCCTATGAATGATGACAACTGAAAGGCATACAAATCTCCCGTCAGTCAATTTAAGCCACGCACACTACACTCTCCACTCTTTTTGACCAACAGTGCCGCCACAGCCTGCAGTGCAAAAAAGCAAATTACCGCGCTCCACCCTGTACAATAATTTTATTATAATTTCTATCATGAAATGCACATAGGTCTCTTTCTAAACGCTGAACCAATAAAGATATCGAAAAACAGTTTGGTGGGTACATTTATGACCTCCTAAGGACTACTAAAACCGACAATAAAAATAATCAAAAATGTACACATAGGCCTTCTGGTGGGAACTACGACGATATATGAGTAAAAGGATAAGAAAAACCCCTTTTCAAAAGTAGTGATTGCTGCATTCGAACAAACATAACTTTTAAACTCACTCTGAAATTTTCATATCTAGTAGACCAAATTACAAACTATTACCAGAATATTTTTCAGGAAAAAAAAATAAAATATTTGTAAAATATTAAAGGTCTAAGGATATATCCTTTATTGAGAGTGTTATGTCCCATAAAGACAGAATATTTCTTAACACTGTCTCAGAGAAGACGTCAATACGTTTCAGCAGACGCCTCGTATGTTTATTTTTGATATCGCGTTCTTATTGTATTTTACATCGCGTTCTTATTGTATTTAACACAGCTAATTTTTCGGAAAAATGCTCGTCTAGGCCCATCTTAAGATGCTGTAAGAGTAAAAATCGAATCTGAACACAAATTACGTTAGGTGGCAACTACAAAAATAGATGTTCCAAGTCTCATTAAAATCGGTAGAGGCCTAAATCCAGATTCGGTCTACAATTTTTCGAATTACCCTATACTCTTTTAATAATATACCCTCCACCACAGGCTAGAGTGTACACTGAGTTTGTAGTATTTTTTGCAAAACCACCAAATGTAGTTGGGAGATCCTGCAAAGTGTATCGCAATTTTAATTTTTGTTTAAGTTTTAATAAAGCATACAAATTTTTTGTGTAACTTTAAAGTTTATATATCAATCAGTTCGTCATACGTACAGACTTTCCTTTACCTCAGCCATGATCATTCTTTTTGTATAGATTACTTTTCTCGATAACGCCCAGCAAATACCTATCTGCTCGTGTGAGTAATTATGTTTTAGCGATATAAAAAACAAGTGTTTACATTGAGTTCGCCAGTGCAGAAGCTTTTATACTATTCACCATGGATTGCGTTTCAGTATGACCAAATTAATCTTTCTCCACATCCTGTGTCCAAAAGAACATCATTCTATTCTGTACTCATCGATGGCCACAACCTGTTGCTGCCTTCAATCGCACCTCGGAGGCAGACCGGCCACTTGACGAGTGTGTTTCAATTTTGGTCTTTTCTTCCCTAAATCAAAAATCCACTTTAGCCATATTGACCAAACAATCCCAACACGTGTTGCCACGAGATTTCAACGCTGTCACCGTTGCCGAGATTGTGTGATTGCCTCTGTCCATATGTCAGTGTTGAGTGCTTCCTCAAAGTTATTGTAGTTTTTTCAAAGGAACTAATGAAAAACTGAATTTGATTTATGACAATAGTGATTGGATTGGGGGTTAAAGACGATTGGTAACCACTGCTAGTTGGAGTTAAAGTGAGATAACAAAGGTACAGGAGGAAAACAATCACAATGGTATAGGGTTTCTATTCATGTATGCCATCGCTACAATCGAATGTTGATTGGGAACACGAAAATTACTAGTAGAGGCAACAGACACTATTGGTTAAAGAGACAAAGTTTCGGTTACCCTAACTAATTAATTATTAGAACTGAATTTGTATTTGGTTGTTGTTGTAGACTGTTAGTTTTAAGTGCTCTTTAAATTCGGTTGTCATTTCCAAGAATATTTCTTAACTGTAGCATAACGGGTGATCAATCTAGAGCTATTTTTTTTAAAAAAAAATTAAAAAATAATTCAAACATTCAAATCAAGTGTGAAATCTTTATTGTTCATTTGAAAGGACATTTTATGCCATTTATTTTTTGAGCATAATTTCCTTCAAATGTTGGCCGCAACTTCGCCTCAGCGTGTCCATTCTGAGGGTCAAATTTTAGATGACTCTTTTGAGCATTTCGACGGGTATGGTGTAATGACACGCGGTGTCTTGGCTTTTAAAACCTGAACAGTAGTTGGGTTGTCAGCTTTACGTAGCCCCATAGAAAAAAATCTAAAGGTGTGACATCACACGACCTAGGCGGCCAACTCACCGGTCCAAAAAGTGAAATTAGCTGCTCTCTTAAATGACCTCTCAATAGATCCGTTTCTTAAACAGCTGTATGACAAGTGGCACCATCCTCTTAAAGCCAAAAGTCGTCAAGATTACGGGCTTCAAATTCAGGTAACAAAAAACCCGATATCATGCCGCGATAGCAAGCACCATTCACGGTTACGTCCCGGCCATCATCATTTTTAAAAAAAAATATGGACCGATGATTCCACCAGCCCATAAACCGCACCGAACCGTGGTTTGCTCTGGGTATAATTAATTTAGCCCAAATGCGGCAGCCTGAAATGCACCTTATCACTGAACACAATTTTGGTCGAAAACAGCGGATCTTCTTCGAGAGTTTGAAGTGCCTAAACACTCAAATTTGGAGACGTTATTGCGGAGTAAGTCTTTCCATGATGAAATGGCAAACAATACTGAAAAGAAAAAATAAAGTGTAACACGAATAACGCGTAATCTGTGAAAAACCGTATTGAACAAAATAACTCTAGATAGATCACCCGTTATAACATTAATTACACTAGTTTACAGCCATTTTGGTTCAGAGTTCTTAATGTTTTTTTCCCTACAGATTTTGGCTTCTTAATCATGAAACTAAATTTTCAAAAAAATTTCTCTGATTAGTTTCCAAAATTGAATTTTTGGAATTGCATTACGATTTTTTATAAAATGTCTCAGCTTTAAGAACCATAACTCCCAAACGGTATTACCGATTTGATCAAGAGTGGTCTTAAGTGAAAGGAAATTAAAACTCTTTTATAGAAGGCATTGAATGCAGTTCAATAGTTTTGACATTAGAGACATTTAAAATTTTAAATTGATTTTTTACGATTTTTTATGAAATGTCTCTGCTTTTGGACCATAACTCCCAAACGCTATTGATCAAGACTGGTCTCAAATGAAAGAAAATTTACTTTACTTACTAACAAATGGTGGAGTTACGCGTCCTGGTATATTTTTCGATTTTCAGCATTTTAATTACTTCTTTACTAACCTAAGGTTTACCGTAGAGCAGGGTTGCCTACGGCCGTTCGTTTTTTGTAAAGCACCCAACATAAAGTTTTACCAGGACGTGTAACTCTACTATTTGTTGCCCAATTTTTGTAAACGGTAGCTTGTTTTGCTCGGGAAAGTCCAAAATTTATGCTTATTATTATTTATATATTTTAATATATTTTTATATTATTGTTTATAAGTTTTATTTTATGAAAAATCGTAATTTTTGTACAAAAAAATTCAATTTAAAATGTCTCTAATGTCAAAACTATTGAACCGATTTTAATGCATTTTATAAAAAAAAAGTTTTAGAGAAGTAATTTCCTTTCATTTCAAATTGGCAATAGCGTTTGGTAGTTATGGTCCAAAAAGCTGAGACATTTCTTAAAAAAATTCCAAAAAATTCTATCTTGAAATCTAATCAGAGGAAAATTTTTTATAATTCATTTTCGTGTTTAGGAGGCCAAAATCTATATATAGGAAAAAATATTTAGAACTCGGGCCCAGAAAAAAACTCATATTTTTTACTAGTGTTATTGGCACCAAAGTAACATGTGCTACAAAAATAGTTGGCTGCCAACCATCAATTGTGGCAACCAATAGTTTTACTGAATTCATATGATCATATGATATCTCGAACCATGTGACCATCACTACCATGGAATGTTGGTCATTGCTACCGAAATTCTGGATATCTAACCGAACTTTTGTAGTTTGGACTTATTTTCAACTGATTTGTTTCCCTCAGTAAGGTGTAGGAAGTACTCGGAAGAGCAACATACATGACAAAATCAACAGAAATCGTGGGTTGTTCTACTTTTAACATAATCAAGCATCACCGTACTCTTTTCTTTTTAATCATGGGAATGATATCAGATATCGTTTTTTTAAATTGTATGTCTTCAACCCTAATATGTGGTTGCAACAATTAGTTTTTATTTTTACAACCAGCAGATGTGAAAACTTAATATTTTTCCGCATTTCATTAGTTTGACCGATCTTTTGATTGCTTGCACAATACTTTGATCATATTTATCATCAAGAGGTATGACGAGCCGAATATTTATTGCGATTGAAAACATTCGTTTAGGCAACGGAAATTCTTCTTTCGATTTCCAACTGATATTTTCTCCTTCTGTGCGCGGAGTTCTTCCAACCCCACGTTAATGAAACTTCAATATTTTTGCAATTTAAAAACAAGAAAAATCGAAAATATCAAAACATCTTTTTATAGCATGACAGTTTCATATGTCCCACACCCTGTCCCATCAATGGGGTTCAGTGCCTTTATTATCTTAACGTATTTGAAGGGATATACAAACAAATCATAATCCTCAACAAAATCTAATCTTTATCATGACACTCTACCCAAAAATGGATCATATTTTACACCTACTCTTACGCCCGAGTGCACACCGAGTCGCCTCAGACGAATGCCAAATGCCAGACAGTCAGAGACAAGTAAGAAGCCAAGTAACCCATTTATGACAATGACATGACACGACAACTTGTTTTTCTGCCTTCCCCGCCCGACTCCAGTCGAATGAGGTCCTTAATCTTAACATTTTTATTAACCCCAACCCCCCGGTCATAAGGGAGATCGGAGGGGAAACGGAAAGCACCACACAACATAACATCATAATAAAATATGCATAGAAATCATGTGAAAACAAATATGCTTATATACGAGTATGTATGTATATATTTACACCACCAACACACAGGCACACGCACACATACATACAAACACAAATCAACACATCTCCTCTTCAGCTTTATCCAGTCATCTTCTCATTGTCCTCTGGCAAATGTTGTGGGTGTTCTGTTGATATTTAACATTGCATACTTGTGTTTGCTAAGGATTCGTCTTGAAGGATCTGCGCTTCAGAGTGAGTGAGAAAAAAATGTATGAATCATGTTTTATGTTTGCCCATAAAGGGAATCAGACCAAACAATGTCTGTAGCATTTTGTTAAACATCTAGACTTTGTGTCTTCTTTTAACTGTTTAAGGTTTCCTCTTCATCTTTTCCGTCCTTTTTTTTTGACAATTTATCATTATGAAGGGCTCGTGGTTAATGTTGGGGTCTTCTTTTTGTGTAAACAATGTAGCGAGGGTCGGTAGCGAAGCTAGGAGTGATTGGAGGGTAGTACTTTTCTAGATCTATACTAAGCTGGCTCCAAAATCGACACTCGCCGCAGTCCTGAAGACTAAAACTATATAAAATACTCTGCAAGAAAATGACGATGATGTTTCGAATGCAACGACTTATGGAAGCAGGTTTCCCCCAAATACAGTTTCCAACTTATCTAGGTAATTTGATATTTATCGCACTTAAAGAGGTAAAGCATGCATATTTTTTTTTTTTTGAAAAAGGTAGTTTGCTTAATTAAAATTCTTAAATTCTATTTATTGGCATTAAATTCAAATTCAATTAAGTTCAATTAAACAGATTACAAACAGAGGAATATGTTTCTTTAACATAAAAAGTATAAGAATTCATAGAAGTGGCCTGCGTTAACATAAAACCAAAAAATTGGGAAAATATTCACAATATATTTCGATACAAGATATTTCTTAGATTAAATCTGTCATTTTGGTTTATTTTAATTTTATTTCTGTTGCAGAATTTTTAATTTTAATAAATATGGCTGGATTACTTTAATTATTTCAAAATATTGCTGTATTGTTTATATGTGACAGCGCATAGAGAAATGGACCTTAGGATAAAAAAATCAATTTTAATTTTTTTTTATTTTTTTTAGCAGGACAAAATCTCGAATAAATAACGAAGATAAATCAGACGGTGTATACCAAATAAAGTGCAATGGTGACAAGTCCGACATATGCCAAAAGGTATGTGTCGGCACTACTAAAACTAAACTTAAGACAAGAATTTCGTCCCACAAATCTGACCTAAAAGCCGTAAATAGACCCATAGAACAAAAGACCGCACTTGCGGCCCACTGTACATTGACTGGACATAAGCCTGACTTTACCGACGTAAAAATTGTAGCGCAAGAGAGAAATTATAGAAGAAGATACACTCTCGAAATGCTTAACATTATTGACGTACCTAATGAGAGGAGAATTAATTACAAAACGGATGGGATGGGATCGCACACATATATAGAAATATGGTGCATAAGCACAGACGCAAGCTGAAGAGTAACACAAAAATCAGTTGACAGCGATAATCAGACGGACGACATTGTTTTGTTAATGTAATTTTTTTTTCAAATATTGTGTTAATGTTTTGTTTATTAAATGTAATCATGTTTTGTATTTTGTCAGTGACAACCCCTGAAGATGATTGACGAAGTCAATCGAAATAATGGGATAAATAAAAATTAAACAACACATAGAACAACGAGTTTAAATAAATGACCTCAAGCCGAAAAATAATTTTATAAAATAACAACACTAGAGGTCAACTATTCACTTACAACATTTTTTTCGTTTTTTGATGTGGACAACATCTGTGCATCGAATGAGACCAATCTTATGCCCCAAAAGTGTTCCCTCCCAGATTTATGCGCGTTTTATGAAAGTGAAGTCGACGATTCTAAGCGCAAATAGAAAGGGGCCTAATCTTTAAAATGGCTCTCCTGAACAAAACTTTTCATTAACATTTCACTTTTTTTTGATGTGGACAACATCTGGGCATCGAATGAGACCGATCCCATGCCCCAAAAGTGTTCCCTTCCAGAGATATGTGCGTTTTATGAAAGTGAAGTCGACGATTCTAAGCGCAAATAGAAAGGGACCTAATCTTTAAAATGGCTCTCCGGAACAAAACTTTTCATCAACTTGTCACTTTTTTTTGATGTGGACAACATCTGAGCATCGACTGAGACCGATCCCATGCCCCAAAAGTGTTCCCTCCCAGAGATATGAGCGTTTTATGAAAGTAAAGTCGACGATTCTAAGCGCAAATAGAAAGGGACTTAATCTTTAAAATGGCTCTCCTGAACAAAACTTTTCATCAACTTTTCACTTCTTTTGATGTGGACAACATCTGAGCATCGAATGAGACCGATCCCATGCCCCAAAAGTGTTCCCTCCCAGAGATATGAGCGTTTTATGAAAGTAAAGTCGACGATTCTAAGCGCAAATAGAAAGGGAGTTAATCTTTAAAATGGCTCTCCTGAACAAAACTTTTCATCAACTTGTCACTTTTTTTTGATGTGAACAACATCTGAGCATCGAATGAGACCAATCCCATGCCCCAAAAGTGTTCCCTCCCAGAGATATGAGCGTTTTATGAAAGTGAAGTCGACGATTCTAAGCGCAAATAGAAAGGGACCTAATCTTTAAAATGGCTCTCCTGAACATAACTGGTTTTTAACCTTAGGTCCCTTTCTATTTTGCGCGTCACATATGCATTTAATGCGGCAGTTTTTTGTGCCTTTGTCGCCACAAAAAAATTGCCAAACTATAAGCGCATTTATACTATCGCCAATATTTATGCCCCTCTATCCTATGATGAAAGTTACAAAAATACGTTACACGGAATCATTCAATCGGATATGAGCTAAAATATCAAAAATGCCGAGTATAAATTGAGGTTGTGGCGTAGAAGAGTAAATGTTAAAGTGGGGCGTTTTCATAATATCCGCCAGGATACTCGCCACATCACCAAAATATAATTCAAAAATCTTTGATTTCGCCGTTTTACTCAGCAATAACTCTCTTAGTACAAAGCAAAAACAAGGGAGAAAAGAAGCACGAATAGGGAAATCCCACGAGTAAAAATTCCCACTTATAGAGGTTAATTCTAAAAAATCAAGTATCACTTAGAAGGTTAAAACTCCTGCCTGAAGAGTTTTATTTGCTATTTTTTTGTTGCTAAGAGTAGTGGTTGTTTTTAATTAAAAACAAAACTTCTAAGTTAGCTCATGTCGAGCGTTTACAACTTTAAATGCCCTGCACTTTTGAAAGTGCAGAAAAGCTAACCAAAAATGGGTTTTGGACCCCTTGATCAGGCAGTTAATTTAGCTACGCGTCTACGCTTGCTGAAAAGATATGATCTATGTAGTATAAACAAAAGATTTTTACAGATTTGTTTGATAGCCTTTGTTTCGTTATTCTGGAGAACAACTTCTTGAATTTTTAAATCCCTAAGTAAGTAACTTTTCGAGTGACCCTCGTACTGTTTACTCAATGTTTCCAGTGTTTGTTTTTGTATTCATGCATATTTCTTGGGTTCCGGATGTTTGCACTCACACCCACTCACCACATTCATAATCGCAAAGTAAAGGAAAAATGGTCTGATAGGCAATGAAACGATTATAATTATGATGATTGATTATGCAAATCATATGTGGTAATAATGTGTTTTTCGCATGGAAACCCTTTTTGGGCCTTCTTGCTTCACTCTCCCGATGTTATTGTTTTGAATATTTCGTTTTGGGGTTTGAAGGGAGAAGAACTTTAAATTGCCGAAAACCATAAATCATCGAAAGTATACCTTACCGAAAATTTATTAGACAGCAATTAGTGAGGCCATAAAATATGAATATAAAATAAAGCATCAACGCTTTTGATAAAACAATAACAGTTGGAGGGATTTTTTTTTTGAAGTGGGTATAATTTACTCACGGTGAAGACAATAATAAATTGTTAGCGTACAAAAAAATTTTGGAAAAATCTACGCTATTTTATTTAAAAACGAAGAAATTACATTCATAGAATTAGCGATTTTTACTTGGCGATACTTAAACGACGAATTTGACTATCGTATTTATTTCTATTGAAAGTCCCATTAAAGAAATAACGTGGAACTTTCAACTTAAAAATAACATTTCCGAAAAAAATACTTGAGAACCAGCGAGACTGCTTTGGATTTATTAAGAAAAGTGTGCAACGTGATTAGGGTTGTTTTAAGGGTATGTTGGAATCGGTGTTGCCGCTGAGAAAGTTATGTTAAACTTTGCACCTTATATGCCTGCAGAAAAAATTTCGGACGCAAATGGCGGTTGCAAGCTTATATGGCACGCTGGACGTTTACATCTATAATAAGACCAATAGTATCTTTCGGACGAATGTTGTGTTGGGACTGTGATTCTACAACCCATCCTTTTATTCGTCGCTGTCTTTATCAGGAATACCGAAGCGAAAGAAGCCCTCTGGCTGAGGGAATCTGTTATGTCAATCAACATTACACACGGAGATGACTTAGTTCTGAACTGAATGAATATCCCGGGCAACCTAACTAGGCATTCGACTCAAAAACCCTAAAATCAAGTAGTACCATGGATTCCTATGTATTCTTAACCCAAATTCAGGCGTACGATATTACGCTCTGTTGGGTACGTATCAGGTACCGAATTAGGGGGCTAGTGTGTCAGGCTCCTATGCGAAAGAAAAAACTGCGGTCCAGGTCGGTCGTATTCCTTTCGTATTACTTATAGATCGTGTCGACGAACTGGAAGCAGCAGAATCCAGATCGAGTTGGCTATCTAAACGGAGAGAGAACAGGCCTGCCCTATCTATTTGTGCTGCCATTGAAGTCAGCTCACTCAATATCATAACCGAACACTGCATGACAAAGCAAATGGCTGCGAGCTTGAGACTCGTGTTTAAATACTTCTAAAGAAGCTGTTGTTGTTGATGAAGAAAAGAAAGAATCAGTGCAGCACCTTTCACATTGCTGCAAAGGCTGCTAGAGTATCGTTGTCATCTTTTAGGGTGACTTTGCAGATGCTCCGCTTGAAATCCTCGTCAAGTGATAGCAAATGGTGTTTTATTTCAGAGTTGAGGTTTTCAAAACGCATACAATATAATGTTATGGCTAAACATTTAGCTTTGTTATAAAGATAAGGATTTTTCATTATGTTTTAAAAATTATTAAGATAAGGATTTTTCATTATGTTTTAAAAATGATTTCGGGCAAGGTACCGCCTCGTCTGGCTCGAATAAATTCCAGCAGAAAGACCCGATTTTCGACCATTTTTTGCAGCATTTAGGGCCGTATGTCAGCAATAAGGCACATAACTTCACAAAAAATAGTCCAGCGGTGTTTAATCGCACGATCTTAGAGGCCACGCTAAAGGTCCACGACGCTCACCAAAGTTTCCTTCAATAAATCGATTGTTTCGTTGGCTGTTTGGCATGTAGCGCCGTCTGCTTGAAACAATTCAGGCACGAAAAAGTCATTAATCATGGATCTTAAGCGTTCCCCAATGACTGTAACATTATGGTCGGCTTCATTTGAAGAAATATAGACCAATGATTCCCTCTGCCCATAGAAGAAGTAATGTCGTCTCAACAATGGCTTGTGGATTTTCATTACTCTAATTACGACAATTTTGGTTATTAACGTAGCCATTTAACCAAAAGTGAACAAAATTTTCTTGTAAAAATCAGAATCAGTTGCCATTTCGTTTTTTGGGGCCCATTCACCGAACGTGCGTTGCGCTTTATGGCCGTTCGTTTTCAATTCTTGCACGAGTTGGATTTTGTAAGCCCGCAAACCAAGATCCTTCCCCAAAATCTTCTCTAAAGTGGATAGGGACAGCTCCTCCGGCTTCATTTGAAGAAATATGGACCAATGATTCCCTCTGCCCATAGAGCAAACCAAACAGTGACTTTTTGAAGAAGTAATGGCGTCTCAACAATGGCTTGTGGATTTTCATTAGTCTAATTACGACAATTTTGGTTAGTAGCGTAGCCATTTAACCAAAAGTGAACAACATTTTCTAGTAAAAATCAGAATAAGTTGCCATTTCGTTTTTGGGGCCCATTCACCGAACGTGCGTTGCGCTTTATGGCCGTTCGGCTTCAATTCTTGCACGAGTTGGATTTTGTAAGCCCGCAAACCAAGATCCTTCCCCAAAATCTTCTCTAAAGTGGATAGGGACAGCTCCTCCGGCTTCATTTGAAGAAATATGGACCAATAATTCCCTCTGCCCATAGAGCAAACCAAACAGTGACTTTTTGAAGAAGTAATGGCGTCTCAATAACGGCTTGTGGATTTTCATTACTCTAATTACGACAATTTTGGTTATTAACGTAGCCATTTAACCAAAAGTGAACAAAATTTTCTTGTAAAAATCAGAATCAGTTGCCATTTCGTTTTTGGGGCCCATTCACCGAACGTGCGTTGCGCTTTATGGCCATTCGGCTTCAATTCTTGCACGAGTTGGATTTTGTAAGCCCTCAAACCAAGATCATTCCCAAAATCTTCTCTAAAGTGGATAGGCGCATCTCCAATATGCTCCTTCGGTGCGCACTGTACGGCGTTTCTGAGTATGCGCATTATCCACTAGAGTAAACGTGGTGTGAAACCGATCCATGGTTGATCGAATTACCGACTCTGTTGGGCGATTATGTCGACAGAATATAGAACGCAGCGCGCGATGCGTCGCTCAAACCGAACCATTATTTTGGTAATAAATTTCCATGATTTGCAAACGTTGTTTCGAAATAAGTTTACTTATTATGAAATGGCAAACCAAACGAAGCATAAATCAAGTGACAGCAGTCAAAAGACCAACTCCGAAAAAAGTGCGGTCAGATTAAAAACCTCACGTCTGAAACAAACACCCGTTATAATGTTGTGAGAAACACAATTCCTTTTAGGCAGTGACTCCAGTGGATATTTTGCCTTAACTTTTTTATTTCGCTCTGAATTTCACGGTAAGAACAGGGTTTAATAGACGATTACGAGGTACATCGATTACTTGACAAACAGTGCTGCTGCATTAGTAAAAATGAGTAAATATATCTTCCGAGAAGTTTTTTTTATTCTTTAGCTATATCTGATCTGATTTACACCATGTACCATTAATTTTTTTAGTACGAATCTTTTTTTTCTATGGTCGTTTGAAGTATGTGTTGGCTTTAAATAAATTATAGTCATTATTATTTGAAGGACTCAGTTTTTTCAAATATCTGCCAACGAAGTCAATTTTCATCTTTTTCTGCTGCTTATTGTGAAGCTAGGCTGTATGTAAAACCTTCTTCAAGTCTTATATTTTATTTGTTTAAAATTCAATATCAAAGAATACTTCTCGATGGAAATAATAAATGTATCTAACGTCTCGTCTATGTAGATTAACCTGAATTTTCTACCATGCAATTGAGGGCACATCTTATTTAAGTCTATAAAGTCACATATCGTAACATGTACGTTCTTCTCTGGTAAAACCAAGACAATGTTATTTGTTTTGTTTTATAACCAATTGGTTCTTTATGCAAATAAGTGTCATGCCGTTTATTTTATTTATTATGACGTCATTTCTTATATATTTGCAATCTTAATTATAATTGAATGATTGAAGCAAAAAAAAATATCAAATGTAGATGACAGCATGTAGATGAAAGTATGTAAAATTGCAAATGAAGCTATATATAAACGTATATAGATGTAAATATATATAGCTCTCTGTAAATGTTGACAATTTAAATTTGTTAAAAATAAAAGTAAACTTCCTATGATA
This sequence comes from Hydrotaea diabolus, assembly GCA_963513945.1. Taxonomy (NCBI): domain Eukaryota; kingdom Metazoa; phylum Arthropoda; class Insecta; order Diptera; family Muscidae; genus Hydrotaea; species Hydrotaea diabolus. The sequence goes on along the minus strand of OY740717.1, from coordinate 13,029,985 downwards.
TGCACAAAAAGAAAAAGTGAACACATTCGAGGGTAGCTACTGGAACTTTAGTTGCAAAAGGGTGTTTGCAACAGTAGTGTGCAAACTTTGTCTTTCATTCTCTTCCTTTTAGCCCGAAAAGAATATAAAGTTCAGTAATGAAAAATTATGATATTCCACTTATTTGTGCGACGATGTCAGCAAAATAATATAAAAGTAAAGGGTGGTTAAATTTTAAGGGCGACGTTGATTTTGAATTAAATAACAAATTATTTAGGAAGTTTTTGTCGATTCATTTTATTAAGAAAATATTGGTATGGTTCAATTATGAATGGAACAAAATATCGGTCAAATGGCCGCCGCGATCTCGGCGACACATCTAATGGTCCAAATTTTCGATGACACTGGGGCATAATTCAATGCCGTTAATATGCCGAATTATATCATCCTTTAGCTCTTGAATTGTTGCTGGCTTATTGACGCACACCTTTTCTTTGAAAAAACCATAAAGAAAGAAGTCCAACGGTGTCAAATCACAAGATCATGACGGCCAATTAACATCGTCGTGAAATAAAACGGTCATTGAATTTGTCCTTAGCTGTGTGGCAAGTGGCACCGTCCTGATGAAACCACATATCCACATGTCCACATCCATATCTTCCAATTCGGGCAATAAAAAGTTCGTAAACATCTCACGATAGCGAACAGCATTCACAGTAACTGCCTGACATGCCTTATTTAAAAAAAAAAATACGGCCCGATGATGTCGCCAGCCCATAAATCGCACCAAACAGTCCCTTTTGTGGGTGCATTGTTTTTTCGATAATCACTCTTGGATTATCATTCGCCCGAATGCGGCAGTTCAGCTTATTGACGAATCCACTAAGGTGAAAATGTGCCTCATCACTGAAGATGATTTTTTTTCGAAAATTGATCATCCACTATATAAAAACTTTAATGCGTTTCTCGCTTGTGTATCTTTCCATCGGTTCAAATTGAGTTAGTCTGAAATTGAGAAATATCAAATAAAATGCGTTTAAGTGTGGTTCACATTCAACATCGGCCCTTAAAATCTATCCACCATTTATATAAGTTCGATAAACGACAAATGTAATGTAACAAACAGTCTACATCGCTTCTGTTGCTTTCGCCGATCACCAAAACTATTATTTTGAGACATACTTATACACTTAGTAGGGACATAAATACACGTGTTATGCTGTAAAATAAAAAGTACTGAATGTTTATGGACCAATATTTTTTTTAATATATTTATTGATGTATGTTGTATCCAAAACGAATCTACTTCTTTGAAATGTCCGCCTTTTGCCTTTAAACACGCCTTAAGTCGGACTGGCCAATCGTTAATAACTACTCGAACCTATTGGAAAATTGGCCACAGCTCGATCCAATGCAGTCTTAAGAGATCCAATGTTAGGCTATCTTTTGTGACAAACCTTGTCCTGTAAAACCGTCCACAATTTTTAATCCAATGGATTCAAATCTAGACTGGCTGAGGGCCATTCTTCAGAGGAAATGAACGCTGGCAAATTTTTTCGAAGCCAGGCCTGGGACGTTTTAGCCTTATGGGCCGGCGCAGAATCCTGCTGGAAAGTCCATGGCTGGTTTTGGAACAGAGAATTATTTAGAGGCCTCACAACAGCTTCCAAAACGGTGTCTTGGTAAATTTTAGCCGATGTTTTGACTCCTTGTTCGCAGAAATGCAGGTCGGTGACCCCATCGTAAGAGACACCCCACCAAAGCATGACTGAAGCTAGGTGATGACCCTTTTCCACCCCGGGAGCAGTTTAGATGCTTCCTTAGATGACCGCGCATACACTATCATTTTGCTTGTTAAATTTTTCCTGAACGGTAAAAACTTTTTCATCGGTGAACAAACTTTTTCTGTGCAAGTTATCAGCAAAAGACGTTCGCATTTTTCAATCCTATTTTTTTTTAAAGCTGCAGTCAATAAATGTCGGGTACGTCGTTTGGAAGCCCCAAGTCTCATGTCTTTTTTAATGATTCGATTCATGGACTTTTGCGTGATATTCACCTCACGGGTCATGATTTTCTGTTTTCAGAGCGGATTTCTGTGAATTCTTATTTTAACGGCTTTGATGACATGTGGTGTTCGAACCAACCGGTGGCGGTCTTTTACATCTCCAGTCTTCTCAAATAGTTTTATGCATCGGTCGACGAACATGCGGCTAATCCTTAGTGGCCGGAGCGTTTTGAAAATATCGCTTTTTTCATTTCACTCGAAAAGCGCTATTACAGCGATACGGTTCTCATTATCTGACCACTCCATGATGAAAGTTGAAACAATTTTAAAATCCCGTTACAGACTAACGCTATTGAGGTTAGCTTTCAAAACCCATATGACATTAACGGGGTATGTTCAGCTCTACTATTGAAAAGGGTGTGTTCAATGTTGTAACAGTATTTATGTCCCTACTAAGTACTTAGTACGCCGTTAATGTCAAATGGGTTTTGAAAGCTAACCTCAATAGCGTGCGACTTAAGGTATGTGTAAAGGCAAAAGGCGGACATTTCGAATAAGTAGATTCGTTTTGGGTACAATATACATCAATATATATATTAAAAAATGTTTGGTCCAAAAACATTCAGTACTTTTTACTTTACAGGCTAAAACGTGTGTAACAGTTTTTATGTCCCTACTAAGTATGTATAAGTAACAGAGAACTAATATAGGGTGGGCCATTTAAAATTTTAAATTTGAACTACCGAATACTTTGAGTTTAAATGGTAGTAACATTCATATTTATTCTGGTTTTCATGTTTACTCGTATGTTAGACATTTGCAAAATGTAACGCTATACACTCGAACAAAATTGGGCAAAAATTAAAAACGTACTACCAATGTAGTGAGTCCTTAACGCAAACTGTAAGAATTTTACGTGGAAAATTTTCGTGAAGAGATCGTTAATTTGTTGCTTTAATTAATGAAGTGAGTTCATGAAAATGAATCGTTATTGGACAAACTAACGTTCTCGTCCAGTGCGATCAATCGCAATCATTGCTGCTATGACTGGGAATGTCCAAGAGCATCCATACACATAAATTCGTCATCGTTCTCAGGAAGTGAAGATGTCTCTCTTCTAGAAAAAGAATTTTTCAAAAAGACCTCGGTATGAGGGCTTACAAAGTTTTATTGGTCCAAGAACTGAACCATTATGAACAACCGATTAGTTTTCGCGTCGCCCACTGGGCTGAAAATTGTTTGCCAGGATTTCACCGAAAAATTATTTGTTTAGATGAAGCTCATTTTTATCTCGGTGGCTTTATCAGCCACACGTGACTATAAGGAAGGCGTGGATTTTGGGCTGACGGCCCAATTGGGTCATTTTTCTTCGAAAATGAGCAAGGAGTCGCCGTTACCGTCAACGGCGAGCTTTACTGCGCCATACTCAAGGAATTTTAGTTTCCAAAAATTCAAGAGAATTACATGGACGACATTTGGATTCAACAAAATGGGGCCACATATTAAACAGCCAACGCAACCATCGATATTTTACGCACTGTTTTTGAAAATCGAATAATCAGACGAAGTTGTGATGTCAATTGGCCGACTCGGCCGACACAACCGTCATTTGTGTTGTTAACAGTGAGTTGAAAAAATCAATTTGGCAAAAAAATGGCATTAACTCGTGAACATTTTCGTGCGATCGTTTTTCACAACTTTCGACGTGGATTATCACGACAAGAGTAAATCTTTGTATGGCGATGGAGCACCATCCTATAGCACTGTGAAAAACTTTTATAGTGAATTCAATCGTGGCCGACGCTCGTTCAAAGACGAAGGTCGTGAAGGTTGTCCAAAAACGGCCGTTGTGCTAGAAAACATTGATATCGTGGTGAACTGATAATGCAAAACCGTCATGTGATATACCGTGAGATAGAGGCATCCTTGGGCATTTCTTCCACTAGCATACATGCGATATTGCATGAGCACCTGGCCGTAAAAAAGGTTTGTTCTCGTTGTATCCCGCACAATTTGAGAATCGCTCAAAAAAAGGCTTGTGACGATTGGTGCAAATAAATTTTGAAAAAATACGTTCGCGGTGTTTCAAAAGACGTTTATAAGATCGTCACAGGTGACGAATCATGGATCTATGCGTATGAGCATGAAACAAAACAGCAATCGACCGTGTGGGTCTTCGAAGACGAGCCAAATCTAACGAAAGTTGTTCGTGGAAGAAGCACTCCGTATCAAATGGTCGCCTGTTTTTTCGGCAAAACTGCTCATGTGGCGACTGTTCGGCTTGAGCAACATAGGACGGCCAATTCTGAGTGGTACACCACAATTTGTTTGCCTGAAGTCTTCGAAGAAAATCGAGAAACGAACAAGAGAAGACGAATCATTGTGCGCCATGACAATGCGAGCTCTCACGCATCGGCCCAAACCAGCGCCTTTTTGACCGTCCAAAACGTCGAACTGATGGGTTATTCGCCGTACAACCATGACTTGGCATCCAATGACTTCTTTTTATTCCAGCACATCAAGAAAAAAATGCGTGGTCAACGATTTTCATCGCCAGAAGATGCTGTTGAAGCGTTAAAAAACCATGTTTTGGAGGTGTCTCAATCGGAGTGGAAAAAGTGCTCCGACAATTGGTTTGAGCGCATGCAAAAGTGTATAAATCATGCTGGAGAATACTTTGAAAAAAAAAAAATAAAACCATTTTTGATGATAAATATTCGCGTTTGCAATATTAGGCCAGAAATATATGTAGCAGCCCTATACTAGGCAATCTGCAGAATTGAGATCACCTCTATACCTGTTCTTCATTGACTTTGAAAAAGCATTCGACGCAAATGTACCCTCTGTCATTTGGCAAAAAAATACAACTGAGAAGAATACTGAATATCTTCTGGCCCATCGATATATCGAACCCACTACTATATACACTCTCTCACCAAAATTAAATACTAATTTAAATATTGAGAAGGAAATGGCAATGCTTACTCCATTAAGATCGTGATTCTGAGTCAATCGGTAAAAATTGTGGTGGGTCTAGTTAAAATATTATGGCAATCACTAACATTTGCCAAAAAAACAAACTCTCACGGTTAACAAATCAAAAATTGCAAATCGTTTCGATTAGGGTCTTAATTTGTTGTTCAACATTAAATCTTAAATGGTATTTTAAATTTATCAAAAATAGTTGATTTGGTAGTTAAGCATCTACCAGGATTGTTCATTAAAATAGTTTTATTACCATTCCCCTTTTTTCTGGGAATGGTCTTAAAACTGAACGCTTCATCAATCGAACGTAAAAATTCAAGAAACAACCCACGTTTTTCAACCAAATACGTTTAACAAACAGGCGTTCTGTCTGCTGCTGCCCTCATATAATAACGCAACGTAGTTTTTAGTTTTTTAGTTTAAATGTATCATTTCTCTTTATACCGAACAGATACAAGCCTGAGTGGCAGAGAAAAATTATTGTAAAAAATCTCTATTTGTTGACGATGATTTAATTACAGCAAGTGTTTGTCCTTTTCCAACTAAAACAAGTTGAACATTCTACAACATGAGCGAAATCCTGTGAACATCCTTTGCGCAGGATGGTGATGAGACGGATGGACCGACACACGGAGGCGGTATGACATTCGCATATGAGGACATGGAAAACGACATCATTGCTGCTGCCATCGCTGACGAAATATTTGATGATGTCTGTCTTTATTTGCGTAATTGCTGATGTTGCTGCTACTACTGATGATGATAACTGCAGACGATAAGAAGAAGGCAAGAGCAAAGCTGCAACATGCTGATGTTGTAGTTCAAAGTGTGTGTAGGTGTGTGTAAACATTGTTGTAATTAAAATTGAAAATTATATAATACATACTCGTAGATGTTGCTGCCTGCTACTCATAATGGAGCACGACTACGAACACAATGATAATCATCATCATCATTCGTTTTTTTTGTTGCGAAAAACTTACAGAAAATCACATGTCAAAGAAATTTATTTTTATTTTCATAAAGTTTTGAGGGAGAAAGTGTTAATCGTATCCTTATGGGCGTATGTGCTTGAAAACTTTGCTTAAGGTTAAGCAAGTATATTATGAGCTTAAGCGAGGTGTAAACGTATGTTCATCGCTATAAATGATTTAATTAATTTGTCTGACATCCGTTTGGATTACAGAGATTTTCTGTTAATGTGTTACAAGTATGTGAAATAATTTTCTTTGAAGTTATTATTTTTGGCTTTTAAAGTGTTTATGTTGTGGGAAAAAAGTTCAAGTACAGACGACCTTGAGCAACAGTAACAGGAATTAAATATTCAATATTAGCTTGCAAATTCGAACTAGAATTTAGAGGAAAACCTATAGGAAAGTTTAAGGATTTTTATTGCAACTATTCAGAGATTTCTTTTGAGACTTCTTACATACGATGAATTTGTAGCAGTACGTCATAAAATCTTAAATAAAGTTTTAATTAAAAAAAATTCAAATAATACAAATACAGAATTTATAAGACTCAATTCAAAAATTCCGTGGCATGGAATTTCCGTTGCTAATGTGGGACTTATTAAAATTAAACAAATTATGCTTGGAAATATCACATCTATACGAAGAACCTAATGCCAATTTTTTTATAAAGGTGAATGCTATTGCGATGTAGAATATTTGCAATGAATTAGGAAGTACCAGCAGAGGAATGGTTAGTGAATGGTTAGAAATGGTTAATGAATTCCATTATATTTTTTTCAATCACTATTGCATTTTCAGTATTAAAAACATCAGAATACGAAAAGCGAGCAGATTCTTGAATTTGAGTGGAAGGTACAATAATAGGCTTGTCACTTTTGATGAAAAACATTTTCTCATAATAAAATTCTAAATTAGTCACACTTTTTACTTTGTTTTAGTGTTTTTTTCACCTCCGTAGCGAAAACTTATAAAGAATCAAACAAAGCTTGTATTTAATTGTGCTAGTCTAGCTGTTTATGAATATATTAATTTGCTCTTATTTAATTGATCTGCACTGTAGATTTTATTATTTCCAACGTTTGTATGTAAGTTGTTACTGTGCTTACCTTAGCATACCATAACGAGTAGTACATTGATGATATTGGAAGATCATTGAAGATCCCTTAATTTTGGCACAGCAGAAAGAAGAAAAGAATTTGAAAAACACATAAGCTTCGCCTTTTGTACAATAAAAAGACTTTGATCGCGAATAAAGTAAAAAAAAATAATTCCTATTTTTTCTCAACACAAGCATATTCTTATCATTTTAACAATTAAGCAGATTTTACCTGTACAACTAACTTACAAGTACATATACCTTTTCTCAAAAGTTTCTTTACGACATTATCCAAGCAAATTTCTTAGAAGCCATCAGAGTTATAATAGATAATATCCACTTTACCACTCTTTTTTGTAACCATCGGCTGATCAATCTAGAGGTATGTTTTAAAATTGAAAAAAAATACAAGAGTTCAAATCAAGTGTGAAATCTTTATTGTTCATTCGAATAGGCATTTTATGCCATTGATTTATTGAATATAATTTCCTTCAAATGTTGGCCGCAACTACGCCTGAGAGTGTCCATTCTGAGGGTCCAATTTTGGACGACTCGTTCGAGCATTTCGACTGGTATGGTGTTAATGATATGTTGGCTTCCAAACCTGAAGCGTAGCTGGTATGTCAACATAGACTTTGGACTTTACGTAGCATAGGTGTGATATCACACGAACTAGACGGCCAACTCGCCAGTCCAAAACGAGACATAAGCTGCTCTTAAAAATGACGTATCAATAGATCTATTGCTTGAGCAGCTGTATGGAATGTGACACCGTCCTGTTGAAAGCAAATATCGTCAGGATTACTGGCTTCAATTTCAGGAAGCAAAAAGTCCGATATCATTATGCGATAGCGAGCACCATTCACGGTTGCGTTCCGGCCATCATAATTTTTGAAACACTATGGCCGATGATTCCACCAGACCATGAACCGCACCAAACCTTTATTTGCTCTGGGTATAATAGCAACTCTTGAGACGCTTCTGATTGCTCTTCAGCCCAAATACGACAATTTTGTTTAATGACGTTGTCGTTGAGCCAGAAATGCAACGAAAACAGTTTCTCACCGAACGCACATTTCCACAGTACAGTTGCACAATTTGGAGACCTTTTTTGCGGTTAAAGTCTTTCCATGATGAAATGGCAAACAATACTAAAAAGAAAAAAAGTTAAGTTTAATACAACTCACGCGTAATCTGTAAAAAAACCCTATTGAAATAAATACTAGATTGATCACCCGATATAATCTGAAGCGTACTGATGTTAATGATATCTCAATAGACTGTACTACAATAAGGGCGTGGCTAGGATTGCAATTTTTTAAAATCGTGTTAATGTTTCAACAATTTTCCGATCCTCTCATGTCTAATAAGATTTTGTAAAGAAACGGACTGCGACCTTTGCAGCAGTTTTCACCGACATAAAAATGTAGGCAAAATAATGGGTCGGAAATGTTAAATTTTGAACTCCAAATAGAAGTTTCATGGGGTATAATAAAATCACTTAAGGAAACAGGGAGGTACCACAACGAAGCAAAGAAAACTTTTGAGCCTTTCTAGTCTACACTGATTTTTTTCTAATTCCACCGTAACCGTAATTATTAATCTAATACTACCGAGTTATGAGATTCCTATAACAAAACAGTCCAATTGAAAGGTCTCTCCCGATGGAAAGGTTCCCCCGATTCAAATTATTTTTGTTTTTCTATTCATTGAGAACTTTAACGGCTGCGGAAATAGTTCCGTTCTCTGTTATTATGACCTATGTCACCTTGTTTAACAGATAATTTTAAGTAAATTTCAAGGAAACAGCAAAACACAAATTGAAGTAACAGTCGATTTCAGTCTTGTCTTAAAAAAGTCTCAATTTGTACGATCCTTATTAGGAGGAAAATATGTAAATTGAAATAAACTCGGCTCAGGTTTATGTTCCTCCTAATTTATGGCTTACCGCTCTCGAAAACACATAAAAGTACATTCTATCTTGATGAAATTGGGCACCATTCAATACCATCGGCCCCTACAAAGTAATATTATACTGACTAACCGGTTTTTTAAAAGGGCGCTCAATAATTCTTATCAATAATTCCGTGACTTTTCCAACTTCCCACGTAGTTATATAAAATATAACACTGCTCCCATCAAGTACCATCTGTTTATAGACTACTTTCAAATTTTGAAAAAGTTCCGTCAATTAGTTTGTGTTTAAGAGCTGTTCAAAACATACAACTTCGTCGATTTTGTTAAAAATTGAATAAGTAAATTTCGAGTGCTCAATAAACATTTTTTTGCGGAAAACCGTCAAACAAACCAAGGTAATACTTGATGAATACTATTGGGACTCTGCATTATCGATTTCAACAGTAAAAAGGGGTTTAATGACTTTCGTTGTGGTAGCAAAAGTACAAATGACGCTGAACGTTGCGGACGGCCAATTGAGGTCAATACACCCGAAAATTTCGAAAAAATCTACGACATGGTGTTAGCAGATCGAAGAGTAAAAGTGCGTGAGATTCTTGATGCCATACGCATTTCATATGGCAGTGTGGTTTCGATTTTACGTGATCACTTGGGTTTATGAAATCTGTCTGGAAGATTGGTGCCGGGTTTGCTCTTAATTGACCATAAACGTAATCGTGTGACAACTTAAAAGGATTGTTTGGAGTTGTTTAACCGCAATTCGAATAAATTTTTGCGAAGTTTTGTAACTGTGGATGAACATGGATCCATAACAGCACTCCGGAGACCAAGCAGCAGTCTAAGCAATGGGTTGCTGCGGGTGAACCGGCTCCGAACAATGCCAAGGTGACTTTGCCGGCCAAAAATGTAATGACAACATTTTTTTGGTATGCACGATGAATAATCCTTATCGATTACCTTCAAAAGGGAAAAACAATAAACCGCGAATATTATGCTAACTTATTGGACCGATTTAACGAGGATTTAAAATATAACGACACCATATGGCCAAAAAAAAAATCTTTTCTCAATGGCAACATTGCATGAATTGGGTTAAGAATTGGTTCCTCACCCGTTATATTCTCTAGACTTAGCCCCTAGTGACTATTTCCTATTTCCAAACCTAAAGAAATGACTCGGTGAGAAGAGATTCAGTTTTAACGATGAAATTATTGATCAAACAAATGCCTATTTTATGCACCTCGAAAAATCGTGTTTTTGGAGGGAATACAAAAATTGGAGAAACGTTGGACTAAGTCTATTGAGCTAAAAGGAGATTATGTTGAGAATTATTTTTTTTTTCAAAAAAACTGTGTTTTTTTTTTTGGAAAAGTGAGTTAATTATTGATATTCCCTCGTAGTTAACGTTCTCATGGTAAACTCGCGATACGTATTATCTCACTATCCCTAGGAAAGTTGAAAAGAAGCTACCCAGATGACTCATGAGTTACCTGTATCTGAATTCACTTAAGGCCAGATAAGTACTGAACAACCTGTTAAAAGCCAATAATATCTCGCTTTATACTCAATATCGCTTACGACGATTCTTACTTTCTGAATAACTTCCACTTAATATTAAAAATATCAAAAAAAATATAATCAATGTGATTGCTTCATATTAAACGACCATAACATACTTCGCGATACGTATTATCTCACTATCCCTAGGAAAGTTGAAAAGAAGCTACCCAGATGACTCATGAGTTACCTGTATCTGAATTCACTTAAGGCCAGATAAGTACTGAACAACCTGTTAAAAGCCAATAATATCTCGCTTTATACTCAATATCGCTTACGACGATTCTTACTTTCTGAATAACTTCCACTTAATATTAAAAATATCAAAAAAAATATAATCAATGTGATTGCTTCATATTAAACGACCATAACATACTTCTAATGAACATAAATCTTTATGGATTTGTTGACGGTAATAAACAGACGCTAGACAAACTAATTGCCTTTATCTTATTTTTTTTAACAATATGATTTCTATAGCACCACCCTTAAGCCCAAAACATAAACTCAAAACCAATAAAATATATGAACGGGATCATTCGTGTTTTCCTTACTCTTATATAAAACTGAAATGGCCGTTTATGTCCAATTAACAAATCGTTGAGCGTCGTAAATCGTTTATGCTACACAAATAAATCGTTACGAAACACAAAGTTTAATCCTTTTTAACGCTTCGCCACCAGCAAATAAGAACAATTTATAAATCATTTATAATTTCCAAATTGGCATTATTTATACCCGGGTGTATCTTGCTAATGGAGCTATGATAGGGGTTGGAGAACTCGAATTTTTATGATTTTGAAATAAGTTTTATTGTTAATATTTTGAAATCCCGAAAAAAGTGGCGGTCTTTAGCTTCGCTGATACTTTTCGCTTCATGTGTTGGCCATAACCGATAACAATACATCATCACAAAAAGGGCCATAAAACGGAGTTGAGGGTAAATGCTAAAGGAATGGGTTTAACCACGAAAACAACACACACACACAACCACATGACCATAAATTCCTTAAAGCTCCCAAAAGCGATTACTGGAACGAGAGAGAGAGAGAGATGAGACTAGTGGCGAACGCAATAGCAGGAGCCGCATTACAAGGATATCCGAAAGCAGACGAAGTGAGTGTGGCCAGTGGCGTTTGTTAAACATGAGAACACATGTTCCTCTTTTGTACAAGTATGAGTGAGTGTGTGTACGTCAGTAGGTCTGGGAATGTCCTGGAATTTATGGTATGGTTTGCCAACGTTTTTGCCGGGATTTTATGTCTATTTTAAAATATTTAGTACAATGATCGGAAATGTAACCATATTTTAATGGGTGTCTTGTAGCGGTGTTGAAGGTAAGGTGATGATAAGTGGGTTATGGATTAAGGATATAGAAAAGAAAGATTTGAGTATGAAGTATTTGAGTATAAAAGTAGGTTTATATGAGGAGTTTTTCACAGGAGTTTTTCTGTGCGGTTATGTCCACATTTTTGTCGTCTTAAGCAGCTGACACAGCATTGCTGTTTTCCAGGCTCAGGAAAGTAGCGACTGAGACCGGATACATAGGGACATGTTATGCTGCAGTGGGTAAAGCTGGACATCTGAACAGAAGAAGTGAAATTCCTAGTGGCATGTGTTTGGCACACTGGCGTAATTACGTATTAAGGCGGATACATCAGCCAGATCTCAGCTGAGCTAATACCACTGTGGTTTTCGGTGAAGCCTTTTATTTTCTTGGGATAGTTTGAGCAAGGCATTCATTCAGAATTTGTTGATGGTTTCTATAATTGCGTCAGAGCAAATGACGGCCAGACCTACCGATGGAGCCTCTGGTCTAAAGGTTCAAGCTTTTCGCCCTGAAATTTTCTCTCTGGATCATGAAGATTGTTCTTGACATGCCGGGGTGGCGGATGTCTACACATGAATGTAAGAGGCTGGGTCAAATGATCCCTTCTGTAGCACCCCCAGTAAATACATATTCGACAACATGTACACGCAGAAAAAAAGTATGGTTGTAGTGACAATATTTGAAGAGGATAATACTATTGTTGTGTGTATTGTTGTGGTACAACAATATTATGATTCTCACAATAATAGTATGATTCAGATCCTCACAACCATACTTTGATCCTCACAAAAATAGTATGATTCACACATTTCCATACTATGATCCCCAGAACCATAGTATGATTCACACTCAACCATTCTATGATCTCCACAACCATATTATGATTCTTACAACCATAGTATGTCTCACATACAACCATAGTATGATCTTCACAACCATAGTATGATTCACACGTTACCATGTTATGATCCCTACCCTACTATGGTCCCTAATATTATTTATTAAAATTGGGTTATGTTGTCAACAATAGATTTGAATTATGAAAAATATTTAAAAATACATTAAATACAAAATAATAATAATGATTTATTAAACAGTAGAAAAAATCAGTTTAGAAAATGTAAGCGTTTTTATTAAAAATGCTTCAGTTAAACAACGCCAAAGCAGTTGGTTTGAAACATTTTTATTTCCATATAAAAAAGTACCATTATTGCATAAGATCCGTAACAATAACATTTTTTTAAAAAGCGTATTCAAATGGAGAAAAATTACAATCATACAGTATGATTGCCGTAACCATATTATTGTTTACATGAAACCCACAAAACAATAGTTTTGTCACACAAACCATATTTATATTGTTGCTACAACCATATTATCATTTTTAAATTTAGCAATAATACTATTGTAACATTTCAACAATATTAAATTTGCGGCAATCATACTATTATTAAAATCAAATTCAGTAAATAATACTATGTTGGCGACGAACATACTTTTATTGCGGAGAACATATTATGCCGTGACCATATAGTAACCATATTTTTTCTCTGCGTGTAGTTGCTAAAGCACACTGGGAAAATCTTCGTTTCCTAATGTATGTGGCGCTCTGAGGACATAAGGAGACACTTAGTCGCAATTCTCAGGGCAGTGTTCGGGTAGATCCGGGGTTTTCAGAAAACCGGCGTTTCGGGTTTTTGTCAAAACTGCGTTCTGAAAAAAACGATTGTCGAGATTTTTAAAAGTGGATGGAATCAAAAGTGAAGTAACTGTCCCTGTTTCTAGACTATATGAATAGAAAAAAACAATTGCTACGAATGGAGGTTTGGTTTTTATTTAAAAAATAAAATAGCTAAAGCCGGACGTGGCCGACTATATTATGCCCTCGTCTACTGGATGTGCAAAAAATCGAACTGATAACTTGATTTCTATTTAAATGTACTGCCTCTTGCAGTTGTTCAATCACGACTCTCTCTTTTGTTATGCCAAAATATTAAAGCAGCGACGATCTGCTGTCTGCCATGTATGTACCATAATTTATGTATGTTCATTTAAAGATGATGCAGGTGGCTACGTACATATGTATGTACATTGGAGGTACGGTTACGTCTAGTTGGTGATTTGTCGTAAACAAATGACAAATCAAAGAAGAACTAGAAAAGTTAATTACATGTTGTCTAGACTTAAAATTTGTGTAGGGATTGCAGTGGAGTATGTAATGAAATACACGTTTGGGGAAAAAATCCCAAAAATTCTCCTCCGCCAAGAGCGACAGTTCTTAATGAGTTGACGGTAATGGATCATTCGAGGGAAGGAAACTTAATTTGGATATTGGGCGTTTTATGTGCTTGTCATTGCAATAGAGGGTGACAACTCGAACAAGGCCATCAGGACCTGGATGTAGTTGTTCTACTTTGGCAAGTGGCCATTGACCAGGAACACTCCGTTCATGGAGAAGTAAAACCAAGTCACCAATTATCAAGTTTTGCTCGATTTTATTCAATTTTGGGCGTGACAAAGATACTCTTTGTTCCAGCGGTCCCAGAAATTTTGTTTGAGTCGCTCCACTAATTTCCATCGGCTGAGGCGGTCGATGTTGGTATCTAGTAAGTCTTCATCGGGGATGCAATTCGAGGCCCTACCAATAAGGAAGTGAGCGGGAGTGAGTGCATTGGAGTCTGCGGGATCAGCCGAAAGACGGCAAAATGGCCTAGAATTTAGTCAGCTTTCGATTTGCGCCAGCAGCTTGTTAAGTTCCTCATAGGTTAGAACGCGATCTTTCATGATACGACGCAAATAATGTTTGGTTGATTTGACGCCAGCCTCCCACAATCCGCCGAAATGAGGTGATGCAGGAGGGATAAAGTGCCAGGCGGTGCCTTGATTCGCCAATGTTTCAACGAGATGCTCGGATAGAGACGTCTTGTTTCTATAATATAGAACTTGAAGCTCTGTTTTTGCACCCACGAAATTTCTACCACTGTCTGAGTACAGATCGGTGTATAGATCCCTTCGTGAAGGCGAAGGCGTCAACGTTAAGGCTGAACACTGCTTCAAGGTGTATCGCCTTTGTACACATGCAGATGAATAGACAAATGTAGCCTTTGGATGTTGATGCTGTCCTAAGGGAAGAAGTTTTAATGGTGATTGGACCTGCGTAGTCCAATCCACTATGCTTAAAAGCTCGTGTTGGTTGAAGGCGTACAGCTGGCAGATTCCCCATTAATTGTTGACAGGTTTGTGCTTTGTACTTAAAGCAAACAGTGCACTCACCTTAAACTCGTTTTGCAAGATTTCGTGCTGAAACGATCCAATAATGTCGGGATACTTATGACTGCATTAATTGGATGCTTCCATGGAAAGTTTTCATATGAGCGTCTGAAAAGATAAGAAAAGAGAGGGGATTTTGCTTGGACAACAAAATCGGATGTTTAGTTTTGAACGGAATGGCTACGTTTGATAATCGTCCACCAACTCGCAAAATTCCTAATTCGTCCAAGTATGGGGATAATTGGGCAATATTGCTTTGATTGGAAACCCTGTTTCCAAGTGTCAAAGAGGAAATTCCATCAGCATATGACACCGCCTGTGTTAATTTGATGAGTAGTTGATGGGCTTGTTTTAGTTCATATGTTTATGTACGAGTAATGGGGCCTTCAATGTTGTTAATGCGATCTTTTAACTCTTGAATTGTTCTTGGCTTATTGACGTAACATTTTTCTTTTAAATATCCCCAAATAAAGAAGTCCAACGGTGTCAAATCACATGAATGACAGCCAATTAACATCGCCACGAAGTGAGATAACACGGCCATTGAATTTTTTGCGCAAAAAAGGAATTATTTCGTTGGCTGTATGGCAAGTGGCACCATCCAGTTGGAACCATATACAGTCCAGGTCCTGAATTTCTGGCCACAAGAAGTCCGTTATCATCTCGCGATAGCGAACACCATTCACGGTAACGGCTTGGCCGACCACATTTTCAAAGAAGTACGGCTCAATGTCGCCGCCAGCCCATTAACCGCACCAAACAGCCAATCTTTGTGAATTCTTAGTTAAGCAAATGCGTTAATTCAGCTTTTTAACGAACCCACTGAGGACACATTTGGTCGATTATGCTGGCCAAAAAAATCTTGGAGTGCACGATATGCATTTAGGTTTGAACGCCAATTTTCGCAAAACCTTTCAATAATCTTAATGTGCTGCTCCATTGTGAACCTCTTCGTGGTTGAACTTGTCAAATAGTAAAACAAATGTCAAATAAAGTTGGGCAAAAAACTTGACGAGCCGTGACTCACAATAACCATAGTGAATTATGATTGGACCACCCTTTATTAGCCGGATCTGCAGAAACTCATGCATAGCTATAAGTCTGTAGTCTCGTATTAATTGTTTTGTGATGAAATAATCCTGCAGACTCTATACAAAACATAAACATTTAAGTTATTTTGGTGAATAATCCAAATTTTTGGAATTGGTTGTCATGTTTTAGAATTTTAGAAATTTTCGTGGTTTTTATTTTTTGTTGTCCTTCAAGTTTATATGTCATTTTCTTTATTCATTCAGCCCTAGACAAAAGGTCAAACGAATTAAAACAAACATAACAACTAAAAGACGATGACGAATAAAAAGACAATAAACATTTCCACTTACATCATATAATGAACTCCTACAACGTAGTACAAAGTGCTTTCGTTTGTTGTTTTTTCTTGATTTCATTTTATTATTGTGTTGTATGCCACCATATGCATACATGTTGCAACAACATCGGCAACAACACCACCGGCGACGGCAACCAGAATCGCAAGCACCAACAGCAATGGCAATAACATCAACATTTGGCGTGTCGCCCACTTTTGTTTTGTCTTCATTTTAATGTTTTACACTCACATTTACAGATTCCGTGTGTCGGATCTTACAATAGAGTGTTCCTTAAGTTTAAATAAGACCAAAAGAAGTGTACAATATGGTGTGGGACCACAACTTAGTTAAATTTAGGAAAAACATAATTATTTGATTGTTTGGGAAAATTCTCTTTTAGTTGTCAAACAGTAAATACCAATTGAATTTAAATCCATTTTTGGTTTTCAAAGGGTTTTAGTTTGCATCTTATCGTTTATGGCGAAGGTACTCTGAAGTAATTGAAGTTACGAAATAGGTCCACCAGGATGGAGCTACATTCATTTGACTTACCACACCTCAATTTTATTCTGTGTGACAAGATTGAGTCCCTATTAACCAGCACTGCCGGTGGTACAGGGTGATATAACTTAGTGCTGATGCTTGAAACATCTTAATGTAAAGGAGATATGGCCTATGATCAGATTGATTCAGAATCACTATCTCATTCCAATGAGCAATGTCCCTTCCTCCTTCTATCCGTCCATCGCTTTCATTAGACGTTCAATTAAATGACAAAACTTGGTACCTAAATAAGTTTTGAGCCAAGGACAAACCCTGTCCACATCGGTCCATGGTAATTGATTCCCGCTCTGAGAATTGAAAATATATCCGCCCTTGCTTATACGAGGGCATATAAATAATTCAGTGACCTTTCCAACTTCCCTCGTAGTTATATGAAATGTAACACTGCTCCCATTAAGTCCCATCTGTTAATAGACTACTGTCAAATTTTGCTAGAGTTCTGTCCTTAAGTTTGTGTTTAACAGCTGTTCAAAACAAACAACCTCGTGGATTTTGTTAAAAGCGGGAAAAACTAAGGAAAAGCTTGATAAATACTATAAGGACTCTGCGCCTTCGATTTGCATAGCAAAAAAAAGATTTTTGTGGCGCTTTGTAACTGTAGATAAAACACAGTTACAAAACAGTTGTAAAATGGGTGAACCGGCTCCGAAGAAGGTCAAGATGACTTTGTCGGCCAATGAGGTGATGGCAACAATTTTTTGGAATGCAAGCGGTATAATCCACATCGATTACCTTTTAAATTAAAACAATAAATGGCGAATATTATGCCCACTTATTGAAGCAATTTTACGAGTGTTTAAAAAAATCGAACACATCGAAATCATTATCTTTTTCATCAAGATAATGCACGGGTGCAAACGTATGCAGTCTCAATGGCAAAAATTGGGTTACGAATTGTCCTGACTTAGCGGAAAGAGATTCAGCTCCAACGATGAAATTATGGACCTTAAAAAATACTATTCTTTGAAAGAAATGCAAAAATTGGAGAAACGTTGGACTGAGTGTATTTAGCTTAAAGGGGATTATGTTGAAAAATAATTTTTTTTTCAAAAAAACTGTGTTTTATTCTAAAAGTGATGGAATTATTAATATGCACTAGTATTAAAGCATCCTGGTGAAAAAAAACCCTTGTGATTTTGGATCAAATCGCTTGATGTCTTCGAATAGTCCTTATCCATAAGAGAGACCTGTTGCTCTGGAATTCACACACAAACTTCGACTATGCTCAAACATGGCATGGTATGCTATGAACAAACAATAAGTAACGGGTGATCAATCTAGAAGTATTTTTTCAAAACAAAAAACTACAGCAATTCAAATCAAGTGTGAAATCTCGATTGTTCAGTCGAAAGGACATTTATGCCATTTATTTTTTGAATATTATTTCCTTTAAATGTTGGCCGCAACTACGCCTCAGGTGTCCATTCTGAGGGTTAAATTTTGGAAGACTCGTTCGAGCATTTCGACGGGTATGGCGATAATGACACTCGTAATGTTGGCTTCCAAAATCAGAGTCTTAGTTGGCTTGTCAGCAAAGACAGACATTGGACTTTACTTAGCACACAAGAAAAAAGTCTAAAGGTCTGATATCACACGATCTAGGCGGCCAACTCAGTGGTCCAAAATGTGAAATTAGCTGATCTCCGAAGGACCTCTCAATAGATCCGTTGTTTGAGCAGCTGTTTGGTTATTGGCACCGTTCTATTGAAACCAAAAGTCGTCTAGATTACGGGCTTCAATTTCGGGTAGCAAAAAGTCCGATATCATGGCGCGATAGCGAGCACCATTCACGGCATCGTTCCGACCATCATCATTTTTAAAAAAAAATGTACCGATGATTATACCAGCCCATAAACCGCACCAAACCGTTGTTTTCTCCGGGTAAAATGGCACCTCTTCAAACTCTTCTGGTTGCTCTTTAGCCCAAATGCTGCAATTTTGTTTATTGACGTTGCCGTTGAAAATGGGCCTCATCACTGAACAATATTTTGGTTTCTCACCGAACGCTTATTTCCATAGTACAGTTGTACAATTTGGAGAAAAAAACCATTTTAAATAAATACCTCTAGATTTATGACCCATCACAAATTTGAAAAATATGAACCGATGATTTCAGCAGCCCTCTAACCGAGCCAAACCGTGGTTTACGCGGTGTAAGTTTTTCCAATATGAAATGGCAAACAATACTGAAAAGAAAAAAAATAAAGTTTACCACATCTCTTGCGTAATCTGTAAAAAAAACCGGTTTGAAAAAATACCTCTAGATTGATCACCCGTGTTATATAACTAGACCATATCGGTCCATATCTTGTTATTATTAAACCCAAAAACAGGTCCTTCCTGTTTGGAGGACCTGTAGCTCTTGAGGTCGTATAATATATGCGATCTTGTTTAAACTTAGCCACTATACTCGCATTTTATTTGAGGTAATCAACCTTAGCAAAATTGAATCAAATTGGTTTATGTATTCGAATACTCCCCACGCAAAGTTCCCTCCCGATTCGAGGTCCTGTAGCTCTTGAAGTCACAAATTATATTCCAACTTGCACATATTTTGCAAGGTTCATTAAAAAAGACCAACAACGAACTCTGGTCTATCTGGACCATATCGGTATATATTTTCATATATCCACCATGCAAAGGGACGTTCCGATTTGAAACCCTAACCCTCTTAAAGTCATATATTCAATATTTTCATATATCAATTCTTGGAGAAATGGGCATAGTGCATTGTGAGCTACTTTGAGTTAAGGTTGAAATCTCTAAAAGTCACAAAAAAATCCAATGGAGCTCAAATTTAAAATAGTGATTTATGAACGACATTAAGACTTTTCTACTTAAACTCCTCATTGTTTGCCCTGCTTTCAATTACTCCCCATACACATGAACGTTTTGATAAAAAGTCCTGCTGCTATACAGGATACACTTCAGTTTTCATCTAGTTCAAATAATGCGCTAACTAGGAACACCCTAATGTCAATGCATACGATTCAATGTTTCGCTACACCTTTGCACCCATTGTTATGTGTTAATGTTAATACATGCGAGTATAAGTACAAGTGGAAACATATTTGTTTGGGCGCATATATGTTGGAAATGATACCCTCCATTAGAAAGGAAAGTAGTAAGAGCCTCCGAGTTTATAGGTAAACATCACCGATAAATAGTCTATCTATGCCGGTAAATTCATTTGTCTGCCCTCACTCTAATGGGTAAGAGGATATATATCATTAAGTAAATCGTAAAAGGCATTTCGGAGCCTATGTTTTAACCAAATCAGTTGCATGACTTCTGATGTCATTAAGGCTATTTGTGGCTACCGCCTATTTCGCACGATAACTTTTTGCCCACTTTTGGTATACTTGTAGTGTCTTTAATACTACTCATACGATCTGAACAGATTTACAAATTTTTAAAAATTAATTGTTTCAAATTCACCGTCAGAGTTACGAAATATGTTTTTATTAAGCAGATCTAATCCGAACTGTTTACATCGCACATTGCTAACTCTAGTATGTACGACAAGTTATTTGTCGTAAGTGTTGCCAGAATTTGGAACCATCTTCCAATGAATTTTTCCTATTCAAACTTTGTCTTTCGGAAGAAGTTTTTAGAGTACGCGTTAACTCTTCTTTACAAAGACATTATTTTTCTAAGTTCTTCGTTAACGGGCCTACCTATTGGTACCTTTATTATTTGTATTTAAATATCGGCTGGGGAGCCATTATTGGTATATGTTAGTTAATATTATGTTTGTTAAATTTAATTTTATTATAAGTACAACTAGAATTTAAAAACTGTAATTCTATACACTTGTAATATGTTATATACTTATAGATTAATTGCCTATACAAAGCCTATAAGTATATTACAATGAAATAAATAAATAAATTCTATTCTTAAGAACTTAAAGTAGTTCTAAGGTTATCTTGGTCACAGCAACTCACACTCTGGTACCTACCGCAAAAATGAATGTGTTTTAGTTTTTAATGCAATGTGGGTTTATTTAGAAAATTTTGCAAAGGTAAAGGCTCGGACCATATGAACTACAAATATTACTCCTCTTTTTCACACATGTAAAAAGTAGATACACTGTGAAAGCCATATAGATTCTGCAGACTTTACTTTACAACGTTATAACTTGATCACTAAAAAAATATATTTTTAAAGCTTAAAATGAATTTTTGATCCGAAACCAAGGTTACATTCTTCCTAGCTCCGCCGTACATTGTTTATTTCTCCACTTATGTACACTATCATATCAATTCCAATTAACTCTTAAATTTCTTAAACATTTTTATTCATATCTCGACCGGTGTAGGGTGTATGAAAGTCTGTTCCGTCCGACCTTAGCGTCTTTGTTCTGCTTTTGTATAGAATTAAAAAGTAACATGATGCTGTTTTATATGGATACTCGTTTGTGTACACACATTAAAAATAACAACATTGTAGTAACTCGCATTGCAGCGGGAATCGTTTAGTGTGATAGAATTACAGGGTCAATCACTAGCCCTATGTTGGCTAGAAAGCATATGTTGATCCATCTAGAGGTATTTTTTCAGAACAAAAAATATATAAAAAATTCAAATCAAATGTGGAATCTTTATTGGTAATTTAAAAGGACATGTAATGGCCTTTATTTTTTGGAAATAATTACCAATTTTTCAGTTATTGTTAGGCTTGAGGTCATAAGCAAAAAACAGATGTTGGTGTTTTTATAATTTATTTAATTTTAAATAACCCAATATTTCGAACTGATTTCGTCGTTCATCATCAGGGGTAATCACTAAAAACAAAACCGAGAACATAAAATTACAACAATACACAATTTTCTATCACGAATAACACAATTTTTGTTAATAATTACATTTAAATAATTGTTTTACTTTTGTCCTGTTGTACTTCTAATATTCAACTAATGTATGTCTTATCGTCGGTACTTATTAGCAATATATCTGTATGTATGTGCACATCTATCCGTGTCAGTTATAAAGTTCATTCTCTTAGATAAAGAAACGTCGTTGATGTAAAGCATCTCCAAAATGTATCATCTCTTATAATTCCTCTCTTGTGCTAAAATTTGTACCTCGTTAAAGTTTGGCTTGTGTCCAGTCAAAGTACATTGGTTCGCAAGGGAAATCTTCTTCTCGATTTGTATATCAACAGCTTTTAGGTCAGATGTGTGAGAAGAAAGTCTAGTCTTTAGTTTTGTCCCAGTTGTGCCAACATATACCTTTTGACATACGTTAGACTTGTCACCATCACATTTAATCTTATAAACTAAATTGTACTTTTCTTCACTGTCCACCTTCGATTTTGTCTCACTAAATAATTCGTTAACTGTCCTAAACGTTCGGGGCGCTAATACAAATTTTTCATTATTATAAACGTCCGATTTGTTGAACCTTTCGGAGAAACCAGGTATGTACGTCATTGCTCTATAAGTTAATACTCTTTTTTCTTTAACTGTTTGGTCACAATTGGTTTTCGTCCGTCTAATTTAGTCCTCTATGGTTTTAATTGAAAAGTCCTTTATAGTCATTCTTTGTATTGAAACGTTCAGTAACTCTTCCATGATAATGTCGACTATAACCGGCGATGCCGGTGAGCCCATTGGCATCCCTTTCTTCTGTTCGAAAATTCTATCTTTGTATTTGAAATATCTAGCGTCCTTTTTACAAAAAGTCAGTAATTCAATAAGCAAATCTTTTGGGATTCTGGTGAATTCTTCTATATTAGTCCATTTTTCCTCTATAGTATTTATAGCTAGATTTACTGGTATGCTAGGGAATAAGGATACCACGTCAAATGAAATTAAAGTTTCGTCATCGTCAATATGTGTGTTATTAATCCTAGATTTAAATTCCCCTGCGTCCTTTACATTATATGGCGATTCTCTTGTCATGTTCTCTAAAATATTTATAAGGTATTTACTAAGTCCGTACGCCGGTGAGTTTATGGAGGAACAAATCGGTCGTAGTGGTGTACCTTCTTTATGGATTTTGGGAAGTCCGTAGATTCTGGGCGCTGTTGCTGTCCGATTGGTTAATTTATATTTGTCATTTAATTAAATATAAGCTGAATAATCTGTCCACTAATTTGTTGTTTTTGTTTTGCAGACTCGAAGTAGGATCCCTTTTTAAGCGTCTTAATGTGCACATGTCCATCAAAATTGTTCTCATTTTAATGTCGTAGTCCTTTTTATCTATTGCCACTGTCTTTCCCCCTTTGCCCGACTTTATAATTAAAAGCTCCTTTTTTTTCTTCAAAAATTCCTTAGTTTCTCCCATTGTTTCGAGTATAACTCTGTCTCTTACACTATGTTCCGTCTATAATTACTTTCAAATGTTGGCAACTGTATTATGGAAATGAGCGTTTGGTGAAAAACGGGAAGATCCGCTGTTTTCGACCAAAAATTTGTTCAATGATGAGGCCCATTTCTAGCTCAACGACAAAGTCAAAAAACTAAATTGCCGCATTTGTGCTGAAGAGCAACAAGAAGAGGTTCAAGAGGTGCCATTATAACCAGAGAAAATCACGGTTTGGTGCGGTTTATAAGCTGGTGGAATAATCGGTGCATATTTTTTCAAAAATCATGATGGCCGGAACGTAACCGTGAATAGTGCTCGCTATCGCGCCATGATATCGATATTTATGCTAACTGAAATTGAAGCCCGTTATCTCGATGACACTTGGTTTCAACAGGACAGTGCCACTACAGCTGCTCAAACAATGGATCTATTGAGAGGTCATTTCGAAAAACAGCTAATTTGTAGGACGTTATATTCAAAAAATAAATGCCATAAAATGTCCTTTCATATTACCAATAAAGATTCCACACTTGATTTGAATTTTTATATTTTGTTTGTCCTGAAAAAAAAACATTTCTAGATGAATCACCCTGTATATTCGCTTTGTCATTCCGGTTGCAACACATCGAAATACTAGACCGCATTAAGTATATACGAGGTCTGATCAAAAAAGGTGAATTTGGAAATTTCTAGGGCTTATGATGGCAGAAAAGTCTTCAGCACATGTTCTTAGTTGAGTTTGTTTGTGTTTAGTTTAGTTTTTTTGAGACATGCATAACAGTTACACGTGTTTTGCTTGTTCGGCGATTTTCTGTAGTAAAAAACAATGAGTCAATATTAAATTTTGTTTGCACTTTAAATGTTAAGAGTGGCACATGGTTATTGTACTCTGAGTCACAAGCAGGAGACGAGTGGAGTCACCTGATATCCCTTGGGTGATTCCAAGGGGAGCTCTTAAAATATATCTCGAAAAATCCTCTTCATCCTCTATGTTTGTGGGTAACATGGAGCGAATTCTTGGTGCAGACATTGAAGCTACCAGTCAGAGTGCGCGGCGCTCAAACTGGAAGTAGACGTGTGCTACGAGGTCGGACCGGAGCACCTAATCTGGTACCGACAGAGGTCAGGAGCCCCTAGAACTCTTGTTCTAGCCTGGCCTGCTTGGGAATGGTCATTCAGAGAGTGTGGCTGTGGTTTGCCACATAAATCGCAGATAAAGTGAATGCTTGGCGTGGAGCTAAAGAGTATCAGAGGTGTTAGATTGACCAAGAGGTAGGTGAAGAACGCACAGCTGATCCTAAAATTGGTCGCTCCAGTCTAACTAAGGAAGCGTTGGTATTCGCATTGTAGCTTACCCCAGTGCTATGCAGCACGGTGATTCAGGCCTGCCGATCATCACGTAGTAATACAAGCTTTTCAAAAAAGCTAAGCAGATGTGAATGACACATCCAATAACCGATGAAAATGTTAAGAAAGTGAAGAAAATTATTATGGAAAATTGTCGAATCAGAGAGAATGTCGGCTGGCTTATGCCATACAGTTTTTTTGAAAATATTGGGCGTGAAGCGTGTGACAGCGAAGTTATTTCTGAAATTGCTTCTCACTCGTCATTACTTGGGCCAGATTTGGCCCCAGCGACTTCTTTTTGTTCCCAAAGTTGGCCATACCATAAATTGCAAATCTGTATTGCTTTGAGTATTTGAGAACACAGCACAAGTGTATTATATCTGAAGGGAAGTACTTTAAAGGGGACACAAGAGTAATTTTTGGTCGAAAGGAGTAATAATCATTACTTAGCCATTGTATTCGCCAGATATGCCCCCTGCGACCTTTTTCTTATACCAAAATTGGCTATACCATAAAAACGGCACCAGTGTATTATATCTGAGGAGCAATTCTTTAAAAGGAAGAAAATATAAATTAATGAATAAATAAATATTTTTTGGGAAAAAATAAAATTCGCCTTTTTTATTGAAAATACCTCGTATATTTTTAATTGCCGTAAAATTCTAAGATAGCCTAGCCATGTTCCTTTGTCCGTCTGTCTGCGGAAATCAAACTATATAGCATGTGTTGATAGACTGCAAAGCTTGGTAATGGGCCAGATCGGTCAAGAAGTAAAAATTTTCTCACAAGGACTGGATCAACCTTTGAAAAAATGAACAACCCTGAAACTATTTAGGTTTCATATCGGTATTAGTTCACGAGATACAACCTTTCAAATACAAGGGTTGTATGGACGGGGCTATGTTCTGTTGTCCAAGTTTAACACTATATAATCTATATTTTAATGACTATATTTGATTCTATTCTGTTAAAAATTCAAAACGATCGGTTCATTACTTTGTCCATATATGTCATTTTTTAAGGGGGCGTTACACCTCCAGTATGTGTTTCAAATCAGTCCGATATCAGTGATATGACCATAGTTATATATCCAACAGCTTTTGAGATATTCTTTTTTTAAGTTCAGGGTTGTGTGGAAGGTGCAACGCCTCCTTTGCCACATATCCTACGAAAATTATTTTGTAGGCTATGTGGCAAATGGCATCATCCTTTTGGATGTTTTGCGTGAGAAATTCAATGGCAGTGTTATTTCACGTCATGGTAATGTTAATTTGTTGTCACGATCATGATATTTGACACAGTTGGACTTCTTTCTTTGGTAATTAAAAAGAAAAGCGTACCTCAATAAGCCAAGAACTATTTAGGAGTTAATTCGGCATATTAACGGCATTGAACGTGGATTATGTCTCAGAGTCATTGAAAATGTGAATCATCGGATAGAGGTATGCCACTGAAGCCGTGGCAAGCATTTGGTATTTTTATACATTATTGTATATGGTTAATCCTCAGACAACAGTGGTATCCTCAGACAACGGTGTGCCATAGGATAACAAACTTTGGCTTAGAAATCTGAACAGTTCCTCACAACTTAAAATCATTCCAATTTATCCCCCTCTATCTTAGTGTGACACAATAGCATGGCGATGGTTTGGCAAAAGCTTTTGTTCTCATATGCAAAAAAATGGAAGAGAGTCCTCTTTCATTTTTTTTTTTTTAGTCGCTGCGTTGTCCTGGCGCTGGCATTGGCTGTCTACTTGTTTGGCAGTTTGTTTGCATTGCATTTTCATTTTAACCGAGTTAACACTTTTACTTTATGTTACATACACTGGCATTTTCACGCATCATGCCTTTTCATGTGACCGAGTCCTATATATTTTAGACTTCTCGCCCCCTAGCCCAAAAACGGAAAAAATACAATAACAAGTGGAAGAATTATAGCTTTTAAATCGCTTCATATGGAGGGTTTTTATGTGGCCATTGTCAGTAGTTTTGTTTTTTGTTTTCCGCAGATGCCCAATATTTTGTTGGTGTGTTTTTTCCCGGACGCCCGATGAATGTCATTTGGCAACCGGATCGTGAGAGTAGTTGGCGGTTTCATTGTCATTGTTTTGCCGTTACACTTTTCCATGTTCCAACATACATTGAAACTGTTGTTGTCCGTGGGCATCCTTTGCGTCCAACTCTACGCTTTGCCAGAGTGTATAATTTTGTCCAGCGTTGGAATGTGGCAAATGAGTGAGTGAGTAAACATTCTTGTTACACAGTTTATTTAATATCATTTTAAAATCATGTGATGTCCCTAAATTTCTTTTCGTGTTCGTTGCTTGTTTACATTGTTGCCGCGTTGCTGTCGATGCTGATGTCGAAGTCCTTGTCAGGAGGGGTGAGCTGACTCTGTTCTCAGTGGTCAAATTGTAATTTAATGGCTGTTAATGATTTTAAATTGTTAACATTCCTTGGCGTGTTTTACTTAATGATTAGGGTGAACAGGATGAGGGATTTGTTTCTTTTTTATTACTTCTGCATGCAGTGGCATGTTAGCACAGTAATTTTCGAGTTATAATTCCAACGTGTATTTTTATAATTGAGACAAATGCAACATACAAGTTGAAACTCACTTATTATACGTGGTCTTTCCAAGTAGAGAGTAGTACAAAGTAGTAGAAGCAGAGAGTCTATTAAGTTTGCAATATCTTATAACACTGATCTTGCTGAAAGGAATAAAGTAAAAAAACTTCGTTAAGTACAGATGGACCGAATCTTATATAGGAAAAAAGTAAAAAACTTTGTAAAGTATAGATGGGCTTATCCTTATAAATCCTTTAACGTGATTTCGGTAAAAGGTGGTTAGAAAAACATAAAAGGTGGTCCAACCATTATGCACGATGTTAATTGTGCGTCACACTATAACGTCAAGCCCATTGTCCAACTAAATTTGATATTTTCTTTGGTTTAGTATTTGATAAATTCAACCATGGGGAAGTCACAATTGGGCAGAGCGTTAAGATTGTTGGAGCCCTTTAAGAAAATTGGAATTTTCTGTGGATCAGATGTGTCCACAATAAATTCGATAACAAGCAGATTAGCCGCATTTGAACAAATGAGAAACGACGAGTGATTGTTGAAAAGCTGTTGCATCCACAAAGAGTGACTGTATGGTGCGATTTATGGGCTGGCGGCTTCATGGGGCCGTAGTACTTTGAAAATAAGGTCGACCAACCAGTTAACGTGAAAAACATTCGCTATCGCAAAATGAAAACGGACTTGTGGGCAGAAATTAAGGATATGGTCCTGGACGATATGTGGCCTAAACAGGAAGATGCCACTTGCCACACAGCCAATGAAACAATTCGTCTTTTGCGCAAGAAAATCAATTGATGTGTTCATGTTCGCGATCATGTGATTTGACACCATTGGATTTTTTTTCTTTATGAATATTTAAAAGAAAAAGTATACCAAGAACAACTCAAGAGCTGAAATATGAGATAGTTTGGCACATTAACGTTATTGAATCTCCATTATGTCTCACAGGCATTGAACATATAGACCATCGGATAGAGGTAAGCCACTGAAGCCGTGGCGAACATTTTCCTGATATTTTGTTTCACACATAATTATCATACAGGGTGTCCGCCGGGAAGGTATACTTATACTACTTCGTTTTGCAGCCATTTTGGTAAACATTTGTCTTGACAGTTCATATTTGGCAGTCGTAAAGTAGAGACGTGGCAAATTTATTATGAAAAAATATTTAATAAAGCAACGTGTTTTAGTCGTTAAAACATTTTATCGCAATCAATAATCGATTATTGTGACGATGAAAAAGTTATGTGAAATTTTTGGGAGTCACAACGTACCAACAAAACTCACTATTTATCGTGTAGTGAATGATTTTGAAGAAAGACGTTCTGTAGCTAATAGGCCCAAGCATGGACCACAACGCAAGATCGGCTGAAAACATTACTGCTGCTCAAGAAAGTGTTCAAAATCAACCTCAATTCGACGCTGTGATCAGGACCTTGGTCTTTAAAGAACAACTTTGGCCTCAATTTTCCACAAGGATTTGCATTTGTTTCCATTTAAGATTCACTTGACACAAGAGCTTCTTGCACAAGTATATTTACGCCGCCATACATATGCCAATAGAATGTTACAGCTCGCCCATGACAACCCTGATTTTCAGGAGGAATCATTGGAATCATTACTTCAATGAAAATGAAAACGGCGTAACGGTAACTGTCATTGGGGAGCGATATCTTGATATGTTTAAAAACTTTTTAACGCCATAACTGCATGCTTTGGGTTTAATTAACATGTGATATCAACAAGACGGTGCCACATTGCATACAGCCTGGATTACAATGGAATTACTGCGAGATCTCTTTTAACAACAAGTTATTTAAAAAAATTGTGATGTTGATTAGCCTCCAATCAATTTGACTTCTCCGGGCATATTTTTGTGCCTATATCTGAAAAGCAAGGTTTATGCAATCAAACCAGAAACCCTTGAGCAACTCAAACAAAATATTCGTGATGAAATTAATGAAAAATGTGCTCAAGAGGGCTCGAATTTGTAAGTATAACAGAGGCGGACAATTATCTGATATTGTATTCCATACATAATTGCCGACATTAAATAAAACATTTAGTAATATAAAATCCATTCCCTTTCATTTAATCAAAAATTATAAACAAACAAAGTAGTATACCTTCATGACGGACACCCTGCAAATCCTTCTATAATAATAAAAAATATAATTTTCCCAAAACTTGTTGTTGCTGGACAACCCTTTTTAAGGCCCTTTATTTGAACCACTTGGGTCGGTCCATAAGTCCGTTCATAATCTCAGTAAGATCTTCAAAATCATCCTACGTATATTTTGATTTGTTAGGAAATTTTATTTGCTTAAGTGGTCCCTTCTTTTGAAGATAAGGGCCGTTTCGGTACATGCATCTGTACCGTACCTTTGGCAAAACTTCAAAAGAATCGTTAAGTCGGCCGTTTCGGACCATGCGTCAGAACCAAGCCTTTACCAAAACTTCAAAAGAATGCATATTTTTGATTATTACAAAAAATTTTCAGGGCGTTTTTTTTAGACCCAACAACTATGCTCCTTTTTCGAGGTATTAACGAACAGTACTCGTTTTAACCATAGTTCACCGACAAAAAATTATGATTTGTTAAGCAAATGATCAAAAATGTGTACTTTTTCCCAAGGTAGCTTTAGTCCCTTAAGCGGAAACTTTTTCCGCTTTAGCTGATTTTTCCCAAACTGTGTATGACAAAAAGCCATCAGGATCTTAGGTTAGTTCGTTTGACCGCAACAGTACCGACACACCGAGATCGTCAGAGACTTTTATGACGGTCATTAAGAAGGATACTTTATAGGGTCTCCGATGTATATTTAAATTATTGCAAATGGAATTCCTTTGATGGAGGTTATAAAACAACATATGCTGCTCAAAAGCCCAGCTGAGAATCAGTCTGCGTAATTAAATAACGTCAATATCCGGGTTAGACAGGACGAACCCAAAAATATCTTGGCGTCGTGTTAGATAATCGATCCAATATTTAAGGACATTTCAGATACGTTAGGAAAAAGGAAACTGGAATCTAGTCCTGGCGTGCAAGGATACTAAAGAATATTTAACGTACATCGCAGGCCAAATCACAGTGACGCAGTGGCTCGGTAATACTATATGCATCTCGAGAGTGTAGCATATGAAGTTGACTTTTCATTGACATCTTCTTAGATACAATAAGACGTATAACCACGAAATGAAAACAGGAAAACCATAAAACAAAAGAATTATCAATTGCATAGTGGAAAATAAGTGGTTCAAAGGCAGCATGGGAAGATGGACAAGTGAGTTCAGGTTAATTTCTACATCAAGCATTTACTTACAGGGCACAAATGCTTTAGGGAATATCTGTACTGACTGAAACGCTAAAGATAAACTATGTATGAGCAGCTGGAAGACGTCATGTCTTGATCTCAGGTGACTTTTAGCAGCTATCAAAGTAGCCGAACCCAGAAATGTGTCAAAGAACACAGTACAGTTAAAATCTTGCATAGACCGCATATGAGATGTATCAGAGAGTTATAGCTTTAGTACTCACTAGAATTTCCTCGCCAAAATAAATATGTCTTAATTTTGCGTCCGGCTCTAAGGACCCTAGAGACCCAAAAACCCATGAACTTTGGAGGCCCTGACACATCGCCAATTGTCCATAGGGTGTCGAAAATAAGTTTGCTTGAACGTACTTATATGATTATTAAAAATTGTCTCACTTTTTGAAATAGTTCAGCTGAATATTTTAAATAGCGAGTATCAAATCATTCTCAAATTGTATAAAGTTAATTGGCATAGACCATACTTTTCTCGTAGCTCCAGAGAAAGCAGAATCGCTAAAACTTTTCGACAACTTAATCTCTTCGTATCATTAAATAATGCGTCCTCGGAACTTCTTTTGCAACATGGCATTTTTTTTATAAAATGCGCAATAATTGCAACCATCCTGTTAAAACCATATATTGCCCAAGTCAATATCAGCTTATTTAGGCCATCAAACGTTTTCCATTGCAACAAAACGTTCACCTTTTATCGTATTGGAAGTAAAAAAACTATAAATTAAGAGTAGAGTAAAAAAGAATTTATAAAAAAGAAAAAAATGTTGACAAAAAAATTGCGCAATGTGCGCTTCTTTCAGACGACAATTTTCGTAAAGCAATTTAAGCGATGCTTAACTGTCTACCGTTCCAGAACTGAATTTGCTCAAGCTTCTTATACACGGTGGCGTAAATCTACCGATCTGGTTTGAATGTTTACCAAATTGTATTTTAATTTAATTGTATTTATTGGTTAATTATAATTATTATTTTTTGTTAATTTTTGGCCTAAGTATGAAAAATTACATCCATTTCGGCAGCGCACATTCGTTCTCTTTTCATTACATTTTACATAGTTTTTGGTAAAATTTCCGGTATTATCGCTTGAATTTCATGGCTAATGTCTTGTGGTATGGTCGCTGGCTTATTGACGTATAGCCTTTCTTTCAAATAACCCAAAAAAAGTCTGGAGCTGTTAAATCCGGCGAACCTGGGGGCCAATTGAAATCGTTTCTGCGCAAATTAATGCGTTCGCCAAAGAGATCCCGTAACAGAGCAATTTTGTCCCTTTGCATAAATAATTAAAATTCAACAATTGCTGATCGCTGTTCTGTAGTGTTCTATTTCAATTTGTATTTGCTTCACAAAATTCTGAAATAAAAATAAAAAATATAAATAAATATAAAAACTTATTAAACATTTAAACCACAACGATAGTTGTGGTTCACCCTGTACCATGAGCTTGTATAGATGTACACTACAATTGGTTCTCCCTGTACAACGTGTACTACTTAATTCCACAGTTCTGACATTTGACATCTGACCCCCCTTTGCAGGTACTTGGGTGCGTATGAGGATTTCCGCGAAACTTCACATTGCTCATACGCCGTGGTGTATGACCTAATGAAAATAAGCACTGCATCGTGCGAAAAACCTGTATTAAATAAATAATTAATACATCCTAACTACGAGAACGATTTTTTTTCTGAGCTAATTAAATTCTGTTAAGCTAATCCTTATGCACCACTTTACCGGCAACAGAGCGGAAATTTAAAACAAAACAAGCCTAGTACGAAGCCCAAAACTATCCTGGACTAACTTTATTGTTATCTTATTTTTATTTCAATTGTTTTAAAATTAAATAGATTGTATCGGTCGAGTCCAAAAAAAAAACAATGCGAAAAGAAATTTAGTTTAAACATTTTTCTAATTTAAACTTTTTTTCGTTGCGATTTGTTATCATCCTTTTTGTTCGAAATTAGAAAGTGCAACCGAGAATTTTCGTTTCGTTTGCCATGCAAAACGACCGAATTTAACACACATGAAATCCGAAACGACAACAACAATGCCACATTTCACTAAACAGATTCCATGCATGATCCATTGTGTTCTCGGCACCATAGCCAACAATTTTGGAGAGTGTATGTGTATATATTTTTGTAAGAGGGTATGTATTAGTAAACGTGCATGTATTACGTACCATGTGACCCACTTACGGACCACGACCAGGTCATTACGTTTGTTTGTTGGCCAAAAAGAAAAAAAGTAGATAAAAACTAAAAATTAGCAAATATGGGTTCAGGTGTTTTTGTTTTTGGGAAAACAAGGTACAGTAAGAAGCGGATATGTGAACAATTTGCATCTAGTTTTTGTCTTAAAGATTTACAATAACTCTAAACATTTTTAACATCTATACCATATCATTTTAGTTTTACCATGAACATTTTTCGCAATGCCTAGTTTTTTAACAAAACACTTTAGGGCCTATTAAGAATGACAAAAATAGTAGTTTCCAGATCACTTTTCCATACAAATTCTAAAGATGGTTGGCAACTCTAGTTACACTGTTTTGCAACAAAATCCTCCTTTAGACAATGCCAACTGATCTTTACTTAAAATGATCTCCTGAATCCGAATTGAGTGTCCGTCTGTTACCAACACGTCTAGTTTTCGAGATATAGTAGTCTTACTCACCATGAAACACAGTGGGATAGCGGCATACATTTTTGTGCAAAAACTATATGGAGTGGCCCAGATCATTGAAATTGGTTAGCGAGAATTATATTGACTAAATTAAGAAGAAAACAAATTGAATTTTATCAAAACCAGAAACGCTGACTACCAACCTTTCCTACAATCCAAATCGACTTTTTCGCATAATGTTTTTTTTTTCTAAGCAAATGTATTCAAATTTAGAACATACACTTTCTGGAAAAAACAACATTGAATACAGTTTTCATTTAAATCTGCCACGTTAATTGCCCATACACCTCAATATGGTTTTGTGCGCAAAATGTTTTCAATCCGAGAAAGCCCTCTGCTAACCGCTCCTACTAATCAAATCAATTTAAATATCTTGCAACACTCTATGTAACAGGATATTAAGAAAAATTTGCATAGCAAATGTTTTTATCTACCACAAATATTTAAGCTATACTCTTCAGCGAGTGTACCTAAAAACACGTGTTGCACTCAGAATCTTAGCTGATCTGATGTATTCGAACTTTTGATCGCAGCTTTATGATATTTGAACAAAGTAGTTTTTTCCGGACTTAGTACTGACGCTATGGACATTTCAGATTTAGATACAGCTCCCACACATATATCCAACAGATTTTAAGTTTTTAGCTCTAGAAGCATATAACATCCAATCTGAATGAAATTGGGCACACTTCTACGTTCTGGGGGTATACATTTGACATACCTCCCGGAGTAAGGGTCTCTCCCGATTAATATATATACAAACTTCCGTACGGGTTCACCTAAAAGCTATTGGCCAGCGCTGACCGCAATGAGGTGTCATAGGTGAATCCTTGGCAGATTAATTACGGTCCGCGATCTCTATTCATCCATTCAAGAAAGGATCTTTAGAGTCTCTATGCAGGTGGTTTCTTTTTCTCACATATCCTGAGCAATGACAAAGTGTTTCCGTAATATATGCTGCTTATCCCTTGCAATAGGAATGTCAATATCTCCGCTAAACAAATTTGAGTACAATAGTACAAAATCATGTACGCTGTACAATAGGGCGGGTCGATTTCAAAATCGAGCAAGTGTCCAGAAAAATCGTGGTCTAGGGATCTAAATAAGAATCTTTGCCCGAGGAACAATACCTCTAAAGCGAATTCTGATACCCCGACGTTTGACCCATTGGGTCAAATTTTGAAAAATCCCACTTAGACCCATTTAGAGTGCCTCAATTGAGTAAAAATGTATGACCGACTCCCACTAACTTTGAAGGACCGACCCACCAATGTCAGTGGCACACCCCTTGGAACTCCCTGGGGGGTTCCCCATACAAAAAATTACCATTTTTGGCACTCTACCTGAAAAAATCTGCGAAATGGATATGTTTTTTCTTTTTGGAGTTTATTTTTTTCTTTAGATATTTATTAAGTCAGAACATAATATGACTTATTCAAAATAAAAATAATAAATATTATATGACAATGTGAATGAAAAAATAAATTTAACTTAGTAATGGGAAAGAAAATAAAAAATTATTGTTTGAAGTCTTTTTTGCTTTTAAGTACGGGTCAAAAGTCAGGACATCAGAATTCGTTTTAGAGGTATGGTTTCTCTGGCAAAGTTTCTTATTTTGAACCCTAGTATACGATTTTCCTTGTCACTTGAGCGATTTGTTTGCATCCCTACAAATCGACCCGCCCTACTATACAATAACTTCCAATGTTCCAGGAACCCACATAAGGGTTAACGACGAAAGTCTCGCTATCTTTTTCAGAGGCATCAATTTCCATAATATCGGTGCTTGGTCCAAAAAAAAACAATGCATTCACAACGAGTCACTGTTTGAGTTTTAATTTTTGGGCTGGCAGTATTATAGGGTCATTTTTCTTTAAATATGAGCCAGGAGCCGCCTTTACCGTCAACGGTGAGCGCCATGCTCAACAAAAATTCAAGAGAATGACATGGACGATATTTGGTTTTAACAAATATCAAAGAGCCAACGAAACCATAGATATTTACGCACTGTGTTTGAAAATCGAATAATTAGCCAAATTGTGATTTAAGCCCTTAAGATTATTTTCTGTCTGAGCCATTTAGTATAAATGTTGCACAAAGCATCCATAAACAAAGCGCTAAAACATGAAATCGTCGTCACGAGATTCGAACCGAAACAATCGTAACTGAAAAATTTGGTTGATCGGTTGAGGTGCTACCGAGCCAGTTGTGGTAGTCATATGAATGATATTGTGTTCCATTATTTAATGACAAAGTTTAATCTTTCCAATGAATCCATAAATTTAAAAAAAAACAACAGTAATTTTTTTACAGCCTACTCTTATTTAAAATGTTAAATAGCCCACACTGTATTATATAGCATCCGGAGCTAAAAACATTTAAACGGAAGAGCAGATATTTTTGGGAAATATATCTACATCGAACTGATTTTCTTAAATTTTAATAGCGTCCTGCCATGGTCCCAAAACTTACTACTGCAAAATTTTATGAAACTTGCGACCATGGATGGCTCCATGAATGAGAAATTCGGTAGGAGTCGGATTTACTATATGTCTTGTAATGCTATACTAATATACGAAGGTATGGACCTTTGTGATTCTTTGTGCCAACTATGGTCGAAATCTGATGCAATATGCGGCTTTTTAAGATGTAGGTATTGAAATCGAGAACCCTAATCTTTGATATCAATATATGGAACGATATGGGCCAGGTTACAATAACGTTTAACGAAATCAGTTCATGCGACTTGTACTTTGAGTACAACAGTAGATTTGCATACGGATGGACGGTAATCGCTCAATGAAATCAGATAGAGATTTATTTAAGGTATTGCAAACATCAGCACTAAGACATACCATCCTGTACCTCAGTGTGGTTTAGGGTGAACTAATTTTTACAATTTGTATTCACTGATACCAAAATTTCCGAAACTTATCAATACCTTACCGTCCCCGCGGTTGGGTGATTCCCTTCATTTACGCATTTATAAAAGTCTTTTTAACAAAATGTTATAAATGTAATGAGAAATATTTAAACAAAAGCCAATTCATGATTTGGTAATGTTATAACTTTTAAACTTAGAGGCAGGCAACATTAAGTGTTGCCTGGCGCCATCTGACATTTCCATTGGAAAGTTTGGCATTTGTTAGCATTAAGGTACTCAAAATGTTTTAAAGTATGACCAACATTTGTGTTATTTACAGTGACTTGAAAACATCAATTTGGCAAAAAATGGAGTTAACTCAAGAACATTGCCGTGCGATCATTTTTCACAACGTTCGACGTAGATTATGAGGACAAGAGTGCATCGATGAACTTAAATCTTTGTATGGCGATAAACATTAAACATTGATGCCATGCGTAAACTGATGCAAGATCGTCATGTGACGTACCGTGGGATAGAGGCATCCTTGGGCATTTCTTCCAACAGCATACATTCGATATTGCATGAACACCTGGCCGTAAAAAAGATTTGTTCTCGTTGGATCCTGCACAATTTGACGATCGCTCAAAAAAAGCCTCGTGTCGATTGTGCAAAAAAATTTTGAAACAATACGATCGCGGTGCTTCAAAGGAAGTTTATAAGATAATAACAGGTGACGAATCATGGATCTATGCGTATGAGCCCGAAACAAAACAGCAATCGACCGTGTGGTTCTTCGAAGACGAGCCAAATCCAATGAAAGTTGTTCGTGGAAGAAGCACTTTGAAGCAAATAGTCGCCTGTTTCTTCGGCAAAACTGGTTATATGCGACTTTTTCCCTTGAGCACCGTAGGACAGTCAATTCTGAGTGGTACGCCACAATTTGTTTGCCTGAAGTCTTCGGAGAAATTTGAAAAACGAACAAGAGAAGTCGAATCATTGTACACCATGGCAATGCAAGCTCTCACACATCGGATCAAACCAGCGCCTTTTTGACCGGCCTAATCGTCAAATTGATGGATCATCCGCCGTACAGCCCTGACTTGGCACCCAATGACTTTTTTATTTCCTCACTTAAAAAACAAAATGCATGGTCAACGATTTTAGTCGCCAGAAGTTGCTGTTGAAACGTTCAAAAACCACGTTTTGGAGGTGTCTCAATCGGAGTGAAAAAGTGCTTCGACAATTGGTTTGAGCGCATGCAAAAGTGTATAAATCACGCTGGAGAATACTTTGAAAACAATAAAACCATTTTTGATAATAAATATTTGACTTTTTATTATAAGGCCAGAAATATATTTAGCAGCCCTCGTATTATAATATCCTGCTCCGCACAGTGTTTCTAGGTTTAAAAATCAAAATGAGTCACTTTTTATGATTTCGCAAAGAAGTACTGAACTGTCGTTAGGGAAACCAAACAGTTGTGTGAGTGTTGGTCTATGCTTAAAATTGTTTCAACTTTCATCATGGAGTGGTCAGATAATGAGAACCGTATCGCTGTAATAGCGCTTTTCAAGTGTGAAATGAAAAAAATGCTCCGGCCACTAGGGATTAGCCGCATGTTCGTCTACCGAATCATAAAAGTGTTTGAGGAGACTGGAGATGTAAAAGACCGCCATCGGTTGTGTCACCCACGCTATGTACGAAAACCGCATGCCATCAGAGCCGTTAAATCAAAAATTCACAGAAAACCGCTCCGGCAACAGAAAATCATGGACCCTGAGATGAATATCATGCAAAAGTCCATGAGTCGAATCATTGAAAAAGACTTGGGACTTGGGTCTTTCAAATGAAGTAACGGACATTTATTGACTGCAGCTTTAAAAAAAAATAGGATTGAAAAATGCAAACGTCTTTTGGTGAAGCACGCTGATAACTTGCACAGAAAAATGTTTTTCACCATGAAAAAATGTTTACCGTTCACCAAAAATTTAACAAGCAAAATGATAGAGTGTATGCGCGGTCATCTAAGGAAGCATCTGAACTGATCCCAAGGGTGGAAAAGGACCATCATCCAGCTTCACTCATGGTTTTGTAGGGTGTCTCTTACTATGGGGTCACTGACCATTTCTGCGAACAGGGAGTCAAAACATCGGCCAAAGTTTACCAAGAAAACGTTTTGGAAGCTGTAATGAAGCCTCTTAACAATTCCCTATTCCAAAACCAGCCATGGTCTTTCCAGCAGGATTCTGCGCCGCCCCATAAAGCTTAAACGTCCCTGGCGTGGCTTCGAAACAATTTGCCAGCGTTCATTTCCTCTGAAGAATGGCCCTCAGGCAGTCCAGATTTGATCCCATTGGATGACAAATTGTGGAAGGTTTTAAAGTACAAGGTTTGTTACAAAAGATACCCCCACATTGGATCTCTTAAGACTGCTTTGGTTCGAGCTGTGGCCAATTTTCCAATGGATGAGGTTCGTGCAGCTATTGACGATTGGCCAGTGCGACTTAAGGCGTGTGTTAAGGTAAAAGGCGGACATTTCGAATAAGTAGATTCTTTTTGGATACAATATACATCAATAAATATATTAAAAAATATTTGGTCCAAAAACATTCAGTTCTTTTTATTTTACAGCATAAAACGTGTGTAACAGTATTTGTGTCCCTACTAAGTAGTGCTCTCAAATATAAACCGATCAACCATCGGTTAGTCCAGCCTCTCCTATATTTCCCATGCCCTCAGATAGAGAGTATTAGTGTGCTATTGCCAGTTAAAATTGCGCTACTTGCAGTCGTACTCGTTTCCTTCTCCGTCTCATTCTACACTCTACATTCTATTTTTTTTAAATGTTTAGCAACATAAAAATTTTTGTCAAAAGCAATTAAGTGCTGCTCTTATAAACTGCACATCTCGTGTGCCTGCAACAAAAACATCCTCGACAGGAACAAAAACAACAAGGACATCCTCCACATTATATGAGAGTAGAAGACATACATTTAAACTATGTTCGTACTCCGTACGTGTGTGTGTGTTTGTTGCCAGTAGGTTGGTGTGATGCATACAACATGTGCTTCTAAACTAAATGCGGGTTTTCGGTTTTGTTTTTGTAGAGAGACAGAGAGAGGGAGTGAGAACGAGAAATATTCTCCTCCTCGACAGTCGTTCTTGTACTGACGACTATTATGCCTAAGTGTCTGTGTAAGTATGTGCGAGTGCCTGTGTGTGTATGCCTGTGTGGCATGCTGCAAATGAAACATGCAACAACAGCAGCAATTGCGGCAGCAGCAACACAAAAAAGGGGGCGACCAGCAACAAAAAAGGATGTTAAGGTTACAATTTGTACATGAAATTAAATGTGTAATTACATCATGGAATAGTTAAATGTTTATCCTCTTGTATGACTGTACATGTCACTGACAGTTGCAAGTGTATATGTTTGCATGTGAATGCCACTGTATGTGTGAGTGTTTTTCTAACTACCCTGCAAACATTTTTGAAGGTGGATGCATCATCGGTGAATCATCTAAACGATGAATTACATCGCGGCGATCATTATTAGCGAATAATACTCAATTCCACATTCGTGTGGCTATCCCGTATAAAGCGAATAGACAAATGAATCGTGTCTTAATACCCCTTGCGATTCTCTATCCAATTTCCTTGTGAATAATACGCGAATCTACATTTGTGTGTAGCTGTCCGAAACAAAGCGAATAGCCAAAATGATTTGCATGCAAATCTTCATCGCCTATTACTCCATTATGTGAATCTCTAGCTACACGTACAGAAGAATTGTATGCGATTAATTAAGGCAATTTTCTTTACACCGGATAAGAATTCGCGCGTTTTTCACGAGAAAACTTGCCGGAGCACTGGGGAGTAGAACACGATTCATTTAAGCAATTTGCATTATACTGGACAGCTGTATTCGAATGGGGTTGCGCGCATTATTAGACAATGTTGATCGCCGCATTTATATTTATCCTCGAGATGATTCGCCGGTAGTTTTCCGATTCATATAAAGAACTCGCCAAAAGATTGTTGAAACAAATTAAATACAATTATTGTAAACATAAAATAGTGTCGAGAAAAAAGTCCATGGAAATGGAAGAACCCACGACTTAGATTGAAATAATAGGACCCTTTTCTTTTATAAACTTTATTTTAATGTTTAAAAACGTTAACAGGCAATGGAAACAAAAACAAGACATTAATCGTTTGTATGCACTATCTATTTCGTGGACAATGTGTTGTTGTGGTATGTTCATTTTTTAGTCAGCAGTATTACAAAAATATTGATGGCAAAAACCTGTTAGGAAGAGAGTGAATACTCTTTAAAATGTTAAAGGACATTTTTCGCATATCGTTTTGTCCTGAAAAATAAGAACAAACGATTTTGTCAAACAGTAGAGATTCTCCTGTTTTATTTGCTACCCATATTGCCGATGTGGGTTTTGCAACACTACGAAAATAATTTGTTCAAGCTGGAATATCCTTTCAAAATTAAAAGTCCTTTAAAATGGAAACAAGATCTCGAAATGAAAAACTGAATCGCGCATTCTTCTGCCAATGCGATCATAATAAATACTAATTTCAACAACACTATTAAGTTTCATAACGAATAATCCTTGCTTGATTGCAATATTCGTCCGGATGAAACAAATGCATCACGAATTCTTCTGCACACACGATCAAAATTAAAAGTTTGTTCCTGACAAACCGCGAATTCATCGCGAATTCTTCTACCCAAGCCTTTTTCAGAATCACTACTTCTTCGCCTAGTGGATTTATTCTCCACACCTCATCCAATTGTTTGCAGGGTATGTGAGCATATGCCTCGGTATGTCTGAGTGTGTGTGTAGTTCTAGTTTAGTGCCAGCATCGGTTTTAGCTCGATTCTTTGTTTTAAAGAATGTATTTAAAGGCTACAAAAATTAAATTTTTTATTTAAGGTATTGTTGTACAGGGTGATTCATTCAGATTTGGACAGCAAATATTTGTGATATCTTTATGATATTCTTTCTAATACTGCAGGCAAAGTCATGGAGCGAATTCAGGTTTATTATACTTATAAACTTTTAAACTCGATGAACCATGATCAGTGCAAGAAGTGACCATAGCGCAAGATGGAACAGACCGAAACAACATCAAATTATAGGTCATGTACAGCAATTGAGCATTTCTTACAGAATTATAATAAACGTGTGATGACTTGACAAAAATAACATGGACTTGGACCATGTGTTTTTTAAGCAAATCGGGAAGGACTTTGTATGGTGGCTACTGAAAAACATGGACGGAAAAGCAACCGATAACCGAAATAACCAATGTTGATTAGAGTTCGCTCAAAAGATTTAATACGAAATTCGATTTTTACCGGATATGACTCATATAGCAGACAATTGTGACCTTAGAGAAGAGCTTTGTATAATATCAGAACATGAGCCGGTACAGTGCACAAAGTTTTGTCGAAATCTGTTTAAATTTGCTACCTGTTCTTTGATATCAACGTTATATGAGGAGACAGATATCATTAAATGAAATTAAATAGTTATTTTCGAATCAATTGGTGTAATAAATATATCTCCTTTTTGTTTATGTGTTTGGTAATTAAATGCTTTATTTATTTAATTCCAATTTAATATAAAACTTAACTTTAAACAAAATACTTTAATTGAGAAAAAAATTCAATGTCACGATGCTAATCCGAACGTCAAAAGTGTGCTCCGTTATAGAGTTGCCAGATCTTTTCAGCAACCCCAAACACTCCGCCACAGTGGCCCCCCAGAAGGGTCAAGCCTATTCCCTGAATCTGGATGGGCATTTAATGGTTCAACCAGTTCTTGTGCGTTGAGCCTGATATTCATGATGTGGTAGAGTTTCTGGAATATGCGCTTATTTCCTGGCGTCATTTTATTTAAAGGAATTTGAATTTCGGCCGCGTGCGGAAGGAACATCCTTTTAGCTCCTTCACTGTTTCGGGGCGTTTGCATTTCATAATAGCTTCTGTGCGTGAGTTAGTAGGGGAATTCTCTGTGATGTAACTCTGTGCCCAACGAAATCTATCTCCGTTTTGCCAAATACACACTTTGATATATTTATCGAAAGATTGTGCTGCTGAAGCCGACTAAAAACTTCTTTCAAATGTCTTTCGTGTTGTTCAACATTGTCTGACGCTATACATATGTCAACCATATAGGGAAATGCAAAATCGAGGCCACGAAGGACCTCGTGGATTAGACGCTGAAAAGTTTGTGCAGCATTCCTCAGACCAAAAGTTATCTGGGTAAACTCGAACAGTCCAAATGGCGTTGTTATAGCAGCTTTGGTATATCGTCCGGATTAATGGGGATCTGATGAAATGATTTGCGGAAGTCTACCTTTGAAAATATCTTTGTATTCGGAGCCACCAGTATTCGTGTTGATCGCGTCGGGGCCACTACTTTGGTAATTACGAGGGCGGTTCGGAAACTTCTTAGCCTAGCACAAAAAGTGCGGTATAAACAGAAAAAAGTTAAGTGTTTTGGAAACTTCCATCTCTGCTATGAACACATGTTAAATTTTGTTTCGATCAGGCAACTCCGTTATATAGAAACAGGTGTTCACAAAAGTCGCAGCCGCGATTTTTTTACAATGGAAAAATTAGAAATGCGTGGTGTCATTAAATATTTACATAAAAAAGGGTTATCGGGACAAGAAATTCATAATGATATGGCGAATGTGTTAGGTGAAAGTGCTCCTTCATATGCAACAGTAATAAATTGGGTTGCTGAATTTAAACGTGGTCGTACAAGCATTGAAGATGAACCACGTAGTGGACGTCCAAAAACAGTAACAACAACAGAAATTGTAGCCAAAGTGCATGATATGGTATTAAATGATCGACGAATAAAAGTGCGTGAAATAGCTAATATCATGGGCATCTCAAATCATCGAGTCAATTTAATTTTGCATGAAGAATTACAGATGAAAAAGCTTTCTGCAAGATGGGTGCCGCACTTGTTAACAGTCGAGCAAAAACGCATAATAATGAACATTTCTCAAGCTTGTTTGGATCGTTTTCAGCGAAATAAAATGGATTTTAAGCGTCGTTTCATAACTGTTGATGAGACATGGATCCACTCCAGACAAAAGAACAATCCAAACAATGGACTGAAGCTGGAGGAAGTGCCCCAAAGAAGGCAAAAACAATTCAATCGGCTGGTAAGGTTATGGCAACAGTTTTTTGGGACTTCTGC
The DNA here is from genome assembly GCA_963513945.1 of Hydrotaea diabolus. NCBI lineage: Eukaryota > Metazoa > Arthropoda > Insecta > Diptera > Muscidae > Hydrotaea > Hydrotaea diabolus. Next base: position 12,986,585 of record OY740717.1, on the reverse strand, counting down.
AAAAAGGTAAAACAATAAATTCAGAGTACTATTGCAACCTTTTAGATCAATTAAATGTACAAATTCGAGAAAAACGTCCTGGCTTACAAAACAAAAAAATAATTTTTCATCAAAACAACGCACCAGCGCACAAGAGTGTTTTAACAATGGCTAAAATCAACGAATTAAAGTACGAGTTGCTTGACCACCCACCTTATTCTCCTGATTTAGCTCCCAGTGACTTTTACCTGTTCCCAAATCTAAAAAAATTCCTTGCTGGCAAGCTTTTTACCTCAAATGAAGATGCAATTACAGTTGTAAACCACTATTATGAAGACCTGGAGGAAAACTATTTTAATCAAGGGATAGAATTGCTAGATAAGCGTTGAAGTTTCAGGAGATTATATTGAAAAATAAAAATATTTTTGAAAAAATATTTATTCTCTTTCATTGATAGGCTAAGAACTTTCCGAACTGCCCTCGTAAATGATTTATTTATTTAATTCCAATATAATATAAAACTTAACTTTAAACAAAATTCTTTAATTGAGAAAAAATGCGATGTCACTCCGTTATAGAGTTACCAGATCTTTTCAGCAACCCAACACACTCCGCCACATGTGTAACGAACATCAGAACTGATTTATAATAGTGTAGTTGGTATAAAACGTGATGAAACAAAAATATAGCATTTTGATAAATTATTTACTTATGGAAAATCTGCATTGAATTTGTGTGATTCAAACGCAACGACTTTGGTTTGATTTTTTTAAAACTTTGTGAGTGGATGGACTGACAGTTTTGATGGAATTATATCTGATAAAACTATAAATTCAAAGTTCTTCAGTTTAGATTTTAAACATCAAAGAGTTAGTTTGTTTCCTAGCATTTATTAAGGTCAATTATTTATACTCTCTTCCGCGGAGTTTGTTGACACCATTACAATAGTTGACAGTTAGTGACAGATTTATTCTGTTAATTTTCAAAAGAACAGTGCTGGCTGAAAATGATATTTTGCCTCCGATGCCCTCTGCTAAAATTGATGGTTGTCTAACCGTTTGATTTTGCCTAATTTTTTACTCCCCAGTTGCCAATGACCTTTGATTAGAACCGCCACAGTATAAGAATTTAATACGTAAAAACCACATTGTGTTATAAAACCTCCACCAAGGAGGTTTCATAAATACACAGAGAAATAGTCGATTGGAAACCGGTTAGAAAAAACCAAAATTAAGTTGAGAAACACGAATCACCGTTACAGCAAACCTTTCAATCTTAATAGATACTCTATTCAACATATCTCAATATGCAAGCTATAGCTACATTTCGGTACTCAGAACTTATAAATCGGTTGTACCAATAAACGCCAGTAAGATTATCACTCAGTACTTGTGAGTCTGGTAAACCTTATTAAAAATTTGCATAACATTTTATTTGGTTAAACTAAATATTGGTGACGACAGCAAGCAAATTTTACCAAAATTAGGTCAAATTGACATCCGCCTAATGCATAGTTCACTAAGGTCCATAGATAAATCCCGTTGGAATACTCTGAGCTCATCACAGATAATGTTAGTGATTTATTTATTTATTTAAGTCTATGGAGGAACAAATTCCTTACAATAATCCTAAATAAATAAGTCCTCAGCTTTTTAGCAATGGCCTCTCTATGCACTAACCAGCCGGTTTCCCATATTTCCATTTGGGTCTTGTCAGTTTGGGTTCGAAAAAAACGAACAGTGAGAGAGAAGGTTACATTTCGTCTCAACCTTTTCGTTTACAGACGTCGTTTTGTAGTAGTTGCAGTCTCCGAGCCTGGCCGTAATTGAAGAAGACTAATCACGAACTGGGTTCTCTCTGTACAGGTAGGCACCTTTATCCACCTGTTCTTGAACATAACGAAAGTAAGTAAATCAAAATATTAGAACCGGAATAATGTACATTAGGTTGAATATTGTTTTCGTCTTTTCACATTTTTGTAAACTATAAATTTTGTTTTTGTTAAAGAAGAGCCAGAACAAGAAACGTGTTCAAAGTCACAAACTACGTAAGGTAATAATAACTTATATACTCACAGAGAACAACTTTTTTGCCACAACCGAACTATGATAATTTTCTGAAAACTTTTTGTTTTATTTACAATAAGCAACATGCGCTTCAATTCGACCACCCCTTTGTACTTACACATAGAAAATTTGTGGACATGCCCCATTCTAGAACGTACCACGAGATTTCAATGAACTCGGTACACATCAGGCAATTGAGAACGTAGCGACAGAAAATTTAACAAACTTTCTTACCTGTAAGAATTTTAGAATGAAAAAATAATTGAAAACCTCAGGCAATTTATACAAATTCAACATGCAGAATCGACTTGTCTGGCAGCAGCTACAGCAGCAATAGTGTATGAAATGGGGCACGTGGGGATCAGGAATTTTTTGAATGGTCTACGATCTGGTATATAGTTAACGATGGACGGACTTCAATGCGTGTTTATTGCGCACAATATATATTTTGTTTCATCATCCGCATTATACGAGGGATGATATATATGTGACGCGCATAGAAAGGGACCTAAGGGTAAAAACCAGTTTTGTTCAGGAGAGTCATTTTAAAGATTTAAATACGTGTATCTTTGGTGTAGAATCGTCGACTTCACTTTCATAAAACGCACATATATCTGGGAGGGAACACTTTTGGGGCATATGATCGGTCTCATTCGATGCTCAGATGTTGTCCACATCAAAAAAAAGTGAAAATTGATTTTTTTACCCTAAGGTCCCTTTCTCTATGCGCTGTCATATATATTTCTGTTCTAATAATGAAAATGCGAATATTCATCATCAAAAGTGGTTGTATTGTTTTTCAAAGTATTCTCCAGCATTGTACACTTTTGCATACGCTCAAACCAATTGTCGAAGCACTTTTTCCACTCTAATTGAGACACCTCCACAACATAGTTTTTGAACGCTTTAACAGCATCTTCTGACGACGAAAATCGCTGACCACGCTTTTTTTCTTGATGTAAGGGAATAAAACGAAGTCATTTGGTGCAAAGTCAGGGCTGTATGGATGGTCAAAAAGGCGCTGGTTTGAGCCGATGTGTGGTTTGAGCTCGTATTGTCATGGTGCACAATGATTCGTCTTCTCTTGTTTGTTTTTCGAATTTCTCCGAAGACTTCAGGCAAACAAATTGTGAGGTATGGATCTCAAATCGGCACGAGGGCATATTAATAGATTGACCATTATGATCGAGATTCGGTAGGCTTGATCGTGCGGTTCTTCGAAGACGAGCCAAATCCAAGGATAGTTGTTCGTGGAAGAATCACTTCGAAGCAAATGGTCGCCTGTTTCTTCGGCAAAACTTGGCATCCACACACTTAGTGTTGCCTAGGCCAGAAATATATATAGCAACCCTCGTATCCCATAATATTAAATACCGCTCTCGGAATGCACAAAATGGAACCGATTGATATCAGCCCCTCTATGACTTACTTATATAAATCCCACAACATCCCATTAAGACGCTTCTCTCAAATCTGTACACGATATTATTCTTATACTTGCTGACCTGGACCTACTGTTTAACGCCGGCTCCGAGCGGCTAATACATTTTATAGAGAAGTTTCTACATGACTAAGAAGTAAATCTCTTACTTGTAAAGTCGCCGGCATTTAAGTGGTAGTCCTCCTCTTAACGTCTTACAATTAAGCCTACCAAATCTCGATCATAATGGTCGATCTATTAATATGCCCTCGTGCCGATTTAAAATCCATATGCTCTAAAGGACGTATATGTGACAGCGCATAGAGAAAAGGACCTAAGGGTAAAAAAAATCAATTTTAATTTTTTTTTTTGATGTGGACAACATCTGAGCATCGAATGAGACCGATCCCATGCCCCAAAAGTGTTCCCTCCCAGAGATATGCGCGTTTTATGAAAGTGAAGTCGACGATTCTAAGCGCAAATAGAAAGGGACCTAATCTTTAAAATGGCTCTCCTGAACAAAACTGGGTTTTAACCTTAGGCCCCTTTCTATTTTGCACGTCACATATGATATTCAATCGAGCACAAGGAAAGCATAGTGCGCTATGTGCCACCTAACGGATTTTACAATAGTGGCATAATAATTTTGTATCTTTATGTTAACGCTGCCTCAAACATTTTTATGAACTTTCAGTGTCAAAACAATAGTCGAAGTCAACATCTTCATCATGGTAAACTTACGAGCGTCGTTTGGAAATCATTAAAAAATTGCTACCGAAATTCTGAGTTGGTGGTCGCAACTTTGAGAGCGCTTACTCCAATTTTCATCATCTTCAGCGAATAAGCTCATTTCCATCTGAGTAGTTTGACAATACACAAACTTTGCATAATTGGACAGCAACAAACCCATATGTGCTTCAAGAGACGCAATTGTATCGGCAAAAAATTATTGTGTAGTGTGGTTTTCATGACGGAGGTGCGATTGGGTCGTATTTTTTCGTCGATGAAGTCATGTGACCGTCAATGAAGAGCGCTACCGTGTCACGTTAGAAAATTTTTGACCACAATTAGACGATCTTGACATCGCCGATATGTGGTTTCAATAGGACGGTGCCATTAGCCACACAGCACTCGTTACAATCGTTTTACTGAAAGGCAAATTCGGTGAATGTGTTATCTCGAAAAATGACCCGGTCTAATGGTCATCTCGTTCATGCGATTTAAAGCCATTGGATTTCTTTTTATGGGGCCACATCAAGTTCTTGGTCTATGCCAACAACTTTAGAAGACACAACATCCAACGCGATATTGCTAACCTTCCGGTTGAAATGTGCACAAGAGTGGTAGGAAATTGGGTCCAAAGTATAGATCGCTGTACACGGGCTCGAACAATTTGATCTTTATATCCTTGGAATGGAAACCCCTGTATAACTTTACCTAGTGAGAAATGAACCTTATAACATAACCCTCCACGAAATGTTTCCCTCCCGCTCCAGAAGTCACACCTAAAGTCCAGACAGAATTTAAGGTATTTAAATAGCAAAGTAATATAAGGTATATAATAGTCGGCTCCTTTCGTCTTGAAACTTTTTTTTTTTGTAATTTCTATGCTCAGAATGTAAGGTTACCTGAGTGATATCCGCGCACACCTACTTACCTTGAAATCGAGTAACAGTTCGACTTTGTGCTAATAAATTATAAACATATTTGGAAATTGTTTTCTTCTTTTAATTTGGTACTTTTATTTCATGTCATATATTTTATATTTAATCACTTAATATATACAATTTTGAAATAATTTCATATATTTCAAACAACATCATTGTTTGTGTATCATTCCGAGTTTTTTTTTAATACATTTGTTCGATTACTTTATAATTAACATAGCATTTGTGCTCAATAAGAGTCCAAAGGACAAAGGACAATGTGAGGCGAAGGACTTTCCTGCAGAATATAAAGATTTGAAAAGAAAACAAATATTTGGAATTTTTGATAAAGTTACAATAACTTTGAGGGTCAACATGTACAAACTTTTCCTAAAGTATTATTTTAAAATATTATTTAAAATTCTCTTTATCGCAAGTCCTTGCCAATCACTTAGACCTTTTCATTGTTTTCGTTTCTGCCTTGAAATGTAAACCATTTTCTGTTTGGATTTTTGTAAATATGTATTTGTTCTTATATGTAAAGAATAAATGCACACATACACAATATTACTGACTAAACAAATAGTAATATTTTGCAGTTTCATTTGCAGTTGTTGTGCACTTTTTTTAACGAAAAACTTAAAACAAACAACAATTTTGATAAAGCTTCAATTTTGTTTCATTTTATGAACATTTTGCCATATTGCCTAAATTAAACCAGATAAAGGAAAATAATCGACATACATACAAAATTTCCAAAAAATATATGTACTCATAGATATAACTAAATTCTCTTATAAGTAGTTTGCTTCTCAAGATATGCCATAGAATTTAATGATATCGATTTTTTTTATTTGTTCAAGATATGCTTTTGTTTTTTTTCTTGTATCCTATGAAATTTATATTTATTTGTATTTTGTATGCTAGATACATTAATATATGTATATATTTAATATTTCATATATAATATATATATTTGATTTTGTTATTTGTTTTGTGGTAGTCATTTAACAGCAATAAATATACTTATACACATACGTATATATTTTGCTCAGGTGATACTATATTCTAAATACGAGTAGCAGGCTTTTATTTATACACATTTGTCTTGTTTCCGACATATCCGAGACTGGGCACGGGATTTTTTTTATTTATTTCTTGTAAAGTGTTCTTATCAACATTTATTTCTCTACTTAACTTGTAGCATATTTCTTTGTTTATGAAAAATAAAAATGATTTTAAATATACGAGATTATTGATATATACAAACTTATAGTCACATACATGCATATGCTGTAAATCAAATACATTAAGTCTTCTAAGAGCTAAAAGTCATTAAGTCTCAATACTAGTTAAAGTGAATAACACTAGAATATAGATTCGTTAAAAGGGCAATTGTATTTAGTGCTTTAGTAAAAAGTAAGTCGGATCAATATTCTTAGATGTATAATATATTCTTAATCCAGTGTCTCGACGCACAGTAACGCCATTTGAGTTTTTTCGTTGCAAATATCATATCTTTTAAACAGAATAGTTTAAATGGCATACGAGGGTTGTTGTATATATTTCTGGCCTAGGTAGGACTAAGTAAAGCGGGGTGCCATCTGACATTTCCATTGGAAAGTTTGACATTTTTTAGCATAAACGTACTCAGAACATTTTGACGTACGACCATCATTTGTGTTGTTTACAGTGACTTAAAAAAATCAATTTGGCAACAAGTTAAATTAACTCGTGAACATTTCCGTGCGATAATTTTTCACAACTTTCGACGTGCATTATCCCGACAAGAGTGCATCGATGAACTCAAATCTTTATATGGCGATGAAGCACCATCCTATTGTAGCACTGTGAAAAACTGGTTTAATGAACTCAATCGTGGCCGACGCTCGCTCAAAGACGAGCTTCGTGAAGGTCGTCCAAAAACGGCCGTTGTGCCGGAGAATATTGACGCCGTTCGTGAACAAATAATGCAAGGTCGTCATGTGACATACCGTGAGATAGAGGCATGATTGGACATTTCTTCCACCTGATATTGCATGGACATCTGACCGTAAAAAGGTTTGTTCTCGTTGGATCCTGCACAATTTGACAATCGCTCAAAAAAGGCTCGTGTCGATTGGTGCAAAGAATTTTGCAAAAATACGATCGCGGTGCTTCAAAAGACGTTTATAAGATCGTCACAGGTGACAAATCATGGATCTATGCGTATGAACCCTAAACAAAACAGCAATTGACCGTGTAGGTCTTCGACGACGAGCCAAATCTAACGACAGTTGTTTGTGGAAGAAGCACTTCGAAGCAAATGGTCGCCTGCTTCTTCCGCAAAACTAGTCATGTGGCGACTGTTCCGCTTGAGCAACGTAGGACGGTTAATTCTGAGTGGTACACAACGAAGTCTTCGTCGACATTCGAAAAACGAACAAGAGAAGATTGTGCATCCATGATAATGCAAGCTCTCAAACATCATCTCAAATCAGCGCCTTTTTGACCAGCCAAACGCATTTTTTTCCACCACGCATTTTTTTCTTCATGTGCGGGAATAAAAAGAAGAAATTGGGTGCCATGTCAGGGTTGTACGGCGGATTTGATGGGTCATCCGCCGTACAGCCCTGACTTGGCAGCCAATGACTTCTTTTTATTCCTGCACATGAAGACAAATATGCGTGGTCAACGATTTTCGTCGCCAGAAGATGCTGTTGAATCGTTTAAAACCATGTTTTGGAGGTGCCTCAATCGGAGTGGAAAAAGTGCTTCTACAATTGGTTTGAGCGCATGCAAAAATGTATAAATCAAGCTGGAGAATACTTTTATGATAAATATTTGCTTTTTCATTATTAGGCCAGAAATATATATAACAGTCCTCGTATGATATATAAATGCTCAGCCTATAAAATGAGTGTTTGGAAAGGGTGCTTCGCCTTGTATATGCTTACTAATGGCTTATCAAAGTTTAATTTGTGGAAAAATCAAGTTTATGGTAACTAAAAAAAATTATAGGATATTTTATGATATTTTTGCTATTTTTAAAGTTCGTTAATTATTCTTCTCAATTTGCATGAGAAGATATATCTATAATCACACTGGGCTTCAATATTTGAAAAAAAAACTGCGACAGAAGGCCTTATAGTCAAAGTTAGTTGATTAGGGGCTGTTGATCACTAATCAGGCCTCCAATTAGCCAGATTTACTCTAATTTACGAGATATTCGCACAAACCGTTATTTTCGGTATTTTTTTTAAAGGACCTGCTTTATTTGTGAACCGAATTTATAAAACCGGAGCGCGGTGTTTAGAGGAGAAATTGACCTTTTTAACGATATGTAGCGCTTTTATTTCGGATAATACTCGTAATTGTTGAAGATAAATTCTATTTTAAATTAATTTAAGCTATCTAAATATTTTGGATTCTTTACCAGTCTTGTAATTTTACAATAATTCCATTATAGCGTATTGAAATACACACCCAACAAGCTATTACACTTTAGAATCGGATAAAATTTGACTGATTAATTAAAGATTTTGTACGAAATAGGAATCATTGCCTCCTAATTTTCTATAAATCTCCTAGAAGTGATACCATCGATTTGAGTTTTCGTATCCATACATGGGGTAGTCTACTGCTACGAGAGCATATTAATAATTCCCTGACTTTTCCAACTTCCCTCGTAGTTATATGAAATACAACACTGCTTTCATCAAGTACCATTTGTTAGTAGACTACTGTCAAATTTTAAGAGAGTTCCGTCATTTAGTTTATTTTAAACACTGTCCAAAACATACAACCTCGTGGATTTTGTTAAAAATGGAAAAAAGTGAATTGGCCAATTGAGGTCAATACTCGTACACCTGAAATTGTCGAAAAATTTCCACAATATGGTGTCGGCCGATTGAAGAGTAAAACTGTGTGAGATTGTTAATGCCATGTGCATTTCATATGGCAGTGTGGTTTCGACTTTACATGATCAGTTGGGTTTAAGAAAGACAGCTGCCGCGTTTGCTCTCAATTGACCATAAACGTTATCGTGTGACAACTTCAAAGGATTGTTCGGAGTTTTTTAACCGCAATTCAAATGAGTTTTTGCGCGTTTTGTAACTGTGTGAATGAAACATGGATCCATTACAACACCCCGGAGACCAAGCAGCAGAATAAACAATGGGTTTCTTAGGGTAAACTGGCTTCGAAGACGGCCAAGGTGACTTTGTCGGCCAATAAGGTAATGGTAACAGTTTTTTAGGATGCACGCGGGATGATCCACATCGATTACCTTTCAAGGGGAAACAATAAACGGCGAATCGTATGACAACTTTTTGCACCGATTTAACGAAGATTTAAAAGAACGACCCCATGTGACCAAGAAAGTTCTTTTTCATCAAGATAGTGCACGGGTACACACGTGTGCAGTCTCAATGGTAAAATTGCATGAATTGGGATTTCCAAACTTAAAGAAATTGCTCGATGAAAAGAGATTAAGCTGCAACGATGAAATTATTGATCAAACAAATGCCTATTTTGGGACCTCTTAAACCCATATTTTTTGGAAGGGATATAAAAATTGGAAAAACGTTTGACTAAGTGTATTGAGCTAAAAGGAGATTATGTTGAAAAATAATATTATTTTTGCCAAAAAACTGGATTTTATTCCAAAAGTCACAGGATTATTAATATGCCCACGTATCTAACTTGTTTTAAAAAACATCTTGTATTTGATTTTTTCTGATCTTTTTCTTATCCAGAATTGATGTATTTTCATCGAAGCTTTTCCCCTCTTGTGGTAGGCTATAAGACAATCTTATTCTCAAGTCCAATAGTGACATTCCATATCCGTAATTATCCACGTTTGTAGAATCGTTTAAATTATAGAAGTTCTTTCATATGAGATGAGTTTATTTAAAATATAGTAGGCGCGTGCAAATTTTGATTTTTGCTACCTCGTTTACTCTACGGGTGCCACTGTACAATGCAAGAAGACAACGATATTGGGTGGAGTCGACTCTGTTTTTGTTTAAAAAAGAAATCAAAAAATTGGAAAACATTCAAGTAACAAACGTGAACTCATTTGAAACAAATTAGGACAAATTATGTTTGGCGGGCCGATATCTTAATACCCTCCATCATGGATTGCGCTCCAAAATATAAAAGTGAGAAAATGATTGCATACTATACAAATCATAAAGCGTTCGGTCGATTATTTAAGCTAACATGAAAGTGTTTTGAAATAGTCCTGGCACCGCTCATTTTTCTACCAGGGCATCTATTGCCATATTAACATCGTATGCACCATGTGTCATCGTCATAATTCTAAAATTATTTATGAGTTACATGGGCGGTGTCACGCCACCTATACCAAAGAGCAATAATAATTTCGAAACGATCGAAGTTGATATTGATGGTAATATTAGTTAAAACCCTCCAAAAAACTTAGCCAATGGGGAACATTTTTTACTTGCCCCATTAGCTACACCACCCGTTTAGGCTTTACTAAAGGGGAGCTTATCATACCTTATGCTTAATTTAGTCAATAGTCTTGTTTTATTAGACAAACGAATTTCAAACCTCTATCAAAAAACCAAAAAAATTTATTTATTTCATGCGTTTATATACGAATAAGCTAGCTTAACGCATTTTTCTCAAAAACTTTTTTCTGTAAATCAATATTTTTCGAAACAAATATTTTTTGAAACGTTTATCTACAAACATTTAGTAAAAAAAAAATTAATGTTACTAGCTGAACCCATCCCAAATAATCCATTGTTGTCACCTAAAAATTTAGATTGATGTCACTAAGTGAATTTATGGATTTTATCATTATTGCGAATGCATTTTGAGCCTGGGAATTGGCATGCACGAATTAGAACCGCAAGGTTGAAAACAGAACATCCTTACCGTCCTCATATCATGAAGCACAAACTCCTCTAATAAAATTAACTCTCATGATCTCTATTCCTGGCTTAAATTAGATTTATTACTATTATTTTTCATTTTTTTTTATGAAATTTTGTAGAAAATCTTATTGACAATTTCCAAAATGTTGGAATTTATACAAAATTTTCTTTCGCGCTAACCTTTTGCTAACACTTGTGAATACAGCAAATGAAATTAAGGTGGCTCTGAGTCTTGTTACGTATGTTTACCTTGACTCCAAAGCTTACACAGATTTTCCTAACTATCTGAACTCTGCTGCCGCTGAGCGGATCCAAATATCATAAGCAAACTTATCTCTCTTTTAGAGATTTATTTTTGGAGGCTGAATGAAATCGTGCCATAACAACGAAAAACTCATATACTAAGTCGACGGCGCCACTTATCGGGAACAAACTTAAGAGAAAGTTTGCGACAGGCTTACTTAACTTATGGCCCAAGTTTGGTGTTTATGGGTAAGCGGTTTTAGAGTTTTTACTCAAGCATTCCATGCGTACTTAGAAGGGACATTAATACTGTTACAACTTTGAACACACCCATTTCAATAGTAGAACTAAACATAGCCCATAAATGTCATATGGGTTTTAAAAGCTATCCTTAACAGCGTTAGTCTGTAACGGGATTTTAAAATTGTTTCCACTTTCATCATAGAGTGGTCAGATAATGAAAACCGTATCGCTGTAATAACGCTTTTCAAGTGTGAAATGAAAAAAGGATATTTTCAAAACGCTCCGGCCACTAGGGATTAGCCTCATGTTCGTCTACCGATGAATAAAACTGTTTCAGGTGACTGTAGATGTAAAAGACCGCCAACGGTCGGGCCGCCCACGCTCTGTTCGAACATCACATTTCATCAAAGCCGTTAAATCAAGAATTCACAGAAATCCGCTTCGAAAACAGAAAATCATGGCCCGTGAGATGAATATCACGCAAAAGTCCATGAGTCGAATTATTAAAAAAGACTTGGGACTTGGGGCTTTCAAACGACGAACCGGACATTTATTGACTGCAGCTTTAAAAAAAAGTAGGATTGAAAAATGCAAACGTCTAATGGTGAAGCACGCTGATAACTTGCACTGAAAAATTTTGTTCACCGATGAAAAAATTTTTACCGTTCAGGAAAAATTTAACAAGCAGAATGATAGAGTGTATGCCCGGTCATCTAAGGAAGCATCTGAACTGATCCCAAGGTTGGAAAAGGGTCATCACCCAGCTTCAGTCAGGGTTTGGTGGGGAGTCTCTTACGATGGGGTCACTGACCTAAATTTCTGCGAACAAGGAGTCAAAACACCGACCAAAGTTTACCAAGAAACCGTTTTGGAAGCTGTTGTGAAGCCTCTTAACAATTCCCTGTTCCAAAACCAGCCATGGACTTTCCAGCGGGGTTCTGCGCCGGCCCATAAGGCTAAAACGTCCCAGGCCTGGCTTTGAAACAATTTGCCAGCGTTCATTTCCTCTGAAGAATGACCCTCAGACAGTCCAGATTTGAACCCATTGGATTACAAACGGTTTTAGAGGACGGTTTTAGAGGACAAGGTTTGTCACAAAAGATACCCATACATTGGATCTCTTAAGACTGCTTTGGTTCGAGCTGTGGCCAATTTTGCAATGGACGAGGTTCGTGCAGCTATTGACGATTAGCCAGTGCGACTTGAAGCTGTGTAAAGGCAAAAGGCGAACATTTCGAATAAGTATATTCTTTTTGGATACAATATACATCAATAAATATATTAAAATATATTTGGTACAAAAACATTCAGTACTTTTTATTTTACAGCATAAAACGTGTGTAACAGTATTTATGTCCCTACTATAACCAACCGCATGTTAATCGGAACTCTGTAATTTTCAGTAATTGGAAGTAAAATATCGGCTGAACATACGAAGTATCCGAACCTACAGAAAAGAATATTTGGATCTAAAAATACACAAAACGAAATTGTTCAACCACTATTAAAATTTTCATCAGAGGCAAAAAAATGTTTGCTTTCAGACTTGAGTACTAAAAGTCGAAAGAATTGTAGCAAAAAAATTGGACTAAACTGACGCCTCTTTAAACCAAAAAAAAAAAATACAATTTTAAAAGGAGGCGTAGTACCGCCTACATTTCCACTTACATAAAACATATAAAGCTTATAAACTATAAGAGTCGGAGGCGATATATATACTTTCACGAGAATTGAGTAAGAAAATATTTTCGGAGGGGAAATTGGCGATGCATGCTGAAAACTAATACGAGTAGAAATATTTAATCGACTTAAGTAGGTTTCGTTAAACAAAGATACCCGCTTACGATGTCAACTAGAGAGATTTTAGTGGTTTTTATCCAAGTTATACCACATACATGGTAAACTTGCATCTTGGTAATATTCCTTCGTTTTACAAATTATTCCTTGTCATTTTCTGTCATTGTGACTTAATCACTTTTTGCTCTTATGTACTTTAGATAAAACCATAACTAGTATTTACATGTACAAAAACACAAACATTTGTTCTTATCAAATACATAAAACTTATGTTGCTGATGAATGGTTTATTATTTTCAAACCTTTTTTTTGTAGCTGATAAGCTGGATATTTATTCTACTGTTGCATTTTGTTTTAAAGATTTTTTTTTTAAAGATTTTCTTAACGATATTGTTATTTTAATAAATTTAACAAAGATATATTTACATAACGCTTTGGGTTTTTTCTCATTCTCATATATTTTTCATAGCTTTGTAAGCAAATTTACACATTGTGATTACATTTAATTAAAAAGTATTATGAAAACTAAAAAAATCAAAAATAATGCTGTTGATTCCCTAGATTGGTTATTTTACAAATGCCATTTTACAGTTAATAAGTAGCCGAGTGAGTTGCTTAAATCGAGATTTCTAGATCAAGCACAAGTAGGCAGAAGCAAAATGTGTCTGGGTGGGAAGTTCTACAAAAGCCGATGGTGGAGAACTTAAAATGAAATTTGCAGTGAAATTCCGGGAAGAACTGTTGGCCACCTTTTCAACATTTGAGTTGTGCTGTCAATATTCAATTCAATTGAAAGCACTTGTTTTTATGGTCGATGTGGATTTTGAGAATTTTGAACATTTGGTTGATGTGTTGTAATTGATTTTGTTTCTGGTCTCTTACAATAATATTTTACATATTTAGTTACACAATTGATATTTTAGAGTTTTTTGATTTTTCATATTTCTTAATTTGCGTATTCGTATCTGTATAAAGTGTATCTACGGCGTATATTATTTAGCTATTGCCTTATTATTTCTAGACTACATTATCTCCTATACGATTATATGTGTATATTTCATTAAATGCAAAATTTGATTAACTTTGTTTGCTTAGCTCTAAGGGAATCTCCTCCACATATGTCCTCCTTAAAGTATTTGTTTTCTTTTTTTTGTGTAAATTTATTTTTTACAATAAAATTCTGTGAAGTATTTAAAGATCATTTGTGTATACTTAAATGAAATGAATTTGAAAATTAAATCGCTACCAGTTTTGTGTTTGTTCCCCTATTGTGTATCTAATGTGTAGTTAAAACAAAAAAAAATGGGATTTTAAAGGTTCACTTTTTATGAAATCAGCCAAAAATGTTTGTAAAAAAGATGTTTCTATGCCGCAGCCATAAATTCCGCAATACTTCTCAAGAATATCATTTAAAAGTCATGTATGTAAGATATTTTGAATCTACAAGAAGTGCTAACTATAAGTATATAAGACAAGTGAAAAGCTTTTAGTGGCATGAGCTGACTTACATGCAATCTCAGTCAAGAAAATTACGTTGGAGCGAAAGGAGTCATTTAATTGGGAAGTACTAAAAAGTGGAGTGGGTACATTTCAAAGTTTTCGTCGTAGATTGGTTATGATTTTTTTTGGTAGTCTTTCAGCCACAAAAATATCCCCAACCAATCATTTTTACTTAGATGGTCTAGAGCGTACTTATAATATAACAAAAATGGGCGCAGTGTCTTTCGAAAGGAATGTACTAATACGGACTTGCCCATAAACCCCAACTTTTAGTGTATTCAAAATATATGAAAACAATTTGTAATTTCAGGTTACATGGTTAAAAATTAAATCATGAAAAGAATTTAATGTATCATACGTGTATGCATGAATGGAACACAAATAAAACTACGTATAATACAAGCTGAACACCGCCCATTTCGCAGATCCAAAGCAATTCGAATCGAATTACGATTTAAAATGATTTCACTGCGTGAATTTATGGGTTTTAAAATTGTCATTGTGTAGCTCAATGCACCTGAACCTAAACTAGAACTCTAAGTTAGTTACAAATTAAAGCGGGGGGATTTTCCAATCTGGTAAAAAATTTAATTCTGGATTTCCAAATACTATTCGCTCTGGTTAGAGTAAGGAGTTTCTGACATCCGACCAGTTTTTGTGTAACTGGCCGTAAAAAGTCATGTTTGAACCGCCTCGCTGTTGTAGTAAATATATATTGTGCTATAGGCGATTTTCTTCGATATCCAGGTGAAGGAAACGAGCCATTTGAACTCGATGCGCCCAAAGACACCTGGCCGTCGGATGAGTGAGCCTGACCAGACAGTTTAAGAGGACCTTCGTCTTCTCAGGTAGTTGGTCCTCAAAAGACATAAAGAGGAACCCTGTTGATGTTCTCAGGGCGACATTATGGCAAGTCTGAATTTTCATCCACTGCGTCGTACTCACATTCGCCGACCACACCAGCAATGCGTAGTTCGCTACAGACCATCCTATCGCTTTGAAAGAGGTCAACACGGTTTCTTTGTCGGCTCTCCAACTACAGCCGTCTAGTGACTTGATGACCTTGTTCCTACTTTTATGCTTATCGCAGATAGCTGCAGCATGTGCAGAGGCCAAAAAAGGGTTATCCAATGTGACCCCAAGGATTATTGTAGTCGAGATGTTTACGCCATAGACTTTCATATTAAGTGACAACCGCACCTCTGCGGCCCATGCAGTAAACAGTGTGGCTGATGACTTGGAGTAGGATATTCTCATATTCCTTGGAGTAAAGAAGCATGCTAAGTCAGTGAGGTAACAGTTAATTTTCTAAAAAAAACTTTAAACACATCTCAAAGGTATTCAACGTTTTTTCCACCTTGTAAATGCCGGCAACTTTCCAATTAGAGATGAATCTTTTAGCCATGTAAATGCATTACTATATAATACAATTAATCCCTCTGAGCCGGCTGTAAGTAACAGGACCCTGTCAATTTGTAAAAGCGTAAACAGCATAATTTGACGAAAGTACCCGTTATTTATTTGTCCGTAGAAATAAAATATACCATAAATGTGGAAAATATCACTTCACTTCGCCTCAGAAAGGGATGAAAAGGTGTATGTGTCCTATACCCTGTACACGAAATAATAGATTTTTGCTAGTGTTAGTTACTGGCTAGGTTCAGACGAGTCTTCGAGAGCTTAAGGCCCTCAAATTGGTATTGATGTGTTTATTATATAAAGACATTGACTAATTCAATATCACCATGTGTTTTTAATGGCCGATAGTATCCTACTGTTCGAAATGTGGCCTCTGCAGGCCACAAGTGCACGTCCGAATTAGGTGTCCAACTTAACTGTTGCATTTGCTAAAATCAATTACCAATTCTACAAAAGGTATGCATTTCCTGAGACCTAACAAAATGTCATCATTTAAATAAATCGGACTATGTGCCTACTCGATAAGTTAAAAGATTCTTCGGACAGAAATGGAGCTCCCAGTGGTGGAATAACACCAAGAATTATCTCAGAAGCAAATTTACTTCCCTGAAAAGAAGTCTGATATTATTGTTGTACTGTCATTATTATAGATGTTGACCAAAGGTATAGGCGGAAAAAGGATAGATTGCTCATAAGAGCGCTTGCTTTTTTGTTATCGTATTTTTTCGACCCTATAGTATCTTAAACTGAACAATTTGAGGAACGGAGATTTTTAATATATCTCTGTAAAATCAGTCTCCACTATAGAAGGTGGTTTCAAAAAAATAAACGGACATGGCCCAAAACTGCATATTAGCATTCAGCCGGTGTAGTTTTCTACTTCTCTACTTTGATTTAAGTAATATTTTACTAGCTTTCCTTTAAAGTCGCAATAAGAAAAATGCATACGCAGAAAATAAAACGATCTGTAAATTGTTCCTTTATGTATTCCACCGTCTTCTAGCCTTTTTCGCCATACTTGATCACTCAGATGCTCTTTTTTGCCGTTTAATCGTCTAGAAATAATATCGAGAACACAACACTGTCTGAGCCATATTTTTCACAACAGTTCTAGCGGTATTTTTTGCACACAGAAAATATATTATTAGGAAATATTATACAACTTTTCTCAACTTAATGATCGGACATATCAATTAAACGCTTAAAAGTTATTTAGTTGCCATCACTGGTGTTTGTGGCAACAAATAGTTTTGCAAACATTGTTTTGCTGTAATCAATTATTAAATGGTAACTTTTTTAATATAAAATAATTCGATTATTACTGACTTTGAGCCAATCGATTAATCAAATTTTTTTTGCAAATTTAACATTATGCTGTACTGGTAGAATACTCAAGAAGCATGTAACCTCAACCATTCGGTTGGCAAAAAAAATCTGTTGTGGCAACGAATCTTTGTTAAAGACGACTATCCCAGACAATCGGTAACATTTTCAGCAAGTTTTTTCAAAGTGATCATGTTCTAAATGGTGTTGGGTTATGTTGACTAGTTGTTACATATTCAAGTGCACCCCGAAGTGTTTGACTGTCTGCAATTAAATTCTATATTTACTCTCACAGATAAATGATGAACACAGAGGGCGACAAATGACTGTGATAAGTACACATATTATTGATCTCTGTCTTGGAAAGTGTAAAACTAATGTGGTTCGCATAAAAAGAATTTTATACTAGTGTATATATAGTCAGAGCGATCTCTATTTTAAGTAGTATGGAGAAACCGCTACAACTCTGCTTTCAAACTTGAATCAGAATAAACCTACTCAACCTTTATATAACGGACAGCGTTTCATGCTACAACAACTGTTCTAAGTTCCAGCATTCCATGACACTTCTAGAGCAAGTAATTTCTTAAAGATGCTACAGCATGTAATAATAGGTGCAATAATGCTGGATGATAAATATGTATTACTGTGTTTTATATAAATACAGCAGATGCAACAAGAAGAGAATTGAAAAATATGTATTTATGTAGGGGCTTATCATCGCCAACCTTCTAGGATTCGTGGACATAGGGCCTAGCTAAGTTCTTAAAACTCTGAGCGGCACGTGAAGACGATGGTGTGATTATGTCGATATGAATCAGACTTGCCCTACGATAGCTACCTTTACGTTAGCTCTGTCAATTCCTTACAACTCTTAAGAGGGCAACCGGGGAACTTCTTACCATTCCGTGGGCAAAGCCTAATATTATTTGTAGTATACTAAGTGACACCGGCAACAGGTTTAAAATAAATTCGAAAGAAGCTCGGATTATATTTGAGACGAAGAACAGCAAAATTCCGTAAAAAATTTGAACCCGGCATTCACTCCGACAGGCAAATAATTAAAATGTTCATGAGACCTCTGCTTTCGGAGCGTATGATCAATTTGATCTCATGTATACAACAAATATTGCTCATACAATCCCTATATAAGTAGAAGCAGCAGATTTGTCCATACATAATAGTGGCACACTAAAATGAATATAATAATTTAAATTACTTTTTTGCTAGTACCTTATTGCCCTAACAACTCTCAAGAGAACAACCAAGAACTTCTTACCGTTCAGTGAGCTCAGCTTAAACTTATTTTTAGTATACTCAGTGACACCAGCAACAGATTTAAAAATAATTCTAAAGAATTAATTTTAAATTCGAAAGAAGCTCGGATTATATTTGAGACGAAGAAGAGCAAAATTCTATAAAAGCATTAACGAAAGCCGGCATTCACTCCGACAGGCAAATAATTAAAATGTTCATGAGACCTCTGCTTTCGGAGCGTATGATCAATTTGATCTCATGTATACAACAAATATTGCTCATACAATCCCTATATAAGTAGAAGCAGTAGATTTGTCTATACATAATAGTGGCACACTAAAATGAATATAATAATTTAAATAACTTTTTTGCTAGTACCTTATTGCCATAACAACTCTAAAGAGAACAACCAAGGAGCTTCTTACCGTTCAGTTAGCTCAGCTTAAACTTATTTTTAGTATACTCAGTGACACCAGCAACAGATTTAAAATTAATTCTAAAGAAGCTTTTACTCGGTTTATATTCAAGAAGTGGTCGGCAAAATAATTACAAAATTCTGTTTAAATTGTGATAATTTCTTCGACGGATTTAAACCCGGCTTTCAGAATGTGATGGACAATGACTTTTACTCCGACAGACATCACTAACCAAATGATTAAAATGATCGATGCGTATGATCAATATTATTTCATTAATTAATGCAATTAATAATGCTCATACGATCCAGGGGTCAATGGAAGCAGCCTATTGTTCCATACAATTGATAGTTGCAGACTAAATTGAATTTAGTAATTTGAATTCCAGCAAATCTTTTTTTTACAAAACATTAGGACTTTTTGTGACCTTTTAGAATCAACTAAAAAGGATACAAAACTTAACCCAAATAAAGTACAGCAAACAAAACTATAAGTTCTCGGTTCTTATGTTTAATTATATTCATATAGTTTTTTGATACTAATCTTAATGAGATTATTTGTGGGTGTATATATGTGTGTGTGTTACTATTAAAACCCAATCAGATTTTGTGTGTATGTGAGAGTTGTACGTAAGGACATTTGTGTGTATGTCTAATCATTTCGGTTTCATCTATAATTGAACAATATTGTAAAACATGACGAGGAGGAGGTCGATGAGGATAATAAAGATGTTAGTGATGTAGAGGAAGAAGATGATGGCGGAGACGGAACAGAAAATGTTGACGCTGATGATAATGTGTTGTATACTGATGATGATGATGTTAATAATAACAACAATTTAAATTTGCAATTTAAATACGGTTTAACACTAAATTTCCTTAGGGAATAGAAAATCGCTATGCATTTACTTAGTATTGAGCCAATACTTTGACATTGTAATGGTGGTGCTTTCATTTCTTTAACTTTTATACGATTTGTGTTGAATTCTAATTGGTAAAATATAGTTAAGGCATAGCAAGCCAAAAGCATAAAATGTAAATTCTCCATGAATATCGAAAAGTATTCCTTAGACACGGCATACTTAGTTTCCGCGTCATTTACATCAACTCCATTGGCATTGACGATAACTAACCAAGTGTGTCTTTCTTTTTGTTCATTCTGTCGCCACATTGTCTTTCGATATGTTCTGATGTTACAACGTTTCCTCACAGTTTCCTTATCACACCTCAGACGATGTTTCCTCACGAGGTTGCAACAATTGTTGCTGCCTTCCGTTACGCCATTGACGGCAGATGTCTCGTGTGACGTTTTCACGCCATGCCACATTTTAAATTCATATTCCATAATACGATTTTTACGCATCTCCTTCGGAGGCGGCGTATAATGTGACTCAAGTTGCCGCTCGCCGCAATGCTGTTCTGCACTGAGTTCGCCATTGAAATGTGCTGATTTTATCGAGCAATGCCAACGCAGTTCTGCTGCGCCCACACCACTGCTGCTATGTCGCCAATATCGTTTGACGGTCTTTTGTATTTCGTACACGTAGGCACTGTGTATTATTTTCTTTATTGTTGTTACCACCAACTTCGCCACACTGAGGGAGGGAGCCGCAGATTCGCGGGGTAGTAGTGTTGCTTCATCTTTGGTTTCGGTTGCTGCCGCTGTTTCATCACTTCTTCCCGCTGCTCGGTTTGCTGTTACCTCTTCGGTTGTTGCTGCTGTTGCTTTGAGTATGCCAGCATTTATGGTTTGTATTAAATTCGTTAAACGCTTGAAAATCCCACATGATTGCGTTTTAATCGCTTGAATTATTGCGCCAACTGGATTACGCTGTGCCAGTGCTCCGGCCGAATTGTGAAAAGCATCGGGTGGATTACGCATTGGTGACTGATTGTTATCGCCCGTATTGCCTGTATTGTCGTTGTTAAGTCACGCCACCAAGGCGAATAATGAAAAGAGAGAGAAAGAGGGAAAAGAAAGAGATGAATAAATGCAAAGGCCTTTGTTAGTTTAAGATATTGAAATAAATGTAATGGCTTCTGTTTTTTGTTGGTTGAATAAGATATTCCCTAAGTCATTACCTAGGCATGGATACATAATTTTATCGTATCTGGATATTAAATCGAATATAAATGAAATAAAAATCGACTCTAACAATATATTTAATTCAACTGTTATCATTTATTACTATGGGGAAATGTTTTTATTTATGTTCAAAGGGCAAGAATATTTAAATTGGAAACGATAATGTTGGAAATGCCTTAAAAGATTTTTAGTTGTACCTAGGGCATTTGGATGCGTAGAAAGGTTTCGGCTCACTAAAAGTATTCGCAATAAAAACCTATGAGCATTAAATTTAATTAACTTCACCTAAGATTTGTTGAGCTTTCGTTAAATCACATTTGGATAAATTAAAAACTATAACCTTTCCTTAAAAACCATTTTGCATTACAATGGGTAAAAAGATAAGAACGATAAGAAAATATTTAAATTAACTAAAAATGTTGTGAGATATCAAAATGATTTGAAGCTAGCAGGTATGTAATAAGAATCGCACAACTCCAAAATCATGACATGTGTCGTTATCGCACATGTCATGCGAAATGTGATTGGCATCACATGGGCGTACAATTATGCCATTTTGGAGTTTATGAGGGCGTCCGTAATAAGGCGAAATTTCTGATCTGTTCTACTTGATAAATCCAGAGCGTCCTCATTAATCATCCCTCGAGTCTTGGCAACGATTTCTATTCCTGTTAACGCAATGGCTACAATGTGAGCGGCAAAATCTTTATTATGGCAAAGAGCTTATAGTTGTGTTTGTTTCTCTCTTCAAAAAACTCCAATAAAGTGACAAGTAAAGTAAATGATAAAAAGATCCCTTCTTATTGGGGGTCCTTTTACCAAAAGCCAGATACTCTTTTGTTTACCATTGTATAATACTTGGCCAAACCATTGGTATGATTTTACAGCCGTGAATTGGTGCCCATCATGGCATTGCAATTGTGTTTGCCAGGTAAACCATATTTCAAAAGCTTGACAAATGACATTAACGGTTAAGTGAATGGCGAAAATATCTGCCTGAAGGACTGTGCACATTGTTGGTGATCTTTTTAAAAATGTTAAGGTCTAAAGCTTTTGAAAGTACCCCCAAAGCATTTGAAAGTACATAGGGTCGGTTAGATCTCCATCTTGCAGCCGTGGGTTAAAAATTTAGATTTCTTCTTTAGTTATGACGGACGTTGTTGTCCATTTTTCTCTGTTGGTTCTTTTTACCTTAAAATTGTTTACTCAATCAGCCATGACCTCATAAGGTCTTAAACTTCTACATGCGTTCAATGTTTGACTTCTACTTTTAGAATTGATCTATATTCGTGTGTTGTACTTTTCAATATGCCTGTTTTACTTAACCTAAGAGCAGCTTTTGATGCGCTTGCCCTGACAATAATATCCGCAGACTCTATACACAGCATTGCTTGCAGACCAGTTTGTGGTGGCAAACTCATAAAGGGAGCAAGGCTTACACAGACCAATTTCTTAAATATGTAACGGTAGGTTTTCTTCACCACAGCCTTCCACCAATCCAAGAAGCCATACGTCAAAATGGAGATGAATTCCCCGTCTCTTCTAAACATCATTCTGAAGGCGTAGTAGGCGTGATGTGTCAACCTTTCTATTTCCTTTGTAATCCGTTTTCAGGAATGTTTCTTGTCAAGGACGTATTTTTTGACAATAGTTGCGTGTCCACGCCGAGCGGCAGGAGATTGAAATTTGAGGTTTAAAATTTCCTGGTAAGCAGAACGAGTAGGATTCACTCTCCTGCCGTTAGGGGTGGTGCAGTAGGGTGAATCTCGGGTTTTAATATTTTCTGGTAAACAGAGCTATTGGGTTTATCCCTAGTTGCCATGAAAATCACATTTGAATGTGGGTTTGTTGTTAAACAGCAAAGACGGACGGCTGTCCACAACCGTATTAAAGTTAATTTTTATAATATAAGCCCGATTTGAGAATGAATCGACGAAGAGGGTATAGAAATTATATTCGAACGTTGCCCAAGCGTTCTCCGTTTTCGGTAGAAGGTATCTTTTGAGCCGAAGTTGGCAGAACGGGTACCTTTGACCCGACCGTCGGAAAGGCCTCATCGTAAAACTTTTAGAAATGAAATGAGTTAGATCGATTTCTCCGCTGCAAGAAACGTGGTAATAAGTTGCACCATATTCGAACCTCGCAATATCTATTTGGCTATGTTGTGAACATTTTGTGATCGACGATCGGCACATATCTTGGACAAAATTGGACAAGAACAGATCTAGAGCATGGATATCTGCAAATTCAAGAACTCAATTAGCTCAACATTGTGGCTACATTAAATAAAAAAAAACCTAAGCAGATCTGCAGTAAATATATTTTTAAGAAAGCCCCAAAATAAAATGTTGAAAATGCCGTTGAAGGTAACTTACAAGATTTTGAGTCACCATACGAGTACTCTAAGTAAACTTTACGACAACAGAGCAAGTTGCAACTGGTCAGTAGGTGCCTTGGTTACCCTTTATAGGATCGGAGTTTGCTTAGGTCGGCTTCACAACCTCCTGTTTGTCCAGGCCAGCTAAATAGATGATTAATATGCATTTTGATCTTGGAAAAGCTTTCTTTAGTTTCAGATACAAAGAATTCTACCATTCTCATCCTCTCGGTCTCCCTATCGGATAATCGGTATTACTTGTTTGCACTTTTTGTGGTAGTTATCGTGTAGTGCCGTTCTGGTCGGATCGTTATTGGCATTTGACCGACATGTGTAAACCGAAACCGTTGTAAAGGGTGGTCCAAACATAATGCACGATGTTATTTGTAAGACACCGCTTAACGTCAAGTTTTTGTCCACCTCAATTTGACATTTCTTTGTTTCAGTGTTTGACAAATTCCACCATGGTACACAATTGCGTAGCGCGTTGAGATAGTTGAAGCCATTTTCGAAATTCGAAAAAGGTTCAATTGACTCAAGTGCTGAAAGCCTACTGACTATTTCAAGCGACGCCAATACGCCGAATGGTTGGTTGATTTGACAGCATAGAATAATGACTACAAAGAAAATCATAATCAGCGACTTAGCTCACTTTTACCTCAGGGGATTCGTTAACAAGCAGAATTGCTTGAAAAGCCAATGCATCTATAAAGAGCGACTGCTTGATGCGGTTTTTGGGCTGGCGGCATCATTAGGCCGAACTTCTTGGAAAATGATATCGGCCAAGTGGTTACTGTGAAAGGTGTTTGCTATCGCAAAATGATAACGGACTGTGTGACCAGAAATTGAGGATAAGGACTATTGATGATATGTCGTTTCAGCCATTGTGCTTCTTGCCACACAGCCAACGAAACTATAGCTCTTTTGCGCTAGAAATTCAATGGATGTGTTATCTCACATCGTGACGGTGTTCATTGGGCGCCACGATCTTTGACACTCTTGGTCATTTGACTTTGGGCATATTAAAAAGAAAATGTGTAAGTCTATATGCCAAAAATATTTTAAGAGCCAAAGGATGAGATAATTCGAAACATCATCGACATTAAACCTCCATTATATCTCAGAGTCATTAAAGATATGGACTCTCGAATAGAGGTATTTCACCGAAGCAATTGGTCGATATTTTGCTTCACACATAATTGCCATAGATCCTTCTACCATAATAAAATATTCTAAGATAATTCTCTAAAAAAATTTATTTTACATACAATAAACATATTGCGTTTTAGTTGGACCACCCTTTAGTTTGATATCCATAACTACTTTCATGTCGAAATGCAGCTTACGGTTCGTCCAACGAATGCATGAAGTCTCACCTACACAGCTGGGGCTATATTTTCATCTCGAAAATTCCTATACTTTGCTTTTGATGGCACCCATGCTTTGCAACTACAAAGAAGAAAAGGTAGTAGTTAGAAGGAAAATGCCGTAGGGTTTTGTAACATTTCTCTCGGGCTAAGATACTTTGTTTCTCGGGACGTGGGTTATATGACTCTTTCTGAGGCTTTACGACATTTCATGATAAAATCGCTCTGAACTTACGATAGGAATTTTACATGAGCATTTTCAAAATATCACACTGAAGTCAAGCAACTTTCTCTTAAGTTCCACGTATGTTTCATTGTTTGCAATTTAATCCCACTTTCACGGCACAAATTGTAAAACATATTATTGCTTGAAATATTGGTCATAAAATATTTCTCAAAGTAATATTTATAAATTGCATAAAACATATGCGAATTAAAAGTTTTTACTAACTTTAAATGTATGCGTGAGGTATTATTTTATAGCACTGACTAAATTTTTTGTTAGCATAATATTTGCATGAATATTTTATTTGATTGGATATTATTACACTTAAAAATGATATTTTAATTGAATTAGTTTTTGAATAACCCCCAGCTGCATATACATAATTACATATGTTATATGTAGGAACGTATATTGCATTTCATCACAACCATCAGCCGTTTTATTTTCCA
Source organism: Hydrotaea diabolus (assembly GCA_963513945.1). Lineage (NCBI taxonomy): Eukaryota > Metazoa > Arthropoda > Insecta > Diptera > Muscidae > Hydrotaea > Hydrotaea diabolus. The sequence continues at coordinate 12,960,887 of OY740717.1, read as the reverse complement.
TAGAAATGAAAAAATGCGGGGTAACCTCAAAAAAAATACAAATCAAGCCAAAAATGAGATTTGTATGAAAGGTTATTAAGCAAAAATGCCTTCATATTCATCATCCGTTTGGGGTTGTAGCTAGAAAATTGCTATAGAAATTTAAAATTTTTAACGAACCTGATACTAAGCCTGCAGTAGACAATATTTAAGACAAAATAGGGAGTTATGTTTATAGTCCGGCTCAGCAAAATGGAAGCCACATATGAGAGGTTTATTTTGGAAAACAAGGAAAACAGGAAAACTGAACGGAGCTGCGATCAACCACTGATGACAAATGGGGATTTAGATTGGTCCAGCGTCTGTTTCAAAAAAGGTAATAAAAGGTAGTTTTTAAACAAAGTCAATTTTAAAAATAAGAACAACATTTTTTGCTTTGGTTGACTTATTTGAAAAGGCAAAGGTACCCATCAATTACTTCACAGTATCATTTATGTGGCTATAATCCACGATTGGATTGCACAACACTCGACATAATAGCCTAAATGGAACTCTGTTAAAATTTGACAGGAGTCTATAAACAGGTGGTACTTGATGGGAGCAGTGCTAGTGCTGACTGAACTTGAGAAACTTAATTATAAGTATTGCTGTAAAGGTGTACCTCACAACTTTGTTTTTCGATTATTTATAAGCCCATCTGTTTGTAAAACTTTATGTCGTGCGATTATTTTTATTTGTTCTGGATTTCTGTGATTTTTTCGTGCGTAACTCTGTTATTTCGTGTTGTTGTAAGAAAATCAAAAATATAGGTAGGCGGAAATTTAGCTTTTGCAACTCAAAGAGGTAAATTTATTAAAATGTGTTTCGAAAAGCACCTCCGCTCGTAGACCAAAGGATCCTTAACGATTACCTTTAATCCAAAAGAATTAAGTTCCATGAAAATTAAGAAACAATGTTATAAAAAAACGAAATAAAAATGGTCTTATGTTCGGTTAGGCTACAATCATATTTAAGGCTCCTCAGAAACGAGGACAAATCACACCCAAATAAAAAAAATAAATCTTTAAGTATATTTAGATTCACAATGATTTTTTTTTAAGTTTATGTTCCCATATATCCGATCAATCTAGAGATATTTTTTCAATAGAGGTTTTTCACAGATTAGGGGTGAGTTGTGTTAAACATTATTTTCTTTCTCTTCAGTATTGCTAGCCATTTCATCATGGAAAGACACCGCGAATACCACGTTTTGGTGCGCTTTATAGACTGGTGAAATCACGGGTCTTTATTTTTTCAAACTTTTGACGGGTGATCAATCCAAAAACGATTTTATCAATAAGGTTTGTTTTACAGATTACTCGTGAGTTGTGTTAAACTTAATTTTTTCAGTATTGTTTGTCATTTCATCATGGAAAGACTTACGCCGCTAAATTCACGGTGTGTGTGTCATTAACGCCATACTGGTCGAAATGCTCGAACGAGTCATCGAAAATTGGAGCCTCAGAATAGACACCCTGAGCATTAGTTGCAGCCAACTTTTAAAGGAAATTATATTCAAAAAATAAATAGCATAAAATGTTCTTTCGAATGAACAATAAAGATTCCACACTTTATTTAAATTTTTGTATTTTTTTTATATTAAAAAAATAATGGATTAATCACCCGTTATTAGTCCCTTATTTTACCATAAGGGCCTTTCTTAATTTAACTTTTCATCACGGATTGTGTTCCGATTTTATACTGACAGCACTGTTGAATAAAGTTGTATGTGCATTAGTGGTATTTTAAATATGTTTAGACTTTATCCGCCCATGTTTCCAAACAGCCCCCACACATTTGAGAACCTATTACTATAGAAGCATCACATGATCTCGTTTGAATGTAGCATAGTGGGCGTGAAAGAAAATTTACCAACCAAAGTAAAATTGAACCAGACCGTTTGAGAAATAGACAAATTTCTGTTCGTGTTATCATGAAGGCGCCTTAAAAAAATACCACGAGTTAAGGCTCTAGATGCCACATATTAAATCCGATCTAGCTCGAATCTTCTACGCCATTTTATGACTGACTGGTTAGTCCTACTAAATTGATGGCCCTTTTGTGTTTTTTAAAACTCCCAACAAGGTTAACACCGTTCTGGGAGTCACAATTTACTTAGTAGGGACATAAATACTGTTACACACGTTTTATGCTGTAAAATAAAAAGTACTGAATGTTTTTGGACCAAATACTTTTTAATATATTTATTGATGTATACTCTATCCAAAAAGAATCTACTTATTCGAAATGTCCGCCTTTTGCCTTTACACACGCCTTTAGTCGCTCTGGCCAATCGCTAATAGCTGTACGAACCTCGCAGCAGTCTTAAGAGATCCAATGTTGGGGCATCTTTTGTGACAAACCCTGTCCTCTAAAACCGTTCACAATTTGTAATCCAATGGGTTCAAATCTGGACTGCCTGAGGGCCATTCTTCAGAGGAAATGAACGCTGTCAAATTGTTTCGAAGACAGGCCTGGGACGTTTAAGCCTTATGGGCCGGTGCAGAATCCTGCTGGAAAGTCCATGGCTGGAGTTGGAGCAGGGGATTGTTAAGAGGATTCAGAACAGCTTCCAAAACGGTTTCTTGGTAAACTTTGGCCGATGTTTTGCCTCGTTGTTCGCAGAAATGCAGGTCAGTGACCCTATCGTAAGAGACACCCCACCAAACCATGACTGAAGCTGGGTGATGACCTTTTTCCACCCATGGGATCAGTTCAGACGCTTCCTTAGATGACCGCGCATACTCTATCATTTTGCTTGTGAAATTTGTCCAGAACTGTAAAAAATTTTCATCGGTAAACAAAATTTTTCTGTGCAAGTTATTAGCGTGAGTTTCGTAAAATGATGTTGGCCGAAACGTGGAATAAGAAATTTAAATAAAAACACAGTTTAATCGAACTTTGGTTTGATCGTTTTTGAACTTTTATTTTTACTTAAAACAAGTTGGTGCTGCTGCATTGAACTCTACTTTCTTATTGATTACAATTTTTGAATTTTCTTAATATTTAGCTTCGCTTCTGCCACTGAAAAGGGGAACATAGCGGCAGAGTCGAAGTACTTAAAAATATAGTTTATTACAAACATACATATGTATGCTGATTCAGTTGGTTTGTTCAGTTTGGTGTTTTTCGAAATATCTTGGGTCAAGAGCCTCACTGAAGTATTGGTTCAATAAACAGAGGTTTCAAATTACATTTAAGTCACACTTTGCTTTACTTGCTGCATTGACATTTATGCCGTTCTGTTGGTCGGCATAATTTTCATTGCACAATCTTCTTTAGGGTTTTTGTTACTCTTGGAAATTAATTTGAAGTGGAGGTTTTGTTGTTATTGTATTTGTTTGTGTTGGTGTCTGTACAGACGTAACTCCTCCTTCCCTTGATGGAAAATTCTCCTGAATTTTAGTTTTAATTTTAGAAAATTTCTTATAAATACAGATTACAGTAATTATTATTATGATAATTAATGACAGTATGATGGTAGTGTTTGAAATTATAAAACTATAGTGTATTGTCTTATGATTCTTTAGTTCTTTAATTTGCTTTATATTATCGAGTTCTTTAGTGACTATTTCGTCAAAGGTGAGTGTTGTTATGCTTTTATTCACAGGTATATCGGGAGTTTTTATAAAATGATCCTTAAATGATCTATCATAATTCTTAAGTGTTAATTCATTTATTTGTATTTCACAATTACTGAACGTTATCAAGTGATCATTCATGAGTGTAATATTTCTATCGTCACAATTGCTTAATAGTTTTGCATTATTTAGATTTTTTGCACATATTAATCCTGGTTCAATTTCAATTATTTCTTCTCTGGTGTTCTTTATTTTTGTGCATATATTACTATTGAACATACAAAGGTTTGATTTCTTTAGTAAGTTTACATCATTTGTTTTGCTGTATTGGTATGGAAAATTATTATAGTATACTATTTGTTGTGCCTTAAAATCAATTTCGAAATGGTTTTTGTCTTTTATTGGTGTAATATATGATCTCTTTGAAATTACTGTTTCTTTAGGTACTTTAAGGATAAACAATATTTGATTTTCTTTGTATTTTGCTACAATTAACTTGGTAGATTGAAGCTTAAAGAAGTCTATGTCGAGGGATTCGATTTCCTGCATTGTGAACATGTTGCTGATCATAATATTTTGGTTAGCTGCCATTATATTATTTTGAATGTGCTCAATTTGATCTGATAGAATTTTAATTTTTAGAAGGGTGTCTACATACATAGTTTGGGATAGAACTTTGTCGTTATCCTTGTCGATGCTATTAAATTTATCTGAAAACTTTGATCTGTCATCTTCTATTGTATTTTTTAATATTTTAATAGTTTCATTAAAATGGTTATTTATGAGAATGTTTTGGTTAAATCCTTCAATCAGATTGTGGTTGTTTTGGTCTATATATTGAAGATGATTTTCTATGTTGGACCTATCTTCGTCATCCATTGTGCCAGCTATCCACTTTAATCCTGTACCTATAATGTTGGCTAACCCTCTTTTTGTTCTGTGTACTTGTATAGTGTAAAATTTAATTTTTGCTCTATTTAATTCTGATTGTAAAAATTGTTTGTTTGACAACATTTCCATTTGTTCTATACTTGTTTCAATGTTTTCTATGGCGTTTTTAATTTCTTTTAAATCGATGATATGTAGAATGATTGTGTACTTGGTTATAAGCTGTACTTCGTCTAATTTTATTTCGACGTACCCATTGTTGTCATTGTTGATTGGTTAGATTGTCAGTACTCCCATTGTTGGTAGAAGCATCATCATAAAGGTTAGGGATAGTGGTATCCAATTGACCTGCAAATTTAGTTTTTCGTTTAATATTGGAAGGGTGTACGTTTTCTAGGGTTAGTTTTCTGTATCTTGGTTCGTATTTATGTCTTAAGGCTTTGTAATTTTTTACGTATCCTTCTTGACCGTTTCGTGTTATGTCTTCTCTATTTTCATTCCTTTTTGCAATGACTTTATCTTTTGCTGCTTTTAATCTACTAAATATAATGTTTTTATCTACCTTGCCTTCTAATATGTCCATAGGTCGTTCTTTGGTGGTTGAATGTATGGAATTATTATACCATTCAATGCATTTAAAAATTCTTTCTTGAGTCGATAAATTTGAGTTTTGTGCTTCTAAAGTTCTAAATTTCTCGGATAATGTGCTGTGTAGTCTTTCCACATCAGCGTTGCCTGTATGGTTGTTGGGTTTGGTGAAATGTACTTCTACATTTTCTGTTCTAAGAAAGTCTTTTACGTTTATTGAGTTAAATTCATTGTCTGTGACGAATTTCTTTGGTTTGTTTCTGAGAGAAAAGTACATTCTGATTTTTTCTACTAGTGTTTTACTGTTCCTGTCTTCTAAATTTAGTGCCACAGCGTATTTAGTAAATTTATCAATAAAAGTAATGAAACTATGTTTTTTGTTTGTGTAAACGTCCATGTGAACTATTTCATTTGAATCTGAAGGGGTTTCCGTGATTGCAACTTAGGTTTATTTGGTGACCTGCTATACTTCGCTTTGTTGCAAATGTCACAATTGTTTATATATTTTTGTATGAAATGCTTTAGATTTTTGTGATATAATTTCGTTTTTAAGCCCTCATAGTTTTCAGTAATTCCTGAATGTCCGGTTTCGTTTCTATGATATTTGCCGATTTGTTTGTATAAGTCATTTTCGTTGTCAATATCTCTTGCCATGAAACTACATCTAACGAATTTTATGTTGGTGCCAAAAAGTTCTATAAGTTTTAATTGTACTTTATTGTAAAGGTGATCAGATAGTTCGGTAAAAATTCCTATGCGTCCGTGGGTAATGTGTCGACGAAATAGATCTGACATATAATTGGTTTCGATATCTCTAGTGCTAATGAAAATTTTCTTATTATTGTTCACAATTTTAAGGTCTTCTGTTTTATGATCTGTTAATATGATTTGCGTTTGGAATCTATTGACCACTGTTGTTAAAATTGGGAAATAATCATTTTGCTCTGATTCTTGTGAATGGATAGTAGCGGCAGTACTGAAATTGTCGTCGTTATCTGCTATTTCTATTTCCTGTAAATTCTCTATAGCTAATATTTCTCCAATTGTGTTGTCTATTCTGCTCATGAAATCTGCTACTTTATTTTCTTTTCCTTTAATGTAGTTGATTTTAAAATTATATTCGCCCAGTTTCAGCAACCATCTCTGAAGTCTTGGGTTTATGTCTTTTCCCTTTGTTTTGGTATGTAGCCACACTAATGGTTGATGGTCTGTTGCTAGTTCGAATTGTTTACCATATATATATGGTCGAAAGTAACCTACTGCCCAAACAATTGCAAGTAGTTCTTTTTCTGTGGTAGAATAGTTCTTCTCGTGGTCATTTAACGTTCTGCTTGCATAAGCAATTGGGTGTTCGTTTTGAGAAAGGACCGCACCTAATGCGTAGTCGCTAGCATCTGTTGTTAATTTAAAATCATTTGACCAATCTGGGTATTTTAGTATGGGTGGATTTGTGAGGATGTTTTTAAGTTTTTCAAATGCGTCTATGTATTGGGAGTCATTGATATTCACTTTTGAATTCTTTTTTAAATATTTGGTAAGATTGTATGCGATTTTTGCATAATCTTTAACGAATTTTCGATAATATCCTGTTATGCCAAGAAAAGATTTTATTTGTTTTTGGGTCGTGGGAAGTTTAAGTTTTTGAATCGATTCAATTTTGGTTGAATTTGGTTTCATACCGTCCGAAGTAAGAGTATGTCCCAAATAGTCAGTTTCCTTGCAGAAGAAATTGCATTTATCAATTTGCAGTTTTAAGTTATGTTCTCTCAACTTTGCAAATATTTTCTTGATGCTGTCAATGTGCTCTTCAATACTAGTGCTAAAAATCAGTATGTCGTCAAGATAAACGACACAGATCTTATTAATATATTCACGTAATACTGAGTTAATCAACCTTTGGAATGTGGAGGGTGCATTTTTCAGTCCGAACGGCATTCGCAGAAATTCGTAATGACCGAAAGGAGTTGAGAAAGCAGTTTTCCGTTGATCATCGTCTTCTATTAGAATTTGATGAAAACCCTTTGCTAAGTCCAATGTTGAAAAATAATTGGCTTTCCCTAATTTGTCCAGTATATTTTCAATATTGGGAATAGGGAATTTGTCACTGACAGTTATCTCATTAAGTTTACGATAATCGACAACTATTCGAAATTTTTGTTTGCCTGAGTTATCCAGTTTCTTGGGCACTATCCAAATTGGTGAGTTATAGGGGGAATTACTTTCTTTAATGATGTTCTGATCTAACATCTCACTGATTTGCCTACTTATTTCTTCCTCATGTATCTTCGGATACCTATAGATTTTCGTATAAATTGGTCTATCAGTTTGGGTTATAATGCCGTGTCTAATTTCATGTGTGTGGGAAAGTTGTTGTCCTTCTTGATAAAAAATGTCTGAATTTTCTTCTAAAATTAATTTGAGCGATATTCTTTCCTCGTTATTCATATCGTTCCTATATAACTTGTCCGCATAATTTCCACTGATATCAGTTGCTTCTAGTGTGTGAATTTCTTCCGTTTTGTATGGACAAGTATGGAGAAATTTTATTTTATTGTTATTTATCTCAATGTACTCTTCTTCAAGATTAATTTTTGCTTTTAGTGGTTGTAAAGTATTCTGTCCAATTAGTCCGTCAAATTTTTTATTTTTAAATTCTGTTAATTTCCATCGCATTACACAATTGTTACTGAATTCCTTCGGGACTTCAGTAATAATTTCACTGTCTACTTTTGTATGACCTGACAGAGAATTGAATAAAATCGGTTTTTCGAGCAGGATTCTTTTGTACTTAGGTAGACAATCTTTGTTTAGGAGTGTCGTCGTTGAACCTGTATCTATTAAACATTTTATTTTACTTTCCCCTATCGTTATTTCTATTATGGGTAGTCCAAACTCGGCGTTGCCAATTGAAAATTTACTTCATTGGCTGTGGATTCTTCTGTTTCTATGTTCTCTTGTAGATGGTCTACTTCCATTGGTTCCCAGGCTTGATTTGTTCTTTGAAATGACCCTGTTCTACGTGAAGTTGAGTTGTTTTGATTATGATTCGTGGTTGTATTGTATTGTGGGATCCTGTTTTGTCTGGACAATTCTGAATTATTCTGCCTGTATTGTCCGGAGCTTCTACCTGTGTTGTCCTGATTTGTGTTATTGTTAACGTTTGTGTTTTGTGTGTTATTGTGAGTACTTTGTGTGGTGTCGTTAGGTTTAGAATTAGTATTTTGAATATTATTGTGATTATTTTGTCTGTTTTCGAATTTGCTAGTGTCTTTTATTAACCCACATTCTTCTAAACAATAATAGGCATCTCTGAGATTTTTTATATTTCTGCTATATATTATGCTGGACAGGTGTGGTGGAATGTTCGAAAGGAAAGTTTTTAAAATAAGTGCTTCGTTTACACTAGGTGAGAATTCAATGGGCTTGGATGAATCCTGGTAGTACTTATTATTAAGCTTATCTAAAATGTTTCTTAAATATGTAAAGGATTGTCTTACATTATTGTTCCGTACATTAAGTGCCCTGTGGAAGAGCTGATGGTAGGATTCCCGTATTCCGAAGTTCTTCAGAAGTTCCTGTTTGATCTGCGACCATACCGGGTTGTTTATTGTCCTGATAACGTTGGCTGCTTCCCCTTGTATTTTCTTCAAAACGTATCGTTGGAAAAAATACTGCTCCATGTTGGTGCCGTTGAATAGATTAGCAAATAGTTCTACTTCGTTTATGAAGGAGGTGATATCGTAGGTTTTGTCACCTCTGAATTCCTGAATTTTGGCAGCCTCTTTTAACGCTTCTGATAGAGGCAGCTGTTGGTCCTCTGGTGTAGTTGGTACAGATGTTCCTGCTGTTGTTTTGTCTGCTTGTTGTTTCGACGTGCTTGGTACAGAGTCCTTAAACGTTTCCAGCGATTGTAGTGTTTCTAAACCAAAGTATGGTTTATATGTTTCACTTGTTTTGTCGGTGTCTTTTGGCATTTTTTCAGACTGTTTTGAGTTTTAAGTGTTTTAACTGTTTAACTGTTCAACTTTTGTTGTTTTGGTCTTTGTTTTTAGTTTTCACTTTGTTTTTTGGTTATATATATTTTTTTTTTCAAATTTATTTTTTTTTCTATTACTGGAGGGTCCCGTAGGATTCGCAGTAATAATTTTGTATTTTTCTTCGGAAACTACTGTAGGTTATTTTAAATTAAATTCTTATGAATTTAATTTTCGCGACGACTGCGCCAGTTTCGTAAAATGATGTTGGCCGAAACGTGGAATAAGAAATTTAAATAAAAACACAGTTTAATCGAACTTTGGTTTGATCGTTTTTGAACTTTTATTTTTACTTAAAACAAGTTGGTGCTGCTGCATTGAACTCTACTTTCTTATTGATTACAATTTTTGAATTTTCTTAATATTTAGCTTCGCTTCTGCCACTGAAAAGGGGAACATAGCGGCAGAGTCGAAGTACTTAAAAATATAGTTTATTACAAACATACATATGTATGCTGATTCAGTTGGTTTGTTCAGTTTGGTGTTTTTCGAAATATCTTGGGTCAAGAGCCTCACTGAAGTATTGGTTCAATAAACAGAGGTTTCAAATTACATTTAAGTCACACTTTGCTTTACTTGCTGCATTGACATTTATGCCGTTCTGTTGGTCGGCATAATTTTCATTGCACAATCTTCTTTAGGGTTTTTGTTACTCTTGGAAATTAATTTGAAGTGGAGGTTTTGTTGTTATTGTATTTGTTTGTGTTGGTGTCTGTACAGACGTAACTCGTGCTTCACCAAAAGACGTGTGCACTTGTCAATCCTATTTTTTTAAAGCTGCAGTCAATAAATGTCCGGTACGTCATTTGAAAACCCCAAGTTCCAATTCTTTTTTAATGAATCGACTCATGGACTTTTGCGTGATATTCATCTCACGGGCCATAAATTTCTGTTTTCGGAGCGGATTTCTGTGAATTCTTGATTTAACGGCTTTGATGACATGTGGTGTTCGAACAGAGCGCGGGCATCGCGACCGGCGGCGGTCTTTTACATCTCCAGTCTCCTCAAACAGTTTTATGCATCGGTAGACAAACATGCGGCTAATCCCTAATGGCCGGAGCGTTTTGCAATTATCGCGTTTTTTTTATTTCACACTTGAAAAGCGCTATTACACGGTCAGATAACACTGTGGAACATTTTTGGGGTTATTGTCTGGGGGGTGAGAAATTCCAAGTCAGGGTGATGGTACTAGGTCAGTATATTAAAACCCTCAAAGGGTTTTGCGTTCGTATGTGCCAGTTTTTTTTATGAAAATTAAATAACTTTACTTAATTGTAAATAAAAGCAGAACTCGTTAATCGATTTCTATGATCTATGTCGCATTTTGTTTATAGGTTATGTGACATTACGTGAAAGTTATAAGACTCAACACGTTTTTCCGTTTGGGATTTATATGTTTAAAAAAAAAAAAAAAAAATTTGGCACATACGAACGCAAAACCCTTTGAGGGTTTTAATATACTGACCTAGTACCATCACCCTGACTTGGAATTTCTCACCCCCCAGATTGGGTGTTGTACTGTGTAATGAGAACCGTCATTATCTGACCACTCCACGATGAAAGTTGAAACAATGTTTAGCTCGTTTGTTTTATTTCGGTCTGTTGCTTTTATACATTGAACATAGATTAAACCGGCTCAAGACCTCTTGCTTCTATATTTAAATAGAAGACAAGTTTTTAACAAAATGGCAAAGTGACATTGATTTTCGTGGCTGCACACTACTTTTATCATGATTTCGGGTCCGTGACAACCCTCTTCAGAAAGCCTTGCTGCAATTGTTGAAAGTAAAACCGAACTCTATAAGGCCAGGCTCTCCACAAACGAATGATAACTACTGATGTAAACCTTACTTTTCAAGTTTTCTTCACACAATTGCCCACGAAAATACAAATCACTCTTGCCAGCTCTAAAGAGACTCCACATCGAGAGCCATCAATAGATTTCTTTAACAACAACGTTTGTGCGTGTGTTGTAAAAAGAGTTTATTTAGTTGACTATGTTAACTTGTGTGCCGTTGAAACAATTTTAAAATCTCGTTACAGACTAACGCTATTGAGGTTAGCTTTCAAAACCCATATGACATTAAGTTCTACTATCGAAATAGGTGTGTTCAATGTTATAACAGTATTTATTTCCGTACTAAATAATAACTTTTTATATATTTTATATATTTTCTTTATTTTTTCAGATTATATAAATAACACTTGGAGAATAAATAATGGAGAGATTCACAACTGAACAAAGAACCAGAATAATAGAATTTTATTATTTAAATTAGCGATCAATTATTTTAAAGCAAAGTGATGAAGCTCATTTTTATTTGAATGGTTTTGTTAATAAGCAGAACTGTAGGTTCTAGGTTTCTGAAAATCTAAGAGTCATTCATCCACGCCAATTGCACCCCATTAGGTGTACAGTATGGTGTGAGATCACATCTGCAAATATCATTTGCCCTTACTTCTTCGAGAATGAAGATGGAAGTGCTGTAACAGTAAATGAAGAGCAGTATCGGTTTATGATAGATCATTTTTTACGTCCTCCTCCTGAGAACAGACCTGAAATGTGGTTACAGCAGGACGGGCTCACTGCCTGAGTCACACTGACACTTTTAAGTCAAAATTTTGAAAATCCATATTTTTCAGCACCCGACTATTTTTTGAGGTTTTTTTGAAGGTGTGAGTATATGTGAACAAGCCCGACATTGTGCGAACATTGAAATTCGAACGCTACAGCCACACATTTTAAAAAATGCTATGGAAAATGCGCTAAACCGAGCCCATCATTGCGAAGCTGAAAACGGGGGTCATTTAAGTGACATTATTTTTTATACATAGTTTAAAATTAAATTTTCATTTTGCAAATTATATTACCTGAGAAAAAAAAATAATAAACGAAAAAGTAATTAAAGTTTTTAACCCCATGGTAACTTTTGACTCACTAAAACGTGATATTAATCTTTAAAAAAGGTAGACAAGTGAAGTGTGAGTGAGTAGATTAATGAAATTATTCAAGAAAAATACTTTATAAAATGTGTTTCGCTTACTGCAAGCCAAGCTACATGGTTTTCTATTAAGATGCTTAGACTTGGTATCACAATGAAATCCTTTTTAGAACCTTCGACGAAACTAAATTTAGGTTCAACCTAAGAATTTTTCACATCAGTAAAATGTATGTAAGTTTTAAGATTTAACAGATGCTCAAGTGTTAAATGAAATTGAATTTCAGAATCAATTACAGGATATTCCACGTAAACTATCCCATATGAATTTGTTTCGTGCATGTACACGAATGGACGTCCTTGTCGACCTCACATATAAAACATTGTGTCCGCGATGAAGGCTATGATGAAATGCAATTTGATAAATTGCTAAAATGTTGTAAAATAAATTAAAGGTATTTTTTATGCTCACACCACTCCGCAAAACTGCGAATGCAATTTTGAGGTTTTTCCATGCAGTTCGCCCTCAAGTTTTTCCCAACAGTATTGGACACGGCCGCATTCGTGTCTGATACAAATGCCTTGCATTTGTGGCGATACGTTTAGGAAAGGAAGATACTTTTTACCCCAACTACTCTTATTCTGCAGACAGCGTCACTAACCATCCTATTCATTGCCATAGTCGAAGTTCCCGACCAGCAAACACTCTGACTGAAGCCATTGTCCACTGGAGTTTATTTTTGCACAAATAAATCACGACAAAATGGCGTATTTCTGGGGAATTGTTTTTAATAAAACCGCATATAACGTTGGACAAATGTTGTCGCAGGTTTTTCATCAATCAAACAAACACATACACCTTTTATAGATGTAGTACAGGGATACTAGCCCAGCGAGCACTACTGAATCCTAAACTAACTGTTGTTGTCCTCCTGGGGAGTGAGACGATGTTTATGTGTACTACAATGCACTCCAAAGAAAAAGATTTCCGAAAAGGTACGAGGGTTGCTATTTATATTTCAGGTCCGGCAAATAAAAACACAATAATTTATCACTGGAAATGGTTCTATTGTTCTTCAAAATATTCTCCTTTAAGATCAATACACTTTTGAATGCGCACAAACCAATTTTCGAAGCACTTTTTTCACTCCGATTGAAACATGATTTTTGAACGCTTCAACAGCTGCGTCGGGCGATGGAAAACGTTGACCACGCATTTGCTTCTTGATGCTAGGGAATAAGAAGAAGTCATTGGGTGCCAAATCAGGACTGTACTTTGGATGGCTCATCAATTCGACATCTTGAGTAGTCAAATAGCTCATCGTTTTAGCTAATGTGTGAGAGCTCGCATTGTCGTGATGCGAAATGATACGTCTTCTCCTATTATCTTTCCTTATTTCTTCGAACACTGTTGGCAAACAGACGGTTGTATACCACTCAGAGTTGACCTACGTTCCACTAAGGCACTGTGGCAACATGGCCAGTTAAACCAAAAAAAAAAAACAATCATTTGCCTCGAAATATTTCTTCAATGAACAACTTTTGTTGGATTTGGCTCGTCTTGAAAGACCAATACGGTGGATTGCTGTTTTGTTTTGGGTTCATATACATAGATCAATGATTCTTCTCTTATTACCTTTCCTAATTTTTTCGAACACTGTGGGCAAACAGATGGTTGTATAACACTCAGAATTGACCGTCCTACTTTCCACTAAAGGCACTGTGGCAAAATGGCCGGTTATACCAAAAAACGCAATCATTTGCTTCGATGTACTTCTTCCACGGACAACTTTTGTTTTGGGTTCATATGCATACATCCATGATTCGTCACCTGTGACAACGTCATACACTGCCTTTGAGCTACCGCAGTTATACTTTTTCAACATCTCTTTGCACCAATCCATACGAGCCTTTTTTGAGCTTTCGTCAAATTATGTGGGATCCAACGAGAACACCTTTTTGTCACGGCTGTATGAACATGTAATATCTTATTGATGCTTGTCATACTAATGCCCAAGGATGTCTCAATATCACCGTATTGCTATGATTTGAAATGACATCATGTTTTGATATTAAGCGGAAAAGATGCCTCAGTTTTACAAAAGTCAGTTCGAAACTTGTATTTCATAAAATTAAGGATATTTATTATTTGGCGATTTGATTTCTAACTATCAACATATAGTGAGTGGGTGGTGTATCTAGTGGTTTCTATTTAGATCATAAGTTATTTTAACAGTGGCAGCTCATTCCCGCTCGAAATAGTGGCGAAAGGTCTATAGCATATCTCCGTCCGCTTCGTTATTATTTCTCTGTTTGGACAGCTTGAAATGGACCACAGGTTTTATACGAAAAATCATCTGTTCTTATGAAATGCATTTTCATCTCGACATCTATGTTATCAAATAAAAATCTCTCAACTGGGGATTAGAAAACCCACACGTGATCGTCAAGAAGCCAATGCATTCTCAGAGAGTAACAGTTTTGTGTGGATTTTGGAGTGATCGTCGATTTTCAATGAAAATGTAGCTAAAATCTTAATTTGATTAAGAGTGAGCGATTCAAAGGACTACCAACCATTTTCTTTTGGCGGTGATTGAAGATTTAGACCGGGACGATATAAGGTTTTAACCGATGTCATAACAGATTTTTTAATTTAAGTCATCACGGCAATATCAATTGGCCAAAATGGAGATGACTGCGATTTGACGCCATTTTTGTAGAATATCATGAAGAACCGATGTGATGCTAAAATTAAATATTCAGACACTTGTGGCGAATATTAAGCATGTCACTTGTAAGATAACCGTCCTTAAGATGCTGAAGATGTGGTTAACCGGGTGCGATACATGGGAACGATAATGTTTACTTTTCCGAAAAACCCATATACAGGGTGGTCCGAAAGTTACCATAGAGTTTAAAAATTTAATTACTTTTCGTTTATATATTTTTTTTTTATTTTTTTTTAGATTAATTAAATAACACTTTGAGAATAAATAATGGAGAGATTCACAACTGAACAAAGAACCAGATTAATAGAATATTATTATTTAAATCAGCGATCAATTATTTGAACTCTAACGCATGAGTGATGAAGCTCTTTTTCACTTGAACGGCTTTGTTTATAAGCAGAACTGAAGGTTCTGAGGTTCTGAAATCCAAGAGCCATTCATCACACCAATTCGACCTGATTAGATATTTAGTATGGTGTGGGATCACATCTGCAAATAACACTGGGCCTATCTTCTTGAAGAATGAAGATGGAAGTGCTGTAACCGCTCTTGAAAGCAGACTTGCAATGTGGTTTTAGCAGGACGGAGCCACTGCCCACACTGCCCAAAACACAATGACACTTTTAAGTCAAATTTTTCGAGTGCGAATAATTTCCAGAAATTCGGAAACTATTTGGCCAGCGGGATCGCCAGATTTGTGAGCACCCGACTATTTTCTTTGGTGTTGTTCAAGGCCAACATTGTTGCAGAAATTCGAACGGTACAGCCACAAATTTTGAAAAATGTTATGCTCTAAAATGAGCTCATCATTGCGAAGCTGAAGTGAGTTACATTATTTTCCATACTTAGTGTAAAAAAAATCCATTTTGTATATTATATAATCTGGGAAAAAAAATTTATAAACGAAAAAGTTATTAAAGTTTTTAACCCCATGGTAACTTTTTACCCACCCTGTACAAAAAAAATAATTATAATAATTTTTTGGAATCTTTAAAATAATTTTAGAATTCAATGCAGAGATATTTCATAGTGCTAGTGCTCTGTAATATCTATGGACTTCCACTAAATACTAAAAATCGAATGGCAAAGCTAAGTGTATGCAGTGTAATCGTTATCGTTCGCAAACATCTTTAAGCGGGTAAGCCGAAGTCTTGGTGATGTTATCTATGGAAAGCTTAACAGAAGGAGGATGAGTAAGAATATATTTATATCGTTTTGACACGAAAGGTTTACAACAAGATCTGATATGGTTGAAAAAACGAGCACGAAGTATTCAGGTTTCCACGTTTTGACTAGTATTTGTCAGGGGTGAAAGAGGGACTGCTGAAACATTGTACACATAATGCTGAGATAGATAAAAGCATAATGCGCAAGTACTGAAGGTGGGAGATGTTTCCAGCAATAAAGACATCAATTAGTTCCAATTCCGCCTTAAAGTAATGCCTGAGGGCAGCAGCGTGGCTGGAACCGGTTAAAGAGCGGGGTGTGATATAGTACGTTGGCGAATCGGACTTGGTTTTAGTATGGACTAAATGTATCATTTAAAGATTTCAAAAATCTGAGCAAAGCAAAACAAAAAAAATTGTTAAATGAATGTTGGAGCACACTTCTAAAAAGCATGACTTTTTTGGCCCTTAAACTTAGCTAAATCCAAAAAAAAATTTGATTTTCTAATTCGTGACTACGGTCTATTTTGGGCCGAACGGGTCTACTACTTTGAGCTTTAATCACGTTGAAGTTTGTAAATAAATCTATTTTCGACCGGAACGTTGACAATTTCGCGCTGCATGTTGTCTGTAGGCTCGCCTAACGTTGTTGACTTGTTGGCATAGACCAATAACTTGATGTGGCCCAAAGAAATCAAATGGCGATAAATTACATGAACAAGGTGGACATTCGACCTGAATTCGATTGTAACTCATATTGTTGGGCTAGTGGCACCGTCTTGTTGAAATCACATATCGGCGATGTCAAGCTCATCCAATTCTGGCCAAAAATAATTTTCTGACATGGGGAGCGCTATCGTCTCCCCATTGACCTTGTCGCAAAATACGCCAGTGTGGATTAAGAGATGCCCAATTCCTGAGCACGACGTGGAATCGACTGATTTGCCTCCGAGCTTTGGCGGTCGGCGTTGTTTTAGCGCCGAAATATCCAAAAGTGAACATTTGGATCCAAACTTGTCGACTATAGCACGCACAGCCTGTCGGGTGGGTCGATTATTACGGCCGAAAATTGGGGTAAGCGCTCTTAAAGTTGCGACCAACGTAATTTTTAATAATTCCCAAACGTTTCTCGTAAGTGAACTTTACCATGATGATAATGTTGACTTTGACTAACGTTTTGACACTAAAAGATCATTAAAAATGTTTGAGAGTGCGTTGACATAAAGATACGAAATTGTTATGTCCCTATTGAAAACCCCGTTAGCTTTTTATAAAATGTATTTGCCGTTCGTTTATGTTTTAAAATAGTATTCAGGGTACATATTATTACTTAATTTGATTACTTGGACTTGGAACCTCTACAACCCAAGGCGGAGGATATACATAGAATCATGGCTTGATCGTCATACATTTTTACTAATTTCTCAGTCATAGATTACTATTACCAGGATGCCCAACACTGTACATCTTACCAAAGATTTGATATTGAGTGATACATAAAAACCTGCATCATTCTGTAAAACATCCAAAGAAAAACTGTCATACGTACTCATATACGTACATTACCCATATATTTATACTGGTCTTGCAATATCGATAGCGATATGTATTTACTTATACATATATTGTGTGTAAAACATATATATAAAATACCCATCAATTTAATATACACTACCAAATGGAAAAAAATGAGAATTCCAATTCCCAAAGCATATGTGGTCCAACCTACTCGCCCCACATCCACGTAACGTGCAATTCCCATTTGATTGACAGTGACATTGTTGCGAAACTGGAGAAAAAACAATGCCCAACACACCAGCGTCCTTTAAACGATGGCGAGATTTTTCGCTACTGAAACAAAACTATATTTGATTGTCAAGCTTTTCTATTTGTAGCAGTCGGTCAACAATTCGATGGCCGCGGGTTGAGAACGGCATGCCACGTGAATGTAGGAACTAAGGGTTTCCGCCCGTTTTAGTTTCTACTTTCCCGAGAATTTTTCGTTGGGCATTTGAAAAACGTTTCTTAACACTCTTAAAAATGACTGGCCTTTTTACTAGCTTTAACCATAAGGTGAAGGGTATCGTCTGGAAATATTGATTCATGGGGTACCAAAAATACTATTACGTTTAAAGAAAACTAAATTAAGCAAGATGAAGAGCGTTCACACCTGACGCTAACCACTTGAGGTTATAGTGGGTCAACATTGTATGAGTGGGATCAAACATGTGCGAGGCATCCTCCTCGCATCGAAGATGATAACACGTAAGAACTAAAAGTCAACTATTTATCGTTTGGTGGGTAATTTCAAGTAGATAGGCAGAGTCGAAAAACAAGTGGACAACTTAAGTTTGGTCATATCGAATCTGATATACACTCTCACTTGGATTATAGTCCAATATAAAGATTTTGTAAAGAAGGCATGGTACTGGTCTCTTTTCAATCAGGGTGTGTCTCTTTCCAAACCAACTACTACGTATCTACACGCAGAGAAATGATATGGTTACTATATGGTCACCACAACAATAATATGTTCTCTACAATACAACTATATTTGTCGCAACCATAGTATTGTTTTTTAAATTTTATTTTGACAACAGTATGATTGCGGCAATATTAATATTATTTAAATGTAACCATAGTATTATTGTCAAATATAGAAATGAAAATATGGTTGTAGCAACCATATAAACATGGTTGGTGTATGAACATAACAAAAAAGGTTTTATAGTGCATGTGTATGCGTATGTCTTTTTTGATATACCAAACAAACACATACTCACGATAAAGTGCGTGGTTGTTGACCATTATAAAAAAACAACAACAATTGGAAGGTAGTTCAAGGAATTTTTATTGTGTTTACTTTGTTCGGTCAAATACTGTACTTCCAACTGGTTCTCGTTTATTTAAAATCTGCCTGCACTTAAGTATATAGCCATTGATCATGGTTTAATCACATTTGTTACTTGGGGTCTACGATTGGTGAAGTAGCATTCACCCCTGCTGGCAGCTAAAAGTATTTTTGACTGCCGTTGCAAAATATATTTTTGTTTTTTGAATGAAATATTCAATGAAAACATGGCCTCAAATCTGACAATGAACTAAATCTCTATTTTTGAATAACAACCCAATCCTAATAAATAATTTTGGGTATCATAGTATGGTTGATTGAATCATACTATGGTTGTAGGGATAATAGTATGGTTGAGTGTATATCATACTATGGTTGTGGGGATCATAGCATGGTTGAGTGCGAATCATATTATGGTTGTGAGGATCATACTATGGTTGTATGAGAAACACACTATTGTTGTGAGGATCATAATATGGTTGTGGAGATAATAGTATGGTTGTGGAGATAATAGTATGGTTGAGTGTGAATCATATTATTGTTGTGAGGATCATTGTATGGTTGAGGAGATCATAGTATGGTCGAGTGTGAATCATAGTATGGTTAAGTTGAATCATACTATAGTTGTAGGGATCATAGTATGGTTATGTGTGAATCATACTAATGTAGTGAGGATCATAATATTGCTGTGCCACAACCATATAACCAACAATAGTATGATCCTCTTCAAATATTGTCACCACAACCATACTTTTTTTCTGCGTGTACGTCACAACTATAAGTACAGAGTACGTCATATTGATATTAGCTTACAAGATATAGTCTTTTACAGTTCAGGGTTGTTTGGGCGGGGCCACTCCTTTGTGTCCAATTTTAACACAATATATTCTATAATATTATACTAATCATTGACTTCAATCCGATAAATTTTTTTAGCGGCGGGTTTCCATCTCACAAATGCCGGCGTCGTACATGTAAGAGATTTATCTCTAAGGCATAAAAAAAGAAACCTCGGAGCCGGCGTTAAACAGTAGGTCCCGATCACTGAGTATAAGAATGATATCGTGCACAGCTTACTGATTTTAGAGAATTTTTCCCTTGTATCCTCGTTTGCGGGAGAGCCCTTAAGAGCGGAGAAGTGAGCCCCCAATAGTCAATTAAAGGTTGCCCATATCATCTGTTTTAAAGTCATGTTTGTCTATAGGAAATCTGCTTCGATTTCCAGGTGGAGGAAACGCGCCATTAGAACTCGTTGCATCCAAAGAGGCCTGGGGGTCAGCTGGATGGATTTGACGGGACAGCGTAATGTAGTGCTTCAGCGTGAATGTCGTTCAGACCTGCCTGATAGTTTCAATGATCTGAAGGCTCTCTCTTGTACCGCTGGACCTCTCTTTAGAACAAGAAGATCGTACCTGATCTGTATGGGCAGAGGCATACTGTCCATGAAATATTGGTTGGGATGACTAATGCTAAGACACCCAAGCAGATTCTGCTTAGACAACAATAAGTTGTGTCTACGCACAACCTTTTGTTGTCTGCTTATGTATATGGTTTTAGAAGACATAAGGATATACCCTGTTAATGTTCTAAGGGCGGCATTCTGGCTAGTCAGAATTTTCTTCCACTGCGTCGAAACCATTTCGCGGACACACTGCCTAGTTCGCTACAGACTGACTTTGTAAGAGTGCAACAAGGTTTTTTATTACTTAATTCAGCCGGCTAATGACTTGAGGACCTTGTTCCTACTTATAGGCTTATCGTAAATAGCTAAAGCATGTGCAGAGGATCAAATAATGCTGTCCAGTGTGTAAAGGGTTGCTGGTAGTCGGAATGTGGACGTCATCGACTTTCACATTAAGTGACAACCGCACCTCTGTGGTCTATGCAGTAAACAGTGTGGCTGATGATTTAGAGGCAGATATATTCATATTCCTCGCAGTGAAGAAGCGTCCACATGAATTCTTCCGAGGAATAGCCGAGGAATATACGCTGACTGGGTTCCCTTTTCGGCAAAATTAAGAAAAAACCCAAATCAGGCAGAAACACCAATAAAATATCCAATATATTCTGCCTCTGTTTGGTATTTGAGCAAGGTCGGACTTATAATGTGAGCTCCAGATTTAAGTACATCTCAGGTCATATTCATCATCTGTGTCTAGATGGAGACATAGAGCGAACTCTGGTGCAGACAATTTACTACCAGTTAGTCTAAGTGAAACTTAAACTGGAAGTATCAGTAGTAGGTGGTGACTGTGGTCAGTACCCGAAATCGCTGGTAAAGTTTTGGCTTGCGTGAAGTAAAAATCAAGTGCTATAACACAAAATGCAAAAGAGGTGTCAACGAAGAGGAAAAAATATGCTTACATAGGGTACCTCAAATTGGTAACCGCCAGGCAAACCGCACAGGAGAATGAAAATTAGAGCATTGCCTAATTTAACGCATTAGAGGGAAAGCGAGTGAGTTTTTTGCAGAATTATAAGCCGTTTTTTTTGGCGATACTGAGCTGTAAGGTTTTGTGTAAAAAAAGGAAAAGATGTTAAGTATATTACAGGAGATCTATATATCTCCGATAATAAATAAAGTACCCAATACAAGCTTTTCCCGAGATGAGATTCCGTTGCTTTAAAAGTAAACAAAAAAAATGTGGCACAAAAAATAATCAATGTGACTTCTTAATTTAAATTCTTGAAAATTCCATGGGGCCAATATAGAAATATAGACTGATGCGGTCCATTTTTATTAGGGTTAATAAATATTCGGTCATAAGGTACCATGCATAATTCCGGCACTATAGATTTCATTTGAGGCTTCCAGGCGGCACGGCCTTAAATCGTGAAGGACAGCGGTGTGGGGCCAGCTCTTTATCATAGTCGGACACCGGTCGCTCGTTAAACATTTTACGAAGCTTGATCAGTATAGAGTATAACACAGGGTGGCACACGAATCGTGCTACTAAAATAAAATCGTAATAAATTTTTTCTATGTGAGCAATCGGCTAATTCTGTATTTCACTCGAAAGGTTAGGACATGCTTTGCAGTCTTGCTTTTTCGTCGAAGCACAATTTAGGCTGGAGTTTGGCGGATCTTCCACGAGTAGATGGACCATTATGAGGCTGGTAAACATGTTTGCCGAATCTGAAAGCCTTATCTGGAATTCTAGACACCATCGAGGCTGTAGCATATTCAATACAAGCGTTTCGACTCGAAACTTATCGGCGCAAATTGCAATTAACTGCCTGTCATTACAAAGGATGATTCATGGATGACTTAAACAAATTACCGAAATTACCTTGCCTTTGAAATGGCCAATGAAGACAACTGCTTGATAAATTCATTGTTTATGTCTGTTGTGGCCCATTTTGATCTAGACAATGAAGACAAGCATAGTTGCCTTATATGGAGTTAATCTAATCCACAAATACTCCATCAGACAGAACTGCACCCAGAACGAGTTACTGTGTGGTGCTTAGTTTCATTAAGCTGCATTGTGGGGCCATACTTTTTTGCAGAAAGCGGTGTAGCAGTGACTGTCAATATCGATTGTCATTTAAAGATCTTGAAGAAGTTTTTTTTTTACCTAAAACTGCGCCAAAGACGTATCTGTTTCAAACGAGCAATTGGTTCTTGCAAGATATAACCTGAGCGCAGAGCTTGAACGAAATTTTTCAAACAAATTAATATCTAGAAATGCAATCTTTCGCTGGCACCCAAGGCCACCAGACCTGACTGCACAAGATTTTTTTATGGGGTTATGTCAAGCAAGAGGTCTACAAAACGAAACTAAGAACGAAACGAAACCAAGAAATTTGTCTGTATTGAAGCAGTCCATAAAAAATTAATTGATGCGATCCAAACTTTAACCCTTCAGGCCGCAATAAATAATTTTCTGATCTGGTGTCACATATGCATGGATGATCATAGAGTTAGTTCATTTAACGTTTATCATCTCCGAATTAAATTGAATTTTTTTTACATAAAAAATATAAATGAAATACATTAAAAAAAGTTATTTGAATTTCTTATTGAAGCACAATTGGTGCGCCACCCTAGCTTCTAGAGCGGCAGGTTACCAAATCGGCAATATCTTTGTATAAATGGGTATAATGGAACAATCTCTAGATGATTTATCCCTTTGCCCTGAATCTAAAAACCTGAAAAATGTCAGAATTGGATCATATTTGCTAACCGCACATTGATTACAGCGATTGATGGACCAACGGAAGAACGGAAGTCACTCGATGGAATCAGATAGTTATTCTGAATCGCTATAATAAGCATGTGTCCTACCTTTTTTCCTTTAAGGTTTTATACACATCTGCACAAATTCATAGTACCCTGTACCACTGAGTAAAGGAGGGCTTAAAAAACTTGTCATGGAAACCGTGTTTGTTTTCTTTTTGGATCTCAGGGTTCTCGCCAAAACTATTTCCCTTTTTCCTAAAACAGAAGCATCCGGGAAAAGGCAGAGAACCCTTCCAGGAACATATTTATGTGCGATTGGTTTATTTGCAAACAAATAAATAAATTTGTGGATACTATACAAGAGAATACATGTGTATGTAGGTTTTTGGCAATATGAATAGACATCTTAAGTCGAAAAAAGCTATAATAAAATCCTTATATTTATAGTAGATGGAAAAGAGTTAAAAATAAAATGGAATGGTAGGTACGAAAAAAATCTTAAAACTGATCTCCAGTTGATTTCTTATGTAAAATCACAGCATCATTTAGAAACAGTAAGAAAATTAATTGGACGACCAGCCAATATACAATTTATTTTGAGAAGTAAGTTCATTAACGAATTAACCGGCCCAAAGTATTTGGAAGGGCAAATATTTAGGAAATAAATAAAAAAAACTTTCTACCAGATTGGATATAAAATTCGGGTATTTTCAAAGTTTATTTACAAGCGAGATTGCCACGTTGGGAGCAACATTTATTCCGGCTAGGGGTGCAAACATTTTACAAGCATTGCAAACACAAATACCTCTTGCCTATGACGGTTTGAATTTTCATCAATCTAGGAAACATAACAGAAAGTTGAGAATTATTTTTTAATAATCATTTATTTGTAAATGGATTTCAGACTTCTTTCTAGGGAGACTTCTATCAAGCGCGATCTATTTCTACTTATCTTTATTTTTAAAATGCATCTTGTGCCCTTGTGGAAAGACAGAACCTCCGATGAAGGGAGCAATTGGAGAAGTATGTGAGAATCCTAGGTTTTGGAGAAGGCACACCCTTACCTGACTATGACAGGATAACCAAGCGAACTTAAGTAGGTAATTACTCTTGTGATTCGAAATTTTAGTTTTGTGACTTAAGCTATTGTCTCGTATTACCACAGATATGCATATTTATTTAAATCTAAATTGCATAAATATTGCATGTCGGAATATTTATTGACGTGACTACGAGAACTGGGCATGAAAAAGTGTGTACGCGGTCGGTTTGGATATGGTGTTAAGCACAAATATTGATTTAAGTGATTTGTGTCGATTTGTAACGAAATAATTGTCGTCGGTGGATTATTTGTTTTTCCTCCCTGTGTGTAGCAACTATAAATAAAATTTAACTAAATCTGGTTTATTTAAGTGGATATTTCGAAAGTGAATTTATTTGAATTTAGTCAACATAATGATTAAATCATGAGCTTAATTGAAATTGAATTTATGTTTTACACTTCCATTTTATTTCCTCGATTGGGTTAAGGCATCGTCAATAACATATGCATAATGTTTCAAAAGCAATATTTAATATTGTATGAATAGTTCGTAAAAACACATCATACGATTCTACAAGGTCTTGTATTTTGTGCTGATATTTGTAAAACCTAATGGAAGACTTCCACATGTTTATTATTTATATTTATATATATATATATATATATATATATATATATATATATATATATATATATATATATATATATATATATATATATATATATATATATATATATATATATATATATATATATATATATATATATATATATAATATGTTTATTATACTGATCACCGTGGATTACAAAGCCTACTACCTAATGTTAGTAACCTTACACAATTTGTACTCGTATACCATCCAACGATGTGTGGATGGTTTACTAAAGTTGTCAATTCGTTTGAACACCACGAACTATCAAAATATTATAATATATAATTGATGATTTTAAGACGAACTAGCCCGAAAGTACAATAGTGGACAAAGGAATTAACCAAGGACCCCAAAAAATTGCATGATAAGGACTAAACGTCATGAGCTCTTTGTGATTGTAAATAGACAAAATCGGCCTTGGGGAAAAAGAGCCTCTTTAAAATATAGTTTCATACTGGTTCTATGTAAAATCGGAAAGGACCTTTTTGCTAGGGATATATCAAAACGTGGACCGATATATCTAGGATAGTAACTAATCGAATGTTAGAAAATGTGCCTAATTTCATCAAGATTTGGTTAATATGTGCCTTCTATTGATAACGATATGAAATCGGTTAAACGTACATACGAGTATGCGTGGAAGATATATTTTAATCAGTACGGATTTCCTTAAATTTTAATAAAGCAAAGTCTTGGTCCAAAAACTTCCTTTTTTCAAATTTCATCAGGTTTGAATATAATGTGTGGCTTCTAGAGTTAAAAACATTCAATTCAATTCAATTCTTTATTTAATAGTAAGTATTTACTTTTTGTTACATGCTAAGAGTTATTGCACAGATTTGGCGTAGCCTTATATCTATAGTATTTACAAACCCATTAAGAAGGATATGACATTTTCACACTACGTTAAAATCTAAATTTTGAAGGAAAACTATCAGCAAAAACCTTCAATGTGAGTAAATTTAGCAACTTATAATACATATAATATTATAATTAGTACGTATAATATTATTCTACGTATAAGTTTGAGATCAAAGGGTTTTCCGAATAGGAACAATTTATTCGGAAACGTCTATTAATTTGTTCTATACGATCATTTATCATATTAACATTACTTATAGTATGCAACATATCCGTTGGGAAATGCCAAGGTAATTTTAGAGCCATTTTTAGTACTTTATTTTGCGCAATTTGTAAGCGCTTTATATGAGTTTTAGCGCACATACCCCAAACGGGACAGCCATATAGCATAATAGCTTGAAAAATTACCTTTACAATTATTAATTTATTGTAGTTATTAAGCATAGATTTTCTATTTATTAACGGGTAAAGAATTTTTTTATACATATTAATCTTTTCAACCGTTTTTATTACATGACAACTGAAAGTTAACTTCTTATCTAAGTATACACCTAAGTATTTGACATTATCCGACCATGCTATATCATTTCCGGAAATTTTCAAATTATAACTCGGTAAGTAACAGGGCTTTCTTTTTCGAGTGAAAAAGATAGCCTGAGTTTTGTCCGAGTTAATCTTAATTCTCCATTTGAGACAGTACTCCACCAATGTATCAATTGCTTATTGAAGATCTGTCTGAATATTCTGACTGAGTTCATTACTACAATAGATACCAATATCATCTGCATATGCAGCGAATTTACATGGTGTCATTATAGGGACATCGGCACTGTAAATGCTATATAATATTGGCCCCAAAACGGATCCTTGAGGTACACCTGCAGGGATTTGAAATAATTCGGAAAATGAATTTTCAAAAGATACGCAAAAGTATCTGTTACTCAAAAAATTTTGTATTAGTCTTACGAGATATAGAGGAAATCCAAATTCAATCAGCTTGTATATTAAGCCATGATGCCATACAGAATCGAATGCTTTCTCGATGTCAAGTAGAACCAACGCTGTAGACTTCTTAGAATTAAGGTCACTCTTAATATCATTACTTACTCGTTTCACTTGGTGAATAGTGGAATGAGAAGGTCTAAAGCCGAATTGTTCATTGGGCAAAATGTGTCTATCATTGTTGACTTGAGAGATTTTCGAATTCACAATCTTCTCAAGAATTTTTCCTAATGAACTTAGAAGACTTATTGGACGGTAATTCTCTGGTCTATTACGGGGTTTACCAGGCTTGGGAATAGGAACAACTTTCGCAGTTTTCCAGGTATTTGGGAAGTACTGTAGCCTTATGCATGCATTAAAAATGTGAGTTAAATAAGTTATAGATTTTTTCGAAAGACGTCTTAACATTTCATTATTAATTTCATCCAAACCACACGATTTTCGCTTTTTTAAACCGCGAATAATGTTATCAATATCGTCGACGGAAATTAATTCAGAGTTTGGGGTAATAACATGTGTTGTATTTAAACGTTCAACAACCTCATTAACATCGGCCGTATGAAGTGCATTTCCTAGATTTTCTGTTATTCTGTGATTTGAGCTAAATGCTGTTGCAAAAGCATTAGCCTTATCATGGCTCAAAACTAAAATTTCATCACCATCAAGAAGACTATGACAGTAAGTCTTCTTCTTCCTCAAAAGTTTCGACACATTCCAAAAAGGTTTAGAGCCTTTATCCAAACCTTTTAGCAAATTACTCCAGTGTCGATTCCTGAACAGACTTATCTCATTTTTTATAAGAGCATTATACCTGCTCATTATATCATGGTCCAGTGTTTGTCTGTATCTAACCCATTCTTGTCGGTGATAATTTCTAATTCGAATCAACCCTAATATCGACATAGGTAGTTCAATGAATCTTGTTCGGGGAGAACTCAGCGGAACAGAGTATTTTACAGCATCTAACAAAGTTTTGGTGAAAAACTCAACATGGATATCTATTTCCGTAGGACTATTTATACTTATATTTTCAGAACAAAGACGATTGTCAGTAAAAATTTTAAATGTGTTCCAATTAGCACGCGAGAAATTATAATTTAGATCGGATGTTGGCTGAATTGAAGATGTTAACTTGAATACTACCGGAAGATGGTCCGAAGAAAGATCATTTACAGTGTATGGAATAGACAAACGTTGAGGAATATTTGTTAAAACTAAATCCAGGGTTGATGGATTACACCTGGTAGCAGCCGGGATATAAGTTGGTGTATTAGGGTGAGATATTGTGACCGGAAATAAAGAGGTATGCTCATGCAGTACATTTCCCCATGTATTTGCACGCAAACAATTCCAATCTCTGTGTCTAGAATTCAAATCACCACAAAAAATATAATTCGCATTCATACTCAATATTTTTCTTAGATCTGATCTAAATAAGTTACGGAGAGAGCTGTTGTTCTGGCCGCCAGGAAAATAGAGACTGTATACCCTAATAACTTCATTTGCATTTATTCGTATCTCAATACCAACATTCTCAATTATCTGAGTACTTATGCAAGGTATTGATTGAAAGCCAATATTACTTCTGATAAGTATAGCAACACCACCGCCACTATGCCCTACGCGAGAGTTAAAAACATAGAACCGCCTAAACTTATGTTTCCGAGCTGTATTTAAATCGGAACCGAATTTGTTTATATTCCAAAGCGACCGTAATAGTTTCAAAAAAAAAAACTACTTCAGCCAAATTTCAGAACAGCATTTGCGACCAGTAGTTGGATTACAAGCTTTAGATCTACAGCAGATGGACGGACAATAGAACAGACAGACAGCGATAAATCGAATCTGCAAGTTATTCTGAGACCTGTATTTGGCTAAGAAGCGTTAGATGGAGTGGACCAACGGACGGACAGACAAATCGACTTGTGATTCTGAGTCGGTCCGTACACTTAAAACTAACTTTTTATACTCTGTACCACAGAATGGCGCAGGTAGCTGGAAGTCGAAAAAAACGAAAGCAAAAGTCGATTGTTCGTTTAAAATCGGACGCAGAGGTCGTTCACGACTTTTTAAATTTTTGCAGCAAAAAGTAGAATATCCGACTTATCGACCACCACTCCAAAAGCCACATATTGGGTCCGGTCTTGAATAAATTACATTCTACTACTTACTTATGATGTAAAATAAAAAAAGTACTAACTGTTTTTGGACCAAATATTTTTTTAATATATTTATTGATGTATATTGTATCTATTTATTCGAAATGTCTGCCTTTTGCCTTTACACACGCCTTAAATCGCACTGGCCAATCATCAATAGCTGCACGAACCTCGTCGTAGCAGTCTTAAAAGATCCAATGTTGGGGTATTTTTTGTGACAAACCTTGTCCTCTAAAACCGTCCATAAATTGTAATCTAATGGGTTCAAATCTATACTGCCTGAGGGCCAATTTTCAGAGGAAATGAACGCTGGGAAATTGTTTCGAAGCCGGGCCTGGGACGTTTTAGCCTTATGGGCCGGTGCCGAATCCTGCTGGAAAGTCCATGGCTGGTTTTGGGACAGGGAATTGTTAAGAGGCTTCACAACAGCTTCCAAAACGGTTTCTTGGTAAACTTTGGCCGATGTTTTGACTCCTTGTTCGCAGAAATGCAGGTCAGTGACCCCATCGTAAGAGACACCCTACCAAACCATGACTGAGGCTATGTGATGACCCTTTTCCTCCCTTGGGATCAGTCCTTAGATGACCGCGCAAACACTCTATCATCTTGCTTGTTAAATTTTTCCTGAACGGTAAAAATTTTTTCATCGGTGAACAAAATTTTTCTGTGCAAGTTATCAGCGTGCTTGACCAAAAGACGTTTGCATTTTTCAATCCTATTTTTTTAAAGCTGCAGTCAATTAATGTCCGGTACGTCGTTTGAAAGCCCCAAGTCCCAAGTCTTCTTTAATGATTCATGGACTTTTGCGTGATATTCATCTCACGGGCCTTGATTTTCTGTTTTCGGAGCGGATTTCTGTGAATTCTTGATTCAACGGCTTTGATGACATGATGTGTTCGAAAAGAGCATGGGCGGCCCGACCGGTGTCGGTTTTTTACATTTCCAGCCTCCTCAAATAGTTTTATGCATCGGAAGACGAACATGCGGTTAGTCCCTAGAGGCCGGAGTGTTTTGAAAATATCGCTTTTTTTCATTTCACACTTGAAAAGCGCTATTAGCGATACGGGTCTCATTATCTGACCACTCCGTGATGAAGGTTGAAACAATTTTAAAAACCCGTTACAGACTAACGCTATTGAGGTTAGCTTTCAAAACCCATATGACATTAACGGGTTATGTTCTGTTCTACTATTGAAATGGGTGTGTTCAATGTTGTAACAGTATTTATGTCCCTACTAAGTATAATGGATCAGTTGACAATTCAGGGAAAATCGCACTCAATTTGATGCTCAACTGTTCTGAAAGACGTAACTAGTACCCAAGAACCGTCTCTGATGAAATTGGAACGTACGGGTTTAAGTTTTGTTAAAGCCATATTCAAGGCTCCAGACGATTTAGAAATAACCAAACTTGAAATTAGACAAATTTCATCGGGGTTGGTTTATACTTCTTATACTGCGGTGCAAGATTGGTTAAAATTTTGCTTCTAGACCGGTAGAGAATCAATCCCTAACATTCCATTAAGGGGAAACTTCTCTGAAATCAGTGAGCTGTGGTATAATTTTAATGCTCAGAGGTTCTCGTTTATTTAGAGACTGCCTGCACTTATAAGTATAGAGTGTACGAGTAGTATCGGACCATTGATCATGGCTTAATCAAATTCGTTGCTTGGGGTCTAAAGATGGCGAAGTTGATTTCACTGAAACTGCAGTCAACCCTGCTTGCAACTTTAGGTTGATTAATCCAGAGGTATTTTTTTTAAATAAATAAAGTACAAAAAAATACAAAAATGTGGAGTCTTTTTTGTTCATACGATAGGATATTTTATGACATTTATTTTTTTGAATTTTCTCGTCGCCGTTTCAGTGTTTGTTTGGGCTCTTCAAAAGCTCGAAGAAGATCTGCTGTTTTCCATCAAAAATTTTGTTTAGTAATAAGGCCCATATATGGCTCAACGGCAACGCTCATAAACACAACTGCATTGGGCTGAAGAGCAACCAGAAGAGGTTTAAAAAGTGTCATAATACCCAGAGAAACCCACGGTTTGGTGCGGTTTATGGGCTGGTGGTCCATATTTTTTTAAAAATGATGATGGCCTGAAGGTAACCGTGAATGGTGCTCGCTATCGCGCCATTATATCGGAAATTTTTCT
Organism: Hydrotaea diabolus; assembly: GCA_963513945.1. Lineage (NCBI taxonomy): Eukaryota > Metazoa > Arthropoda > Insecta > Diptera > Muscidae > Hydrotaea > Hydrotaea diabolus. The sequence continues at coordinate 12,930,041 of OY740717.1, read as the reverse complement.
ACCTGAAATTTAAGCCGTAATCTTGACGACATTTGGTTTAACAGGATGGTGCCACCTGCCAGCAAATTTCACGTTTTGAACATGTAAGTTGGCCGCCTACGCAAAGTCCAAAACAATAAAAACAACAAACGGCACGTGATGCAAATCTATGCGAAATCAGAAGCCAGTGCAAGGGATTTTCATTGTTTTTACTCGTACATTGATCGGTGGAATACCGCCGGCTGGTTCTCATTTATTTAGAATCAGCCTGCACTTAAGTTTATAGTGCCATGGATCATGGCGGTATCACATTCGTTGCTTGGGGTATCGAAAGGGCGAAGTTGCGTCCACATAAACTGCAGTCACCCCTGCTTGCAACTACGGCTAAAGATGCAAATATATGCGAAGTCAGAAGGCAGTGGAGAGATTCTTATTGCGTTGACTTTGTTCGGTGGAATACTCTGATGTCGGCTGGTTCTCGTTTATATAGAATATGCCATTGATCATGGTTTAAACACATTCGTTGCTGAGGCTATAAGGAAGTCTTTTCGACTCTATTTTAAAAACACTTTTGGGTTTCTTTAAATGTAATGTTCAAACATGATTTTAAATCTGAATATGAACTAATTGTAATATAAATTTCTAATCTTGAATAACAACATTACCCGATTCAAATAAATAAATTTGGGTATTGAACAGGGATTAACCGGCTCGAGACCTCTTGCATCTTAATTTTAAAAGGAGACAAGTTTTTTACAAAATGGCAAAGTTTTTTATTTATATATGCTTTATTTGAATAATTGAATCTGCTCCAAAGGAGCCTAACAATAAGTATACGAATCTAAAAAATAATGCAATAATGAATTCTAGTATGGATTTCTTGTTATGTGGATCTCTGCTAATTGGCAGGAATTTAAATTAATTTGGTCAAAATAGAATATAACTGGTGGTAAAGGGCCAGAGGACCCTTACAATCATTTTCAGTGTTCGCGATATTATGTAGAGTGAAGAACTCTATTTATGTATGTATAACGGATAACTCTAGAATATCAGAGTGGACGACGTAATTTAGGTTTTGTAGGTTTTTCGTGTTGACTGTTCTAGGGATCACGTATGAGAGCATGTAAGCCACGTGACGCAGAATAAAGAATTCACGCAGTCTTTTTTGAGTGTTCGTCCGCGATCGATATTGACTGTTTTAAAGATCACGTATAAGAGCATTTAAGCCACGTGACGTAGAAAAAATAATTCTACACAGTCTTTCGGGCCCGTGTGTTCGCGATTACTGTTACGGATGAAGCACAAGTGTAGATTAGAAAACACGGCGTTCGTTTCTCCGAAGTCTTAAAGAGCTTGGACTGCACAATAATTGTCTAGCAAGTATGTTATCATGACGTTCGAGCTTCTCTTTGTGCTTAATATTGATTTTTTGAATTGCCTCTTTAACGAGAGGTATTTTTAAGTCTCGGTGGATGTTTTCATTCCTCATATACCAAAGGGCACCGGTAATGAGCCGCAATGTCTTCGATTGGACTCTTTGGATTTGGTCGAGATTGCTCGAGCTTGCTTTGCCCCATAGCTGGGCACCGTATAACCAGATAGTTTTGGTTGCACTGTTGTCTAGCAGGACCTTATATTCAAGGCTAAGTTTTGAGTTCGCGTTTAGGAGCCAGTGATGTAAATGGACCTTAAGTTTCAGTTGAGTTTTCTTGGTTTCGATACGACTTCTCCAGGAGAGTTGGCGAACCAGGTGGATTCCAAGGTTATAATATGATCAAATTGAGAAAAAGGGATATTGTTTAGTTTCAATGTCGGACAAATGGCAAAGTGACATTGATTTTCGAGGCTGCACTCCCTTTTTATTGCGATTTCGGGTCCGTGACGACCTTTATTAGAAAGCTTTGCAGCAATTGTTAAAAGGGAAACTGAACTCTTTAAGACGATGGTTCTCACCAAACGAACAAGTACTACTGTTGTAAATCTCATTTTGCAAATGTTCTTCAAACAATTGCCCACGAAAATACAAATCACCTTTTCCATCTTTGGCTATGTATATATTAGTATAGTTGAGGTAAATCATATTATGGCTATAAAAATACTATGGTTGTGAGTATCATAATATGGTTGTGGAGATCTTAGTATGGTTATGAGTGAATCATAGTATGGTTGTGGAGATAATCATGTGGTATATCATCAATAGTGTGATACTCTTCAAATATTGTTACCTCAACCATACTTTTGTTTCTGCGTGCAGACATTGATCGTTCTAATACTTAATTAAAGGTCCTATGACTAGGGGTATTTTGCTTATTAAATCTATTTCAGTTTTTTTCCTTTTCAAATTCAAAGTTCTTACAGTGGTGTATGCTTATTTCTATAAAACAGCAAATTTTATTTGACTTTTTGCTGTTTCCAACGGCATTTTGGGGGGATGGAAAACCGAGAAACAAAAGTGAATGCAAATAATACTTACCGGCACCATCACGCCACTCTTCGACACCATAGTCGGGCAAAGAATTTGAGTCTAATTTATTTTTATTACGGCGCTTGCCATCTTTTTTTTGTTGGTATTCCAGGTCCAGGATTTTATTAAAGTTGATCCACGGTTGTCGTCGTTGTTGTTGGTTTTTGATATTTTTTTTCATTTATTGCAATTGAGTCCAGATGTTGTTTGTTTATGTTGTGTGTGTTTGTTGTCGTTTGTTGGTTGTTGGTGTTTATTTAACATTATTTTGTTTAAGGATTGTTCAAATACAAAAGGGACACGGACACCAGCACCGGCACGGCCACGGACATGAATGATGGTGGACGGTGAACGTTGGCCGCGCACAACAAAGAGATTTTTTAGCCAGCCGTATGATACCCGGGACACAGACACAGAGGCACAGAAGCGTTTGGTGTTTGTTTTTTTTTGTCATCGTGGCGGTTGTTTAGAGTTGCATGAGCCCAGAAAAAAGGGAATACATTGATGGATGTTTTTAAGGTTGTTGTAGCAGACGGTTTTTGGTTGTTGTTGCAATTGTTTGTGATGTTGAATGTTGTTAACAAGGTTTTTTTCAGACAGTTGTTTAGTTTTTGTTGTTGGTTGGCCAAGGCGGACGTTTGTAAAAGAAGGAGCAGAAGAAAAAAACAAATATTTAAAGAAAATTGTTGAAAATGTAAGAGAAAAAAAACGTTGTTGTCGCAAATGAGTAAAATGAAATTTATTCAACATTCAAGTATTTTCTTAAAGGAGAAAACTAAAAGCAAAGCAGAGGGTGGCAGAGCAATAAAAAATGAAATAATAATTGGCTATATAGTGCAAGTGCCACATTGTAATTGGAATAAATGAAAATAATAAACATTGTAGATGAATATCCCTAAGGAAAACGAAAAGAAATTATTGAGAATTCTACGTGAATTTATTTTTATCGAGTAAACGAAAAGTTGTTCGGGAAACGCTTTAAGAATTTTTTGGAAATTCAGTATTGGCCCAAACTAAAGTACCCTTCAGGAACTAATTTTTATAGCATACATTTTGTATGAAGACTAGTTTAAAGTATAGGAAAAAAAAACTCATATCCGGCTGCTTTACCCGGATTTACTTATCAGCAGTTGAAAGCAATGGAATTACGGCGAAATTGTTTTCGAATCCACTTCGAATCCAGGAAGGAATCCACTACTTGCGGGATTTGGGCAAATACCTGGTCCAGATAGTTTGCGTAAACACTATTACTCATCTTATGATAAAGCCCATTTTCCATATGTGACAGCGCATAGAGAAAGGGACCTAAGGGTGAAAAAAAATCAATTTTCATTTTTTTTCTTTTTTTTTGATGTGGACAACATCTGAGCATCGAATGAGACCGATCCCATGCCCCAAAAGTGTTCCCTACCAGAGATATGCGCGTTTTATAAAAGTGAAGTCGACGATTCTAAGCGCAAATAGAAAGGGACCTAATCTTTAAAATGGCTCTCCTGAACAAAACTGGGTTTTAACCTTAGGTCCCTTTCTATTTTGCGCGTCACATATGCGTTCGGTAGAGGAAATTAAAAATCCATTCCCACAGAGAAAAAAACATTTGGAAATCGGTCCAAACTACAAAAATTCGGTTAAATAATTCGACTTTCTGTTGAAATAACCAACATTCCATAGTATTGATGGTAACGAGACTTGTTTTCATCAACCGAAAGTGTAAGTTCCATCTACCAAAAATGTCTGTGTATCCAATCAACATTCGGGTATAAAAATAGAATACATGGAGAGTTCGTGGGACCACCAACATTCGGTTGGCAAAAAATTCGGTTGTGGCAACAAAAATTAAATGAAGTTGTTGGAGTAAGACTTGCGATAAAGTTGACATGCGGTTTACTGTCTTCATTTTTAAAAGCACTTTGCAACCTCTGACTGCAGCGAGTCTATGTCCCTTGGCGATCTATTTCGCTGCTATTCGCGGCGAAGTTTCAATTTTCTCGTTTACAAGGAGCTCTATTTCTCTGTTGGTGTAAGTGTTTCATATTTTTTTGTTTCTACGTAGCGTGGAAACGTAGTGTCCTTAAATGGCATTCAAATTGGAAACGTTATTGTCGATATCTACACACAGCCGAATGTTTTGCCAACCAAATGCTGGTGGTAGCAAGTACAATCCATGTTTTCCATCGCTTCGGCCGAACGTCGATAGGGTACACAGCAATTTTAAATAGTGGGAACTTAAAGTATCGGTTCAAGAGCCAAATTATCGGTAACCCTTACTAAGTATGTAGTAACTAAATTTGTACATGTATTGGTTGCAGTTATAAATTTTTAGCTATAAGAACTGTTTCAAATCGGTTGTCACTACCGCGAGCATTTATTAACTTGACCACCTAATAGTTACATTTTATGTATTCAGTTCTCTGACCGAAATAACAAATTTTGGTTTTTAATTTTTATATTTAACTATTTCAAACTATTTATTCTGATACGATATGATCAGGTTTCTTTCAAACTCGGTTTTTACTTTCGAATCTAATAAAGTTTGTATGCACAAGTGAAACCATTGTATACTTCAAATATATATATATGGCTCAAAAAAATTCAATTTTGGTTTTAAAGTGTCCAAAAATTCTTAGATAAATCTAATTGTAATAAATTAGTTAAGTCAAGTAAATTGGAAAGTTAAACCTAAATATTTCCGGCTACTTAAGTGTTAATGTGACACAAAATACCTCAAATGAATTCATGAAGTCTTGGCTACATATCATAAAAAATATACTCTTTAACATCGATACTTTGTAGGTTTTAAAAAAAAATGGGTGAAAAAAAATAAATTTAATAAATCGCCCCTAAAAACTGAGATAGGTTTCCACTCTTAACGTAACTTGTTTATAAAATTTTATTAAAAAATAATATTTTTTTTGGAAAATGGACGAAGAAGACCATTTTGAAGATATTCTGATTTTATTTTAGATGATCTACTTTATACTACTTATAAAATAAAAAAAGTAGAAATTAAGTAGAACATTCTTACCCATAACTAAAGTTTTTAAAAACAATATTGCTCCATGCTCCAAATGAAATAAATTGGACAACATTTGTGTAGAACTTAAAAATACCCAAACAACCAGATAAAGAATGATTTTTTTCAATTTTTCGAAAAAAAGGACGAAATGATAACTTTAATCATGGAAATAGGATGTTAAAATATTCTACGATAATAAACAATTTCAGCTAAGATGTCTTATCACAAAAAATCCCATAAAAGGAAATATTTAATACTTTGAACTTATTTATACGGTATATGTAGCAGTGCAAAAAAAAAAAATACTTGGCCCATAAAAAGTAAGTCGGATTTATGAATGCCGTCGTTTAGAAAATGTATTATAATCACCTAAGCCTTTCATTTCTAAAAGAAATCATTCACTCCACCGACAATGTCCGAGCTTTTATTGCATAGTGTAATATGCTGCAACTGCAAACTAAACGAGGTTTGGTTACTACAAAGAATTTATTTGTTTTCACCACCAATTATTGGTATTAAAGTAACATGTGCTTTATAGTTGGTTCTTTGTCATAACCACCAGCTATGACAACATATAGTTTTACTGAATTCGGCTAGTATAACACACTTATGGGCTGTATAATCGTAATATTATTATAGCTACCATCTTATGGTAAGCCGAACTATGGGAAGTATGTTTTTCTTACCAAATATTTGTAGTTTTGACCGATTTTCAACTGATATTTCTTCAGTGAGTATGTCATTAGAAATAAGTTGATAAGAATCTATATGACTGCTAATACACTTCCTGTTTTTCAGCCAGTTGGTGTTGTGAGTCGAAAGCCTTCGAGGCTCATCTACAAGTACAGCCTTTTTATGGAGACGAAATAAAACAAGGACTATGTCTGGCGATAAGTCGGGGTAAGTATAAGTATAAGCAGACCTCAATCTAATACGAATAATCAGTTTTTTTGTAAAGGTCTAAAGGTCAGTATGTTGCCTAATTAATGGACTTCGAAAAATCGTATTTTTGGATGGGATACAAAAATTGGAAAAACGTTGGACTAAGTGTATTGAGCTAAAGGCAGATAATAAGGTTGAAAAATATTTTTTTTTTTGCAAAAACAAACTGTGTTTTACTCGTGAAGTCCAATTATTTTTCAGCCGCGTTAGTCACTTGTACGAGGGTTGCTATATATATTTCTGGCCTAGGCAACACTAAGTGCTGCTTGGCGCCATCGGGGATTTCCATTGGAAAGTTTGACATTTTTAAGCATAAACGTACTCAGAACGTTTTGTCGTACGACCATCATTTGTGTTGTTTACAGTGACTTGAAAAAATCAATTTCGTGCGATGATTTTTCACAACTTTCGACGTGGCTTATCACCACAAGAGTGCATCGATGAACTTAAATCTTTGCATGGCGATGAACCACCATCCTATAGCACTGTGAACAAATGGTTTAATGAATTTAATCGTGGCCGACGCTCGCTCAAAGTCGAATGTCGTCCAAAAACGGCCGTTGTGCCCGCGAACATTGATGCCGTGCGTGAACTGATAATGCAAGATCGTCATGTGACATACCGAGAGATAGAGACATCCTTGGGCTTTTCTTTCACCAGAATACAGACGATAGTTCATGAACAGCTGGCCGTAAAAAAGGTTTGTTCTCGTTGGATCCCGCACAATTTGACAATCGCTCAAAAAAGGCTCGTATCGATTGGTGTAAAGAAATTTTGAAAAAATGCGAACGAGGTGCTTCAAAAGACGTTTATAAGATCGTCTTAAAGTAGTATTTTTTTTAGGTAGAATAATTAATATCTGTTGTATCAAACGCATAAGCAAATTTTATTGACATCTGCCGGTCGTATACATTTACTGAGGTTTGATTCTAAAACAGGTTCAGTCTCCTGAAACTGTTCCCCAGTGTTATTAACCAAAAGCGCTTTTATATTCCCACTATCCCCTCATGAGGTGAACTACTTTTGGGTATAAACTCATTTGTTCCAAAAGGTGATAGTGCAAAATCTAAATTAATGGCATTAAATTATACATAATTAAGCATAAGCGCCATGAATTAGGCAATGAAAAATTATTGTGCGAAATTACACAAGAAAACAGCAGCAGCAGCAGGAACGTTAACAAAAACCGAAACACAGAATACCGGAAAATATCAAGCCTTTGCACAAAAAACAACCAACAACTGCAGGAAAAGGAAGATGAACAAAAAAAAACAACAAAATAAAATAAAATGTATAAAAAGAGTGCAGAAAATAAGTGCAAGGATTTTAGTTTTTTTTTATTGCCTTCAAAGGATATACGTACATTTTTGTACAAGTGTGTGGAGTGAGCCAGAGTGTACAAAAGGATGTTATAGTATTGGTAGTAGTAAAGATTCATACAACAATATTGTAAATAAAATAACAACCAGACCATTAACTGATAGACGAGGGTAGCAAGAAAAGTTGTGGGAAAATAGGAATAATTTCTTGCGACTAGATAGACATACCATGCAGAGAAAACGTCAGCTGGGAGTCGATAAAATCTTCAAAAATGGGGTTAGCTTAAAACGCTTTTGTTGCAATCAGCTAATATTAATAGAGTGGATGGACAATCGGGTTGATATACCAAAAGACGAAAGCATTAATAATATTATAGAGCAGAAAACTCACTATTCGATTATACTAATGGAATGATGTCCAAATTATTGGTTTTCAAAATGGTCTGTGCTTGAAACAAATAGTTTTGACACTGAACTGACACTGAAGATTGATAGTGACAGCAAATTATTTCTTTGTAATAATTCTTGTAATCAATTAGAGCATCTTAGAATGGGGCAGAAGTTTATAATTGTCTATTCTTACTAGTGTACTACATATTGAAACATCGTCGAATGGGTATGTGAAACACATTCCTTCGAATACCAAGCAAATTCGATAAGGAAGACCAATACGAGGGCGACCGCAAAACTGACTGGCCTGGCACATTTTCTGTTTTACTAGCAACTTTTTTTTTGTTTTTTAAAAGCAATCTTTTATAAGCCATCTGTCAAACTTCCGAAATATTTAACGATTATTTTTTTTTGTTACAGGTGATTGAAGTAAACAAGTTTTATAATTTTTGAAAAATTGAAAATAAAGAGTTTCTTGCGGTAATTAAACACTTTTATATGAAAGGTTAAACGTCACAATTAATTAAAGATGAATTGGATTCTGTTCATGGTGATAACGCACCATCATACTCCACCGTGAAATCCTGGGTTCAACAATTTAAAATGGGACGTTCAAGTACGGAAGATGAACAACGCTCTGGAAGATCGAAAACTGCTACTACTATTGAAAACATTACAAAAATATTTAATGAAGTGACTAAAGATAGACGAATAAAGCTCAGAGAACTTGCTGATATTGTTAAAATACACGAAAAACAAGTTTGGAGTATTTTACATGATGAAATCCACATAAAAAAGCTATCCGCAAGATGGGTGCCGCGTTTGTTGACTGTGCCCCAAAAAATCGTCCGTTGGACCAATTCCGAGGAGCTTTTAGCGATTTATCAGTGTAATCCAATAGAGTTCATAACTGTTGATGAAACATGGATCCATCACTACATCCCAGAATGCAAAGAACAGTCAAAACAATGGATAGAAGCTGGTAAAAGTGGTCCCAAGAAGGCGAAAACTGTTAAGTCAGCAGGAAAAGTAATGCCCACAGAATTTTGGGATGCAAGGGGTATAATATTTATTGATTATCTTGAGAAAGGAAAAACTATAGATAGTGAATATTATTGTGCATTATTGGATCGGTTGAGTGAAGGAATTAAGATAAAACGACCGCATTTAGAAAAAAAGTTCCATTTGATCAAGATAATGCTCCTTCACACACTGCATTTTTAACTCAACAAAAACTGGCCGAATTACGATTTGAAATTGTTCCGCATCCACCATATAGTCCAGATTTTGCTCCTTCTGATTATTTCTTGTTTCCAAATTTAAAAAAAAATTCTCGGTGGCAAAAAATGTTGGTCCAATAGCGAGGTTATTGCTGAAACTGAGGCATATTTTGAAGATCTTGAAAATCTTATTTTTCAGATGGAATTAAAAAGCTTGAAAAACGTTTGATGAAGTGTATTGAGTTGGAAGGAGATTATGTTGAAAAATAGCAAAAAAACGGTTCTTTTTATGAAAGGCCAGTTCTTTTTACGGTGTCCGGAGATTAGACAATTACATTTTTACATTTATTTTACTACAATACTATTTTTTCTTAGTATACAAATTTCTATTAAAAGAGTTACAAGAGACAGAGGCCTCCGAATTAGTGCGGATACATTAAGTTTCCGTGATTATGTCCCTCTACAAATTCCAGAATTAGAATTCAGATTTCTTCTTAGATACTTCTGAGCATAAAGCTATAAAGACGCAGAATTTTTCTAAATAAGATGTACTGAAGAAAAGTTTGTAATTGGGGCGGGTTGTAAGAAAAAGTATAACAGAATTCAGCCCATATTTTTATATGGGGCAACACGTTTTTTTTTGGATACGTTCAGAATCCCAAAATTAATTACGTCGTGGGAACCAACCGACTACTTTGAATTACTCACGTGAGATGAATCTCGCCTAGAACTTCCGTACACATCGGATATGGGTACGGACGTACCCGCAAGGTACGCATTGTTGGTGCTGTAAGCGAGTGAAACACATCCTGGAGCAACACCGGAGAACCCGGCTTAAATTTAGCTTGGACTTAAATATTAGTGTCTATTAGAGCACCAAGCACATTTTAAAGATTACCAGACACAAGTACAGCTATGTTGTACAACTATTACTAGATTTCCTAAAAATGTACTGTTGTCCTCGTTTAGATGTCCTGAAATTTCTGCTAGCAGCCTGACGCTACAATACAACAGCTTACGGGACTGATTGTTATTTTTTTGCCGTTGTTCGAAATTGCATTACCAAGCCTTGGAAAAAGAAGTGCAAGGATGGCCTGGTTGTGTTGTGTGATGGTGCCACGTAATGGTGCTCATTATGATTATGATGATTAAAATTGTTTTCAGTTTTATTTCGTTTTATTTTCCACTACTTTTGCTTTTTATTCGCATTTATTCGCTGATGTTCCCATTTCATTTTAGTTGGAGGAAATTCATTATATACTTATAATCATTAAGAGTTTTTTATTTTTTTTCTTCCTCTACTCGGGATATGAATTATTATGGTTGGACTTTGAGGAGTGGGGGAATACATTTGAAGGGGGGTAATGTCGGCTTTTGAATTTTACGATATATATTTATTGGATTTCATACTAGCGAAGATGGAAAGAATAGTTTTTATTGAAACTACACCCAACTATTGCGGTTTAAACAGGCTTTAAATAAAAATATTTTATAATTTAAAAAACTCTAATGTAAAAACACTAGCTTGGGCAATATTTCTTAGTTTTTCCAGTAAATTAAGGAATATCGTTGAATATCGTAACGCTCTCTTGCCAGTAAACCATAAGACCTCTAAATTGTTCTTGCTTGATTTGTGCATAACACCATTTTCTATTAAAACACAGTGCAAGAGTGAAAAAAATGCAAGAACACCACAGTATAGGTTCGATTGTACTACCAAAGGGTACTATTTCCCTATACTTGGTTTGGCTAGATTGGTGACCAATTTGTTTTATGGGCCTCAAAATTTTGAAAATCAGTATGCCCCTCGAAAAAGGTGTCATCAGTTTTTGCCCAACAGCTAACACATACTGTAACGACATAAAAATGGTTATGGAACTTATCACAATTTCCTACGATCTTGATGATTGACGATTGTTTAAAGACAGCTCAAAGAAGAGTTTAAAAGCTGTGCTTTTACATAAAACAAATACGAAACCATGTGCTCCAATAGCCTATTCAACCGATACAAAAGAATCTTGGAGCATATTCTGAAACTTAAAAAATATCACGGCCATAAGTGGCGTATTTGCAGCGATCTGAAAGTAGTGGCAAGCTAAGTGGACTTCTGGGTGGTAACACCAAGTATATGTGCTTTCTATGCAATTGGAAATCAGTACCAAAATCTATCTATCGTTTGGAGGGTTATGAGGATTCAGAGGATGATAAATAATATTATTTTTCTTTTTGCATTTGTGTTAAAAATTTTAAATAACGACAATTTTTATGTAACATACGAGTACTGGCATTTATGAGCTATTAAGGGTGCCTAGACACGATCAGATTGTTTTGAGATGTTCACAAAAGTTGTTTAGCTTTACCTTGGTTACAATTTTGTGAAACATTGTTAATAAAATGTTCGGCCAGTAGTCGCATCGAAGCTATTCTGTGGTGTTCTTGCATTTTTTAAATATTTTCTTTAAGGTTTGTGACTGTCGAAGGATTGTTGGCAAAAACCTCAAAAAATAGGAGTCTGGGATTGGTTAATCGGGCAATCTTGCTGGTTTGAATTGGAATCTGTTAGTTAAGAGTTACATATTCTCAATTTTAATTGGAATTTTCTACATTTTAAAAAGTCATTTTTGTTGAAATAAAAATTTTTAATTTGAACTGATGTATTCTCATTTTAATATGAAAATTATTAATTTGAAACAAAAGTCCTCAACTTAAGAAAAAAACACAGTTGTACGAGTTAATGGAGGGTCTCTGCTATAAATCGAAATAGAGTTGGTAATTCTTAATTTCATTTGATAGAGAATTCTCATTTTCAGCTTAAAATTTATAAATTTTTTATTTAGAATTTTAAATGAAAACTTTCTCAATTTTAAATTGCAAATCTCATTATCAGCTTAAATTCTCTATTTTTGAAAGAAGTTCGTAATTTTAAATGGAAATTCTCTTTTCAATTTATATTTTTCAAATAATAAAAAAAAAGATTCATAGTTTCAAATAGAATACTCAATTTATAAATGGATTATAAAAATGTATACATGGCATATTACCAATTTGAAATGTAATTTTCTCAATTTAAATAGAAATTCTCAAATGTAAAAGGAAGTTCTCGAGTTTAAAGCAAAAAAAAAAATAATATCGATTTTAAATAGAAATACTGAATTTATAAATGAATTATAATACGCTATAAAAAAAACATATTGTCAATTTCAATTGCAATATTCTCAATTTTAAATAGAAATTTAAAAATTTAAACGAAAGTTCTTAATTTTAAAGCAAAAGTTAAAAAAAATAAACAATATCTCGATTTTAAATAGAACTTTTCAATTTGCCTAAGACTTTTCACACATAAATGTTTTCAGTAGATAAGCTATGAGCCGGGAAACAGTAATAAAATGAACCCTCCTCCACTCAAATGACTTTTTCTAATTGTTGTGAGATTTGGAGCAGTGGCATTTATTTTATAGGTTAGTTACCGGGGCAGATATATTTAATTTGTCATTCCGTTTGGAACACTACAAAATATTGATCGGATACCCTACAGTGTGTATATTATTGATCGTCGCAATATACTAAAATCTAGCGATGTCGAAATCTGTTCAAAGAAAAGGTTTCGTTTTAGGGACTTAAGTTACTTTGAATACAAGTTCACTTTTTAAGTATTATCCTTACAAATTAAATTTTTTTATGGACGAACAATGATTAAAATTGGTACTGTTTGTTGGGATACACTTCATACCCCAACTAAGAGCATTGTTGCTGGACGTTTTGAATCATGTGGCCCAAAAAACAACCCGTATAAACATTTAATGATCAATTGTTAGGCTTATGGGTACTCAAATTAAAGCCAATTTTGCTCTAATTATAGATTAGTTTTGTGGTTTTAGCAAGGACAATGTTCGGACTCATACGCGGAAAAGTCTCAAAAAGGACCGTTTTTTAGCGTTAGTAGCATAGTTTCGATGCAGGACATAAAACGTTCGACATGACCGACCTTAACGATGTGTTTTCTTGTTTTTCTTAAAAAAGGACACCGTTCATATTTCTACCAGCGTGTATCTCCTTCCATACGAGGGTTGCAATAAAAACACAATAATTTATCATTGGAAATGGTTTTATTGTTTTTCACGATAATCTCCTTGAAGATTAATACACTTTTGCATGTGCACAAACCAATTTTCGAAGAACTTTTTCCACTTCGATTGAGACATCTCCAAAACATGATTTTTTAACGCTTCAACAACTGCTTCGGGCGATGAAAAACGTTGACCACGCATTTTTTCTTGATGCTAGGGAATAAGAAGAAGTCACTGGGTGCCAAATCGGGCTGTACTGTGGAAGGCCCATTCAATTCGACATCTTCAAATAGCTTATCGTTTCAGCTGATGTGTGAGAGCTCGCATTGTCTTCTCTTATTATTTTATCTCATTTCTTCGAACACTGTTGGCAAACAGATGGTTGTATACCACTCAGAATTGACCTCCTACGTTCTAATAAAGACACTGTGGCAACATGACCGGTTATACCGAGAAAAAAACGCAATCATTTGCTTCGATGCACTTCTGCCACGAATTACTTTTGTTGGTTTTGGCTCGCCTTGAATGACCCATACGGTCGATTGCTGTTTTGTTTCAGGTTCATATGCAAAGATCCATGATTCGTCAGCTGTGACTATGTCACTGCCTTTCACCTACCGCAGTTATACTTTTTCAATATCTCTTTGAACCAATCCATACGAGACTTTTTTGAGCATTCGTCAAATTATGTGAGATCCAACGAGAACAAATTTTTTTCACGGCCAAACGAACCTGCAATATGATACCGATAATTGTCATACTAATGCCCAAGGATCACATGTCGGTCTTACTTAATCAGTTCACGCACAGCATCGATGGTTTCTGGCATCGTGACCGAAAGTGGGCATCCTTCACGAAATTCATACTGAAGCGAATGGCGTTCGAGACTGAACTTTTGGTACCAGCGATTAGCAGTGGTTTTGGATGGTGCTTCATCGCCAAAAGTCGAAACAAGTTGGTTTAAACACTCTTGCACCGATAACCCACGCCGAAAATCGTAAAAAATCATCGCACGAAAATGTTCACGGGATAATTTCATTTTTTGACTGAGATGAATTTTTCAACACTCTGTAAACAAAACAATTCGCCCGCAAATGACAAAACATTCTAAGTGAAGTTATGCTAAAAAATGTCAAAGTCCCTAATGGAAGTTCCAGTTTGCATCTGGGAATACTATTATCGTCAGGACCCGAAATATAAATATGAACCCTCGTACTAACATCATCCCATACCACCCATCATCCTAGCGGTATCAGTTTATGAGATATTACGATTTGAATAGGATAAATCCCAAAAGTCGTTATGTTCATTCTGTTAGTATTTTATACCGGGCAGATCATTGTTTGGCCAATTAGACGATTTAAGCATAGAAGGCGTGGCACGGCTTTTTCCCCGGGTAGTTTATGAGATATGTTATTTCTAAGTTTATAATTTTGTGGTCATCTTTTTGCGATTTGAATAGGATGAATCCCAAAAATCCTTATGTTCATGCTGTTTGTATTTTATATCAGTCAGATCATTATTTGGCCAATTAGACGGTATTAGCATAGAAGGCGTGGCACGACTTTTTCCCCAGGTAGTTCTAAGTTCATAATTTTGTTGGCATCTTTTTGCCAATCGAGACGTAATATACCATGAAACAGTTTTCTTGAAAGTGGTGAAATATAAGCGGACCCCACTAACTAATTAAAAATATACAGTGCGCTCGGGATAACGTCAACTAATTAAAACCGCTGGTGTTGACATTTACCAGATTGTTGACGTTTATCAATGTATAAATTTAGGACCAATATATTATTAATACTGTAGTTTAAAGCGTTTTTATTACTTATAAATTAAAATCAAATCCAAAGAAAAACACTAAAAAAGTTTTCAACATAAATACATACAACAACAAAAAATATTCTACATGATCATGCCATATGTAATATCCATTTTTAAACAGGTATTAAAAGAAATCTGTTATTTTTTTCTGCTGTTTTTTTCCTCTCTAATAATTGAATTACAGCTATTTCCCTTAAACGTTCTAATACATTTAGGTCATCTTGAGCAACATTCTCGCATTCGGCCCAATCCAAAAATTAAAAATTTCGATGTAATAATACAAAAAAAAGGTTGACGGTTTGGGATGTTGACGAAATGGGGGGTTGACTTTATCCCGAGCTCACTGAAGTCATTTTATCAGAAGTTGACTCAGTCCTTGGATGAAAAAAATGTTGCACCTCTTAACCAGCGTTTTAGAGCGTCAACACTCACATCTGCAACCTAAGGTTGCGATGTGAGTGTTGCGACTACAGACTGGCTTAGCTAAAAAGATTTTAATGCTATATACTTATAATATAAAGATTTAAGTCTGAGGCAACCACCGCAAAATACATCACTTATTGAAAACATTGGTATTAAAATTCTTTCAGGAGATGAGTTTTTAAACATATACTCCTGCTATTTTCCAGGAGGTTTGGGAATAAATCCGTCAAGAAAACAGTTATTTTCATCTGATCTTCGGAAACTGACAAACAACTGTAATAAATTTATATTGGGTGGAGACTTTAATTGCAGACATTCTTACTGGGGATATCGAAGAAATAATTCGTGGGGCAACATATTATACCAACAGTTTCAACTAAACCAAACCCAAATAATGTTTTCAGTGGATAGCACATATATCCCAACTGATCCAAGGAGTCAACCCTCCACATTAGATCTATACATAACAAATATTCCACAACACTTTCAAGCAATTAGAATAATCATCGATCTCAGTTCAGACCACCTTTCAATCGTCTGCAGCATAAATATGCGCGTAGAACATACTAATAGACAGTTTTACAACTATAGCAGAGCTAACTGGTCTCGTTTTAAAAGTTTTATTAATAGGAATATAGCTATATGTGAAGATTATCACACTTGTTCTTATACAACTCAAATCGATGAGATGGTGAGTACTTTTACAAACACCTTGAAAAGAGCAGTAGAACACAGTGTCCCTCGACATGGTATTTCTCCTAGAAATAACACTTTGCCAAACAGTATAAAATTTCTTATACAGTTACGAAACGTATACAGACGTAATTTTAAAAGATACAGAGACATAGAAGATCATCGTCAAATGACCAGTTTAAACAAAGTAATTAGCCAAGAATTATCAAACTTCAGAAACATTTCGTAGAATAAAACGTTATTCTCTCTAGACAAAGCCTCCAACCCATTTTGGAACATCTCAAAAATATTACGAAAGAAGACAAACCATGTTCCAACCCTTGTTATAAATAATACAACACATCACACACAATTGGAAAAAAGCGAGGTGTTGGCTCAACATTTTCGAACAAACCATACCATTGCAAATCATCTTAGTGATCCAGACACTATCTTTGAGGCAAATACGATGGCAAATCTTGTCAAAGCAACGGACATTACACCACTTAACAATTATTTAATATCAGCCGAAAAAACTGCAGTCTTACTTAAAGAATTGCGAATAAATAAGGCTCCAGGACTGGACAAAATAAACAACAAATGCCTGAAAAATATCCCAAAAAAGGAATTAAATACCTGACAGCCATCCTTAATTCTTGTTTAAAATGCTGTTACTTCCCATACTCTTGGAAATGTTCTAAAACTATACCAATATTAAAGCCGAATAAGCCAGCGGAATCTCCTCTCTCATACAGGCCCATAAGCTTATTATCCTCAATAAGTAATATACTGGAAAAGGTTATTACGGAAAAACTGCTAAATTTTATTGACAGAAATAATATACTTCCTCCTCAACAATTTGGGTTTAGAAGGGAGCATAATACATCTCATCCACTGTTAAAAATCAAACATATGGTTCATACAAATTTCGGTGATGGCAAATCCACAGGGATGGTGTTGTTGGATATTAAATCAGCATTTGATTCTGTCTGGCATAACGCTCTTATTTTAAAACTAAACAAACTAAATTTCCCATTGGAAATGATAAAAATAATACAAAGTTTCTTAACGGAGCTTCTTATTTTATATAACATCTACACTTCCGATATACCTACGATTCCTGGATGTACCTTATCTATGTATGCAGATGACACTTCGATTTTATGTTCGGATGTTTACTCGAACAACATCATAAGTAATCTTCAATCAGCGTTAACAGTTCTACAAAACTACTTTATTAAATGGAGAATCCTTATAAATCCGGAAAAAACCGAGGCAATATATTTTACGAGGAAACGTAAACCTTGCTACACTCCACAAAATAATCTTAATTTTTCAAACTGCGATATTGTTTGGAAAAACACTGTTAAATATTTGGGAGTCATACTCGATTGTAGAATCAACTTTAAAAACCACATTCCTTATATAGTGGATAAAATAAATAAAATCACGCGCATGATGTACCCTCTAATAAACAGAAAATCTGAACTTAATATCGAAAATAGAAAATTAGTCATCAAAGCGATATTTCTACCCATAATGTTTTACTCTGCTCCAGTATGGTCGTCTTCAGCTAAATGTCACATCAAAAAACTGCAGATTTCACAAAATAAATTACTCAAAATGATTTGGTTTTACTCCACGCAAAGACTACACCGACTTTCCAACATCGAATTAGTGCAAGCAAAAATAGATCGACTTGAACAAAGCTTTAAGAGAAGATGTGAACAATCTCAATATCTACACATTAATGAACTAAATTCATCGTAATTTTATAAACTAACGTAGCCTCTTTATGAAAAATCGAAATCAAAAAAAAAAAAAATATAAATGTTTTTGTAAATTTTTCCCTCCAATATAAATATTAAAAAAATTTCATACATATTGTTATACGAGGGCGGTTCGGAAACTTCTTAGCCTAGCACAAAAAGCGCGGTATAAACAGAAAAAAGTTAAGTGTTTTGGAAACTTCAATCTCTGCTATGAACACGTGTTAAATTTTGTTTCGATCTGTCAACTCCTTCATGTAGAAACAGGTGTTCACAAAAGACGCATCCGCGATTTTTTTACAATGGAAAAATTAGAAATGCGTGGTGTCATTAAATATTTACATAAAAAAGGTTTATCGGCACAAGAAATTCATAATGATATGGTGAATGTGTTAGGTGAAGGTGCTCCTTCATATGCTATGAACACATGTTAAATTTTGTTTCCATCTGTCAACTCCTTCATATAGAAACAGGTGTTCACAAAAGACGCATCCGCGATTTTTTTACAATGGAAAAATTAGAAATGCGTGGTGTCATTAAATATTTACATAAAAAAGGTTTATCGGCACAAGAAATTCATAATGATATGGTGAATGGGTTAGGTGAAAGTGCTCCTTCATATGCAACAGTAAAAAATTGGGTTGCTTAATTTAAACGTGGTCGTACAAGCATTGAAGATGAACCACGTAGTGGACGTCCAAAAACAGCAACAACAACAGAAATTGTAGTCAAAGTGCATGATATAATATTAAATGATCGACGAACAAAAGTGCGTGAAACAGCTAATATCATGGACATCTCAAATGATCAAGTCCATTTAATTTTGCATGAAGAACTACAGATGAAAAAGCTTTCTGCAAGATGGGTGCCGGACTTGTTAACAGTCGACCAAAACGCATAAGAATGAACATTTCTTAAGCTTGTTTGGATCGTTTTCAGCGAAATAAAATGGATTTTAAGCGTCGTTTCATAACTGTTGATGAGACATGGATCCACCACTATACTCCAGAGACAAAAGAACAATACAAACAATGGACTGAAGCTGGAGGAAGTGCCCCAAAGAAGGCAAAAACAATTCAATCGGCTGGTAAGGTTATGGCAACGGTTTTTTGGGACTTCAAAGGTATTTTATTGACTATCTGCAAAAGGGTAAAACAATAAATTCAGAGTACTATTGCAACCTTTTAGATCAATTAAATGTACAAATTCGAGAAAAACGTCCTGGCTTACAACACAAAAAAATAATTTTTCATCAAGACAACGCACCAGCGCACAAGAGTGTTTTAACAATGGCTAAAATCAACGAATTAAAGTACGAGTTGCTTGACCACCCACCTTATTCTCCTGATTTAGCTCCCAGTGACTTTTACCTGTTCCCAAATCTAAAAAAATTCCTTGCTGGCAAGCGTTTTACCTCAAATGAAGATGCAATTACAGTTGTAAACCGCTATTTTGAAGACCTTGAGGAAAACTATTTTAATCAAGGGGTATAATTGCTAGATATGCGTTGGACCAAGTGTATTGAAGTTTCAGGAGATTATATTGAAAAATAAAAATATTTTTGAAAAACTAACTATTCTCTTTCATTGATAGGCTAAGAACTTTTCGAACCGCCCTCGTATATATACAAAATTGTAAAGTAGAAAAGGAATTATAAATTCCTAAACTCTTTACCAACCCTGTTATTATAAATTGTATATTGATGTTATTTAAATAAAGAAAATTGAAATTGAATTGAAATTTAAGTCTGAGGCAGACTGAAGCGTATTTTTTAACGCTGCGTATTTTTCAACTTCCGGCTGTCTAAAAATATAGAAATAAGTGTCTAAACATAGAATCAATGCTTGACAGGGCTTTTTAATTCGGGCACTACAATATCATTAACCGGAAATTAAGAAAAACGCATCGCCAGAAAAAAGCTTCAATGTGCCCGAGCCTTTATGGGTTCTCCAATCAGTTTTTTGGGGTGTTGCAAACGAATGACAAAGTGACTCTGCGAATATTCCTGATGAAGGGTTTATAAACATGATATTTTGTATTTTTACAAAGCCTTTATGGGTTCTCCGATCAGTTTTTCGGGGTGTTGCAATCGAATGACAAAGTGACTCTGCGAGTATTCCTGATGAAGGGTTTATAAACATGATATTTTGTATTTTTACAAAGTTTTAAGTTTTACTAGCAGTTAAGCATTCCTTCCTAACTTCGGCTATACTCCTAAACTCGGACTCCACAGCCCTTCTTTTTAAGATCTTTAAGACTGGCAGTGTAAGTGTTTTCGGATGTAGTATTCAAAGAATCTTAAAATGTACTATCCGCGCGCATTTAGGTGAATAAAAGTTTTGAATATTCAAAAAGCATGCAATGCGCCAAAAATAAAACTCAAAATACCATTTAAAATAAATGAAACTTATAAAACACGTAGGAAATAATAATTTCAAATAACAAACAAATTTAAGAAAATACCAGAAATAGAGATTCTCTTCAGTCTAAGAATATATTGATTGTGTAAACATACCAAAACTTCGATTTAACATGGCCATCTCTGACAATATTGCCGTGGTTGGTGCTGGCATTTCTATAAATAAAAGCGACAAGAGGAGAACAAATAAAATCTCTCAGAAACATATTGGAAAAACACGAGAAAAAGTGTCTAAAGGACACAGGAGTAAAAGAACAGTGAGGCAAGTTTAATGGAATGGAAATAGAAATAAACGTTAATTAATGTATTTTCTTTGCGACATTTAAACAAAGAGAAAGCAGGAAAAGAGAAATGTCAACGAAAAACGAACCGTTGACCCTTAATGGTCCATTTTGTTTTCAGTTTTTCTGCCATCTTCAGGTACAACGTTTTTTTTTTCGTTGAATTTAAATTATTCACTTTCATTTACATTTTTCTATCCTGGTTTTTCAGTTTGAGTTTCACTTTTAACATTTTTTTTCTATCTCTCTCTCTCGCACGCAATATTTATTGATAATTTCATTGGCCTGTGTTTTTGCCTTGTGGCTATAAATTCTTTTAATTTCTGCACCCCCTCCCGCCACCTGGTATACTTTTGGCTTACCATCCAACTTGATGTTGCCATCCGTTTCGCCTAATGAATTTTTTGCCACGCATCGATAGGTTCCAAAATCATTCGGACCCACATTACGGATTTTTAATTTCATATGTTTCATGTAGCCACTGACGATTGACGCTGTTTCATATTTGTCACCGGCACGTGAGGTATCTGCAAATAGAAATAAAGAAACAAAAAAAAAGATGGTGAAAATGTTTGAACTGCAGATTAAAGGTGTGCTTTTTGCCATGCACAAAGGGAAAATTAAATAATTTAACCTGGGGTGTGTTTTTGCCGTTTGTAATGTAGGTTAATGTAGTTTTTTTATTAGCTGTTGTGGATTCTGTTTTTCACTTTTGTTAAAAGGATATATGCAACATTTTCGATTTCTGTCGATAACATGTGTGTGTCTGATGAAAGCAGAAATATTTGTGCACCAGTTTAGAGTCAAAAAGTTTTACTTAGTAGGGACATAAATACTGTTACAACATACAACATCGTTAGTCTGTAACGGGATTACAAATTGTTTCCACTTTCATCATGGAGTGGTCAGGTAATAAGAACCGTATCGCTGTAATAGCGCTTTTCAATTGTGAAATAAAAAAACGATATTTTCAAAACGCTCCGGCCACTAGGGATTAGCCGCATGTTCGTCTACCGATGCAAACAACTGTTTGAGGAGGCTGGAGATGTAAAAGACCGCCACCAGTTGGGCCGCCCATGTTCGAACACCGCATGTCATCAAAGCCGTTAAATCAAGAATTCGCAGAAAAAGAAAATCATGGCCCGTGAGATGAATATCACGCAAAAGTCCATGATTCGAATTACTAAAAAAGACTTGGGACTTTGGGCTTCCAACCGAGGTACCGGACATTTATTGACTGCAGCTTTAAACAAAAATAGGATTAAAAAATGCAAAAGTCTTTTGATGAAGCACGCTGATAACTAGCACAGAAAAATTTTGTTCACCGATGAAAAAATTTTTACCGTTCAGGAAAAATTTAACAAGCAAATTGATAGAGTACATGCGCGGTCATCTAAGGAAGCATCTGAACTGATCCCAAGATTGGAAAAGGGTCATCACCCAGCTGGTTTGGTGGGGTGACTATTACGATGGGGTCACTGAGCTGCATTTCAGCGAACAAGAAGTCAAAACATCGGCCAATGTTTACCAAGAAACCGTTTTGGAAGCTGTTGTGGAGCCTCTTAACAAATCCCTGTTCCAAAACCAGCCATGGACTTTCCAGCAGGATTCTGCGCCGGCCCATAAGGCTAAAACGTCTCAGGCCTGGCTTCGAAACAATTTGCCATCGTTCATTTCCTCTGAAGAATGGCCCTTAGGCAGTCCAGATTTGAACCCATTGGATTACAAATTGTGGACGGTTTTAGAGGACAAGGTTTGTCACAAAAGATACCCCAACATTGGATCTCTTAAGACTGCTTTGGTTCGAGCTGTGGCCAATTTTCCAATGGACGAGGTTCGTGCAGCTAATGACGATTGGCCAGTGCGACTTAAGGCGTGTGTAAAGGCAAAAGGCAGACATTTCGAATAAGTAGATTCTTTTTGGATACAATATACTTCATTAAATATATTTAAAAATATTTGGTCCAAAAACATTCAGTACAGTATTAATGTCCCTACTAAGCATTTTTCGTAACCTTTTTTGTGAACTGTTTAGTCTTATGTGGGCCATCCTGTTTTCACTTTTGTCGGAGACCCCTAGAAAAACGGACAAACGGCATACATTTTTACGACAAGTCAGAATATTTATGCATTAAGGTTTTCGGAACAGTATTTCGTTGTGTTGCAGAAGGAATGGAAAAGTGAAAATACCCTTATTCAATTATGAAGTGTATTGCCATTTTGTTGCCATTTTGTTAAAAACTTGTCTTCTATTTTAATATAGAAGCAAGGGGTCTTGAGCCGGTTTAATCCCTGTTCACTGGGTATAAAACCCTATACTTGTATATTCTGAATCGTAGTTAAATTCGAAGATGATCTAGCCATGTCCGTCTGTCTGTCTTCAAACTATCCAAAAAATAAACAATTGCGGAGCATCCGATATTTTTTCACTTCTAACAATGCTTCAGTTCCATTAACCTATAATTTGTAATAATTGCAGGGGACCAGCCAACATTAGGTTGTACTGATGTTAAGATTATAGGTCATGCAACCTCACGCATTCGGTTGGAAAAACAATTCGGTTTTAGCAAAAAATCTAAGTCCTGTGCAAACCATTTTAAAATTCGGATTGGTTCGGTTCAGTGCTTGAGAGTAGGTCGGAACCAATGGTTTAGTTTCAAAATTGGCAAATTTGGTTTAAAAATCATAGGAAACAAAAGTTTTGATGTAATTTATTTTAACTATAGACAAAAAAATAATTAAAACAAAAATATGTATATAAAAACTAACAAATTTTGGATTCATTCTTAGAATATTACGTAGTATGCATAAAGATGCAAAATTCATGTTAGAATTGCTTTCAATGTGTCGATATCGTTGTTGTGGCCGAACAATTTTTTTGAGGTTTTCGGCTCGAAATTTTTTTTCTAACAGCTGTTTACATTTGGTTTCATAGACAAAAAAATGATACAGTTCGGCTTAAACCCGGTTCGGGTTTGGTTCGGTATGCATTCCTGGTACTGTGTGTGGGTGTAAAATAACTAAAAAACTTTCTCACGAATAAAAACTTTTTTTTTTGCAATGACGCTAAATTTTGGTGCGGAACCCTAGGGCAGAAAATCCAGCCTATTTAAACATGCACCGGTGTAGCAAAAAAGCAATGGGATTTCCTCCGATTTTTCCAGCATCTTCAGGGATGAAATTTATTGAACATTTAATCTTTTATTTGTTACATTTGAATTTTATTAACATAATTTGATGAACGACTCTCGGACTGTACCACATAGAACACAAAATTGTTTAAATAATTGCAAAAATAACACAAGAGAACAAGGTATTTGTTGTTTAAGAACTGAATGTTGTTTTTAAGGTAATGTGGGACGCTGAATCGAAATCTGCACCTCGTTATTTCTATCAGTTCGACTTTTCGAGATATACCGTTAGGTCCAAAATTAAGGCACTTCCAGTACAAATATTTAAATAACTTAAAAAGGTTCAAAATATGTGACAGCGCATAGAGAAAGGGTAAAAATATCAATTTTAATTTTTTTTTCTTTTTTTGATGTGGACAACATCTGAGCATCAAATGAGACCGATCACATGCCCAAAAGTGTTACCTCCCAGAGATATGCGCGTTTTATGAAAGTGATGGTACACTAAAGATACACGTATTTAAATCTTTAAAATGGCTCTCCTGAACAAAACTGGTTTTTACCCTTAGGTCCCTTTATATTTTGCGCGTCACATATGCAGTTAAAAATAATAAAAAAAAAATAGTTTCCATATAAGAAGAACTAACGCGTGATCTTTTTCGAGGTTCCCTTATTTTAAAGAAAAAAAAAACACAGAAAATACAAATTGAATGGGAAATGTTTATTATCATATTTTTTGAAGATTATGTCTATCAAATGTTAGCCGCGGCTACGTCTCAGATGGTCCATCCGTTAAGTCCAATTTTTTGATGACTCGTTCGAGCATTTCGACTGGTAACTGGCGAATGACATGCGTGATGTTCCCACAGGAACAGTGTGATATCACAAGATCTTGGTTGCCAATCGACCGGCCCAAAACGTGAAATTATCTGCTCACCGAAGTGTTCTCTCAATAAATCCGTTGATTGATGTGCTGTGTGAAAAGTGGCGCCGTCTTGTTGAAACCAAATGTCGCCGAGATCACGAGCTTCAATTTCAGGCATCAAATAGTCGGTTATCATAGAACGATAATGGTCGCCATTGACGGTTACGTTCTCACCGGCATCATTTTTGAAGAAATATGGAACGATGATTCCACCGGCCCACAAACCACACCAATCCGTTGTTTTTTTCTGGATGTAGTGGCAGCTCTTGAACCTTTTCTGGTTGCTCTTCGTCCCGAATGCGGCAATTTTGCTTGTTTACAAAACAAAACTTATCTCGAAAACGTCGGATCTTCTTGGAACTTTTCAAGAGCCCATAAAGCGAAGCGATGTCGCTTGGGAACGTCGGGCGGCTTCAGTTCTTGCACAAGCTGTATTTTGTACGCTTTCAATTTAAGATCTCGAAGTAAAATGCGCCAAATCGTTCCAGACGTCAGTTCGAGTTGCTGCGAATGGCGCCGAAAAGACTCTCCACGGTCTTGGTGTACACTCTCAGCTACGGCCGCTACATTTTCGTCACTGCGGGCTGAACGTGGTATATTCGGTCGAATATTATCCAATAATGAATGCTGGGTCTCAAGATGAGTGATGGTGTTGCGAATAGTATGCTCAGTAGGCCGATTATGTTGACCATAAGTTGAACGAAGTGCACGAAGCACATTCCTCACAGAACGTGAATTTTCGTAATAAAGTTGAACGATTTGTAAAAGACGTTTAGGTGAAGTCTTTCCATTATGAAATGTTAAACAATACTAAACAAAAATAACATGACAGCATAACACGACTCACACGTGATCTGTCAAAAAGGCTATTGAAAAAAGTATCTCTACTTGGATCACCCATTATTATTGCATAAGGTCTGCAACAATAACATTGTTCTAAAAAGCATATTCAACTGAATAATTATACAGTGTGATTGCCGTACTCATACTATTGTTAACATAAAACCCAAAAAGAACACTTTTGTCGCACCAACCATATTTATATTGTTGCTACAACCATATTTTAAATTTGGCTAAAATTAAATTTGGTACATTACAACCATATTAATATTACGGCAATCAAACTATTGTCAAAACTAAATTCAAAAAACAATACTATGGATATACTATGAATATATTATTATTGTCGTACCCATATACTTATAGGAACCATATTTTTTCTCTACGTGTACGACATCCAGTAGATCAAGACAAATTTCAATTAACATAACTCCATCTTTCCAGCCACTGATACCTTACTTCCATCTCTCTGATCACTTACTTTCCACCCATCAGCGCAATGCACTGCATATGTAAAAAAAAAATCGACACAAAATACCTGCCCACTAATTTTTCCACCTTTTATTAATAATCATAGTTTGTAATATTAAACATTTTTTCATATTTCAGTCTGGCCAAGTGTTTTCAAATTATTCAGACATATTTAAGAAAAACTTTGTCTAGTCATTAATTACAAATCTTTGGAAAGAAGTGTAATTACACAACATATAAATTATTTATGCCTTTCTATAGGTGGCTTAATACAATTTTCAAAACCATTTCATAGATGGCACAACGAAACCGGCGTAAATCAATTATTACTTTTGGCACTTTTATCGTATGCGAACGTAGACGAAAGCAAAGTTATTTTTTTTATTTTCATGTACAATTTGTAACTGAATGAAACTTAAAGTGTCGAAATGTTTGCCGGCATGCATACGTCGTATTCCATGGCCTAATTTCAACTTAATTCCGATTGTTATAGAGAACAAATTAGAAAAGTTTTGCCATTAATCAGAGTAACACCACCACCCATACCCTACTTCGGTGAATCTTATCCCCCTATCCAATGGAGAAAGCATTAAATCCACATGAAATGAAATGGAGAAATGAAATAAACCAAAAGAAATCACCAGACCTTTAATAATGCTCGTACTTAGAGAAAAATTTAATTAAAATAAGTGCATGTATTGAGGCTTATTTCAAAATCCCCTAAATCTCTATAATTTGTATATATCAGAAATAATCATCGAAATGAACACGTGGTTAACAATATTTAAAAATATCCCCAAATAATTTGGAATTATTTTGAAAATTATCGAAATGTTTTACCCCACAAACAATGGTCAAAATTAAATAAATTCATTTCAAAGCATCAACAAAAAAAATGCGCAGGCCAAAATTAAATGAAACCAAATTTCAAATTACCGAAAGCCGCTTAAATACATCGATTGCAATTTTCCAATTTTTTCGCTCTATTGTGAAAATTATTAATTAAAACATGGACTACCACGATTGCGATCCAGTGTGTGCTTGTGTTGGGTGTATGGATTTTTAAATAGAGCATTGGCTTAATTCCCACCCAGCGTACATTAAGTTGGACATTAGCGAGGATCGACTACAATGTACGAGTATGTGCAGATTCAAAGCCGGAAAAGAACATATGTCTATTGCAACCACGGTAGAGGTAGTCTATCGTACCTATCAGCTATGTCTCTAATTACTCGTGTTGTGGTTGTTTAAGATCGATGAAGCTATAGGCAAAATATATTCGAATTTACAAGAACATTTTCGATCTCTTGTCGCAGCTTCGAAGTTATCGACCCATAGTGTGAATAGCTTTAATATCCGATTTGAATGACATTTATCATTTTGGAAAGACTTAGCACTACCCACAAAAAATGAGTCTACATATTTTTACGAGGGCGACCGCAAAACTAACTGGCCTGGCACATTTTCTGTTTTACTAGCAACTTTTTTGTTTTGTTTTTTAAAAACAATTTTTTATAAGCCATCTGTCAAAATTTCCGAAATATTTAATGATTATTTTCTTTGTTACAGGTGATTGAAGTAAACAAGTTTTATAATTTTTGAAAAATGGAAAATAAAGAGTTTCGTGCGGTAATTAAACACTTTTATATGAAAGGTTATACGGCACAATTAATCAAAGATGAATTGGATTCTGTTCATGGTGATAATGCACCATCATACTCCACCTTGAAATCCTGGGTTCAACAATATAAAATGGGTCG
Organism: Hydrotaea diabolus; assembly: GCA_963513945.1. NCBI lineage: Eukaryota > Metazoa > Arthropoda > Insecta > Diptera > Muscidae > Hydrotaea > Hydrotaea diabolus. The sequence goes on along the minus strand of OY740717.1, from coordinate 12,902,129 downwards.
TTCAAGTACGGAAGATGAACAACGCTCTGGAAGACCAAAAACTGCTACTACTAAAACATTAGAAAAATATTCAATGAAGTGACTAAAGATAGACGAATAAAGCTCAGAGAACTTGCTGATATTGGGAAAATACACGAAAAACAAGTTTTTAGTATTTTACATGATGAACTCCACATGAAAAAGCTATCCGCAAGATTGGTGCCGCGTTTGTTGACTTTGCCCCAAAAAATCGTCCGTTGGACCAATTCCGAGGAGCTTTTAGCGATTTATCAGCGTAATCCAATAGAGTTCTTGCGCCGATTCATAACTGTTGATGAAACATGGATCCATCACTACATCCCACAATGCAAAGAACAGTCAAAAGAATGAATAGAAGCTGGTAAAAGTGGTCCCAAGAAGGCGAAAGCTGTTAAGTCAGCAGGAAAAGTAATGGCCACAGTATTTTTGGATGCAAGGGGTATAATATTTATTGATTATCTTGAGAAAGGAAAAACTATAAATAGTGAATATTATTGTGCATTATTGGATCGGCTGAGTGAAGAAATCAAGATAAAACGACCGCATTTAGAAAAAAAAGTTCTTTTTCATCAAGATAATGCTCCTTTACACACTGCATTTTTAACTCAACAAAAACTGGCCGAATTAAGATTTGAAATTGCTCCGCATCCACCATATAGTCCAGATTTAGCTCCTTCTGATTATTTCTTGTTTCCAAATTTAAAAAAAAATTCTCGGTGGCAAAAAAGTTTCATGGCAAATGTTTGTATTTGCTAAAAATATTTAAGCTACACCCAACTTTAAGAATGCCGATGAACGTAGTCACCTGCTGATTTCATTTAACAATATCTGTCCGTCAATCTACATCAAACATACCATTTCATTTCATGTGGATTGTAATCAAACTACAGGTAGCAATTGTTGTCCGATTTAATTGAAATTTTTTAGAAGTAAGTTTCGATTCACATTTAGATATAGCTCCCACCTATATGTTCATCCGATTTTGACGATTTAACTCTACCTTTTTAGCCACATCTTACATTGAATCTTGATAAAATTTTGCACAAGTAAGGTTTTTGGGCCTAGGAATGTCTTAATTGAATTTGATGAAAACCGGTTCAGATTTAATTAAACCTCCCATACATAAATGGTAGTTAAATTTTAAAGACCCGATGTAGATTTTGAACAAAACACAAATTATATAGGAAACTATTGTCATTTCTTTTTATTATAATAATATTGGTATGGTTCAATTATGCCACCGCAACCTCGGCGGCACACCTCCATCCGATAGTCCAAATTTTAGATGACGCTGAGGCATAATTGAGGTTCTATGCTGTTAATGTGTCGAATTATCTTATCCCTAGCTCTTGAATTGTTCCTGGCTTATCGACGTACACCTTTTTTCAAATAACTCTCAAATCACATGATCTTGGCGGCCAATTAACATCGCCACGACGTGAGATAACACGGCCATTTGTAGCGCAAAAGAGCCAATGTTTCGTTAGCTGTGTGGCAAGTGGCACCGTCCTGTTGAAACCACATATCGCTCACATCCATATCTTCCGATTCGGGCCATAAAAAGTTCGTTATCATCTCACGATAGGAAAAACCATTCACATCTGCCTGACCGGCCTTATTTTGGAAAAAATACCAAACAGTCACTCTTTGTGGGTGCATTGTTTTTTCGATAATCACTCTTGGATTTTCGTTCGCCCAAATGGCGGCAATATTGCTTATTGACGAATCCACTGAGGTGAAAATGTGACTCATCACTGAAAATGATTTTCGTCGAAAATTGATCATCATTTTCATAATAAGCCTGAATAACTTTAACGCATTGCTCGCTTGTGTATCTTTCCATGGTTCAAATTGAGCTAGTCTGAAATTGAGAAATATCAAATGAAATGCGGAAACAACTTGATGTTTAGGTGTGGCTCCCATTCAACAGCGGCCCTTAAAATTTAACCACCCGTTATATTTATGATCATCCGATTTTATGTATTTAGCTCTAGAAGCGTCATATACTGCCAATCATGATGAAATTTCGCACTCATTTGTTTTAAGGACCATGGAAGAACGTTATTAAAATAGAAAAAAATCGGTTAAAGTTTAGATACACCTCCCACATGTATGTTCATCTAATTTTTATGTTTTTAGCTTTAGAGGCCACACTTTAAATCTTATCTGAAATTAAGCATGAGTACGATTTTTGGGCCCAGAAGAACACTATTGAAATTGGTTGTGATTTGGATATAGATCCTATACATATGTTCATCCGCTTGTATGTTATTACCTCTAGAATGCACATATTACAAATAATCTTAAGGAAGTTTAGCACAAGGAAGTTTCCTTGTGTCAAGGGCAGGTGCTTTTAAAATTGGAGAAAATCAGTTTAGATTAAAATATAGCTCCAAAATCTATGTTCAAGCTATATTACCAAAAACAATGAAATTTTCTCACGAATTAAAAAATGACATAAGTTTTAAAATCTGGATAAATTGGGCCCAAAAACCACTTTTCAGTTGGCTTTCCAGAACATTCGGGAGTGCTGGGTGTACTATAGACTTGATAAACTTTGCAGAATTTTGATTTTTGTACTAGCTAGTATCTTTAATAGTTTAAGAGCTATGCACACACAGAGAATAGATTTGTTGCCAAAACCGAATTTTTTTAAAAAACGAATGTTAGTGGTTGCATGAACGATCCATGTATTCCATCGCTACAACCGAATGTTAATTATCAACACGGTAGTATCGGTAACCCTTACTAATAAGGATAATTATTGAAACCGAATTTGTACATGTATTGGTTGTTCTTAAAACAACTCTTTGAATTCGGTTGTCATTACAAAGAGCATTTGTTTACCGCACCAACTGTAGGTAAATTTTATGTATTCGTTTATCTGACCGAATAAAAAAGATTTTTTATTTATTTCTTAAATTCAACTTTTAGTAGTACATAAATAATGTTACACACGTTTTATGCTGTAAAATGCTGTAAAAAAAGTACTGAATGTTTTTGGACCAAATATTTTTTAATATATTTATTGATGTATATTATATCCAAAAATAATCTACTTATTCGAAATGTCCGCCTTTTGCCTTTACACACGCCTTAAGAAGCACTTGCCAATCGTCAATAGCTGCACGAACCTCGTCCATTGGAAAATTAGTCACAGCTCGAACCAAGCAGTCTTAAGAGATCCAATGTTGGAGTATCTTTTGTGACAAACCTTGTCCTCTAAAACCGTCCTCAATTTGTAATCCAATGGGTTAAATCCGGACTGCCTGAGGGCCATTCTTCAGAGGAAATGAACGCTGGCAAATTGTTTCAAAGCCAGACCTGAGACGTTTTAGCCTTATGGGCCGACGCAGAATCCTGCTGGAAAGTGTATGGCTGTTTTTTGAACAGGAAATTGTTAAGAGGCTTCCCAACAGCTTCCAAAACGGTTTCTTGGTAAACTTTCTCCGATGTTTTGACTCCTTGTTCGCAGAAATGCAGGTCCGTGACCCCATCGTAAAAGACACCACACCAAAACATGACTGATGCTGGGTGATGACCCTTTTCCATCCTTGGGATCAGTTCAGGTGCTTCCTTAGATGACCGCGCATACATTCTATCATTTTGCTTGTTACATTTTTCCTGAACGGTAAAAATTTTTTCATCGGTGAACAAAATTTTTCTGTGCAAGTTATCAGCGTGCTTCACCAAAAGACGTTTGCATTTTTCAATCCTATTTTTTTTAAAGCTGCAGTCAATTAATGTCCGGTACGTCGTTTGAAAGCCCCAAGTCCCAAGTCTTCTTTAATCATCTCACGGGCCATGATTTTCTGTTTTCGGAGCGGATTTCTATGAGTTCTTGATTTAACAGCTTTGATGACATGCGGTGTTCGAACAGAGCGTAGGCGGCCCGACCGGTATCGGTCTTTTATACTCCAGTCTTCTCAAACAGTTTTATGCATCGGTAGACGAACATACGGCGAATCACTAGTGGTCGGAGCGTTTTGAAAATATCGTTTTTTTGTTTCATTTCACACACGAAAAGAGCTATTACAGCGATACAGTTCTCATTATCTGACCATCCCATGATGAAAGTTAAACAATTTTAAAATCCTGTTGCAGACTAACGCTATTGAGGTTAGCTTTAAAAACCCATATGACATTAACGGGGTATGTTCAGTTCTACTATTGAAATGGGTGTGTTCAATGCTGTAACAGTATTTATGTCCCTACTATGTATTTAAAAATATAATTTCTGTTAAATGAATTATGTGCAGATTTTTATTAAACTTATTTTTTACTTTTTAATCTAAAAAAGTTTGTGTAACGATTTTAAGCATCAAATTGGTTTTAAAGTGTCAACAATTTTTAATTTTATGATATATTATTTAAGTGGATTGAAGTGGAATTTTAAATAACTAATTTACCCTCAAGGGTAACTTAAGGGTAAATGTGACACAAAATACCTCAAATGAATGTTTGAAGTCTTGGATCCAGGCGTGATAAAGAAATATATACTTTCATATCGGCCATATTTTGTAGATTATTAAAAAATATACTCAAATTTCCCCTCTGTATCGATTTCGGTTTTCATTCTGGATATAACTTATTCAATTAATAATATTTTAGACGATCTCTACTGAAACGATATTAGTAGTAATTGAGCAAATTATTTTAAACCAAAAACGACCATATTTAATAACATTTAGACAATTTCATAAAAAAGGACACATCCCAACTGAAATTAAATGGACAACTTTTTTTTTCATTTTTCGAAAAAGGACTAAAAACACTTCTATCTTAGAGGTAGCGTGTAAAAATGCTCTATGAAAATAAACTCTATACGATTTCACTTAAAACATCTCATTACGGCAATTCGGTAAAACTAAGGAATATTTACTACTTTTAAACTAATTTAATATGGTATTGCGTTGCAAAATAATAGTTTTCTTGTCCCATAAGAAATAACCCGGACTTACGATTGGTAAAATGCGATTTTACTATAATGACCTAGGTCTTTAAAAACGGATTTATTTTGGAGATTTGTAGTGATTGGACTCATGGACACAAGGTGCCCTCAAAATGGGATACTTCAACAGCGACTTCACGCTGGAGGGTATATAAGATTCGGCACATCCGATCTTAATGCCCGTTTTGCTTGTTTTTATTTCATTGCGGTCTATTAAACGATTGTATATAGAACACAAAACAAAACCAATAAAATAAAAAGAAAATTGTATAATTTGTAATTGTACATTATAATACTCGCATACATAGTACATACATACGTGGACATATATATTGAGGTTATATACATATGTACGTAGTTATATCTACTTATATGTAAAATATGTATTTTTCATATGTTAGTGATTATATGCATACGGATTTTCGGCGAAACAAAGAATTGCTTTACACTAAATTATGTAATAATAACGTATGAAATTGCGGCTTAAACGTCAGTGAACAAAATACTCGTAGGAGCACACGTTCACATGCATTTACGCAAATCCGAACAAAGGACTAGGGGCGGCAGAGTTGCCGCATTTCAACTAAATTAATGTCATGGAAAAAAAATTGTATAAGTACAGTTTTGAATATCAGTGGTTTTTAGGGGTAAGAAGAACAAATTAAAAATTTTTAAATGGACGACTAACGTTAAAATAATTATAGTAATACGTACGAGGGCGGTTCGGAAAGTTCTTAGCCTATCAATGAAAGAGAATAGTTAGTTTTTCAAAAATATTTTTATTTTTCAATATAATCTCCTAAAACTTCAATACACTTTGTCCAACGCATATCTAGCAATTCTATCCCTTGATTAAAATAGTTTTCCTCAAGGTCTTCAAAATAGTGGTTTACAACTGTAATTGCATCTTCATTTGAGGTAAAACGCTTGCCAGCAAGGATTTTTTTTAGATTTGGGAACAGGTAAAAGTCACTGGGAGCTAAATCAGGAGAATAAGGTGGGTGGTCAAGCAACTCGTACTTTAATTCGTTGATTTTAGCCATTGTTAAAACACTCTTGTGCGCTGGTGCGTTGTCCTGATGAAAAATTATTTTTTTGTGTTGTCAGCCAGGACGTTTTTCTCGAATTTGTACATTTAATTGATCTAGAAGGTTGCAATAGTACTCCGAATTTATTGTTTTACCCTTTTGCAGATAGTCAATCAATAAAATACATTTGAAGTCCCAAAAAACCGTTGACATAACCTTACCAGCCGATTGGATTGTTTTTGCCTTCTTTGGGGCACTTCCTCCAGCTTCAGTCCATTGTTTGGATTGTTCTTTTGTCTCTGGAGTATAGTGGTGGATCCATGTCTCATCAACAGTTATGAAATGACGCTTGAAATCCATTTTATTTCGCTGAAAACGATCCAAACAAGCTTGAGAAATGTTCATTCTTATGCGTTTTTGGTCGACTGTTAACAAGTGCGGCACCCATCTTGCAGAAAGCTTTTTCATCTGTAGTTCTTCATGCAAAATTAAATGGACTCGATCATTTGAGATGCCCATGATATTAGCTATTTCACGCACTTTTATTCGTCGATCATTTAATACCATATCATGCACTTTGGCTTTAATTTCTGTTGTTGTTGCTGTTTTTGGACGTCCACTACGTGGTTCATCTTCAATGCTTGTACGACCACGTTTAAATTCAGCAACCCAAGTGTTTACTGTTGCATATGAAGGAGCACTTTCACCTAACACATTCACCATATCATTATGAATTTCTTGTCCCGATAAACCTTTTTTATGTAAATATTTAATGACATCATGCATTTCTAATTTTTCCATTCTAAAAAAATCGCGGATGCGTCTTTTGTGAACACCTGTTTCTATATGAAGGAGTTGCCAGATCGAAACAAAATTTAACAAGTGTTCACAGCAGAGATGGAAGTTTCCAAAACACTTAACTTTTTTCTGTTTATACCGCGCCTTTTGTGCAAGCTAAGAAGTTTCCGAACCGCATTCGTAAGTGGAACATTTTATTTAATTTATTGTCTTCATTGAAATATACAAGGCCAATTATATTATATTACATATTCACATAAAAATAGTGTTGATGATATATATTAAATACAAAAAGAAAAATGAACAAATATTTGTACGTTAATAGTGGCTTCCCAGCCATCAATAAGAAAATGAACATTTTAAAAATAAAGAATAAAACCATATGTCAACAGAGTACATACAGAATATTTAGAAGTGTATTGTCAATTACTCTACGCAGAAAAACGCTGTTGTGAATTATAAAAGTTATGCAGATACAGCAGAGTCTATTTTCAACTACCAATTACTCGCACATGATATGACAGTTCAAAATAGCGTGTTGTAAGCCGCGGTAGTAGTAGTTGTGGATTCCTTGGTGATCTACAAACTTATCTCTTGATAACGGAGGTGAACCAGAATTTATTATCTTATAAAAAGTCATTAATGACCAACTATAGGAGAGATGGCTAAACGGTATACCAATGTCCATGGCATGATGAGAAATATGATCATATCTGCGTAGCCCGTATACATAAAAACAATACTTCGACCCTACGAAATCCTGTTGACTTATAGTCCATAATTTATCGGCGACTTTAAAGTAGAATGTGCAACACAAAAAAAGACCAAGAGTACTTTTTTACTTTTCGCGAGATAGGGACTCGGCAAACTTAGAGTTAGGGTCTAAAAATATTCTAAACACTATATTCATCTAAGTCTTTCATTTAACGAAGGAATCGACCATGTCGCAGACAATGTCAGTAATTTTGTTGGATAGTGAAATAAATGTATACTTATACTTAGTAGGTACATAAATACTGTTACAACATTGAACACACCCATTTCAGTAGTAGAACTGAACATACCCTGTTAATGTCATATGGGATTTGAAAGCTAACCTCAATAGCGTTAGTGTGTAACGGGCTTTTAAAATTGTTTCAAATTTCATCATGTAGTGGTCAGATAATGAGAACCGTATCGCTGTTATAGCGCTTTTCAAGAGTGAAATGAAAAAAGGCGATATACTAGGAATTAGCCGCATGTTCGTCTATCGATGCATAAAACTGTTTGAGTAGACTGGAGATGTTAAAGACTGCCAACGGTCGGGACGCCCACGCTCTGTTCGAATTCCGCATGTCATTAAGCCTTTAAGTAAAGAATTTACAGAAATCCGCTCCGAAAACAAGAATTCAGGGCCCGTGAGATGAATATCACGCAAAAGTCCATGAATCGAATCATTAAAAATGACCTTGGACTTGGGGCTTTCAAACGACGTACCGGACTGCAGCTTTAAAAAAAATAGGATTAAAAATTGCAAACGTCTTTTGGCGAAGCACGCTGATAACTTGCACGGAAAAATATTGTTCATCGATGAAGAAATTTTACCGTTCAGGAAAAATTTATCAAATAAAATGATAGAGTATATGCGAAAGCATATGAACTGATCCCAAGGGTGGAAAAGGGTCATCACCCAGCTTCAGTCATGGTTTGGTGGGTGTCTCTTACGATAGGGTCACTGAACTGCATTTCTGCAAACAAGGAGCCAAAACATCGGCCAAAGTTTACCAAGAAACCGGTTTGAAATCTGTTGTGAAGCCTCTTAACAAATCCCTGTTCCAAAACCATCCATTGACTTTGCAGCAGGATTCTGCGCCGGCCCATATGGTTAAAATGTCCCAGACCTGGCTTCGAAACAATTTGCCAGCGTTAATTTCCTCTGAAGAATGACCCTCAGGCAGTCCAGATTTGAGCCCATTGGATTACAAATTGTGGACGGTTTTAGAGGACAAGGTTTGTCACAAAAGATACCCCAATATTGGATCTCTTAAGCCTGCTTGGGTTCGAGCTGTGGCCAATTTTCCAATGGACGAGGTTCGTGCAGCTATTGACGATTGGTCAGTGCGACTTAAGGCGTGTGTAAAGGCAAAAGGCGGACTTTTCGAATAAGTAGATTCTATATACAATATACATCAATAAATAGATTAAAAAATATTTGGTCCAAAAACATTCAGTACTTTTTATTTTACAGCATAAAACGTGTGTAACAGTATTTATGTCCCTACTTAGTATAACTGATCTTTAATAAGCAGGCGTTACAAAGTCAGAACAAGAAACCGACCTTATTTTGTAAAGAGTCGAAACTAACTACTAGGCAGGGATGTCTAACAGGAAATCCATAATTAAAGCCCTAAATGCAAAGTCACGAATGCAACTTTCCCAGCCACGACTATGTTATATTAAAGTGTTTATTTCCACTTATTATGATGAAAAGTGAATCACTTTTTTGCACAAATCGCAAAATTTGAATTTAATATCAAATCTTATTGTCGTGACTAAAAATTAAGTGTTAAAGCGAATTTAATTACTTATTTCTCTCAAGCTTAAATCAAAGAAAAAACAAGGAACTTTTAAACATTATACTTATACTTATAATGATTAAATATTTGTCAATCACTTTGTTGTATGTAAATTGAAGCTCAACTTCCATGTTGAAAAGCACCCCGTCGTATTTTGACCTCATTGTATTTTGACCTCATATGTCGTATTTTGACCTCATATAGTAAAGCCGGCTCACTGGCCGGGACCTTTTGTTTGCGCCGTATCCGAAAGGCTAAGGCACTTTTTTTTGAGAAGTTTATATGTGTAGGTTATTACGTACTCGTTTTGAAAAATATAATTGTTATACCCACCGTCCAAGACCGACAGTTTAATGGCATCCTGGAATGGCTAATGCATTTTATATAGAAAAGCCATGTTAGAGATTGGTGGGAGCAAAATTTAAAAAAAATATTTTTTGTAGGGCTTAAAGATATAGGGTAGTTATGTTTGGTGGTCGGTCATAAATTGGGTCCAAAAACCAATTTTCAGTTAATAGTTTTCCAGTTAATATTATTCAATTTGTCGGAGAATACCATGTACTCGTACACAATAAACATCTTTAAATTTTAAGTAAAAAAATAATTGTTTTCCCATTTATTTGAAAAAAAGCTAGTAGTAATATTTTGATTATCAAAAATAAACTTGTGGTAACTCTAGTCCAAGTGCACTATTCGGATGTAAGTCTGATCAACCGACTGAAACTTTTTACTTGCTAGAGTATTTGCTTTACATATATTTTTTTTTGCAAACAAGCAATGGTTAAATTAGTCACTGTTAGTTGGAAAGCACCATATACCTCAAAATGCCCAACGTCATTTAGAGATATATGCTCCAAGATCGACTTTTAGAGGTATATGGTCCCACCATCCAAGACCGACTGTTTAATGGCAGCCTGGAATGGCTAATGCATTTTATATAGAAAAGCCATGTTAGAGATTTTTTTACTTGTAAACTTCCGATATTTATGACTGCCGCCAAAAACTGTAAGATAGTCCTACCCGGTTTTGAGACTGGGTAACTTGTGTGATAAATGCGCATACTGCCTAAAACACCACGGCGACCCACTATTCTCATTAGTTCTTCATGCATTTTTAGCGTTACTACAAGGAATATAAAAATATTTTACTTGGTAACTCAGTCAACTCTGTACCTACCGATGCACACTCCGACACAAAAATGTGCAACACTAACAATATAATCATTGATATACAAAACAACGCCATTTAACAATTTAACAGTCGCGTAATTATTTTGTATACCCTACATCATAGGATAAAGGGTATATTCACTTTGTCATTCGGTTTGCAACATGGTCTCCCATAAAGTATTTATATTCTGATTCTAAGTCGATCTAGCCATGTCCGTCTGTATGTCAGAGAAAGCTATGGGGCTGTAATTTTGAAAAACATGTTTTTATAAACGGAAACGGTTGGTATCGGAAATGGGCCAGACCGGACAAGAGGTAAAAATTTTCGTATCACAAGGACTGAAAAAATCTAAGGAAAAATCAGCAATAATGAACTTAAAACCACAATACCTCATGAACAATTAGAGATACACGATGGTATTTTGAACATATGATGTTGCCATGGATGAAAACATATCCTAGTGAAAAAGTGGGCGGTGCCACGCTCCCGTTTAAAAATCCCATTTCTGGAAAAACTAATGGAACCATGGTTCTTAAATGTTAACAGAATTGTATCACCATGACATTGCAATTATTGGACAAAGGGGGCGTGGTACCGCCCACACAACCCTGGAACATAATACATGCATTAAACAACATCCTGGAGAAAAAGTGGGTGGTGCAAAGATCTCTTTAAAAAAATCACGTTTAAGGCCGTACAAATATACCGATTGATCAAAATTTTTGTTGGCATGGATCAAACAACATCTTGGCAAAAAAGTGGGCGGTGCCTAGCCCTCTTTAAAAAAAACACGTTTAATGCCAAACGAATAGACCGATCGTAAACATCCTGGAGAAAAAGTGGGTGATGCAAAGATCTCTTTAAAAAAAATAACGATTAAGGCCGAACAAATATACCGATTGATCTTAATTTTTGTTGGCATGGATCAAACAACATCCTGGCAAAAAAGTGGGCGGTGTCTAGCCCTCTTTAAAGAAATCACGTTTAATGCCAAACGAATAGACCGATCGTAAACATCCTGGAGAAAAAAAGTGGGCGGTACCTAGCCCTCTTTAAAAAAATCACGTCTAATGCCAAACGAATAGACCGATCGTTCTAAAATTTTAACAGCATAAAATCAATATTATTATAAATTCTACTGTTTTAAAATTAGACAAGGGGCGTGGCACCGTCCACTCAACTCTGGACTTTAAAAGGCTATATTTTGAAAACTAATACTATACCCCCAGGACAACATTTTCATATTGGACCATAATCCATGATGAAGGGTACATTTCCTTCGACACGGCTGAACTTAATTTGGCCACTTGTTTGGTTTTGTTTTGTTAGTGGGCTCGCTCTGCGATGTTAAACCAACAATTCCGTCTAGAACAATTTATAAACGCGTCGTAAACGACAAAGGTACCGTACAAACGCAGTGGATTACAACGTCATCGTGGTGTACGCGGGACCAGAAAAGCGCTATAGCGTGCATGTTCTACTTGCATTTGTTACAGCATAAGTAGACATTGATGTACGTATGTATAAACATTTGTATGTAAATATGTACTACATATTTATAATATGCATGACAAGAGTGTTTGTGTGTGTGTTTAAACAAATGTATGTCATCTGTTTGGTAAATGCTAAAAATTGTTGGGGAAAAATATGGCTCAATGCCATGTGTTCATTAATTTTTAGTAAATGTTGTTAAATAGAACAATATGCATATGAACGAGCGAACGAATCAGTGAAACCTACGAACGCAGCATATTCAGATATGCGGCGATTACGTCTTTGAATTTATAACGCGCACGACTACTTTACAGCAGTGATATGCGAGGGTGGTTTGAAAAGGCGTTGACAAGTAAAGTGCTCTAAAAAAACATATCGGACCCGATTTTACTCAACCTTAGAGGAGTGCTGTATGGTATTTTATTATACTTTTTTATTTCTTTTCGGTTCAAGACCTCTTTCTCTATATTTAAATAGAAGACATGTTTTTAACAAAATGGCAAAGTGACATTGATTTTCGTGGCTTCTCACTGCTTTTTATCATGATTTCGGGTCCGTAACAACCCTCTTCAGAAAGCTTTGCTGCAATTTTTGAAAGTAAAACCGAACTCTCCTCAAACGACTGAGAACTACTGTGGAAAACCTTACTTTTCAAGATTTCTTTACCCAATTGCCCACGAAAAAGTCACCAAAAATAATCCAAATTATATTTATTAAGGATTTTTTAAACACTGTGATTTAGTTCATTTAAAAAGTTAACGAACTTTCTATACCGCCCCTCCTATGCCTTTGCGTGAATTTATATTGAAGGCTAAATTTGTTTGGCTGCTGTTGTTGATGGTTACATTACGCTTTTCCAGCCTGCTAGAATGTAAGTTTAAATTAATAGAGCCTCCCTCCCAATGCACTCAAAGAAAAAATTTCATACTTGATTTAATTCTAAAACATACTTAGAGTGAGAACAGAGAATTTACTCAATTCAAGTAAAATGTTCCTTAATATAGATTTAATATTAATAATATAGATTTCGGTATGCCAGAAAATATTACATATTTAAAATAAGTATGCCAAATTTCTTATTTATTTCGTTAAAACATGAGTTAAATTTTCATTTGAATGGGGAATCAAGTATATATAGCTCCAAAAAAGCTTAAGTTCGCTAATGTAACATATTACACTAAGCAACAACAAATCTGCCTTCCTCGGGGGGTGAATGATTTTTTCTAGAAATGAAAGAATTCCGTGTTAGAAATAAAAGATTTAGGTGTCCGATTTATTTTTTATGACCCAAGGATTTTTTTGTTGCAACGTCATATGACATAAAATTCAAAGTAGTAAATAGTCCTTCATTTCAACGAATATTCGTGATTCGTGATATCTTAAGTGTTATGGTATTGAGTTTATTTTCGATGAACATTTTAACATCCGATCTCTAAGATAAGAGGGTCCTTTTTTAAAAAAATGAAGAAAATCGAAAATGCCGAATTTATTTAAAATTTTTAGTATTTGTATAGTTCACCTTTTGTTGTTTATTTTTAAGTTACGAGTATTGTTAGGCTAGAGGTCATAAGCAAAAAACAGATGTTGGTGTTTTTATAATTTATTTTATTTTGAAAAACCCAATATTTCGAACTGACTTCGTCGTTCATCATCAGGGGTAATCAATTTAAATAATTGTTTTACTTCTGTCTTGTTGTACTTCCAATATTCAATTTTTTTTTTAATTTGTATACATATTTTAAAAAAAAGTCCCTTTTGAATAAAAATGTTCTATTAAATTTCTTATAATGGGTGATCCAAGTAGAGATACTTTTTTCAATAGCCTTTGTTTAATATTGTTTGGCATTTCATCATGGAAAGACTTACGCCTGAACAACGTTTACAAATCGAAAATTCACGTTCTGTGAGGAATGTGTTTCGTGCACTTCGTCCAACTTATGGTCAACACAATCGGCCTACTGAGCGTACTATTAGCAACAACATCACGCATCTTGACACCCAGCATTTATTATTGGACAATATTCGACCGAATAGACTACGTCCAGCACGCAGTGAAGAAAATATTGCGGCCGTAGCTGAGACTGTACACCAAGACCGTGAAGAGTCGATTCGGCGCCGTTCACAGCAAGTCGGACTGACGTATAGAACGACTTGGCGCATTTTACGTCGAGATCTTAAATTGAAAGCGTACAAAATACAGCTTGTGCAAGAACTGAAGCCGCCCGACGTTCCCAAGAGACATCGATTTGCCCAATGGGCTCTTGAAAAGTTCCAAGAAGATCCGACGTTTTCGAGCCAAATTTTGTTCAGCGATGACGCCAATTTCTGACTCAATGGGTATGTAAACAAGCAAAATTGCAGCATGTGGACCGAAGAGCAACCAGAAGAGGTTCAAGAGCTGCCACTTCATCCAGAAAAAACAACGGTTTGGTGTGGATTGTGGGTCGGTGGAATCATCGTTCCATATTTCTTCAAAAATGATGCCGGTGAGAACGGAACCGCCAATGGCGACCATTATCATCAATGGCGAGCATTATCATGCCATGATAACCGACTATTTTATGGCTGAAATTGAAGCTCGTGATCTTGGCGACATTTGGTTTCAACAAGATGGCGCCACTTCCCACACATCTCATCAATCAATGGATTTATTGAGAGAACACTTCGCTGAGCAGATAATTTCATGTTTTGGCCCGGTCGATTGGCCACCAAGATCGTGTGATATCACACCGTTAGACTTTTTCCTGTGGTGATATGTAAAGTCTAAAGTTAATGCGGACAAACCCGCTTCGATTCAGGACTGTCGACTGCGTGTCAGTCGACAGTTACCTGTCGGAATTCTCGAACTCAACGGATGGACTATCTAAGATGTAGCAGCGGCCAACATTTAATAGACATAATCTTCTAAAAATAAATGCCAAAGAATGTTATTTCAAATGATAAAAAAAACATTTCCTATTTAATTTGAATTTTCTGTTTTTTTTTTCTTTAAAAAAGCCTTGAAAAGGATCACACGATGGATTGAGCCCTTGCCGCGAAAAATTTTACAGAAGAGGGTTTTTAGGTTTTTTTCTAACTCATCTGGAGAATTCCGATACAATTAAATTTTAAATACAACTAAACCCTTAAGAAGCAGGAAATATGTAGGTTAAAATTTCCCCTTTACACACCTCTTGTATCTATAGTAAAACTTAAGACAAGTTTTTAACAAAATTTTATACAAGTGAGATTTAAAACAGTAGTGCTCATTCGTTTGGTGAGAGCCTGGCCTTAAAGAGCTCGCTTTTCCTTTCAACAATTGCTGCGAAACTTTCTAGAAAAAAAATCTTGAGCTGCGTGCAGCCAATAAAAACGATGTCACTTTGCCATTTTGTTAAAAACTTGTCTTCTATTTAAATATATAAGTAGGTGTAAGAGGTCTCAAGTCGGTTAATCCCTGTGCAATGTGTAGAAACAAAAGACCAAAATAAAATAAATGAGCTAAATATTTCCACTTACATGATTTATCATAATCAGCTTTCTCTTAAAATTTTTTGGCACTTTACAAGCAAAGTTTAAATTTTTTTACTCACTTTACCAATTTATAAAAACGTTCCACTTATGCATGCAAACTTTATTAAATTAGTATCAAGTGGTAAAAAAAACCTGCTCATATATCATATAATATATAAAAATAAATATTTTTAACTCGTTATATACCTATATAAAAATTAACAAAAAAACCTGATTGCGGTCAGCTAACGGAATGCATAAATTAAAGCATCAATTGGACCAGTTAACCAGTGCTCGGACCAGTTAACAAGTGCTCGGACCAGTTAACAAGTGCTCTCTTCGAAGAGTTATAACAACAAAAGTACAAATTCAAGTCCAACTATTATTAGTTATGGTTAGGGTTACTGATACTTTGTCTCATCAACCGATACTGTTAGTTCCTACTACTGAAAATTGGTGTGTACCCAATCAACATTCGGTCTAAGCGATGGAATACATGAAATACAATGTAGGATCTGTTAGACCAATAAGATTGCTTATGCTAATATTTTCCAAAATATTTGAAAGACTACTCTTAAAAAGTTTGCAGCCAATACTAGATAATATAAAAGTAAACTTTATTCTTGATCACCAATTTGGCTTTCGTCACAAACATGGAATAATAAAATAGAATAATAAATGTTATAAGAGGAGACAAATAAAATAAATATTGCTCTACTGTACTTTAAGATATCCAACAAGCATTTGACATTTTATGTCCCTTTGAAGTCATGGCTAAACCAGAGAATTTTTTTATGTAAAAATCAATGAATATATCTCCGATAGTTATGATATAATGGCTGGAGTTCCAAAGGGAAGTGTGCTGGTTCCATTATTGTATACAATCTTTATCTCAGACAAGTCACTAAGCGCAGATGTTACTTTTGCCATATATGGCGATGACACTGCATTTGTATCTTCACATGAATCATCAATCTAAGCAGCTACTATCGAAATGAAATATAAAGGTTAATGCAGATAAATCCACACACATAACACAAAAAGTTGAATGGTTCTAAGATACCGATAAAAAACAATGTCAAATATCCAGACCTCCATCTCGACAGAAACTTACTGGGAAACATCATATCAAGTCAAAAGGAGATCAACTACGAGTATATATAAAATCCAGAAAAAATGTGCTGGCTGTTTGCTAAAAAATCGGAAGTAAGACAAGATAATAAAGTGCTACTTTACACATTAATTCTTAAACCCGTATAGACATACGGTACCCAGTTTTGGGAAACTGTAGCGAATTTGAACATCAAAATATTATAAACTTATTAATCTAGAACACTACCTATGATTACTACAGCTCCACAGTTTATCTCTAACAAGAACATTCATGAGGACCTACAAATACCTACTGTGAAAAAGAAATCAACAGACTTACTACAAACTATCTGGAAAGGCTAAGCAACCGCACAAATCCACAAGCAATCTCACTACTGGAAGATACTGACGAGGTATCTAGGCTAAAAAGACATCACATACTGGACCTGCCAAATAGAAATTAAATCAGTTTTAAAAATATTTACTTTATAAAATGTTCACAGGGTGATTCATTAACGACTGGACAATTTTCACCACCTTATTTCATGAAAATATGTCCATCTACGACCATGCCCGGAAATGCAAGGGGGGTGGGGGCGAAATGGCAGCGGTTTAAAAATGTTCGGATTGGAGATCGGAGAGTACTAGTGTAAAATTGCTAAGTTCTGAAACAGTGGTTGGATTTTTTGTTTTGTTTAAAAGATACCCCTACCACTTACCATTCCAAAATTACCTAAACGAAGCCCAAAGTTATGACTATTCAACTAAAATGCAAAATTACTTATTACTCATTTTCGTTAATAAAGTATCGATAAAAAAAATTGAGCAAAGGGATACTGGGTGCCATATGAGACCCAACTTCTTTCAATTTTACTTGAATTTAGTAGTTTTTTTTCTGAGTGTGGCAACTAACATTCTACACTATAAAATGCAGTGATTTTTGGATCTATTCGACATTCATACAGGCAGAAACTCGTACTGGGTTGATTATAATCAAAATAATTTCCTGTTTATTCGCATGTAATTTTCATGTTTTGCCTCACCCCCCCACGTTCTGTTCGTGGCATAGCTTTGCAGCATACATTTCTAATGCAGCTGATAATGATGCCGCTTATTTGCCAATGGAACGGGTGATGATAAAGGCATGCTATTCATTTTGTAATTTGTTGTAACACAACTTTTCTAAAAATGGATTTGTGCTGTTTGTCGGCATTTTTAGCACCCTCCCCACTGCAGCGTGCTGGGTTGCAGCATAAACGACGCATGACGCAACATCACCTCTGAAATGGTTTTGATTAAATGAAAGTAATTTGGCATTTTTCGCTTATTAAACGTAACGAATGATTTTAATTTGCCAAAAGCCGGCATGCATTGTGTTTGATAGCTTTGGGGAAATTAAATATTTTTGCACATGCATATGTGCCATATCGGTGGATTTGGAAAATTATGGCAACATATTTAAAATTAAGCCACCTGAGATTATACGTGGACTGGTTGTGATATGTTTGGCGTTGTATACATTCACATGAATGTACTCGTTTATGAGAGTTAAAAATCTATCGGAACTACTCAAATCATGTTGGACGTATAAAGACTTTCGGTTAAAATCACCAAATGCTCACACGCAGAAAAAAAGTATGGTTGGGATAACAATATTCGATGAGCATCATACTATTGATAAGTATATGGTTGTGGCGAAACAATATTATGACCATCACAACAATAGTATGGTTCACATACAACCATACTATGATCCCCACAATCATATTATTATCCTCACAACCATAGAACGTTTCACATACAACCATATTATGATCCTCACAACCATAGTTTGACTTACACGTAACCATATTATGAACCCCAAAATTTTTGTAAGGATTGGGTAAACTTGTTATTTAACGATAGAGAATTGTATTAAGTAAATTATTAAAAATTTCATTAAATTCATATTAAGAGGATTAATTTATTTAAGAGTAGAAAATAATTATTTATTAAAAATGTTTCATTTAAACTAATTCAAAGTAGTTTGTTTTGAAAAAAATAATTTTCATATAAAAAGAACTGTTATTGCGAAAGATTCGTAACAATTACATTGATAAATTAAGAAAAATTACAAATTTGTTGGTATGATTGCCGTAATGATATTATTGTTAATATAAAACTAATAAAAACAATACTTTTGTCGCACCAACCATATTTATATTGTTGCTACAACCATATTTTCATTTTAAAATTTGGCAACAATACTTTTGTTACATTTCAACAATATTAATATTGCCGCAATCATACTATTGTCAAAATGAAATTAAAAAAAAATACTACGGTTGCGACTATCATACTTTTATTGCAGAGAACATACTATTGTCGACGTGACCATATAGTAACCATATCTTTTCTCTGCGTGCATTATCCTGATGTAAATTAGGTTCGAAAGACTACAGTATGAAAACTACGAATATTATGGTGCAGACAAAAAACTATTCGGTAAAATTATTTAAAGGAGATTTCAATAACTTAAACTCAGACAAAAGTTGTAAAAGAAATCTATAATGGATCTCAATGTGGAGTCTTTGTAGAGCTGGTTAGAGTGCATTGTATTTTCGTGGACAATTGTGTGAAGAAAATTTGAAAAATGAGATTTACAACAGTAGTTCTCATTCGTTTGGTGAGAATCTGGTCTTAAAGAGTTCACTTTTCCTTTTAACAATTGCAGCGAAAATTTTTAATATAGGTCCCGAAATCGCCATAAAAGCAGTTTGCAGCAACAAAAAACAGTGTCATATCGTCATTTTGTGAAAAACTTGTCGGTACTGGACAAATTTCTCTAGCGTATTCCTTGGCTCATTTCAGGTCCATCTACGACCATGCTCGAAAATGCAAGGAGGCAAAATGGCAGCGGTTTGAACATTTTCGGATTGGCAGCCGGAGGGTATTAGGGTAAAATTGTTAAGTTCTGAACCAGTGGTTTATACAGTATAATTGCCGTAATCATATTATTGTTAACATTAAACCCAAAAAACCATACTTACTTTTCAATAACATTAATATTGCGGCAATCATACTATTGTCAAAATTAAATTCAAAAAACAATGCTATGGTTGCGACGTACATACTTATATTGCGAAGACAATATTATTGCCATATAGTAACCATATTTTTACTCTGCGTGCTGCTGGCAATCCTTCTGGCTTAACGGAGTTTTTAACTTTATAGCCACCTTGGACTATGGAATATTACCAAAACAACGCATACTATCTCAATGTCGTAAAAGTGTTCAGAATCATTTTAAATCAGTAACCAGCCAATATATGTCGTATTAAATTGCTCATACGCCCATCGGGATATCAACATTCGCCACCTGCAAATAAATCATTCTCATGCAAGATTTTCCTAAAATGTTTTACATAAAATTGATTCATATCTATTTTTGATTTCTTTACACATTTTTTCAGACTTATATTCAGGCCACTTTTCGCCCCCGTTGCCCTACTACAAAAAACAATACATCATCATTACTCGTGTTTCACGTTTCACGTGTGTCGACAATAGTTCAAAAAAAAGAAGAAAAAAAACATATGCCATCGCATGTGCATGCAACATATGCGGCACATGCGACAACATGTTGGGTTCTACTTATTGACAGCGAAAACTTTTTCCAGTTATAAAACTTTATTTTTCTACGTTTTTCGGTATTTTGCTAGTAAAAAAATCTACACGAAATTTGGAAATTTGTTTTTTTTATACATTTACTACCTTAAGAAATGCAAATGTAGTTGGTTGGGAAGGATTGTGATACGAGTATGATATGCGCATATTTATGTCAATATTTTATTACGATTTCTTTTTTTCTTCACAATACGAGTATTAAAGACAAACTAGTAAAAAAGCTTAAGCTACTACCCTGCGCCTATATAATACTCTGCACTCCAGGATGATCAGAAAATCCAATCCAAATTTTTGGACGCCTTTAGAAGGGCTCTTAATTCACTAGGTTTTAAAACATAAGTCATATTTGAATTTGTGATAAAATTTTATTTTTTTTGTTTAACTCGGCTGAACATACAGGATGGAGCGCAGTAATTTGCTTTTTTGCACTGCAGGCTGTGGCGGCACTGTTGGTCAAAGAGAATGATGAGTGTGCATGGCTTATAGTGGCTGACGGGAGCTCTGTATTCATCTGCCATTCAGTTGTGAGAAGAGGTAATTTTATGTTAAAGCATATTTTTCAAATGAGCACTCGATTATTGCAGTGCAGCGTGCTTTTTGTTTACCATTCGCTGTTCCCCCATACGGACATGTTTGTGGACGGCAACCAATAATTGTAAATTGTTTAACTTTATTGAGAACAGCAGGGAATGTGTCATGTGCTAGAAAGGAACCTGAGAGAAGGATTACAACAGCACAAAACATCGAGAAGTTAGAGCTCTGCTCGGAAGCAATCACTTGCTCTTGGCATTTTCTGGATTTTTAAGCCGGCTCTTGAGACAATGCAATTAGAGGATACATGGTTTCAACAGGATGGTGCCACTGCACACACAACGAGTGATACCATGAATTATTTGAGTGAAATGTTTCTTGGACGGCTTTTCCTTTTGATGGGAAAAGCCGCTTGCGATTTTTTTCTTTGGGGTTACCTGAAGTCGAAGGTGTATATCAACCGTCCCAACACCTTGGAAGCCCCAATTAACAATATTGTGGCTGAAATTGGCAGAATATCAGTCGACATGCTTGTTAGAGTTCATGAAAACTTCAGAAACCTATGCAGCAGTGTGTGGATAGCTAAGGTCGACATTTTCCAGATAGACTAATTAAAAGTATGTAATTTAAAAATTCCCTTACTGTTTAATATAATTAAAATACAAAATACAATTTTCTAAGGTTTATAACTTTTTTTCTTTATTCCCAAGTAAGCAAATTTTCGCGCTCCACCCTGTACATGTGGGAGCTATATCTTAATCTAAACTGATTTCCTCCAATTTCAACAGCGTTTGTCCTCGGCACAAGGAAGTAACTTGTGCTAAATTTCAACAAGATTAGGTGGAAAGTGTGGTTTCTAAAGTTTAAAATATACAATCAGATTGACATATGTGTGGAAGCTATATCTAAATCTGAATTGGGTTTCTATAATTTCAGTGCTTAATCCAAATTTATTAATTTCAAAAACGTACTTCCTAGACCTAAAGAACTTACACCTGCTAAATTTCATCAAGATTGGATGTAATATGTGACTTTTAGAGCTAAAGACATAAAATTGAATGACCATATATGTGTGAGAGCTTTGATCTAAATTTAAACCGATTTTCTTTAATTTTACCAACGTCCTTCCTTGGTCTACAAAACTAATTCGTGCCAAATTTCATATATATTGGATGTAATATGGGACTTCTAGAGCTTAAACGAAAAAATGAAAACTATATCTTAATCTGTACCAATCTCCCTCAGTTTTAATAACGTCCTTTCTTGATCCAAAAAAATTTACCTGTGCTAAATGTTGTCAAGATTGGATGTAAAACATAAAATCGGATATATGGGAGCTATATATAAATCTGAATCGATTTTCTTCAAATTTAATAAACTTGTTCCTTGGTCCAAAAAACTTACTCGTGCGAAGTTTTATCAATAATGGATGTAATAAGTGAATACTAGAGCTAGAGAAATAAAATCGGATGACCGTATGTGTGTGAGCTATATCTAAATTAAAATCAATTTTCTTCAATTTGACCAACATCCTTCATTGGTCCAAAAAACTTACTCGTGCCAAATTTCATATATATTGGATATAATATGTGGATTCAAGAGCAAAAAAAGAACAAAGGAGCTAAAAAAGAACAAAGGTGGTAGTTTTGATCCAAAAAACGTACTTTTACCAAATTTCATGATAAACGGACAACAATTGCGACCTGTAGTTTTATTACATGCTTTCGATGATGGGACTGACAGACAGGCATCGTTAAATCGAATCAGTACACTTAAAGGTAGAATATTTGTCATGAAACTAACTTTAAATACCCAGTTCCACATAGTGGTATATGGTATACAAATTTGGATATGTTTCAGATAAGTGGATGCCCCGACCCAACGACAAGTACCAGTGTAGGTTACAGCGCTAACTCGTTGTGTATTGTTTTTGTAGCTGCCTATCAGTTCTTTAACTCCCCAGCAGGTCAGGACATTTGTCTTTTTATTTATGCAAGTGGTCTTTTGAGGAGAAAACTTCCTGTCGTAACTTCCAGGGCACCATTCCCGCAAGTCTAGATGTTCTTTAACTGCGTGTAGCTCACTTTCAGTGTCTGAAGTGTCTAAAGTTTCTGAGACCACCCGAAATATTGGAACGTTTTTTTTAATTTATATATGTTCAGAAGGTGATGTAGGAGTCATCGGATTCCAATTAATAATTTAATTCAAATTAGCTAATAATAATTATTACCTTTGACATCCTTAAATGGACAGCGACCCCAAAGTATCCCCTAAACAAACAATTTCCGCGCATTTATAAACAAAATTATTAAGTCGTTTCTACCTTAAAGCGAGTTGACAACTTTAATTTGGCAGGTCTAAATTTAAATGCACTCCATTTTGGATTGAGATCCATAGTATCATAGTCGGTAAGCACAACGAACGCAAGGAAAATACCTGAATCTCACATCCATTATTTATGACGATTTTCTATTAAAGAATGGCAGAATTCTTAAATTTAACAACGATCGGCTCATTATTTTCGCCAATGGGATGTTGTTGCCAAATGGGCGTGGCACCGCTTACTTTACCACCAGGATACTTATAGGTGTACTTTGTATACCAACATTATACATATCCACTACCATCATCGCAGCCATAGTTTATGAGATGTAGTCTTTCTAAGTGCGAAGATTTTGGGCCCTAGGGTCCATAGACCACAGTCATAGGGCGAGACCTCCATTTCAGCCAATTCGTTAAATTAATGACATAATCAAACAAATTTCGCGGTTTCTAAGAACCCAAACGTCCATGTTAGGATTGACATATATTTCGGCACCCTAGGGATCTTTTACACATCTGTAAAGACCTTAAATTTCTTCGAATCGGAAAATTAATGTAATTTTCTGATTTATCGCGAATGTCCATAGCTTAAGATGTCCGATTTTTGGGTCTATATCCCAAATTGGGCCAAATCTTAAATATAGGTCCATATTTGGATTTTTGAAAAGATTTCACCTTTTGTGGATACCCATATGTCCCCGAACATTAGGAGACGTTTTTGGGCTCCAGGACCCATGGACTACGACCATTGGTAAATGCCTCCAGTTAAGACAAAAAGCAAAATTAGTGTCATATTTAGGTTATTAAGAATTGCTCCAGAGTGTTCATAGTCAAAGGGGGACGTTCCGTGTCCCAAATTAACCAAAATCTAAATTATAGGTACATATTTAGATTTCTGAGAAAACTTTACTGTTTCTGGTTACCCATTTGTCCCCGAGTATTAGGGTACGTTGCAGGGACCCCTAGGCCCAGGCTCATTTTTAAAGCTTTTTTGCTTTAACGCTTACAACTTCCAACCATAATAGTTTTTTTAATTAAATTATTACAATTATACTGTGAAAATGTTCAAACAAAAAATTTTCGTCAGGACTTTTGTTTAGTCCCTCAAAGGGAAACCTTTTCCCCTTTTGCTAGATTTGGACCATTTTCCATAAGTAGCCATTTGTAGCCATAAGACATATGTCTGGCAACTTATAAGCCTTTAGCTCTTTTAATTGGACTCAATTGTGTTTTAAAAAGACAGATGGACATGGCTATACCGTCTTAGAGTTTTAAAACGATCAATAGTATATAAACTCTATAGGATCGCAGATAAGTATTTGGAGATGTTACAAAAGGAGTGACAAACTTATATATACTGCCATCCTATGGTGAGTAATATAACGAGTGAAAAAGTCCTCAAAAAATTATGATTTCTTAAGCAAAAGCTCAAAGAAGTATAATTTTTGCTGAGGTACTTTAATACCTTAAAAGGGAACTTTTACGTTGGCGTTGATTACAATGATTGATCGATCCCACGACAGTCGGTTCTATGCACCGGATTAGCTTGAAGCTGCAGTTCTTCGGCCATGGTCTGTCACCCCGGCACTCTGTGTGTCGCTACAACAACAACAAAAATGATAGATGAACAGTCGGATTGACATCGCACAATGGCCTCAGAAATTAATACTGAATGCATTACTTAAGCATGTTACAAACATCAGCACTTAGTCACAATACTTTGTTGCAAAGTGTGGTGCCCAATATACTTATATAAGTACTTAGTAGGAACATAAATACTGTTACAACATTGAACGCACCCATTTCAATAGTAGAACTGAACATACCCCGTTAATGTCATATGAGTTTTGAAAGCTAACCTCAACAGCGTTAGTCTGTAACGGAATTTTAAAATTGTTTCAAGTGTGAAATGAATAAAGCGATATTTTCAAAACGCTCCGGCCACTGGTGATTAGCCGCATGTTCGTCTACCGATGCATACAACTGTTTGAGGGACTGGAGATGTAAAAGACCGGTACCGATCGGGCCGCCCAAGCTCTGTTCGAACACCGCATGTCATCAGAGCCGTTAAATCAAGAATTCACAGAAATCCGCACAGAAAAATTTTATTCACCGATGAAAACATTTTTACCGCTCAGGAAAAATTTAACAAACAAAAGGATACAATGTATGCGCGGTCATCTAAGGAAACATCTGAACTCATCCCAAGGGTGGAAAAGGGTCATCGCCCAGCTTCAGTCATGGTTTGGTGGGGTGTCTCTTACGATGGGGTCACTGACCTGCATTTTTGCGAACAAGGAGTGAAAACATCGGCCAAAGTTTACCAAGAAAACGTTTTGGAAGCTGTTGTGAAGCATCTTAACAATTCCCTGTTCCAAAACTTGCCATTGACTTTCCAGCAGGATTCTGCGCCAGCCCATAAGGCTAAAACGTCCCAGGCCTGGCTTCGAAACAATTTGCCAGCTTTAATTTCCTCTAAAGAATGGCTCTCAGGCAGTCCAGATTTGAACCCATTAGATTACAAATTGTAGACTGTTTTAGAGGACAAGGTTTGTCACAAATGATACCCCAACATTGGATCTCTTAAGACTGCTTTAGTTCGAACTGTGGCCAATTTTCCAATGGACGAGGTCGTGCAGCTATTGAGGATTGGCCTGTGCGATTTAAGGCGTGTGTAAAGCAAAAGGCGGACATTTCGAATAAGTAGATTCTTTTTGCATACAATATACCTCAATAAATATATTAAAAAATATTTGGTCCAAAAACATTAGGTATTTTTTATTTTACAGCATAAAACGTGTGTAACAGTATTTATGTCCCTACTAAGTATAAGTATAATAACCTTCAACGAGCTCTGCTAATAGAGTGCCAAAACCAAATTAGCTTTCACAATTTTTTTTAATTTTTTTTTAAAATTTTAAAACGATCCTAAGTTTAATTCCCGATTTGTATGTAGAAATTCCGCAAGTAATAATTAGTTTCTCAACCCATTTTAACTGCCGAATCGCCCACTAGTTTGTAAGTGGGAATTGACTATGAAATTCCCACTTGTAAAGTCAATCGAAATCATTATTACCTCTTTGGAATGCAATCCATGGTGGATGCCGAAGTGAGTATAACGTTTACTACCTTTGAAAAATATAGGATATCCAAAGTTTTCGCATTTTTTTTTTGAACATTTAGCATATGTCATGCAACACGCAAGCATATATTTTCTTACTTTCTTCTCTGAACTGTGCTCTAATATTTATGTTAAGTTTATTTTTTTTGTTTGCCCGTAAAAGAAACCCCCGTTGCAGGTAAAAACGTGTAAGAAAGAATAACAACAGCGAAAAGATTCTTTTTAATGACTTATTGTTTTTCTTAACATGGAACTTAAAAGGCAAGAACGTAAAAAAACAATCACCCACCCCCGCGACAAAAAAAGCATAAGAAAACAATCGCCCCAACTTTGCTTGGGAAAGAGTGGAAGGAAACGGAAATCAGCTAAAAAAAAGGTCAGACCAGATATCGTTAATAGTGTTTCGCCGAAGAAAACTGCTATACGAACAATTGTGATATATGCCATAAAAAAGATATTATTTTATTTTCATGTGAATATACTAACATGCATATGTA
This sequence comes from Hydrotaea diabolus, assembly GCA_963513945.1. Lineage (NCBI taxonomy): Eukaryota > Metazoa > Arthropoda > Insecta > Diptera > Muscidae > Hydrotaea > Hydrotaea diabolus. The sequence goes on along the minus strand of OY740717.1, from coordinate 12,875,394 downwards.
CGCCGCACAGTGGTTTGAGCAAACAAAACTGGAAATACTCTGATCTCGACTGGCTTACCGTAAAGGTCATTTTGAAGATATTGTCAGGGAAAACCTTGCAAACAGAATATCGCGAACAAAGCTGTGGATTTCCGACAACACATGACAATTTATTAAGACAAGGAAGCAATCAAATTTTATCAGAATACAGCCATGACTCAATGTGAGAAAACTGTTCTTTAAGAAGCTTATAATGTTAAGGATATGCAAGTAAAACAAAGTGACAAACAAAGATAGAATAACACAGGATTTTGCACACAACCTCAAAAACTTCCAAAAAACCCTGTTTCAAAAAAACCAGCATTTCGATGGTCGGGTCTTTTAAAAAGTAAAAAGCCTGCTTTAACCCACATTCCGGTTTTAGCCTTTTGCCTAAAAATGAAAAATGTTTTCCTAATACGACGCGAAGTGATTGATCACATTTACAGACTTTAAAAATACATTTTAAATAATAGCTACAAATATAAGTTTATTTTTTATTAAAAAAACTTGTAAATAAGCAAAAGTCGGGCGTCGCCAACTGTGTTATACCCTGTACTTCTGGATGAGTACAAAAGCAAACTTAACCATTATTTAGTACGTCTTGCTCTAAATTTACCCAGTTTTTAAAACTAATGTCACATTTGAATTTATAAAAAACATATCTGTTATTGGTACACACATGCCCATGTTTAAATGGGTCGAAATTTCTTCCATAGAGTCCGTCATCCAATTTTTTTTATTTTTGGCTCATAAGAAAATATTATAGTTATTTGAACCATTTTTTTTTGGGGACTGTCATGAGCATATATAGTCTACGTTTGGTTTTTTGTCCATCGTTATGGACTATATCAAATTTGAGCAAAATCGAAATAATTTGCGTTTTCTACATCGGTTATATAAAAAATTTGTGCTTAGGCTATATCAAATTGTGGATCGGTATGATTTATTTGGCTAATGATCAATCGATATGAACAGTGTCAAATGTAATCAAGATTGGACGTACTTAGTAGGGACATAAATACTGTTACACACGTTTTATGCTGTAAAATAAAACGTACTGAATGTTTTTGGACCAAATATTATTGATGTATATTGAATTATTGATGTATATTGTACCCAAAAAAAATCTACTTATTCCAAATGTCCGCCTTTTGCCTTTACACACGCCTTAAGTCGCACTGGCTAATCGTCAATAGCTGCACGAACCTCGTCCATTGGAAAATTGGCCACAGCTCGAACCAAAGCAGTCTTAAGAGATCCAATGTTGGGGTATCTTTTGTGACAAACCTTATCCTCTAAAACCGCCCACAATTTGTAATCCAATAGGTTTAAATCTGGACTGCCTGAGGGCCATTCTTCAGAGGAAATGAACGCTGGCAAATTGTTTAGATGCCAATCCTGCTGGAAAGCCCATGGCTGGTTTTGGAACAGGGAATCGTTAAGAGGCTTCACAACAGCTTCCAAAACGGTTTCTTGGTAAAATTTGGCCGATGTTTTGACTCCTTGTTCGCAGAAATGCATCTCAGTAACCCCATCGTAATAGTCACCCCACCAAACCATGACCGAAGCTGGGTGATGACCCTTTTCCAACCTTGGGATCCGTTCAGATGCTTCTTTAGATGACAGCGCATACACTCTACCATTTTGCTTCTTAAATTTTTCCTGAACGGTAAAATTTTTTTCATCGGTGAACAAAATTTTTCTGTGCAAGTTATCAGCGTGCTTCACTAAAAGACGTTTGCATTTTCTAATCCTATTTTTTTAAAGCTGCAGTCAATAAATGTCCGGTACGTCATGTGAAAGCCTCAAGTCTTTTTTAATGATTAGACTCAGGGAATTTTGCGTGATATTCATCGCACGTCCCTTGATTTTCTGTTTTCGGAGCGGATTTCTGTGAATTCTTGATTTACGGGTTTGATGACATGCGGTGTTCGAACAGAGCGTGGGTAGCCCGACCGGTGGCGGTCTTTTACATCTCCAGTCTCCTCAAACAGTTTTATGCATCGGTAGACGAACATGCGGGTAAGCCCTAGTGGCCGGAGCGTTTTAAAAATATCGTTTTTTTCATTTCACACTTGAAAAGCGCTATTACAGCGATACGGTTCTAATTATCTGACCACTCCATGATGAAAGTTGAAACAATTTTAAAATCCCGTTACAGACTAACGCTATTGAGGTTAGCTTTTAAAACCCATATGACATTAACGGGGTATGTTCAGTTTTACTATTGAAATGGGTGTGTTCAATGTTGTAACAGTATTTATGTCCCTACTAAGTAATATGTTGCATCTAAAGCTAAAAACATAAAATCGGTTGAACATTTAGTGCGCTCTGAGGTTCCAATCTTCGGGCATACGTTTGGTCTTCAGATAGTGTAAACTAGCTAATGCATACACCTTATCATCTCGTCTCGGTCGGTCTTATACTTATACAGCTCCGCCGTTATTTCGTGGCAACATCGGCTTTGTTGTTCTTAAGCCAGATTATTTCGATTTTGGCCTCTTCTTGGAGGGTGGAAATTCGAAACTATCGCCTGTGATTGAAAGCTTGTGGTTGGAAAAAGGTCTTGTAAAGTAATAATAGGCGCCGATAAGGACACCTTGCCGCTATACATAAGGCCATAGGCAGGACTTGGTGAATTTTGCTGCGCCAGTGTGCTCGATGATCGTCGTCGTAACGCATTAGAAGTAGTTTCATAGCTGTCATAATGCCGATCTAAGTCTCATGACACTTCAGGATCAATTACATAATGAGATTAAGATTGTCTGGGAGCGGGAGCAAGACAATCGCTGGTATTAAGTCCTTTCAAGTCAGCTGCATATAACTTTCACAAGGACACTGTGCTAACGGTCCAAAAACACGCACCAGCTGAAAGTTGTCCGCGAAAATCACTCCCAAAAGCTGCTGACACGAAGAAAAGTCTTTCCAAAAAAATGCTGTGTCGTGGCAGCACAGTTGATGCCAAGGTGGTGCAGCCGTCGCAATTCATACTGGGCCGAATGAGGCCACTACACTGAACATCTGCCCAGCACGAGGTTATGGAACACACGATACGCTGCATCTGTTCAATCTGAACATCTGCCCAGCATGTGGTGATGAACACACGATACGCTGCATCTGTTCACCAGCCAAACAAAGCTTTCGTCTCTGGTTCTTAGATCTCAGACCATGCCACCTCAGATTGAGAGTCTTGGTTTTTTGTTGTTGTTTTTTGAATATATATCTAATATACAGGATGATTCATTCACGACTGGACAAATTTCACCAGCGCATTCCTCCAATGGTTCAGAACTTATCAATTTTACCCTATAATTTTACCCTACGACCACCAACCAGAAAACTTTTAAACCGCTGCCATTTCGCCCTCTTCGTGAAATTAGTACAGTCGTGAATGAATCACCCTGTATATCTTACATAAACAAAAAATATTTTTCTTCCAATTTTTAATTTAAACTTTTGACTGGGCTTAAAATTAGAAAAAAAACTTTTTTGAGCATAACCATAGCCAGTACTTAAAACATGAGTTGTTGTTGCAGCTACAATGAATTTGTTAATGACCTCGAGTCAGACAATTCAGATCAAACAATTAAATATTTTTTTTATATTTTGCTTATCAAAAAAAACTCGTAGCGTTGTTAACCAGAATTCACCGTGAAACTTGAAGGTTTTTGGACAAAAACCCCTAAATATGTTCTTTTGCAAAACACTGTGCGACTTACATATGAGTCATTCCATGCCAAACGGTACGATTTTGGGCAAAAATTTAACGCAATGATTCCGATTTTTATGAAAATTTGCAGATTTGGTCCTCTAGCAATTCTATTTCATCCGCGATTAGAAAAAAAAATATAATTTTTTTTTTCAAAAGTTATGACCAATTGAACTTTGGTAAAATGGAGATTTTATCAAGGAGGTGTGTTCATTCAGTCGCATGTAACTCCGGAAATACTTGACCGATTTTACTCTGCTATACCTTATTTTGAAGGTAATTTTAAGCACTTCTAAAATAACGAAACGGTATGGCATAACGCCATAGAATTTTTTAAGTTTGTATCATTTTAATCCTTTTATTTCGATTTTGAAAATGATTACATCTTTTTTTATTTTTGAAATTTTGCAGGCGTATTCTTACAGGTCTGTTTTACCGACTGTGTAAGTTTTAAAGTGGTGAAATAATGCGTTCTATTTTTAAAATTTTTTTTTTACCTTATACCTTTTTCACTTCCATGAATATAGAAAATATAGTATAGAAAAAAAATACTTTTTAATAGTTTATTGACACAAGATATAACAACAACAAAAAAACAAATAAAAAAATGAGTAATGAAATAAATGTTATGCCTTGTATACCATCTCCATACAGTACTGCTCAGAAGATGATGTTGTCTGGACTTTCATTATTTTATCGGGTTGTGGAATGAATGCATGGTAGCCAGTCAAAAGACTAGCAGCACGTGCAAGATTGTCCAGCCTCATTAATCCCATTAATAGTGCCGTCAAATTTTATGATTGGGTGAATAAAAACGTGAAGAATATTCATACAGAATTCTTCAATAACTATCAATATCAAGATAGGGCGAAACACCTGAAGGAGCGTTTTGAAAAAGCGAAAACAATTTCTGGAACTCTTGGCTACCATGCATTCATTCCACAACCCGATAAAATAATGAAAGTCCAGACAACATCATCTTCTGAGCAGTACTGTATGAAGATGGTATACAAGGCATAACATTTATTTCATTACTCATTTTTTTATTTCTTTTTTTCTTTGTTTTTTTGTTGTTGTTATATCTTGTGTCAATAAACTATTAAAAAATATTTTTTTCTATATTATATTTTCTATATTCATGGAAGTGAAAAAGGTATAAGTAAAAAAAAAAATTTTAAAAATAGAACGCATTATTTCACCACTTTAAAACTTACACAGTCGGTAAAACAGACCTGTAAGAATACGCCTGCAAAATTTCAAAAATAAAAAAAGATGTAATCATTTTCAAAATCGAAATAAAAGGATTAAAATGATACAAACTTAAAAAATTCTATGGCATTATGCCATACCATCGTTATTTTAGAAGTGCTTAAAATTACCTTCAAAACAAGGTGTAGCAGAGTAAAATCGGTCAAGTATTTCCGGAGTTACATGCGACTGAATGAACACACCTCTTTGATAAAATCTTCATTTCACCAAAGTTCAATTGGTCATAACATTTAAAAAAAATTTTTAAAATTTTTTTCTTGAAACACGTATATAATATTTTTAAGAGAAGAATGCATACACAAACTAGTTAAGCAATCCAAGCTTGTGATGTAAAAAATGCGTACCGTTTGGCATGGAATGACTCATATGTGGGCACGTTAAACTTTTCTTTTATATTTTTCCTATTGACTAATGTTTTCTGTTGCTGTTTTTCTTTGTGGGGAAATTTTGTTCAGTTTCAGTTTTTTTTGTTTGTTTTCATACAAACAGAAAAAAACGAGAAATGAGTTTTTAATTCATTTCGAAACATATGTGAGGCGAGGGGACCTTTTTTTGGTCGTCTTTCATTTTTATTATTGAACAAACAATGAATGCTTGGTTTACTGTCGATTTTTTTGGTCTTTCAGTGTCTTCGACATGTTCTGAATGTGTTTGCCTACATTTGCGCTTTTTTCCTCCGATTCTGGTTATTAATGATGGCTCGTATGAAAAACAAACAAATAAAGTAGCGTATGTTAATGACGCTGGTAAATGTACGCTGGTAGTATGAAATATTTACCATAAATCACACCAGTTTTTTTCTGTTTTGTTTAGTTTGGATGTATCAATAAGGCAGCAAATATGTTTTTGTTTCTAATGTCCTTTTGGCATTTAAGAAGGCAGCAACTATTTCATGGTAATTTACAGGCTTGAGCTTTACCGAATGTTTCTACTGACAAAAATTTATTTAGGTTGATATTCAAATAGACGTAGAAATGAAGAGTACCGATTATAATGAAATATCGTAAATATTAGTTTTTCAATTAAGATCCTGTCTAAAGGAAAAGTCCCGAAGTACAGGAATAGAAAAGTAGTAAAAGTAGTAATTTTATTACAAATACTGGAACTCTATTAAGTTAAGACCTTTATCGAGGCTAAATGCTATAACTTATATAAATACTTTTTTTAGAATCTTAAGAATCGACGTAATGACTGCCTTTTTGCTATCCAGTCTTAGTAATCGAAGCTTTACCTCAACACCACTATTATATTTTTAAAATAAATTTGATTTTTTTGATAAGACCGGGTTTGATAGGACCGGGCTTTAGAGCCCATAGCTCCGATCCAGCACCCAAATGTAGTCAATTCATAAAAAAGTTACAGTTTTGTATTTGTTAGTTTCTTTGCTCTTTGGAAGCCACATTTTTAGTGCTATAACAGATTCTAAAAAAATAATGTCATGTTTGGATTTACGAGGGTTGTTATTAATATTTCGGGTCCTGACAATACTAGTGTGCCCAGATGCAAACTGGAACTTCCATTGGAAACTTTGACATTTTTTTTAGCATAACTTCACTCAGAACGTTTTGTCATTTAAGGGCGAATTGTTATGTTTACAGTGTGTTGAAAAATTCATATCCGTAAACATTTTCGTGCGATGATTTTTAACGATTTTCGGCGTGGGTTAGTTATCGAGATAAGAGTGTTTTAATCAACCTGTTTCGACTTTTGGCGATCAAGCACCATCAAAAACCGTTTTAAATCGCTGGTACCAAGAGTTCAGTCTCAGACGCCGTTCGCTCTATGATGAATTTCGTGAAGGACGTCTAACTTCAGTCACTTTGCCAGAAACCATCGATGCTGTGCGTGAACTGATTAAGCAAGACCGACATGTGACATATAGTGAGATTGTGGCATCCTTGGGCGTTAGTACGACAAGCATCAATAAGATTTTGCATGTTCATTTGACCGTGAAAAAAATTTGTTCTCGTTGGATCCCATATAATTTGACGAATGCTTAAAAAAAGGCTCGTATGGATTGGTGCAAAGATATGTTGAAAAAGTATAACTCCGGTATATAACATTGTCACAGGTTACGAATCATGGATCTATGGATATGAACCCGGAATAAAACAGCAATCGACCGTATGGGTCTATCAAGACAAGCCAAGTCCAACAAAAGTTGTTCGTGTAAGAAGTACATCGAAGCAAATGATTACGTTTTTTTGGTGTAACCGGCCATGTTGCCACAGTACCTTTAGTGGAACGTAGGATGGTCAATTCTGAGCGGTATACAACTATATGTTTGCCAACAGTGTTCTAAGAAATGAGGAAAGACAATAAGAGAAGACGGATCATTTCGCATCACGACAATGCGAGCTCTCACCCATCAGCTGAAACGATGAGTCGATGTCGACCCACTCAAGATGTCGAATTGATGGACCAGCCACCGTATAGCCCTGATTTGGCACCCAATGACTTCTTCTCATTTCCTAGCTTCAAGAAAAAATGCATGGTCAACGTTTTTCATTGCCCGAAACAGCTGTTGAAGCGTTTACAAATCATGTTTTGGGGGTGTCTCAATCGGAGTGGAAAAACTGCCTTGAGAATTGGTTTGTGCGCATGCAAAAGTGTATTGATCTTAAAGGACAATAAAACCATTTAAAAAACAATAAAACCATTTCCAATGATAAATTATTGTGTTTATATTGCCGGACCCGAAACATAAATAGCATATTTCGTATGAACAAATTTTAATCATTTCAACTTTTAACATAATGGCCGTGTTCTGAACCAATTCGGCTCATGAGTCCAACTCTAATGTCAACCATAACTTCGAAATAAATCCATATTTGAGTTCGTAATGCAATTTTTTTTAACCATAAGCTTTCATCTTAGTCATTTACACAAGGCACCTTACTTGCGTCAATTTTAATGATTCCCTTTTGAACTTGCCTCTTGAGATTACACAAGGCAATTCGGTAACGTTTTCATTATTGCCTTTTCTTACATTCGGTGATATATTCCTTCTGATGTTTGCGTAAAGAAATACTTAAACAATCTGTAGCCAACTTCACACTACGAGAAACACAAAAGGAATTGACAGTACGGGCAAGTTTTTTTCCCTTTCCATTCCCCTCACCTCTCTTTCCTACAAACTTGCTGCAAGTAAAGTTGCCTCGTGTTAATGGGGCCTTACAGGATAATAAATTAATTCGTTCGACCGCTATTTTGTGTATCAGCAGACACAAGGACCGAGGGACATGGATCCAATGTTTTTGAATTTCACTACGATCAATTATACAGCGTGATTCATTCACGACTAGACAAATTTCACCAGCGTATTCCTTGTCTCATTTCAAGAAAATATGTCCATCTACGACCATGTCAAAAAACGCAAGGGGCGAAATGGCAGCGGTTGGAGGGTAAAATTGCTAAGTTCTGAAACAGTGGTTGGATTTCTGAAAATTTTCGTTGAAAATTTTCGGATTTGTGTTCGAAGGGTAAAATTGTTCCGAAACAGTAGTCGGATTTTTTTGTTTTAATATTCATATCCATGCGAAAATTGCATTGTTCTTTGGTAGACATATGTCCATGTTTGAAAAGGCTGTTTTTTTGGTCCAAGCGTCCGGTCCGAACAGCATTACCAACCAAAAGTGTACATGACCCGTGCCCTAAATTCACCAAAATCGTACAAATAATGGTTTATTTAAATTTTTATTTGTTTATGTCGTTTTTGACTGGGCTGATTTTATTGTTTTTTGGTACCTACATGTAAATGTTTGAATAGGCTGTTTTTTCAGCCTTAGGGTTCTTAATGTAGCTGGATTAAAATATAAACTATTTTCTGGTTTCGTGAAGAAAATTCATTCTTTTATGATACCCATAAGACCATGGATATTAAAAGCTGGGTTTGGGACTCGGAACCATTTGCATGGAAATTTAATCAACAAATGATCCCTTAGGGTCTATAAGTATATTGAGCTACATATGGTTATTGCTCAGTCCTATTGTACTGTACCAAATCCGATCGAAAACGGAATTAATATGGACCGGTTGCACGCCGGGCCCTCTTACTAGGGTTATATCTAAACGAATATATGACCGATTGTCATCTGAGCGGGGTACTGATAGGTCGTAATGAACTGTGCCAAAATTCTTTAAGATTTGATGAAATATGTGGCTGTTACAACTAAAGACAAAAAATCGATTGCACATATTTGTAGGAGCTTACTCTTATCTGAACCGATTTTCTTAATTTTGGTTATTTTAACAGTGTTAATTGTTTGGCGACACACTGACTTCGGCCAATTTTCATCAGTATCAGACAACAATCTCGATATGTAGCTTTTGGGTGAAAGGAGAAGGGCGGGTGGCGGACAGACATAAATGGTTTAATTGAATCAACTTGTGATTCCATGTAAAGGTAGGTCTAGCACAAATATATTTGACAGTTTGAGTGCACTACTACTCCAAAAAGTATACATTTTTCAATTAACTCACTCGAAGTATTCAACTCACGCTTCTTCTACTGACTACCAAATGTTTTGATCGACGCCATATGGCCTGTCCGAGCAGTACTTCATATGATACGTGCATAAAGTTATTAAATTGGGTCGATTCTTAGGGTCCAAAAATTGGGTCGATTATGACTGGGTCCAAAAATTTAAAACATAACGGAGCGTTCTTTTATAATAATCGTAGCTTCTTCGGAGACTTAAGTGTAATTCTATGAAATGTTTTTTATATCTAATGAAAATTTGTTGTTATATGCGCTCGCCAAGGGAGTTAATTTAGGTTCACTTTATTTGGTCTTGTTCAAAGTCAGATTTCAGACCACTGTATTGAGCATTGATTAAACAAAAATTCAACTTTCTTTAAAATCATCACCATCTAAACTCAAGAAATATTTACAGCAGATTATACTTTTGCAGGCACCCATGCTAGTCCGATGAGAGCTGCTAGCACTAAAGTCAACACAATAAAAATCTGTTCACACTCATCCTGGATCGCTTACTTTTTTGTTAATAATTTTTCAATGTATTACATATTATATGCATTATCAAACATACCTGATATAATCATATCGCCTCTTTCGGTAGTCCAGTAGTTTATGGACGCCGGATATGCTTCCGTATGGCATTCCAATGTGACATCCTGCCCAACATATGCTCCTTCAAGTTGATTGGGTATCGAGAGCATGGGAGGAACTGAAATAAAATCCACACACAATTAAAAGAAACAAATTTATTTCGAATGCAATAAAACTAAAAACCAAACGACTTTTAATTGAAATGTTCTGCCAGCATCAGTCTAGAATTTTTGTATATCCTTTCGAGTCGATTGTAGTTTTGTTTGTCTGGCAAGTATTGCTACCATTAGAACAATTAATAGCTGTTTGCCTCACAAGTCCTTTCAATTTGTGTTAAGAAATTTCTACGAAATAACAAATTCCGTTAGTCACAAAGTTCAAAGGAACAGCAGAGAAAAAAATACAAAAAGTGGTCCTGTCATCAGCAGCAAGGAACGGGTTGAATGCAAAAACCTTAAAGTCAAGTTGATCAATCGATTTATTAGTTTTTTTTAAATTAAATGTTAATTTGAGAGTGACAGCTTTGATTTGCTTGAATTCTTGACTGAAAGTCAATATTACATCTCCGTGGGAAGAAATAAAGTTTTATTTTGAATAAAAACTAAATATAAGGTGGGCCATTAAAAATTTTAAATTTGAATCGGATTTAAAAAGAAGTATTTTTTTTATATTTCTGGTTTTATTGGAAAAGTTGAACTTTGCCATTATAAGTATAATGTAACACCATCCAATGCGTGTTCTCTTCGCCCAATGGGCTGAATATTGTGGTGGCTATATCAATAAGCAAAATTGCCACATATAGGGTTTAGAGAACCCACATCTGACTGTTAAGAATCCAATGCATCCACAAAGAGTCACTGTTTGGGTAGGACAGGCGGCATCATTGTGGCATTTTTTCTCGAAAATAAACAAGAAGCCGCCGTTACCGTCAACGGCGAGCGTTTGCAAGCCAAGCTTAACAAATTGTTGTTTCCAAAAATTCAAGAGAATGACATGGACGACATTTGGTTTCAACAAACGAGGCCACATGTCACACAGCCAACGCAACCATCGATATTTTACGCACTGTTTTTGAAAATCAAATAATCAGCCGAAATTGTGATGTCAATTAGCCGCCTCGGAGCTGTGATTTGACCCCTTTAAATTATTTTCCGTGAAGAGCCATTAAGGATAAATGTTACGCTAAGCATTCAGATTTAATTGAAGCGTTGAAAGATGAAATCGAAGTTGCTATTAAAGAGATTTGCCCGAAACAATAGAAAATGTAATGAGAAATTAGGTTGATCGGGTGAGGTACTGTCGAGCCAGTTGTGGTAGTCATAGGAATGATATTGTGTTCTATTACAAGCTTTCCAATAAAACCAGTATTTTAAAAAAAATTGCAGTACTTTTTTTCACAGCCGATTCATCTTTTAAATTATAAATGAACCACCCTGTACTAAGACCTACCATCACGAAATTTTTTTCATAAGTATAAGCTGATTGAAAACTAGCCAAGAGAAGAAAAATTCAAGTTAGCAGAAGCAATGAAAATAAGGCAACTTAAACCAGATAAAACCGAAACATGCGCCTGTCTCCTAAGCCAAACTATTCGATCAGAAATATATTTTGCATATCTAAAGGTTACTGCTAAAATCACGCTGCACGCAGAGAAAAGATATGGTTACACTATGGTCACCGCAACAATAATATGTTCTCTACAATAAAAGCATGTTTGTCGCAACCATAGTATTGTTTTTTGAATTTCATTTTGACAATAGTATGATAGCGACAATATTGCTATTGTTGAAAGGTATCAATAGTATTATTGCCAAATTTAGAAATGAAAATATGGTTGTAGCAACCACATAAACATGGTTGGTGCAACAAAAGTATTGTTGTTTAAAATTTACGTTAACAAAAATATGATAACGGCAATAATACAGTATGGTGTGACTATGAACATAACAAAACAGGTTTTGTAGAGCACACATGTATGTGTGTGCGTATGTTTTTTGATATACAAAAAAAACACATACACACGATACAGTTCATTAAAAAAACAAAAACAATCGGAAGTTAGTTCGATGGATTTTTATTGTGTTTACTTTGTTCGGTGAAATACTCAAATACCGACTGGTTCTCGTTTATTTAAAATCTGCCTGCACTTAAGTATATAGCCATTGATCATGGTTTAATCACATTCGTTACTTGGTGTCTACGGATGGTGAAGTATCATTCACCCCTGCTGGCAACTTAAAGTATTTTTGACCGTTGGAATATATATTTTTGTTTCTTGAATGAAATGTTTCATAAAAACATGGCCTCAAATCGGGCTATGAACTAATAGTAATGCAATTTAAAATAACATACTTAATAAAAATCTCTATTTTTGAATAACAACAATAACCAATCCTAATAAATAATTTTGGGGATCATAGTTTGGTTGAGTGTGAATCATACTATGGTTGTGGGGATCATAGTATGGTTGCGTGTGAATCATACTATGGTTGTGAGGATCATACTATGGTTGTATGAGGAACATACTATGGTTGTGAGGATCATAATATGGTTGTGGAGATAATAGTATGGTTGAGTGTGAATCATACTATTGTTGTGAGGATCATAGTATGGTTAAGTGTGAATCATACTATGGTTGTGGGGATCATAGTATGGTTATGTGTGAATCATACTATTGTTGTGTGGATCATAATATTGTTGTGTCACATCCATATACCCAACAATAGTATGATCCTCTTCGAATATTGTCACCCCAACCATACTTTTTTTCTGCGTGTGGTTTTTAAACAATTTGCCTCTCTTGTCTGTATCGCCTCATATGTCTACCACAAACGAAACTGCAAGTACGCTAAGTATGCCTGCAGCGTCGGTTTGCTCGTTCTTTCCTAGAGTTTTTCTGCAACAAATTTCAACACAAGCCATGCATTCTCGTACAAGTGCAAATAAATTACGACATGGTTTTGGTTTTTACTTCCGTTCTGCCTCTTATTGGCGCGTTTTGGGCATGGGGGTGCGAGTATGTTCAGTGGTGTCGTTGCCGTTTGTGCTTAAAACATTCTTAATGTAATTAATGTATAAAATGCAATTTACTAATACGCTTACATACATGGATACATGAACAAACATGCACAACAAAAGGTCGGCTACTAACAATGTTACGCATAATTTGCAAAATGGGTTAACAGAGGGGAAAATTATCGTATAATTGCATTGTATTTCAAAGCAGAGTTAGTTGGTGTCAAAAGATGAACTGGAAAAATGTGAACTGGAAAACTGTATTTAAGACGGGAAGTGATCAAGTCAAGTTGGTTCTTGCTGACAAAATCTGAAGCTTGACTCATAGATTGCTGTGAGTTTTATTTTAACTGATTTTTAAAGAAATCTAGTGTAATTAGTAGGGATCGGAATTCTGTGCAAATGCATATGCGTTGTCGTCAGTCTAAAAGTTAATTTGAGTTAGTATTTTAGCGAATCAAGCATTTTGCAATAAAATGTCATTGATTTGTTAGTTTTTATTTTACCGAAAAATTTTTGCATATGTGACAGCGCTTAGAGAAAGGGCCCTAAGGGTAAAAAAAATCAATTTTCATTATTTTTTTCTTTTTTTGATGTGGACAACATCTGAGCATCGAATGAGACCGATCCCATGCCCCAAAAGTGTTCCCTCCCAGAGATATGCGCGTTTTATGAAAGTGAAGTCGACGATTCTAAGCGCATCTAGAAAGGGACCTAATCTTTAAAATGGCTCTCCTGGACAAAACTAGTTTTTAACCTTAGGTCCCTTTCTATTTTGCGCGTCACATATATTGTTATGAAATTCATATTTTGTGCACATTTTGTTTAGTTAATATCTTTTATGCATATTATTTGGAAATGTAAATTTGAATCCTACTTAAAAAATGCGTTAATAATAAGAAAATAATAAAAACCCTATCCAAAAAATTTTTGAATAAAATGAGTTGCATCTTGCATCTATATATTCAAACTATGGATTTATAACAGAGTTAATAAAAGGACAAGAGGAAATAATTATTGATGTTAAGTTCAAAACTGATTGCGTTACAGTAAAGAATTCTTTACAAATGATTCAGGATTGTGCAAATTTTGAGAAGTGCAGATAAGATTAAATACTACAACTAGCTTGCTTTCTTTAAAAATTCATTTAGCTAATCCGCCAGTGCTGTATTTTAGTTCACAATGTATACAGATTTTTTAAATGAAGTATGTTACGGCATTTTTTTTTAAATTGAAAAAAAAACTTATATCTTTAAGTTAAAGATTTTTAGATCTGTCGATTGATTATTATTTTTCTATGAGACTGAAATAATCTATATTAAGTTTGTGGTTTTACTTACTTAAAACCCTCTACGTTGTGACTTGAATTTGAATTGACAATTAATCTCAAAAAATCTTTGTTATTCCACTTTGAATTTTTCAGAGCATTATCTGCAATTTTTCACTTTAGCTTAATTGTGTCTAAATGGTATCTACAGCATCTGCTTTTGTCTCTACTTAGTAGGGCCATAAATATTGTTACACACGTTTTATGCTTTAAAATAAAAAGTACTGAATGTTTTTGGACCAAATATTTTTTAATATATTTATTGATGTATATTGTATCCAAAAAGGATATATTTATTCGAAATGTCCGCCTTTTGCATTTACATCCGACTTAAGTCGCACTGGCCAATCGTCAATAGCTGCACGAACCTCGTCCATTGGAAAATTGGACCAAAGCAATCTTAAGAGATCCAATGTTGGGATATCTTTTGGGACAAACCATGTCCTCTAAAACCGTCCACAATTTGTAATCCAATGGGTACAAATATGGACTGCCTGAGGGCCATTCTTCAGAGGAAATGAACGCTGGCATTGTTTCGAAGCCAGGCCTGGGACGATTTTGCCTTATGGGCCGGCGCAGAATCCTGCTGGAAAGTTCATGGCTGGATTTAGAACAGGAATTGTTAAGAGGCTTCACAACAGCTTCCAAAACGGTTGCTTGGTAAACTTTGGCCGATGTTTCGACTCCTTGTACGCAGAAATACAGGTCAGTGACCCCATCGTAAGAGCCACCCCACCACACCATGACTGAAGCTGGGTGATGACCCTTTTCCACCCTTGGGATCAGTTCAGATGCTTTCTTAGATGACCGCGCATACATTCTATCATTTTGCTTGTTTAATTTTTCCTGAACGGTAAAACTTTTTTCATCGGTGAACAAAATTTTTCTGTGCAAGTTATCAGCGTGCTTCACCAAAAGACGTTTGCATTTTTCAATTCAATTTATTTTTTAAGCTTTAAATGCCCGGTACATCGTTTGAAAGCCGCAAGTAACAAGTCTTTTTAAATGATTCGACTCAGGGACTTTTGCGTGATATTCATCTCACGGGCAATGAATTTCTTATTTCGGAGCGGATTTCTGTGAATTCTTGATTTAACGGCTTTGATGACATGCGGTGTTCAAACAGAGCGTGGGCGGCCAGACCGTTGACGGTCTTTTACATCTCCAATCTTCTTAAACAGTTTTATGCTTCGGTAGACGAACATGCGGCTAATCCCTAGTGGCTGGAGCGTTTTGAAACTATCTCTTTTTTCATTTCACACTTGAAATGCGCTATTAGAGCGATACGGCTCTCATTATCTGACCACTCCATGATGAAAGTTGAAACAATTTATTAAATCCCATTACAGACTAACGCTATTGAGGTTAGCTTTCAAAACGGGGTATGTTCAGTTCTACTATTGAAATGGGTATGTTCAATGTTGTAACCGTTTTTATGTTCCTACTAAGTATAAGTCTATTCTAAACTGTGAGTGTTGTATATTCTTAGGAATATAAGAGGACATAACTATAATACCAATTCAACAGCTGTTCAAAACATACAAGCTCGTGGGTTTTGTAAAAAATAGAAAAAAGTACATTTTGAGGGCTCATTTAACATTATTTTTTGCGATTGAGGTCAATACACCAATTGAGGTCAATACACCAATTGAGGTCAATACACCAGAAAGTGTCGAAAAAATCCACGATATGGTGCTGGCCGATCCAAGAGTAAAAGTTCGTGAGATTGTTGATGCCATACGCATTTCATATGGCAGTGTGTTTTTCAATCAGTTGGGTTTAAGAAAGCTGACTGTCGCGTTTCCTCTCAATTAACCATAAATGTAATCGCGTGACAACTTCAAAGAATTGTTTGGAGTTACATAACCGCAATTCGAATGAGTTTTTGCGGCGTTTTGTAACTGTGGATGACACATGGATCCATTACAACACTCCGGAGACCAAGCAGCAGTCTGAACAATGGGTTTCTCGAGGTGAACCGGCTACGATGAAGGCCAAGGTGACTTTGTCGGCCAATAAGGTGTTGGCAACAGTTTTTTTGGGATACACACCGCATAATCCACATCGATTAACTTCTAAAGGGAAAAACAATATAATATTCGCCGTTTAATGTTTTTCCCTTTAGAAGGTAATCGATGTGAATTATCCCGCGTACATCCCAAAAAACTGTTGCCATGACCTTATTGGCCGACAAAGTCACCTTGGCCTTCATCGGAGCCGGTTCACCTGGAGAAACCCATTGTTCAGACTGCTACTTGGTCTCCGGACTGTTGTCTCCGGAGTACTGTCTCAGTGGAAAGAGATTAAGCTCCAACGATGAAATTATTGATCAAACAAATGCCTATTTTATGGACCTCAAAAATCTTATTTTGCGCGATAATGCCTTATATAGTCATATCTGTTTGGGGTTTAAATTGGTAAACCTGCCAAAGATATATGTATATATGTTAGTAATTTTCAACTTATTTTCGAAAGAACCATAGATCGTTAATGACGACACATTAATCCAGTCAATTCCTTAAAAAACTTATTTAGAAATAAACGGGGTATTTCTCTCACTTAATTCACTTACATTAGTCTATTGTTTAAAAGCTGCTCAGAATAGCTAATGCATTTTATAAGAAAGCTTTAGAAATTACCCCATGATCGTACTGTCGCCGTAACACAGGGACACACTTAACTCCTTAAAAGTGGGCATTGTATTTGGACTGTGTGCGGAAAACACTGCCTCTAGGTCCAAACAAACGTTTACCCATACAATGCATTTATTTTAAAAATCTGCCTAAAATTTATAGTTGACCCATGATTTCTAGCGATATTTAAAGCGAAATATAGACGAACGTTATTGGTTTATATCGCTCCAAGTTTTGAAGTAAGTATAGAACTATATCGTGCAATTAGTATGCTGATTTTAGATAAGTTTCCCCATGTTCCTTAATGAAATGTTGTGCAACTTAAGGAGAAATAAACCTATTTAGCAACTGAATTCGACAATATCGGTCCATATTTCAAATAACCCGCTTACAAAAATTCCTCCCGATTTAAGGTCGTTCTGTTATAAATGCTACAGAGTAAACACAATCTTAAAGTGCGAATTGAGCGACTTATAACTATCTCTGGTGAAATGGAACTATTTCAGCCCCATATTGCTAATTCACATATTCATTCGATCAAATTAACGACTACATCTGTATTTCAGAGCGGTGTAGGTTATTATATTCCCGACCCTCTCCTACTCAAGATTGTTTTATTGCATTGAACAGGTATTAACTGGATCAACACTTCTTGCATCTTTTTGAAATGGCAGGCAAGTTTTTATTTAATCGCGATTTCGGGTCCGTGACGACCTCCATCAGAAAGCTTCACAGCAACTGTTGTTGGCTCATATCAAACGTAAGAGATATTTTATGTTTTATTGTAGTTAAGGCCATTTTTAATTTTTCTTGTTAACAACAACACATAACCCTACAGTAAACTTTTGGTATAACCCTCGCACAAAGTTCAAATACAGATGTCGACCGGAGTAACACTGAAGTCACTGCATACAAAACCACATCTAAAAATTGAACTCCGTTCAAATGCTCCTATTGTCTCCCCTGTAGTCGTAGTAGTCGTTTGGTATTTGATATACCGGGGCTGTAGCTGTTTTGTGGTAAAACGCAATGTTTGTTTAACACTTTAATATCGGTTTTTGTCGGAACGTATTTGTCACAAAACAACTAGCGGTAAGACCAACTATTCGAGAATCCGCACCACACCCTTTGCTTGGAAATCGTTAAACAAACTGAGCTGGGAGGTACAGTTTTCATTGTGTAGTTTTTGTTTTTTTTGTGTGCGGTAAAATTGAAAAAGAATTTGTTAAATGAAATCTATATCAATTGAGATTAAACACGTACTTCAATGTTTTGCAATTGGCAACAGTTCAAAAACTCAAAGCGGGAAATTTCATGTTATTGAATGTGTTTATTCAATAATTCGTATGTACACAACTTTTGGGGGAACAATTAAAAGAGGTAATACATTTTTTTCATTTATTGTTATTCAAAAAGTAAGCGAGCCTTTAGGCCTTATATAATTTCAAAATTACTTTAGACTTATAATTATGTTTATGAAATTAGTTTAAGGTTCTTGCCACTCAGTGACTAAGCCTGGTCAGTTAAGCTTGGAAAAAGCAAGCAATAATGTTTTGAACAAGCCCATATGGAGAAATTTATCTTAGAGTAAACTCAGATTACTCTTAAATATACTTTTTCATTTACAACAATATAGTAGTTTTCGGTGTGTGAGTTATTGTAAGGAAACATTTGTTTCCAGTACCAGACTATGACTTTTAATTTATTTAGTACAGCTCTATTGCATAAAACGTTTTCATAATCCCAGAGGTTAATATAAGGTCTCTACAAGGCCTTCTGAAATACTTTCTTTACGAGCTCTAAGACATGATTAGTGCTTTCATCTCTCATAATATGCTGAACTAAACTGTGGACAGCTCGCAAACATGAATCGATCTCGAAAAAACTTTCAAAATCGTACGTTCGGCAAATGACGACTTCTCAATGAATGTTACAATTTAGATCCCATACATTGGTCACTGCCCATATGAGACCATGCTGAAAGTCAAAACTAGTAAAGAAGGCTAAAATTGGGCGTGGCCGATTATATTATATCCTGCACTTCTGGATATTCGAAAAAGCCAACTAAAAATACGTTTTTGGACGTGCTCTAAATTTACTTAGATTTTACAACTAATTTCATATTCGAATTTGTGAGAAAATTTCATTGTTTTTGGTCAAATCGGTTAAACATATACTCGTAATATGTGAAAGCTTTATATTAATCTTAACTGATGTCATTTATTTTTAACTGGGTCCGTCATTGGCATAAGGAATTAACTTGTTCCAAATTTCTTCAAGATTGAATGTAAAATTTGGGTTAGGCCTAGGATTGGTCTGAAGCAGGAACATCGGAAGAACATATTTGTCAGAGATATATCTAAGTCCAAACCGTTTTTCTTATTTACGTCCTTCCTTGGTCCAAAAAACTAACGTGTGCCAAATTTCATTTAGATTTAATTAAATATTTGGCTTCCAGAGCTTAAAACATAAAATCGGATAAATTTTTATATATTGAAGAAATATATCTAAATCTGACCCGGTTTTCTTCGATGTTAAGAATAACCTTCTTTGGCCCAAAAACCAATTTGCGCTATATTTCATTAATACTGAATGTAAAATGTGGCTTCTAGTGTTAAAAACAGACAAAACGGATGAACCTACGAGTATTAGTGGAAGCTTAATCTAAACCGATTTTCTTCAATTATAATAACGTTCTCTCTCGGTCCAAAAAACTAACTTTTGCCAAATTTCATCAATATTGGATGTAATATGTGGCTACAGATATAAAGACATGAAATCGGTTGAGCATATATGCGTGGGAGCTATATCTTAATTAGAACCGATTTTCTCCAATTTTACTAAAGTCCTTCCTTGGTCTAACTCGGGTCAAATTGTTATCAAGATTGGTGTAATATGTGGTTTCTAGAGCTAAAAACATAACAAATTGATGAACATATAAGTGGGAGCTATATCAAAATCAGAACCGATTTCCTTTAATTTCAATAGCGCCCTTCCTTGATCCAAAAACGTACATTTCCAATTTTTATGAAGATCAGACAATAATTACGATTATAAGCTTTACATGGACGAACGGACAGCGTTAAATCAAATCAGCTAGTGATTCTGAGTCATTCGGTGCACTTAAATGTGGGTCTAGTTGAAATATTTTTGGAAGCTACAAACAGTTGCCATAAAACTAACTTATAATATCCTGTTTCACAAAGCAGTGCAGGGTATAATGAGTATCACAGATGGGGACTGATTTTCCTCAAATAGTTTAACGCAATTATCAAACAAAGTTAACGAAGATGAATCATTTCATTCTATTTGTTCCGATTTTAGGCTCTGCTGATATAGAAACTTCATAAGCTGTTAAAATTAACTCAATTTTCGCTTTTTGCGCGATTAGCTACAAATCCTGGTGAAATTGAACCATGTTAGTCTTTGCTTTCATAGAGCCACCTACACACAGCCACAAATTATCGAAAATGAACTGTGTTCACAATGGATCATATCGGTCCCTCAGGCAAACTGAGTCTTGTTTTAAGGTCCTGTAGAATCAAATTTAGCAAAGTACCTTGTACACGAAACTGATATATACTTGTATATAAATATAACTTCCCCTGGTAAAATTGGACTGTATTCGCCCATAAATTTATAAAACTCCCAAAACAAAAGTCCCTACGCTACCACCGATTCTAACCCTAAAAAGTTACAAATTAAATCTGATTTTTGCTTATATTTCGCATTGTAGGTTACGTTAGACCACCAACAACCCCACAATGAAATTGGACCATGTGAGTTCATGTTTTCCTACAGTCCCATTAAAAGGAGCCTCTTGCTTTGACATCCTTCGCTCTGCAAGCCACCCTTTAAATCAGATCTTGCAGACATTATAACGAATTATGTAGACCAAATGAGATCATGCCTTTATTAGCATTCTTCTCTTCCTCCTATTAAAAGGACTGTAAAAAACGATTTTCTGAAAACCCAATAAGACAAGATAAACCATTTGACAAGGAAAGCATTAAAAAATAAATTAAAATTACACCAGTTTTTGTTTACCATTTAATAGTTTCCTTCGCTAGATTTGGGACCTATCATCTTCTCTTTCCTAATCCGATATGAAATGTTCTGGCCCTCAAAATAAAAACTGTGTGAAAACCTCAAAAGGCGATAGCCCGTCTATCGCTGAGATGAACAACTTACCCACAGACTTCTCTCACTAATCATGGCTTACCTGCTAAAACAGGAATGTTAGATATGCTAATGCGATCCTTCTCATTAAAATTAAGAATGCCTTTAAAAGGCCCTTCACTTAAATAAAAGTGAGAACGTTTTGCAAAAACTTATAATAAACTATAAGTTGTCGTACTATCCAACAAGAAATGAGTATGCGACTAATTACAAGCCCAAGCAGGATTTCTTAGAGCAGCGACTTGAAACTGTATGCATAATAATCTACTCCAGGAAGGTATTAAGTAATGTGTAAGAGATTTGAAATGTAGAAATTCAAGGAGAACTTTTTATGAAAATACCTTGGGTATTTTTCCGCTGGGATATAAAGTAGTTCGTTTATATTTTATTCTCATAAATTGGAAGGACTAAAGAGCATATTTTTATGTCAACTACTTCGAAAAATTTATTCTTTAGTCTGCCCTGTTCACATCGAAATAATGGACACATGTCAAGGTAGTCGTTTTATTTGTGTTATATTAAAACCACAAAAATCTGATGAAATGTACTGCATATTCACGTGGCTACTTCAGGAATCTATAGAGAATTTTATATATCATGCCTCTTACTACGTTTTTCTCTAGTTGCCCTGGTTTCAAATTTATTAAATGTTTTCCATATCCTAAACTAAAGCAACAAACTACTAAAGAACCAGAGTAAATACCCAGTAAACCAAATTTGCCGACAATGCCTGATATCAGACAATTCTGAACAATATCTGAACTCTATCGAGACTTCTTACCGAAATCGTTACGAATTCTTTTCGATTTGGCTGAGGATTTTTTATTTATTATGTTCCGAAATATCTGAACGAATTCGGCCCGAATTCTGTTAGACTTGTCTGTGGGATTTTTATTATTTTCTTGATCAGACTTCTCTTAATGAACTCGAAATGAATTCTAAAGAAGTCTGTTCGTTTAAAATTTTTGTTTTTTGCTTAATTTTTTACAGTTATTGGTATTGTGTTCAGACATATCGGAACTAATTCTTAACGAATTCTTAACTGTTTGACTAAGGTATTTTTATATTTCAAATTCTTGTTTTTGTTTGTTTACATTCAAAAATTACCAAAACATTAGGCCAGAATTCGTTCAGAAATAGGTTCGAAATGTCGGCAAAAACATCAGAGTTCCCTCAAAGAAGTAGTTCAGAATTCATGTCAACCCTCCAATATGTTTGTCGTAACGAACTCGGTAAGAGTTCTAACCCGCAGTCGGAAAATTTTTCCAACTGTCGTACAGAATTTGACCGAATTCTGAACGTTTGGTTTGCTGGGCTGGGCGATTTTTATTGTGTTCGGAGGAAAACTCTACTGCCGGCAGTTCTCGTTAAATGCAAAACTGGTTGCCCTTAAGTGTATAGCCACTAAACATAGTTACAGCACAATTATTGCTGGCGGTTTTATTATAGTAAAGTGGCGCTCTCCGAAACTGCAGACACCCCTGCTTGTAACTAAAAGTCTTTCCGATCGCTTTTTGAAAATTGTTTACAACTTTTTTTTTGTAGAACAAAAATATTTTCTTCTTTTTGATTGTTTACATTCAGAATTTACCAAGCTCAGAACTCGTTCAGAATTCAGTTCGAAATGTCGACAAAAGCACCAGAATTTAATAAGACTTATTGCCAGAATTCTGACCGTAGTCGTTCAGAATTAGTTCAGAATTCGATACGACAAATCGAAATTTCTTTTCGAATTTCCCAAGACTGCAGTTCAGAAATCGGTTCAAAATGTCAGCAAACACATCAGAATTCCCTCAAAGAAGTAGTTCAGAATTCGTGTCAACCCTCTTCTATGTTTTTTGTTACGAACTCGCTAAGAATTATGATCCGAAATCGGAACATTATGCCAATAGTCGTACAGAATTGTGACCGAATTCTGAAGGTTTGGTTTGCTGGGTATTTCCGTCGATCTATACATATGTATAAGTAAATGTATCTATATTTCAGCCCTGTCTTACAAATTAAGTAATGTTAGAGTGATACTAGACATGATAGAAATAAAATACATTACTTCAATAGACTAAAGGACTGTTATAAAAGCATTGTAAACGATTATTCTAAAACGCCTTGTAATGGGGAGAAAAAAAACTGAAGTCAGACATAGAAACTGGCCAACATGAAGAGGTAAGGTCGATCAAAAAAAAACTATACTTAAAAAAACGTACTTATGCTTCCTTTTTTTAAAGAAAGGAGCTATTGACAACCATAGGAGAACACAAGCAATCACGTCTATGGAATTAACAGCAAATGTTCCAAGTATAATTTAATGAAAAAACATTACGAAAAATAAAGGAATTAACTTCAACTTGAACATCAGGTCTACAAGGTTGCCAATATTCGACGGACCCATGTTTTTTTTAAAAAAATCAAAGAAAAAAATAAAAATTTGGCGGTTGGCAATCTTAATCATTTAATTTGTTCCAAGTAGATTTGTTTACATCAATTTTTGAATATGATATCTCTCAAATGGCCGAAATGGTGAAATGGGCTTCATCGGACATGATAATTTTGTTCCAAAATTGCTCGTCATCTTCGGCCATTTTGATGACTCATTGGGCCCATTCCAATCGACGAGGCTTGTCCACAGGCAACAATCTTTGCGTCAATTGAATTTTGTACGGGAACAAATGCAAATCAACGCGAATAATCCGTTGTAAAGTGGACCGAGCCATGCCCAACTGCTGAGAACGGCGTTTTTGGGATGTTCTTGGGGACCTCTCAACACTGGCTCGTACGGCAGCGATATTCTCGGCCGATCGCCTTGGTCGACTTTTATTTGGCCTCTTCGGATTAGAAAGAGCCTCACCAGTCGAAAATTTTTCGTATAAACGCTTAATGGTGTTCTTAGAAGGCGCACTTCTCCAGATGGGTCCGTCGAATATGGGCAACCCGTTATAAAGAAGAAAGTAACCAAAAACTACTCCACAGGAAGTCATCATTGTGTTTTTTATGGATTTGAATTGTAACGACTTAAACCATGGAGCGCCATCACTCTGATACACAGACATGCAACGGGCGGAGTACTTTTGGAACAGCGATGGTTCAATCTCGCTGGTATCCTTTCGAAGTAAGCTATATGGATGTAGTTTACAACCTTCATACAGTGTCGAGAAATTTTGAACAATTTTGAACAAAACTCTGTTGCAATCAACCTTGAGATAAAACATCCCGCGAACAGTTCTCACAGAAAACTAGCGGAAAAGCAAATTCGAGTAGATTCGAGAGAGAAAGGAGACAAGCGGTTGTCCACGACAAAAATATCCAGTAAGAAATGCTTACATGGTTGTGCTGTAAATTATATACCTAAGAAGGTTCAAATCTCTACTGGGGTTTAAGACCCTAAACCTACTTCGTGGAGGATATATATTATTTTGTACGGCCAAAAAGACAACAACAACAAATCATTTTTGAACTAAATGGACTATACTTTTCCAAATATCCTATTTCTCTAAATGACTCATTGTCTCAGATTTTATCTTTGCTGCTATAAAATTATAACACACACTTTAATGAACATATTATTTATAAAACGACTCATTTATATACATCTCAATCATAGCAGCAATTAATGGACTCATTCCATTTGTCCTTCAGTGGTGCATTTTGGTAACACGACCTTTTTCCATCTCCACCAAATTATATCAAAATCCATAAAACGAAACTGAAATCACAGTTTTAATTTTACCGATTACTTACATTGAACTCTCAAATTGACCCGTTTGCTAATGGACGGCGGCACTCCATTCGATGCTACACACAAATAGGCGGCCATATGCAGACGACTCACTTTGGTGATGTGCAAATGTTCACCGTCGACCACATTCACTGGAATGAAAGAAGAAAAAGATAGCGATGAGAAACATTAAACGGCTGCAGTTAAAGATGAGGAAGAACCCTATCAGAAGCTACTCGTGCTTAAAGTATATATGCAAGGGACAGATATTAAAAATCAAATACAATTTTATGGGTTGTGTGACATATTTAACATAGAGAAGGGTGATCTTGAGAAGAAGGATATGGTAGAATCGAAAAGGGTGGCATGGGATAGGATTTCATGACTAGGAAAGGATATTTATGATAAGCTACGATAGGTTAGGCTACAACACAAGAGGATCTGTAAGGTATGTTAAGGCTGAGTAAGGCGATCATATTTAAGTTTGATTAGGTTATGTCCTGAGTAGAGGGTGACCAGATAGTTATTGTAGTTATTCAAAATGTTTCATTTTAGCAGCTGCCAAAGCTTCAAATACCAACCAGCTGTAAACAAATAGTGAGAAGATCTGTTATACCAGTGGGAATTATTATAAAATATCGACTCTCTGGCTTGTTGTAAATACCCAACATGAATTTCGTTGTTGCCAGCGCTTTGCCGAATAATTGACCTTCGGTTTGATCAGGTCATAAAACCGGCTGTCGTGAAATTTCGGAATCTATAGAGACCGTCATCATTATGGCTTTGGTATGCAGGCATTCGTTGCACCGTGATATATTTTAAGACCTTGATCCACTGCCCAGGCGTATATTGGTTCAAAGTGATGAAACCACAGCCGCCAGCGTAAAGAAGAGCCACAAATTTTAATTTAGCGTCGATAAGCTCTAATAACCAACCCGGAAAGTCAATTCGCAATTGTGCTTATTCTATGGTTGGAATAGGGGCTACATCAGTATAATATTCTGCGGATGTGATACTTGAAGCTAGACAAAAATAAACAACCCCGTTGATTCACTTGATGAGCGCTGGAAATGTTGGCCAATGATTCAGATTTTAAACAAACAATTATCTTTTCGGACGAAGCCAATTTTTGGTTTCGCATTTATTTCAAATAGCAAAAGTGCTTATGTTGGAGCGAACAGAGTCCGCAAGAGCTCAGCCAAAACAGCACGTCATCTTTAATGATTAAGAGTTTAATGCGTTTGATGGCACAGCGGCATCATCGGATTCTATTTTTATTACCGAGAAGACGCCGTTACCATCAACAGTCCTCGATATAGGGCGTTTTAAAATACTTTATGTGATCAGAGCTTGACAACGTGGATATATCCAAACGGTGGTTTCAAAAAGACGGCGTTACTGGTCATACTGCAACGCAACATTCAAATTTCTGCGAAGCTTATGTGACAAATAAATTGGCCATCGCTATTAGTGCTCTATTCTCGATATGGGATTTATCCAGTCTTGTGGAAAAATTCAAATCCCGCAAAAGTATTAACAATGAAAAACTTGCCAGTACTCTGCAATCAGCTCTTGCACAAATAAACAAACGCAAATAGCAAACGACAGTTTGTCAAAGATTTTTTTAATAAATGCATACAAAGTACCGAGGCCTACGTGGTGGGAAGACAAAACAAAGGGAGGTCCAACCATAATGCACGATGTTTATTGTGAGTCACACCTTAACGTTAATTTTTTTTCCACCTTAATTTGAATTTTTTTTGTTTCAGTGTTTGACAAATTCAATCGTGGATAGGTACGCAGTTAAGCAGCTCGTTGACTTTGGTAAAGTTTTTCCCGAAATGGGCGTTTAAAACAACATCTATTTCGTGCACTTCCTGCTTTTTTATTCACCATAACCGAACAATTGTGTCGACAGTGAGTTCGTTAATAAGCCGCATTTGGGCAAATAAGAATCCACGAGTTATTGTTGAAATGCCGATGCATCCACAGAGAGAGAGACTGTTAGGTGCGGTTTATGGGCTTGCGGTGTCATCGGGCCGTACTTCTTCAAAATGAGATCGGCCTAGCAGTTACCGAAAATGGTGTTTGCTATCACGAAATGATTTCGGATTGTTTGTGGCCGGAAATTGAGGATATGGACCTGGACGATATGTGGTTCCAACAGGATGGTGCCACACAGCCAAATAAACAATGACTCTTTTGCGTGAGAAATTCAATGGCCGTGTTACCGCACGTCCTGTCAATGTTAATTGACCGCCACGATCATGTGATTTGACACCGTTGGACTTCGTTCTTAGGGAAATTTAAAAGAAAAAGAGAACGCAATAAGCCAAGAACAATTCAAGAGCTTAAGGATGAGATTATTTGGCACATTAACGAGAATTAAACCTCCATTTTGTCTTAAAAACATCGGATAAAGTTATGCCACCGAGCATTTGGCCAATATTTTGTTTCACACATAATTGTCATAGACATTATTTACATTAAACATCGTACGTTTTAAATGGACCACCCTTTATTAATGTACATTTTGTCTTAAAAACATCGGATAAAGGTATGCCACCGAGCATTTGGACAATATTTTTTTTCACACATAATTGTCATAGACATTATTTACATTAAACATCGTACGTTTTAAATGGACCACCCTTTATTAATGTACATTTTGTCTTAAAAACATCGGATAAAGGTATGCCACCGAGCATTTGGCCAATATTTTGTTTCACACATAATTGTCATAGACATTATTTACATTAAACATCGTACGTTTTAAATGGACCACCATTTATTAATGTCTATATACACAAAAAGTCGATTGGGTTGTTCCTGAGTGAAATTCAGTACAATAGGGCTTATTTCTTTAATATCAAATTTGTGGCCTATCGGGATGTGATCCAAAATATCCAATTAGGCGGAAGCAAAACTTTTGTCCTGAGCAACTTTTACGTAAAAGTTCAGAGGACTAGAATAGAGTTGCAGTGTTTTGAATGGAATTAACCACTGTCACTTTTATGATTCCGTTTTATTGCACCGACCCTTTTGTTCCAGCGATCAAGCTACTTTGCAACACTGCGTTTCGCTGAAATGATTTTTTTGTGGATGGACTACGTCGAATCGCAATTTGTATACGAATAAAAAATTAATTTTTTTAATTAAAAAAATATTTATGAAGTCTCGACATCGGAACAAAAAGAAAAAGTAATCTACATGGGCCAAAATTATATTGGGGCGACAACATTAAACATTTATTTGTAATAGGTGGGACCACAAATGACACTTTAAGGCACCGAAATGTCCAGTTTTACTTGTGGACAACACCGACCGAACCTTAAAAAAGTCCTTTTTATGAACCCGGCCTACGATCTTGGTGCATTCTAAGTAATTTTGGAAAGAAAATTGTTAGTTGTTTGCTTGAAAGAAATATGATGCCAGTTTCAATCACTTTCATTAATTTTTTTTTAATTTGATGGCTTAATTATCCATTGTAAAATTAAGCCCTCAAGGCTTATCAATTATTAACCAAAAACACATCCATTACGTGACTTAACATCCCTCGATCTTTTTTTCTAGGGCTGCGCCGAGGCCCTTGTCTACGCTTACCAGTCAACCAATTGAAGCAAGCTCGATGCCAACATAGATATGCTGTATTCGAAATAAAATAGCCGAGTTATCAAACATTTGAGTGAGTGCTTGCCAATTCTGGCAGTCTAGGAAGTAACTTGAATCAGGTAATATTTCTTACAAAATAATGATCATTAATTTGGTACCCTTCTAACTTGGTCAACCTCATTAAACTTAAAATTTCAAAGAAAAAAACAAAAAGACACAACATCACCATTCCATTCCATTAAAAAAAAGGCGAATCTTTATGGTATTGAATGTACTCACCATGTTCTCCACCAATCAACATTTCTTCGCCATCTTCCCGGCGCCACATTACATACGGCTCGGGATACCCTCGCGCTTTACATGTCAGCGTTACGTTTAGACCTTCCCGAGCCACAACATCATGGCTGGTCATGCCTTCAACGATCATCGGAGGTACTAAGCAAAAAAGAAAAATGTTCTATAAAACTCGCCCTAAATATGTTTGAGGATAAGTCTACTTACCTACAACTTGTAGATAGCCCTTCCGCGAACGCATAGGATCCGTATTCACTTGACACATATACCAACCGCGATCGTTTTCTTCCACCTCCTTAATGTGCAGATACCACGATCGATGATCATTATAGGTCAAACTGATACGATTGTTTTGTATAATCACATTGTGGTGTATCGACAAAATGGTTTGGGTGTCAACGCGAACCCAGGCAACCTGAAAAAAATTGCAATTATTGTTGAATTAGGTAGCCTCACACTAATTTGTATGCTCTAGATGTGTAAATTGATTTTTGGCATGTCGGGTGTGTTAGGTTGAGAATATTGCCTAGTGATCTAAAATGATCTACGGTAGGTTACGGAGTATGAGATAATTTTTCCTGATATAAGGTTCGCAAGTTCAAGAAAATTATATAATTTTTTGCGGCTATAATAAAGCTGGCTTTTCTTTTGTTACATTTTTTGGGTTTTTTGTTTTGCAATGATCATTTCTTTTCCGTTTTGAAAGAATAAATTACTCCACAAACTAATTAGATCAGGTTTGTGGTTGTTTGTCATAGGGGGAATGAAAAGTAAGTCAGCGAAGTTAAATTTCGCCGTTGATATGGGACGGCATCTCAATACCATATATGGCCGACAATCATTAACGATCAATATATGTGACAGCGCATAGAGAAAGGGACCTAAGGGTAAAAAAAATCAATTTTCATTTTTTTCCTTTTTTTGATGTGGACAACATCTGAGCATCGAAAGAGACCGATCCCATGCTCCAAAAGTGTTCCCTCCCAGAGATATGCGCGTTTTATGAAAGTGACGTCGACGATTCTAAGCGCAAATAGAAAGGGACCTAATCTTTAAAATGGCTCTCCTGAACAAAACTTTTCATCAACTTTTTACTTTTTTTTTGATGTGGACAACATTTGAGCATCGAATGAGACCGATCCCATGTTCCAAAAGTATTCCCTCCCAGAGAAATGCGCGTTTTATGAGAGTGTAGTCGACGATTCTAAGCGCAAATAGAAAGGGACATAATCATTAAAATGGCTCTCCTAAAAACAAAACTGGTTTTTAACCTTAGGTCCCTTTCTATTTTGCGCGCCACATATGCAAAACATTGCTTGATTTGGTATATGCGATGTATAAGACCGAAGATTGAGGACACTTCCGGCTCATTGAAACAAGTTTTCATCCGAGCTTATTCTGGTTTCTTTTAATTTTCTTATTATTATGAAGTAATGCAACTTAGAAGTCAAAATCAAAAGTATTCACTATTTTAAATTTCTTATAAACGATAAGTACTTTTGCCTTAAGCCTGTTGAGGATATTACAACGCTTACTTACAGACCCATATAAGCTATGTTTTCGGCGGTTGTCGTATGAACCTAAGCTAGGCTGATGCTATGCAGAGCCCGTCGAAGTTGGCATTCATTTTAGAAAATAAGTGGACAAAGATACTGGCTGCTTCTACTAAAACGTTGTGGGGACAGCACTCTAGCGGCAAAGTCAATATAAGGAGTTGTAATATTAAGGTAGTTGACGAGTACGTCTATCTTTGGCAGATGTTGTTAGTCTGGAAAATAGGCGAAACAATTAATCTTGACGATAAATAAGCCGGTAGCTGAATTACGATATCGGCAAGGCTATTGCTTAAATCTGCAACAGTTTAAAAAAATCTTCGACATCTAGTTACAAGGAACAATTTAACGGGAAAGAGCGAGATTTCGATGGAAAAAACGAGTTCTAGAAAGCTGGAGGAACTTTAGTATAGCCGTTGCTGTATGGCCAGTAACGCCGTCTTTTTGAAACCACAGTTTGGATATATCCACGTTGTCAAGCTCTGAACACATAAAAAACTGAAGTTTCCCAAAAACCAGAATTTCGTTTTTTTTCAAAACAATGTTTTGAAAATACCGACTGTTGAGTTTTTCTAAAAGTCATAAAATCGGCATTGACCGACATTCAGGTTTTAGCCTTTTGACTTAAATGGAAAATATTGAAAACAGATTTTTGGATACCTTGAACAGGTTCCAAATTTACCTTTATTTTAAAAATGTTTGTTTGTTTTCGGTATCTATATGTCCATGTTCATATAGGTAAGATATTCGGACATAGGGTTCGTCACCCAAAATTTAACCAAAATGCATAAATTATTTTTTTTTGGCTTTGTGAGAAAGTTTTTAGTTTTTTTAAACCCATGTGTGTATGTATATTGGCAGCCATTTTTGAAGCCTAGAAAACAAGCTTATATGATCGAAATACTCGTAGGTCCAAGATTGGTCGCACTCCATCGTAATATACTATACAAAATTTGATCGAAATCGCAATTAAAATGGTTGTTCTAGAGGGGTTATATGTAATATCGAGAGGGATTTTTGTACTTGAGCTATATCAAAACGTATGATCGATATGATCCATTTTTATCTGAGCTGATCGCTATGAACAGTGCTAAATTAAATTACATTAATCGAAGTAAGTGGTTTCTGACTCTAAAGACACATCTAAATTTGTGTGTGGGAATTATATCAAAATTGTTAGACAGCAGGCGGACCTCAGAGAGACGTCGTCAAATCGAATCAACTTGTTAGTCGATAGGTACACTTAAAGGTTGGACTTTCTAAAATATTTTTGGTAGTAACGTTTTTCATACTTGCAAATTTTTCAATTTTCTTTGCTTTGCATAAAGCAACTAAAAACCAAAAAAGCCGACAGCAAAAAATCGTGTAAACCGACAAGTCGGGTTTTAGCTTTTTTAAAGAAACCGACTTTAGGGGTTTCACACAAAAGCCGTAGTGTCGGTTTTAAGTTTCTGTTTTGGACACTCCGTTGGCTAAGTACTGACCTGTAAGGTTGAATAGGTAAATTTTAGTAATTCAATATTTGATGTTGCATTTTAATACCGTTAGACTCGAAACTACCGTGGCACAAGAACACAGAATATACGGTTCAAGAAGCCAGAGAAAAAAGTGTTATGGGTTTAAATTAGACCGTACTACCTTACAGGTAAACAAAAAAAGTTTGCCGTTCAAATAATAAAGTAAGAAAATGAAGTACGAGGGCGACCGCAAAACTAACTGGCCTGGCACATTTTCGGTTTTACTAGCAACTTTTTTTGTTTTTGTTTTTTAAAAGCAATCTTTTATAAGCCATCTGTCAAAATGTCCGAAATATTTAATGATTATTTTCTTTGTTACAGGTGATTGAAGTAAACAAGTTTTATAATTTTTGAAAAATGGAAAATAAAGAGTTTCGTGCGGTAATTAAACACTTTTATATGAAAGGTTATACGCCACAATTAATCAAAGATGAATTGGATTCTGTTCATGGTGATAATGCATCATCATACTCCACCGTGAAATCCTGGGTTCAACAATTTGAAATGGGTCGTTCAAGTACGGAAGATGAACAACGCTCTGGGAGACCGAAAACAGCTACTACTATTGAAATCATTAGACAAATATTTAATGAAGTGACTAAAGATGGACGAATAAAGCTCAGAGAACTTGCTGAATTGTTAAAATACACGAAAAACAAGTTTGGAGTATTTTACATGATGAACTCCACATGAAAAAGCTATCCGCAAGATATGTGCCGCGTTTGTTGACTTTGCCCCAAAAAATCGTCCGTTGGACCAATTCCGAGGAGCTTTTAGCGATTGATCAGCGTAATCCAATAGAGTTCTTGCGCCGATTCATAACTGTTGATGAAACATGGATCCATCACTACATTCCAGAATGCAAAGAACAGTCAAAACAATGGATAGAAGCTGGTAAATGTGGTCCCAAGAAGGCGAAAACTGTTAATTCAGCAGGAAAAGTAATGGCCACAGTATTTTGAGATATTATTGATTATCTTGAGAAAGGAAAAACTATTAATAGTGAATATTATTGTGCATTATTGAATCGGTTGAGTGAAGAAATCTAGATAAAACGACCGCATTTAGAAAAAAAAGCCAGTTACTTTTGCGGTCGCCCTCGTATATTTGCAAAGCATTTCCGTAACAATAATTTTGTTCCAAACGTGTGGGTTGCGCTTTTATATTCTTTGCGATATCTTCTGCATTTAAAATATTTCTTTTGGTACGGTCAAGAGTACATGGTTGAGTAAGACCGATAGTCACATATGAATCAATTGTATGGTGACCTGCAACGGAGAAGTCAACCATTTACAAACTCATTCATAGGGCATATCTGCCTACATTGAGGGTACGTGAGCAATGCGTACCGACCCAAGTGATGGCCTCAATTCGATGCTATTACTCTTATATCATCTTATCAACATAAACATCGCAGCGATGGCAGCCTGCAGAGTTGTTAGGTTAGACTCCACGGGATTATGGATAAAATAGGCGGGTGGTTAGGCTTGTATTCTAAATAATCTCCTTGTTAAATTAAGGTCATCGTCAAACTATTGCTTTTCATACCTAACCTTCCACAGGAGATTCTGGGTATGATTCCCTTTCAGAAGTAAATGCAAAGGCAACAACCTTTTACGGGAATACGACGTCAGAGTTTACACTGACGGCTCCAAATTGTCATTCTAAGTTGGATCGGATGCATTCTCTTATGACGCGCATAAACGCGACCACTACTCTCATCCTTAGAAATCTAAGGAACCATTTTCGCAAAGGGTGACACGGTTTGCTTGTGTATTTGAACTTACATTCAGGTGGCTCGTTTGGCTCAAATCCTGTCCACGAGAGCAATAGTGTTAAAATGCAGAATAAATCAAGTCCGAAGTCACTCTTATGTGGATTCCAGGACACAGAAACCTTTATTGGTATGAACGGGCGGATAACTAACAAGTACTAGATCAGTCTCTGACCAATATATAGGAAAATCCATAACTACCTTGAAGTTGCACTTGCTCAAAGTGGAATGCTTCAGAGACGTGCGGGATATCTAAGCGAACCTCAGCCTAGCTGTTTTGAATGGACACTGGCCAATTGGAGACTACGTTCGACTATACTATTAAAAGATCAATGTTGCAGCTGCGACAACAGTGAAGAAAAAGAGACAGTCGAACACTTCCACTGTAAATACCCTGCTTCGAGCTACGGATTTTTTGAAAGATTTATATCAGTTTTATCAATATTAGTTTTATATTAGTTTTATCAACTGTAAGGAATGGTTATAAGAAATTATTTTGGATGATTGGCAGTTTGAGTGATGTTACTCTACTGTAACATAATTACTAATAGCCACGTAAACATATCAACTAACCATTATACAGGCGATAATGAGTTAACATTTTTAAAGTCATTTTCCAGGTATAGCTAGCTCATCTCATAAGTATTAAAATTCTCTATCGCACTTAACACTTGCCTGCTTCATTTAGATTACAGTGTCACTCCTTAACAAATCCATCTTTTATTTCCAAAGCATCTTAAGCCACAGAACGTTAGCACCTTTCAATGCATTAGAAATCTTCGTATAAATTGCAAATGATCTTACATACATAAAATGTGCAATTATCGTTAATTGCCATCAACGTATATGGTTCAGCAAATTATTTACGCAATTTAATGTTTCTTCCTAAATCATAATGACAAATTGGGCTTTGCCTTTTATACCCTGCGTCATAGGATGTGGCAGTACATGTTTTTCATATCCTTAGCTTTTCCGGAGATGAGTACTTTCTAAACCTTATATTTGTAGATAAATAAGAGGCTGGATTCGTGAGATTTACGAAAATGTCAATATTCATCTGTTGGTTGAGAAACCCCATACACAAATAAGGCAATAAAGTCTAGCGAAGTAAGTTCTTTCAAATTTATGCAAATAACAAACAAAACAGAACCTATTAAACTTTACAAATTCTCTAATGTATTACCCTACACCACTCTGTGGTACAAGTTAAGGCCCAATTAGTGTTGACGGTTGATTCTGCAACCTGCAGAAGTCTACCGTCGTCAACCGTCAAACTGTAGTTATCTCCCTCTAACACATGCAAAATGCAACCCTCAACTGAAATAGCTGATTGCCTACCGTCAACCGTCAACCGTCAAGACTAAATGGACCTTTATATGACTAAGAGCTGATATTTGTTAATCCCTAGAGGCAAGGAAACCCCATGTTTACCATACCGAATGGTTCAAAAACAATCAGATTTTTACCAAATTTTGTATAGAATGTTTCATGCCTCCGGTCACCAACTCTGGTAAAATTTGATACTATCCAATTAGTGTTCTACCGCTCTAGAAGCCAAAATTAAATCTAAACTTGTAACAAATTAAATCTTCTCATGGTTGATAAATTTGAGCAGGGAGGAGGGTATTAAAATTGAAGAAAATCGGTTCAGATATAGCTCCCACATATGTATCGGTTTTTATCGATTTTTCTATTTTTAGCTCTAGAAACCAACCACATCTGACATCCAATCTTGATGAACTTAGCACGAGTAAGTTTTTTTAGGTCAAAAAAGGACGTTATTAAAATTAAAGAAAACCAGTTCCGATTCAGGTATAGCTACCACACACATGCTCATCCAAGTTAATGTCTTTAGCTCTCGAAGCCACATCTTGGATCCAATCTTAATGAATTTAGCACAGGGAAGTTTTTTAAGCTCGAGAAAGAACGTTATTAAAATTGAAAAAACGGGTTCGGATTTAGATACAGCTTCCTACTAATGTTCATTTGATTTTATGTTTATTCGACTTTATGTTTAAAGCTCTAAAAGCCCTTTTTTGAGCAATCTTGATAAATTCAGCACGAGTAAGTTTCTGCGGCCAAGGAAGGACCTTATTAAAATTATAGTACATCGGTTCAGATTTAGATGCAGCTTTCTATGTACATATCTTCATTTTGTTGTTTTAGCTCTAGAAGCCACATATGTGACAGCGCATAGAAAAACGGAACTAAGGGTAAAAAATTCAATTTTCATTTTTTTTCTTATTTTGATGTGGACAACATCTGAGCATCCCATGTCCCAAAAGTGTTCCCTCCCAGAGATATGCGCGTTTTATGAAAGTGAAGTCGACGACTCTAAGCGCAAACCGAAAGGGTTCTTATCTTTAAAATGGCTCTCCTGAACAAAACTGGGTTTTAACCTTAGGTCTCTTTCTATTTTGCGCATCACATATACATTTAATCTTGATCAAATTTGGCACACATAAGTTTTATGGACCAAGTGCGGACGCAATTAAAATTGAAGAAAATGCAGAGTATTAGTTTTTATTCGTTGAGATAAAAAAATTGGTAGAGCACGTAATTGTCACTTTATTTGTTTTTTTAGGCTTCAGGATGTGTTTTCAAGGGTGTTTTTTATCTAGCCACACTTTTTCGGAGTTGGTCTATTTGACAGCTATCACTTGATTTATGCCTAGTTTGGTTTGCCATTTCATAATGAATAGACTTACTCCGGAACAACGTTTGCAAAACGTGGTTCGAGATGACCACCGATACTGGTTTTAACAAGAAAATTTTGATCAGCGATGAAGCTCACTTTTGGTTAAATGGGTACGTTAATAACCAAAATTATCACATTTGGAGTAATGAATATCCACAAGCCACTGTTGCCATATTTCTTAAAAAATTAGGCCGGCCATAATTTTACAGTCAATGGGGATCGCTATAGGGCCATGATTAATAACTTGTTCGTGCCTGAATTGGAGGAGGTTGATGTGGACGACCTTTGGTCCCAACAAGGCGGCGCTACATGCCAAGATCGTGCGATTTAACACCTCTGCACTTTTTTTTGTGGGTTTATGTGAAGTCGCTTATCTATCCAGATAAGCCCGATGCCTTGGAAGAGAATATTTGGGTCATTATTGTGGACAAAATGCTACAAAGAGTTGTCAAAAATTGGGCGTCTTGGCTGGAATTTATTCGCGTCTAAATTCTTCTAAATTATAAAAAGTCTAAATTCTTGTCCATAACATAACATATGCGTTTTATTTATTATTGAAAACCACACGTCTGGAAAAAAAACCCCATTTGTTTTGGTTTTTTCAGTACCCGAAAGCGATAATCGACTAAACTTAGAGGATATTCAAGTTGATCAGAGTCCATTCACAAAAAATTGCGAGACAACTTCGGCTCGTCAGTTCGTAGTTGGATAAACATATTTCATTAAATCCCTCCTGCTGGCGGAGAAGCACTAAATTCTGCACCCAAACTTTACAATTTTTTTTGTTTTTTGTCTTGGTATTTGCTTCATATGCGGCTAAAATCGTTACAAATGCCCCCTTCCTTTTCATGACTACTAATATATGAATTTTTTAATTTGATGTAAACAAACAATTAATACGAGTAATTGCTGTCAAATGCTTTGACAGTTCTTGCAATGTCTAACAACTCATCTGACAATGGTTGTCACACAACAATCTGACAACCGTACACAAAGAGAAGAAACAATTAGAAGTCGGTTAGAACTGCAATAATTCCGTTGCAACAAAGTTCGGTCGCAATCACCAAATTTGTATAATCGTAATGGATATTTGGTTCGACAAACCATTAGATAATAAATACGATCATCCTATTGTACACACAACTAATTGATGGGTCATACCATCGAATCGTGGAAATGGTCGTTATAGCAACCAATAGTTTACAATCAATTTGTTGGCGCAACCAAGTATAAGTAATTTTAACTAAAATTTCATTAAAACCAAAAACGGGCTGTTTAATGTAATGTTTTTGGGTTTAAAAAATATTATAATTCGATTATTATTAAGCTTTAGGCAATAGATTAATTCAATGTTTTTCAGTAAAAGTCTTCCATTATATTTCCTACTACATCCGAGACATAACCCTCCCTATGGTTTCAAGTACTTGAGGTGTGTAAGCAAACTTTTTTTTTCCTCTGATGAAAATTCAAAATTTTTGTGTTGCGGCATATGCGGCATATGGATTTTAGATCCAAAAAATATTTTCTGAAGTTTCAGATACTTTGCATTTTCCACCGATATTTCAGTTCCTATTATTGAAAATGTCGGAGCATCGGCTAACTTTCGGTTATACTGATAGAATGCTCAAGGTACTGGCAACCTTAATCATTTAGTTGGCAAAAAATCGGCTGTGGCAATGAATTTGTTGTGTGTGTGCACTGACAATATTTGTTGGTAGGTAATTTTATTGCCTGACGATTGTTTGGCAATGAAAATGTAAGGTTTTCTTACAATCGTCTGAACCTTTTGCAAACAAATGTTGGTTGTCAGTACAGTGCTAGATCTGGCAGCCGTCTGCACATAGCTTAAAGGCTCAGGCACACTGAAGTACTTTAGAACTTCCGGCAGTCTTAAAATCATTGAAATAAACGTCCAAACCCCCCACAAAATTGATGACAGGTATTTGCCATGCCGACAATGCAATTGCATTACCTTTTGAAATTTTCAACATATGTGACCCGGCCTATGAAAAGGTGGCTTATGACTCAAAAAGAAATTGCGAGAAACAGCTGTTAAAGATAAACAATGCATTTCTTCAGTTTCTTAGTAGTTTTTCTTTTGCATTATGAACAGTCATGCCCAAAAGGCAACCAAAATAGACAAAAGAGCATAAATGAGATAAGTTCGTGTGTGTATATAAAGAGCGATGTTTTTTCAATGCAAAGCACAAACCAGTTTCTGACCAAAACAAAATCGTGTGAGTGCTCAGATTTAAAAGCAATGCTGAACGAGTAGGACGTGAGTCGCTTGTGAATGGGACTTTCTAGTTTTCACCACGTGAAAGAGCGCCTCAAAAACTATCGAAACCAAAAAATAGTGGAACATTTTTATTAAGTTATAAGCCACCTTTTTATAGGCCGGGTCACATATACATTAGTGGGTTTTATACTTATACAACCGACAGTTAAGAAAAACGCTGCGTAACAAAAAAAAACTTCAGTGTGCCTGGACCCTTAATTCCAGTTATAGATCTATCCAAAAATTTAAAAAACTTTTACGCACATAACACGCACACTTTGTGCTTTTTGCATTTCTGGTTTTCAACGAAAACCCATGCGAAATTGGTGGAAATGATATTGCGCTTTGAAGATTTCTCTACGCACAGTTCGAAGACTCTACGCAAAGGGTAATTCTCAGTAATTCTAAGGAGACTCCGGTATAAGTCATTTGATTTGTTACCGAAGTAATTGGCTGGTTTAGAAATAGCTGTGCAGTCTGTCAGGCACCCAAGCCAATACATTTCAACAATTTTTTACGTTGATTCTGAACAGAAACAATAATAAGGTCTGGAACCAGAATAAAACTGTTCAAGTCATGATATTGATAAAAGACCGAATAGATAGAAACAAAAAAACTTTAATTATTTTTTAATTCGACAGATTACTATAAAAGAGCTTCAACAATGAAGCAATGTTGTGAAGAATTATCCGACTCCTCAGACTAACACTCTTTACACCAAAGAGGCACCCGTTATTCCACTCAATTCAACCCATTACAATTTTTATACTATACTTATTCAGTTGCATTTTCAGCGCCTTTTATCGTTCTAAGTCGCCTTGTATGGACTAATTATTCCTTTCCATTGCATTTTCTTTTATAAATTGACATATTATCCAATTTGATAATGAATGGTATTAAAAATGATGGCTGCAAATGGAATGACTAAACGAATGAATGACATGTTTGAGGGAAACATGCAAACAAACGCCACTTATTCCATGCAATTCCCATTTGCTCGACATACTCATCCAACTGTGTTTTGTAAATGAGCAGAGTGTGCGAGTGCATTCGACTGTAAAAGTGTATTTATATTCCACATCATGCTGCAATTTACTACATACAATGTAATAATATGTTGTGAAATGTTTAGTTGCATATTATCAACATCAATTACCGCCAAACGAACAGAAGCGTGGCATTCAAATTGAAGAGGGGTTGTACGTATCAACGGATTTGATGTTTCGAAGGATATACAGGATTACAGACTAATTACATTCTCATCGTTTCTTTTGAAAACCTTGAAATGAATTTTATACCGTCATGTTAGAAATCTTCTAACACCTAACAATTTAAGTTGGGCTCAACACAAAGACAGGTGAGTGGAAATAGTCCTCTACGTAGTGGTAAGCTTTATAGAAGACCTCTACACCAAAAGAAATACAGGATGGTAGCCTTTTTGGATGCCGAGGGTGCTTTTAACAACGTGGAAATAACCTCGATTCTTGAAGCTCTTACCGGATTTGGGTGAGACCATGCTAAGGGGCAGATCCCTGGGAAAAGGAGCTGTAGGGAAAAAGAGTTATGAGGCGAACGCCACAAACATGCGTAATATCACCTTAACTGTGGAATCTAGTGACAAACGAAATCCTTCATGATCTTAACGGAAAATAAACCAAACTGAGAGCCTATGCCGACGATATGGTGCTGCTGGTCGGAGGCAAAATTCTGCCAATGATTAGTGAGATTATGGAATGAATGCTGAGATAATGGAACGTTGCCTGAGGAAACTCTCAATCTAAGTAATGCAGAGTAATTTCTGTTCACAAAGAAATGCAGGATCCGGAAGTTTGAACACTTAAGGCCGAACTCTGCAACTATCGAAAGTAGTAAAATACCCGGGTGTTATCCTAGACTTCAATCTTTCCTGGTAGCGAAATGTGGAGAAGCGAGAAAAGAAGGGCCGTTGTGCCAGAGAACATTGGTGCCGTGCGTGAGCTGATAGTGCAAGATCGTCATGTGACATACCGTGAGATAGAGGCATCCAGCATACATTTGATATTGCATGAACACTTGGCCGTCAAAAAGGTTTGTTCTCGTTGGATCCCGCACAATTTGACAATCGCTCAAAAAAGGCTCGTGTGGATTGGTGCAAGGACATTTTGAAAAACTACGATTCGCGGTGCATACATTCTCTAACTAGGCATACCTATGTATGTGGACAGCCTGGTAGCCATATAGGCGCTGGAAAGCATTGCCACAGATGCATTGCCGCATCTACGAGTAATTGTTGAAAAGCCGATGCATCTACAAAGAGTGACTGTTTAGCGTGGTTTATGGGTTAGCGACGTCATGGGGCCGCTAACCTCTTCGAAAAAG
The DNA here is from genome assembly GCA_963513945.1 of Hydrotaea diabolus. Taxonomy (NCBI): domain Eukaryota; kingdom Metazoa; phylum Arthropoda; class Insecta; order Diptera; family Muscidae; genus Hydrotaea; species Hydrotaea diabolus. The sequence goes on along the minus strand of OY740717.1, from coordinate 12,834,374 downwards.
AAATAGTTATCGCGAAATGATAACGGATTTATTGTGGTCAGAAATAAAGGATATGAGCCTGGACGATATGTGCTTTGTACAGGATGGTGCCACTTGCCACCCAGCCGACGAAACAATGGCTCTTTTGCGCGAGGAGTTTAATGGCCGTGTTACCTTACGTTGTGGCGATGTTAATCGGCCGCCACGATCCTATGATTTGGACTTCCTTCTTTAAGGGATATTTAAAAGAAAAATCGTACGTCACGTTGACGACATTGAACCTCCCTTATGAGTCAGAGTCATTGAAAATATGGACCATCAGAAGGAGATACACCACCGAAGCCCAGAATTTTGTTTCACACACAATTGTCATAGATTCTTCTGTCATAAAAAAGTATTATTGTAAATTAAACTTACAATTAATATCCTGCGTTTTTGTTGCACCACCCTTTTTTATACAGTCAGTTTTTACAGTCCATACAGCGAGGAGCGTATTCTTTTTTTTTTGATGATTAAATTGATGTCTTAATGTATGAAATACTCTGAATTTCAAATTTCAAGCGAAATATTTTGAATTGCAAGTGCCGTCGTTTGAATTTGAATTGACGTCTCTTGAAATATTATGAATTAAAATTGGGGACGTTGAATTTCAATTTCTATCCTTAAAAGTTCCATTTGGCTATTCTGAATATGAGAAAGAAAGAATATTTTATAATTTTAAACCGAATATTATCTAAAATTTAAATGATTTATTTTGAATTTCAACTGATGACTTTCGAATTTAAATTGGGAATTTCTGTTAGTTTAAGTTTAATAATTTGAATTTGAAATGACGTATTTTGAGTATCAACTAATGACTTTTTAATTTCAATTGATGTTTTCTAATTTGCAAAATGTGGAATAATCTGAATTTTTAACGGAGGCATCAACATTTTTAATTGAATTCATAACAGCTTATACGACCTTCAATTGACATATTCTGAATTTCATATGAAGATTTTTGAATTGCATTTGATGTTGTCCAAAATTAAAATAGAATATTTTGAATATCAGATAGAATATTTTGAATTTTTAAATCAAATTATCTGAACCTTTACAAAGACAAAAAGACATCACTTAAAATGCAAACAAAAAAAATGACATTTGAATTTTATTTTACCACTCAATGAAAAATTTCGTGGATAAGCCAAACTATTTATCAAATATTCCAATTATATTTAATGAATGGAAACAGCAAAAACATGCAAAAAATGAGGCTGACACCGCTTGACTAATGCTTTTGTTGTTTTTTTAATGAACAATGATCATGAACTCTCTGGGCGTATGTGTTTTGGCATGAATGCAGTGCGAGGGATTTTTATTGTGTTGCGTGAAAACTCTACAGTTCTCATTAAATATGAAACTGTTTGCCTTTAAGTGTATAGTTACAGTACATTCATTGCTTGGGGTCTTTTGATAGTGAAGTGGCGCCCTCCGAAACCGCAGTCACCCCTGTTTGTAACTAAAAGTCTTTACGATTGCTTTTTGAAAAATGTTTACAACTTTTACGAAATTATTTTTTATAAATATGTGAATTTGTTTATCGCCTCAAATCGAAAAAAATTAGATGAACGGCATACACATTTTTTTATAAATATGTGAATTTCTTTATTTTCGGCAACCTTGTCAATCCATTTCACCAATTTTTACGTTGATACTTAAAAAGAAACAGCAAAGGTCTAGAACCAGAATAGAAAACTGTTCAAGTCATAACAATGATAAAAGAACGATTAAATGTAAAGAAAGCAAAAACATATTTAACAACGTACTTATACAATTATTTTAGTTCATATGAGAAATTTTGTATCACAGGAATTGAAATTGTATTTTTGAAGTTGTTAATTGAACCAAAAAAAAATCTGCGTCTTGAATTTAAAATGAAATGTTTTTAAATAAAATTTAATTTTCTTAATTTTATTTGATGATTTTTAAATTTCAATAAAAACCTTTTAAATTTTTAGTTGTTATTTTTGTATATTTCTGTATGATTTCAAAAACCCTTCTTATTCTCTGGTATAGGCTGATTTGTGTGAACTCTCTTTTCTACTACTACCACCCTGGTGTAGCTGTTTGCATATACAAGTTAAACCTCAATCTATTAGGAAGTTCCCACAGAGCATTATGGTTATCGAATGCTTAACTGCTACTTGGTATATCAATTCTCCGTAAATTTGTTTGAGTGTACGTCACTCTATACATTTGTATGCATTACATCAATTTCCATCATTATACAATTCCTCGTTGCCGGATTCTATGGAAGGCTACGTATGCAAGTACATGGAGACAGACAGAAATGTACTCGTACAAAACCCTGCAACTTGCTGTACTGCTGCATGCAGACTGGGCGAGTAGTCCCGTACATCATCGTCACACAGCCACACCTCCGGCACCACATTTCAACGGCAATAATGAATAATTAATAACTAAAAGACATGTTCGATGAAACCCCCCAATGGTTTTGAATTTGTTCCCTGCATCATTGGGAATGACAATCAATCAATACTCATTCAGCAGTCTCGTTTTTTTGGTTTTTGCCATTCTATCTATTCATGTTCACATTGTAGTAATACTCAATGACGAATCTTGAGGTTTCAGTACGTTTTTTTCTTATTTGTTGGAAATGTGGTTAATTTTTTGGAGTTGCTGAATAATTAAGAAGCTTAATTTGCCAGTTTTCTTCCCCAATTTAACTTTATAATTGGATTAGGACAGACAATACGTTTTGTAGGTGATTGAAATTGAAGTTTTGATTTGTGGTTTCTGGTTGTAGGAGCCGCAGGCAATAATTTACCTTGTAATTTTTGAGATTTTCAACCACACACGCCAGTAGCGCATCTCTGCCCAGAGATACGGTAACATTGGCAACTGGTTCGGCAAATCGTGGCATATCCACATCTGGAAAACGGATAGAGACAAACGATATTATGAAAATTCAAAAGAATATTTTTAAGGTCAACTTACCTTCCAGCGATGTATGCGATTTGTCATTCGAATGTGAATGTTTGCCTAGAATTAGAAGAGAAGAAATAAAGGTTTAAACTTTATTAAAGCATATTAAGACACCTAAATGCGAGATAAGAATAATCATAGGAAGGTACAACTTCATGTCAACCACGTAACAGTGACGTTTTAGGGCTGACAAATTTACAAATTTAGTAAATAAGCTAAACTATTTATCAGATGTTGCAATGATATTTAAGGTTTGGAGTCAATTAACATGTATTGTTTCGTGTGTGTGTTTTAGTATGTTTGCAGTGTGAGGGATTTTAATTGTGTTCGGTGGAATTCTATACTGCGGGCTGTTCTCGTTAAATCCGCAACTGCTTGCCCAAATTGTATAGCTGCTAAACAAAGATACTGTACATTCGTTACTTGGGGTCTTATGATGGTGAAGTGGTGCTCGCTGAAACTGCAGTCAACCCTGTTTGTGAAAAGTCTATCTGACTGCTCTTTAAAAAAACTGTAAAACATTTTTTTGTAAATATATAAATTTTTGTTCGTAAATGTAAATATGTGAATTTTTCATCGTATTATAACGAAAATATTTTCGATAAACGGCATAGAAATTCTTTTGTAAATTTGTTGAATCTGAATTTGTTTGTTTGAATTTTTTTATCGCCAGATATCGGAAATATTTTCTATAAACAAGTTACGAATATATTAGTTAATGTGCGAAATTTTTTATTACAGGATTCCTTATTAACTATTTTTGAATATTTGAATTTTTTAAGTGAACAGAATATTTTTTTCCTGTGGGTAATATTTCAATACTAAACGTGTTGAGTAAACTGGACGACTCTGTATATGTATTTCTTACGCATACTCGTATCGGCAATGAAATGAACAATCTCGGGGCCAACAATTTAATTTTGTATATTTCAGTTAATATATCTTTTAAGCCCTAAGAGATAATAAGCACATTTGATCTTTTTTTTTGCCTTGTCTAGGGGATTACTACAATAAGGGTGTCCAAAAAGTCGGGGTTTGTTTAAAACCGGCATTTCGGGTTATTTTTTTAGAAAAACCGGCATTAACCTACATTTCGATTTTTGTCTTTTGCCAAAGAAGGGAAAATATTTTCTCATTTAAAAATAATGTTATAGACCCCATCTTAAGACTCTGAGATACGTTTAACTAAAAGACAAATAAATGTTTGTTTTATTAATTTAAAAGCAAGTAAAAGCGTTGTTACGTTGTAGTACGGCATTTACAGGATTTAGGTATTTGGCCGTTGGTGGTTGGTCCATGTTGGACAGAACTACATTTTTGGGGCCCGATTAACCATTGTCCTATTCAGATTCATGAGAAAAATTTTGATGTTTTTAAAAATCCATATGTCTATTGGATTTATTATAGGACCGAAAGGGTAGATTATGGTCTTAAAATTAGACAAATTTAAGACAGGATTTTTGCAGGATTTTGGTATTTGGTCGTTCGTGGTAGGTCCATGTTGGACAGAACTACATTTTTGGGGCCCGATTAACCATTGTCCTATTCAGATTCATGAGGAAAATTTTGAAGTTTTTAAAAATCCATATGTCTATTGGATTTATTATAGGACCGAAAGGGTAGATTATGGTCTTAAAATTAGACAAATTTAAGACAGGATTTTTGCAGGATTTTGGTATTTGGTCGTTCGTGGTTGGTCCATGTTTGACAGAACTACATTTTTGGGGCCCGATAAACCATTGTCCTATTCAGATTCGTGAGCAAAATTTTGATGTTTTTAAAAATCCTTATGTCTATTGGATTTATTATAGGACCGAAAGGGTAGATTATGGTCTTAAAATTATACAAATCTTAAAAGTTAACGAATATTGAGATACTTTTTCTGAGTTGTTGATGTAACCATATGTGAAGCGCAAAATAAAAAGGGACCTAAGGTTAAAGTTAAAAACCAGTTTTGTTCAGGAGAGCCATTTTAAAGATTATTTGGTCCCTTTCTATTTGCGCTTAGAATCGTCGAATTCACTTTCATAAAACGCGCATATCTCTGGGAGGGAACACTTTTGGGGCATGGGATCGGTCGCAGTCGATGCTCTGATGTTGTCCACATCAAAAAAAGAAAAAAAAATGAAAATTGATTTTTTTACCCTTAGGTCCCTTTCTCTATGCGCTGTCACATATGTTGAAAGCCCCTTATTTTGGATCTCCTGGGACCTTTGATATGGGCCAATGCCTCAATTACAATCTATTTTCGGAATCGTGACGATACGTTTTGTTGATTTTATGAACCATAGTTAAAGGTGGCCGCTTTGTGAGCCCCATATGGGCCGGTTCGTCTAAATTGGCACACATCTTTCAATTTTATGGAAAATTTCAGTCTTTGTGGATACTCATATTTGGGTATCTGTTACGACGCTATTTTTGGGCCCCAGGGTCCATAGACCATGCTAGGTCTAGGCTTATACTCCGTACAACTGATGTCATACTCAGTTAATTCAGAAAATGTCACTTATTTTGAGTATCGATGTGTGCATTTTCAAAAGGACCAATTTTGGGCACGCTAAGGTCCATTAACCAATGTAATTTTCGTAATTGTGACTGAATGTTATTGTTTTTTAGTGCATAATATGGATATAGTTCAAGGTAGCCGATTTATCTGCCCTTTGGGCCTAAAAGTTCCAAATCCCAAATTGGTCCAAATCTTAAATAGAGGTCGATATTTGGGTTTGGTAGAAGATTCACAATTTCTGGGTACCTATATGTTCCCAAATAGTAGAGGACGCTTTTTGGGCCCCATGACAGATGTGATAGTCTCCAATTCAGCCAAATCGAAAAATTAATGCCACATTTGGATTCTTCGGAAAATTCCACTCTTACTGAGTAATGTTCAAGTTGAAAGGATCTATTTTTCAGCATCCTAGGGACTTTAGATCCATGGGTCAAGGCCTCTAGTTACTTGAGTCATATATTCAATTTTTAAAAGGGACGTATCACTTTTTCTTCTGGTTGAGTTTTGATCTATGCCAACATCATATGTTCCAATTGTATCGTCATATCTCTAACAGTTTATGAGATATTGTCTTTTTAACTCAAGGGTTGTTGATTTTTTCAGAGGCCGAACCAGTCCTTGTGTGGGGAAACATATTTGCCTCTTAACTGATTTGGTCGACACGTGTTTCAGCCAACTAGTTTCAGTAGTGGTTCGCTGACCAATATTAAGCTTAAACAAATTATTTACAATATAGGCCTTTAAAGGTGAATATTGAGATAGAGCCAGAAACCACCAACAAGGTCTATGAAAATTGTGTTTACAAGAAGCGCATCTGCCGAGCTAGCCTAGGAAGCCACACGCACTAAATTGTGTTTCATAAATAAATGAAATGTTTGCTTTCTCGACCACACTCCATCAAATTTGGACCACCCCATACATTTGTTCCCTTAACTTGTCTTTAAGGAACCCTCCAGTTATCTACCTCGAATCTTTGAGCTGCACGACTTACGTTGTTGTAAATCTCTTTTAAGAAATGAACTTGAAAAAATTAAAACACAATACAAAACTTTAGCTTCGTTGTACTTTATTTGTTTGCTGTGGTCTTAAGACTGAATCCAAAAAATATATTGTGCCAGTGAGGCATTCAATGCTGCGAGACGTTTATGCTTACGTTGCATTGAATCCTCGACTGGAATATGGGAACGAAAACAAAAGTGTCAGATATCATTTCATACTTTTGTATTTCGCCACACATATAGCAATTAAATTATATATTGATTTAGCATTGGCAACGGAAGCAACATCGCTGCTTTCGTTGTCATGCTATTGTTTCAGATATTTCTGGACGATAATGCTGATGTCTTCGTCAGCATTAACGTTAACAGTGGGGTGAAGGTACGTAACTCCTCCCCCATTGTCATAGGATTCTCCTGAATTCTGTTGTTACTTTGAATGGTTTTTAGTTTTTGAAATACATACATAATTGTAATGCTTAAAAGTATTATTATTACAATTGTACTTGTGTCTGTAATTATGTTCCTTATTTTAATTTCTTTTATTTCTTTAATATTTTTTATTTCTCTTACTACTATTTCTTTGAATGACGGTATACTTGAAAAATTATAATTTTTTCCTATGTTATCTTTATCAAATTTTTGGATATATATTTCTTGTTTGTTTGAATATTGTTCTTTTTCTATTGTAATTGTACAATTTACAAATTCAATAAGGGCGTTGTTTTCTACTGTGTGAGTTGTTTCTTTTTCATTACATTTTTCTGTTATTAACATATTTTTCGCGTTTTGTATGAGTATTGTGCCATCATTTATTACTTCTACTAATGATTTGAAATCTTTTATTAGCTTACAGTTATTTTTTGTTACACAATTTTTGCTTAGTTTAAGTTCTCTTAAAGTTTTCTCATTTTCATATTTATAGGTTTTGTTACTTATATTTATTATTTCTTCAATTTCAGCGTCTATTTTTTCATTATTACTGTTAGTAATAGGGGTAATACGTATGATTTTAGTATTAATGATGTCAACGGGAATCTTGATATCAATAACTATATTCCCTTCATGGATCATTGCATCCATCCGTATTAGTTTGATCTTATAAAAATCTATACTGTATGTATTTAGTTCTTCGTTCGTTAATATGGATGGATGGAAAAGTTTGTATCTGGCTGAAGCTATAGAGTCTAGTATGGTATCTATTTTATCATTCAGAAATTTTAATTTTATTAATTGGTCGTGATATAAGATTTCGTTTCTAAGTTCGTTATTGAATGTATTAATGCTATTGAGTGTGTTAGAAATTTTTTCACGATCATCTATTATTGTGTCTTTTAAGTTATCAATGGATTTCTGGATATTATCGTTTATATTAATCTGTTGGTTCATGGTATCTATAATTTGGTTATTATTTCCCTGATAGCTCATGAGATGCTGTAATATGTCCTGGCGATCCGAGTCATCCATGACACCGAACATCCATTTTTGTACAGTACCTCCTATATTAAGTAATCCGCGTCTCTGTCTTACCTGGGTATTTGGAGTAATAGACCTTATCTTTGACCTAATAGTTTGTATCTCTATGTCAAGTTCGTATTTATCCGCCTTTATGATTGTCTTTATATTCTCTTCCATTTGACTAATCAATTCCAAAATTTCCGCTGGGTTGATCATATGTAGTATGATTTTAGTTTTATTTACTATTTCTACCTGGGATACTTCAATGTGTATGAATCCAGTTTCAGATTGAAGGGGTGTGATTTGTACCATCGCCTTGGTCTGGGTTATCAGAATGATCAGGATCATCGAGATGATTGTCTAAAAATTTGGTAGGTCGTTTGATATTAGAATCGTGAATGTTTGTAAGATTCATTTTAATAAATTTTGCCGTTTCCTTATGTCTGACGTTTTTGTAATTCCTAATGAACCCAGTTTCCCTATGTTCGCTGTATGTTTCCCTTTTTTTATTTGCTTTTTCTATCTTATGCCGTTTTATATTCCTAAGACGTTTATATATCTTTCCATGGTCAACCACATGGTTTTGGGCTTCATGGGGTGTACACCCGATTGTGCTGTGATAGTTGTTGTTATAAAGGGTAATAGCTTTATTCATTTGCATAATAACTGGGATTTTCTCCTCGATATTCAGTGTTCTAATTTTCTCTGTAATGGTGTTATTGAGTCGTTCTGCGTCTGAGTTCCCGGTGTGACTATTTGGTTTAGTTGTATGAAAATCTATATTCTCGCTTCTCAAATATTCCGTTACGGTTCCCGATTTGAATTCATTATCGAAAACGAATTTTTTTATCTTCCCTTTTATAGCAATAAACTCTTGAATCTTACCTAGGATAGTTCTTGCATTCCTATCTGGGAGTGGAAAACATATGGCATGTTTTGAAAACTTGTCTATAAAAGTTATAAATGATTGTTTACTGTTTATGTATGTATCAATGTGAACTATTTCGTTTATCGTTTTTGGGGTTTCTGTTGTATAGAATTTATTTTTAATTGGGTTGCGGTCATATTTCCCACCGCTGCATACATCGCAGTTGTTTATAATTTTATGGATTTGTGTTCTCAGATTTGGATTATAGATTATTGGTTTCAGTTTCTCATATGTCGCCACTATGCCACAATGGCAGCTTTCATTTTTGTGAAAGAGGGCAATCTGAGTTTTTAATTCGTCTTCATTCTCTATGTCCCTAGCATACTTTGTACATTTTACGAACTTAATGTGAGGTTTCAAAGAGTACTCCCTTTCGATTATTTTGTAGACCTTATAGTAATCGTGATCGTTGAGGTATGAATATATTCCCACTTTGCCCTTGACCAGTTCCCTGCGCAAGACGTCAAGGGTCAATCCGTTATCAATGTCGTTTCTATCTATGAAAATTCTTTTGTTTCCGAAAACTACAGTCGTTGGATCTTGTTTTTGCTCCACGAGGATTATTTGTATTCTGAATCTGTTGACCACTGTCTCTAATATTGGTACATTATACCCTAAGTCCTCCTCTTGAGAGTGAACAGTCTGCACTTCTAGTGAGGCAATATCGTCCTGACCCATATCCTCACTTAGTGAGTCGGTAGTTCGTGCTTCTTGATTACTGGTTTCCGGTTGCCAACAGTTTATTTCATCCTCCCGTATTCTACTCAAAAAGTCCGCTATGTGGTTGGTCTTTCCTTTTATATAGTCAAGCGAGAAATTGTACTCCCTAAGACTTATTAACCATCTCTGGAGTCTTGGGCTTATATCCTTACCGGAGTATTTCGTCATTAACCACTTAAGTGGTTGGTGATCACTTTCGAGATCAAATTCTCTACCATATATATATGGTCTGAAGTATTTTACTGCCCAGACAATGGCGAGTAATTCTTTTTCTACTGTGGCATAATTACATTCATGTTTGTTCAATGTACGAGATGCATAGGCAATCGGATGTCCTTCTTGAGAAAGTACTGCCCCAATTGCAAAGTTGCTGGCATCAGTAGTTATCTTAAATTTTTTACAGAAATTTGGGTATCTTAGTATTGGGGTGTTTGTTACCAAATCCTTCAATTTTTCGAACGCCACCAGATAATTAGGATCGTTGACTCTTACTGACTGCCCTTTTTTCAGGCATACTGTCATTGGGTGCGCAATTTTTGCGTAATCCTTGATGAACTTTCTATAAAACCCGGTCATTCCTAAAAAGGATTTTATTTGTTTCGCAGTATTCGGTATTTTCAACCTCCGAATAATAGAGACCTTATCAGGATTTGGTTTTATACCCTTAGCTGTCAGTACATGGCCTAAAAACTGAGTCTCTTTCTTTAAAAAATCGCACTTGTCAACTTGTATTTTAAGCTTAGCCTTTCGTAAGGCTTTGAATATTTTTTTCAACGTGACCATATGCTCTTGGAGTGATGTACTGAATATAAGGATATCATCCATATATACGACACATGTTTTGTTGATGTGGTCTTTAAGGACCTCATTCATCAACCTTTGAAAAGTAGAGGGGGCATTTTTTAGCCCAAAAGGCATTCTCACAAATTCGTAATGACCTGAGGGTGTAGAGAAAGCCGTTTTCCTTCTATCCTCCTCTCTAACCAATATTTGGTGAAAGCCTTTTGCAAGATCCAGAGTGGTAAAATATTGGGCTCTACCCAGTCTTTCTAATAATGAGTTTAGGTTAGGAATAGGATACTTATCGTTTACCGTATACTCATTTAGTTTTCGGTAATCGATTACGATCCTGTATTTTCTTATCCCCGAATTGTCTGATTTTTTGTCTACAATCCAAAGTGGGCTATTATATGGGGAGTTACTTCTGCGTATTATATTCTGCTTAAGCATTTCCTCGATTTGACGGTCTATTTCGGACTCGTGTATCTGCGGATACCTATATATTCTTGAATACAAGGGTTTGTCTATAGTCGTGACTATCTCGTGGGACACTTCGTGTGTCGCTGAAAGAGTGTCTCCCTCTTTGAAAAAAAGGTCTTTAAAATCACTAAGTAGCCTTAGGGTTACCTGTTTTTCCTCAGTGTTCAAATGGTTCAAGTCGAAATTATGTATGTTGTCGTTTCCTATTGACTCGAGTGTAGATATATCATCAACATACTCAGGGTATATATATTCTTCGAAATATAATCTTTGACCTAGCATGTCTATGAACTTTAGGTCGCTGTCTATTATGGCCTTAAATGCAGTTAGAAAATTCTGACCAATTATGCCAGAAAAATTTTCATTGGAAAAATATATCAATTTCCATTGCATGTTGCCTTCGCATTTTAATTCCTTTGGGAATGGTGTTATTACCACATTTCTCACTTCCTTGGTTCCATTAAGGGTTTTATAAACCCATGGATTCCTCAATCCCAATATTGGGTAGTCTTCTTTAAGAATACCTTCCTTTAAGATGCTAGTGGTTGAACCAGTATCCACTAGGCACCTGATCTTTTGTTTCCCTATTGTAATTGATATTAAGGGTAATTGCGCCCTAGAGGCGATGTTAAAAAATTTACTTCATCTCCCATTTCGACTTTTCCCTCTTGAATGTTGTCAACTTCCATATACATAGGTCTATTATCTCGACTGGTATTTCGAGTGTCTACGCTCATATGGGAATTTCGGGTTTGCCCCGAACTTTGTTTATTGGTATAATTATTCCTGTGATGATCGTTAGTATTGTCATTATGTACATTGTTTTTTTGTTGGCTAGTGTTATATTGATTCTGGTGTGAGTTTTGTGTTTTGTATTGATTATTACTAATTTGTTGTGTTTGATTTCGGGTATTTCCTTGTTTGTGTCTATAGTGGATGGCTCTGGGGTCATCCAGAGCTCTTATCTGGGTATACCTAGTAATAACGTCATTCAATGTACTATTTTGGTCCATATGATACCTTAAGGGGATATCTATTTTCTCAATTAATATATTCACTAAGTCTTTATCGACTCTACTAGGTTCGTATATCTGTGGTCTCATTTCGTCCAATAGATATATTTGGCTAAGTTCATACTTAGCATTTTCAAAATACTTAAACAATTCTCGTAAATTACTTACTTTAACATTTCGACATTTGTTAAATATATCGCCGTATGTTGATTTTGGACGGTAATAGTCCACTAGCTTCGTCTTTACTTGCTGCCAACTTGCGTCAGGCCCTATCTCTCGGATGTAATTTCCTGCCGGTCCCAGAATTTTTTCATTCATTACGATGGCCATGGACAAACGGGTTAGCTGGTGGTTGTTCCTGGGGCACACATCTATTATTGCCTCCACGGATGCCGTAAATGCTGTTACTGAATGGTCCTTGTCTAACGGTTTCAACTGTCGAAATTGTGTGAGTATGTCCTTGGGGGTGAGCAAGATTTGTTGTTCTGGTTCTTGCGCTTGTTGCTGTGCCTGCTGCTGTTGCAGCTGTTGTTGAAGTTGGTTAATAGCCATCTCTTGTCTTCTTATTACTTCGTTGAGCTCATTCATTTGTTCTTGATCCATTTCTAGATTTCGGTTTTGATCAAAAATATTTTGTCTATTCATTCAAGAAGAAATTTTATGATTTTTTTTTTCACTTTTTAGTGAATTTGATGATTTTCACTGTTTAATGTTATATTTTATTTTCATTGTTTAATGTTTAAATGTTTTTTTTTGTTTTGTTCGTTTCTTAGTATCTTTTGATGCTAAGTTCCGCGACTGCGCCACTTACGTTGTTGTAAATCTCTTTTAAGAAATGAACTTGAAAAAATTAAAACACAATACAAAACTTTAGCTTCGTTGTACTTTATTTGTTTGCTGTGGTCTTAAGACTGAATCCAAAAAATATATTGTGCCAGTGAGGCATTCAATGCTGCGAGACGTTTATGCTTACGTTGCATTGAATCCTCGACTGGAATATGGGAACGAAAACAAAAGTGTCAGATATCATTTCATACTTTTGTATTTCGCCACACATATAGCAATTAAATTATATATTGATTTAGCATTGGCAACGGAAGCAACATCGCTGCTTTCGTTGTCATGCTATTGTTTCAGATATTTCTGGACGATAATGCTGATGTCTTCGTCAGCATTAACGTTAACAGTGGGGTGAAGGTACGTAACTCACGCGATACAGAATCTGTTTTCACAGAAAAGTGCCCACTGCCTCAAGGTGGAGTCTGGCTTATGTACCATAGTTCGTATAGAAGTGTTTAAGGGTTGAATCTGGAGTTCTTGTGTAACAGCAATGTCAATCCACGTTTGGACAACATACAGCATTCCACAAATCCTATATTCCCCCATATCTAATCTTACTTACATAACTTTTCTCCATCCTCTTCCCCTAAATTCACGTAGTATATTTTTTTTATTATTAATGTGACTTAAGAAAATCCCTTTTACTTAACACGATTTTACCGCAGAATCCAAAGGCAAGAACAAATACACAACTCTCAAAGAAGAAAAACCCGGGGGAGCATATTTTTTGCCAGTATCGTTTATTAAAAATATCGCAAAAGCCACAACACTACCGCTGGCAACATAAACAAGTTAACGTAACATATTCCAGGATTTACTCGGCTGTAGGACCTTCGCACATAACGCCATGTTTGCATTCCTTTAATGTCCCGAAGGCAAAACTTGACTCGATTCTCACACTTGAACGATGTGCCATATGTGCAACTGCATGCCAATGCCAGGCCACTGCCTCCCCTCAAAAGTATTCGAAATGAACACAAAGCGTTTGAATATTTCATGATGGTGTTTGTGCCCCAATCACTTACATACCCTTGCAACAAAGTGCATTGGTATGCTGCTGTTGTTGTTTTAAAGTTGACAATGTTGCATGTAACCTTTTATACTCGTATGGAAATGGGAAACAATTTTAGGGGGCAAAGTGTACAGATTGTTGGAGGAAAATACATTTTCTGGCATGTGAAGGAACGTTTAAGCAAAAATTCAATATTCGAGAAACTATAGGTTGTGTGACACTTTGTGGGATTTTATGCAGCTTCTATTAAATAATGCGAGTGTATATTAGGGTGGAGCATAAATCTACGGCAAACATGTAACAACCAAAAATTGTTATCCATTGTAATCGTTATACGCTTGATATCCTGCTCTTTTCAGGCAAGATCATTCGTCAGTTTTGACCGGCTAATATGTCTGCCTGGAAACTTTTGGTAGTGTGTGTGTGAGGTTTCTATTTGCAGAGCTTCTTAGAAACCGATCGTGACTAGTGAGATCTAATTCTCTTCTTAGACTATTTTTCTAGCCTATTCAGCTTTTGTCGGCGTTAAGCCATTGAACGTCGTTTTTAATTATGAGCGTGGTGTTTATACCCTGCACCACCTTGTGTAATAGTTATTTGAGCTTCGCCCACTTTTAAGTGTACCGATCGACTCCGAAATTTGGCAGATCACGTTCTTCGGACGTCACTATTGAAATTGTAGAAAACCAGTTCAAATCAAGTTGAAGCTCCCACACATATGTTTAACAGATTTTAAGTCTTTAGGTCATAGCTCTAGAAGTAACTTTTTACATCCAAATTTGTAAAAATTTGGTATAGTTCCAAACAATCGACTTGTTACCAGCTTAGATTAAAATGGTTTCTATCCCCAGCACTAGGGCCTTACATGATTTACCTGTAACTGATCTAGATCACCCACATTAATTCTGATTGTGTTCAAATTTGGTGTAGAATAGAACGTCAGGCCCACAACCAATCCTGGACCACTTTACGCCATATACTACCATTTTTGAAAACAGTTCTTCTACGAGTGGCCTGAGGGTCCAAAACGGATCCCACAATGCATGAATATATATGTATCGAATAATTTAGGGTGATTTTTTCAGACGTGTGGTTTTCAAGAATAACTAAAACGCACATTAATGTTATGGCCAAGAATTCAGCTTTATTATAAAGATAAGGGTTTGCCATGTTTTGAAAATTATTTCGGGCAAGTGGCCGCCGCGGCTGTCTCGAATAAATTCCAACAGAAAGACCCAATTTTCGACCACTTTTTCTAGCATTTGAAGCCGCATGTCAGCAATAACGCGCCGAAGATTTTCCTCCGTGACGGGCTTCTCTGCGTAGACAAACAACTTCACATAACCCCACAAAAAATAGTCCAGCGGTGTTAAATCGCACGATCTTGGAGGCCACGCCACAGGCTTACGACGCCATATAATGCGCTCACCAAAAGTTTCCTTCAATAAATTTATTGTTTCGTTGGTTGTATGGCATGTACCGCCGTCTAGTTGAAACCATAGGTCCACATCAACATCCTTCAATTCAGGCACAAAAAAGTAATTAATCATGGCTCTATAGCTTTACCCACTGACTGCCACATTTTGGCCGGCTTTATTTTTGAAGAAATATAGACAAATGATTCCCACACACACACCAAACAGTTACGTTCGAGGATGTAACGTCTCAACAATGGCTTGGATATTTTCATTACTCCAAATGCGACAATTTTGGTTATTAAGGGAGCTTTATCGCTTAAGGAAATTTTCTTGTAAAAATCAGGATCGGTGGCCATCTCGATTTGTATCTATTCACCACGATTTGCAAACGTTGTTCCAGAGTAAGTCTTTTTATTCTAAAATGACAAACCAAACTGAACATAAATCAAGTGACAGCTGCAAATAGAAAAAATCAGAAAAAAGTGTGGCCATTTTTAAAAACCACACGTCAAAAAAAACACCTTTATTACATTATCTCACGAAGCCAAAACAAAAAAGTTGTTAAATTCGGCCAGGCTAAACCTGACTAAAAGGAAATATTGGTCCGTTTCTTTGTGCCCCTTTTGTCCATGCGCCCCATCTTAATCTCTAATAAAAATTCAGAATAAATATATATTTGGATTCGTAGCAAATATTGCTTTGTTAAGGTTACCATAAATCCAAACTGGCTACTGATCGTCCGTTTTGACAATTCGGGCAGTGTTTTGGGCCACATAAACTAAAACTTCCAGCAATTATGCTCAAATCTAGGTATTTTGTGCGTCCTTACTAAAATTAACCGTCCAAACCATTGCGTGTCCACAAAAAAATACGATTTGTTAAGCAAATAAGCAGAAAAGTGTACTCTTCTCAAAAGTTCCTTTAGTCCCAAAGGAGAAATTGTCTTCCCCCATTCGGCCGATTTCGCCCATTAACAATTCCAAACAGCTTATTACCTAAAGCCATCATCATGCAACATGAAAGGATCCTAGTAATTTGTTTGACCGCTACCGGACGGACATGGCTAATTCGTCTTAGAATTTTTTGAAGATTAAGAATATGTTCCCCACAGGGTTTCTAATCAATACATCGAGGAGTTACAAACGGAATGACGTATTTAGTATCTAACCTAAAGTGAAGGATGTAAAAATTCAATTCGAACGGGGCTAACTATGAAATACCCTACACCATTTTGACATTTCAAAGATTTGCGCCTCTGTCTGAAGCTTGAGCAAGGTCGGGTTTTATATGTCTAGAGCGATAGGGACTTATTTCTTTGGTAAATATATATATACATATATATTGTACCAATTTCACTAGGAATAGTTGTAGGTAGCACTTAACGCCCTATGCCGAAATTAAGCTATTTTGAATTTAAATCTTTTTTGTATAGCGGCAGAACATTAAAGCGAAATTCAGTTTTGTAAAGGTGTTATAAAAAATGATGGTAAGACAACTTAGATTTTGCTCACATTTACCGAATGATGCTCCAATAATTGGTTGCCAGTCACAACTTATAGTTTTTTATAGAGCTGTATGGTTTAACCAACAATTGGCAATGACAACAAATTATTTCGTTCTTATAACCAAAAACAAGTGCACATTAGAAAATATTTAATTGTACAAATAATATATAAAAAAAAATTAATATAAAAACAATTGATGATATGATTGTATTACGTCGGATTTTTCAAGGTTTCTTTAAAAATCATATCGTCGAAGAAAAATTAATATTTATCTTTCTTCATTAGCCAAGCTGGCCCAAAAACGTAGATCAATGTGTCCCAAAATTTAACAATATACATGCAGAAAAAAAGTATGGCTGTTATAACAATATTATAAGGGCATCATACTAATGTTGGTTATAGGGTTGTGTCACAGTACTATTATGATCATCACAACAATAGTATGATTCACACACAGCCATACTATGATCCCCACGACAATATTATGGTCCTCACAACAATATAACTATTCACAAACAACCATACTATGATCCCCACAACAAAATTATGTTCCTCACAACAATTTAATTATTCGCACACAACCACACTTAGATCCCCCACAACCATACTATGATTCTCATAACTATAGTATGATTAACATACAACCATATTATGATCCTCACAACCATCCTAGTGACTTTTGATCCATGGGTCAAGGCCTCAAGTTACATGGGTCATAAATTCAATTTTAATAAAAGGGGCGTGCCACTTTTTCTTCAGGTTGAGTTTTGATCTATGCCAACATCATATGTTCCAATTGTATCGTCATATCTCTAAGTTTATGAGATATTGTCTTTTTAATTGATTTTTTCAGAGGTCGAACCAGTCATTGTGTGGGGAAACATATTTGCCTATTAACTGATTTGGACGATTTTAAAAACCAACAGTTTTAGTCCACCAACAATTTAGGCCCTTAAAGGTGAATATCGTGATAGTGCCAGAAACCACCAACAAGGTCTTAGAAAATTTTGTCTACAGAATGCGCAGCTGCCGACAATAGTACTATGATTCTCATAACCATAGTATGTTTAACA
Source organism: Hydrotaea diabolus (assembly GCA_963513945.1). Classification (NCBI taxonomy): domain Eukaryota; kingdom Metazoa; phylum Arthropoda; class Insecta; order Diptera; family Muscidae; genus Hydrotaea; species Hydrotaea diabolus. The sequence goes on along the minus strand of OY740717.1, from coordinate 12,816,679 downwards.
TACAACCATAGTATGATCCTCACAACCATAGTAAGACTTACACACAACCATACTACGATCCCCCAAATTTATTTGTAATTAATTGGCTTAAGTTGTTATTCAACAATAAAGATTTTTATTGAGTATATTATGTAAAATACATTAAACTCTTAATAATAGGAGTGATTTATTTTACAGTAGAAAAAAATCACTTACTAAAAATATTTCAGTTTTACTAATCCAAAGTAGTTTTTTTTGAAAAAAAAAATGAATTTACATATAAAAAGTACTTTTATTGCGTAAGATTCGTGACCATAACTTTGTCAAACTAAAAAAATATTATGGTATCGTCGGTATGATTGCCCTAATCATATTATTGTTAACATTAAACAAACAAAAAACAATAGTTATGTCACGCCAACCATATTTGTACTGTTGATACAACCATATTTTCATTTTTAAATTGGGCAACAATACTATTATTACATTTTAGCAACATTAATATTGCCACAATCATACTATTGTCAAAATGAAATTCAAAAAAACAATACTATGGTTGCGACGATCATAATTTTATTGCAGATAACATAATATTGTTGCCGTTTCCATATAGTGACTATATCTTTTCTCTGCGAATAATTTATTTCTTGCTTAGACTATTTTTTTAATTGAATCTAGCAGAACTGCCTAATATTGACATAAATCGACATATGTGACAGCGCATAGAGAAATGGACCTTAGGGTAAATAAAATCAATTTTCACTCTTTTTTTGATGTGGAGCATCGAATGAGACCGATCCCATGTCCCAAAAGTGTTCCCTCCCAGAGATATGCGCGTTTTATGAAAGTGATGGTACACCCAAAATACACGTATTTAAATCTTTAAAATGCTCTCCTGAACAAAACTGTTTTTTACCCTAAGGTCCCTTTCTATTTTGCGCGTCACATATAGTGAAGCAACCGAATTTTTTGTTCCGACCTCCAATATACTCGTTTCCAATTTTTGAAATTTGTGCCCAAGTATCGCGTAACGAGACCAAAATAAATACCTGTTAGCCATTCAAGCTTTGAATTATCTCCAAAAACAAACAGACAAACAAATGTCTACTTAACATATAAATGAAAAAAACAAATTATAAATATAAGCGTCACCGCAATATAGGATACGAAACAGGCAACGCGTCCTGCGAGTTCATTTAACAAATGAAGCGTAAATGGGCTTAAGGGCCCTGAGCCCACGCAGTCACACTGCTTAAGCAAAAGGCAACACCAGAAACCCTAATGGCCCCCCTTAGACAAATTACCTTGAATTGGCCCACTCACCCGCACTCTGCGGCAACAAAAGATTTGCAATGCTGATATTGTGGCCAAAAGAGAAAATGAAACTTCAAATTAATTTTTCACAAACTGTTTTCCTCACTGAACTGAGCATCACACTAAACGTCTAAAAAACGCACATGAAGTACGCACTCGAAAGGAAAACCAACAGCCGCCTCACACGCATAAATTCATTTTATGCGGCAACGTTTGTTTGCTTAGGACGAAGAAGTGGATATGAATTGGCGTCAAAAAGTTCTTGCCTAAAAGATTTAACCACAATATAGAGGAGTTCGTATTTATGTCACTTAGTCGAGCACATCACATCAAGTGCCATTCAGTTCTAGCAGTAGACTGATGTGTTTATGGCCGTAGATAAGAGGATAGCCCAGCATAATCTTTGGGAGGAAATTTTGGGTAAATATAAAATTTATTTGTTGGCAGTATCAATTGTAATTTATCGAATAATGAATAGAGATAGGGTGTATTCCCGGCAGAGGAGTATTCCCAGCATAGATTTAGCACAGAACAGTGTTTTGAAGTAGTGTAACAATTTACTTTTTTTTCCAACTCAAACATGTCAGCTACTTTAGCAGCTGACATTTATCCATCCTCATCTTCATTTTTAATTAGTTAAGTTAATATTAAAATTTATAATAATCTCGTGCATTACACACTTACTTAAGTGCTATAACATCATATTAATGAAAAAGGGTAAGCTTCGCTCAAATTAGTGAGCTAGGCACGACTCAATTCTTATAGTCACTGCCCGGACCTACTGTGTAACGCCGTATAATGATCCAGGCTCGATTTCCATCGGCGAAAATTCTATAACTTTTGATCTAGTAAATATTTTTGAGTTCTGTAAAAAGCACAATTGTAGCCAAGGACTGAGGGATTATTTTGAACTGTTAACATTTAAAATCTATTGGGTATATTTTAGAAGTTGGCCTGAAATTGACTACTTTTAGTATATTTCAATTTTAAAGAAAAGTAAATTTTTTGTTTTCGTTTTTCATAATTGCGTAGTACGAGTTTTGGTACTAATTTTTTTCTTTTTTCACTAATTGTACGCTATCTTCCAAGGGTTCAATTTCAAAAGTTACCCCCATAAAATGGAGAAACTTTCCAAAATTGTACTGAATTCTGTAAAGACTTTTAAAGAAATAAAAGTTATGTTGGTCCAAAGTCATATCAAACATTTTGAATGATCTTTTAGTGTCAAAATATTAGTCGAAGTCAACATTTTCATCATAGTAAAGTTCACTTACGAGCTTTGCTTGAAAATCATTAAAAATTCTAAGTCGGTGGTCGCAACTTTAAAGGCGCTTACTCCAATTTTCGGACGTAAAAATAGTCCCAGCCGACAGGTTGAGCGTGCTATAGCGAATATATTTGGATCCAAATTTTCACTTTCAGATGTTCCGGCGCCAAAGAGACGCCGTACCGCTCGAAACGACGAAAATGTCGCAACCGTGTATCCGTTCAAAATGGGACAAATCAGTCGATTTCACGTCGTTCTCAGTAATTAGGCATCTCTCAAACCACACCGTGGCTTGTTTTGCGAAAAGATCTTGGCTTTCAGCCTAATAAAATCAAAGTGACCCAAGAACTGAAGCAACTTCATTATTTGAAATGCCGAAACTTTTCCAATAGGGATCTGGCAAAGACTCACGAAAATCTGTAATTTCATCCAAAAATCATCTTCAGCGATGAAGCTCATTTCTGGATGGATGGTTTAGTCAAAAAAAGAATATGTGACTGCGCATAGAGAAAGGGACCTAAGGGTAAAAAAAAAAAAATATCACCTTTTTTTTATGTGGACAACATCTGAGCATCGAATGAGACCAATTCCATGCCCCAAAAGTTTTCCCTTCCAGAGATATGCGCGTTTTATGAAAGTGATGGTACACCAAAGATACACGTATTTAAATCTTTAAAATGGCTCTCCTGAACAAAACTGGTTTTTACCCTTAAGTCCCTTTCTATTTTGCGCGTCACATATGCGTTATTGGACAGACACAAACCCTCTCCTGCACTTCAAGAGACACAATTGCATCCGCCAAAATTACTGTGTGGTGTGGTTTTCATGCCGGAGGTGTGAAGGGGCCGTACTTTTTCATCGATGAAACCAATTGTCATTCTACCGCCAATCGAGAGAGCTATCGTGCCATGTTTGAAAATTATTTTTGACCAGAATTGGATGAGCTTGACATCGCCGATATGTGGTTTCAACAAGCACGCGTTACATTCGATTTATTCTGTGATGTATTTATATAAACAATTGTTATGTTCTTAATGGAAAACCCTGTAGTTACCACAACCAAAGTATATTTGGTACAAAAAACATTTTGACGCCATATTAAAAATAAGAAACTAAGCTTTTAAGTGCAAAAGCTCTTAAAATGATGGAAATCGATACTGGACCACGGTGCGCCGGTTTCGAACGACTAATGCATTTTACAGAGAAATTAATACTTGGCTTAGAATAAGTTCTCATACTCATTCAGTTGCCGGCATTTATGAAACGTCTGAGTACGCTGAACATTTTTTTACGATCTTTATTCCGGATGTGAAACTGGGTCGATTACAAATCTAAAAAAAACTTCTAAAAGTAATAATCTGAGTATCACACTCGTTACAAGCAATTCGTTCTGTGATGGATAATTTTGTTGAATTTGGGACTGTTGGAGATTCAAGACGTACGGGCAGACTTCGAACTGGCAGATAGCCCAAAACAATATTAATGCTGGGAGACAGAGCGTCACAGGAAATTCGATGGCACCAACAAGAAGACGATCTGTCTGGTGCAGCTTTCTAGCTGCGCTCTTCGGCGTATTTCGAAAGACGATATACACCTCTTCCATTACAAAATTCAACTATTTCAAAGTCTTAACCCTGAGGACTTCGCATTACTCTTGGAATATCCTAGAGAAGTTTTAAATCTCGTTGATCGAAATGAATACATTTTGTCAAATTTAATGGTGACCGACCAGGCGCTTTTTTACTTTAACGGTTTCGTAAATAAACAAAACTACAGATTTTGGATATCCCAAAAACCTTCATTTAAAATCTTTACACACAATTTCTGTAACTGTTTGGTGCGACATTACCGCCAAAAAAATTGACGGTCCATTTTTTTAAACATTCAAGGTGTAAGTCAAACAATAAATGGAGAACATTATTGAGTAATGCTTTAACCTTTTTTATTTGAGCAATAGGCACCACGGTCACGTCACCCTAAGGTTTCAGCAAGATGTTGGAACACCCTATACAGCCCGTGCAGCGATGGAGTTATTGAGACAAAAATAATCGTATACCCCAAGAAGCACTCAACAAAGTTATTAAAATGCTATAAAAGAAGCCCATCTTTGCATTAGAGAATGGTTCACATTCAACTCACATTATTTTGCATAATTTATGTCGAATACTCGTAATATTATAACTTAAACTTTAATTTGATGATTCAATTTTTCGCTTTTTTTCATTTTATTCAATATTTATTTAAAAAACAAATTGTATAGTAACATTTTTGGTACCCTTTAGTTATATTTCTTGTACTTTCTCTAATTCTGTATTCACATGAACGTCTACATTACCTTTCATTGATTGGCATCCCATTGTTGCTGGTATATCCGCATTTTTACTGTCTCGTCATTATATTCAAAGGTGAACATGTGGACAACTTTCGCTGGGTTACTTGGTTACGAGTATATGTTAATATGTATAAGTACATGTGTATACGGGCACATAAATATATTAGCTTAAAAAGGGAGTGCATAAGTAATCTGTTCCCATTGCCCTGTGCTGGTTTGTTTTTGCCATCTTCTTGTTCATTCAAATCGTTCCCCTAAGACTGCAGATGAAAATATACTTTTCTCATTTTCAGTTTCGTTTGTTCGTACACATGGTGTTGTGAATACTGGTTGCCCCAAATAAGACTGATCGATTAACCAAAAAGACAACAGAAAAGTTCCATTCTGGCTTATGCTGTAACAAGTACACGCAGAGAAAAAACATGGTTACTACATGGTCACGGCAATATTAATATGTTCTCCATACCATAGCAACCATAGCATTGTTAACTGAATTTAGTTTTGACAATAGTATAATTGCTGCAATATAAATATTGTTGAAATGTAACAATAGAATTATTGTCAAATTTAAAAATGAAAATATGGTTATAGCAACACTTTAAACATGGTTGGTGCTACAAAAGTATTGTGTTTTGCGTTTTATGTTAACAATAATATGTTTACGGCAATCATACTGTATGATTGTAATTTTTCTTCATTTAAATATGCTTTTAAGAACAAATGTTATTGGTACGGATCTAATGCAATAATAGTATTTTTTTCGATATTAACATTTTTTAAACAAGCTGCTTTGGCTTTATTTAACTGAAATATTTTTAAAAAAACGCTTACGTTGATTTAAACTTATTTTTTCTACTATGAAATTATTTACTTCTATTATTTTGAATTTAATGTATTTTTGAATAATTTTCAAAATTCAAATCTATTGTTGACAACTTAAACTAATTCTAAATAATATTGGGGATCAAATCTATTGTCGACAACTTAAACAAATTCTAATAAATTATTTTGGGGATCATAGTATAATTGTGTGTGATCATGCTATGGTTGGTGTGAACTATACTATGGCTGGTGTGAACTATACTATGGTTATGAGGATCATACTATGGTTGTATATGAATCATAATATGGTTGTGAGGATCATACTATGGATGTGGAGATCATAGTATGGTTATGTGTGAAGAATACTATTGATGTGAGGATCATAGAATGGTTGTATTTGAATCATACTATTGTTGTGAAGATCATAGTATTGTTGTATCACAACCATTTACCCAACAAGAGTATTATCCTCCTCGAATATTGTCACCACAACCATACTTTTTTCTGCGTGTACATTTTGCTAAAACCATATGGAAGGATTATTCTTAACTAGCGGACGCCACAAATTTTCAATTAATCGTATAATGAGTTCTGGTTATGGTTAACACTCCTCATTTAAAAAAAATAAGAAACGAGAACTTTATCAGATGTAACACCGGTCCAGATAGCACATCTGAAGGGGTGTTGTTGTTGTAGCGAAACTTAGTGCCGAGGCGATAGCTCTTGGCGGAAGAATTCCTCTATCGAAGCGATCCGGTGCATAGAATCGGCTTTCGTGAGATCGTGGGGTGTAATTGACATTGCTGTAATCCGAGTACCTTCGGATTCTATAGAGGACATTTGGAGTGGTGTAATTGACGCTGATGTTATACCCTAGGAATCTAACACTGATGCCTGTTCCTCAAAACGGGGGACTATGTTCCTGATCATGTTGGTACTGGGTGTTGTTGTTGGATCATAATTTCGTTGAGATAATACCCCCGCCAGAAGAATAATAAAATTCAACATCTTTGACTAGCCTGTAAACGAGAAAAGTATAGTACTTAATTGGGACATAAATACTGTTACACACGTTTTATGCTGTAAAGTAAAAAGTACAGAATGTTTTTGGACCAAATAATTTTTAATCTATTTATTGATGTATATTCTATCCAAAAAGAATCTACTTATTCGAAATGTCCACCTATTACCTTTACCATGTGTAAGTCGCACTGTCCAATCGTCAATAGCTGCACGAACCTCGTCCATTGGAAAATTGGGCACAGCTCCAACCAAACCAGTCTTAAGAGATTCAATGTTGGCGCCCCTTTTGTGACAAACCTTGCCTCTAAAACCGTCCTCAATTTGTAATACAATTGGTTCAAATCTAGACTGCCTGGGGGCCATTCTTCAGAGGAAATGAACGCTGGCAAATTGTTACGAAGATAGGCCTGGGACGTTTTAGTTTTACGGGCCGGCGCAGAATCCTGCTGGAAAGTCCATGGCTGGTTTTGGAACAGAGAATTGTTAAGATGCTTCACAACAGCTTCCAAAACGGTTTCTTGGTAAACTTTGGCCGATGTTTTGACTCCTTGTTCGCAGAAATGCAGACCCCATCGTAAGAGACACCCCACCAAACCTTGACTGAAGCTGTGTAATGACCCTGTTCCACCCTTGGGATCAGTTCAGATGCTTCCTTAGATTCACTCTATCATTTGCTTGTTACACTCTATCATTTGCTTATTATACACTCTATCATTTGCTTGTTAAATTTTTCCTAAACGGTAAGTTTTTTCATCGGTGAACAAAATTTTTCCGTGCTTCACCAAAAGACGTTTGCATTTTTCAATCCCATATCTATATCTATAAACTGCAGTCAAAAAATTCCCGGTACGTCGTTTGAAAGCCCTAAGTCCCAAGTCTTTTTAATCGACTCATGGATTTTTTCGGGCTATTCGGTTAATAGTGCCTCACATTGTTTACTTTTATTTATATAATAAACAAAAAATTTATATTAATTCAGTCTTATTTGAGCCACCCTGTATTAGTCAAAGTCATTTGGGCAATTTTGGTAAATAGTCCCTCACATTGTATGTCCTGCTGCTCGTCCATAATTCATGAACTTTGTTGCTTGACAGAATCTCCTGATGAAACTTTGAACAAAGGGAAAAATATAATCCCTTCTTTTAGGGCATTTAAAGGAAAAATCAAAGTTTCCAAAAAAAAATGCTGCACTACTTAGAACAACATGAGTATAGGGGAGTTACAGTGGTCAACTGTTTTTTTGTAGGTGTTGTGCACTAGTTTAACATTGTATACAATATTTCGAGAAGTTTCCCATTTTCATTTCGCAGTTGGTCACCACAACATTTAAACATTACTGATTGAATTTTCCCATCACTCGTCCTCTTGTCGTTGGGCGCCAATAACTGAAATTGTTTAGCCAAGACCTCGGAAAATATAATTCAATATTTAATAAATTTTGTTGTTATGGGGGGGAACTCTTGGTATTGTGCCAAAATTTAAACAATCGCCCAAAGTACAGAAAGCACATAATAACACACGCTAGAAAGAAAGCGCTTTCAAAAGGAAGAGAGATTTACCACAGTTTTTGTTTTAATTTTTCCAAACAAAGCATGTGCCACATCCAGTCATAAAGTCAAATGAACTGAACAAAAACGTAGCAGCAGAGACTTTTGTAAAAAGTTGGCAAAGAACTGAAAACGCTCAAGAAAAAAAAAAATATAATACTTTGTAGCTCATTTGTCGTTTTAGCACTTGCATGTACACTCTATGCCACATGTTCGTACGTGCAACATCATGAAGTCTAACTGGAAAACATTCATATGAGCCACATGTTGTAGACCAAAACATTTAAGGCATACATGCGAGTCAGATGAGCCGTGTAAGAGGATGATCGAGAATATATGGCAGACGAGGGTCGTTGGGAAAGTTTTGCAAAGTAAGTTATCATCAAGGATCATGAACCGCAAATTAGTTATTCATCCCAACAGACAATTGCGGAAGCAAACATGCCCAAATTCGAAAATATCTTAGAGCACACATACATATTGCAAATAATAATAATAATTCATTTAGAGTTTGTTTTTAATTTAAAAAAGAAAACGCTAAAACTAGAATCGAATGGCGGAATCTAAGATTAGGTTGGAAGGACTTATTTGACTTAGGGGACCCATACAGTGTACTTATTTATTGTGATTGTTCTTTATCGCTAATAAATTACGCTACAAAATCTGTAGGAAGAGTTGTTATTAAATAAAATCAATTTCAGAACTCGGTAGATCTATCATCCTTCAAGAAGAGGATGACTCCAATTCTATTTTCTAATTCAATCTCCTTCTCTTTGCACAAAGTCGGCAGTATTCGGCTGCAATATTTAGGCATTGACCTTATATTACAATATACCGCCGGAATACCTACGAGCACCCTATAAATACGAGTACCATTGTTATTTTCCAGCTGGGTGTTGTTTCTGGGCCAGACTAGATTACAGAGCATTGACAAACATATGCTTATTGGTTCTAGATCACATTTGGTTGCCAATAGTTATATCTATATATATCCATGTTTTCAACCGCATAGCACACTATTTACAGAATTGTAAGCAGCTGCGGTACCACGGAAGGGTCTATGGCATACTAAATATATCATTCAGTTTGCTACTGCACGCAAAATTTATTAAAACCCTATATGTGAAGGGACCCAAGGGTAAAAACCAGTTTTGTTCAGGAGAGCCATTTTAAAGATTTAAATACGTGTATCTTTGGTGTACCATCACTTTCATAAAACGCGCTTATCTCTGGGAGGGAACACTTTTGGGGCATGGGTCGCATTCGATGCTCAGATGTTGTCCACATCAAAAAAAAAGTGAAAATTGATTTTTTACCCTTAGGGTAATAAAACACAGAATATTTCAGATATAGAGTTCAAATATATTCCAGGTGTAGTGGATATGTTGCATTTTAAGAATGAAATTTGATTTGGGTCATATGAACACAGCGATCTATTCTGTAGACCCAACTTTCGACCGGTACGTTGGCAATTTCGCGTTTGATGTTGTCTCTGAGCTCGTCTTAAGTTGTTGGCTTGTTGGACTTAATGTGGTCCCATAAAAAAATAACACTTTCAGCGAATTTGGCTTTCAGAAAATCATATAAAATATCATAATCATATAAAATATCAAATCATATAAATATGACGCGTGCTGTGATGCTACATATCGGCGATGTCAAGCTCATCCAATTCTGGCCAAAAATAATTTTTTAACATTGCACGATATCGCTCTCCATTGACGGTAACATGACGATTGCATTCATCGACGAAAAAATACGACCGAATCACACTTTCGGCATGAAATCCAAGAGTTGCTCCAGAAGCACACGTGGGTTTGTTGCTGTACAAAAACGCATATTTTGTTTATTGACAAAACCACGCAGCCAGAAATGAGCTTCATCGCTAAAGATAATTTTTCGATGAATTTCTGGATTTTCGTAAAACTTTTCCATAGCCCAATCGAAGAAGTTTTCGGGTTTAAAATGATCAAGTGGCCTTAATTCTTGGGTCAATTTGGTCTTTTAAGGATGAAGGCCGAGAACTTTTAGCAAAATACGTCACAGTGTGGTTTGAGTGATACCTACCTGATTTGGCTCATTTTGAACGGATATACTTACGGCTGCGATATTTTCGTCGCTTCGAGCGGTGAAAATTTGGATCTGAATTTATCGTCGCACTGCCTGTCGGGTGGGACGATTGTTAGGGCCGATAGAAGGAAGCGCTCTTAAAGTTGCAGCCACTTAGAATTTCGGTAGTAATTTTTAATGACTTTCAAACTTGTTCGTAAGTGAACTTTACCATGATGAAAATGTTGACTTTAACTAACGTTTTGACACTGATAGATCATTAAAAATGTTTGAGGGTGAGTCGACATAAAGGTACGAAATTGTTATGTCCCTATTGAAAACCCCTTTACATATTTGATCTTCGTAAAATTCTAAGATGATCTAGCCATGTCGGTCCATTTACCCGTGTGTCTGTTAAAAAGCACGATATCTGTTAACCGAATTGCCCTAGGATCTTAAAAAATTTCGTAATACAAACTACTATCACATTGTCCAAGGTTGCCTGGTTGGGCCACGCCCTAATATTCAATATAAACAATATATAGTCTAAAATAAAATGCTAATCATAGACTTCATTCTTTAAACATTTTATAATGACCGAACCATTACTTTGGCCATAAATGCAATTTTTTAAAAATTGCATTGCCCGCCCCCGCCCTTGAAGATCTGGCCATTTTTCAACACCAACCATCCATCAACACATGTTACTGCAAAGTTTCAGCCACCTAGCGACCCTTTCTACAGACAGACCGCAGACGGTCAATGGTAGATCATCTTAGAAATAAACGACGACTCAGAACATACTATATTATGGGTTCTCCGGCCAGTATTTCGAGGTGTTGCAGACGGAACGATAAAGTGATATGATGGAGGGTATAAAAGGGTAATAGTTGCTTGAAGGGTTGGCTTCTTTTGCTATGAATCCAAATAAAGATATTTTTTTTTAGTTTTGGCTTACATTAAGGTCGCATAGACCAAATGGTCCCAAAAAACATACCATTTTTTTGAGCTTTAGAATCGTAGTGACTGAGAGTGGTGGGATATCTTTACTTGTTAAACACTTAAAACTGTCTGACAGTTCACATAGATTGTAATATGAGTGCTGCTTTATATATTTCTGGCCTAATAAAGAAAATTGGAATATTTATCATCAAAAAGGTTTTATTGTTTTTCAAAGTATTCTTCAGCATAATTTATACACTTTTGCATGCGCTCAAACCAATTGTCGAAGTACTTTTGCCACCCCAATTGAGACACCTCCAAAACGACGAAAATCGATGACCACGAATTTTTTTCTTAATGTGCGGGTATAAAAGAAGACATTGGGTGCCAAGTTAGGGCTGTATGGCGGATGACCCATCAATTCGACGTTTTGGCCGGTTTGAGCCGATGTGTGAGAGCTCGCATTGTCATGGTGTACAATGATTCGTCTTCTCTTGTTTCGTTTTTCGTTCGTTCATTTCTCCGAAGACTTCAGGCCAACAAATTGTGGTGTACAACTCAGAATTGGCCGTCCTACGTTGCTCAAGCGGAACAGTCGCCACATGACCAATTGCTTTGAAGCGCTTTCGTTGGATTTGGATCGTTTTCGAAAGCCCACACGGACGATTTCTGTTTTGTTTCGGGCTCATACGCATAGATCCATCACTCGTCACCTGTGACGATCTTATAAACGTCTTTGCACCAACCGACACGAGCCTATTTTTGAGCGATTGTCAAATTGTGCGGGATCCAATGAAAACAAACCTTTTTTATGAGCAGGTGTTCACGCAATATCGAGTGTATGCTTGTGGAAGAAATGCTCAAGGATGCCTTTATCTCTCGGTATGTCACATGACGATCTTGCATTATCCGTTTTTCGACGACCTTCGTCTTTGAGCGATCGTCGGACCAGGATTAAATTCATTAAACAGTTTTTCACAGTGCTATAGGATGGTGCTTCATCGCCATACAATGTTTTAAGTTCATCGATGTACTCTTGTCGTGATAATTCACGTCGAAAGTTATAAAAAATTATCGCACGAAAATGTTCACTACTCGCAGAAAAAAGATATGGTTACTACATGGTCACGGCAACAATAGTATGTTCTCTGCAATAAAAGTATGATCGTCGCAACCATAGTATTGTTTTTTGAGTCTCATTTTGACTATAGTATGATTGCGACAACATTAATATTGATGAAATGTAACAATAGTATTATTGCCAAATTTAAAAATGAAAACTTGGTTGTAGCAACAATATAAATATGGTTGGTGGGACAAAAGTATTGTTTTCATGAGTTTTACGTTAACAATAATAAATTTAAAGCAATCATACCGGCAAAATGGTATTTTTTTTAATTTGACAATAATATTTTTACGAATCTTACGCAATAATAGTACTTTTTACATGTAAATTAATTTTTTCCAAAACAAACTACGGATTAGTATAACTGAAATATTTTTAATAAATGATTTTTTTACTGTTAAATAAATCACTCCTATCCTAAAAAATTTTGGGGATCATAGTATGGCTGTGTGTAAGTCATACTATAGTTGTGAGGATCATACTATGGTTGAGTGTGAATAATAATATGGTTGTGGTGACCATAGTATGGTGGTGTGTGTATAATTCTATTGTTGCCAGGACCATAATATTGTTGTGGGGATCATAGTATGGTTATGTGTGAACCATACTATTGTTGTGATGATCATAATATTGTTGTGCCATAACCATATAACCAACAATAGTATGTTGCTCTTCGAATATTGTTACCACAACCATACTTTTTTTCTGCGTGTAGTTAATTCCAATTTTTTGCCAAATTGATTTTTTCAAGTCCCTTCAAATAACACAAATGATGGTCGTTTATCAAAACGTTCTGAGTACGTTTATGCTAAAAAATGTCAAACTTTCCAATGAAAATGCCAGATGGCGCCAGGCAACACTTAGTGGTGCCTAGGCCAGAAATATATATAGCAACCCTCATATCTTTGATACTCTAGGGTATGGTAGTTATAGGTCACTCATAATGCAGTGTGCTCGATTTGAGCACGATCTAAGAAAGGAAGCTTTACGTGGGCCCTCCATGCGAAAGAATTTTCCGATATGGTCAAGCTTCAGAGGGGTAGGTTATTAGACATTAATTTTAGGCATCTTTAGTAGGTGGAGAAAAATCTTTGCCATTTCTTTTACCATAGTTAATTTTTGGCGGGCCATAACGGTGGCGATCGAATATAACTTGCGACTTCTAGAGCAGCTTCTAGAACAGGAGTATATCTGGGGAACCTCGCAATGTTATGCCCGAATTTTGGTCAGGATCGTGTCATTTTTTTTTGAGCTGCAACTTCTGAATTCACGATTCTTATGTGTTATATCAAAATTAATCTTTGACCTATGACCAACTTTTTTATAAAATGTATTAGCCTTTCGGAGCCGGCATTAGACAGTAAGTCCTCGGCACTGAGTATTATAATAATATCAGCTCATCTTACTGATTGAAGAGAAGTTCCCTTTGTTCCGTAATAGAATGATGTAGGATTTAAAAAAGTGTAATGTATGTATGACGTAAGGAAAACAATCGACTGACAGATATATTCAAGATATTAACAATTATTCCAGTCGTAGGTTTATAAAAATAGAAGTTGAAGTTTTTCGAACTAATCCATCATTATTACGACCTCGTACAGTTAATATGAAGAAGCGAAAAAACAATGCACATTAATTTACCGAAAAATTGTCTTTATGTGTACATATACATTAGAGGGGCTCGTGAAGCTTCTTGGTATGGATTGGTACGCATATTTTGCACATTCGGTCCACATAAGAAAAGCCGTGTAAATTCCAGTACCTGCCCTCTAAAAGTTTTTGGTCGGCAATCAATTCGTTCAATATTTCCACTTTACTTATACATACTCGTATAGCCCTCTTAACTATTCAAAAGATTAAAGAATAAAAAGCGCTAGCTGAATATCGTTAATTGGAAATGAATCCCGTGGATTTTAGTTACTAAACGTGTCGTGCAAACTTTCATGATAGTCAACCCTGGTCTAAATTTGGGAAAGAACTACTAACAATTTTTAAGCAGCGGGTTTCAAACTCGTAAATGCCAGCGACTTAACGAGTAAGAGATTTACATCTAAGTCACGTAAAAACTTATCTATAAAAATGCATTAGCCGTTGGGAGCCGGTCTTAAACAGTAGGTCCCGTTTAGTGAGTAAAATACTTATAATTATAGAGAACATAGCTCTCTGATTTGAGAGTTTTCCCCCTTAAAACTGAAAACTTATTTAAAATGATCATAACGCGAACATAAGGGTGTGCTATATAATCTATTGGTATGTAAAGAATATAGGCGTGTCACCCTTTTTTTAATGGACTCTGACTCTTAAAATAATAGGTAAATTGTCTTCAAATTGTTACATTATGGTATGTTGGACCAGGAGATTGCCACATGCTATAAATGAATACGATTTTAAAAGGGGGCATGCTACCGCCCACTTGTCCAAAAACTTTACACACCCAAAGCTCATAAACTATAAAATTTAAGAACAACAGATTCGGTATATTCGTGGGCGTTGCAACGTAAAAGCGCTTTAATAATATTCTTAACGTCTTGAAATTTCAACAACATGCTACTGTGTACCAGAATATTTGTATATACTACAAATGGATACAATTTAAAGGGAGGCATGACACCGCCCACTTTTTCAAAAACTAAACAGAACCAAAACTCATTGGACAAAAGAGTTAGGGACATTATAAGTATATTCAGTAAAAATACTATTTGTGTGTACAAAAATAGGTTCGGGAGAAAAAGTTATAAGTGCCACGCCCCTTTTTTAATAGTGACGTAATTACCATACTTATAGACAGATCGTCTTCAAATTTACATAATATGCAATTGTGTGAGAATAATTTGTCTTAGAGTATACACGAATACGTTTTTACAAAGGGGCGTGGCACCGCGTACATACTACAATGATAAACGGCTCATAAAGTATTTTGAAACATTTGATTTGGAATAAACACTGTTGAAGTGTAACGAAATAAGTGCGGGGAAAAAGTCAGCGTCCATTTTTTAAAAGTCTTGAAATTCCAATACGATTTTAAGTAGGAGCTCGGCACCGCCCGCACTTTAGTAAACCCTTAACAACCATTGCATACAAAGTTTGGAAAATCTGACGTGGAATGTACTCGTATACTATTAGTGTGTAAAGAAATAAGCTCTGATAAAGATGTTGGTTGTGGATCCTTTTCTAAAGGCGGTGTAAATCCCATAATTATAGGCAGAACGTCTTGAAATTAACTCAGCGGATACAATTTTCCAAAGGGGCGTGGCACTGAATTCTTATCCAAACACTTTAAACGACCAGAACTCAAAGTATTTAAGTAATAAAAATCATTTGAAATGTGTAAAGAAATATTTTTGAAAGAAAAGTGGGCTGTTCCTTTTTTAAAGCGCTTAATGACGATTATTATATGATCTTACTGAGCCCGTGGCACCTCCCGCCAAAAACTTTAACTACTAAGCCATTGGCATGTAATTGTTTTTACGATTGTTCATCAATATTTAGGACAAATCGTGGGGAAGGTTTTATTCCATGTGTGGTGCCGTCTGAAAATAAAAAATGTTTTATCATCGTAATCATAAACTATTTACATAGTAACATAATAGGCGTGTTCTATTGGTACTCCGAAATTATGAAACGAGTTTAAGGGTCACTAAGGCGATAACTTCAAAATTTGTTGTATACAGAACTGAATAGGTTAATACATAATAAACCGTTTAATATAAAAATGTTTAGTTTGTAGAAAAAAATGTATTTACAGAATTCTATATGAGAGTTATAGCCGCGATCGCTAAAGGTTTTTTATGAATAACTTTCTTTCCAAAAAGCTTGCAGCAAAGCTTTCTGAAGAGGGTTGTCACGGACCCGAAAGCCACGAAAATCAATGTCACTTTGCCATTTTGTTAAAAACTTTTCTTCTATTTAAATATAGAAGCAAGAGGTCATGAGCCGGGTTAAACCTGTTCAATATGTAAAAGCAACAGACCGAAATAAAAAAACGAGCTTCACAATTGTTTAAATTTAAAACAAACTTGATTGGTTTTAGGCAAATAGTTTTCTGTAAACAAAAATATTTTTACATTCTTTTACAATTGTGTGAAGTTATCGCATTATCGACCTTCTTAGCAATTGGCAGTAAAACACACCCAATGCTTACTTCAGAAAAGTATGTGGAACCACTCCCACTTTAAAAAGCCATGTAGCATCCATTATAATAGACCGATCGGTTTGCAATAAAATAAAAGTATTCAATAAGATCTTTTAGCTCCAATAATAATTTGGAACTATAAAAGAACTGATCAATTAAAACTTCGAATAACATCGGCTTAAATTAAAAAAAAATCATTAAAAAATATTTCTAAAAGCACATTTGATGGTAGCTAAGCTGTCCGTTTGGTTACGGCTAGTCCTCCATACAAATGGTTTATGTGACCAAAACGGCTTCCAGTAGACATGGATATAAGGGTATCCAAAAACTGTACAATTTTTTCACGAAGCCAAAAACAAAATTGTTTTTGCAATTTGGTTAAATCCTAATTGCTTCTTAGAGCCGAAAACCTGCCTTTTTTACGAAGAACATATCGACCTCTAAAATAATGTATTTTTTTTAAGAATCAAATGTGACATTTGAAAAATATGGTAAATTTACCGCCCATGCAAGGTGTCAAAAAACCTGGTTTCTATGCCTTTTCTATACATCTAATAGTTCAGGTTATAATAAAGTAGTCCATGTCTAACTTTAGTTTTTTTTACTAGCTTTATTTTAATTTTAAGAATATTTACAACATTTTGTCTTTTTAATTTAAAGAATATTTACAACATTTTATCTTATACACACACTATTAGCAACGTGAGTCGGTCTAATGTACATCTGTATATCTAGTGCACATATATGTGTTGTGTGTGTCTGTATTAATGTTCTTATTTACTTCATATGACTACATATATTTTCATAATAATAACTATAAAGACAGGAAGTTTATTTTCCTAGTTTTGCCCTTCATTCCCCCAGATTGCCTGTGCTTACCACTTCCCCCTTTATACAAACATAGGACATCAGGTCTAGCTTTGTTCCAAACTTTTCTGTCTCTTACCTGTACCTCGCGTGCATGTAAAGTTTTTTATTTATTTGATTTTTTTATGAACCAGTTTTGTTTTTTTTTGTTGTTTTTGGTAGTTGTGGTGGCAACAAACTTTTTTATTACATCCTTCCGGTATTTGGTTTGAGAAGAAGGAGGAGGTAACTGTGAAAATCACAGGAAATAAAATCCTATAGAATAGATGAAGTAAGAAAATGATGAAGGAAAGGATACGATTAGAAGGTACTGCTTGGCATAAATCCATCGTTATTAGCTGCAGGATTGTTGTAACTCAAAATTGTACTTATTTGACTTGCCACTAAGAAATACTGCCCTGATCGAATCCTTAAAAAAATGCCTCGACTTGACTTGACATTCTGACCTTTGCATTGAGAGCCATACAAAATAAAAACTAACAATCTGTTTTACTGGAAACGGGATTTTTTAAGTTGTGACGTACATTTTTAAAAGAACAATATAAACTGGAAAACAATAAAGAAGCCGATATACTCGTAAAAGATAGATGTATGTAGAAATAAAATTCAGCCAGTATTTCGCCCTAAGATTGGTCTTCATTAAGGCTTCAGGACCTTGGGCTGGAGTCACCAACCTGACAGCTTGATGCAAAGTAAAGAAAATATAGCCGCCGGATAGTAACGAAGAAAACTTCAATAATTATCAGAACCATCGTGATACATCTGTAAGGTGTAGTCGTTCCATACACACAGAGAAAAAATCAGTTAGAAATCGGTCCGAACTACAAAAATTCGGTTGGATAAACCGAATTTCTGTTGCAATAACTAACACTCCATAGCATTGATGGTAGCACGGTTCGAGATACCATATAATTGTTACTACAACCATATCAAGGTGTTCACAGACAACAACACAGTTTTACACACTGAATTCAGTTTCACTATTGGTTGCGACAACTGTCAGTTATGACAATCAACCAATTGTGATGTACGTGTTACTTTAGTACCAATTAAACCAAACCCTGTTTAGTTGGCTGTTGTAACATAATATTGGTTAAACCCACATAACAAAATAAACCCTATAATACGAGGGTTGCTATTTATATTTCGGGTCCTGATAATACTAGTGTCCCCAGACGCAAACTGGAACTTCCATTGGAAACTTTGACATTTTTTTAACATAACTTCACTTAGAACGTTTTGTCATTTGATGGCGAATTGTTTTGCTTACAGTGTGTTGAAAAATTCAACTCAGTTAAAATATGGAATTATCCCGTGAACATTTTCGTGCGACGAATTTGGCGTGGGTTATCGAGACAAGAGTATTCAAATCAACTTGTTTCGACTTTTGGCAATGAAGCACCATTAAAAACCACTGTTAATTGCTGGTACCAAGAGTTCAGTCTTGGACGCCGTTCGCTCCAGGATGAATTTCGCGAAGGACTTCCAACTTCGGTCTCTTTGTCAGAAACCATCGATGCTGGGCGTGAACTGATTAAGCAAGATCGTAAAAAATCATCGTACGAAAATGTTCACGGGATAATTCCATTTTTTGACTGAGAAGAATTTTCAACACACTGTAAACAAAACAACTCGCCCTCAAATGAAAAAACGTTCTGAGTGAAGTTATGCTAAAAAATGTCAAAGTTTCCAATGGAAGTCCCAGTTTGCATCTAGGAACACTAGTATTGTCAGGACCCGAAATATAAATAGCAACCCTCGTATGTGTTTCATTGGTATAACCGATCAATTAGTTGAGTCCACAATACGATCATTATATTTATCATCTGGTGTATGTCGATCCGAATATCTATTACGACTATTAACATTCGGTTATTGCAACCGAAATTAGAAGTTCCAACCCACTATTTTTTTTCTTTGTGTACACAATTGCATAAGTGTAACTTAAATAAAGCAAAACTCAGTGCAATATCTCACATCATTGTTGACAAATTTAGATATATTTTTATTCCACTCATTTCACCAGTAGTTCATCATATTAGAATTTTCCAAAGAAAGAGGGTATTATCTACGGAAAAGACGGTTACATTTGAAATGAAAAGAAAAACCCGGTTTAATGATTAATGGCACAAAACACTTAAAAATACTCGACAAAAATTAACTTTATTAGTTTTTAGCACTTGTATTACCTTTTCCCCCTGAAGGTTTTAAACGACCTGCGACAAAAATATTCGAAGATAGTCTTGCTTCTTTATTGTGGCTTTAATCGTGGCTTTAAAAAGTAAGACGGACGGACAGTCCAATATTTTTAAGTCAAGGGTATAAAACTATTAAAGCTTGGTTTCAAATTTTATTGAAAATAACTTCTTATTCATTTTTTATTCTAGCGTTTATAAGAAAAATAAGTAATCACTTTTTTTAAATAAACGTCGCACCTTGGTTATCTTCCTTGGTCGTTGTAAAAATGTAATGACTTTGGAATGCAAAAAAATTTTGCCTTACACTTTCGACCATTTTTTAATTGTTTGCTTTGCAGTTAATCTTTATTCATTCGTCTTCGCTCCGTAAACACTTACGTCATTTTGTATCATTTTTGTTCACTTCGTTCGTGTTGGTCCAGGTTTCTCTCTGTCTCCGTCTGTTTGTTGTCTGTAAACATATTCTCTGTGCTCTACGTCTCGGTTTGAAACGTACATATTGTTTTTACACGGTGCTTCAGATATATTGTAATCGCAGTTGCATCTAGAGAAATGAGCCGACTGACTCGGCGTGATTCCGCCGACTCCATAAAAAATTAAAAACCCAAAAAATGTCCTTTGTCGAGCAAATACTTATACTCATAAAAGTGTATTTTTCGGAGGTACCTTTAGCCCCAAAGGAAAACTTTTGCGTTTGCATATAATCCAAGTATTCGATCAGTACAACTAAATGTTAGTTCATGTGCGGCAGTTTGCAGCACATGTGCTGCTGCAGGCCTTGTTCATACCTTTACATTTTTCCAGATAGCAGTGGCTAGCGCTAAGGACTTATAAAGACTGTCGATCGAGTGTGGTGTGGGTGTGTCATTGATTTTCATACTCAAGGATAGCCTTGTTTTCGGAGTCCATGTAGTAAACCGGATGATGATGATGATTTGAAGCGGATATCCTTAGGTTTCTAGCAGCAAAGCAACAGAAAAAATAAGCTTGGAAGGCGTAAAGCACATCGCTGATGTCATCGATGCAGTCAGGTGGCTATGGAATTGCATAAAGGGGAACTCCCTAGTTAACTCTACGAGGCTGACGCCCTCAGAAATAGTTGAAAAGAGACTTGTTGTGACGCCTTATTGATGTCCATAAATAAAGTAAAATGACTGACCGTATCGAGAGCTTCCAGAGACACGACGTCACTTCTGGCATACGGCTTGTTTTGGATGAGTCCGCCAACAATACAGCTGGTTGCTAAAGTGTCCAAAACCGAAACCGGGCTTTCAAGCTAAATCCCGACATGTCGGTTAACCCGGTTTTTTGCTTTCGGGTTTTATGGTTGTTGTACGTAAAATCAACGAAAATTCAAAGTATTGGAAGACGTAACTACCAAAAAATACTTAAGTTAAGTATACCAATCGACTCAGAATCATCAGTATATTCGATTTTATGATATTTTAGGATATCTGGTGTCTATCTCTAGCTTCTTTTTAAATTACAGGTTGCAATTGTTGTCTGATCTTCATGAAATTTGGTAAGTTTTAGACTATTAGACATATTATAATATTATCTTAGACAAAAGATTGTAGGATAATTGTGGATTTTCACTTAAAAACAAAACCAAAATGGCGCATTCTGGAAGGCCCGGTTTTTGGACACTAGTGGTTATGCCATGCAAAGGAGTTGTCGTGGTGTGTAGCCTCGATTCCATGCTGATGATCGACAATTGGAAAGTGTTCTGATAGGCTGGAAAGAAAAAGAGCCTCAAGTATCTTAGCTGTTGGTGAAAAGTGAAAAGACGTCAACCTAAACGATTATTTTTTACTAGCATTCTTGTCTGCTTTCACTAACAGGACCACTCTGTCCATTTTTGAGACTTCGCTGCAAGATTGAGCTGAGGACTCTATTCAAATACCCAACTCTTTGGCATAGTCGTAGAGATTCCATCAAGGCAGAGAACTGTGACTTTGCAACGCAGATGTCATCTGTAGCTTGGACTGGGGTAAATTGTGCGCGATAAAACCTTGTAGTAGAAATCACTAAAAAGGAGCAGGACCTCCTTTTGGCCTTGTCAATCTCGGTGTGCTCAAAAAACTGCTGCTTGAAATAACCTGCGTACCTTTTCGGATCAGTTACTGTAATATCGTCTAATGTGTCTGCATTCCCGTCGTCCTTCTTTGCAAAATTCATGAGCGACTAAACCTTTGCCCACAATTTACCTATACCGGAACTTAATTTACACTGCTTTAAGTGATCCAGCCATTTATTCTGTCGTATGTTCTTCGACTATTCTGTCAATCTTGTTATTAGTTACCCGGTTCTAGGATCAGCATGGTTCAACCTGGGTATTACACAAGGTTCATGTGCTAGTCCCCATGGCTCAGATGTGTAATTTAGGAATACATGTAAAGACTACGACCAATAATGTAAAGACTACGACCAGAGAAATAAGACTCTATGCCCGTATGTTCGCATAGCCCCCACACAGAGGTCCCTCCCTATTAGGGGCTATGCCGCTCCAAAAGCCATTCATAAAATCCGATAATGTTCAAATTTCACATGTTACGTTATGAGCAATCAATACATAACCCTGGTCAAAATTTCATATAGCCCATATCGATGGCTTCATTCCAGAGTATGCTAAGTCGACTTAGCATGTTTTCAAGGAGATTGGTATTTTAAATTCAGATTATTTCAACTTAAATCCTGTCAAAAGCTCGAATTTATCAGAGAATCCTATCAAAAGTTATGATCACAATTGTACTTAGCATACGACTAAAGTTTTAAAAAACTTCCATTCCAAAGTGGGATAAGTACACTTAGCATATTTTGGAAGGGAACTGTGCAATTGTTCTGAAATCTAAGTATACATAACATTCTTTAGAAGGGACATTTATTATTTGCGTGCTTTCTAAGTCTACTTAGCATTCACATCTTACTTTTTTGAGTGTCGCTAACTGTACATAACATGTTATTCCCCGAATAAACAAAACCGGTTTAAGCGTGAAAGTAAACATAGAACAGTTTAGTTTGGAGAAAGACGTGAGCGAATAAACTGTAATTTGTTGTGCAGTTTTGTAAATCAGATGAGTAAGCAAAGCTAGAAAATTTACTTAATTTATTTTAAATAAATTAAAAGGTATTCTTTTTCATATCTAATGTTAAACAGTGTAAATTTATTATTGGAAATGCAAAGAAATACAATGGAAATCAGTGGTAAGTAATTTATGGTGGGTATAGAAAATGTTGATATTATCTACAACGAAATATTCCTATAGAAACCGACATGGACGAATTTGTTCCAACTGTGTCTCCTGGAGTTTCAGTTGGTAATTTACCTCAAACATCGACCACTGTAGATTGTGATGAAAGCGACCATAGTTCTCTCGGTATGTTTAATTAAATATAGCACAAAATTTTTTGTAAATAAACGATTTTTTGTTTAACTTTTAGAACCATTCCCCGGCAGTTCAAGCGAATATGAACCAAATGATTGCTCGTCCGAGTCATCATCGGACACAGATCCAGCATATATCGTCATAGCATCAAAAGTAGTTAACAGAACGTCGAACACGGGCTTAGAAACTTCTCCCGAAAAAATTTTGCGTAGGAAACGACGTCAGCCATCTGAATGGCGTAAAAACAAAGCAAAAATTTTAAAGACCCAAGGTAAGGAATATGTTATTGCAACTGGCGATCTTAAACATGCAAAAGAGTTAAGAAAATGTTGTGGAGAATCGTGCAGAATGAAATGTACACAAAGGGTGTCCGATGAATCCAGAATTCAGATTTTTAATTACTTCTATAATATTGCTAATCAAGATCTACAATGGGCGTACATTTCAAATTTGATAACATTATGCGAGAGAAAAGTTGTGAAAAATTGTGTAAATTCACGCAGAAATGAATCACGACTGTACTTTCTTACGTTTTTTAAAGATGAGAAGGAAACGAAAGAAGCCGTTTGCAAACCTATGTTCCTAAATACACTTTCAATATCCCATCAAACAGTAGATACAGTTGTACGCAAAATGCATTCGAATGGAGGAGCCATATCACCTGACAAAAGAGGAAGGCTTACTAAAAAAACTGGAAAAGTGGATATAATACGAGATATAATAAAAGAGCACGTGAACTCATTTCCATTAGTGGACTCTCACTATTGTCGTCAACATTCAAGGAAGATGTACTTAGATGGTGATATATCATCAGTAGCACACATGCACCGGCTGTACGAACAATGGTTTGACGAAAATGCGTATGAATTAGATCTTAAGGCAATATTGAGGCAATAATGCGATACTTTCCACGACTCATTTAATTTGTCATTTTATATTCCAAAAAAGACCAGTGTGAAATATGTGAAAAGTATAAAAATTCGAATGAACATGAAAAAAAAACCATTGAATCTGATTTTAATCATCATTTATTTTGCAAACAGAAATCTAGAGAGCTAAAAGATATTGATAAAAAAGAAAGTCTTAACAACCCAAATGTGTGCACTGTTTGCTTTGATTTTCAAAAAATCCTATCGTCGCCTTGCGCTGAAGTAAGCACATTTTATTATAAAAGAAAACTACACGCATATAATTTCACTACTTTTGAGCTCAATTCCCAACAAGCCTCTTGTTTTGTATGGGACGAAACAACTGCAAAGAAAGGACCAATAGAAGTTGCAAGTTGTCTGTTCCGATTTATATCAACGAAAAGTGAAAAAACGGCGCAAGCAAATACAATTTTTGGTCCGATAATTGTGGCGGGCAAAACAAGAATAAAATTGCCTTCTCATTTTACGTCTGGATTTCACAAATGCTTAGCGTTGATATAAGTCACAAGTTTCTGGGAAAAGGACATACCCAAAATGAAGGCGATAGCGTACATGCGCTAATTGAGAAGGCCACACAAACGTATATACACGCCAGGGGAGTGGTAAGAAAACAGAACCTTTGTATGATGTAATAGAAATGGAAACTGAGGACTTTTTAGATTTCAAAAAATTTTCTTCTATTACAAATTGGACAAAAAAATACAAATAATGAAAAGGTTAATTTAATTAAAATTTGAGAAATAAGAGTATACAAAGAAAAAATGTTTAAACTCTATTACAAATATGAGTTTGACGATGATTTTAAAGAAATATTAATATACGACGAATCAAAGCGCCGAAGAAAGGAAAGTTTGCTCCCACAAATCATTCCAAAAGCATACACCTCACCATTTCCAATAGCTGAAGAAAAACGTAAAGATCTCATAGATCTATGTGACAAAAATTTGATTCCAAAAAATTACAAAAACTTCTACAAGCAGCTAAGGGGAACAGAAGGGTGCGAATATGTGATCACATCTGATGCTGAATAATTAAATTGTCAATCATAATACAATTGTTTTTAAAAAATTAAATTAAATTGAATTTATAATTTTTGTTTAACGTTAAAATAAAATGTATAAAAAGTTTTGTTAATTGTTTCAATGGTCAGATTTAAACGTAAGCTAAGTCGGGCGTAAACTCAATCTCCAAACTAAAGTATGCTATGTGTACTTAGACGACCAATGCTTGAAAAACGTTTTGCAAAATAATGCTAAGTAGACTTACATGAACAACGCTTACATTTTTGTGCATTCTATAGTGGTCTAAGTCATTTTTATTCATGATCTTCCACCAGTATTTTTTAACTCATGCACACTAAATAATTCTACGATAATTGTGACATAAATACCGCAAAAATTAGGTTTCTATCTTATACGGTCTTTGAGAAATTCCAAATAAACTTTGAATGCGTCTCCTGCAAAATGGACTTTTTAGACTTAGCATACTCTGGAATGAAGCCATCGATATGTAAAGGTCCCTTTCGGTTTTAGGTTCTGCCACTCCACATGCAATATTTCACTTCCGATCTTCCTCAAATTTGGCATAGTACTTATGAGCCTCTTATAACAATCCCTAAAGAAGACCGACCATATTGTTCAAACTGTTCATATGTCTCCTGAACAAAGGTCCTTTGCGATGAGCGGAGTCTTCAGAATAGCACAGTTATGTAGGGTACATAACCCAGTCTAACTTTTGCCTCTTTAACTTATTATCTCCTTAAACGTGATATTTTAAACAAGTAGCCTCCTTCGTGGATTTCGGTCCAATATGAACATTTTGCAAAGGCTGCGTGCCAGCTATCACTTTCCTTCCAGGATGTGCATCAAACCATTTTAGCACCATACGAGTATGTTTGAATCATCAACGTCATATCTAAAATAGTTCGTGAGATATTTTCTATTTATGTTCAGGGTTGTGGGCGATGCCAAGATCCCTGTCCAATTTAACCAATACATAGTTTATTATAATTCTTTAGTCTTTGTTTTCATACAGTTAAAATTTTATAACGATAGCACCATTACTTTGGCGGCAAATGTAATTTTTTAAAGGGGGCGTGGCTCCGCCAACAATCAGTCTATTTTGCCATTAATTCGATTTTTTAAAGGGCCGCCCTCTTTTCCTTTAACAAATCTAACTTCAAATGCAATTGTTTGAAGGGGTGTAGAATGGCCGAATTTTCCTCCAGGATAAGTTACCATGCCAACTTCATAACTTCCAAATATCAGCCTTATATCTGTAATAGTTTAGATCTTGTCTTTGTAAGTTATTTTTATATCTACACCACGCGGTGATGCTAATGACATAGTGCTGATGTTTGCAACACCTTAAGGGAATGAAGATAAATCTATAACGATCGACTCAGAATAACCATTTGATATCATTGAACGATGTTTGCCCGACCTTCCTTCCGTCCGTCTGTCCATCTATCGTTGCAATAAAAGTACAGGTCGCAATTATGAAGCGATTTGATGAAACTTGGTACATGCTTCAAGTTTGGGACAAGGACAAACTCTACTGATATCGGTACACCTCAGACCACATTTTGATATCAGACATAGGTTTTACCCTACTTCAGAACCTGCAGTTTTTAAAGCCACGTTTTACATTCGATTTTGAACAAATTTCTCACAGAGCATTTACAGTGACCAACAACCATCTGTAGTAAAATTTGTCCATTCGGTCCAAGATTTAAATAGCTCCCACACAAAAGTTTCCCCAAGTTAAGTTCCTGCAGCTCTAGAAGCCACAAATTACACCCGATCACGTTTAAATTTTGTATGGTGCGTTATGATTAACTGTGGTGAAACTGCACCAAGTAGGTCCATATTTGCTTATAGCCCCCCTACAAACGTCCCTCTCGATTTCAGAACCTACAGCTCTAAAAGTAACATATTACACCGCCTGGTTCCCACCAAATTTCGCACAGAGCATAACGAGTGCCCAACACATTTTGCTGGTGAAATTGGACCATATCGGTTAATGTTTTCAAAAAGGTCTCACACAAAGGTCCCCCCATATTTGAGGTCCTGCAGACCTAGATGCTATAAATGCACCCGCTCACATTCAAATTTGGTATGGTTAGTTATAAGCGACATGTAAGTAATTCTTGCATAATAAGTCTGACCTTGCTCAAGCTCCAAAGTGAGATGCTTATCTCTCAAGTTGTGTAGGAAATCTCATAGTAGGTCAACTTTAACCTTTTTACTTGTTTTAATTTTAGCTGCAGAAGCCACATCTTACTCTCAATCATGAAGAAATATTTTTTTTAACAAGGAAGGGCGTGAATGAAATTGAATTGAATGAAGGTAATCTGTTCAGATTTAGATATACCCTCCACACACATATGCTTATCTGATTTTATGTTTTAAGCTATGGAAGCCACATATAACATAATGTACGAATAGAGCACGCCCCTCCATTGCAAACGCACTATTCTGCCTACTTTTGGGCTTATGCAAACAATTCTGTGGAAAATTAGCAATTTGAAAATACATTAGACTAGCTAACGAAAATTTGGAGTATTAGCCACGCCTCTTCTTTTACCTCCAATACAAAGTACTCTATTAAAGTGGATACCACGCCCCATTCTAGTACATTCTATACAAACGACTTTTTACGTGATTTAAATACTCTTCAGGCAATATAGGACGGATTGCCGGTAAATTTAAAATTATATGAATTGGATGATGGTACATTTATGCAAGTCGAATTAACCGACAGAAACTTTTTGTTGCCTAGTGTATATAGATAGATATTTAACCATTCTGCCTCGTGTCACCGGGCCTGCTTCGATGCCTTGCGTTTCCAATTCACAGAGCGCACGTCGCACGCTGTCGTACGTGCATAAATTGCAATTTAAATGTTACACTCGTTCCCGGCGTATTTCCTTCGTTTGCGTTTTCTACTTCACACGCCTTTATTGTCAGTATGCTAAGTAATTATTTATGATGATGGCAGTGTGACGGTGATGGTGTAGGTGGCGGCGGCACTGGAATACAGTCCTTTGCTGTTACTCTGACAACGGTGGCAAGGATTGGTGGCACTCACACACACTCTAACACTCACTCGCAACGGCACGAGGTGACACGTGTGATAATTGAATGTTTTTAATAAATTTTTATTGCTTCTTATGAGCAAGGACGTTGGTATAATTTTTATTTTTCCCCCGGTGCTTCATATTTAGAGCAAAAAGGATTGATATGACAGAAAAAGGAGCAAAAAAAAATACTATTACGTTATGGAAAACAGTACATGTTTTATGTCTATACTCCAGCTAGCAAGGAAGGAAGTCGTGAAATACACAACAAGATTTTGATGGCAAGGACATCAGACAATCATAAACTATGTATGTCCTGTCTATTGCCAAGGGACAAGCCACCCTCGGTCAGCTGTACTTTTCCAACACAAATTGTCAAGTGTTATCAATCGGACACTGCAGCACTTCGTTTATTGTTTTAAAGTGTATATAAAACTATACAAATCACTTAATCTCCTTCAAAAGCAACTTCAGATCTCCACTTAATAATGCATTTGCCAAATATTAAGTTACACTACAACACAGAAGTATACAGACAAAAAACAGAAAGTAACTACAAAAAATTCTAAGTATTTGTAAACGATGACACTGAAGGACTTTTGCTAGGATTACACTTGCAGCAAGTGATTGAACGCCATTGAAGCACCAGTGCCAGCGTAATAAGAAATCTAAAGAAGTTGGAGAAAATGGCAACAAAGATAATGAGACAAATAAAACGTATTAAGATTACTGAGTCGCACAGAAATTTAAAGTTTTTAAAAGATTTCTATTTTTAAACTAATTTTGAGGAAATTCAGTGAAGCCGATATCCTAAGCGGATATCTGTTAAAAGGAGAAAGAAGTCAATAGTTTGAAACATACTTAGTCAAAATCTTAGAAGTTAGCAAATACCCAGCAAAAACTCGTACTAATAGAGAATATGATTTTCCGGTATTTTGGACTATTCCCGTACAATGGTTTTCTTTGGCGCATCTTACTGGCATATTTTTTAGTGGATTGGATTTGCGAATTCCAAAGCCATTGTGTGGACAAAATTAAGTGTGGACAATGATGTTTTAAACATTATGGGTGCATACTACACGCAGAGAAAAAATATGGTTACTATATGGTCACGCCTATAATAATATGTTCTACGCAATTAAAGTATGTTCATCGCAACCATATTATTGTTTATTAAATTTAATTTTGGCAATAGAATGATTGTCGCAATATTAAAATTGTTGAAATTTAACAATAGTATTATTGCCAAATTTAAAAATGAAAGTATTGTTGTAACAACAATATAAATATGGTATGTATTGTTTCTGAGGTTTATGTTAACAATAATACGATTACGGCAATCATACTGTAGGACTGTAATTTTTCTTCATTTGAATATCCTAATAATGTTATTGTTACGAATCTAATGCAATAATAGTAATTTTTTATGGAAATTAAAATTTTTCTAACAAACTGCTTTGGCTTTGTTGAACTGAAATATTTTTTAATAAAAACGCTTACGTTTTTTTAAACAGATTTTTTTCTTCTCTTAAATAAATCACATCTATTATTTTGAATTTATTGTAGTTTTAAATAATTTTTATAATTCAATTCTATCGTTGACAACTTAACCTATTTTTAATAAACAATTTTGGGGTTCATTGTATGGTTAAGGGAAATCATACTATGATTGTAGGGATCATAACATGGTTGCATGTGAATCATACTATGGTTGAAAGGATCATACTATATTTGTATGTGAAACATACTTTGGTTGTGAGCATCATAATATTGTTGTGAACATCATACTTTGGTTCTGGGGGTCATAGTATAGTTATGTGTGAATCATACTATTGTTGTAAGGATCATAGTATGGTTGTAAGAATCCTAGTTGGTTGTATTTGAATCATATTATTGTTGTAAGGACTATAATATGGTTGTACCACAACCATATACCCCACCACAACCATATACCGCTTCTCCGGCCGGGATTCCGGAAAAGCGGTAAATTTTTTAATCAAGAAACCCCTTCTGTTACTTAGCTATCACATCTGAGTTGCTACTACCCTAAAGGTCGACTCTAATATTAGAAAATTAAATCTTTTCCAAATTATTCAAATTTTTGCAAAGGAAGTTTGTCGATAATTTCAGCGAAACAATTCTTTTTTTTATTTTGCTGAGTATAGGGGTTGTCTTTTTAAGTTGTTCGCTGTATCATCTGTTTTTACAGTCGGCTGTTAATGTGTGATATACGAGGGCGACCGCAAAACTAACTGGCCTGACACATTTTCTGTTTTCCTAGCAACTTTTTTTGTTGTTTTTTAATAGCAATCTTTTATAAGCCATCTGTCAAAATTTCCGAAATATTTAATGATTATTTTCTTTGTTACTGGTGATTGAAGTAAACAAGTTTTATAATTTTTGAAAAATGGAAAATAAAGAGTTTCGTGCGGCAATTAAACACTTTTATATGAAAGGTTATACTCCACAATTAATCAAAGATGAATTGGATTCTGTTCGTGGTGATAATGCACCATCATAATCCACCGTGAAATCCTGGGTTCAACAAATTAAAATGGGTCGTTCAAGTACGGAAGATGAACCACGCTCTGGAAGACCGAAAACTGCTACTACTATTGAAAACATTAGAAGAATATTTAATGAAATTACTAAAGATAGACGAATAAAGCTCAGAGAACTTGCTGATATTGTTAAAATACACGAAAAACAAGTTTGGAGTATTTTACATGATGAACTCCACATGAAAAAGCTAACCGCAAGATGGGTGCCGCGTTTGTTGACTTTGCCCCAAAAAATCGTCTTTGGACCAATTCCGAGAAGCTTTTAGCGATTTATCAGCGTAATCCAAAAGAGTTCTTGCGCCGATTCATAACTGTTGATGAAACATGGATCCATCACTACATCCCAGAATGCAAAGAACAGTCAAAACAATGGATAGAAGCTGGTAAAAGTGGTTAAGTCAGCAGGAAAAGTAATGGCCACAGTATTTTGGGATGCAAGGGGTATAATATTTATTGATTATCTTGAGAAAGGAAAAACTATAAATAGTGAATATTAATGTGCATTATTGGATCGGTTGAGTGAAGAAATCAAGATAAAACGACCGCATTTGGAAAAAAAATTCTTTTTCATCAAGATAATGCTCCTTCACACACTGCTTTTTTAACTCAACAAAAACTGGCCGAATTACGATTTGAAATTGCTCCGCATCCACCATAAAGTCCAGATTTAGCTCCTTTTGATTATTTCATGTTTCCAAATATAAAAAAAATTCTCGGTGGCAAAAAATTTTCGTCCAATAGCGAGGTTATTGCTGAAACTGAGGCATATTTGGAAGGTCTTGAAAAATCTTATTTTTCGGATGGAATTAAAAAACTTGAAAAATGTTTGATGAGGTGTATTGAGTTGGAAGGAGATTATGTTGAAAAATAAATAATAATAATGCCAAAAAACGGTTCTTTTTATGTTAGGCCAGTTACTTTTGCGGTCGCCCTCGTATCAATGTTTTTGTGTCAAAGAGACCAATTTTACTGTTTCAAAATTTATTGACCTCAAAAACCCCCTTCTTGTACTTACCCATCGTATCTTAGTTGCTATTTATAATTTTCTCATATTAGTACATTAGGGTAGTAGCAAGTGAGATATGCTAGGTAAGTACCAGAAGAGGTTTCTTGATTTAAAAATTTTTCCCGCTTTTCCGGGATCCCGGTCGGGAAAATTGCAAATTTAAAAGAAAAAATTATGCTAGCTAGTAAACCTTAATAAAATTGGAACTTAAAGTGCACTGATCAGCACCATAAACTTTTCTGGAACTTTTTTGCTTATAAATTTTAAGAAATAAACAAATAAGTTTAAGACTATTTGCAATTAAATCTGAAATATTTTTAATAGTATCCATTCCTTCTGGAACTGCCGGCAGCGACAAAAAGCAATTCCGGTTTAAGAATTAAGCTTGTAGATTTCAAAAAGATAATACGCAATATCGCAACATTTATTAACTCTTATGAACCGTGTACACTTTTGTTCAGTTTGTCGTTTCCTTTCTTTGGGACTATACGAAACTTCGAAAGCTTGAATATGAAAATAGTCCTGGACCCATTTAGCCTATTTTAAATATTAAACAGCGCTTATATTTCAGAAACTAAATTTCTGCTAAATGGCATCTCCACAACTGACATACGGAGTAATATGATTATTTTTTGCAGAACATATTCTGTCAATACTTAAATGGATCCCTGTCCCGGGATTTCCCAGTAAAAGACACTAGAAGAGGTCAAAATTTTGAAGCAGAAAAATTTGGCTTCCCAAGACAAGAACATCGTTGTACCACACTTTAAGATCCGACAGTAAATTCAGATGATATAGGGAAAAATTTAAAACCGGCAAAAATTTTTTTTCTAACTGCCTTGCAAAAATAATTTATATTCTAAGGTGTACGAAGAATATTTTCAAGGCTCAAAAGCAGCTTCCAAAACAGTTCCCCGATAATAAGTCGTATTAACTTTGATAGCAGGGTCGATAAAATCGATTGGACAGCACCATCGGTGACCCATACCATTACTTGAGATGGAAAATTATCTCCCGTGCGATGGCTCAAATTTTGTATCATTGGGTTCAGAAACAACTCCTTTGCTCTTTCGAATCTAATATTTTTTTTGCTTTGGTGAATATCGTTTGCCTTCTGGAATTTGTAAGGCTTTACTTGAGCTCAGTTTGAAATATGCGTCGAATCCTTTTTTTGAAATATGTTTAGTTCTTTGCCCATTTGTTTACCACTGCACTTTGGATTCTGTTGTTCAAGCCTTTATTTTCCGAACCATTTTATGTTATTTTAAAGTTTTCTTCGTCTACCACCAAAGCTTTTGGCTATATAACGATTTATAGTGCTATACTAAAACATTTTTTCACTTTGAGATGGCTCAGCTCATGAACAATAGCTGACTGTGATTTTGTGGCTAATGCAATGACACTATTACGTTTGAATTTCATTGCGAATTACTTTTGTACTCTAAACCTTAGATGCATGTAGTAGCTTGTAAACAATATAAACAGCTGTTATTGGCATGAATTTGACATAGCTGCCATTATCGGTTTGTTAGCATTGTCATCGTGAAGTTGGGAATACTTCAATCGCCTTGCCCTGTAGAACTCCTTCACCCTTTAGATTACTTCAACACGGCGTTGTATAGGGTGGTATGTACGAATTATCTATGGACGAATGGCTTAACGACGACCTGGCCGTGATAGCTGAATGGTATATAGAGGGTCAAAAGAATCAGTGCTTTGTATTGTCCCACGAGCGTTTTGTAGATTTGTATGGATGAGTTACAAATGGAATACCAGAAATCTTTTCTGTTCTTGAAATGAAAATAAAATGAGATAAACTGCTGGTCAAATCACATATTTCAACTGTTAAAAAAAAAAAAGTGCATCGGCTTAATGAAGCGGTGTACAAAAATATGACTTACATTCGACCGAGGATGGAATACAAACCCCACATTTCGGCCTAGCTTTCAAAATCGTGCATGGAAGGGGCTTCTTTAGAATATCTTAACGTATTCCAGAGATTAGAATATAAGGTCATACCAAAGATAATTCAGAGAAGCACACTCATTTGTTAAAATTCGCCATTTATTCAATTGTGAAATTAACTCCCGGAAGATGTCTTACTTGCCAGAAAAATATACAATGAGGCGCAAAACTAATCATCCAATTCTGTTTATAAATAGCTTTTTACTTAATAAAAAAATTATTTTAAGTAATGAAAATCTTTATTTAGAACTTTTTCAGTTAAGGTAGAAATATGACGTTAGTCCGACGTCAGTGGCGGCCGCCAGTGTTTACTTTATACACATTTGTGCTTGTGTGATCGCATTTTCCATGACTTTCCGCAAGATTTGCGGTGATAACAGTTCGCATTCCTATCGAATATTCACCTCTAAATATTCTTATCCAAAAAAGCGTTCACCATCGCCCATAGCGTTCGCTATTACTAGTGACCGTATTGCCAATGGCTGGTTGATGTTTTATCGTTCTCAGCGACATCGGCAACCACGGCCGCGATATGCTCGCCTGAAAGACTAGTCCTGTGGCGACAACGCCCTGTAAGGTCTCGGGTGGTTGTGAATCTAAGCGCCGGATGTTTGTGCAGTTGGCGCCACACGATTAAGAACTCGACGTCGAAATTTACACTTTGCCAACACCATAGGTCAAATATTGCTGAAAATAATAGAGATAATTATTCCACGATCTTGCGAAGTATAGCACTCTATTGCTTATCTGTTTGTTTTCTGCAGCTGTCTCGTTTAAAAGTGCCAATTATAATTGGCATACGACGCTAAGTGCAAAATTTATAAAATCTTTCGTTAGGCCGTTTAATTTTGGGCCACCTTCAACTGCCTGCCTCTACCATTACTCTCACTAGCACAATTCCTTTCATATACGAGAATAGGGGGGCGTCCCATCGCTATTGCTTTAAAATAATACTATCCTTATTTCAATATTCCGGAAGTCTGCAAAAGGAATTTTTGGGGAAGAACCAGAGACAACATTTTTAAATAAATATGGGAATTTCGAGTATATCAAGCATTCAATGCTCGTTATGTGCCACATAATATTGTACATCAGAAATATTTATTACTCATACAAGTTTTAACGTTTTTGCACTAAGAAATTTGTATCAAAGTCTGCTGCATTCAAAATCTAACTCACGATCATTACTCGTACGTTCAATATAATCGACCATTACATCTTATGATCGAGCTTTGACTACCCAGCGGGAAAATGAAGGTCTCTGCAAAGCCTTTTAGAAAGCCTTCTTATGTAGCTTGAAGACATGCAGGTTTGTTTCATTCCACTCTCATTTTAAACGAATCCAGTGTTAGATTGCAGAACTTGAACTCGAACGCTACCTTTTATAAAAAAGCCTTCTTAAAAGCTAGTCTAAAATGGTCTTTACAATTACGTCTAACCAACCTAATGTCATCAAGCAGATAGTGGCATTAAAGTTTAACACTTCATCGCCTAAAAGAAAAAAAATATTGTATTTGCTTCTTATCAATGCTCTCAACTTCCTTAATTAAGTGTTAAAATTCTTTTGAAAAATTATTAGCATTTCCGCACAAAACAAAAACACAAAAAAGTACAGGAAAAAGGGTCATTTTCTTTTTTGTTGTAATTGCGGAAACGGAAAACGGAGGTCATTTAAAAAAGGAAATCACTTTTATTGCTTTATCAAAGACATATTATTGTTTCTTGGGATTGACTTGACTGACTCCAGCAGCCCATTCCCCAAAAAGTATGCCAAACAAATGATTTTGAAGTGTACAAGTGAAAATAAAACAATAACAGAAGTTTTCAAAAGATAATCAACTTATTATTATTTTTATTATGACGAGAAAAATCCTTTTTTGCCACTCCACTCCTCCCCTTAACTTCAGCTTCGGGGACATTATATTTCCTTTCTGTGCTCTAAACCTCTTTGCGAAAGTTTGTCCTAAGCCTGCCCGTCCGGGGTCCCCTGCCTTGGCATTGGCAAACGTGTTCAATCCTTTTGTAATCCTTTGGCTGAGTACCCATTAAAATCAATGCTAAGTCTACGGGAGTTAATTTGTTATTTCCTTGAAAAGGAAACCTCCTTAAGCTGTAAAGAGGAAAAGTTTCTTTACGACTTTGGTTGGTTGGCAGGATGGCTTGGGTGACTGGCTGGCTGGCTGGTTTACTTAATTTTCAGTTTCGTTATCGTACGAATGCGTTAATTTTCGCTTTTATATCGATAAGGAAGATTTTAAGTGTTTCCCTTTTTATTCTTCGGGTGCCATAATGGATTTTCAACCCGCCATCCCGCTCCACTTGTTCAGGTTCTTGTTGTGTGAAAGTGTGTTTCAGAACAATTAATTTTATCGACTTTGTTCAGTTTTGCTGCTGCTGTTTTGTGCTGGTGCCGTTTTGAGGCTAAAAGTGTTTGTATTTTGTAAATTTGATTTACTTTTTAATTATATTTCTGGCCATCAACGAGTCTGGCAAGTTTTAATGTATTTGGTTTAGAGTTGTTGCCAAGTGGCTGGGGAAAGAGGATAGCAAATTTAAATCAATTTGTTAGTCTTCGAGTGGAGTTAATGCGAAAAGTTTTAAAAATTAAATATTCACTTATGCGAGTGCTTTAACTACTCGAAGGTGCTATTTAACTCTCTGGTTGAGAAAAAAATTTAAGAAATCAGATATTTATAGATAGAAAATGAGTTAGTACTATCATCCCACAGGTGACTTGACATAGCTGCACGAAAATATTTTCGAATAGACCTTATTTTCATAATGAATACATATCTTTTTATTAAAAAAATTAAAGCAATTTCTAAAGAAAAATAATAATTAAAAAACATAGTTATAAAAAAGGTAATCGGGAAGATGACTTAGGATCAATTCCACATTCAAATGGAGAACAACGATTGTAGTCATACACTTTTATATTGCTTTCTACTGCAGACATTCCAGAATGCCTTATTCATATCCTTTCAACTTTTCAGGCTCAATATAGACTATCTAGTAAAAACGTTCTTTACTAAAGAAAGTTAAGGATAAACAAAATTCAAAATTATGCACCGCTTATCAACTTTACTGTGGAGGGTATTTAAATATGAAATAATTTGGGTACGTTTGGTTTAGTAATATTTTATGGGTTATCTGGAAGATAAATTTTAGATACTTGCTGTCTTGAATTTGATGAAACAATTTTCACACAAGGTGGACGGAAAATTTAGAAGCAGAGGTAAACGGTGACCATACAGTATATAAAGTTAGTCCAATTTATATATTTCTGAAGCTTTCTGACAATGCCGTCCAGGTATGAAATTATTCAGTAAGAATTACCACGACATCATGCATCGTCATTATGGATTCCGTGCGCGCCGGTAATTTATCGCTCCACGGAATAGCTTTAGTCTGTGTGAACACTTTTAGAGTCAAAATTTCTTTTCTAGCAGAGATTTGTGAGATATGAAAAACACATAGCCTACGGAGTGGCCAGTATCGAAGAACACCCAGAAATGTCGATCGGCTTAGATTTGGGACTTCTTTTCTAGAAGACTATGTTGACGCAACAATTAAAACGGATCGATCATAGACAAAGCCGTCAGTTTGTTAATTTTTAGCTCGATATGTTAGCTGAATTGCCGAATTCTGAATTTTATACAAACCACGCAATGCTAAAAGTTTTAAAGAAAATTTTGCCGACTGGGTCATATCAACGTGAGCGTTCTTCCATTCGACATCGCGACCACGGGATATACCCCTCTGTTCTTATTAAGCCAGCCTCTGTTCTTATTAAGCGACCGTTTAATGCACAGTCAGGAAACATATGCGAATGCCATCAAGGAAGCAAACGAAAGCCTATCAAACTGGGAACATGGTTTTATACCAGAAAGAAGAACTTTTGGAGCCCTCAAGGATGTAGGTAAGATATTCGAAGCCGAACAACAAGAAACACTATTCACTAAACCAGTTGTCCATCTTGCATTCCTGAAATCTTCGAAAATGAAGTATTCGACCCAGATTCAATATACGACCAGTAGGGGTGCGAAAACTACGGCACAACCTAGCCGTCTGTTGGCGATTATCGGCGGAACGTTTTTCAAAAAATGCACGCAACTCCTTAAGGCCAGCAAAGTAAGTTTACTGTATGGATGGAAAATGTGGGCTGCTACACTAGTAGATGGAAGAAGAACTTATGGCTGTAAGCTGTTTAGGATTGTGGTTGGGCAAAATCGGCCCAGTGGGATGAAGATTTTCTTTAAGCGACTAAAGGCATCGGAAAAAAAACATTCTTTAAACATCAGTTTTCGTGGACTTACCATGGCTCAAATGGTAACTGTTAAGTGAGAGGTGTTTTGCATCCTAAAAAGGCCACAGTTGCTGGACATTTCGGATCTTGTGGCTTAAAATACGACTCATATGGGCAAAATGAGTATTCAATAAAAAATAAACGCTTATAGGTAGTCAAATTAGAGAAAAATTCACTACTAAATTTGTTTGCTTAAATTCCGTTAAAGCAGAAATTCACTACGAACAGATTTTAATGATAAGTTTGGTATTGGATTCATGGACCGAACAGGTCCAAAAAACTTCATTTACA
Source organism: Hydrotaea diabolus (assembly GCA_963513945.1). NCBI lineage: Eukaryota > Metazoa > Arthropoda > Insecta > Diptera > Muscidae > Hydrotaea > Hydrotaea diabolus. The sequence goes on along the minus strand of OY740717.1, from coordinate 12,778,559 downwards.
CGCAGAGAAAAGATATGGTTACTATTTGGTCATGGCAACAATAGTTTGTTCTCTGCAATAAAAGTATGGTCGTCGCAACCATAGTATTGTTTTTTTGAATTTCATTTTAATAATATTATGATTGCGGCAATATTAATATTGTTGAAATGTAACAATAGTATTGTTGCCAAATTTTAAAATGAAATCATGGTTGAAGCAACAATATAAATATGGTTGGTGCGACAAAACTATTGCTTTTTTTTTAATTTTATGTTAACAATAATATGATTACGGCAATCATACCGACAAAATTAATTTTTGTCGATATGATTTAATTTTTCTTAATTTAACAATGTAATTGTTACGAATCTTTCGCAATAACAGTACTTTTTATATGAAAATTAATTTTTTTTTCAAAACAAATTACTTTTAATTAGTATAACTGAAATATTTTTAATAAATAATTTTTTTCTACTGTTAAATAAATTACTCCTGTTAATAAGTGTTTAATGCATTTTTAAATAATTTATTTAATACAAATCTCTATTGTTAAATAACAACTTTACCCAATCCGTTCAAATATTTTGGGGATCATAGTATGGTTACGTGTAAGTCAAACTATGGTCGTGAGGATAATAATATTGTTGTGGGGATCATAGTATGGTTGAATAAGTATAATAATATGATTGTGGGGATCGTAGTATGGTTGTGTGTGAATAATTCTATTGCTGTGAGGATCATAATATTGTTGTAGGGATCATAGTATGGTTGTGTGTGAACCATACTATTGTTGGGATGAGCATAATATTGTTGCGCCTCAACCGTATACCCAACAATAGTATGATGCTATTCGAATATTGTTATCCCAACCAAACTTTTTTTCTGCGTGTATAGACCACAAGGAGACCACTGACAAGTAAGGACATATGGGTACTTGTATGAAATGGTTTTTACAAATATGGATATATTTTTTAGATTTAGCCGAGATTTGGGATAGGAAGTCGGTTATTTGCCGAGGAATTAATATGTCGAACAAAATATTAAAGTATAGCATGGACCGCCGTAGTGTAATAGAAGTGTGCTCGTCTATCAATCCGCTTAACCCATGGGTTGAACGCCGGGTAAGGACATCTAACAAATTTTCAGCGACGGACTTCCACCTGCTAGTATTAATTAAAATTTTATAAAATGGTATCTGCTAGCCTCTATAAAGCCTACAAGGCGCTGAGGCTCAAAATGTTAATATTTTACTACAATAATTTGAATTAAACAAAAAACCAAAAAAATGCCGGCGACTTTACGAGTAGGAGATTTATCTCTAAGCCATTGGAAACTTATTTATACTTGTGAAATGCATTAGCTGCTCGTAGCCGGCTTCAAACAGTAGGTCCCGTTCAGTGAGCATTAGAATTCAATCATTTCCTAAGTCACTGGTTTGAGAGAAGTTTCCCATTTTTCCTTAATAAGATGTTGTGCGACTAAAGTAAGTATAGCAGTTGTGCCTATCCCTGTAAAAATAATCCTTCTTGTGAAACAAACTTCTAGAAGCGTTTTCTGCGTTGTAAATATTGTACTAAAATAATTTGAAATAAACAAAAAAAATGCCGGCGACTTTACGAGTAGGAGATTTATCTCTAAGCCATTGAAAACTTCTTTATACTCGTATAATGCATTAGCCGCTCGTAGCCGGCGTCAAACAGTAGGTCCCGTTCAGTGAGCATAATATTTTAATCGTTCCTAGCTCACTGATTTGAGAGAAGTTTCCCCTTGTTCCTTAATGGGATGTTGTGTGACTTAAGTAAGTATAGCAGTTGTGTCTATCCCTGTAAAAACAATCCTTCTGTATCCCTGTGAAAACAATCCTAATGAACGCAGAAAACGCTTCTAGAAGCGTTTTCTGCGTTCATTAGGGTGGGTCTTTTTAGCAATCGATATTGCGCCATAGAATTTTCTATAGCTTTTGGCATGAGGTTCCACTACGAGATGTCAAATAGTTTTTCGAGGCGCTCAAATTTAATTTTTTTGACTTTTTCTCAACTTAAGATTCCAAAAGCTTTCGAAAAATCGATAGCACAATATTGACAAATTTGTATCTTTACAAATCGGCCCACCCTAGCGGTCATATTGAAATATTTGAAATACGTATTGTGGAATTTTGTTTGTCTTGAATTGTTAAATTTATCCAAAATACCGGTGACATCAACTTAGAAGGGACTTACTCTGATTGTACTCCCTAGATTCGGATTGTCCTCAGACTGGCCACGCAGAAAGATGTGGGCATAAGGTGTACGGGTTCGATGCAAGAATAATCTCACAAGCTATTTGCACTCTACGATATCGCTATTACTTCGATCCAAGAAAAATTTTGATCATTTTGTCTAAGACATCTCTCTAAAAATGTATCTGCTTCTATAGACAACCCCAGTAGGAAAACTAAGAATGTATGACATTTGAAGTTAATAATATAATTCATTATTATTATTATAACATTATAAAACATATTAAAAAGAATCGACGGGATAATGTCACTTGACAATAAATGCACATTGATTATCTTTTATATTCTCATCTGCAGAAGATGGAAAATATTGTTTCTGCTTGTGATGATTGTTGTTCTTTTGGAATCTCGTTATCTATCGGTTTCATGTCGCGCACAAAGTTTGTGTTTCACATTTGGAAATTTCATAAATAACTCAGTTTGTGTAAAAGTGTATTCTACACGGCATTGCAGAAGAATAATTAGAAAAAAATGCACAAGTGAACCAAGCAAATTTAAATAATTTAATTGAATATGCTAAATTTTTACTTAGTAGGGACATAAATACTGTTACACACGTTTTAAAATAAAAAACACTGAACGTTTTTGGACCAAAAATCTTTTAATATATTTATTGATGTATATTGTATCCAAAAATAATCTGCTTATTCGAAATGTCCGCCTTTTGCCTTTACACACGCCTTAAGTCGCACTGGCCAATGTCAATATCTGCACGAACCTCATCCATTGGAAAATTGGCCACAGTTCGAACCAAACCAGTCTTAAGAGATCAAGTGTTGGGGTATTTCTGTGACAAATCTTGTCCTCTAAAACCGTCCACAATTTGTAATCCAATGGGTTCAAATCTGGACTGCCTGAGGGCCATTCTTCAGAGGAAATGAACGCTGGAAAATTGTTTCAAAGCCAGGCCTGGGACGTTTTAGCCTTATGGGCCGGCGCAGAGTCCTGCTGGAAAGTCCATGGCTGGTTTTGGAACAGGGAATTGTTACGAGGCTTCACAACAGCTTCCAAAACAGTTTCTTGGTAAACTTTGGCCGATGTTTTGACTCCTTGTTCGCAGAAATGAAGGTCAGTGACCCCATCGTAAGATACACCACACCAAACCATGACTGATGCTGGGTGATGACCCTTTTTCACCGTGCTTCACCAAAAGACGTTTGCATTTTTCAGCCCTATTTTTTTTAAAGCTGCAGTCAATAAATGTCCGGTACGTCGTTTGAAAGCCCCAATTCCCAAGTCTTTTTAATGATTCGAATCATGGACTTTTGCGTGATATTCATCTCACGGGCCATGATTTTCTGTTTTCGGAGCGGATTTCTGTGAATTCTTGATTTAACGGCTTTGATGACATGCGATGTTCGAAGAGAGCGTGGGTGGCCCGAATGGTGGCGTTCTTTTACATCTCCAGTCTCCTGAAACAGTTTTATGCATCGGTAGACGAACATGCGGCTAATCCCTAGTGGCCGGAGCGTTTTGAAAATATCGCTTTTTCATTTCACACTTGAAAATCGCTATTACAGCGATACGGTTCTCATTATCTGACCACTCCATGATGAAAGTTAAAACAATTTTAAAATCCCGTTACTGACTAACGCTTTTGAGGCTAGCTGTCAAAACCCATATGACATTAACGGGGTATGTTCAGTGCTACTATTGAAATGGGTGTGTTCAAACTTGTAACAGTACTTATGTCCCTACTAAGTATTCGTACACACAACTTTTGTTTACTTACTCTAAATATATTTTTTTATTTTTAAATTTAAAATACAAAATATTCAACAGAAATTAATTATTTTTTAATTAAAGCCTAATCATAAACACATAATAATATAATTCAATAAAAAGAATGAGTTATAGAATTCATTCTTTAAATACTGTCAAAGAATGCATTATAATTAACGAGTTATATAATGCATTCTCTAAACACATAAAAAGAATTATTTTTTTCTTAGGACAGGATAGCGCATTCTGGAATCAACATTTAGTACAAGCTATGAATTACATTCTCAATTCCTATTTATTACATTTTCTTTCAGGAATGTAGCACTGATCTTAATGACATTGTGTCACTTTAAAAAGAATTTAAATGCCAATGAACTTTTTGATACTCTCTTCGGTGTCAAAATGCCCGTAGAATTTATGTAGTAGGGCGTAAAGACATGCCACCTTAAGGGTCTAGCGCTCTAGATGCCACTCATTAAATTCGATCTGGCTTAAATTAATTTAGAGGCGAGCTGTGGTTTATTATTTTTGTCTTCGGTAACCCCCACTGAAATTAACTGGCCGAAATTTATGTAAAACCTTTGGAAGACATTTATGTAAAACAAATTATTTTCTTAAAACTTTCGTTAATGAGTCCTTTTTCACTTTTCAAGGAAAAATAACGATAAAGGACACTCAAAAGTTAGATAGAGGATGTAAGAAGGTTCTACGAAAATAATGTCCATAAAATTTTACTTTAAACGTCTAGTCACGAAAATTCGTTAATTGAATGGATTAATTCTATTTTTGAAATTTTTTTATGTGGCACCAAATTGCAACAGGAAAACATAGACCTCAAGGACCCTGTCCTCACCTTAATCGTTCCTTTTTTGAATTTGTGATCCACCCCCAGAGAAAGTCTTACATTTTGTTTCATATAGTTACTTAAGGCTAGAAAACTTATTTTATCTTTTCGTTTTTTCTTTTTTATTCTCTACGTTTTAAGTCACTTCATTTGAAAAAATCAATTATTGCATCATCTGTTGTTTTCCATTAATTGCAACCAATCATTTGTTTCATTGCCTTCATCACATCAATGCAGTGAAGCATAAAATCTCATAAATCTGTTGTGCATTTTCAATCATAATAATTTGGAATTTTGATTGCGCAATACGAGCTTATCGGATACTTTCAAAAGAGAGCAGAACATTCTATTTCTGTACAAAATTGAAGTTTATATTAACAAACAGGATACCTATAAACGCCCTCCTGTACGATTAGTGAGCATTGGTTTTTTCCCTGCAACCACCACGTGACGCACTATAACAGTGAGGGACCATAATATTGCCGCAGAATAAACTCTATAGGCATCATCTACCCTCTCCTCTCCCCATAATGTTGCAATCATAAACAATTTATGCATTTCTGGAGATTGTTGTGGTTGTTTTATGGCATGTAGTGCAGGGCCTATTTAAAGGATATGCTAGGATAACTGTCTACATATCCGCTTTGTTTGCCCGTCAATGCTTTCCATCTATATTTGTATGCAATTTTCAGGATTGTCTGGCTTTTTGCCAGTTTCGGAAGAGGCAGACAAAAAACCGAAAACATAATAAACGTACTTCATAAAATGAAAACGAGCGGAAAAAAGGATCATTTTCTCTCAAACTCCTTCCTCTACTGATTGAAATCCACAAATTTCCATAAAGGGAGCACTTTATTATTTTGCCTCAACTTTGTTCCCTCCTTTTTTTGGCATAATGCTTACCAAAAATCCAACTTTTCTCCCCATTTGTAGTGAAATAATCACTGTCGGTCGGTCTATCGACATTTTCATATTCATATGAGTGGTTCATCGAGTCTATGGCAGGGTGGGAGTGCCTAAGGCATCGAAAATCTGTATGGTTGGGGTATGGGAATATTTGCTGATGAGAATGTCTGCTAGAAATATTCAATTTATCATGCTGGCCTTGTAATATTTTGTGTATTATTTTCGACTTAAATGTGTCTGTTCTTCAGCCAAAGAAGCTTAACGCTTATACTTCCTTATGCCCTACAAGACAATGGTAGGCATTAAATGGGCAGATGTTCAGTTGGATACACCGAAAATGCTTTTATTGAAGTTGGACTTTTCTCGTTTTTAGCATGCAGGAAAGGCAACTAAAAACAAGTAAACACGTCGATAAGTACGGTCCGGCCGAACCTTATATACAGTACAACGTCGCTACGCTACTAAAGCTCAAAAAACTCACCAAAAAAATGAGTAACTTGGTTGGTATTAAAAATGGACTGAATCGGGCAAAAGAGATAAAAGTTCCCCCATGAGGGACTAAAATCAGTTCTGATTAACTTTTTAATTTTTTTAACATTTGACATAGCAAATGTTACCGTCCGCCAATAGATCGTCTTGTACGAAGTTGAAAGAAAAAAAACTCAATTTTTACCTGAAATATGACATGGGTATTAAAATACCCGTGCAAGGTATTTGTTTTAAGTGCAAGATTAATTTGCATCCCGCTATTTTCTTCCTGTACTATCACAACGGTGTTGCACCAGATCAGAAGAAAATTGCTAAGTCTAAGTGGTTTATTTCTTTTAAGTACCATGTTTTCTCAATAAAATTACCCATTTGCATTTGACCGGATCTGGAGGCCAGGTGTGTTGAAGTATCGCTGCCTGATTTTATTCTTTAAAGTACATAGTAGAAAACTTAAGCTATTCGCTAATATTAGAAATTTTTAATCTGTACCATTTTCTTACTTTTCCGGAGCATTTTCCGAAAAAAACTTCGATTTTTGCCTGCAAAAAGCAAAAAAATCCTGCTAAATGCTTTTATTTAGCCCAATCTTTCCTCTTTTCTATAAAAAATATCGCTCAACTGGCCGACGCTAAAGTTATTTATGTATCAACACTTTCTTGGGTAAATAAATACCCATTAGGCAGGAATGGATTTAACCAGTTTTGTGGAATTGGTAGCCATAGATTCGTAATCCTTCCCATAAACAGACGTGGTCATTTGACCTTATGGGTAAAAAACTTAAAAACCGTCTGCTAACAATCGGGGACATATGGGTATCCAGACAAGGTAAAATCTTTTCACAAATTCAAATATATTCAAGATTTAAACAAATTTGGGATTCGGACCATATAGGCCTGGGGGACCAAAAATCAGCCTCCTTGAACTGAATTAATTTTTAAATTAGAAGATATCTGAGGCCTTGGCCCATGGAGGTCAGGTCCCTTGGGCACTGACATTTTTTGACTAATCTAAATATGACATAAATTTAATCATTTGGCTGAATTAGAGGCCTTGGCTAATGGGCGTGGTCTATGTACCTAGAGGATTAAGGTTTAGGGAGATATGGGTAAACAGAAACAGTGCAATTTATCCTTGGGGTTAAGGTCCCTAAATAAGACATACATTTAATCATTTGGCTGAGTTAGAGGCCATGACCAAAAGGCGTGGTCTATGGACCTTGGGTCTTCAAAACTAATGTTCGGGGATATATGGGTATCCAGAAACCGTGAACTTTTCTAACAAATCCAAATGTATAAGTATACCTACGAGTATATTTAAGATTTGTGCCAATTTAGTACCGGGTCTGGTTCATACTCGTATTGTCTTAAGGCTTAAAATTGGCCTTCTTGAGCTATGGGCATAAGATTATAAACAAACATTAACATTTCTTCACGGCTCCAAATATTATATTAATTTAACGATTCGACTAATTGTAATTCCTTGTCCTTTGGGTCTATGGTCTCTAGGAAAAATGTTTTCCTGTCGACATCGAGGTACTCAGAAACAGTGGAATTGAAAGAAGAAACTGATCTGAATACGACTTTAATTTAGGCCTTGACGTATCGCCGTGGTTTATATGTCCTGTTCTAGAAACAGTGACATTTTCTCACAAATCTAAATATGATCCTAGATTTAAGATATGAGCTAATTTTGCACTGAGGCTCAGGGGTTCAAAAACAACAAAAATTTTCGTCACGACTGCGAAAATGTCATTTATTTTACGATTCGGCTATATTTGAGGTCTTATTTCAAAACGAATAGACTTACTCCAGAACAACGTTTGCAAATCGTGGTTAATGGACCCAAAACGAGATGGCCACCGATCCTGATTTTTAAAAGATAATTTTGTTCAGCAATGAAGATCAATTTTGGTTGAATGGACACGTTAATAACTAAAATTGTCGCATTTGGAGTAATGAAAATCCACAACCCATTGTTGAGACGCTGTTACATTCTCAAAAAGTGTCTGGTTGATTTCCTCTGTAAACAGAGGGAATCATTGGCCCAGTTTTCTTCAAAAGGGAACCCGGCCATAATGTTACAGTCAATGGGGAACGCTTTAGAGCCACGATTAATGTCTTTTTTGTGCCTGAATTGGAGGATGTTGTTTTGGACTACATTTTGTTACAACATTACGGCGCGACTAGCCATACAGCGAACGAAAAATCAATTTTTTGAAGGAAACTTTTGGTGAGTGCATTATTTCAAGTCGTGGGCCTGTAGCGGGGCCTCCAAGATCGTGCGATTCAACACCGCTGGACTATTTTTTGTGGGGTTATGTGAAGTAGCTTGTCTACGCAGATAAGTTCCATAACATTAAACTATATGCATTTTGCTTCTTCTTGAAAACCACACGTCTGAAAAAACACCCTTTAAGATCTTCGTACTGTACCCACAACATATTGATCGGGCATACCAGTGAAACGTGAAAAAAGTATATAGTATTTTAAGGTATTTTGCTACCAGTTGTGGCAACCAATAGTTCTGCAAGTATTTTGATGTTATAGCCAATTATTGTTGATGATAACAAAAACTTCATCATAACCTAAAATGGGTGTTATTGATTTGAAGCCAATCGATTATCCACCGTTTTTTTTCAGTAAAAATCATTCATTATCTTTTCCACTTTTTCCTCGTGATGACCCTTCCTAAGAGTACTATAAGTACTTTAATTGTGTAAGCCAACAGTTTTTTGCTCCTGGCTAAAATTTAAATTTTTTTCGTTGAACAAGTGTGGTATGTGGGTTTTTAGATCCAACAATGTTGGAATACTTGGTAAATTGCAACGTTACTACAGTTTCTATAACTGTTAATTACAAAGCGTCAACTAACATTCGGTTGTAGTGATGGAATGCACGTGGTACATATTGTCTCAATCCGTGCTCCGAAAATTTAATTCGGCCAACCAAGGACCCCCCATATTCCCAAGTACTGCCTGTGCCAATACTACAACGCAATTCATGGTGGAGAGTTTGTCCCAGCCGAACTTAAAACTTAAAATTTATATGTATATTAAGTTAAGTTATAATTTATTTTTCTCTAACTATAACTAAACCGTTACATCCGACTTGTATGTGCAGGCGGCATGTCTTATCTAATTTAAATTACTTTTTTTCCTCCAAAATCATTTTTGGGACAACTTTATTAAGTTTTTCAAAGATTAGAAGGTAACGCCTTAATAAGATAAGGTAACGCCTTAATGGAAAACTATTAAAATTGAACACTATCTATTCGATACAACATTTAAATATTGCAAAACTCAGTTGAATTTTACTATCCGTTCGATAGCCTTCCTAAAATTTCCCTCGCTGTTGTGTGCATTGAATTGAGAGATACCACATTCGTGTCAGGTGTAGGGTAACACAAATAGCAGTGTCGGTCTTTCGACTCTCCATAATAGTTTCAATCGCTTTCTTTCTTTTTCATTTGAAGGTTTTCAATTGCTCTACACATTTGAAGGATTTTCATCTACTCGTACTGTGTATTGTGTGTTTTTCGTTTTTTATGAGGAATCGACGCGACTGGAAAGCAAATAGAAATTCCATTTCCTTCTTACTGCTAGTGTTTCCCAGCTTTTACTTGTGGTGGGTACAACTTTTGCTGAACGAAGAAAAAAGCCCCAATCATTCTTTTGTTTCCACTTAATAAAATACGGATTTATAACGTGTTGAAATGAAATTCAAAAGTGAAAAAAAAAATTGATTTTTTTTTATATGTGGCAAAATTTATTTAAGACACCCCACGGAGGATAGCAGACGGATCAAAATCAAGTGGCTTGAAAGAAGAGGAAATGTTTTAGAGCAAAAGAAAAATATAAGATTGCATGTCTGCATACATTGTCGCCTCACTTTGTAGGATTGTTGCTTAAATCTGGGATTTAGTTCAAACTCAATTTGATGGCAGGATGTTTGATATATGAAAAGAGAAATGTTTGCTTAAACAGCGTCAATGGTTTTTATGAAAAGTGCAGCTTTGCGAAATGTTTCTGACCCTTTAGTTTCTAGTTCAAATAAAAACCTTCAATGCATTATCATTTTCATGACGCTGCACGATGAGCTAAGGCTTGCTACTCGAACATACACAGGTCAATGATATACGATTTTATCTCAGTTGCTAGTAAGAAACTCTTAATTTTCGGCAATGGGAGCTAAAAACAACGTAATGGTTTCAAGAATTCAATTGTATGATGGAATCCTAATTATGACACTAATAACAAAATCCCGACACTTATAATTTTTAAAATAATTTCATGCTAATGTTGAATACGAATACGCTGTAGGTGACCTGTTTAGAAGATCTAATTTTGATTACTCTCTCCAGCATAGTGCCAGGTAGAGTTGGCTTTCAACTACTTAAGCGTCCCTTGCTTATTGACGAAGGTATTTGACTTCATCTAACTCGAAAAGAATATCCAAAGTTGGGATATGACTCGATCTAGTCGACCCATTGACAGGTCCAGAGCAAAAATTTGGTACGAATTAAAATCATAAAACCACATTGTATGCTGTAGCACTGTCATGCATGCGCCATAAAAAATACCAAAGAAATTGTGGGCTTCTATTTAAGGCAACCAATATACAAATATTCCATGGTAGCGCTCCCAAATCTTTGAGCCACAAATGTGACGCGTCTTTAAACGAAACTTAGCGCGTAGGTTGGATTTTTACTGTGCTATTTCTGAGCTGAGTGCTATTTCTGGTTTCAATTCTAGAACGAGTTCTTGTAATCGTTTAAACTTAAAGTGTAGCGTGCAATTCGCAAAGTTAATGCATCGATTCAGCACCTTATTCAGTTGTTCTTTTCGCTAGAGTCGAAATATTGCTGAATACGGTTCAGCACGTATCGAGGAAAATATTTCGACTTTAGCAAAAAGTATAACTAAATAAGGTGCTGAATCGCATATTACCCAATACCTGTACAGTGATTTTAATTTATCACAACTGGATTCTAAAGGTCGATTAAGGATGGAGCGTATACTAAATTTGTCCTATCGCTTACAACACCTAAAATGGGAGACTCTATAAGGTAATTTAATTATCGTAGTGAAAGCCGATGTAGTCTTGTCCGTCACCCTGCCCCTTCTTGCGACTGCTGAAATACAATAGCTTCAAAAGAAAAAAGGCATGTCTCTAAAATTTTTATTGCTTAACTTGTGGAGGTACATCTAAAAGTAGGCAGGATTTTGAACATATTGCCTTGGGGCCAAAAACGGACCTTGTTGCCCTAGCAAATATTTATAAATTAACAACAAGACCCAAATTTTGTTTTTATTCGAAATGTAAATCCAAATATAAATGTATATTTTTGTTTTAACTGAGGCCTGTTTATATAGGTGGGCGATTTAACATTTTAAATTTTAATCGGCTGTAAAAAAAGTACTTTTCAAATTACTGTTTTTATTGGAATGGTTGAACTTTGTCTTTTAATAATAGGACCCACACGTGACTATTGAGAAGTCAATGCATCTACAACGAGTTACTGTTTGGTATGGATTTTTGGCGGCATTTTTACTTTCTCATTTTTCTTCGAAAATGAGAAAGGAGCCGCTTTGCGTCAATGGTTATCGTTACCGCGTCATACTCAAAGTATTTTGGTTTCTAAAAATTCAAATGACATGGACGTCATTTGGTTTTATAAAGACGGGGCCACATATAACACAGCCAGCGCCACCATCGACGTTTTTTCGCACTGTTTTTAAAAATCGAATTAACAGCATATGTATGATATTCAGTTCCATTTTTAAATGAAAAAGTTCAACCTTTCCAGAAATTTGAAAAAATTATCAGAATTTTTTTTACAGCCCATTTATTTTTAAAATTGTAAATGGCCCACAAGAAGTAACTTGGAAAAACGCACATTACGAGAGCTGCTAAATATATTTCTGGCTTAATAATGAAAATGTGAATATTTATCATCATAAATGATTTTATTGCTTTTCAAAGTATTCTCCAGCATGATTTATACACATTTGAATGCGCTCAAATCAATTGTCGAAGCACTTTTTCCACTCCGATTGGGATTGATGTGCGGAAATAAAAAAAAAGTTATTGGATGCCAAGTCAGGTCTGTACAGCGGATGACCAATCAATTCGAGCCGATATGTGAAAGCTCGCATTGTCATGGTGTACAATGATTATTCTTCTCTTGTTCGTTTTTCGAATTCTCCGACCACTTAAAATTGACCGTAATACGTTGCTCAAGCGGAACAGTCGCCACATGACCAGTTTTGCCGAAGAAACAGGCGACCATTTGCTGCGAATTGCTTCTTCCACGAACAACTTTATTTGGATAAGGCTCGCCTTCAATCGACACGAGCCTTTTTTAGAGTGATTGTCAAATTGTGCGGGATCCAAAGAGATCAAACCTTTTTTTACGGCCAGGTGTTCATGTATCGAATTTATGCTGGTAGAAGAAATGTCCAAGGATGCCTCTATCTTACGGTATGTCAAATGACGATCTTGCATTATTTATTCACGCACGGCATCATTGGTCTCTGGCACAACGGTCGTTTTGGACGACCTTCACGACCTTCGTCTTTGAGCGAGCGCCGGCCACGATTGAATTCATTAAACCAGTTTTTCACAGTGCTATAGGATGGTGCTTAATCGCCATACAAGAATTTAAGTTCATCGATGTATCAGTACTCTTGTTGTGATAATCCACGTCGAAAGTTGTGAAAAATGATCGGACGAAAATGTTCTCGAGCTAATTCCATTTTTTGCCAAATTGATTTTTTCAAGTCACTGTAAACAACACAAATGATGGTCGTACGTCAAAACGTTCTGTGTACGTTTATGCTAAAAATGTCAAACTTTCCAATGGCAATCTCAGATGGCGCCAGACCAAACAAAAATATAGCAACTCTCGTACTTGAGTGCGTTGATGACCACTAAAAACAACACTTTAAAACTTGAAAGTCATATTACGTTAGTTCAATTACGGTTTGATATGATTTTTTTCCGCTCACGTAGAAGCGGGTATTTGGTATGTGGCTAAGACAGCGCAAGAACAAAAATGGATCTAAAGCTTATGGTGAGGGTATAATGAAGTCGGTCTCGCCCGACTTAAGACTTTTTTTACTATTTTTTTTATATTAAAGCTTAAAAACAGCAAGCTGGCATGTTTTCGCAAAGCATGTTTTGTGTTAACTCTCTGCATTTTTGGGAGTAACAAGTAAAAACAATTTTTTGATTTTAAATTTTGATGACCAAAACCTTTGACTACGCAAAAATATACATGATCTATGTTTCTTAACTCCCCTTTCGCTCTGTTTAAATAGATGAAAACCGTTTTCTGCCGATACTAAATATAGTAAAATTTTGGAACATGTAACAAGCCGAACGACTGGATTGTCGAGAAATTTTCATATGAAGGTGTGAGAGAAGACTTGAGCGGCAGTCGAATACGAACCGTTCAGCAAATCTACCCAACGAACCCCCTAATCAAAGTATTTACGGCATCAAGAATAATGTATGTAAAACATTGTTACCTTCCCTTTCTCTAACTTTCTGCCAAGACTATGATCGATTATAAGTGTTCTCCATAAAAAAACCTCTTCAACTAAACCCACCCCCAGTTTTATTTACGATATTTGCCTTTTGCGAAAAAATATTTACAAGAACATTATTTATGGATCAACATATTGCACGAGAAAAACTCTGCTTCCTTCCGGTAAGAGGGAGTATGCTGGCAAGAGGACAAAACATACTTAAACTTTTTTCCTACTTAAGTAAGTAATAAAGAATAAATTGCCAGCCATAAGTTATTGTAAATTCCCTTAACATAATTTACAATTATGTTATTTTTAATTTAGGGTTTAACGTAGAACGTAGAAAAAGGAGAGCGCCATCGAAAAAAGTCCAAAACAAATAGGAACACAAGACGGGGAATAAAAAAAAACACATTTTTCTTGAAGGAAACTTCTGCAGCCGCACAAACTCAATATTTTTTTTTTAAAAATAAAAGATGTTCGCTAAATGGAAAACTTTCTGCTCCTCTGGCCCCTTTGGCTCAGAAGGGAAATAAACGGTGAAGCATCTATGGCGGTGACCCCACTCATCCAACTCAAACTCTGCATTGAGACGGAGGAAAGGGAAACAAGAAAACACAAAATTGGCCAAAATGTTTAAATAAACCATGTTTAAGGGTAACAAGGAAACGGAAACAAGTTACTGTTTCTGCCCGCTCACCCCTCTGCGACTTTTTCGCCTTGTTTCTTTGTAGTTACAGAAAAAGAAACGTTATTAAAAACCAACTCCATAGACAACAAAGCGACAAGGAAATGAATCCTGGGCAACACCCCCTTCATTTCGAATACCACCCATAGAATGTTACTCAAGTAGAGACATCATTCTGAAGGGGCTTGAAGGAAACTTCCAGGAGGAGAGGAAGAACAAAAACAAATTATGCAGCAATTTATATTTATGCATTTAATAAAAATAAAAACAACAAAATCTTTTGTCAAAAAAAAAATATATTTCCCGAAATAGGAAAGAGACAAATGTACATTTGAGAGAAACACACACAACATCCGACAGACAAGCGACACCAGGAAACGGAACTGAAAGACAAATAGGTCGTCGAAAGACCTTCAACAACCATCATCATCACGATGATGATGGTGATGATGACGATGATGGTCGCTGTCGCCCCATCACAGAACGTTGTCAAAAGGTTGTTGTCATTAATGTTTATGGCTGAAAATTAGTAACCAAAGTTTTTTCTTCATTTTTTTTTGGTCTTTATGGGCTCCCCTAAGACCAGCAATTTCTTTTCGCTACCCTCTATTTTTTTCTTTCCTGTGGTAACCATAATTTAGTTTTCTTTTCCATCGTTTTGCTACTTGTCGTCAATCGTTTGATGTTACATTATGAGGGTCAGGAGACAGAAATGTTGGCGTGTGTACTGAACCCGAAGACAATGGAAAAGAAAATAAATGCGGTTTTTCTGTTATCACTTAATTTTCATAGCGATTGTTAGGGGGATAACAATTTGGGAAAGGTGCAAAACAGGAATACTTTAATTGTTGTTAATATGCTACTTTTGTCAAAGTTAAGATAACTTTGGAAGTCCCTTTGGGGAATATTGCAACGTAAACGAAATGCGTAAAAAATCATTACGATTTTTGTTTGAAAAGAAGCTGCACAAAAAAAACATTTAAACAAATAGAACATTTTTTCGATCTGTAAAACTTTGCCAAACGTCGTAAAGTTTAGTCTCCTTGGCAACACCTCCGACAATGGAATGTGGCCGAAGGCTTTAACGTCAGCACTATATATAAAAGGGCTTCATACCTGTCACCTGATAGAAAAATGAAGAATTTAATCGCTCATGCTGAGTCGATGATCGTCGATGCATTAGGTTACGTGTCGCAAAGTAGTAAGTCAAAACAACAATAAAAGGCTAGACGGCGAAAAGCCACATCCATTCACCGAATACTTCAGGAAGCCATCATCCTCAACATCCCACTGAGGAACAAACAAGGACCTACTATTTAAATACGGCTCGGAACCGCTTATGTTTTTTAACAAGGCCAAACGAATAATCCCTTTCTCGTCAAGTCATTAGCATAAAGGAGTTGGTAAACCCGCCGCTGACAAATTAGAAGATGTTCTAATCTGGATTTGCATCTGGGTTTACTAACCATCACACCACTTAGGCAAAGAGAAGAGACAAATGGAAAGGCAATTGCACCACTGCCGGTTTTATAGGGTGGGCGATTTAACATTTTAAATTTGTATCGTATGTAAAAACAAAAAGTATTAAATTTTTTTCAAATTTCTGGTTTTATTCGAAAGTTTACACTTGCTTTAATAATGGAATACCATCCGATGCGTTTTCGCTTCGCCCAAAGGGCTGAATACTGTTCGGCAGGAGATGTAGAATTTTACCGAAAAATCGTGTTTTCGAATAAAGGATATTTTCATCTCGGTGGCTATGTCAATACGCAAAATTGCCGCAAATGGGGTTCTGAGAACCCACACGTGACTATTGAGAAGCCAATGCATCCACAACGAGTCACTGTTTGGTGTGGGTTTTGGGCTGACGGTATCATTGTGCCATTTTTCTTTGAAAATGAGCAAGGAGCCGCCCTTACCGTCAATGGTGAGCGTTACCGCGCCATGGCTCAAAGAATTTTCCTTTCCAAAAATTTAAGGTAATCAGGTGGACGACATTTGGTTTCAACAAGACCACATGTCACACAGTCAACCCAACCATCGATATTTTACACACTGTTTTTGAAAATCGAATGATCAGCCGAAATTGTGATATCAATTGGCCGCCTAGGAGCTCAAATTTGGGCCCTCTGGATTATTTTCTGTGTGGATCCGTTAAGCAAAAATGTTGCGCCAAGCATCCAGAGACAGTTGAAGCGTTGAAAAGTGAAATCGAAGTTGCCATTAAAGAGAATCGATCAGAAACAATCGAAAATGTACGGGAAAATTGGGTTGAACGGATGAGGTACTGCTTATTTTGTTCCAATAGTAAATGACTACTATCGAATAAAATCAGATATTTGAAAAAATTATCAGTACATTTTTAAGTGTCCATTTAAATTTATAATTTTAAATGGCCTACCCTGTATGTGCTGGATTGGCCCTTAACAAACACTTTTCGACAGGCAGTAACCTCAACAATTTTTTTTCTGTTTGTCAGTTTTTTCGTCGTGAGATCAGCACTTTCTGGAATGCCTGTTCCGAATATTTCTTGTCCGAGCTGGGATCGAACAAAACCTCGGAACTTGGACTGCATCAGGGAGTATAGCGAAACGGGCTGCGTTGCCTCTTGCTATACTTTTATCAACGTTGCTCGCAGCGGTTCTCATGATCGCCGTCTGCACGTTTGCCATCGTCTTCATCATCATCCAACTATGAGACTTCCTCGCAATCTCTCTCGCAGCAACATCAACATATACAGCACCTTACACCACAAATTGTTGTTTCCACCCCTGATAGAGCATCAAACTCTTGCTCCGCATCCCATCAGGGTCCACACGACAAACTACCACTGTTAAGATGTGCAGCCAAGCCTACTTAGCTAGTTCCGTGGACCTGATAGGCGCACCCATTCCAAGTCGCCACCATCCTGAAGCTGGAAACGAACTCTGCACACAGAAAAAACTTTTTTTTTCGGTCCAATTAAATAATTTCATCAAAACATTTGTAAGGAAGCCTTTGTTAAAAAGTTCAATTATTAACTTAAATATTCGTACGTTGTTTATCGAAAATTTTTTCACATTTAAGACGATAAACAAATTCACATATATAACAATTTTATTGGTATGTCGTTTATGGAAAATATTTTTGTAGTTTGAGGTGATGCAAAAATGCACGTAAGGTTAGCTATATATATTTCTGGCCTAGGCAACACTAAGTGTTGCCTGGCGTCATCTGACATTTCCATTGGAAAATTTGACATTTATTAGCATAAACGTACTGCCAGAGAGCATTGATGCCGTGCGTGAACTGATAATGCAAGATCACCATGTGACATTCCGTGAGATAGAGGCATCCTTGGGCATTTCTTTCATCGGCATACATTCGATATTTCATGAACACCTGGCCGTAAAAAAGGTTTGTTCTCGTTTGATCCAATTTGACAATCGCTCAAAAAGAAGGCTCGTGTCGATTGGTGCAAAGAAATTTTGAAAAAATACGATCGCGGAGCTTCAAAAGACGTTTATAAGATCGTCACAGGTGACGAATTATGGATCTATGCGTATGAGCCCGAAACAAAACAGCAATCGACCGTGCGTAGGAGCCAAATCCTACGAAAGAAGCATTTCGAAGCAAATAGTCACCCGTTTCTTCGGCAAAACTGGTCATGTGGCGACTGTTCCGCTTGAGCAACGCAGGACGGTCAATTCTGAGTGGTACATCACAATTTGTTTGCGTTAAGTCTTCGGAGAAATTCGAAAAACGAACAAGAGAAGACGAATCATTGTGCACCATGACAATCCAAGCTCTCACACATCGGCTGAAACTAGCGCCCTTTTGACCGACCAAAACATCAACAATGAAAATGCGTGGTCAACGATTTTTGTCGCCAGAAGATGCTGTTGAAGTGTTCAAAAACCATGTTTTGGAGGTGTCTCAATCGGGGTGGAAAAAGTGCTTCTCATTTGGTTTGAGCGCATGCAAAAGTGTATAAATCATGCTGGAGAATACTTTGAAAAACAATAAAACCTTTTTGATGATAAATATCCGCATTTTCATTATTAGGCCAGAAATATATATAGCAGCCCTAGTACTGAAAAGCAAAAAAAAGTTAACCACAGCTCATGCGTAATCTGTGAAAAAAATACCTCTAGATTGATCACCCTTTAGTTTAGCTTATTTAGGAAAATTTTGATTGAGTGTCAATAAAATTCACATACCAATTTTTTTGTTTGACATTTAACGGCTGCTAGGTGTTTCTGTGCATAGACAGCACTGAAACAACAACAGATGGACATAACCATATGCTGCGACAACAGCGGCAGCAACACTGAAAGTATCAGCGAAAGACTGTTGTTGTTGTTGTTGTAACAACAATATATTTATTTTGAAGTCTTGTTCGTGTACGGGGGATCAGCTTCGATATCCAGGTGGAGGAAACGCGCCATTTGAACTGGATGCGTCCACAGAGACCTGGGGGTCAGCTGAGTGGGCTTGGCAGGACAATTGAAGAGGTGCAGCACAGCATGTGGTCCCTGATGGCAGGCGGGACAGATGTCCGGAACGTTAGCATCAATTCGTGCCCAGTAAGAATTGAGGCGGCTGCACCATATATAGACCGACCTATCGCTTTGTAAGAGGTCAACAAGGTTTCTTTGTCGGCTCCCCAAGTACTGCCGGCAAGTGAGTTGAGGACCTTTTTCGTACTTTTGAGTTTATCGCAGATAGCTGTAGCATGTGCAGAGAATCTAAAAAGACTGTCCAATGTGACCCCAAAGATTTTGGGGTAGTTGGTAGTCGGGATGTTGACGTCATCGACTTTCACATTGAGTGACAACCGCTCCTCTGCGGTCCATGCAGTAAACAGTGTGGCTGATGATTTGAAGGCGGATATTTTCATATTCTTCGCAGTGAAAAAACGTGCTAAGTCAGTGAGGTAACAGTTGATTTTCTCGCAAATGTCATCCACTTTAGGTCCTGATGCCAACACAATTTCAACGCCGTCTGATGGTGCAGGAAGTTTAGAGAGGTAGAGGTTACACAGAGCTGGGAATATAACTACACCCTGGGGAACTCCTTGTTTAACTCTACGGAGCTTGGACTTTCTGTCTCTAAATTCTACATATGACTGGCGCCCACACATATAGTTTACGACCCAATGTTTCAAACTGGGCGAAAGGGACGTTTCTTCAATGTCCTCGAACAGAGTGGCATGATTGACCGTGTCGAAGGCTTTTGTAAGGTCAAGAGCCACGAGGACCGTCCTGTCGTTAGGCTTGTTCTGGTTAAGGCCGCGACTTATACGTGTGGTGATGGCGTGTAAAGCAGTTGTTGTGCTGTGCTGCTTGCGGAATCCATGCTGGTGATCAGCACTAGGAAAGTGTTCGGGGAGGAGCAGTGCTTCAAGCGTCTTTGCTACTGGAGAAATCAAGGAGATCGGCCTGTACGAATCTCCTTAACTTGCGCCTTTGCCTGACTTCAGTAGCGGGACCACTCTGCCCATTTTCTAGGCATCGGGAACTACGTGGGTGGCTAGCAACAGATTGAGCACTTTCGTCATGTTCTCTACTCCCGGGGTATCAAGGTGCTTTAACATTAGCATTGAGACTCCGTCCGGACCCAGCGCCTATTGTAGAATCTGCGGGCGGAGGATGAGATGGATGTAAGCTTTAAACATAAACCTCACCATTCGAACCTCAATCCAAAAAAGCAATCGTCACCCTAGGCGCAGCCAATTGACTCGACTTTCTTAAGAATCTCATCTTTTCCCTTGTCCTTGGTGGTTTAGACCAAATCAATTTCATTGAATTTAATAAAATCGCTCCTTTACTCTTTAAGTTTTCCTTGGCAGTATTTAAATACTGCATGTCCATTTCATTCGTTTAATATAAACATATCCCCTTTTTATATCGGTTCTTATCCTTTATCCTTTTTGTTTCCATTGCACAGCTTTTCGTTTTGCGGCACTTCTCCGAAGGATAAGTTGCAGGATATGTAAATGATTTCGGATTATGCCTAAGGTTGGCCAAAGTGTTTAAGTGGAAATTTCCGTCCTTCCTTTAAGTTGAGCAACAACAGCGGCGAGAACAAGCGGAGCCACAATAACAATCAGCAATAAACCATAAAGTGTTGGCGTTAGTGTTACACTTGCCACCAACAACAACAACAGCAGAAACTAGCACTTGTATAGCGCAACCTTATATCCTTGCAGTGCTGTAATAAAATGGCTTTTCTTATAATAACACGCATACTTGTACATTCACATACACATGCATACGTACGGAGACTATACGCTGCCATAAGGATGTTGGCACACTTCGTTTAATTCGCACACACATATAGAAGATTTTCCTATACAAACATACACCTATACACGCATATTAACATATCCACCATGTAGTACATATGTATATAAGTACATGCATATATTTACATAACACTTTTAAAGGATCTGTCCGAGTTTTTTTTGGCATGATGGTTTTTTTTTGTGAAATCATTTTCCGTATTTAATGAGAGTTAGTGACTAGAGCTATTAAAGGCAGAAAAGAGACTTGAAGTCCCAGTGGTATGCTATCCCTTAACTCTAGAAATATTTTTCAAAACGATAAAATGTAGAACTACACACATGAAGGTATATATTTTTCTTACAGGACTACGAGGTCTGTTCAATAGAAAGTGCGAAATTCGGAATTTATCGGGGGTTTTAAACGATTAGGGTTTTTATGTAGGCACACTTGTCTCGAACATATGTTTTTAGTTGAGTTTGTTTGTGTCTAGTATACTTAGAGTTTAGTTCGTTTGTGAGAGGCATGAAAGCTAGAATAGTTCTGCTCGTTCGGCTATTTTCTACTGTGGATAAAAACGGATCAAAGAATTTGCATCATAGTTTGTGAAAAAATGGAATTAATTGCTCAAAAGCACTTGAGGTACTGAGAGTGGAATAACGTGGTTGTACTCTGAGTAAGAAAATGTTTACAGGAGGCAAAGGCTTTTTAAAGAAGGCCGAGAAGATGCGAATGGCGACGCTCATCCTGAAAGCTCCACATATCAAAAACCGATGAAAATGTTGAGAAGCTAAAGACAAATATTATGGAGAATTGTCGAATGACTGTTTGAGAAGTTGCAGAGTATGTCGATATATCGTTTGGCTCATAACGGAATTTTTTTTCGAAAATTTTTGGTACAGTGGAAAGTTGATGATTGCAATTCGCAACGATTTCAAACTGTTTTTTTTTCAGTGTACGGGGTATAATAAGTTCCTCAAAGGAATTTTTCTCCTGCCCCGATTTCTCCCATTTACAGTTCCAAACAACTTATGACCATGAACCGTCATCGTGAAGAGTTTTAATCAAACCTTACGTCGGACTGTTACAATTCAAGGACAATCAATAGTAGAGAGTGATTAATCTGGAGGTATCAATAGTGTTTTTTTTTCACAGATAGCACGTGAGTTGTGTTATACTTATTTTTTTTCTATTCAATATTGTCATGGAAAAACTTTCACCACGAAAACCACGGTTTGGTGCGGCTTGGTCTGGTGGAATCATCGGTCTATATTTTTTTTAAAAATTATGATGGCTGTAACGTAACCATGAATAGTGCTCGCTATAGCTCCATGATATCGTTATTTTTCCTACCTAAGTGAAGCCCGTAATCTTTACGACATTAGGTTTCAACAGGAAGGTGCAATTTGTCATACAGCTGCTCAAACAATGGATTTACTGAAAGGTCATTTCGAAGAGCAGCTAATTTTACCTTTTGAACCGTTGTTCGTATAACCACCTAGATAGTGCGATATCACAACTTTTGACTTTTTTCTTTGCGGCTACGTAAAGTTCAATGCCTTGTTGAGAAACCAGTTACGATTCAGCTTTTGAAAGCCAACATTACAAGTGTCATTAAAGCCATACTAGTCGAAATGCTCCAACGAGTTATCCAAAATTGAACCCTTAGAATGAACACCATGAGGCCAATATTTGCAGGAAAATGTATTCAAAACATAAATGGCATAAAATGTCCTTTCGAGTGAACAATAAAGATTCCACCCTTGATTTGAATTTTTGTTTATTTTGAAAAAAATACCTTTAGATTGATCACCCGTTACTTTAAAGTGTCTTCCATCAACATCTCGAAGTGTTGCAAACGAAATTATAAATTTGGTTTGCAACCCATCCTTCGATGGAGGAAGTATGCAAAGTCCAGCGGTGACAAATCGCAGGATCTGATTCGTAAACCTCAACATTGTGGAACAGGTTATCATAGGTTAATTTCATGGCAGTTGTTTGTAACTACCAAAAATATTTGATGATGCATAACCACCAGCTAATTTCATTTGACGATGTGTGTCGGTTCGTCCGCCTGTCCATCCATTAAAAGCTTATAATCAAACTATGGGTCTCATTTTTCATGTAATTTGACCGAAGTATGTATTTTGGGCCAAGTACGTTGGTAATTATAGAAATTCGGTCCAGATTGGGATATAGCTCCCAAACATATGTTCTTCCGATTTTATGTTTTAGTTATTAAGGCCAAACTTAACGAAGCTTGGCAGATGTTAATTTTTTCAACCAAGGACGGGCGCAATTGAAAAAAAAGATAATCGGTTCAGATCTGCATATAGCTCCCACAAATATTTTCATCCGATTTTATGTTTTTATCGATAGTAGCCACTTATTACATCTAATTTTGATGAACTTTTGCAGAAGTAAGTTTTTTTATGCGAAGGGCGGTAGCTTTGCATATAGTTTCAAAAAGTGAAAGTTGGACAGACCAACTTGCACTTTTTTTACTTGTTTATTTTGAACGGCTTACAAGAAACTTTGCAGCTAACGTTGATCTCCGGATAAAGACATTGGCTCAACCTACGTGCTGGGTAAGATGGCAGCATGACAAAGGTTACGCATTCAAACATGTTCCAAGTTTCGATTTCGAAATTAAAAGCATTGACCGGAAACTCGTTCTTTAAAGAAGATCCAAGTCAAGTTAGCCTTTTGTAGCTGTAATGACACTGAAGTTTTATAAGAATTAAAACATATGCTGCACGAGTGTCCAGGACCACAAGATCGGCGAATTACTTATCTTGAAAGGAAATTTGGATGACGACCTCTCAGCTCCTATCGAGCCTCTAACTTCTTTAGCAGGGTTTATCGATAGTGCCAAATGGTTCTCAAGCTTAATAAACCATTGGCACTATCTTCTTTTTCTTTAATAAGTAATTTGTTCTTCCGCTCTCTTGTTCCCCTTTCTTAAGGACCTTCTTTAAAACTCTGAAGCAAGCTCCTAAGAGCGAACGACCCATCAATCTAATCCAACTGGAATATAAGCTGTCTTCAAAAATCTGAAATTGGCTATGTTTGCCTTTATCACTCTTCTCCTGTACCCTTTTACTACGGGTAAGGACTCACTATGAGTGTTGCTCCCTATAAGATTAAACCACTCGAGATCAGCGTAAGAACAACAAGAACAACAGCTAAATCTCTATATAAAGTGCACTTTAATACAAATGTTGTTTCATTCATAAGTGTATGATGACTGAATATCTATACATATACTCACGTATATGTATGTATCAGAGTATGTAAAAGTATACAAGGGTGTACCGAATGTCGCGAAGAAAGTTTTAAGCAATGTTGATGAAACTAGATTATGTCAGTTCGACATGCAAAGGTCTGTATTGCATTACCTTTGGTCCCTGCTTTTGGCTACAGGGACCATTTTATAGATCCCTTCGGTCTATGAGTCGTGCCCTAACCGCTGAAAAAAAAATAAATCAAAACTCCAAGTGAAATTTGCTTGAATTGAACAAACGATCGATTTTCTGTGCCTTATAAGCGAAAACCTCTAGCCCCTATGCCCTTCTGTGGGGTATAAAATGCGTTTCGACTAATATTTAATAAAAACATATTTCCACATTCTACAATAAATTGTGATTTTTTTAGAAAATACTCAAAAGAGTGTACATTTTCCAAAGTTTTGGTAGTCCCATGTTCGGAATCATTTCCGATTTACAATCACAAACAGCGTACCATGCATGCAATATTGTAGGATCCTAGGTTTTTTTTTGACCACTACGGCCGGACATACGGATAGATAGGCAAGACTACACGTCTCTATCCTATAAGCGGTGTGTTTTAAGCATGTTTTTTTGTCAAATGGTCCATTCGAACATTTACATATACTCGTAAGTACTTAGAAATAATGGAATTTCATCACTATTTTAGATATGCATAACCTTGACAATTTTGTTTAAATTTTATTTTTAAATCCACCAGTCCTAGGCACCAAAATCGGTCCCATTTTATCAATACTTAGTAGAGACATAAATACTGTTACAACATTGCTCACACCCATTTCAATAGTAGATCTGAACATAACCCGTTAATGTCCTATGGGTTTTTGTTAATGTCATATGGGGTTGGTTTCAACTTTCATCATGGAGTGGTCAGATAATGAGAGCCGTATCGCTGTAATAGCGCTTTTCAAGTGTGAAATGAAAAAAGCGATATTTTCAAAACGCTCCGGCCACTAGGGATTAGCCGCATGATCGTCTAACAATGCATAAAACTGTTTGAGGAGACTGGAGATGTAAAAGACCGCCACAGCATGTCATCAAAGCCGTTAAATCACTGAAATCCGCTCCGAAAACAGAAAATCATGGCCCGTGATATGAATATCACGCAAAAATCCATGAGTCGAATCATTAAAAAAGATTTGGGACTTGGGGCTTTCAAACGACGTACCGGATTGAAATAGGATTGAAAAATGCAAACATTTTTTGGCGAAGCACGCTGATAACACAACACAGAAAAATTTTGTTCACCGATGAAAAAATGTTTACCGTTCAGGAAAAATTTAAGAAGCAAAATGGTAAGTGTATGCGCGTTCATCTAAGGAAGCATCTGAACTGATCCCAAAGGCGGAAAAGGGTCATCACCCAGCTTCAGTCATGGTTAGGTGGGGTGTCGCATGCGATGGGGTCACTGAGCTGCATTTCTGCGAACAAGGAGTCAAAATATCAGCCAAAGTTTACCAAGAAACCATTTTGGAGGCTGTTGTGAAGCCTCTTAACAATTCCCTGTTCCAAAACCAGCCATGGACTTTCCAGCAGGATTCTGCGCCGGCCCATAAGGCTAAAACGTCCCAAGTCTGGCTTCGAAACAATTTGCCAGCGTTCATTTCCTCTGAAGAATGGCCCTCAGGCAGTCCAGATTTGAACATATTGGATTACAATTTGTGGACGGTTTTAGAGGACAAGGTTTGTCACAAAAGATACCCCAACATTGGATCTCTTAAGACTGCTTTGGTTCGAATAAGTAGATTCTTTTTGAATACAATATACATCAATAAATATATTAAAAAATATTTGGTGCAAAAACATTCAGTACTTTTTATTTTACAGCATAAAACGTGTGTAACAGTATTTATGTCCCTACTAAGTAGACATGTGGGTACTCAGACATCTAATTTTTATTTTTACGACTTGGCTAAATTGGAGGCCATCCATGGGGCTGCGACAATTAGGTGCTTTCTAACATAAAGACACCATCAACATCCTAAGCCATACTGAAACGCAATCCTTGGTGGAGAAGCTTAACGAAGTGTCCGCTTGCATTTGGTATATTTTTTTTCAAATGGACTTCCGTATAAGTCATTTGATTTGTAGCCGAAGCAATCGTTGCCAAAGACTGCTGAAGAAAAACCTTGGCTGGTTAAGAAACAGCTGTACAGTCTGCTTGGCAACCGTAGCCAATATATTTCACCAATTTTTCTGAAAAAGAAACAACAAAAAGTTCTCGAACCAGAATAAAAACTGTTCAAGTCAAGGGCTGCTATATATATTTCTGGCCTTATAATGAAAATGCGAATATTGATCATCAGCCTTTTTTTGAGCTATTGTAGAATTGTGCGGAATCCAACGAGAACAAACGTTTTTTACAGCCAGGTGTTCATGCAATATCAAATGCATGCTGGTGGAAGAAAAGCCCAAGGATGCCTCTATCTCACGGTATGACGATCTTGCATTATCAGTTCACGCACGGCATCAATGTTCTCTGGCACGTTTTTGGAAAACACCTAACAATTTTACAGCTGTGGGATAGTTCATAGCTCACTTATTAAGGAGGAGTGCCCCCTTGTTTCTTAATCGGATATTGTGGGATTTAAGTATGTAAGTATACTGGTCTGATCCATTTTTATCTGAGCTGATTACTGGTCGATCGAAATGAACTGTGCCTTAGAACTAAACACCACAAATCGCTTGATTTTCATAAAAGTCAATAGTCTTTATCCAAAACACTTACTTTGGCAAATTTCATTAAGATCGGATAACAATAGTGACCTGTAGTTTGAAAGAAAGCTTTAGAAGGATAGCAGACGGACGGATGGAACGTCAGACAGATATGATTAAAGTTAATCAACTGGTGATTCTGCGTCGAGAGCTATACATAAAAGTGGGTCTTGCTAAAATATTTTTGATATTTACGTATTTGAATACTATGAATTGCCTTTGCTTTTATAAACAACAACCAAAAACCGGAAAACACGACAGCAAATGAGAAACCTACTGCCGGATTTGGACATAAAAACCGCAATGTCTGTTTTCAGTTCTGGACACTCTAGGAATACCGCCTAAACGAATGAAAGTCCAATGTCCAAAACATCAACATTCGACAAAAAAAAGTTTATGATGTTTTTTGCAGCGCTCACCGTTAACAGAAATTGCGTGTCAGGATAAATTCTCAAAAAATTGGTCGGTACTCGTAAATCCACCTTTCCAAAATTCCGCACTAAACTCACACTCTCTTATTCCCAGATGCTGCTGTTATGCTAGATAACACAGCCTCTAAAGCGAAGATTTCCTTCATCAGAATATATGTTTTTTGAGCAAATTCGTTGTCACTCTAAACGCTTCTAACTGCGAAGCGATCACGAAGCGGGTAGCTGTGGGCCTTCATGTCAATTGAACCTTGAAAGCCAGTAATGGGAGGTTTTTGTGAAGAATTCACATTAGGCTCGTACGAGAAATGTAGAGTTGTTGAGATCGATGGCGAAACGATGTCTCACGACTGAGTCGCAAGCTCTAGGCTACGGAAGACAGATTCTCGTCAGTGTGCATGAAACGATGACGGGGACCGTAAGTGTATTTCACTAACACGCCAGTCTAAAGAACGTTTCGCCCAAACTTGCGTGCAGCTGACGCGGTAGACGTGGTGCCAAAACTTATTTTCAATTAACGCACTTGGATTTGAAAATAAATTTTCATTATTTCTTAAATTTTTTTAAGCGGCGGTTTTTTAACCATCAAAATGACATTTGATGCAAATAAAAACCAAAACCAATTCAATTGTATAGGGGATCCATCTAGAGGTATTTTTTTTTTCAAAATAAAAAAATACTAAAATTCAAATCAAGTGTGGAATCGTTATTGTTCGTACGAAAGGACATTTTATGTCATTTATTTCTTGAATATTATTCTTTAAATGTTGGCAACTGTAATATGGAGATGAGCGTTCGGCAAAAAACAAGAAGATCCGCTGTTTCCGACTAAAACTGTGTTCAGTGATAAGGCCCATTTCTGCCGCAACGGCAACGTCAATAAACAAAATTGCCGCATTCGGGCTGAAGAGCAACAAGAAGAGGTTCAAGAGGTGCCATTATATCCAGAGAAAACTGCGGTTTGGTGCGGTTTATAGGCTGGTGGAATTATCGGTCCATATTTTTTTAAATTTAAGCCCGTATTCTTGACGACATTTTGTTTCAACAGGACGGTGCCACTTGCTATGCAGCTGGTCAAACAATGGATCTAGTGAGAGGTAATTTCGAAGAGCAGCTAATTTCACATTTTGGACCGGTGAATTGGCCGCCTAGATCGTGTGATATCACACCTTTAGACTTGGAGATACGGAAAGTCCAAAGTCTATGCTGACAAACCAGCTATGATTCAGGTCTTGGAAGCCAACATTACGGGTATTCACACAATACCGGTCGAAACGCTTGAATGAGTCATCCAGAATTACACCCTCAGAATAGACACTCTGTAGTTGCGGCCAACATTTGAAGGAAATTATATTCAAAAAATAAATGGCATACAATTTTCTTCGAATGAATAAAAAAGATTCCACACTTGATTTGAATTTTAGTATATTTTTGTATTTTGAAGAAATACCTCTCACCCTATATTTTGTTAAAAAAAACTAATTGAATCCAATAATCTAGTTTGAAATTCCCATATTGAAATCTGATTTGTATACGCCTCTATCGGTACACCCTAATATATATACATACATGCATTAATATATGTGAGTACTATGTGTGTATGTCCTCAGTCTTTATGTTTTTATTATTATGTTCGTTTCATGAATGGCTTTTTATATCCGATTTCTTTACTAGCAAAAATGTCCCAGTCTTTTCGACTGACTTTCTTGCTTCTCCTCTACTTTGCTGCCTTCTCTTCGTATTTGTGAGTATTTTGCTCATATAAGGATACGAGGTCTTAAGAAGGCAAGGATGTGAGGATGCGAATGGCGCTGATGAAAATGATGATGTGCTGTTGATGGTGCGTCTTTTAATGAAACTCTATCCCTTGAGTGTTAAATGTGGATAAATTCACGAGTTTCAATATTCTGAAATATCTGCGAAGCGAATGGTGTCTGCACTGGGGTCGTGTGTTTTTGTTGCGGTTTTCCTACTTGCGGTTGCTTGTACGAGTATGTCTAAATGTTTATATTAGTGGCGGGATTGCGTTCAACTTGTATTTCATATTTTTTGTTGTTGTTTTTCTTTTTGGTGTATCTGTAAGAGTGCGTTGACTTGGTTCTGCCCCCAACTTTTTTTTTGGTGTACTGGAAGTTGTGGGGTAGGGAGAATGTTGTGTGTTTCTGATTAAATGAAGGGGATGTTGTAGACTAACTATACTTGTGTGGTTGGAATCTGTTGTGTTTTTATCTTTTTTGTTGTATAGATTATTTGTAGTTTTTATATTTATGAATTGCTTGGATATGAAATGTTGGTTTTCATCCAAATCATATAAATAGTTTCTGGTTTAATTTGGTCTCAACTGCATGGCACTTTGTTTCCCTGTGCTATGGATATGTATGGTTTTGGCATTTTGTGGTTTAAGTGTTTGTCTGTTGATATGACCAGTATGGCGTAGTGGGATTAATGTGATTGATGGCAAGCGGTTAAACAGAATATAGCTATTTAAGTAATTTTGGATAAAAAACAGATATTTAACATTAAATCCCTAAAGAATATCTGGCCAAAATAATCCATTTCCAATGCAAAACTATATAGGTTATGTCGAGTGTAATGTTGTTGTGTTACTGCTAAGAAAATCTCTGAGATTAGTCTTTTTATGCACTGAACATCAAATGGGTCCTGCAAAAATAGCAGCCACGTCCGTGTTTTTGCCTATAACTACAACAAATTTAGTAAAATTTAAAAAAATCATCCTCCAAAAAAACTAGAAAAAATTTAAATTTTTAAAAAAAATTTAAATTATTAAAAAAAAAAATTTAAATTATTAAAAAGAAAATTAAATTATTAAAAAAATATATGTCACTTTCACCAGTTTCTTAGCCGTAACTGCTAAAATTATGGCGATGGCCATATGGCCAAAAACTAAATATTATTTGGGATTTACTTATAAAATCCTAATCGAAAATATCAACATTTAAAAAAAAATTAAATTTAAAAAAAATAAAAATTTAAAATGTATTTAAAAATAATATAAAACTTATTTTAAAACAAAAATATAAATGTATATTGGTTCAAATCGGTCAATTTGTTTTAGGACTGCAAAATTGTTTGAGTGAGTCGCTTGTGTCCTCACTCTTCGACAATAATACTTTGCATATGCAAAAATCAAGCAATGCTTCGTATATGTGACGGCCAAAATAGAAAGGGACCTAAGGTTAAAAACTAGTTTTGTTCAGGAGAGCCATTCTAAAGATTAGGTCCCTTTCTATTTGCGCTTAGAATCGTCGACTCACTTTCATAAAACGCGCATATCTCTGGGAGGGAACACTTGTGGGGCATGGGATCGGTCTCATTCGATGATCAGATGTTGTCCACATCAAAAAGAGAAAAAAAATGAAAATTGATTTTTTTACCCTTAGGTCCCTTTCTCTATGCACTGTTACATATATAGATCGTACAAGCAAGCAAACAAATTAGTTACGTGTTAAATATTCTGAGTCACATATATGTGTTTCCATCTATTCTAAAGAGAGATACTTTACTTTCACACAAACCCAAAACTGCCTTTTACTTGAATTTTAAATCACTGTAACAGTGGTTTATGTTTACCAATTTAAACAAAAATAATTCTGTAGTTTTTTAAAATCTTCTTCTTAATTAATCTTTTCTGTATTGATTTCGTTAAGTAGGTCAGAAAACAAAATTTAGTTTTAAGGTGTCAAAGGCAATTTGACCTAAGTTAGTTGGAATTTTAGACTTAAATACTTCCGGCCACTAAAGGGTTAATGCGGCACAAAACTCTTCAAATTATAAGTAATGTTTGCAGTCTTTGCTATATTTATGTGGCCAGTTTTTAAAAATGGCCAAATAAAAAATGTAACATTTTTAACCGCCTCGCAATGGGTTAGCGGAACAGGGAAATAAATACATCTTTGGAGAGATTTTCCTAAAATCTTTTCAGTGACACCCATTCTCATAAGAATTAAGAAAAATATTTGTTGCTAAGATTTACTTATAGTTGCTATTTTAATAATAACGTGGTATATTAAAAATCTAACACATGTACACTTGTTTATATGTTTTAAAATTAATTATTTATATTTATTAGAATCTATATTTTTAATAGATTTCCCGACAGAACTCAAAAAATATTTCTAATTTTTGAGACTCTTAAAGCCAATTTGAAAAAAATGATTTAAATTGTACAGGGTTTTCCATTTAGACATACAAATTTATATATTAATACGAGGGCTGCTATATATATTTTCGGGTTAACAATGAAAATGGGAATATTTGTCATCAAAAATGGTTTTATTGCTTTTCGAAGTATTCTCCAGCATGATTTATACACTTTTCGAGGCACTTTTTCCACTCCGATTGAGACACCTCCAAAACATGATTTTTGAACGCTTCAACAGCATTCTGGCGACGAAAATCGTTGACCACGCATTTTGCAAAAGAAACAGGCGATCTTTTGCTTCGAAATGCTTCTTCCGCGAACAACATTTGTTGGATTTGGCTCGTCTTCGAAGACCCACAAGTTCAATTGCTGTTTTGTTTCGGGCTCATACGCATAGATCCATGATTCGTCATCTGTGACGATATTATAAACGTCTTTTTTTCAAAAATTTCTTTGCATCAATCGACACGAGCCTTTTCTTAACGATTGTCAAATTGTGCGGGATCCAAGGAAAACAAACCTTTTTTGCGGCCAGGTGTTCATGCAATGTCGAATGTATGCTGGTGGAAGTATGTCACATGACGATCTTGCATTATCAGTTCACGCACGGCATCAATGTCGTGATAATCCACGTCGAAAGTTGTGAAAAATGATCGCACGAAAATGTTTACGAGTTAATTCCATTTTTTTGCCAAATTGATTTTTTCAAGTCACTGTAAACAACACAAATGATGGTCGTTCTGAGTACGTTTATGCTAAAAAATGTCAAACTTTTCAATGGAAATGTCAGACGGTGCCAGGCAACACTTAGTGTTGCCTAGGCCAGAAATATATACAACAACCCTTGTAAAACACAGAATATTTAAGATATGTGACGCTCAAAATAGAAAGGGACCTAAGGGTAAAAACCAGTTTTGTTCAGGAGAGCCATTTTAAAGATTTAAATACGCGTATCTTTGGTGTACCATCACTTTCACAAAACTCGCATATCTCTGGCCTCATTCGATGCTCAGATGTTGTCCACATCAAAAAAAAAGTGAAAACTGATTTTTTTACCCTTATGCGCTGTCCCTTTCTCTATGCGCTGTCACATATAGAGTTCAAATTTATTCAAGGTGTAGTGCAAATGTAAAGTTATGGACCAAAGTCTTGATGTGACCCCATAAAAAGAAATCCAATGGCGTTAAATCGCATGAACGAGGTGGCCATTTGACTGAGATAACACGATCACCGTGTTTGCGTTTCAGTAAATCGATTGGAACGCGTGCTGCGTGGCTAGTGGCACCATCCCGTTGAAACCACATGTCGGCGATGCCAAGCTCATCAAATTCTGGTAAAAAATAATTTTCTAACATGACACGATAGTACCTTGACGACTGTTTTTATCGAGGAAAAAATACATCCCAATCACACCTCCGGCATGAAAATCACACCACGTAGTAATTTTTCGCAGATGCAATTGTGTCTCTTGAAGCACATGTGGGTTTGTTGCTGTCCAATAACGCATAGCTACTCAGCCAGAAATAAGCTTCATCGCTTAAGATGATGAAAATTGAAGAAGGCGCTTTTAAGATTGCAACCACCGACTCAAAATTTTGGTAGTATTTTTTAATGATTTCCAAAACTTTAACATGAAGAAAATGTTAGTTTCGACTAACGTTTTGACACTGAAAGATCATTAAAAATGTTTGGGAGTAAAGATACGAATTTTGTATGTCCCTATTGGAAAACAAGTTATGCCATTATAACATCTCAACATCATAATAATCCCTATAATAATGTATTGGTTCTAGTCACTACAAAATCTTAATTTAAGTCGAAAACTTATTTAGTTATCAAAAAAAAGAAAAAAATCAAATAAAAGTGTTGAATCATTAATTTAAATATTTTAGAATTTCGTTGTGATCCAAATTAAGTTCAGAAGTTTTTAATAAAAGAAATAATAAATATATAAATCTATTAAAACTTTAAGATTTTACACATGAACCGATAACACAAAATTTAACCATAAGTAGGACCAGTCCGTAAATGTTCGTGACAATGACAAACGAATTCATAGTAAACTTAACACCAACACTAAAAAACAACAACCAATAGATTTGAAAAATGCAGTTCCAAAAAATCGTCTTTAATAGTTTGGGTTGCCAATAATGTGTATCTTCAACTGCCAGTGTCAGTTTTCTCTGACAATGGCTGTATACACTATCAATATACGGTTGATGCGATGGAATACATGTGTAGAAAGTCCAATCACCAATGTTCGGTTGGCAAAAAATTTGGTTGTGGCAATAAATCTGTTCTCTGTATGTGCGTACGAAGGAATTAATCTTACGAACGTTGATGGAGGGTATCACTTAAACATCCGATATAAGCATTTTTACCTGATAAACATTTAATTTTTAAGTATTTTTTAACGTTCTTACGGCAAAAGCGCTGTACTTTTTAGATCAATACCGCGACAGGCATTGGAAGCTACTCCTTATCTACTTGAGATGAAGGATGACCAAGCTGTATACTAGATTTTACAGGTTAAAACCATTTAGTCTTTGCCATTAAATATCGCCCTAGGCCCAAACGTCGTGAGTTTTAGTTGCACCAAATGGAGTCGTTGACCGAACCATTTTTTTTCATCCTACGAAGTGTTCATTTTAACTATTTAATATTTTGTTAGATGCCTTTTGTTGTGTGCAGCATCCCTTCTTTCCTTCATCTTTTCGTTGTTAAATAAACAATACAATTCAAGTGCAACAAATCTTTCAATTTGTCTAATGTTAAACAAAAATGAAAATCTTTTACTCTCTGTTTCGTGGCTGTTGCTCGACAATAGAGAAATTGCACAAAAGCAAAAACAAAAAAAAAATCGTGTCTAAAATAACTAAATGACTGACATCAAACTGGCATTTTGCACCAGACAGAGGGTTGTAATTCCTGGAACCAGGTCCGAAGAAGACGAACAAAATTGAAAGAATAAAAGAGGGAAATCCAACAAAAAAATCTACAGAATCAACACAAAAAAACAAAAACATTTTTCAGCTCTTAATCTTAACTAGAACACAGTAGAATTGTATTTGAAAAAGTATGTGTAAATACAGCTGTACATACACACATACATTCATGCATACAATCAACCAGCACTCACACAAGGATTCAAATATCCAGCCTGCTAGCCAGACATACCTACGTTCGCATACTCGTATACGAAATATAAACATATCAATCTTAATTAAGATTTCACTTTTCGGAGGTTAAATAGTAGTAGAAGAAAACGCACACACATACAATTTAAGTACACTAGTGTGTGTATCTGTATGCGTGTGTGCTCGCTATGATATACGCTTGGTTTGTGTGCACATTCATAGCCGGAATGGGCTGAAGGGTCTTTGTACTTTATCAGAGATTAACACCAAATTTTCTTCAAGTCTACTATGATGGCTTTGGGTGGTAGGTTCCCCCCCAACCGTACCCGGTCACCACATCATGACTTGGCGTTTGGAACATAATTTAGGTTAAATACTCGTAGAAGTAGAAAGCCAAAAAATACCACATTCAAGGAGGGGCGAAAGGCGTAAAGAGGAGGTGAATACAAAAAAGTAGAGGATTGAAATGAAAGGTTAATTTATTGATTTCAAACTAATTGTAAGTGGCACTTGGCAGTTCTGTTTCCGGACTTTGGGTGTGAGTAGGAAAAATTAATTGAATACAAAAATTCGCTAGTTTAATTTCGAAGATCAACCTCTGCAGTTAAATGTAAATATCAGTCAGTTCAGAGCTATTTAAGTATGCTATAAAGCGGTTAAAGCAAGATTGACTTTCATATATGTGACCTTCTCCGAAATAAGGGACCTAGTGTGTCAAAAACGGGTTTGGACTTAAGAGTGGATTCTCGTACTTAAATGGGTGTAGAATAAGATGAAGTGTGTTACATTTTTTGATAACAATTTATTAACCCCATAAAAACGTACAAAAATAACTTGGGAAAATCGATGAAAATGAGAAAAACATTAAAATTTCACTCTTTTGGATTTTTTTTTATTAACCCCATAAAAACGTACAAAAATAACTTGGGAAAATCGATGAAAATGAGAAAAACATTAAAATTTCACTCTTTTGGATTTTTTTGTTTTAAATTGTTTTTTTCGTTAGTCTTCGAATTTTTTTTGGAGTTTGGACTTTTTTGCGATGTTTCGTGATCTGGTACTTCGATTTTCTTCCGTTTGACAATTTCAGTTTTTTTTTTGGCGCTTTGAAATCAGCTTTTTTTTGTTCGTGATCCGGTGCTTCGATTTTTTTTCTTGCTGGCAGGCTTAGATTTATTTTTCGATTTTTTTCGCTTTGGCTTCACTCGGTTTAGGAGCTATAAAATCCCGTTTCTGTGAATCAGTACATTAGACTCTGACATTCTCATACAAATTGCATTTGCAATCTAACGATAACCCGCTTGGTGCAATGAGCGCAGGTAATTCGTTTGGTAGCAACAATAGCAAAGGTATTGTCACACTAAAAGCGAAAAAAAATATAAGTACGTCACCAAAGTCGGCACTCAATCATAACTAACCATACCAAATCGCATCTCCCAACTGAAGGTGTGTTCACAGTGATAATGAGTTATGAAACTTCAAATGCGTTTTTCTGAAAACTTCATGTTCACACACTAGGTCCCTTTGCTCGGAGAAGGTCACATATGAGTCATTCCATGCCAAACGGTACGCATTTTTTACATCACAAGCTTGGATTGCTTAACTAGTTTGTGTATGCATTCTTCTCTTAAAAATATTATATACGTGTTTCAAGAAAAAAAATTTAAAATTTTTTTTTAAATGTTATGACCAATTGAACTTTGGTGAAATGAAGATTTTATCAAAGAGGTGTGTTCATTCAGTCGCATGTAACTCCGGAAATACTTGACCGATTTTACTCTGCTATACCTTATTTTGAAGGTAATTTTAAGCACTTCTAAAATAACGAAACGGTATGGCATAACGCCATAGAATTTTTTAAGTTTGTATCATTTTAATCCTTTTATTTCGATTTTGAAAATGATTACATCTTTTTTTATTTTTGAAATTTTGCAGGCGTATTCTTACAGGTCTGTTTTACCGACTGTGTAAGTTTTAAAGTGGTGAAATAATGCGTTCTATTTTTAAAAATTTTTTTTTACCTTATACCTTTTTCACTTCCATGAATATAGAAAATATAATATAGAAAAAAAATATTTTTTAATAGTTTATTGACACAAGATATAACAACAACAAAAAAACAAAGAAAAAAATAAATAAAAACATGATACAATAGCCGTGCACGTATTCCAGGAGGGGCTTGTAAATTTTTTAAAGAAAACCTTAGGACCTGTAAGTAAAATATTTTACTTTTCTGATGGCGCAAGCGCACAATACAAAAACAAGAAAAACTTTTTAAATCTGACGTTCCACGTAGAAGATTTTGGAATACCAGCGGAATGGCATTTTTTTGCAACGTCTCATGGCAAATGGCCCTGCGATGGTCTGGGTGGAACAGTCAAAAGACTAGCAGCACGTGCAAGCTTGTCCAGCCTCATAAATCCCATTAATAGTGCCGTCAAATTTTATGATTGGGTGAATAAAAACGTGAAGAATATTCATACAGAATTCTTCAATAACTATCAATATCAAGATAGGGCGAAACACCTGAAGGAGCGTTTTGAAAAAGCGAAAACAATTTCTGGAACTCTTGGCTACCATGCATTCATTCCACAACCCGATAAAATAATGAAAGTCCAGACAACATCATCTTCTGAGCAGTACTGTATGAAGATGGTATACAAGGCATAACATTTATTTCATTACTCATTTTTTTATTTCTTTTTTTCTTTGTTTTTTTGTTGTTGTTATATCTTGTGTCAATAAATATGCCATACCGTTTCGTTATTTTAGAAGTGCTTAAAATTACCTTCAAAATAAGGTATAGCAGAGTAAAATCGGTCAAGTATTTCCGGAGTTACATGCGACTGAATGAACACACCTCCTTGATAAAATCTCCATTTTACCAAAGTTCAATTGGTCATAACTTTTGAAAAAAAAAATTATATTTTTTTTTTCTAATCGCGGATTAAATAGAATTGCTAGAGGACCAAATCTGCAAATTTTCATAAAAATCGGAATCATTGCGTTAAATTTTTGCCCAAAATCGTACCGTTTGGCATGGAATGACTCATATGCAACGTGCAAAATAGAAAGGGACCTAAGGCTAAAAACCAGTTTTGTTCAGGAGAGCCATTTTAAAGATAAGGTCCCTTTCTATTTTCGCTTAGAATCGTCTACTTCACTTTCATAAAACGCGCATATCTCTGGGAGGGAACACTTTTGGGACATGGGATCGGTCTCATTCGATGCTCAGATGTTGTCCACATCAAAAAAAAGTGAAAATTGATTTTTTTACCCTTAGGTCTCTTTCTCTATGCTCTGTCACATATTTTACATTAAGGTCGTTAGCTAAATGTTTAAATCATCTATAAACTGGCAAAGAAGAAAATTAAAACTAAAAAAAAACAAACTTTGAATTCTGCCACTCATGCCATCAACGCTTCATATATAGGGTGGGCCATATAAAATTTGAATTTGCTGTAAAAAAAAAACTTAAAATTAAAGTTTTTAGCTAAATGTGTAAATCATCTATAGACTGGCAACGAAGAAAATTAAAACTAAAAAAACAATCTTTGAATTCTGCCACTCTTGCTATCAACGCTTCGCTTCATATATAGGGTGGGCCATATAAAATTTGAATTTGCTGTAAAAAAAGAGATATTTTTTTTTGAAATTTCTGGCCACGCTTGCCACCTACGCTTCATATATAGGGTGGGCCATATAAAATTTGAATTTGCTGTAAAAAAATAACGATAATTTTTTAAAATTTATGTTTTTATTGGAAAGTCTAAACGTTGTCGTTAAATTATGTAACTCTATCCGATTCGTTTTCACTTCGCCCAAAGAGCTGAAGTTTGTTTGGAAGGAGATGAAGAATTTTATCAAAAAATTGGGTTCTCAGATGAAGCTCGTTTTTATCTTAGTGGCTATGTCAATAAGCAAAATTGCCGCACATGGAGTTTACACACAGAAAAAAGTATGGTTGGGGTGACTATATTCGAAGAGGATCATACTATTGTTGGATATATGGTTGTGGCACAACAATATTAAGATCCCACAACCATATTATGATCCTCACAACCATAGTATGTTTGACATACAACCATAGTATGATCCTCACATCCAAAGTATGATTCACACGCAACCATGTTATAATCCATACAACCATAGTATGGTACCCCTCAACCATACTATGATCCTCAAAATTATTTATAGAATTGCGTTAATTTCTCAACAATACAATTTATTTATGAAAATTATTTACAAGTTCATTAAATTCAAAATAATAGATGTGATTTATTTAGCAGTAGAAAAAATCAGTTTAAAAAACGTAAGCGTTGTTATTAAAAATATTTCAGTATAACAAAACCAAAACAGTTTGTGTGAAAACTTTATAATTCCATATAAAATGTACTATTAATTCATTAGATCCGTTACAATAACAATGTT
Organism: Hydrotaea diabolus; assembly: GCA_963513945.1. Taxonomy (NCBI): domain Eukaryota; kingdom Metazoa; phylum Arthropoda; class Insecta; order Diptera; family Muscidae; genus Hydrotaea; species Hydrotaea diabolus. Next base: position 12,739,702 of record OY740717.1, on the reverse strand, counting down.
CTGAAAACCATTTTCAAATTAAGAAAAACTACAAACATACAGTATGATTGCTGTAATCATATTATTGTTATCATAAAATTAAAAAAAAACAGTACTTTTGTCGCAGCAACCATATTGATATTGTAGCTACAACCATATTTTTATTATTAGATTTGCAATAATATTATTGTTACATTGCGGCAAATATACTTTTGTCAAAATAAATTTAATAAACACTACTATGGTTGCGACAAACATACTTTTATTGTAGAGAACATATTATTGACGTGATCATATAGTAACCATATTTTTTCTCTGCGTTAGAGAAACCATACGTGACTATTGAGAACCCAATACATCCACAACGAGTCACTGTTAGGTGTGGATTTGGGGTGGCGGTATCATTAGGCCATTTTTGTTCGAAAATGAGTAAGCAGCCGCCTTTACCGTCCGCGGTGAGCGTCACCGCGCCATGCTTAATGAATTATTGTTTCCAAAATTCAAGAGAATTACAAGGTTACATTTGGTTTCAACAAGGCGGGGCACATGTCACACAGCAAACGCAACCATCGATATTTTACACAATGAAAATCAAATAATCAGCTGAAGTTGTGATGTCAAGTAGCAGCTTTGGAGCTGTGATTTAAGCCCTATAAATTATTTTCTGTGAGGAGCCATTAAGGATAAATGTTATGCAAAGTATCCTAAGACAATTAAAGCGTTGAAATAAAAAAATAAAGTTGCCGTTGAAGAGATTCGCCCCGAAACAATCGGAAAGGTACTAAATAATTGGGTTGATCGGATGAGGTACTGCCGAGCCAGTTGTGTTTTAAAATGTTTAAATTTAATTAAATTTAAAATGAATAACTGAAATATTTTTATAAAAACACACTTACTTTTTCAACGAGGTATCTCTATTGATAGATATATCTCTTCCATTGTTATGAATTTAATGTGTTTTTAAATAATATAGCCCAATCCTAATTGGTTGGTGAGGATCATACTATGGTTGCATTTAAAACATACTATGGTTGTGAGGATCATACTATGGTTGTATGTTAAACATAGTATGGTTGTTAAGATCATAATATGGCTGTGGAGATAATAGAATGATTTAGTGTAAATCATAATATGGTTGTTGGGATCATAGTATAGTTGTATGTGAGTCATACTATTGTTAGGACAATCATAATATTGCTGTTTCAAAACCATATGCCCAACATATCCTCGAATATTATCACCCCAAAAATACGTTTTTCTTCGTGCTAGTTTTAACCTTCTGCTTCATCGGGAGTAACTTTGATGATCATTTTTCTATTTTTCCGTTGAGTGTTCTTTCATTTGGTGCCTACGTGATTTAAGTTTTGAAAGTAATCTGTGTATGAAAAACCACAGTTCTGGACGTGTATACTGCTTAAAAATCATATGATCTCTGCTTATTCGACATCGAGACTATTAGTTAGGCAACAATTATGTATACTTACTCCGGATAAATTAATATTTGTATAGTTAAACCAAGGAGAAAGAGATTCCTACCTGAAAATATAAAAATAAAGAGGAAGAGATCAGTTATACTCATACATATGAATTTGTGAGATTATTAAGGAGATAATTATTGAAAATGACAATTAGGTCAATCAATACCCACACAAGGATGTAGAAGTACACAAACAAAATTTCTTGTTTTAAACTATTGGCTTTTTAATTTTGGACAAATTTTATATTTTTTAGTAGGCTTTAATACCACAATTAGGAGGATGGAGAAATCTTCTTAATACAGGCTGTTTGAATTTCGATTTAGAAAAAGTCACTTTTTTCAAATGGTGCATGTAGCATTTTTTAATATTACAATTCTACAAGTCTTGAATTACTGCATAATCTTGATCTTGCAATGCACTAGAAAATGGTAATTTTTTATTACAAACATAAATTTACGCTCTAAGTTCTCGAAACGCGAAGTCGCGACCTCAAAAGTAAAATGCACGCAAAAAAAAAGTATGGTTGGGGTGACAATATTCGAAGAGGATCATACTATTATTGGGTATATGGTTATGGCAGAACAATATTATGATCTTAACAACAATACTATGATTCACACTCAACGATACAATTATCTCCACAACCATATTATGATCCTCACAGCCATAGTATTTTTCTTATACAACCATAGTATGATCCTCACAACCATAGTATGATTCACTCGCAACCATACTATGATCCCCACAACCACAGTATGATTCACACTCAACCATACTATGATCTCCACAACAGTAGTATGATCCTCACAACCATATTATTTTTCTTATACAACCATAGTATGATTCACACGCAATTATGCTATTATCCGTACAAACATAGTATGATTCAATCAACCAAACTATGATCCCCAAAATTATTTAATAGGATTGGGTGTTGTGGTTCAAAAATAGAGAATTTTATCAAGCAAGTTATTTAAAATTGCATTACAATTAGTTCATAGCCATAGTAGAGGCCATGTTTTTATTAAACATTTTATAAAAAAACTTAGTTGCCAACAGGGGTGAATGCTACTTCACCATCCGTAGACACCAAGTAACGAATGTTATTAATCCACGATGATTTGCTTTATACTTAAGTGCAGGCAGATTTTAAATAAACGAGAACTAATCGGTAGTCGAAATTTCTCTGAACAAAGTAAACACAATAAAAATCCCTCAAACTACCTTCCAATTGTTGTTGTTTTTTATAATGGACAACAACCATGCACAGTAACGTGTGTGTGTTTTTTTTTGGTATATCAAAAAAATCATAAGCACACACATACATGTATGCTCTTTAAAACCTGTTTTGTTTTGTTCATAGTCGCAACCATACTGTGTGAATGCCATAATCATGTTATTGTTAAAATTTAAAGTTTAAACAACAATATTTTTGTTGCATCAACCATGTTTATATGGTTGCTACAACCATATTTTTATTTCTAAATTTGGCAATAATACTATTGTTACATTTTAACAATATTAATATTGACGCAATCATACTGTATGGTTGCGACGGACATGCCATATAAGTGTTGCCGTGACCATGTAGTAACCATATATTTTCTCTGCGTGTGGAAACACTAAAATAAAATCATTTTATACGAATCGGACACATAAGACCGTAGCATCCTAAATGATGACCCTTATGGTCAAAACTAGCTCCCGAAAATAAATATATACTTTAGGCTACTCAAATAAATGAACATTTTAGTACGAAACCATATATGCATTCGTTTGAAAGTAGGACAGAATTTTGGGTACGCAATGTCGTAGGGTTCATAAAAACGTGTCACATGCCTTAATTAAATGACCAAAAGTAAATATAATCATTTAAATGGCTACTCAAGATAAGGCATATTTCCCTACGAATTTAAATTGTGTATTCTTTAAAAATCGAGGCTCGACCCCATGAACACCTGGGCCAAAAAACGGTCCACTTTACCCTTTTGCTGAAACAAGCGATCATTAGTTAATAGGGGAAATAAATAGAATTACATTTCCATACAAATTGAAGAAAATAGTGATTTATTTATTAAATTTGACTGATCTTGGGCCACCTTAATCTTTGTTGCACAAAATAGCCCTTATGGTCAAATGAAGCGAGCTTTAGTAAAACGGACATATGTGCACTAAAGTGAAAGGAAATTGTGCAAGAATTTAACTAAGCACACAGAGAAAAAGTTAGTTGGAAATCGAATGGAACTACTAAAATTCCGTTGCATAAAAAGAATATCGGTTGCAATCACCAAATATTTATAATCATGATGGATATTCCGTTCGACATACCACAAGATCATAAATATGATTATAGTTTTATATACGCAACTAATTGATCGGTCAAATGATATGCATAAAATGTATTTAGTTGCCATTACTAATGGTTGTGGCAACCAATAGTTACAACATTTGGCTAGTTAACCGCATGTTGGTAATGATATCTAAACTTTCATCATAACCAAATAATCCTATTATTACTGTTTTAAGCATATCGTTTAACCAAATTATTCAGTAAAAATTTTCCATCATCGTTTCCTCTTTTTCCTCAACATGAAATCCTATGTTTAAGAGTACATCAAGTGTAAAGGAAACAGATTTTTGCCTATTAAGAGTAAGTCAAGTGTATAAGAAAACTGATTTTTGCCTCTACTGAACATTTTAAATTTTTTCATTTAACAAGTAAGGCATGTGGACTTTTAGATCAAAAATTCTTTTCTAGAGGTTCGGATTATTCTTTCTACCGATTCTTCAGTTACAATTACTGAACATTACAGAGTACCAACTTAAACTCGGTTGTACTAATGACATACTGGAGGTGCATGCAACCTCAATCATTCGGTTGGCAAATAAAATCGGTTGTAGCAACGGTTGTGTGTGGGTTTGGTTTTAAGTTGTGACAGGTTTTAAATTTAAAGTTGGCCCCTTACGGGCAAAACATGAGACCAGTAATAGAAATAGGCATTTCTGAACTAAAATTAAGGAAAACTTCGTTTGAAATACAAATATTTATTTTCAAGATTTATCTGAGATAAAATAGGATTAACGGACTATGGGGGCGCATAAAATGGCTCTCATAATCAGTATAAGGTTTATGGGCCCTGTGGTACTTAACATTACAGAGTACCAACGTACATTCGGTTGTACTAATAGCATGCAACCTCAATCATTCGGTTGGCAAATAAAATCGGTTGTAGCAACGGTTGTGTGTGGATTTGTTTTTAAGTTGTAACTGGTTTTGAATTTAAAGTTTTGCCCCTTACGGGAAAAACATGAGACCAATAATAAAAAATAGGCATTTCTGAACTCAAATTAAGAAAAACTTCGTTTGAAATACAAATATTCATTTTATAGATTTGTCTGAGATTATAGTTAGGATTAACGGACTATAGGGGCGCATAAAATGGCTCTCATAATCAGTATAAGCTTTATGGGCTCTGGGACACTTAAATAAAAGCTACTTTTACTAGGAATTTAAAAGTATATTTTTTTGCTAGATCTATTTAAAATTATGTTAGTTATTCGTCAAATCAAGCAACCAATAGGTAGTATCGACATATGGGTTTTAAATTAAATCAAATCTCATTACGGATTCCAAATTCGATTTATTTTTATGTTTTGACTCAGATTGCCTCAATTCCCCTAGGGATTAAAATAAACAGGTCGTTCTGTCAATATCGCTAAATAAGCAAGTGCATATTAGTTTGTCGAGGTAGGTTTAACTATAAACATTCTAACTTAATTTCGGAAAGTAATTTTTATTGGTGTAGGTATACAAATTATGTTTTCCATTTCTGGTTTATCTGCTAATTGTACTACTCTGACAACTTTAAATTTATTTTAATTTCAGAATTTTCGCAGACATAATACTCAAAATATCACATCTATAAAACTATAAGTCCTTTATTATCACATAAAAGATGAGTGAGTACATATTCTAGTTTTACGATGTCGTATGTATTTCTCAGAAATATTTTGCAAAAATATTTCAAATAATTTTCCACTTCACTTGCGATTTTCAGACCCTCAGTAATGGCCAAGACATTAAAAACTATTTAAAGATTCCGTCTCGTTTGGAAAATGCCACTGCAAACAAGAACATTAAGTTGACCAATTCCTCGAGTGGAAATGAATGCAAACAGGGCCATAAGACTTGGTAGAACACGAAATTAAAGTACCATTTGGAAGTAATAGTCGTAGTAGCGTCGACAGCAGGGCTGGGGTAGATGGGTGAAGCTTTTCGGATGTTAATGTACAACATGGTTGACAACAATTAAATGTTGTTTTAAACATTTTTATGACACAACATCAATTAAAGGACTTTTTATTTATCTAACAAAAACAACGAGCACTTGCACAAGGACGAGCGAAACGTTTTGTAGGACTCTTTGCCCTCTTGCCAGAAAGTGGAGTGAGCAAGGGGAGAGGAGTTCCTGCCAGCAACAACAGCAAATCTAATTTTGTTATTAAACGAGAACATATGAAACAACACTAACGAACAGGACAAAAAGGACCTCTTTCAGTGTGTAGACGAAGAAATTTTTTCCACCAGCTCTGTCTATGTGTGAGTGTAGTAATGTTGTTACGTCTCTACATGTATCCACAGACCATTGCATGTGCGAGTATGTGTGGTGTCCGTTTATGTATGTAACATCGACTATTTTATAGTATTTGCAACACTATTTGTGTCATGCAACAATGTAATTGCCACTGTCGTTGTAATTTCCGTTTGGTCACGAAACAGCAAAAAACACTGAACGGCCGATGAAAACAAAATGGTAGGGGGACAAAGGCACGCCAAAACATATCTCCCCCCTCTGACTTAACCCAATACTCCGCACTTAACAAGGCCTGGTGGATGGTTTTGAAAAAGAGGGAACCTAAATTGTGGCAAAAACGTTTTACACCAGCAATCACACACACACACACGAAGTCACCCTTACAAACATAACCACATGTACACGCGAAGAGAAATATAGACCATTTTGCCAAAAGGAAGTCGTTAGACAAAATGTCGGTTTGCTAGCCTTCCTCTATCCTCGTTTAAACACAAACACACACGAGTCTAAATCCAAAACCACTTTTGTTTCCCTTCGAACCAAAAGTGTGATTGGGGCAAAAAAATATTGCTGGACAAAAAAAAACAAATGGCTATAGAGCCATCCATCCGCAGGGCACGGCTGCTCCTGTAGACGGACGTAAAAATATGTTAAGTTGAAAATAATACACATTGATTGTTAACCAGACTACAGCGAAAGCAAAAAAAGAGCAAGTAAAAAAGGCTAAAGTCGGACGTGACCGACTATGAGCAACACTACACCACTCAGCTATATAGAACATTTCTTTGCATGTAGCTTAAGCAAGATCGAACTTAATATGTTTTACACAGAGAACAGATTCATTACCACAGCCGATTTTTTTCCACAGATTGACTGAGATTACAGGAACTATCATTTTAAATTTGAAACGAAAAAGAACTGATAATTTTTTCGAATATCTGGTTTTATTAGAAAATTTAAGCTTTGCCATTTAATAATGAAACACAATATCATTCATATGACTACCACAACTGGATTGGCAGTACCTCATCCGATCAAAACTATTTTTTAGTACATTTCGACTGTTTCGGGTCGAATCTCATCAATGGCAACTTTGATTTCATGTTTCAACGCTTCAATTGTGTCTGGATGTTTTGCGTAACATTTATTCTTAATAGCTCCCAACAGAACATAATTCAATGGGCTCAAATCACAGCTCCAAGGTGGCTAATTGATTTTTCAACTTCAGCTGATTATCCGATTCTCAAAAACAGTGCGTAAAATATTTATGGTTGTGTTGACTGTGTGGCTTATGGTCCTGTCTTGTTGAAGCCAAATGTCGTCCATGTCATTCTCTTGAATTTTTGGAAACAAAAATTCGTTGAGAATGGCGCGGTAACGCTTACCGTAGACGGTAACAGCGGCTTATTTTCCATGAAATATGTCCCAATGATGCCGGCAGCCTACAATCCACAACAAACAGTGACTCGTTGTGGATGCATTGGCTTCTCAATAGTCACGTGTGAGTTCTCTGAGTGCTGCTGTTTAACGCCGACCCCACCGGCATTTTACCGAGCAGTTTCTACATGGCTTAGAGATAAATCTATACTCGTCAAGACTCCGGCATTTATGAGGTGGAAACCCACCACCGAAAAATGTTTGATGTTCTTACCCAGGGTTGAAACTGGGCTTACTGGCATGATAGTCGTTTACACTTCTAGCACACCACGGAGGCCACAAGTTTTCATTAGAACAACCAAATGTTGATTAGTGCTTTCATTAAAATATATTTGGCACAGGCAACTGAAAAAATTTTTGTTCACTAGAATTTAAGTAGTTCTCCTTACGTAAATCGGCTAAAACAGGGAATGTTTACTATTTTTCAACTTATTGTATATATAGTATAATATATATATATATATATATACATTATTATATATATATATATATATATATATATATATATATATATATATATATATATATATATATATATATATATATATATATATATATATATATATATATATATATATATATATATATATATATATATATATATATATATATATATATATATATATATATATATATATATATATATATATATATATATATATATATATATATATATATATATATATATATATATATATATATATATATATATATATATATATATACTATTATATATATAGTACTAGGGCTTCACCAAAAATGGTTTCATTGATGTTCAAAGTATTCTCCAGCATGATTTATACACTTTTGCATGCGCTCAAACCTACTATTGAGACACCTCCAAAACATGGTTTTTGAACGCCTCAACAGCATCTTCTGGCGACGAAAATCGTTGACCACGCATTTTTCTTGATGTGCGGGAATACAAAGAAGTCATTGCGAAAATCGTTGACCACGCATTTTTCTTGATGTGTGGGAATAAAAAGAAGTCATTCAAACGTCATTTGAAGCACCGCGATCGTATTTTTTCAAAATTTCTTTGCACCAATTGAGACGAGCCTTTTAGAGCGATTGTTAGATTATGCGGGATCCAACGAGAACAAACCTTTATTACGACCAGGTGTTCATGCAATATTGAATGTATGCTAGTGGAAGAAATGCCCAAAGATGCCTTTATCTCACGGTATGTTACATGACATTATCAGTATGTTACATGCATTATCAGTTCACGCACGGGATCAATGTTCTCTGGCACAACGGCCATTTTTGGACGACCTTCCTCTTTGAGCGAGCGTCGGCCACAGCCCTGACTTGGTACACCATGACTTCTTTTTATTCCCACACATCGAGAAAAAGAATGCGTGGTTCAACGATTTTCGTCGCCAGAAGATGCTGTTCAAGCGTTCAAAAACCATGTTCTGGAGGTGTCTCAATCTGAGTGAAAAAATTGCTTCGACAGTTGATTTGAGCGCATGCAAAAGTGTTTAAATCAAGCTGAAGAAAAACAATAAAACTAATTTTGATGATTAATACTCGCATTTTCATTTTTAGGTCAGAAATATATATAGCAGCTCTCGTAGTGATTCTAAATAGATAGTTTAGTTTAACATGGTCTCTATCTTCCTTTTCTTAAGGTGTTACAAAAATTATCACTAAGTCATGATTCTCTGTACCCCAGCAGTTTATCATAATAACTTAAACCTATAATTGACCTGATCTCTCTCCTAGTTAACCTGTCGGTACCGTAGCCTAATCATCCTCCTGGTTAACCACTCAGTTACTAATTTGTGTGTACGTTCTTCCCTCTTATTAAAAGTTTCAGGACAAGCTTAAACGTCTTCGACTCTATGGGTCAGAGGACCTAATTTATTTTCAATTTCGCGACAAGACGATAACTTTCCTGCAATCTTATGTAAAAATCGAATTCTTGAAAAAACGAAGTGGACAAATACAGATCGGCCGTGCTGAAGCTTTTGTAATCTGTATTATGGATTACGGTCTACTATGAACATTTTGTCAAGGGGGTGTGGCAATCGGGTGTGTTTCTTTCTATGTCAACTTCAAAGCTTTAGGTATAAACATTAAGATGTTTGTAGCATTTTTTAAACATATCAATGTTTGCATGCAAACATATTTTTAATTTTTTTCCGTACGAGGTGGAAAACACCGGGCTGAAAATTTTTATGTATGCATACACCGTTTTAAACCAAGGTTAACAGATATGAAAGTCGTTCTAAACATCAAACCACGGCCTCCCACACTGAAATTGAACATTGGCAAAAGTTATTTTTAGTGGCTTGGCAATGGCACTCCTCACATAAACTTCCTCACCATATGTGGTGTAGGGACAATATCATAAGAACAGACAAGTCCTTGCCCATATTGGACATGTCTAGTATAGGGTATCGAAAAGCAACAGCGTAAAAAAGGACAGGAAGGCATTTCGTAACACGAGCTGTCATTTGTTTGGCTTATCTAACATTAAAGTTGAAATTATACATATACACGATATCGCCTATTGTAAGTATTGTTCTCTAGTTCACAGTGTTTAGAAAGTGTATACATTGGGACATTAATCAAAATAACTACAACGAAATGATAAATTACAAATTGTGTGGGATGTTAACACCCATACAAAAGAAATCATTTTAAATTTGTTTAGAATTAATTTGATAGATTTTAATAAGTCATTCCTAAGCGAACACTGGATTTGTATGTTTTAAATTATATAAATTGTTAACCCACTATGAATTTTGTTATAATTCAAATTTGTTTCCTATAAGCCGACAAATATACGAGGGCGACCGCAAAACTTACTGGCCTGGCACATTTTCTGTTCTACTAGCAACTTTTTTTTTGTTTTTTAAAAGCACTCTTTTATAAGGTCAAAATTTCCGAAATATTTAATGATTATTTTCTTTGTTACAGGTGATTGAAGTTAACAAGTTTTATAATTTTTGAAAAATGGAAAATAAAGAGTTTCGTGCGGTAATTAAACACTTTTATATGAGAGGTTATACGCCACAATTAATAAAAGATGAATTGGATTCTGTTCATGGTGATAATGCACCATCATACCCCACCGTGAAATCCTGGGTTCAACAATTTAAAATGGGTCGTTCAAGTACGGAAGACGAACAACGCTCTGGAAGACCGAAAACTGCTACTACTATTGAAAACATTAGAAAAATATTTAATGAAGTGACTAAAGATAGCCGAATAAAGCTCAGAGAACTTGCTGATATTGTAAAAAAATACACAAAAAACAAGTTTGGAGTATTTTACATGCTGAACTCCACATGAAAAAGCTATCCGCGAAAAAGGTGCCGCGTTTGTTGTCTTTGACCCAAAATATCGTCCGTTGGACCAATTCCGAGGAGCTTTTAGCGATTTATCAGCGTAATCCAATAGAGTTCTTGCGCCGATTCATAACTGTTGATGAAACATGGATCCATCACTGCATCCCAGAATGCAAAGAACAGTCAAAACAATGGATAGAAGCTGATAAAAGTGGAGCCAAGAAGGCGAAAACTGTTAAGTCAGCAGGAAAAGTAATGGCCACAGTATTTTGGGCTGCAAGGGGTATAGTATTTATTGATTATCTTGAGAAAGGAAAAACTATAAATAGTGAATATTATTGTGCATTATTAGATCGATTGAGTGAAGAAATCAAGATAAAACGACCGCATTTAGAAAAAAAAGTTCTTTTTCATCAAGATAATGCCCCTTTACACACTGCATTTTTAACTCAACAAAAACTGGCCGAATTACGATTTGAAATTGCTCCGCATCCACCATATAGTCCAGATTTAGCTCCTTCTGATTATTTCTTGTTTTCAAATTTAAAAAATATCTCGGTGGCAAACAATTTTCGTCCAATAGCGAGGTTATTGCTGAAACTGAGGCATATTTTGAAGGTCTTGAAAAATTATATTTTTCGGATGGAATTAAAAAACTTGAAAAACTTTGATGAAGTGTATTGAGTTGGAAGGAGATTATGTTGAAAAATATATAATAATAATTCCAAAAAAACGGTTCTTTTTATGTTAAGCCAGATACTTTTGCGGTCGCCCTCGTAATTTAAAAACTGCTAAAATCCGATAAAACAATATTTTACATGTTTACAGAAAAGAACGATAATTTGAATTAAACATAAACGGCGGTAGATATGAAATGCAGACTCTATTTTGAAGCTACATCTATGACGTTAGGTATGGAATACTAGTATTGCATAACTCAAATGACCGCCTCAAAATCGATCACATAACTTTAAGCAGTCTGTCCATATGCTACTGTGAATGGTGTTCGCTATCGTGAGATGACAACAAACTTCTTATGGCCCGAATTTGAAGATATGGATATGGACGATAGGTGGTTTCAACAGGACGGTGCCACTTGCCACGCAGCTAACGAAACAATGGATCTTTTGCGCGACATATTCAACGGCCGTGTTATCTCACGTCGTGGCGATGTTAATTGGCCGCCAAGATCATATGATTTGACAGCGTTGGACTTCTTTCTTTGGGGTTATTTGAAAAAAAGGTATACGTCGGTAAGACAGCAACAATTGAAGATCTCAAGAATGAGATAAGTCGGCACATTAACGGCATAGAACCTGAATTATGCCTCAGCGTCATCGAAAATTTGGACCATCAGATGGAGGTGTGCCGACGAGGTCGCGGCGGCCAATTGGCCGATATTTTGTTCCATACATAATTGAACCATACCATTATTATCAAAATAAAATGAAAAAATAATAATTTCCTAAATAATTTGTGTTTTATTCAAATCAACATCAGCCCTTTAAAATTTAATCACCCTTTACTATGTCTGAGGTTAAACTACACAATTTGTGACCACAGATATACGGACGACCAAAGACCAGAATAGTCTTAATCCATCTCCAAAATAAGCCGGCCTTAACTTTGGCGATGCCTTATAAGGCTTATTGTCGCGGCATTGACATTTCTGTTTCTTCCCCGAAAAGGACCACAAGGGCGCATATGGTTTCTTCACTTCGCCTGAATTTCTATCTTATTGGTTACTTAAGGTACATAAGAGTGTACTCACGATCAAACGTTCTAAGATGTGCTGAAATCATGATGAAATACGACCTCAAGATGACTTTTATGCAAATTTCGTGTTAACAATTAAGGCAGAGTTTCGATAATATATTTTAACAATTTTCACATATTCAGCCAGGCTAAAGTGACGTAAGGTGGAATGGTAAACCTTACTGAAGACTTTTATATTATTATTGCAAAACTATGCAATACTATTGGGATAGCTGATATACTACGACCGCTTCTTGAACAAATTGGTTGCTATCGCTCCATTTCTATAACCCCAATTTTATTGTTTTGAAACCCTCCATCGATGAGTGAATGGTAAATTTAATTTGTCATTCCGTTTGCAACACCGCAAAATAAGGTATATCAATTGTTGATCGTCGTAAAATACTTAAACGATAAATGCATAAATGCCTAGTCTCCTGAAATTCTTTATTATTTTTATATGCTGATTAGGCAATCCCAATCCCAATAAATGTGCGAAATTAGTCCAGGGGCAAAAAAGCTTCCCTTTAAGGCACTAAAGTATTTGCTAAACTAGTTAAATGTTCTATGGACAGGCAATAGCTAAATGTGTACTATTAGGTGGTACATTACCGAACTTTTTGGCTCATGTGATCCAAAAAACGTCTCGCATGGTCAAAACGAGCGATTTCTAGTCAACATGGACACAGGGGTACTCAAAATAATTTTGCTACTATTCCAAATATAGAGTAATATGAAGTTTTGTCTTAGAGGGCGAAAGGGCCCTTAAAAGTACCATTATTGCGCTTTATTGGCGAAAATGTGTTTTTAGTTGGTTCGGCCAGGCCGAAATTAACGAAGCTTTAACTTCTTTTGCCTTAGGTCTTCAGATACGAAAGTGTGGGGCTATAATAATATGCTAATCGAGTATTTCATTCTCTTAACATGTTAAAACGATCGGTCCATTATATAGGCCAAACATTTTATTTATTAAAGGAGGCTTGGTAACGCCACTTTTCATTAATTTGATTCGGTACACAATTTATAACGATCGGTATATTACTTGGGCCTTAGATGCGAGTTTATAGCACCACCCACATTTCCACCAACATGTGTCACAATCTATGGTAACATCATATATCCAAATACGGTCGTCACATCTCTTATAGTTCATGTGATATTATCTTTCTTAATTTGCCTAATTTTATCATACTATGCTAAGTTTCTAGTCATTGTTTCCATTGTGTTGATATATTATAATGATATGTCCATTACATTATTTTTAATGCGATTTTTTAAAGGGGGCTGGGCACTTTCCATATCTCTACCATGATATGTTACGATCCAGGCCAAAAATCGGAGTATTATCTCAATTAGTTCATGAGCTTTTGTCTTTCGTAGCTCTAGGGTTGTGCAGACGGTGCTACGCCCCCTATCCAATCTTATCTTAGTGGACCTTATATTTAACCAGGCCGAACGTAAATTAATGTGAAAATTTCGTAACGATAGGAGTTGAAAGTGGTAATTTATAATTAAAAACACCAAAATATACTGATATTTCCAAAGGTTGACTAAGTTCTTGTGTTGGAAAAATTTCTACCGCTTGACCGGTCTGGTCCATGCTCAATAACAACCGTTTTAGTCAATCAACACTTATTTCTATAAAGTTTGGGGCAGCGCGACCTCCTGTCAACTTTCCACAGACAGGCATGGCTTTTTCAGATTAGAATTTTACGATGATTTGGAATGTACAAGGTGTGTTCAAAAGAAAATGTGAAACTTAAAAATTTCTTGAGCTGCGTGCATACGACTAGGGAGTTTTTTGTGTTGGCACACTTGTCTCGAACATAACATATGTTAGTTGAGTTTTTTGTGTTGTATTTAGTTTGTGAGAGGCAAAACTGTTAGATTTTTTTGGTCGTTCTGTAAAAATGCACGTAGCCCGAGAAATTTCAAACTTCAAATTTTCTATTAAACACATCTCGTATGTACTTTATGGGGTCCCGACCAGTATTTCAATGTGATGCAAACAGAATGATAAGGTGAATATAACCTTAATCATATGATGGAGGGTATACAAATTAACCGTTTATGGGTGATTGTATTTATTTCAGATGTATACTCGCCAAACTAAAATTGGAAATCGCAAAATGATTGTCTTAATGAAAGAATTTTACTTCATCTGTGTATATTACTTAAAATAGATACGAGGGTATATCAATAAATCCGTGACTTTTCCAACTTCCCTCGTATTTATATTAAATGCAACGCTGCTTCCATCAATTACCATTTGTTAGTAGACAACTGTCAAATTTTGAGTGAGTTCCGTTATTTAGTTTATGTTTAACAGCTGTTCAAATCATACAACCTCGTGGATTTTGTTCAAAATTGAATAAAGTGAATATCTAGTGCTCATTAAACCTTATTTTTTGCGGGAAAACCCGTCAATCAAACCAAGGAAAAGCTTTATAAATGCTATGGGGTAAAACAGTGGTTTAATGACTTTCGTTGGTTGTCCCACAGGTACAAATGACGCTGAACGTTCTGAGGTCAACACACCGGAAAATGTCGAAAAATCCATGATATGGTGTTGGCCGATCAAGGTGTTAAAGTACGTGAGATTGTTGATGCCATACGCATTTCATAAAGCGGATTTGATTTTACATGATCAGTTAAGTTAAGGAAAGCTGTCTGCAAAAGCTGTTCCGCATTTGCTTTCCATTGACCATAAACGTAATCGTGTGACAACTTCAAACTAAACGCAGAAAAAAAAGTATGGTTGGGGTAACAATATTAGAAGAGCATCATACTATTGTTGGTTATATGGTTGTGGCCTTACAATATTATGATCATCACAACAATAGTATGGTTCACACACAACCATATTATGATACTCATAACAATATTATGGTCCTCACAACAATAAATTAATTCACGCACAACCATACTATAATCCCTACAACCATATTATTATACACACTCAACCATACTATGATCACCACAACCATATTATGATACTCATAACCATAGTATGTTTAACGTACAACCATAGTATGATCCTCACAACATTTTTTGTAAAAATTGGTATAAGTTGTTATTCAACAATAGAGAATTTTATTAAGTAAGTTATGCAAAAATAAATTAAACTCTTAATAAATGAGTGATTTATTCAACAGTAAAAAATCATTATTTAAATATAATTTAGTTATACTAATCCGTAGTTTGTTTTGAAAAAAAATAATTATCATTGCTATTATTACATTTAAAAAATACGATTTTGCTACATGTTAGCATTAAACCCATGAAAACAATACTTTTTTCATACCAACCATATTTATATTGTTACTACAACCATATTTTTATTTTTAAATTTGACAACAATACTATGATTACATTTCAACAATATTAATATTTCCGGAAACATACTATTGTCAAAATTAAATTCAAAAAACAATACTATGGTTGCGACGACCATACTTTTATTGCAGAGAACGTACTGTTGTTGCCGTGACCATATAGTAACCATATCTTTTCTCTGCGTGTATTATTTGGAGTTGTTTAACCTCAGTTCGAATGAGTTTTTGTGGCGTTTTGTGTTTGTGAATAAAACATTGGTCCATTACAACACTCCGCAGAGCAAGCAGCAGTCTAAACAATGAGTTTCTCCCGGTTAACCGGCACCGACGTAGGCCAAGGTGGCTTTGTTGGAGAATAAGGTGATGGCAACAGTGTTTTAAGATGCACGCGGGATAATCCACATTGATTACCTTCAAAATGGAAAAACAATAGGCGTAGTCTATCGAATACTATTAAGGTTATTCTTGAATATCGTTCTTTCTGAAAATTTTAATTATTTAATTAATAAAATTTTAATTATTTTAACGCAAATTAAAGTTATTCTTGAATATCGTTCTTTCTGAAAATTTTAATTATTTAATTATTAAAATTTTAATTATTTTAACGCAAATTGTCTATAGTTGTCTTTAAACAGTATTATTTTTATATTTTTGTACAATGTTGAGAAGTTATTGCCTTAGCGACCTTCTAAGCGGGTTACCATTAGAACACGGCCAATAAAGGGCGAATATTATGTCAATTTATTGGACCGATTTAACGACGATTTAAAAAAAAAAGATTCTTTTTCATCAAGATAATGCACGGGTGCACACGTGTGTCTCAATGGCAAATTTGCACGAATTGAGTTACAAATTAGTACCTCATGAGCCATATTCTCCGGAAATAGTCATCCCCAGTGACTATTTCCTATTTTCAAACCTAAAGAAAGTGTATTGAGTTAAGAGCAGATTATGTTGAAATTTTTTTTTGCGGAAAAAACTGCGTTTGATTCGAAAACTCAGGGAATTATTATTATGATTGTCACTCCTCATACTGGTGGCTCCTGTACAAATGTCATATCTGTTCGAGCACGTTTCTTACAAAAGACTCACTCCGCCCTCTAAGTAAAAATAAGTGGTTTTGAATACAGTTTGTAACTTAATTCGACGATAACAAATTAGAAACCTTTTCAGGCCCGTTTTAGTAACTCGCAATCAAATGTCACCACTGTCTCAAAAAATCTTTTTAAATAATTTGGGTATGTGGGATGCTCAACCGACAATAGCTGGCTAATTGTTATAAATGAAATTTAATGAAAAAGTATTAGATGATGAAATGAAACACTCAAAACCATTTCTTGAATTAATTCATTTATTTTCTAGCTAAATTCCCATCAGGGGGAAATTAGAAAAATAGGTGGTTCTTCTATCTGTGCACCCTGACCTCTTGTTTTGAATGTCGGCTCCGGCTAATGTGTTTTATAGAGAATATATCATCCTTAAAAAGGCACCTACTGCTCGTAACGTTGGTGTTATATACGAGGTGAAAAGCCTCGTTGCTAAACAAATTTAGTTATGCTGGTTATGAACCAGGGTACTTGTGTGACGGGAACGCATTCTAACTATTACTAGGCGGCTGGTCATTTATCTCCCATTTATTTCTTCATGCATATGTATGGCAACAACTGCAGTAATTTCACATACAATTATTCGCCCCGATGTTGCGGTTTTCAAACACTGTGCACCGATTCGTGCCATACATTTCATTGTGGGTTTGTTTGTTTAACTATAATCAAACTGCGTGCTGCCATTTATTGTTCTTGGTATTTGTCAATATGACTGTGTGTGTGTGTGGCTGTGTGACTGCGAGTCCGTTTATTGGTATTTCTTTGTATTTGCTTGTCCGTGTGTGTGTGTGTTTGTCCATGTGTCCTGTTGTTTGGTTGTCCTGCTGCGGCGTTGGACTAGCAAATTGTACAACAAGCATCGAAGTGAGCTTTTAATTGCCACAATTAATGTGCGACACTATCACATTGTGGTAAAGGCTTCATTAGTTTTCGTCGCATTCCCATC
This sequence comes from Hydrotaea diabolus, assembly GCA_963513945.1. NCBI lineage: Eukaryota > Metazoa > Arthropoda > Insecta > Diptera > Muscidae > Hydrotaea > Hydrotaea diabolus. The sequence continues at coordinate 12,721,772 of OY740717.1, read as the reverse complement.
CGCACTCAAGCCATTTTCTATTATGGCCATTAACGAGGAGTAGGGGGAGTGGGTCCTGCCAAGGCTTTGAAGGGGGCACGGCCAAATTTGGAAGGAGAATGGGAATAATGGAAAATTTATAATCGCATTAAACTGACATCAAAGATCAGAAATAAAAATATATCGACTATACAACAAAAGTACATAGCAATGGTGACAGAAAATAGCTGCGACGTATGAGTGATATTTGTGGCCAATTTAAAATCAAGCATACGCAGGGGGACCAACATAAAAGGAAACGATTTCAAGTAGAGGAATATTTCTTAAATGGCAGGGTAAAAAGCTACTTGAAAACCCCCTCATTGGAAAGGTTTATAGATCGGTTTTAGCTATACAAAATCACTCATACGCCTTGTATGTCTTAATTGCTGTCAACACTTCTGAACTGCTGCTATTCGTAATAGCCATCTAGCAGCTATAATTAAGTCTTTCAATCTTAGTTTTCGCCCCCTTCTCATTATAAAGCAACTTATTTTCCGTTTTTATTGCCTCATCCATCTTTCAAACGCTGCCATTTCAGTCATTTATCAAACTCATAATGTTGGCAGAGTATAAAAGAAAAACTAGGCGAAAACAAACTTCTATAATGGACATAGAACAAACACCGAAGACATTAAAGGTAGTGTAAACAGAATATGCGCTATTCAAACCGAAGAAGTCGTAGGGGAAGAGGAAGGACAACTTGGCTTGAAAGGAAATCCACAAACAAAGTCATCATCATAATTAAGAAATGAAATTAAGTGTACTTTTCTCTTCGGTTTTAGCGTTGCTCCGCCTCTTTTTTCCATTTCTCTGTGCGAGTAAACTCATTAAATTAACAAATAAAAATGTTTCTTTGTAGGAGCTGTGGTTTCGCCACAAAATAAAAAAAAATAAAATAAAAACCAAATTGGTATATTTCCTTTTCGAACATCATAAATATAAGTATACATTTTACGATCATGCCTCAACTTGCCTCAAGTTATTTGAAAGTTTTGTAGGTTTTGCGCAAAAACGTTAACATTATTTGAACTCAAAAATGATTATATAATATTGAAATATATTTTTCTAACTTAGAAATATAAATTTCTTTCTCTAATCAGCTCGCAGCTGCTTGGTGTTATTGAAATCGCATTATTACATCGGGTGATCAATCTAGAGGTATTTTTTCTAAATAAAAAAATATACAAAAATTCATATCAAGTGTGGAATCTTTATTGTTCATACGAAGGACATTTTATGTCATTTATTTTTTGAATATAATTTCTTTCAATCGTTGGCAACTGTAATATCAATAAACAAAATTGCCGCATTTAAGCTGAAGAGGAACCAGAATACGTTCAAGAGGTTCCATTTTACCCACAGAAAACCACGGTTTGGTGCGGTTTATGGGCTGATGGAATTATCGGTCCATATTTTTTCAAAAATTATGATGGTCGAAACGTAACATTCAATGATGCTCGATATTGCTCTATCATATCAGTTTTTTTCCTACCTGAAATTGAAGGCCGTATTCTTGACGACATTTTGTTTCAACAGGACCATGCCACTTGCCATGCAGCTGGTCAAACAATGGATTGAGTGAGAGGTAATTTCGAAGAGCAGTTAATTTCACATATTGGACCGGTGAATTGGCCGCCTAGATCGTGTGATATCACACCTTTAGACCTTTTTCTTTGGAGCTACGGAAAGTCCAAAGTCTATGCTGACAAACCAGCTATGATTCAGGTTTTGGAAGCCAAAATTTCGCGTGTCATTAACGCCAAACCGGTCGAAATGCTTTAACGAGTCATCCAAAACTACTTATACACCCTCAGAAGGGACACCCTGAGTCGTAGTCGTGGCCAACATTTGAAGGAAATTATATTCAAAAATAAATGGCATACAATTTTCTTTCGAATGGATAATAAATATTCCACACTTAATTTGAATTTTAGCATTTTTTATTTTGAAAAAAATACCTCTACTTATAGATGGATTACCCATTATAAAACTGAAGTACGTACCACATCTCAGTATAAAATTTTGAGGTGAATTCAGTACAAACAAAATAAACTTTAATTAAACAGGGTCCTACTACCTAAAGCCCTACACCACTGTGTTATAGAAAATACTTCTAGATGTGTGGGGACCCTGTGGGTAGAAATGTGGGGACCCGGCCTCCGAAGAGATTCACTTAGGTCATCATTTTGTAGTACCAAACCAACAGAAAATCGTCATATATATAAATATATATAAAAAACTCTAAAGTTCAGACTGGCCGAATATATGCTAAAGTTGAGAACGATGGGATTTAATATGTGTCTTTTAGAGCGGCAGGTCCTAAAATAGTGAGGGGCCGTGGCATTGGGGCTATACGAGTATACAGATGTGGTCTAATTTTACCACCATTCTTAGTAGTAAATCTCCCTTTATTAAAATGCTTAATTTGCTAAGTAGAAAAGGTTTAACCCAGGCGTTGCCGACTTTAGCCATTTCTGCGTTACAGATGACTCGCACTCTTGTCTGATATATGAACAAGGTCGATCCTTATATCTGACTTCTAGAGCGGTATAGGCATATAACATAGAGGCTTTGTGAAAAAATAAACCGATATCTTCCAGTTTAATAATACACTATGCTTCTTTTAAGCAAATTTCAAATGTGGCCTACGGACCGGTACTTGTAGTACTGGCCCTTAATCAAAAGCTTAGCCAACATGCTAGAGCTTCGTTGGTTATATGTCGCCCGTAATACACATTGCTTAACACGAGCAATACTGAATTTGATACGTGGCTTCTACAGAAGCAGGACGTAAAGTCAGAAAGTGCCTTTATATAAGGGCAATATGAAAACATGGACTGTTACGGTGAAATTTTATAAACCTTGCTTGCAGATCTCCCGCAACGTACTATATTGAATTGGAAAATATGGCTTCTTAAGTAGCAGACTTGCAATTAGGTAGTGACCTTTACCTAGGGGATATGTATGGTCCAATTTCATCAGAGTTTATTATTGGACGGTTATGAGAGCCCTTGCTTAGACAAAATCTCATTTTACATGTGGTTCCTGCAGCGACAGGAACTTGGACAGATATCTGTGTGTGGTCTATGTAAAAGCCTGCGCTGAAAAAGCCCAACTTTACCACGGCGGTTTAACTAGAACTCGTAACATTTTATACACAATTTCTTTAAAGCTTTTGGTTGTGAAACTTTAAAGGATGTTCTTATGCTCTGAATGAGTATATATCTTATAGTTTTAGATCGGTTGGTATTGCAAATAGACTAATCCGGACAAAACGTTTTCCTTGGCGGGATTCGACTTAATGTAAGGTTTAACCTAAAGCGACAAACAATAGGGTATAAAACTACGGTCTAAAAACTGTCCCTTTAACAATGGACATTTGGGAACCAAAAAACAATGAAATTTCCGTACGAATTTAGAAATGACATTAATTTTAAGAATTGACTTAATGGGGTCACTGGCCAATGGTGTAGAAAAGTAAAGCCTCGTCCGTACGAAACGAATTTTACACTTGCATCAACACATGTACGGATATAGACAGTTGTAAAACGGTTCGTCCTTCGTCAAAACCTGATCAATTCATTCATACTTACTACGAGGGTTACTATATATATTTCTGGCCTAGGCAACACTAAGTGTTGCCTGGCGATATCTGACATTTCCGTTGGAAAGGTTTACATTTTTTTTAGCATAAACGTACGACCATCATTTGTGTTGTTTACAGTGACTTGAAAAAATCCATTTGGCAAAAAAATGGAATGTACTCGTGAACATTTTCGTGCGATCATATTTCACAACTTACGACGTGGATTATCACGACAAGAGTGCACCGACGAACTTAAATCTTTGTATGCCGATGAAGCACCATCCTATAGCACTGTGAAAAACAGGTTTGATGAATTAAATCGTGGTCGACTCTCGCTCGAAGACGAAAGCCGTGAAGGTCGTCCAAAAACGGACATTGATGCCGGGCGTGGACTGATAATGCAAGATAGTTATGTGACATACCGTGAGATAAAGGCATCCTTGGGAATTTCTTACACCAGCATACATTCGATATTGCGTGAACACTAGACCATAAAAAAGGTTTGTTCTCGTTGGATCCCGCACAATTTGCCAATCGCTCAAAAAGGCTCGTGTTGATTGGTGCAAAGAAATTTTGAAAAAATACATTGCCGTCCTTTAAAAAGACGTTTATAAGATCGTCACAGGTGACGAATCTTGGATCTATGCGTATGAGCCCGAAACAAAACACCAATCGAGTGTGTGTCTTGAAGACGAGCCAAATCCAACGAAAGTTGTTCGTGGAAGAAGCACTTCGAAGCAAATGGTCGCCTGTTTCTTCGGCAAAACTGGTCAGGACGGCCAATTCTGAGTTGAACTCCACAATTTGTTTGTCTAAAGTCTTCGGAGATATTCGAAAAACGAACAAGAATCATTGTTCTTCCCACACATCAACTCAAACCAGCACCTTTTTGACCGGCCAAAACGTCGAATTGATGAGTCATTTCTTTTATTCCTGCAGATTAAGAAAAAAATGCGTGGTCAACGATTTTCGTCGCCAGAAGATGCTGTTGAAGCGCTCAAAAACCATGTTTTGGAGGTATCTCAATTGGAGTGGAAAAAGTGCTTCGACAATTAGTTTGAGCGCCAGAAATATATATAGCAGCCCTCGTACCAGTATCTTGGCATTAACGTTAGAGATCAGTGCTGCTCAATTTAAAACGGTGGCTTTGGTTAAGACATATTTGGATGGTAAAGATATAACAATGCTCCCGCAGAAAGAAACTGTGTTGGAGAGTCGCCGGCCCTGAAGCTCCAGGGAATAGATTTAATTCAATAGGACCTGGGGAATTTTCGGTAATTGGCTAATACCTGTTAAGGTTGTGCTGAGACAAGTGGAGAATTGAAAAGAACTCGTATTTAGGAATTTCAATATTTCTCTTTCAGTAAAATGTTGAGTTCGTAAAACAAAAAAAATATTATATGTAGACATACGAAATGTGTACTGGTGGCATTTCCACCAGCCCTAACATTCAGTTTTTCTTTTTCCACTAGACAGCTTCAAGTGTTATCACAAATTACCTACAATTAAATCCATTAAATCCAGGACTTGTTTAAGTAAATGCAAAAATAATAAACTCACTTAACACCAGACCATTATGACACCACACAAAGAGACCATTTCACTGCGACCATTTACAGGTTTGAAAAAGCAACCAGTCTACCCGGTTGGTAATATACATAGATACAAAAATATAAAATTTCTATTCCTTCTTCGCTCGAAAAACTATTTAAAAAGAGAGCTTAAAAGTCATCCCTTCTAATTTCAATATATTGGGGCTGTTTGTATATATTTCGTATTTTTGGGTCATGTCACATGTATTTGAATGTGAAGAAACTCTATAATTTATTAACAGCTTGACCAGCGTCAACGCCTTTGTAATTGTACGGTTTTACCTTCGATATCGACTCAAGCCATCGATACTACATATACCACTCTAGGTATGAGTATCTGGTAATAAACGCTCTTATCCTGACCATAATCAACCGACGATTTGGTTGTTTATTTTCCTCTATTACACTTGTTTCTACTGGCAATGTGTTGTCGACATTTTGGGAAATCAATAATTAATTGCCTGAAGTTAGTAAGTGATACTTGTGCCACTATATGCATGTATACATTAATAATTTATTCGAATGCCTATAGACCGAGACAACTTTCATTTTGAATATATTGAAATGTTTTTTTGTGTCATTAGGAATTTGATACTAATAATGAGCAGAGTGGCATAAATCAAAAGGCTGTAAATTTGTTTGAGTGTTTTCAATTAATTATTTAAAATTAGGAAATTAACAAACAGTAGAGAACATGAATATTAAATAATACTGGAGTAATTTAGTGTTTCTTTACTTTAACGATATTTGTTTATTTAAAAGTTTATCAGCTTACCCGTCTTGTATTCATGTAGAAATTAAATTTTTTGTCGTCGAATCTTAACAAAAACTGAGGAAGCTCAAGACTGAAATGATTGAAATTTATTTAAAACACGAAAGTAAGCTTTTGTCGCTTGAGCCGACTTACAGTAGACCTTAGCTAAGGCAGGTTTATTTAAAATGAGAAAGGACAATAAGGATGGTGTTAAATGTGGCGTCGTACAGTGCTTCGTTTCATTGATAAAAATCAGAAAACTGACCTACTTCCAATTAAAATTTTTCGGTGTCATTTTAAATGTTATAGTTTAATTAAGAAAAATCCGTAAATATTTTTTCATAGGAGTAGTTTTTTTTTGGCTCCAGATCCATTCAAAGTGAGTGATTTGTATTTAGAATTAATTAATATTGTAAAAAATATTTGTCAAAAACGCACTTTTAGACGGAATTGAATTGGCTTATAATTTTTAAATATCTAAGGAGTGGTACAAATTTAGCTTTTTTTTATTTTTTTTTTATATCTTATAAATAATATTTATTTTTTTTAAGATGAATATGTGAAAAATTTTCAATTTTTAATTTTTTCTGAAATTTTTAATAAAATCTTCTCCGATTTTGTCCGATTGATTTTAATTTTTTCAAAGTGTTTAATGAATTTTGTTCATATGTCAAATCATTTACTAAAAACCCATAAAAATATTTACAAGAACACCGCGAATGTTACATAAAAACTGATAAAATTTTTGAAATCAGCGTATCATAATCTAATGGGTGATCCAATTAGAGGTACTTTTTTCAATAGCCCTTCAGTCGTAACCTTTCAGCCGTGTCATACTGTCATGTTATTATACCCTCCACCATACAATGGAGGGTATATTAGTTTTGTCATTCTGTCTGTAACACATTGAAATAATCATCGGAGACCCAACAAGGTATATATATTCTTGATCCTCGTAAAATTATAAGACGATCTAGCCACGTTGTCCGGCTGTCCGTCTGTTGAAAACAAGATAGAGCCTGCATGAAAACAGCTAGGGAGCACAAACATGCGTAGTTAACCTAGCATCGATGGTATTGAAAAGGGGCTATATAGCTCTACGCGAAGTTGGTGCTGGAGACCCTCAACCGACACTACCTCATAAAAATTAGTTTTTTATTTGGAAATATCCGTCTAGTTTCTTGAGCAAAATCACTGAAATTTTGCAAATAATAATCTCTATATAGGCGCAATCATCAATGTAAAAATGGTTTAGATTGGGCTACCATTTTTTGGTACCCCTCTCACACAAACGGTCTCCTGGGCCTTGAAAAAGAATATGACTATAACTCACCACAAACTTGACCTATCGGTTGAGATCTGAAAAGTCCTACTGGTACCTCCCACACTAACGGTCTCATGGGGCTTGAAAAATAATATGACAATAACTCACCACACACTTGACCTATAGAGACGAAATTTTCGGCATAAAGATTAATGTATAGAACAGACTTTTGCGCTAAATTTGGCTAAGATCGGAAAGGCCCTACTGGTACCTCCCACACAAACGGTCTCATGGGCCTTGAAAATAATATGACAATAACTCACTACAAACTTTACCTATCGAGATGAAATTTTCTACATAAAGATTTTTATATAGAACACACCTCTGCGCCATCGGAAAAGTCCTACTGGTACCTCCCACACAAACGGTCTCATGGGCTTTGAGAAATAAAATGACGAAAACTCACCGCAAGCTTGACCTATCGAAATGAAATTTTGCACATAAAGATTTCTATATTGAACACACTTCTGCACCAAATTTGGTTTTATTTGGGAATCTGGTGGAGGGCATCCAAAGTTCGGCACAGCCAAACTTAACATTTTTTTACTTGTTTTTGGTTAGTATTGCTTGGCATTTCATCATGGAAAGACTTACGCCTGAACAACGTTTTCAAATCGTTTAGGTTTATTGCGAAAATTCACGTTTTGTGAGGAATGTGTTGCGTGCACTTCGTTCAACTTATAGGCAACATAATTGGCCTACTGAGCGTACTATTCGCAACATCATCACCCATCTTGAGACCCAGCATTCATTATTGGATAATATTCGACCAAATAGACCACGTCCAGCACGCAGTGAAGAAAATGTAGCGGCCGTAGCTGAGAGTGTACACCAAAACCGTCCAGAGTCGATTCGGCGCCGTTCGCAGCAACTCGGACTGACGTATGGAACGACTTGGCGCATTTTTCGTCAAGATCTTAAATTAAAAGCGTACAGAATACAGCTTGTGCAAGAACTGAAGCCGCCCGACGTTCCCAAGCGTCATCGCTTCGCTCTATGGGCTCTTGAAACGTTCCAAGAAGATCCGACGTTTTCGAGCCAAATTGTGTTCAACATGAGGCTCAATGGGTATGTAAACAAGTAAAATTGCCACATTTAGGACGAAGAGCAACCAGAAGAGATTCCAGAGCTACCACTTCATCCAGAAAAAACATCGGTTTGGTGTGGTTTGTGGACCGGTGGATTCATCGGTCCATATTTCTTCAAAAATGATGCCGGTGAGAACGTAACCGTCAGTGGCGACCATTATCGTCCAATGACCAACTGAAATTGAAACTCGTGATCTCGACAACATTTGGTTTCAAAAAGACGGCGCCACTTCCAACACATCGCATCAATCAATGGATTTATCGAGAGAACACTTCGGTAAGCAGATAATTTCACGTTTTGGGCCGGTCAATTGGCCACCAAGATCGTGTGATATCATACCGTTAGACTTTTTCCTGTGGGGATATCTAAAGTCTTAAATGTTTGCTGACAAGCCCGCTTCGATTCAGTCCTTGGAGCAAAACATCACTCGTGTCATTCGCCAGTTACCAGTCGAAATGCTCGAACGAGTCACCGAAAATTGGACTCAACGGATGGACCATCTGAGGCGTAGCCGTGGCCAACATTTGATAGACATAATCTTAAAAAAATAATACCAAAGACTGTGATAATAAACATTCCCCATTCAATTTGAAAGGATTTCCCCAAATTTATATGGAAAATCCCCGGATTAGGATTTTTCAATCACGGAATTTTCCGATCGTCATGCCTAAGTTTGACTAATAATATTCCTTACCACTGCTTTATGCTATGATCGATAGAAATGTACTGAAGATAAAAACAAACTGAAACGTGGGACAGTAAGGTATTTATAAAAGTTAGCGCCTCTGTCCTTTACTTGAGGAAAATTAGCCAAAATATGTCTCTAATAGAGCGAGAGGAGCTATATTAAAACATAGACCGATGTGATCCAATTTAACAGTGTTAACCACTACGCTTTATTTAAATTGGTTCGAACTTTAAAGGCGGCCTATTGAGTAGAAATGTCTTGAATCGGAAAGTACCTTTGCACTCGGACTATGCCAAAATTTGGACCAAACTGGTCGAGCTAAAGTAGGTTTGGCCATTATTCGCTCATAACGCACTCTGCCATGCTAAACTTGAGAAAGATTGGATTAAGTGTGTGGCTTTTAGAGTGTCATGACCTCAAATTAGGAGGGACTTTGTATGGGTACCTCATAACATCATTGGTCGATAGACAAGATCTACGAGGGTTGCTATATATATTTCTGGCCTAGGTAGCACTAAGTGTTGCCTGGCGCCTTCTGACATTTTCATTGGAAAGTTCGACATTTTTTTAGCATAAACGTACTTAGAACGTTTTGACGTACGACCATCATTTGTGTTGTTTACAGTGACTTGAAAAAATTAATTTGGCAAAAAAAATGGAATTATCTCGTGAACATTTTCGTGCGATCATTTTTCACAAGTTTCGGCGTGGATTATCAAGACAAGAGTGCATCGATGAACTTAAATCTTTGGCGATGAAACACCATCCTATAGCACTGTGAAAAACTGGTTTAATGAATTCTGAAGAGCTAGGAACGTTACCGATGGTGAGGAAGAATTTTGTGCGACTGTTCTCTTTCGGTTTCAACATAGAACTCGTTTATTTATTAATCTTTCTTAACTCGAAACCTACAATACAACAAAATAGATACAAATAGATAAAAATGCACCAATGCATATAGCTCTTATCAAATACAAGACGGTTCATGAATCGCCGCTCAGAATCATACTTACATAAATACACATAAAAGATAAGAGATATTTGGGTCTTCAGACTATACATACAACACTTCTTCAATGACACACAGTGGCATCGACACTACGTTGTTTACATGTTCATACACATAGTTCTAATCAGCATTTATAATTAGATGAACCCTAACGTGGAGTGCCTGACAGAGTGCATGACAGCAACCAAAGAAAATTGACTTAAAGAACTGTATACAGAACTGTACATTCTGCCGGCCTTAAAAGATCCTAATCTTTTAACAAAAATAACAAAAACTTAAGTAAGAGAATCACATGATAATAATAATAATTAAATATAACCTAAGTAAGGCGAGGCAGCGCGAGGTTGACAGGTAAATATTGGGTCGACATCTTGCACAGCTTCTTCAGAATCCAAATCAAGGTTAGTATGATGATGACGATAATGATACATGACGAAAAACTGAGCCCGTAGTGAGTAAGATGATGCATATCAAGATGTGTGGGGAACCCCAATATATTTGTAGCTTTTGGAATATCAGGTATCTTGTAAACTTCGATGTCAGCGTTCAACTTTAAATGTGTTAAATCAGGGATGAACGCAGAAGGATTAAGACTGGGAAACTCGTAGTTGACGTCAATTCTATACGCGTCGTATGCCCATAAATTTATTTCTTCAGAAATGGCATTCTGGTTCCATCTCTAATATGCCCGAATTCTCGAGAACAACGAAGCGTTTTTTGCCGTTACAGGTAATCTCTGCATGTGTTTTTTCGTACAGAGAGAATATCCAAGTGTTTACTGAATGGGTTTGTTTCCAGAAGCTGTGAAATCTTTTTATGGCTACTTCACAGTCTTCTGGCATCTGTCTTGTTTTCAAAAATAGATTTATCTCGCAATTAGACATACCTCTAGTATTGAAGAGAGGGTGAGTTTGATGACATATCATAAGGTCCTTCATATTTTGGCATTGATTGTAGTCTTCGACATTTAAGCTGTAGAACACCGTCTTCTTTTCGTCAATCAAGAAATATTTGCTGCTTGGCTGAAGTTTTACCGAAAATCCGTCATGAGCAGTTGGGTATGAATATATTTCGTATGCTCGCAATAATTCACTGTTGATAAGTGGAATCCGGATGTTAAATATAATGAACTCATCCGTGTTTCCCGCAGAAATTTGGGCCATCTTAGCCAATTCCACAAGATTCTGTGTTGGTAGACGCACATTTGACTTTAAGCTCGATGTGATCTTCTTAATCTGAGATTTGAACTTCTTAACCGGAAGCAACCGTGTAAGAATGTTGCCTCGGGAACTAAACAATGTTCCGATGATATCATCCTGAACTCCTTCAAAGGATTCAAGCGTTGCCAGCATATTTGTTACCGATCTAAGTATCGTCTCTGTGTCGATTATCTGGTTGACCGCCTTTTCCACCTCACGAATGGCACTGCTCAGTGTTTTCATGTTTTTAAACACCAACTCACTTTGCTTCTTAATTATTTCAGATGTCATGTCCTGGAGCGATGATTGGTTCTTCATGATGTTTAGCAAGTAGTCCTCATTTTTCTCAAGATTTTTTATTTTGTTTCCCAAAATTTCTGCGTGTTCTTCATCCATCAGTCCAAATAGAGAATGATAGATACCGCCCACGAAAGGCATAGCGGATCTTCTCTCTCGCCTTGCTGAAGTAGTCGACATTATAACCTCATGTCTGTTTAGCACCCGCTCATAAATCGACTTCAAATTCTGAACTGCATATTCTATCGGCTGTTGCTCGAACCTCATTGTTGTCAGCGAACTCATTGCTTCGTCTAAGCTCACTTTAGCCGCTGCATACTCCGTGATGTTAACATGTACCACTACGCTCCATGATGTTCTTGAAAGTCCAACCGTCGCGACCTCTTCGAAGAATATACCTGCTTTATTTCTAAAGTTATTAATATTAAATTGCGCCCTGGCCGGATTAATAATTGATAACATTATTAATAAAAGCGTTATTACATTATTATTTTTAATTCTTCTTTTTATTGCATTTTTTTTACTTCTACTTTGTGACGCCTCGAGGCTAGTGGATGGTGTATCCTCTGCTTCGTTTTCACACTCCTCGGCGGGAAAAGGACAAACATTGTGGATTGATCTCTTTGTATCCCCATTGCTGGTCCTTACGTCTACCATTCTACACAATCCATCCGAACCCATTATCGTTCGGATGACCCTCCCCCGCCTCCAGCTCAGTGACGGAAGGTTGTCTTCTTTAAGAAGAACTAGGGTCCCCGGTTTAATATTATTAAATGTTTTGTTCCACTTGTACCTCTTTTGAAGTTCGGACAAATACTCCTCAGACCAACGTTTCCAAAATTCTTCCAAGTTAGCCTGAACCGATTTCCAATGTCCTCGCAACCCTTGATAACTTCTGTTGTTCTCTGAATCAACAAAAGTGGAAATCCCGTCTGCTATCAAGAAATTAGCGGGAGTGAGCACTTTAAAGTCATTCGGATCATCCGATAGTGATGTTAGCGGCCGAGAATTGAGAACGGCCTCTATCTGTGTCATAAGGGTACATAACTCTTCATACGTCATATTCCCTTCTGAAACTCTATAAAAATGCTTTTTTACGGACTTCACACACGCTTCCCATAATCCACCTACATGAGGAGACCTTGCCGGAATATTGCACCATTCTATCTCCCCCTGCGTACAAAAACTATCTAAATTCTTCACATGGTCACTTCTTTGAAATAGCTCATAAACTTCTCTTAAGCTATTGGCTGCACCAACAAAATTCGTGGCATTATCGGAGTAAACCTTTACCGGACATCCCCTTCTGGCTGTGAACCTTTTCAAAGCTCCTATAAACGCTGCGGACGTCAAGTCGGACCCTACTTCCAAGTGAACTGCCTTCGTAGCAAAACACACAAAAACACAGACGTACGACTTATCCGCCCTTTTACCCCTTATTTTGTAGTGTATTGTTATGGGACCCAGAAAATCGATTCCTACGTTCAAGAACGGGCGAGTTCTAATTACGCGATCTTCCGGCAAATTTCCCATTAATTGATGCAAATTCCTAGGTTCCGTTCTAAAACATCTGTAACATTTGTTTACGACCTTTTTTGTTATTTGTCTTCCCCGAAGAGGCCAAAATTCCTGTCTCAGTATTGCTAACAATCCCTGCGGACCTACATGCAAATTTTTAACATGCACTTCCTCCACCAGTAATTCAACAACCTTACATTTGTAAGGCAGCAATATGGGATGCTTTGCATGGTAAGGAAGAGCACTATTTTCTAGTCTCCCACCTACTCTTATTATCCCTTCTGCATCAATTACCGGGCACAAGGTTCGAAGAAATGACGTTCTATACACTTCCCCTTTTAAATGCAACGTCTGCAATTCGGCTGAAAAATGCTGCGACTGTATGCTCTTTATTATGACACGAAGTGCTTCCTTCCTATAACTGACAAATATCTTCCTGTCACCTCTTCGCGAGACTTGAACAAATTTCAAAATGTAGGCCACAACATTCTGTAAAAATGAAAACTTATTCCTGTGATTAATAACTTCCCACCACGCTTTCACTTCTACCATTGTTAATACTTTTGAACTCTTTTTAATTTCAGGTACCTCCACTAAACGATCACTATACTGATATCATACAACCACTTGTTTCAAAAACGTAGGACCTTCAAACCAAAATTGATTATTCACAATTTCCTTACCCAATAATCCTCTTGATATCAGGTCGGCTGGATTATCTTCTGATCGAACATACCTCCACTGCGAAACTTGGCTACTTGATTGTATTAGACTGACCCTATTTGACACAAAAATCTGTAATCTACCAGGATCCAACTTCAGCCAACTCAATACTATTGACGAATCAGTGTAATATATAATATTTTCTGATGAAATATTTAATTTTAAACTTTCCACGACTGTCGCCATCAACTCAACTAATAATACACCAGCACAAAGTTCCAAGCGTGGCAACGTAACTACCTTTATTGGAGCCACTCTTGATTTCGAGGAGACTAATCTAACACATACATTTCCGAACTTGTCAATGGATCGACTGTAAACTACTGCTCCATAAGCTTTCATAGATGCGTCGCAGAAACCATGTAATTCAATATGCATTGGTTCCAAGCAGAATATATGCCTATATATATTCTGACCTCATTTAAAAATCTGAACCCTTCTTTAACCATATTCCATTTACTTCTAAGTTCTCCTGAAATCTCCTCATCCCAGTCTATCTTAAGTTTCCATAGATCTTGCAACAGAATCTTTGTTATCACAACTACAGGCCCAACCAAACCCAAGGGGTCAAACAATCTCGAGACTTCGCTTAAAATTGTCCTCTTTGAAACTTCTCTGCAATCTTTTAGGTTATACTTTCATTTAAATACGTCCAATTTTGGATTCCAACTAACACCTAAAGCCTTTATGCATTCTAACTGCCCTGTATCTATCTCAAAACTACCTTCAATGTGCTCCGGATCAATACTATCCAGTATAGATCCATCATTCGCACACCATTTTCTTAACGGCATCCCATATTCAGACATAATGTTATTTATATTCAACTGCAATGCCTTCGTTACTTCTGTCTTTCTTTTAGATGTTGTACCTTTGCTGTCCTCCATTAAAGCTGGAGGAGCACTTGTTTCTACAGACTCCACCGCAGACTCTTTGGCCTCGTCTCCTAACCACTCCTCAAATTGATAGTATAGACTATCGAATTTCACCATTGCCTCTCTTACTTTGCTGACGAAAGGTCCCGTGAAATAGGAATTTCTTTCTAACGTAAAAGACGGCGGCCGGAGTTCCTTGTCTGTCGCTTCAAACTCATTCCTCAAGCTTTTGAAGCACTCATTTATTTTGAATACTCGATTCTTAATCTCTTCTCTAGCTGCACCCCCCTGAGCTAGCTGGCTCAGTTCATTGTACAGCTTTCCCATCTCCGTTCCTACTACTTCCTGTCTCTTAATTTGCTCTATAGCACTCATTCTGACTCTGCATAATCCCACCTGAAGATTTATATATAAAATAAAATATTATTGCTCACCTTACACTTCTGTAATGCACTTAAAAATATTTTTGTTTTGTTTCTTTTTTACGCGTGCTCTTGTCCACCAATGAGTGTTTTAAGTCCCTTACCGCTGGTGGGGGGAAACTTGAAATTCAAAGATGTTTTTAGGGGTCACCAAAATGAAGAGCTAGGAACGTTACCGATGGTGAGGAAGAATTTTGTGCGACTGTTCTCTTTCGGTTTCAACATAGAACTCGTTTATTTATTAATCTTTCTTAACTCGAAACCTACAATACAACAAAATAGATACAAATAGATAAAAATGCACCAATGCATATAGCTCTTATCAAATACAAGACGGTTCATGAATCGCCGCTCAGAATCATACTTACATAAATACACATAAAAGATAAGAGATATTTGGGTCTTCAGACTATACATACAACACTTCTTCAATGACACACAGTGGCATCGACACTACGTTGTTTACATGTTCATACACATAGTTCTAATCAGCATTTATAATTAGATGAACCCTAACGTGGAGTGCCTGACAGAGTGCATGACAGCAACCAAAGAAAATTGACTTAAAGAACTGTATACAGAACTGTACAAATTCAATCATGGCCGACGCTCGCTCAAAGACGAAGGTCGTCAAAAAACGGACGTTTTGCCAGAGCACATTGATGCCGTGCGTGAACTGGTAATGAAAGATCGTCATGTGAAATACAGTGAGATAGAGGCATCCTTGGGCATTTCTTTCACCAGCATGCATTCGATATTGCGTGAACACCTGGCCGTAAAAAACGTTTGTTCTCGATGGAATCTGCACAATTTGACAATCGTTTAAAAAATGGCTCGTGTCGATTTGTGCAAAGAAATTTTGAAAAAGTGCGATCGCGGTGCTTCAAAAGACGTTTCTAAGATTTTCACAGGTGACGAATCATGGATCTATGCCTATGAGCCCGAAACAAAACAGCAATAGACCGTGTTGGTCTTCGAAGACGAGTTAAATCCAACAAAAGTTGTTCGTGAAAGAAGCACTTCGAAGCAAATGGTCGCCTGTTTCTTCCACAAAACTGGTCATGTGGCGACTGTTCATTTTTGATGATAAATATTAGCATTTTCATTATTGGGCCAGAAATGCATATAGCTGCCCTCGTAACTGTAAACACTTCTAAATCAAAGTAATTTAGTTCTCTTTCATCATTGGATTTTATATCACTTACAGCTGTAGTAGATATCGTAAGGTTTTTTCTTACCTTTCCTACACCGTTCTGTAGTTTTTTTTGGTATTGAGCTAATGAATTTGCTAATTTTTCCGGATCCTTAACTTTGTCTCTATCGTCGTATTTTCAGATAGAGGATGACCCGTTGCATCTTTTTGTGTTTAATGCGCCACAAAATACTTACCGTGTTGGAATTATAAAAACTGATTTTTTCTCTGTGAGTAGCACATCAAAAAGCTTAACGTAAGGTGCACAATGCATTTGTTCATAAATGCGTTAATACATTAGTTCAAAATTGAAAATATTTATTATGAGCTGCTTCGCCATAAAACCTGATTAGGCCCATTAGCTAGTTTCTTTTCGGTCCTTTAAAATATTTTTTTTTTAATTTTTATTTTTTGCTCAATGTTCCTTTCTTAAAATATTTGAGAATAATAAATGTCTTTTATACCCATTATTAAGACCTTAAAGGTCTTAACTACGTTTAAAATACCTCCATTGCTATTTAAAAACAAAAAAAAAACTTTTCAAAACACTCGGCCATAGTTATTTTTATTGTCTTACCATATTTGTCCAGAAACTAAAAACCAAACATTCGTTTGGCTTTTATGTCACCTCCGAACAGATTTAGTTATTTATTTTAAAACACCTTTTGAACATTTGAACACACACTCGTAGTCGTAACCGCCAAGAATGTTCGTTAGACGAAAAGAAAACTTTTCCAAAACAAAATAGTTATGGAAAGTTTCGAAGAATGTTTCCACATACCCAGTCGCTCCGACCGTAGATATATTTTCGAACAACATTTGTGGATTGCATCTAGCCTCCGGGTGTGACAAACCAAAACAGTCTCAAAACTATGCACGAAACTGGAAAGTTTTGACTTAAACATACACACACACATACAAGCATACCATGCGAAATTGCAGGGATTCCTAAGAGGCAGACACACTGAAGAAATGTTTAAAATACCTCGAATATTTTCAAAATAGTTTAGCGGACTTTTTTCGAGATAAGAATTAGGGGGATATTAAATAAGGAGAGGATGGAAGAAAAAAATAGAGCAAAGCAGGGAAGAGTGTACAGCGGTTCACTTTTGCCCAACAGTATAATTAAGGTCAAGGTGCAACAGGTGCGTAATTCGCTAACTTCAGCTAGTGTCATTGACAGTATTGGGTCGTTATTGATAGACAGGTCAGATGAAGTAGAAGTAAGCGGTAACGTTTATGGACATTTAAATTATGAAAATTCATATCTTAAACACCTCTGCAGGAAGTTATTTTCACAAACGAGCACCTCGTCTGGCGAACTAATGTTCCCATAAACACTTCGAGCTCGCCAATGAGGTCACGTAAATGAAAAAGACCCAAATGTCATCAAACTTTATATAAAATTATAATTTGCAACTTATAATAAACACAAGTAGAAGAAATTAGCTGGAAATCGTTTGGAACTACACAAATTTCGTTTCAAAAGAAGAATTTCCGTTGTAATCACCAAATGTTAATGTTCGTATCGAATATTCTGCCCCACCAACCAAAAGATGATAAATATGTTTATCGTACTGCATACAGAAATCATAGATCGGTCATACCAATGAAACATGAAAACGTATTTAGTTATTAAAACTGCTGGTTGTGGGTACCAATTGTTTTGCAAACATATTGTTGTTATAACCAATTACTGGTGATGATAGCTACAATTTCATCATACCCGAAAACTGGTTGTTTAATGTAATTGTTTTTTTTTTTCTTTGAATGCCAATGAAACATGGAAAAGGTATTTAGTTTTTACAACTGGTGGTTGTAGGAACCAATTTTTTTGCAAACATATTGTTGTTGTAACTAATTATTGCTGATGATAGCTACAATTTTTTCCAAAATAAAAATTATTTTTTTACTGAAAAAAAAGAATTCTTTAAATACCAATGAAACATGGAAAAGGTATTTAGTTACCACAAATGGTTGTGCGAACCAATTGTTTTGCAAGCATATTGTTGTTGTAACTAATTATTGGTGGTGTTAGCTACAATTTTATCATAACCAAAAACTGTTTTTTTTCGTGGTTTTTTCTTTGAATACCAATAAAACGTGGAAAAGGTATTTAATTGCAACAACTGGTGGTTGTGGGAACCAATTGTTTTGAAAACATATTACTGCTATTGTTGAGTTGATCTGAAACCGCACTTTCACTAGGTATAACTTTGTTTCACGTTTTTATCCTGTCGTCCCACGCACTATGGGAGTTTGTGTTGACTATGGCAAACTAGGGCTTATTTTGATCCTTAGCCATGAAAGAGCTTTTCAATCTAAAATTACTCTTAACTTCCAGTTTCTTGACCCATAGACCCGAACAGATATAAAACAGATTGCCTTAAGCATGAACACAGATTACCTGGAACACAGCGAAATCATCATTAAAATCTAAATTATAAGATTCCGGGAATTTTCGGTCTCAAATCCTCTGGGTCCCAATAACCGATATTATTGAGTTTTACCTACAAAAAAATGGGCCGTTGTAGTGGGATGGTAATTGTGCATGGCTTTTAATATTACGAGTAGTAAAACCAGTTTTAAATTTTGGTAAGAACATCTAAAATTTTTTAGCCGCGGGTTTTCACCTCGTAAATGCCGACGACTTTACGAGAAAGAGATGAGATCATCTCTAAGCCAAGTAAGAGCTCCTCTATAAATTGCACGTGCCGTTCGGATCCGTTGGTCCAGGTCAGTGAGAGCAAAAATTATAGCGTTTATAATTAAGAAACATAAATTTGAAAGAAGTATTTCCCCCGTATGTTTCTTAATGGGATGTTAAGGGAGGCTTATTCCATTTTGTTCGTATGAGCCAAAACACTGCATCTTGTGTGTTGGTCTCGTGGTCAATCAAATTTTATGACTTTTCTAATATGGCCTGTGAACCCTAAAGGCTGATAAATAAATCCTTTTAAAATGCTAACAAGTCGAACCAAAGCTATACAATTTTCTTGCAAATCTAAAAATGAACTTTTTTAGTATTTGGAAAATGTTAAACCTAGTCCCAAGGTTTCTGGGGTCCCATAAAGGAACGAATCCAAAAGTTCTTAATTTATTTTCTTTAACATTAAGATGAATTTTTTACTAAGTACCATTACTGACCTGATTCACGCCTCCTCACCCTAAATCCTACTTTACCATTGGAATTATGCACCCTATCTTCTCGGATGTATCTATGACACAATTGCATATTTAAACTTGTCCAATGTCAGTGATTTCCGCACCTGTAACTTAACAATTAATTGTGTTCTCCCTGCAACCCACTAACCATC
Organism: Hydrotaea diabolus; assembly: GCA_963513945.1. Classification (NCBI taxonomy): domain Eukaryota; kingdom Metazoa; phylum Arthropoda; class Insecta; order Diptera; family Muscidae; genus Hydrotaea; species Hydrotaea diabolus. Next base: position 12,702,166 of record OY740717.1, on the reverse strand, counting down.
CATTTAGAACTTCCAGCGTTGCCATTACTGCCATTCATTAGAATATGTTTACCGAAATTAATTATGTTTTCCTTCTGTGTTTGTTGGTTGGCATGCCTGCATACATTATAATTTATCATATTTATCCCGGTGTTAATGTCGTCGATTTCGATGTGAACATTTCAAGCTATCTCGGCGTTGCTGTTGTTGTTGTATAAAATTCGAGTCGTACCATCTGTGCTGCAGTACAACAAAATATTATGTTACACTCATACACAGCCAGGCGCATTAATTTCCGAAAAATAATACATGTCGCATTTGCTTTGCAAAAGGATATTAACTCAAAATTATTAAAATTTCAGTTATTGTAAGAAAACAATTTACAGGGGCAATCTCTAACCACCGTTACCAACCTTGCCTCTCTTTTATTAATAAATTACCTGACACTCTCATTATTTTAGACTGATTCAAGTATTTCCCTTGAATTTTTTTTCTTCTGAAAATTTATAATTTTTGAGTTAATACCCTTTTTCAAAGCAAGTACGATGCCGTGTATACACATGTATATGAGCACGTGTGCCGTTGGTGTTGTATCAACGCTTTTCTTGTGTATGTGTGGAGGTTCTATGAATATCGTTTTTGAAGCCAGTTTCTGTAATGTTTCTTCCTTAGCATATGGTTTGAAATTCATATGAAATATCTATCGTTTGGAGTTACAGGTCACCGTCGCCAAATGCAATGGCATAATTACTCAAGGTGGAACATAAACCCACTTCTCAGCAATAACTCTTCTGGAAGAAGTTTGATCTTGCCTGTGATGCATCTACTTTTAAACTTTCTTTTGCTAGTCCCAACACTGGAGTCGAGTGCTGCTGCTTTGACTTCATCGACGTTCAATGATCTGAAGGCTCTTTCTTTTACCATTGGAACTCTCGCGTTAGATCATAAGGATCGAAACTGATCATGAAGATAGTTTCTGATCTGCATGGAAGAGGCATCCTCTTAATGAGATGGTGGTAGGGATTACTACTGCGAAGACACCTAAGCAGTTAAAGCTTAGACAATAAGAAATTGTGGTTGCGCACTGCGAGTACATTCGTCTCCTCATGTACTTATAGATGGTCCTTAGATGACATAAGGATACATACTTGGACAATGGTGACGACGGCGACGAAGGTGTAGACGGCGACGTTGATACCAAATCCTAAGACCCACTGCGGGGTCTTAGGCAAGAGGCAACAAAGTCCGTTTCACTATACTCCCTGATGTCCTGCAGTTGTCTGCCGTGAGATGAGGCTCTGGGAGAATTATTTCAGTGGAAAAACGGCGTGTATGAAAGGTGCCAATGATACAGTATGGAAGGATGTTGAACAAGGGTCCATTTGTAGTCCATTTGCTTGGAACCTCATGATGTATCCTTTGTTGTGGCAGCTTAGTAAGCCATACAAGGTGTGGGCGTCTGCGGATATCTTTATCATCCTGATCGAAGGGCAGTCTCTTGATGTTCTGGAGACTCAAGGTAAGGGGGCCATGCGAGTCGCGACCGAGTGGGGTGCGAGTGTCGGAGTTGAAGTAGCTATGGACAAGACTGTGATGATGCTGCTAAAAGACAAGTTATCACGAGCTTAGCTGCCTCTAATAAATTGTTGATTGGTAACATTTGTCTTAGGTATGCAACTGAAGCCAAGAGAATAAACTTTTTGGTTCATCTTACTCACGTGAAGGACAGCCTTTCTGTTGCTTGCAGAGTTAGGCGCATTCTTAGAAGTGACTGGGGCGTAAGCAGACATGCCACTCGTACTATATACGGTGGACTATTTGTTGCTTGCGCATATAGTGCAATAATATGGTACGAAACGTTCATGGCTGTTGCTGGCAGGAACAAGGTCTTTACGTGTCAGCTTGTAGCCATGCTGGCTTGTATGTCACTGGGCTGGACGGTTTCGTCGCATGCGTAGCATGTCTTGCTGGGTGTAGAGCCTCTTGATTTGTAAGTAATCCGCCGGGTAGTTGCTTTTAAGGTCAAGAAGGGACTGTCACCTCTCGAGAATGATTGGCTTTCGGCTCATGTGTCTGATATGCATAAGTTATAGCGCGCTTGGTCAAAAAGGGCCTGCTAATTCTGGAGAATGATTGGCTTTCGGCTCCTGTGTCCGATATGCGTGAGTTATAGTGCGCTTGGAGAAGTGCATGATCTCAAGGTGAAGGGAGCGGTAGACAGAGACAGGTCATGTATGAGTTCATACGGAGCGCGAACTTTTTTAAGGAACGCCCGGACTTTGGCTTTGGTCTAAGTCTTGGGTTCTTGCTGGCTAGGAATGGCTCTCTCAATGAGTTGCTTCATCGGACGGGTCTCTCCGTGGATGTGGAGGAGGTCCTAAGGATTAGAAGCATGTCTTGCTGGTATGTCCGTTATACTGTGACATTAGGGACTTGGATGGTATGGGTATTATTCATACCGTCGACAGGTATGATTTTAGCCGTTCCTTGGGGAATGATCGTGCATTCAGGAGGTTAGGGGAGTGTGCTCGCGGGGTCTTCAATTGGAGAAGACTCGCGGGTGCCTAACAGGGGTTCTCTGGTCCAGCCATAGAGGAATGCGGCGTCACATTGTAGCTGTCTCGCACTATTCGTCTTTGCCTTCGTTGTTGATTCCGCTGCCGTTGTGTTACCCATAAGGGAGGCAAAGTCCCTTGTTGTTGTGCGTGTTGTGGTGCTTTTGCTAGTTTTAAGCCACTGAATCTTCGATTTTTAATTGTTTGTGTTTCCGTTTGTATTTTGATTGGTCGTGTTGTTTCTTTTTGGTCGTAGCTCCTACTACAAAGTCCGATCGAAGACCTAATGTCCGGTAACACGGGAGTCAAGAGCCCCTGGAATGTTTTCCAGCCTGGCGTTTGGAGAGGTGCTTCAAGGAGCCACGTGGTGGATGTGACGTAGCTACTAAGTCTTTACTCCCAACCGAGGGAGTGGTCATGCCGCTGTGCATGGAATGGTACCCATGTTTAGAATCCAGCTGCATACGGGGGAGCTGGTGGACGCTTCGTATCCACCCGTTGTTTGGAGCACCGTGAGTTTAAGCCAGCGTAGCAGGCACTCACGTAAAATAAACTACACTTCTGTCTACCCACTCCATGTAACGATTACACCTTACAGACGGTGGACAATGGTGTATGCAGTTCTGACAAACCAAGCCGATCTTAGGTCCAAGGTTTTTTTCGAGCCCGACTTGGACAAGTAATATTCGGAGCAGGCATATCGGAAAGTGCTACTCTCACGATAAAAAATGGATAAACGAAAACACATATTGCTGAGGTGACTGCCCCTGGGCGAAGAGTGTTGGTTTCGGGTAAAACCGATACATAGAAACGGCAGTCGTGGGATTCATATTTGACAATAATATTTGTTGCGGTGGATCGAAACATGGTGACACGCCCCTTTAAAAAATAGCATATACGGTTAAAGTAATGGAACGATAGTTTAAAAATTTTAACAGAAGATGGTAAATGATTAACAGAAGATGGTAAATGATTAGCATTTAAAATTGGACAAATGGATCATACAAACCTGAATTTTAAAATGTTATATATCGTCCATTGATACCGATATAATGATAGAGTTTGTATGGAGAGAAACGCACCCTGATTGACAAAATGTTCATATTGGACCGTAATCCATGTTTAAGGTTATACAAGGCTTGATGAAACCTAATTTGTCCACTTGTTTTTAACAAACCACCAAGAGGTGTGTGTGGTCTGATGTTAATTCTGGTGGCTAGATTTTCCAACATTTGTATATGATTAATGTAAAATGTTTTTTTTCTCCTCATTATGGCCAATGTGCCATTCCGCATGATCCTAGTTACCTTTGCTAGACTATGAGCATTGACAATTATTCTTCCCCTCTGAGGGATGTTGCATTTGTTTAACACTTCCATCGTTGCAATAATCGATTAAATTTTGCGATGTTCTAGTGTCTTAATTTTATAAATAATAACTTATTACTGTAACGAGGGGTATATCTTCGTTTTTTCTTCTTAATTTGTCATTTAAATGCTAAGTAGTTAGAATAGAATATAAGTATATACACTCAGAAAAAAAATTATTTGATAATCGGTTAGGACTGCTAAAATTTTGTTGCAAAAAAGAATTTCCATTCATCAAATGTTTATAATCGTGATGGAAATTCGGTTCGACTTATAACATGATGATAAATATATATTGTAGACGCAACTAATTAATCATTCATACCAATGAAACGCATAAAATATAAGTATATTTAGTTGCCATAACTGGTGGTTGTGGCAACCAACAGTTTTTCCAACATTCTGTTGTTGGTGATGATATCTAAACGTTCATCACAACTCTAAGCAAAATAATCCTATGATGACTGATTAAAGTAAATCTTTTTATTTAATTTATGCAGTGAAAATCTTCCATCATCTTTGTTTGTTTGTCCTCGTCATGACCCTCCCTATGCTTAAGAGTACTTTAAGTATATAAGGAAACAGTTTTTTGCTCTACTGAATTTTTTTTAATGTTTTTGTGTGCCACGTGTGAATTTTTGATCCTTATCGGATTCTTCGTATTTTCAACTGAACGTTAACGAGTAGCAACTAACATTTGGTTGTACTCATGGCATACTCGAGGTGCATGCAATTTCAATCATTCGGTTGGCAAAAAAATCGGTTTTGGCAACGAATCTGTTCTCTGTGTTTAGATATATCTTGCATCTGCACTACCCAATAACACAAATTTTGAACGACATTCTAGTATTATCTGCACAACAGAGCTGATGTTATGTATGTCAGTGGTAAGAACAGACCTTACACATATTCCTGTATTGGTTCGTAGCTACCACGTCTATAGAGGTCCACCTGTGTGTATCGCATCTGTATAGAATTTCCCTGGTCTATGCTGTGCATAGTTTTTGGTAGCTCTTCTCTGTTGTTTTGTTTGTTAAATATTATTATTATTATTTTACTTTTACTCATTTTTAGCATTTCTATTCATTACCATCATGAATAATCATGAGTTCAACATTTTACACGTATGTTTTCATAAATTGTTGTTTTTACAAAAACACATGATTGCCTACCTCGTACATGCATTTGATTTTTTAAGGAATATATTTAAAAAGGCCCATGTGTCGGATGTTATGAATATGGATTTTTACAGCATTTATGTGAATTTTTTTTGGCTCCTTCAGTTTCTAGCGTAAAATTAGACTTTTTCTTTAAGTTATAAGAAAAAAAAGAAATGTAAATATTAATGAAATATAGCTTTGCTTAAAGTGTATAAAGGTCTATAGGAAATTTTTTAAGGTACTCGAACGACTGAGTGTGCAAGCGCCTCTTCGAAGTTTAATTTGGAGTGAAAAAGTGATTTTAGATGGCTCGTAAGGGTTGCTAACCAGTAAATTGTAAAGATGCAATTTACTGGTTAGAAACCCTTACGAGCTGCCGCCGAATAATGATTCAGATGTTTCTAGCCGGCTTTATATCTCTATTTCGTTCTTGTCGTATCACGGGTGCATAAAACCTCACTAGTCACTCTAGAAGATGCTTAGCGAGTGCTCCTGCTTTTCATCTCCAATGTTACTGCTGTAATCAAAAGCTTCCCCAGTTACTACAAGTACAGGAAAGTTTAGTGGCATAGTTACCAAATAGTATCCAGTAATCACAGCTTGTAGAAAATTTATTCTCCGTACACAATTTCCTCAGGGCGATGTGTGCTAGCTTTAAACCCAAGTGGACAAAATAATTTCGGCCGTGCCGAAGCTTATATATCTTATAAGATATTGTCTTATGGAGTTTCTTAACAGGTTTTTGTGTGGGGAAAATTTGTACCTCTTGAGTGATCTGGCACGTTAGAGTGAGTCCATCAATATGTGCTTCGCAAAATTTTAGCCACCTAGCTTAAAAATTGCGACCTTAAATGTATAAGCAACAAAACTAACTTAAAACCACACCCATTTTATTTTGTATGTGGCCTTGAGCCAGACAACCCAGAAAAAAATAAAAAAAAAAAATATTTTGGATTTATGCGCAAATTTGGAAACAAAAAATATAAATTAAACAAAATAAATTAAAAACAATCATCTCTTTATTATGTTTATCACCACAAGCCAGGTAATTCAGAAAATATACAAAAAGAACAGTTTGGATTAAAGCGCAAGATTGAACTCTTATAAAAAAAGATATATTTTTTTTAAATAATGTCGATTTTTGTCTACTTTTTTTCATAGCTTCAACAATTATGGCGGTCACAAAATTTAAATTTTAGGAAAAAAATTTAAGTATAAAAAAAAGTATAAAACTTTTTTTAAAAAAAAATTATAATTTACAAATTAAAATAATGCGTTTTGTGTAAACAGTTATGGTTGTCCCAAAAATCTAAATACTCATTTCAATTTGTTAGACTCATGAGCAAATTTGATAAATTTAAAAAAAAATCGAAGGACATTACTTAAATATAAAACAAAAAAAAAAATTAAACTTTTTTGAAAAAAATTATAAATAAAAATTTGACCAAATAATATAGATCTATAATTATATAAGATCTATATTATGTAGTCAAATTTTTATTTATAATTTTTTTCAAAAAGTTTAATTTTTTCCAAAGTTTTAATTTTTTTTGTTCTCTTTCATATGACCTAAAATTTTAGAATTGCTTGCTTAAGAGGGACCTGTAATTTGGATAAAAAAATATGTAAGAAACAAAATAAATTCAAAACCAACATCTTTTTTTTTGTATGACCTCAAGCAAGACAATACAGAAAAATATGAACATTTTTTTTGGATTTATGTCCACATTTTAAGAATTAAAATTTTTAAAAAAATTTATATTTGTTTTTATTAGAATGCCGATTTATGTCTACGTTTTGTCCATAACTTCAACATTAGATTTGTACGACTTTAGCCTAAGTTTGGTAAAATTTACAACAAAAAAAAATTGCAATTTCACAAAAAAATATTTTTTTAAAAAAAAAAGTATTTGACTACACAATACAAATCCTTTTTTTTCTCTTTCATATGACCCAAAATTTCAGAATTGCTGGCTTTAAAACGACCTGTAGTTTGGATAAAAAAACCTATTTAATAAACTAAATTAATTAAAAACCACCATCTTTTTATTTTGTATATGACCAGACAATAACAAAAAAATATAAAATTATTTTTAAAAAAAATATAAAACTTTTTTATACTTACTTGTATATGAATAATAACAAATAATGAAAATATTTTGTGGAAAAAAAAATATACAATTTTAAAAAAATTAAATATTTTTTTTTTTAAAAACATAGAGAATTTTATAAATAAAAATTTGACTACAAAAATAGACTATATGTGACAGCGCATAGAGAAATGGATTTAAGGGTAAAGAAATCAGTTTTCATTTTTTTTTCTTTTTTTGATGTGAACATCTGAGCATCGATCCAAAAGTGTTCCCTCCCAGAGATATGCGCGTTTTATGAAAGTGAAGTCGACGATTCTAAGCGCAAATAGAAAGGGACCTAATCTTCAAAATGGCTCTCCTGAACAAAACTGGTTTTTAACCTAAGGTCCCTTTCTATTTTGCGCGTCACATATGAAATTTTCTTTAAAAAAAATTTAAAGAATTTTTTTTTTTTTTTAAAAAATAATATAACATTATTTCCAAAAAAAAAAATATAAATTAGAATTTGACTACCTAATGTAGACTGTATTTTTCTCTTTCATTATATAAATTAAAATATGACTTCAAAACATAGATCGTATTGTTCTCTATAATATAACCTTACATTTCGTACAAACCGGTTAGTCCGTTCCGAAACAAAATTTTATTTAATTTTTTTAAAATAAACAAAATAAATTCAAAAAATAATTTATAAATTTGACTACGTAATAAAGACAATATAAATTTTTTGAACATGGATTAAACCGGCTCAAGACCTCTTGCTTCTATATTTTAATAGAAGACAAGTTTTTAACAAAATGGCAAAGTGACATTGATTTTCGTGGCTGCACACTACTTTTATCATGATTTGGGGTCCGTGCCAACCCTCTTCAGAAAGCCTTGCTGCAATTGTTGAAAGTATTTTTTTTTTAAAAAATAAAATCTTTTTAAACAATATATAACATTTTATTAAAAAAGTATGTATATTTTTAAAAAAAAAAAATATTACGCAGTAATTTTTAATTTTTTATTTTAAATTTTACTAAAAAATTATTATATCGAGCTCGAGGCCAAGTACCTCAATTTCTTGTTGTTAAGAAGTGTACTTAACAACAAGAAACTGAGGTACTCGCCACGGAGTTATTTTGTTTAATTTAGTTATTCCTTATGATGTTCTTCAGAGAGGAACAAAATATCGAATAAAGAAAAAAATATAACAAAAAATAATTACCTTGGCCTCGATATAATAATTATTTAGTAAAAAATTTATTAATTAGAATTAGACTACATAATTCTTATATAGATCGTATTGTTCTGTCACAAATAACCTAATATTTTGCAAAATTCGACCAATCTGTTCTGGAACAGAAAGATTTTTTAGTAAAGACTTAAAATGAACTTAAGGCCATTCCAAATTTTTCAACACTGCCAAAAAAATGAAAGCAAATATTTATACGATTACAAAAAAAAGTTTTATAAACTTTTCGAAAAAAAAATTTTAATATTTATTAAAATGTTCTGATTGATTTACTTTTAAGATTTGGCTGGTGTTGCGTCTTAAATTCTCTGGCTACCACGAGTATAAATTTGAAAAGCGAAAATTTGAAAAGCAACCTACCGGTATATATTTGAAAAGCGAACTAAAACTCTAATGCCTAATGATTATCTGTTGTGATTTTTGATACGTTAAAACAAAACTTTGCGCAAATGTTGCAAACGTCTACTTTCTGTGGTACTCTCAAACAGAATAATGGTTGTGTATAATTTAAAGAGACATAGTTTTACAGCGTACAATAATTCATATAATTTTCAATATAATTAGAAGTCTGTCTTCATGTGCAATGACGCTCGACAATATGCATTGAACTATGAACGATCGTAGATTGTACACATTTCTGGTTTTCAAATTAAATCCGATATGAATAATGCAAAAGTTTAGCGTGTTTTTGCTTTCAACAAAGCATATAAATACATGAATGTAGAATAGAGTGTACCGATGGAAAAAAAACGAGTTATAACACGACACTCATTCAACAAGATTTAAATAGAGGAGGGTACAAAAAGTTGAAAAAAATTTCAACTTTTTGTACCTTAGTATAACTTGCTTGATATTGGTTAGATGGTCTAATGGAAAAGTGTTGGACTTTCCCTAACACGCCGTAGTCTTTATTTTTTGTAATTTAATACTTTAATTTTTTTTTTAATTTTTTATAAGCAGCGCAGTTTTATGTGCCCATTCAGCAAAGTTTTCACCATTTAATTTTTCAAAACACCCCAATAAAGCCAATACCTATAGACTTTACTAACATTCTATTGATTTGCATTTTTAATACGTTTGTTGTTGAATTGTTTTATTTTTACCTTTTTCAGGTACGAGACTTTGGTATTTTGTAAAAATTCTTTGTTTGAGTTTTTGTTACGGGTTGCTAATTATTCAATGTACAAAAAAATGACATTATTGATGGGGATTCTCTGTATTCCGCGAATGAAGTCTCTACTCATTTCAGTAAGGGTGAGTGACCAGCTTAAATGACGAGCTCCTAATTTTAAAAAAAAATACGTTATTGCGCCTTATCTATTCTTCTTAAACAGTATCTTTTTAAGATTTATTATTCGATGTACTTAGATGTTAACAACTTATCGGTCCAAAAGGTGCTAAAAGCGACTTGACGAAATAATATACCCCAATTTAGAGTAAAGGTTGTTAAACTTGACATTTTAATTCCGGTGGTATATACATTATAAAATAAATACAAAAATATTCGTAATTAGTATAGAATACATTTGTTTTAGTAATTACTCAAAGTTTGATGCTTTAATAAATAAACCGGTCGAGTTATATAACTGCTTCAATATTCCTTTATTGGATAATATAGGTACATTAATTGGTCGTTTGTAACACCCTGTAATATATATGGCGCACCAAAAAATATAGTAAACAAATACTTTATATCGAATAATTTCATTATTAAAATATTTAATAATTTAGTTATATCAAATATTATTTTAAAAAAGTTGTTTTTAAATAACCTACAAGTTTTTTAAACGTGCCAAATTGAGGATACCAGGATATAAGGGCGCTCTGCGAGACATAACCTGTTATCTGACAGAATCGCGTGTAAGTTAGAGGGCTGGTAAGTTCCAATTTACACAGTTAGTCCCGCCAATATAAATTACTGAGCAACATAGGTAAAGGGTATCTAACCATAATGCACGATAAAAATTGTGTGTTACAGCTCAACGTCAAGTTTTTTGACCAACTTAATTTGACGTTTCTTTGTTTCAGTGTTTGACAAATTCAAACATGGAGGGACATAATTGAGCATCGTGTTAAGATTGTTGAAGCCTTTTACGAGAAGGGTGTTCAAATTAAAAAGCACTTCGTGTCCACAATCGGGAGAATTGTGCGCAAATTTCAAAAAACCGGATCTGTAGGAAATTGTAAAACACCTGCGCATGCTCGCTCAGTTCGCCCATTCATGTTGTTTGCGATTGTGTTGCAAAAAAACCGTGAACATCGACTCGCAATCAAGAGATAATACTCGTAACGGATATCTTGTGGCCAGAAATTGAGGATATGGATTTGAACGATATGTGGTTGCAACAGGATGGTGCCACTTGTCACACAGACAACGAAACAATGGCTCTTTTGAGCGAGAAATTCAATGGCCGTGCTATCTCAAGTCGTGACAATGTTGGGCTTCTTTCTTCGGGGATAATTAAAAGAAAAATTGTAAGTATGTCAATAAACCAGGATCATTTCAAGAGGTTTAGGATGAGGTAATTATACCTTCATTATGGCTCAGAGTCATTGAAAACATGGACCATCGGATAGAGGTATGCCACTGAAGCCATGTCGAGTATTTAGCCAATATTTTGTTTTACACATAATTGTAAATAATAAAAAATATTACGATAATTCTCTGAAAACATTTTGTTCTTTTTTGCAATTAACATTGTGTGTTCTAGCTGGATCAACCTTTACAATAAAGAAGTTGGTTTTGTGATCAAAACTTTCAGTTTGAACTCCAGCATACTAGGCTAGAGTGTCCAAAACCGACAATCCGGTTTTTATGTCCAAACACTTACAGCCAGTTTCTCGCAAATAGCTTCAATCCGACATGACGGCCTACCCGGTTTATTGCTGTCGCTTATCCGGTTTTCGGTTATTGTATGTAAAAGCAAAGAATTCATAATTCTACAGTACGGAATACGTAACTTCCAAAAATATTTACACCATATCTTCCTTTACGAGGGTTGCTATAAGTATATCTGACATTTCCATTGGAAAGTTTGAAATTTTTTAGCATAAACGTACTCAGAACGTTTTGACGTACGACCATCATCTGTGTTGTTTATAGTAACTTTAAAAAATCCATTTGGCAAAAAATGGAATTAACTCGTGAACATTTTCGTGCGATCATTTTTCGCAACTTTCGACGTGATTTATCACGACAAGAGTGCATCGATGAACTTAAATCTTTGTATGGCGATGAAGCACCATCCTATAGCACTGTGAAAAACTGGTTTAATGAATTCAATAGTGGCCGACGCTCGCTGAAGGTCGCCCGAAAACGGCCATTGTGCCAGAGAACATTGATGCCGTGCGTGAACTGAAAATGCAAGATCTTCATGTGACATACCGTGAGATAGAGGCATCCTTGGATATTTCTTCCACCAGCATACATTCGATATAGCATAACACCTGGCAGTAAAAAAGGTTTGTTCTCGTTGGATCCCGCACTAATTGACAATCGCTCAAAAAAAGGATCGTTTCGTTTGGTGCACAGAAATTTTTAAAAAATAGAGATTACGGTGCTTTAAAATGCGTTGAAATGATCATCACAGGTGACGAATCATGGATCTATGCGTATGAGCCCAAAACAAAAAATCGATCGACCGTGTGGGTCTTCGAAGACGAGCCAAATCCAACGAAAGTTGTTCGTGGAAGAAGCACTTCGAAGCGAATGGTCGCCTGTTTTTTCGGAACTGGTCATGTGGCGACTGTTTCGCTTGAGCAACGTAGGACGGTTAATTTTTAGTGGTAGACCACAATTTGTTTGCCTGAAGTCTTCGGAGAAATTCGAAAAACGAACAAGGGAAGATGAATCATTGTGCACCATGACAATGCGAGCTCTCAAACATCGTTTCAAATCAGCGCCTTTTTGACAGGTCAAAACGTCGAATTGATGGGTCATCCGCGTTATAGCCCTGATTTGGCACCCATTCACTTCTTTTTATTCCCGCAACGGAAAAGAGAAGACGAACCCTTGCGCACCATGATAATGAGAGCTCTCACACATCGGCTCAAACCCGCTTGTCTTTGACCGGCCAAAACGTCGAATTGATGGGTCATCCGCCTTACAGCCCTGACTGGGCACCCAATGACTTCTTTTTATTCCCGCACATCAAGAAAATAATCCGTGGTCAACGATTTTCGTAGCCAGAAGATGCTGTTGAAGCGTTCAAAAACCATGTTTTGGAGGTGTCTCAATCGGAGTGCAAAAAAATGCTTCGACAATTGGTTTGAGCGCATGCTGGAGAATACTTTGAAAAACAATAAAACCATTTTTGATGATAAGTATTTGCATTTTCATTTTTAGGCCAGAAATATATATCAGCCCTCGCAATTAAATTATTTAATTACAAAAATAGTTTTTGGACGACCGTAGTCAATAATGACTACTATTCGGTTCTTTTAATTTTTAAAAAAAAAATTGTGTGAGGAGTTCTGTGCTCTATTGAATTTGTCATTTATAATTTATTTTCGTACAAATTTAAATCATTCCGCATGTCAATGAATACTCGCACGTACTTTCTCCAAACTCAAATACATTTAACGAGAGATGCAAACGATACTCCGATTCATCACTTATGTTCGTAAACACAAATTGAAACTTGTTTTTACAATTGTCGTTGGCTCTTGTTTGAAACGAAATCCCCCTAGCGAAGAAACACATGTTTTGTTGTGCTACAAACGAATCGATATAAACAAATCTGTAGCAGCCACTTTGGCCAACGTTTATGGCTTTTGCAAAAACCGGATTCGATTTCGTGATCTCGGACAACAAAGCGACAAAGCCAAGTGTGCGACGTCATAAAATGTACCACCACCACCAACAACAACAACAAAAGCAGCCAGACAAGACACTCAGAATTTCAATGGAGAACTTGAGCAGTTAATTACCTGTTTAGGTAAATTCATAAAAATGTAAGTACATGTTTTTAATAAAATTGAATTCAAAAACCAAACAAACTTCAGGCCGTCAACAACAAAACGCGCGCGCGATACCACAGCCAACAGAGCGTGTGAGAAAATGCAGTTCTCCGAGGGCAAACAGTCACGACCATCATCGCCAGCGGCGGGTCACGGAGAAGGCTTAACACCATTACAGCAACCACCTTTCAATGGGCTAGATGGGGACGGAAATAGCCATGACGACGATGGCGCCAGTCGTAAAGCCAGTACTATTGATTTAGAACAGAAACTTGAAGCAGGTGCTCCGTCAAATGTGTGGGATTACAATGACATTTTAGATGTTTTGGGTATGTTTTGCTTGGAATGTTGATGGCCATGGCTGATTTCTAAGTTGGATTTTCTGTTAAATCTTTTTTTGCGAAGGCTTTGGCAAAGTCCAATGGATATTGCTGCTAAATAGTGGTCTTTTGACCATGACCTCCATGGCTGCCCAATTGGCGGTGGGTATTATCGGGATTTCGTCGCAGTGTGAATTTAATATGACGCAAAGTGATAAGGGAATTATGATGGCGGCAAGTGTGTTAGGTGAGTTAAGATATTTCAAATTTTTCTAGATTTGTGACACGAGTTGAAGTTTATATCATTTTCAACTTTATGTTAGAAAATTGTTAATTCAGAATTTCCATATAAAGTTGGGAATTTATTACAGATTTAATGCCATAATGGAATATCCATGTATTCCATCGCTACAACCGATTGTTGATTGGGTAAACGGCAAATTTTCAGTAGTGGGACTGATAGTATAGGTTGAATAGAGATAGTATCGGTAACCCTCACTGATAAGAAAGGTTATTAGAATTGATTTTTTTTATGTATTGATTGTTGTTAGAGATTATTGGCTATTATTAGCTATATTCGGTCATCTGATCGAAATAATTACGTTTTTTTTTATTTAATTTGTAGATTTCACGATTTGAAAATATTTTCTCTGTGATTTGAAAAATTATGAAAACTTGGTTTTACCTTTCGAATCTTATAAAGTTTGTATGCACAAGTGCAACGATTTCGATATAGACAAATAAACGATTTTATGCATAAAATTGGTAAAGTGATTAAAAAAAACTAAATATGGTTTTGAAGTCTGAACAATACATATTCAAGATAAAGCTGATTATGGTAAATTATTTAAGTAAAGTAAATATTTCCAGCTACCTAGGGGAAATGTGACACAAAATACTCCAAACGAATTCTTGAAATCTTGACTACGCGCCATAAAAAATACATAATTTCATATCGGTCATAGTTTGTATGTTATTTAAAAAAAAGGTTTCAAAAAATTCATTTCATCAGTCGATTTTGGTTTCCATTTTGAGTATAATTTATTCATTATATTTTATTATTAAATATAATTTTTTTTTAAAAACGGGCGAAAAAACGAGTCTTTCTTGAAGATATTCTCATAATATATCAGGCGATCTATTTAAAAATGGTAATAGTAGTTCTTCATTAGAATATTTTACCCAATAAAGACTGTTTTTAAAAATATTTGAAGTTTTGGTTGAAAGTAGGTACGGACGCTTGGGCCGAAAGGGCCATAAAATGAAAATTTAAAGTTTTAATTTTGCAATTTAGTAGCGTACGTAGGTGGAGGTGTAATAAGGTTCGGCCTGAATTTAGTTTAAGACATTTTTAACTGTTTTTATTTAAATCTGAGAAAATTTTAACAGCAAAAGAAAATTCTCATGGCAAAGAAGGAATTTATATTTTATGTAGGGAAATTCAAATTATGATTAATTATGATTCATTTGAAATTAGAGAAATTCGAACTGTAATTATAATTTTCATTTAAAGTAAGCAATTTAAAAAAAAAAAATCCGTTGAAAATCGATCCGAACTACAAAAATTAGGTCGGATTAAAATATTTTCTGTTTCAATCATTTCATGGTATTGATTAATATGGTCCGACATACTATAAGATGGTAGGTGCGTAATATAATGGAACGCACAGCCAATAAGACAATTATACCAACCGAATTAAGTCGAAACATTAGTTGTCACAACTAGAGAATATGGCAACCAATGAATTCTAATGTAGATGTACGTTGGTGGTTACAACAGATAAGTTCTTTGTAGTAAACAAATGCCGCTTAGTTTACTGTTGCAACAAATTATTGGTTATCCCAATAGTTAAGAAGACCTCCCGCCCATAAAAAGGAAGGAAAAATACCTTTTTTTATAATAGCCAACTGTGCCAAAATATGACCGATATGATGGAATATATTTCTTATCACATATCAGTAGCCAGGACTTAAAGCAATCATTTTAGGACTTTTGTGTCACACACACCCTTAACTAGTCATAATTATTAAGATTTTAAATTGTAACTTTCTTAGGTATGTATTTTAATAACATATCATTATCAGCTTTATCTTTAAATTGCTTCTGATTCTTTAAAACCAAAATTTAATTTTATAAGCCACTATACCAATTCGATAAAGAAAATTAACTTGTGCATACGAAAACAAACTTAATTAGATTCCAAGGGGTAAGCCAAGTTTTAAAAATATCTGCTTATAATTCAAATAACAAAATTAATATTTAAAAAACTTAAAATATAAAAAATAAAAAAAAATTAAACAAATACATACAATTTGTCCTGTTAACAAATGTTCGTGCGAATCACATCGGAAGTCTTAGAGTACTTATTACCAACAATCTACAAAAGAATCAATACATGTATTGATTCAGTTCCAATGATTATTTAATTAGTTAAGGTTACCTTTACTTTGTCAGTTTAATCAATAGTGTCAGTTCCTTATACTGAAAATCTCCTTATACCAAATCAACATTCGTTTGTAGCGATGGAATACATGGATAGTTCGTGCAACCACCAACATTCGGTTGTCAAGAAATTCGACAACAAATGTGTTCTCTGTGTGCATTTCAAACGTTCACTACGTATATAAAATATTCCAATTGCATTTGGGAAGATTCAAAAGATGTTGAGAATAAAGTGAAAAGTACCAATTAAAATTAATAATTTCATTTTAAATTTCGAATAGATATTTACGTTTCCATTTTAAATAGATGAAATTTGCAACTGAAATTATTATACGTTATATAGAGAATTTCTATTTGATATTTGGGAAATTTTAATTCTTATTCATAATTAGATTTGAAATAAAAATTTCAATTTCGAATTAAAAAGTAAAGTTAATAATGAAAAAATTGCAAGTTCTTCTAATATTGGAAATTTCTATTTGTTGTATTGATACTCGTATTGACTATCTCTATTTAAAATTGAGAAATTTTCAATTAAATCTAAGAATATCCAGCCCAAATACGAGTATACTTTAGAACACAATTTTATTACAATTTAAAATTAGAAAATTCCAATTGTATTGAAAATTTGACCTAAAAATTGATATTGAAAATGTCCATAAGAAATTTAAAACTTCCACCTTGAATTCATGAAAAACTTCAACTTAAGTTGGTATTATTTGAATTTAAACTAAAGAATTTTATTTTCTATTGAGAAATTATTAATTTAAAGTAAGAAAAAATGCAATTAAAATTAAGAATTACCATAAGAAATTTAAAACCTTCCACTTGGAATTGATGAAAATCTCCAATTTAAATTGGTATTTAATATAAACTAAGAACTTTCATATTATATTGAAAATTTATCAGTTCAAAGTGAGAAAAATGCAAATATAACAGAGAATTTCTGTAAGAAATTTAAAACTTTTACTTTGGAATGATGAAAAACTACAATTTAAATTTGTATTATATCAATTTAAACTAAAAATTTCCATTTTCTTTAAGAAATTATCGCTTCAAAGTGTGAAAAAGACATTAAAATTGCGTATTTCTATAAGAATTGAAAACTTTCTCTTGGAATTGATTGAAAACTCCATTTTAAATTGTTCCTATTTCTATTAAGATATTGTCAAAGCAAATCTTGGAATTGATTGAAAACTCCATTTTAAATTGTTCCTATTTCTATTAAGATATTGTCAAATCAAAGCAAGAAAATTGGAGTTTATATTGAGAATTTTTATTTGTTCAAGGGAAAATATTTCGAAAAGGTTTCTAATTGAAATTGAAATTTTTCATTTCGAATTGAGGAAGTTCAAATGCATTAAATTCCGAATGATGTAGAGAATTTATATTCAATATGTATTATATAATTATTTCCAACTGAATTTGAAAACTTCCGTGTGAAATTGAAATTTCAAATTAAAAATTTCCATTCCGTTTATAGAAAATTGCAACTAAGGTTAAGAAAATTCCTATTGCTCTATAGACAATAACATTCAAAAACTAAAAATCTCTATTTTATATAACTGGAGAAAATTCAAATTGAAGTTGAGAATTTTTGTTTCAAGTTGAGAAATTTCCAATTGAAATTGAGAATTTTTATTTTTAATTCAGAAAATTCAAATGGAAATTTGTATTAATAATTAAAAAATGAAAATCAAAAGGTTTGTTGGTAGTTTCAAAATTGTAGCTCCATTTTTTGCGGAGCTTGTATTAAAATATTTCGCAGATTTAGATTAGATTGATTTTCAGTATTTCCCAAAGAGAAAAATAGCTCATCTAGTCCGGTGGCCACGTCGCAGTCGGGCATTTTTGCGCAGTCTTTTTCTCTTCTACATTTCTCAGAGAAGAACAATTTTCAGCCCCGCAAAAACAGCCTTTTGACCTTTGCCAACAAAAAAGGGGGCAACGTTTTGCTGCCATCTGCGCGGACTTAATATGACATGGTCGCAAATTTAAACTGTTCGACATTGACGAACATAAAATTGTTTCTTCTTATTTTTCTCAATATTATTTCAGTTTGTCACACAATTAAATACTTTCAGGAATTGTCCTCTCCACATACCTTTGCGGCTATATCTGTGATATTTTGGGAAGGCGCACCGTCCTTATGTGGGCCATGTTCATAACCAACTTCCTGCAGTTGGTGACAATGTTTCTTTCCAACTTATGGGCATTTAACATTTTCAATTTCCTAATGGGTCTAAGGTAAGTGATAAATTTGACTGCCGAAATGTTTAAAACTGCAACAGTAGATTTTGTTTATCTGCCACAGTTTGGGTGGTGTATCCGCTGGCCTGTATCCGTATTTGGGCGAGTTTACCAGCAACAAATACCGAGCGGTGGCCATAAATTACTCCACTATGTTTGTGAGCGTAACGGCCATCTATGTGCCAGGTAAGAAAGAGTTGAGGGTTAACAAACAGAGGAAAATTTATTAAACCATGATTATCTTCATTTATTTATAGCCATTTCATGGTTGGTTTTGTCAGCGGATTGGGCCTGGGAGATTTCGGATTCTTTTACGTTTAGGCCTTGGCGTTTGATTATCTTGCTGAGTTTATTACCGGGCTTTATTGGGGCCCTCATGCTGCTGTTTATACCCGAAAGTCCTATCTTTCTGTTGGCCCAGGGAAAACACGAAGAAGCCGTGACGGCTCTCAATTGGGTGTCCCAGAAAAATACCGGTTCGAGTTTGGAGGCCATGCTGAAGACCCCCAATGTCATACTTAAACCCGAGGAAATATCAAATGCCGATTTGGCCACTGCCGGGCGAGGTTGCAGTTTTATATCCAATATCTGGAAGGCCACAGTGCCTCTGTTCCATAAACCTCATGGTGTAAATGTGATGTTGGCTGTTACGGCCATGTTTGGCATGCTGTTCTCCTCGAATGGCATGCAAATATGGTTTCCCGAAATTGTCAATCGTTCGGCGGGTGGTTCGCCAAGTTCAACCATTTGTGCAGCTCTAGAAGAATCATATGCCAGAGATCGGGTAACGGCTGTAAATAACACAGGGCCCGTAGATGTGGTTGGTTTTTTGAGTGTTTGCGAAAAAAAACAATTGTTTCATGACTTTAAGTAATTTCAGATGTGTGATGATTCCATTACCACCAAAACCTACGTGGACAACATTGTTGTGGGTGTGGCTTTCCTGATCGGTTTCTCTATACAGGGAGCTTTACTAAATCCTTTTGGCAGAAAGAATGTTCTGCTGGCCGCCTTGGCGGTAGGTGCTATTTGCGGCCTCTTGTTGCATGTGGTCACCAATAGTACGGGCATTTTGATATTGTTCTGTTTGTACATCCTTTTGCCGGGACTCTCGATGTCCATCATGTGTGGAGCCTTGGTAGATCTAGTGCCCACACATTTGAAGTATGTTTAGAATCCTTAAACACTTGAAGAAAAGTGAACTTATGTTTGTATTCTCTTGCAGGGGTAAAACGGTCAGCATGGGCTTAACCTTGGGCCGCTTGGGAGTGATTGTGGCTTCAAATGTTATAGCCGGTATGTTGCAGCCCTATTGCAATGGATTATTTGCCATAATAACAGCGACGATAATAGGTAAGCGGGAAATGATTTTGGAATTGAAACTGATTTATTTGAAATATAATCTTGTGTTTATTTTAGCTTGCGGTGGACTGGTATACTTTTTGCCCATTTAAGTTAAATTTCGATGCCATTAAGTTTAAGTTTATTGTTTTATTTTAAGAAATTCAAATTGAAATTTCAAATAGTTTTAAGTTTTTCAATGCAATTTTTTTTATTCCACTGATTCACAATAAATCACACAACTACTCGTTTCCATTTAATCGATTGATATCATTTTTCTAATTGAGGTGCAGCAATGCCATTCTCAAAGGGAAGGCTTTAACTTCCAAAATTCCTGGTTCAAAAAAATGTTAATACAAAAACCCTAAGATTTCTTTCATAGGGTGGAGTTCTCTGAACCCCATATGCGGTAATTTTGCCTATTACGAGGGCTGCTATGTATATTTCTGGCCTTATAACAAAAATGCAAATATTTATATCAAAAATGGTTTTATTGTTTTTCAAAGTATTCTCCAGCATGATTTATACACATTTGCATGCGCTCAAACGAATTGTCGAAGCACGTTTTCCACTCCGATTGAGACAACTCCAAAACATGGTTTTTTAACGTTTCTACAGCATCTTCTGGCGACGAATATCGTTGACCACTCATTTTTTCTTGATGTGCGGGAATGAAGAGAAGTCATTGGGTGCCAAGTCAGGGCTGTATGGCGGATGACCCATCAATTCGACGTTTTCCCGGTCAAAAAGGCGCTGGTTTGAGTTGATGTGTGAGAGCTCGCATTGTCATGGTGCACAATGATTCGTCTTATCTGGTTCATTTTTCGAAATTCTACGAAGACTTCAGACTAACAAAATGTGGTGTATCACTCAGAATTGACCGTCCTACGTTGCTCAAGCGGAACAGTCGCCAAATGATCAGTTTTGCCGAAGAAACAGGCGACCATTTGCTTCGAAGTGCTTCTTCCACGAACAACTTTCGTTGGATTTGGATATTCTTCGAAGACACGGTCGATTGCTGTTCTGTTTCGGGCTCATACGCATAGATCCATGATTCGTCACCTGTGACGATCTTTTAAACGTCTTTTGAAGCACCGCGATCGTATTTTTTCAAAATTTCTTTGCACCAATCGACACGATTCCTTTTTTGAGCGATTGTCAAACTGTGCGGGATCCAATGAGAACAAACTTTTATTTATTGCCAGGTGTTCATGCAATATCGAATGTATGCTGGTGGAAGAAATGCCCAAGGATGCCTCTATCCCACGGTATGTCACATGACGACCCTGCATTATCAGTTTACGCACGGCATCAAATGTTCTCGGGCACAACGGCCGTTTTTGGACGATCTTCACGACTTTCGTCTTTGAGCTAGTGTCGGCCACGATTGAATTCATTAAACCAGTTTTTCACAGTGCTTTATCGCCATACAGAGATTTAAGTTCATTGATGAACTCTTGTCGTGATAATCCACGTTGAAAGTTGTGAAAAATGATCGCACGAAAATGTTCTCAAGTAAAATCCCTTTTTTGCCAAATTACTTTTTCCAAGTCACTGTAAACAACACAAATGATGGTCGTACGTCAAAACGTTCTGAGTACGTTAATGCTAAAAATGTCAAACTTTCCAATGGCAATGTCAGATGGCGCCAGGCAACACTTAGTGTTGCCTTGTCCAGAAATATATGTAGCAATCCTCGTAACAGCCATCGGAATGAAAATGAGCTTTATCTAAAAACACGATTTTTCAACAAAATTCTTCATCTCCTGCCAAACAATCTTCAGACTATTGAGCAAAGCAAAAACATATCGAATGGTGTTCCACTATTATATGACTAAATTCAACCTTTCCAATAAAAAAGTTTAAAAATGATCAGAACATTTTTTTAACATCCGATTCAAATTTATAACGTTAAATCGCCCACCCTGTACTACAACAACATCGATAATATCTGCCACCAATTTGGCCAATGACATTTTTGCTAAAACTGGATTCAATTTCATAACGCCGCTGAAATGCGCAAAAAATAGCGACCAACGTCATATGCTGGCCATTAATAAGACAAGCCAGTCCCACAAAAATTTCAGAAATTCACTAAAGAACGGCAGCAATTCCAGTTTAGTCAAATTAACAACTCATAATCTTAATATAATTGTTTGTATTTAAAAAAAAAGATTGGTGCATATATACGAGTATGTGACGCCATCTCGGCTAAATCAGTAGACGTTTTAAAGTCGTTGACGTTGATATACTGCGTATAATGACCGACTGTATTTCCACAACTCTGTGGTAAAACCAGATTAATTAAAATTTTTTCGGCAGATTTCAATATAATTTGTTCTTTGTTGGATAAAAGACAGGTGGGACTTTACCCAGATTTTAATGATAAACGTGACGAAGGCGAAATTTAAACGAACAAATAAGTGTATTAAATTTAAAAAAAATGTGAATGCGCAGAAAATTACATAAGAAAGAAAAAGTGTGCTTGACCAGTATTTTTCGGTGTACATTGAATTTAAAGAATAACTTGTATTACACTGATGATGAATATTTAAATTTGGCATATCCAAAAAGAGTTTGTCTCTTCAGAGGCACTCATTTTCTTTGCTAAACAGACATACCTTTAAGCTCAAAATAATCTTCCTGCCTTTTATTACAGATATGAGTACACACGAGAAAATGTTAAAGCCGCGCAGGCATTCCATTCACGGAAACGATGTGTTATGCGATACAAGTTTATCTCACAAAGAATTTCTGATACCGTCAAAAATGAAAAAGTTTTGGTGGCTGGTAGAATAACTCGGCATATCTATTTTTATAAAATGTTGATTAGTTTTTTTTATATATTCCTACTTAATATAATACAAATATAATATTTTTTACACCTGTTTCCCATTAAAATACAGTATTCTATAGAAAACTGTTTCTCTAATGCAACATAACATAATTAAAAAATGTAACTGGGATTAACCGGTTCGAAACCTCCTGCATCTTTATTTAAACAGAAAACAAATTTTTAACAAATGGCAAAGTGGCATTGATTGATTTCTTCTCTGACTGTCGGCATATCCAAGTCTTTTAAAAACCATGTAGCATTTATAAGAATTGTTTTACTGTAAATCTTGACTGGGGGCATTCAACACGACGCCAAGCGAATGTGACATGGCTTGATTTTGCGGAGATGACTCTAATATTCCACCGTAACAACCATTTTGCAATTAAGTTTAACTTACTCGGCAGAAGCAGGGATGTTTCGTTTTAGTAACTGCTAATTGCAATTATTGCCGTGTGGTCAGCATATGTGGCAGGTGTAATATTTTTAGAAGTTGGAGTATCTCCAGAATAAACCTGTGGTAACCCAGCTTTTATTTATTTATTTATTTATTTTTCTCTTAGCTAGACATAAAATCATCTATTGGTAAAATAATTCTTAAAGAACATGTAATATAGAGCTGGTTATGTCCTTTATTTGTTTTAAATAAAAGTTCTTGGTGTCAAACTCTTTCAAAGTCTTGTTGAATATCTAAGACAGCAGCCGAGTAATATTTTAAATTTTCAAAGGCTACTGTTATAGCGTTAACAAAAGGATGACATTGTTCTGGTGTCCGTGTTTGAACCTGAATCCATGTTAGTGTTCTGGAATGATATGTAGCTGTTCTAAAATTGGTAACAACCTATATAGAAATAACTTCTCAAATATCTTCGAAACTGTTGCCAGTAGATTGATCGGCCTATATGAAGTTATTTCTACTTCGGTTTCCGGGTTTAGATACTATTATTATTTCCGCTCATTTCTATTGTGATGGAAAGTGATGTAGCCGTAGTATCGCACAAAACAGTAGAAACATGATCCATTTTTTTTTATTAATTTATTCGAAATTTGTACATTTATTAGGTCAAAGCCCGGCGATTTTTTCTTGTTAAGCTTTTTGATTTCGGTGGGAAAAATGGATTTTATTGAAATGTCCATTTGACATGGAATATGTTAGAAGTTAAAAATTTCCTCGTGTTCAGAGTCGCCATTAAAATTAGGCGGTTGGAATATATTTGTTATATAGGATCCACACCAAGAGCTATCGGCATTCTTAATTGGCGAATTGTGGCTTTTGGTTTGGTATTTGCTTTCTTTCTTAATAAATGGACGTCTTGCTGGATTATTTGTTCAAAAAATTCGACTATTTCATGTTGCTTGTGTTCGCTCAATGCTTTCTTTATAGTTTTGCAAGAGCAGTTAAATACGATTTTGTCAATAGGATTTTTACTCCAATGCCAAAATTTGGTAAATCTCACTTTTCAAGTTTTCTTCACAGAATTGCCCACGAAAATACCATTCAGTTGAAAAGTGAGATTTACAACAGTAATTCTCATAAGTTTGGTAAGAACCTGGTCTTAAAGATTTCAGTTTTCCATTTAGCAATTGCTGCGAAGCTTTGTGATGAAGGTCGTCACGGACCCTAAGCCACGAAAATTATCGTCACTTTTCCATTTTGTAAAAAACTTGTCATCTATTGTAATATAGATGCATATCGAGCTGTTTAAACCCTGTTAAATGTGAAAAAGCAAAATACCAAAATAAAACGAACGAGCTATACATAATTAAAAAAATTTACAAATATTTTTAGGAGTGTCATTTACTGTATACGTTAATCATAGGATTTTATTTCAGTTCTATAAGGTTATAAAAATGGTGTGCCTGTTCAAGTGTGCAGTTCGTTCTATTTTTCGCACTCTAGTAGGAATACTCAAATCGTTATACCTAGAATTTTTAAATATATATTTGAAAAGTCTTTTGTTGTTCGGGTAGCCAGGTGCTGGAATCAATTGCCTATTAAACTGCGATTGATGTACTCGTTGGGCAAGTACATCACTCTACGAGTAATAATGCATTTCGTCTTAAACTCTTTGATTACTTTATATCAGTTACACCTTAATAATTATATTCATAATTTTATTTTTATTTCCATGGATATACAACATGTTTGCCAACAAATTGACTAAGGATCGTTTGTACAAATCTGGACTATATTTCTATTTTTGTTGTTGTTCTACTTAATGTAAATATGGCTGGGGAGCCAATCGCGTTAAATTACAATTGTATATACTTATACATTTTTATTATTAAAGTTTATTTTAGTTTTTAAGTTTTTCTATTTGGGAGTGTTTTTCTAAGTAATACGGTTTTTTGGCCCTGTGGGCTTTTGTATTACTATATGAATTAATAAAATATATAAATAAATAAAATAAATTTAAATTTTTTCTAAAGTATACTTAAGAGTCCGATTTGGGGCCATTGTGTATTCCAACCTATTAATAAGTATATACTACTGTTTAGTTTGTACAATATAATATTTATCTTTAAATAAACTCAAAAAAGTGCTTGTTTTTCCTCGATCAATAGCTAGCAACGAATTTAGTTACAGGGCTATCACTTTTGATATCAGCCTCTAGTATTGTAAAAAAAATTAAGAGTTAATACGAAAGATTAAATGACAAAAATATTCGATATTAATTGTATTATTTAATTCCCACGACTTACCATTAAGGAAGGCGAAACTTCTCTCAAATCAGTGAGCTGCTCGCGATATAATTTTCTTACATTCTGACCAGGACTTACTGCTAAATGTTATATATCGTAAATGGAGGACCTTAGTGAGAACCATGGGTCCGAGTCTTTGGCTGTTCAAGAAAATAAGTAACGTAGGTTATAAAGGCTGGTCCAACTATAATACATGATGTTAATTGGAAGTCACACCTTAACGTAAAGTTTTTTTGCCCACCATAATTTGACATTTCTTTGTTTCCGTGTTAGACAAATTGGAGACGCCTTTTCCGAAAATGGGCGCTCAAATCAATATGCATTTTGGGTACACAATCGGGAGAATTGTGTGCAAATTTCAGCAATCAGGATCTGTAGGAAATGTGCAAATACCTGTGCACAGTCAGGTTCGTTCTGCAGAAAACATTCATGTTGTTCGCGATAGTGTGGCAGAAGAGCCGTTAAGACCGACTCGTCCTCGTGCTTACTTTTTGCATACTTTAGGAACATCAGTGATGCATATTTTGAATAAAGATTTGAGTTTACATGCTTACACGGTTTTCATTTCGAGCGTCGTCAATAAACCGAATTGTTGGTTGAACTAACAGCATTGAATAATGACTACAAGAAAAATCAAAACGTTTTTCAGCGACCTGGTCTACTTTCACCCCAGTGGATACCTTAACAAGCCGAATTGGCACGTTTAAGCAAATAAGAATCCACCACTGGTTGTTGCATCAACAAAGAGTGACTGTTTGGTGCTGGCGGTCGCTATCTCGAGATTATAAAGAACTTCAATTAGTGTCACTTGCCACACAGCCAACGAATCAACAGGCGTTTCTACTTATTACTTGCTTATTAAACGAGTAAATTGTCGGTAAGTCATTAACTTTAAAACTTTATGAGAATATTTTTAAATTTTCTTAATTTGCTGGAATTGATTGGCATCAGAAACGGTTTGATTTAAAAATTTGTAATTTGTAGAAAAAATGTTATTTAAGAGTTAAGAGTTCGCTTCAACTTGCTAGAGATATTTATAACAAACATTTCTCCCCCAAAAATGTAAATAACACTGTGTGTAAGTGTGTAAGTTCAGGTCCATAGGTAGCAAACCGTTCAAAATTCAAGGAAAGAACCAACTACAAAAATTTACCTAAGATCTCAGTAGACAACTTTCTAGAACATTTTTCACTTTTTACATATTAGCTACCTAAACGGCCTTAATAATCATTTCTAGGAAGTTCATGCGTTCCAAAAAGTCGTTTATTGAGATCTTAGGTAAAGTTTTGTAGTTGATGCCTTCCTTTTATTCTGAACGTTTTGCTACCTATGGACCTGAACAGGAGAAAAAAGGTAAAAAAACGAAGTGTTTTTTTTGCAAGATTGACCTTGAAGATGAAGTTTTATTTTTATTTTTACAATTTTTGTTCTTTATGACAAGAGCTACACCTTGGATCCAGAGAGTACATCAAAATTCGAACGGTTTGCACGATATGACCCTACATAAAGATCACCTTTTTTTCTGCAAAAATGACACCAATGCCCCAATTTTGGGGGCCCATAAAAACAGTGCATGACTTTGGGCAAAACTTGGAGGCACGGGACATTTTTTGGTCCCTTATCACGTAGTGCCGTCCTATTTAATTTAAAACAAACGGGCTTTAATGTGTAAATAAAACATTTTTCTGAGCTTTTACTTCAATGGTGTAAGTGCGTTGCCAATAGAACATGACCAATGACTCTTTTGCTCAACTACATCAATGGGTCTCGTCATGGCGATGCAAATTGGTAGCCACGATCATATTAAGATAATTTTCTGAAAACTTTTTGTTTTATTTAAAATTAACTTCGTGCATTTTAATTGGACCACCCGTCATGTTCTCTTTTATGGATAGCGTTTTACAGTATTCTGAAAAAGACACTTACTAATCATTTTGCAAGATGGCATTCCTAGTGAAAAAGTATTTTGCAAACCTAGCTAAATATTTACCAATGAGACAAAGTTTTATAAACTCTACCGAAGGTTAAACGGTATATTAAAATTATCATTCTGTTTGCAACGGCAGGAAATTATGATCGTAAAAAAACTTCTAAGACGATGTAGCCATATCCATCCGCTGACAGTACAATAGCGATCACAACAATCAACCTAGGATCCTTCAATTTGACATGATGATGGCTTATGGTCATAAGCTGTTTGTGGTTGTAAATGGGCGAAATCGTCCCAGGGGAAAATTTTCCCTTTAAGGCACTAAAGGTACCTTGGTGAAATTAGACTTTTGCTTAACAAACGAACAATTTTTTTGAGTTGGGATGCTCTAAAACGGCAAAGTTGCCGGACTTTTTTTCTCATGTGTCCCAAAAAAAGGAGCTCGGACCGGACCTTTTTTTGTTCTTAAGTAGAGTAGGAACGGTAAAGGGTATATGTATAAGGTTCAACTTGGACGTTTTACTTATTATAAGTATAAGGTAATACGTTTGCTCGATTTATATCGAGCTATCTTAGAGATCGCACTATTAGAGTTGTTGTAGATGGGTTCCCATCCAACACAAATAGGCTGACCACAGGTGTGCCACAGGGCTCTGTCCTTTCTCCCTCTTTATTTCTTATTTTCATTGACGATCCTTTGGGTCAGACAGTGAATCCAATCTACTCTTCCGCAGATGATAGTAACCCCTGTCATTCATATTCATTCGACCGTAGGCCGAGTCTTCAAGATATTGAAGACAAAAGGCGAATTACGGATGAGACACTTGGCCGGGATCTACAGGCCATTTGGGGTCGAGTGAATAGAGTCGATTTTAATGCACGTAGGACACAGTGCTGTTTGTTATCTCACAAGCTGACCCAACAATATCGTTAATTTTTATCGAATCAGAAGCTCTCGATGTTCTGGGCATGAAAATACAATGTGACGCTCGTTGGGCGAGACATGTATTCGAAGTGTCGAAAGAAGCACTACTCAAGTGCATAGGCTTTTTAAAACGGTGCAAGAAATATTTCACTTCTTCTGATCTTTTCAATATCTATACAACTTACATCAGGCCAAATATGGAATACAACTCCCATATATGGGCAGGTGCTCCAAAATCATCCTTGGAGCTACTTGACCGTGTTCAAAGGAGAGCGATGGTGCTGATAGTTGACAGTAGGGTATCCAACTCTATTGTTTCCCTTGAGCATCGTCGGAATGTGGGTTGCGTGACGCTGTTCTATCGTTACTTTCATGGTGTGTGTTCATCAGACATCCGTCGCCTTATTCGTGACGTGAGGATGTTCAGCAGGGATACGCGACTTTCTAGGAATTCACACCCGTTTGTTATCGATTGGCTAGTTGACCGCACTATACACTACAGATCAAATTTGTTTTTCGCTGGTACAGTCCGTATGTGGAATCGACTTCCGGCAAATGTATTTCCCACTAATTGCGACATACAGAAATTCAAAGCAAGCGTCAATATTACTCCCTCTTTCCCCCTTCCGATCCTTTTCTTTCCACTCGCCAACGCAATGCACCGCATCTATGGGGGGCATCCCCTGAGTATTGGTTATTTAAAAAAAAAAGGAAAGAAAAAAAAGCTAGAGACTATCTAGTAAGTATTGAGTATTATTTTGATCGCGGCACCCGTTAGCCATTTCTCTTAAATTCGTATAAAGCTATGACATTTTCAGTCGATAGTCCCCATTTACCATAGCAGTTTTTTTTTTCTAATTTCTAGATCACTTAGTTATTAATACAACCTCGCACACCCTTTTGTTAACTATAACGATTGTATGAGAAATACGAATTTTTAGTTTGGCCAAAAAGCATGTGGAGAGTACTAAAAATAGCCCGACAAAGAGAGGACTATGATATTAGTAAATGTGAAAAATACAGAAAATGTGACGAAATACGTTTAACACTAGTTCAAATAAGAGCGAATTGTGGGTGAAGCATGCAAAAAATATAAACTGAAATTAGGTCATCAACTCTATGTCAACAAAATGAATTTGAAAAGCTTCAATCAAAAGAAATTGCAAATGTGTTTTTTTTTAATAAATACAAAATTTATAAAGAAAACAAACTTCAAACTGTCGACAACAAAACGCGCTCTAAACCCAAAACGAACAGCGAAACAGGAAAACTATGGAATTCTCCGATGGCAAGCGCTCATATTCCTTGGGCCATAGCGAAGGCTTAACACCTTTGCAGCAACAACGTTTCAGCAGAGTAGCCGGCTTTGGAAATGATCAGAACAATGGAGCAGATCGAAATGGAAGCGATGTTCCTTTAGAACAGAAATTTCGGCCAGGTGCTTCCACCAACGTTTGGGATTACAATGAGATTTTAGATATTTTGGGTATGTTTAGAGGTGAAATATTTATGTTTTATGATAAACTCAAACTTGGGATTTTTTAATTCCTTTTCGCAGGCTTTGGCAAAGTACAATGGATGTTGCTGATGAACAGTGGCCTCTTAACCATGACCTGCATGGCAGCTCAGCTGGCGGTGGGCCTGATCGCGATTTCGTCACAATGTGAATTCAATATGACTCAAAGTGATAAGGGCGTTATGATGGCATCTACTTGTATAGGTGAGAAAATATTTTTAATCGAGCGTAGAAAATTTGAAGAGCTTCTTAATCAAAATGCTAGCTATCGAAGTCAACGCTAAGCGAGTATTCTAATGTTTGCTTAAGCAAGTGAAGTCATAGTATTTGAACAACTGTGCTGCTGTTCAAACTTTGATCGATAATTCCACACACTATTACGAAAACTTCCTACTGACAAACAGCTAAAAACTAAAAATACTAAATTTATAATATAGGAAGTCGTACACGGAATATTAAAGATAAGAAGTAAACAAGAGTTTTTAGTTTCAATGGGCACCACCGTGAAGAGGTGCCCCATACTTTTTCCCCCGTTTTAGACAAACATGGATCATATAGATGATGAAACGGAATCTTTATAATCAAATCGTTATATTAATTGAAATTGATTTTCAACACATACAATTTTTAGAATGTCTTTATAGCATGTCCTGACCCGAGAGTTTTTCTAAAAAATATTTTATATTCGTCGAAATTTTGCTCCTGTCCTTTAAATCATAAAAAATAACCATTTTAAATTCAGGGTTCCTTGCCTATAATGGCTGTTTTAGCAGTACGGGTCCATTTGACCAAACGGCATTTTTTGGCAACCCTCAAGGGTCTATGAGTACTAGTCCAAATTTTAAATTAAATATTAAGAATACATTTTTGTTTGGAAAAAATAATGAAAATAGATCAAGTCTATTACGTTCATGTTTATTTGTAAATATTTCTTCACCCAGTTTCTACCATTGTCTACACACAAAGTCGAAGTTGCGAAAACGTAACGGTGGTAGTAAATGGGTTTAGGACATATGGACTGTTTTTAGGCCGCTCTAAACATTTAAACATCTGTTATATGCGCCCCCACTAACGATCTAAAGTTATGCCATTCTTCCACACATAGTGGAGATTGTTTGAGCAAACACTGAAAAAGTTTACTTCTTTCGAAGGTACTTGTAATATATCAAAAGGGAAATGTCTTCTCTCTAGGCTGATTTCGCTCATTGGTAACGCTAAAGTCCATCAAACATTTGTAGGACCAAAGCTTATTTCTTTTGACGGGGCTTTCAACACACGGAAGAACGGGCATGGCATAGAATTTTAAGAAGATCAATATAAAGTTTATTTGAGCATAATATAATAGGCCCTAGGCTAAATTCTTCAAATATGGGCATATGGGCCATAGAAATAAGTATCACAGAAAATTTCGCTATGCTGAGTATTTTCTCGGGATTTGGGTCACAGGGGCTTGAATAATCAATCACCTGCAAACATGTAAAACACTGAACCTGATATAATTCATATTTTGTCCACGTTCCCGATTTTAATCCACATTTCTTCCTTTAATGCTTTCCTCCAGACTGAATTAAGTTTTTCTCACTTTGTATATTTTACTAGTTTTTTTCTCTTAGGTACCCGTTTTTATAGCAACTCCTATTTTCTTTTGCATCCTGCTGATCAATTTTCATTACTTTTGGCAAAAGTAAGTTTTATCGATCAAGAACGGTCGCTATAAATATTCAAGTAAAATCGGTTCAGATTAAGATGTAGCTTCAACACACATGTGTTGTTTCGATTTTATCTATTTTTGCTCTAAAAGACAAATTTTACATCCAATCTTGATACAATTGGAAAAAATTACTTTTCTTCGAACCAGGAAGAACGTTGTTTAAATTAAAGAAATTCGGTTTAGATGTAGCATAGTATAGCTTCCAAATATATCTATCCGATTTAAAGTCTTTAACTTTAGAACCCACATAAATCTTGATGAAATTTTGCACACGTTACTTCTTTGGGCCTAGGATCGATTTTATTAAAATTTTTTTAAAATAAAAGAAAATTGATTAAGATGTAGCTCCCTCTTATTAGTTAAACCGATTTTTCTGTTTTTAGCTCTAAAAGCCTAATTTTACATCCGGTTACATTTTTAAGAAATGTAGCACGAGTACGTTTTTTAGGCCAAGAAAGGTCGTTATTGACATTGATGCAATTCGGTTCAGTTAAGATATCGTTCCACACATATATGCTCATTATACTGCATCCAATCCTGATGGCACTTTTTTGGACCAATCAACCGAAGTTGGGGAAATTAAAGGAAATCGGTTCAGATATAAATATAGCTTCCACAAACTTATGTTTGTACATCTAATCACATCTAATCACATCTAATCACATCTAATCACATCTAATCACATCTAATTACATCTAATCACATCTAATTACATCTAATCACATCTAATCACATCTACATCTAATCTTGATAAAAAAAATAGCACGATAAGTTTTTGGCCAAGGAAAGTCATCTTTAAAATTAAAGAAAATGGGTTATGGTTTAGATATTAGTTCCAGGAGGCACATACTCGTATTGCAACCAATCTTGATGAAATTTGGCATAATTGAGTTCGTTTTGCCATGAAGAAATCCAGTTAAATTCGTAGAAAATAGGTTCAGATTAAGATATATGTTCAGCCGATTTGACCGAAAACAATGATAATTTTTCACAAATTGAAATAAAACATTAGTTTAAAAATCTGAATTAACTAAGAACTAGTCCATTTTCAGTCGTCTTTTCGAAACAAACTTTTAGCCCTTTTTACTACTTATAGTTATTGCTCACTTAACTTACTTAAGTCATACAACATTCCATTATGGAACAAGGGCAAACTCCTCTCAAATCAGTGAACTGTGCACGATTTAATTTTTATACTCACTGACCAACAGTTATATGCCGCCTGCGAACGGGTTAGGTAATTTATAGAGATGTTTTTAAATGGCTTGGAGATAAATGTCTTACGCTCAGTGGAGGGTATATAAGGTTCAGTCCGAACTTAATGACGCGTTAAATTGTTTTGATGTAGTCGCCATAAGAAGAGCCCTCGGCAATGCCTGCCTAAAAGTTACGAAATGATCGCACCAATACAAAGTTTAGCAATTCTTTAAGATAGGGTTAATAGGATGGTCCAGCCCAGGTTTGGGCAATAGAGACGAAATTTCAGTCATTTAAATCACAGATACATCGATACCAAAAAAACAATGTAAATTATTCTACACGCAGAAAAAAAGTATGGTTGTGATGACAATATTCGAAGAGGATAATACTAATGTTGGGTATATGGTTGTGGTACAACAATATTATGATCCTCACAACAATAGTATGATTCAAATACAACCATACTATGATCCTCACAACAATAATATGATTCACACATATCCATACTATGATTCACACATATCCATAGTATGATTCACACTCAACCATACTATGATCTCCACAACCATAGTATGATCCTCACAACCATATTATGTTTCATATACAACCATAGTATGATCCTCACAACCATAGTATGATTCACACGCAACCATGTTATGACCCCTACAACCATAGTGTGATCAAACACGATTATACTATTATCCCAAATATTATTTATTAGAATTTGTTTATGTTGTCAATAATAGATTTGAATTATGAAAATTATTCAAAAATACTTAAAATTCAAAATAATACGAGTGATTTATTTCACAGTAGAAAAAATAAGTTGAAATAAACGTAAGCGTTTTTATTAAAAATACATCAGTTAAATAAAGCCAAAGCAGCTTTTCAAAAATTTTAATTTCGATAAAAAAAATCCTATTATTGCATTAGATCCGTACCAATAACATTTGTTCTTAAAAGCATATTTAAATGAAGAAAAATTACAATCATACAGTATGATTGCCGTAATCATATTATTGTTAACATAAAACGCAATACACAATACTTTTGTCGCACCAACCATATTTATATTATTGCTATAACCATATTTTTATTTTTAAATTTGGCAATAATACTATTGTTACATTTCAACAATATAAATATTGCAGCAATTATACTATTGTCAAAAATAAATTCACTTAACAATGCTATGGTTGCGACGAACATACTTTTATTGCGGAGAACATATTTTTATTGCCATGACCATGTAGTAACCATGTTTTTTCTCTGCGTGTAGAATCTTTAAGTAAATACGTCATTATTTTAAGGATTTGGCTTAACTTAACCTATGAGCCATGGGACCAGGGTACCCATAGACATATGGTACGCAAACGCATAACTTTAATTTTCTTACTTGTTGATGTATTGCCCGTTTAAGCGCCACTACTATTTTCTATGTTATCCTTCCGATTTCATATTGATTGATATTATTTTAATATTATATTCACTCTATATATAATTACTTGCCTTCCGTGGTGAGAGAGTTCTGCAGAATTTCAAAGGTCTAAAATCTCTTTAAAGACGAATACGAGTATATCCTAAAATTGTCAGAATAATTGGAAACATGTGAACTTTTTTAAAATTTCGACCGAAGTATAGATTGCATATTAAATTTGTCATTCCGTTTGCAACACTACGAAATTTTTATCGGAGACCCTAAAAATTATGAATATTCGTAAAAATCAAAGTCGACAAAACCATGTCCGTCCGTCCGTGTGTCCGTCTCTGTGTCTGTAAAAGCACGATAGCGGGCAAATGAATCAACTTAGGATCCTGTCCGTCCGTTCCTGTGTCCGTTAAAGGCACGACAGCAATCATTTTTGTATGCTGTCGTCATAAACTGCGTGGGATTGTAAATGGGTGAATTTGGCCCAGAGGGGAAAAGTGTCGCTTTAATGGCCTTTAGGTACCTCGGTAAAAAGTATATATTTCTGAGTATTTGCTTAACAAATCTTGATTATTTGTAGACAGAAAATGGTTAAAAATGGTAATAATGGTTAAGTCGCACAAAATAAAGTACGCAGCTGCTGGACGTTTAGCCCAAAAAAAGGCCCACGTGTATAATAAAAATAATCAAATTAAAGCAATTTTTTCCGAGAATCTAATTATGGAGTGTGTTATAGATTTGGCTGGTATTAGGAACAAACGCTTGGGCCAAAACGGCCTTAAAAATGTACCATTTTTTTTTGTTGTTTTTTTTTGGGCTTGGGGACGGTGGAGGTTATATTAGGTTGGGTCTGGCCGAACTTAAAGACGTTATAACTAGTGCTTGTCCGGTTTGACATGCGATGACTTCTATAAGGAATCATTATACAAAACTTTAATTCCTTATAGAGGTTAATACGTTAGACCGTAATTGTGCTTTCAACAAACACTACACGCAGAGATAAGATATGGTTACTATATGGTCACCGCAACAATAAAATATTCTTTACAATAAAAGCATGTTTGTCGCAACCATAGTATTGTTTTTTGAATTTCAATTTAACAACAGTATGATTGCGGCAATATTAATATTGTTGAAATGTAACAATAGTATTATTGCCAAATTATGAAATGAAATATGGTTGTAGCAACCATATAAACACGGTTGGTGCAACAAAAGTATTGTTGTTTAAAATTTACGTTAACAATAATGATTGCGGCAATCATACGGTGTGGTTGCGAATATTTTTATGTGTGCGTATGTTTTTTTTTGATATACCAAAAAAAACACATACACGCGATACAGGCATGGTTGTTCCCCATTATAAAAAACAACAACAATCGTAGTTCGAGGGATTTTTATTGTGTTTACTTTGTTTGGTGAAATACTCTACTACCGATTGGTTCTCTTTTATTTAAAACCTGCCTGCACTTAAGTCTATCATGGTTTAATAACATTCGTTACTTAGTGTCTACTGATGGTGAAGTAGTATTCACCCCTGCTGGCAACTAAAAGTATTTTGGCCGTTGGAATATATGTTTTTGTTTCTTGAATGAAATGTTTAATAAAAACATGGCGTCAAATTTCGCTATGAACTAATTGTAATGCAATTTAAAATATCTTACTTGATAAAAATCTCTATTTTTGAATAACAACATTACCCAATCATAATAAATAATTTTGGGGATCATAGTATGGTTGAGTGTAAATCATACTATGGTTGTGAGGATCATACTATGGTTGTATGAGAAACATACTATGGTTGTGAGGATCATAATATGGTTGTGGAGTTAACAGTATGCTTGAGTGTGAATAATACTATTGTTGTGAGGATCATAGTATGGGTGTGGAGATCATAGTATGGTTGAGTGTGAATCATACTATGGTTGTGGGAATTATAGTATGGCTGTGTGTGAATCATACTATTGTTGTGAGGATCATAATATTGTTGTGTCTCAACTATACCCAACAATAGTATGATCCTCTTCGAATATTGTCACCCCAACCATACTTTTTTTCTGCGTGTAAGACTAATGGACATGGCTTGAACGTCGTAGGCAGAGTTCAAAGCTATTAAAGTAACCTTATGCTTGAATTTGGCGATTCTAGCACCAACAAAAGACTTCTAGCATCAATTATCACGTGTTATTAAAAAATGCCTTCTAATCGCTGGGCTATATTAGGACCTGTCATTTAGCGAGACAGTCAGCAATGCCACACTTTTATATACGTTGAATAAAATTTCCTAACACTTTGAAACATTACAGGTATAGTTATCTCCACATATATCTGTGGCTATATCTGTGATGCTTTGGGTCGGCGTACGGTCCTAATGTGGTCCATGTTTATCACCAATGTCCTGCAGCTGGTGACAATGTTTGTCTGCAACATATGGGTATTCAATTTTGTTAATTTCCTAATGGG
Source organism: Hydrotaea diabolus (assembly GCA_963513945.1). Classification (NCBI taxonomy): domain Eukaryota; kingdom Metazoa; phylum Arthropoda; class Insecta; order Diptera; family Muscidae; genus Hydrotaea; species Hydrotaea diabolus. Next base: position 12,665,752 of record OY740717.1, on the reverse strand, counting down.
TCTAAGGTACGTATTTAAAAAGCATAATTTTGAATCCAAATTTATTTATAACATTTCATTGCATTGTGTACTCGCATAGCTTGGGGGGTGTAACCGCTGCTGTCTACCCGTATTTGGGCGAGTTCATCAGCAACAAATACCGTGCGGTGGCCATAAATTATTCCACGATGTTTGTGAGCATAACCACAATATATGTGCCTGGTAAAAAGGAGAGAATGGTTAAAATAATTGATACATTTATTTCAAAATTCTTTTATTTTTAGCTGTATCATGGTGGGTTTTGTCCATGGAATGGTCTTGGAAAATTTCCGATTCATTTACTTTTAAGCCCTGGCGTTTGATTATCCTACTTAGTTTGTTGCCAGGCCTTATTGGGGCCATTATGCTGCTGTTTACTCCCGAAAGTCCCGTATTTCTGTTGGCCCAGGGCAAGCACGAGGAAGCAGTGTTGGCTCTCAATTGGGTGTCGCGTATAAATGCTGGTATAAATTTGGAACTCTTGCTAAAGACCCCCTATATAACGCTGAAACATAAAGAGTTGGCCGGTACGGATGTGATAGTTGCCGGCAGGGGTTGCACTTTCATAGCCAATATCTGGAAGGCCACTGTACCTTTGTTTAAGAAACCGCATGGAGTTCATGTTATTCTGGCCGTTGTGGCCATGTTTGGCATGCTTTTCTCCTCGAATGGCATGCAAATATGGTTTCCCGAAATTGTGAATCGTTCAGCTAGTGGCTCGTCGAGTTCGACCATATGTGCAGCACTGGAAATATCTTATGCCAAGGAGCGAATGATGGCGGCCAATATGACGGGACCAGTGGATGTGGTGGGTTCTTGCGAGAAGAATTATTTGCAATGATAAGTGTTTAATTTAATTTTTTTTATTAAATTTCAGATCTGTGATGATACTATTACCACCAAAACCTATATACACAACATTATCGTGGGTGTAGCCTTTCTTTTAGGTTTCTCCATACAGGGCGTACTGCTCAATCCGTTTGGTAGAAAGAACGTTTTGATAGGCGCCCTAACGGTGGGTGCCATATGTGGTCTGCTGTTGCAGCTTATCACCGATACTACCGGCATATTGATACTGTTCTGTTTGTACATCCTATTGCCGGGACTCTCGATGTCCATCATGTGTGGAGCAGCAGTGGATCTGGTGCCCACACACTTGAAGTAAGTGAAGAATCTTTGTTAAGTACCCTGTAAAATCTGCTATTATCTTTATGTACTTTTCCAGAGGAAAAAGTGTGAGCATGGGTTTGACCATGAGTCGTTTGGGAGTGATACTATCCTCTAATATCATAGCAGCTATGTTGGAATCTTATTGTAGTGGCTTATTCACGCTGGTAACAGTGGTGATAATAGGTGAGACAGAGGATTTTTTTTTTTCGAAATATTCAACTAACAATAAAATCTTTCAATATTTCTTCTAGTTTGTGCAAGTCTTGTGCACTTCTTGCCCATTTAATAGGAGTAACGAAGGTGTAAATTATAATTCTACTTGATTTTAATTGTACTTCTATTTATTTAAGATAACTTGCAGATTCATACCATTTCCTAGATCTTACTCTTACGCACAAAGTAAACCAGCGTTTATAATTAAAAAAGAAAACTATTATATAAATTGTTAAATCGTTAATAATTGTTCCCATTAAATTATTGTCCCAGTTTCCATTATACTTTGCCTTATAACAATTCATCTTTATAACCTGTAAAACAAAAAAAGGATTTCCAAAAAAAAAAAATATCCTGCTTGCAAAATATTGTAAATCTGTTTTAACATCACTTCGAACAATTTCGCACCATAAAATATTCATATGACAACACCAGCATCAGCAGTAAAGCCAAAAAAGTTAATCTTACGGATACATGGCACAGAAGTGGCATAGGAAGAAGCGCAGGGGACAAAAGTGCCAACACCGACAAGATATCATTTCAAATATTCATACGTTATCATGCCCTCAATTCTGTTGGCAAAACATAACGTGTTAACATTCTTATAAGAACAACAACAATGAAATTTATGTAAAATATTTATAAAATTTATTTATTCTGCATTCGTTTTATAAAACATTCAAAAATCCCACAAGTGGTAGAAGTGCAAAGGATAAGACGAAGAAAATCGTTGATGGCGGAAGCAGCGTAGACTGCGACGATATGAGACAATCAAAGGTAAGGGAATGTAAAAACTTACAACGGGAACTGCAGACTGGACTACTGGAAGATTTAGTTTAAAACACCTGATAAGAAACCTTTAAATATCATCGATTGATAAAAATGTGTTTTTTTAACGTAGCCAAGACTAAAAAGCCATTAGGAGTCTTTTACGATCCATGCTTAAAGAAAATATTTGAAATTAGATACAAGTAAAAAAGTCGTTAAGATCGGCCAGGTCAAAAAAGGTCTGTTTTTTGACCCATGCGCACGTCTCTAATATCAGCCAATATTTAAAAAACATTCCACGTTTGAATTCGTAGCAACATTTGCTTTAAATGAGTACCTACATTCCATATTGATTATTGATTTGCTGCTTTTACCATGTGGAATGTTTTCTTGGCATCTTGAGCCAAAAGGTCCAGCAACTATGCTCTTATTTGATTATTTAGTGCGTCCTAACTAACAGTTCCGATTTTAACCATTGTCCGTCCACAGAAAAATACTTTAAGGGACTGAGAATACTTTTACCTAGGTACCTTTAGTCCCTTAAAGGGAAAATTCCCCCCCCCCCCTAAGGGAATTTTGCCCATTTACAAACCGACAAAGCTTAATCGGTTTACTGTTATGTAGCTTCGTTTGACCGATATCGTGCTTTCTCCAGACACACGGAAGGACAGACGCAAGGTCAGAAAGGCGAACATGACAAGATTGTCTTAGAATTTTACGACGATCTGTAATATAGCATAATTAATTTATAAGGTCCCAGATCAATAGTTCGTGGTGTCGTAAGCGAAATGACAAATTAAGTATTTGGTATAGGCAATAAAAGTGATGCAACTTAAGGTAAAAGTAGAACGGGAAACCCCACAAGTTCGCAGGCCTTTTGAAATTTTTTTAATTGTATCGAAAATAATAAAAAAAAGTTGATAAGTCCGAACAGGCCGAATCGTACATATCCGCATTTGCTATCGAGATGGAAGAAATAAAAATTATCATATCATGTCCCTACGATCCGAGCCTTAACCTTGGCAAATCTTCCAAATGAATATTTACATTAGAAATAAAACTTGCTTTAATTTATTTTTTCACATTAAGTATTGGGTGCTTGTTTTGGAAATAAATGACATTTTTGCTCCGGTTAGTTCGGTGAGTTCGAGACCACTTGGATTCGTAACAAAGTCAACTTGAATTTGAGTATCCAAATGTCCATATTAACTAGAAGTCGCTTTTAACAAATGGACCTTTTTTAGGAAACCTAAGGACCACTGATTGAAATAAATTTTAAGAATAATTCTATATAAGGATTCGTAGGGAAACTTTCTTTAATTTGAGTACTATTCAAGCATATGCCTATAGTAACTTGTGGTCTCCTATTTTGATCTTTTGGTCCTTTTTATGACTTCTAGGGCTCATAACAGTAACTGAAATAATGCTTTTTCCCCAAAGCATTATTACCAATCAAAATTTAGTAGGGCTTAATGCACAAAAGTAATATTTTCGAATTATTGACTTTCCCTTTGTAGGGAGTTATATATCGCTTATATAATACAACGCTGTAGTAAATCACAAATGACACAAACCAAGGTGGATTAAAATTTAAAGAATTTTTCATTTCTTTGATATAAAACTAAAAGTATATAAAACCATATACCTAAATTTCGTTGAAATCTTACTATATTTTCGCTTGTAAAAATATGTGTTTGTCGACTGAAAAAGTTTGTACTAAAAGTCGGCAAGATCGGCCAAGATGTAAAAGTTTTTCCCTCACAAACACTGGTGAACCTCTGGAAAAATTAATAACCCTGAACTTAAAAACCCAATGTGTTATGAACTTTATGACGATGATCTTTGGAACATGTGATGCTTGCATGGATCTTAACTAAATAAATTTGTATAAGGTTTTTTGAAAATTTTTCCTTGAATCTATTAATGTCATATTTAGATATTCAGAATACTTCTTTGTTGTATGTTTAAGTAGTTTAGCCTGAGTGGGCTAATCTCTTTACCAAATTATGTTAAGATTATTGTATTACTTGTTCGATTATTATTGGCATGAAGAGAATTGAATTGAATTAAAATTGGAAGGAGAGTGGGCGGTGCTAGACAATCTTTAAATATCGCATTTAAGGCCAAAGTAATAAACCGATTATTAAATATTTTTAGCAGAAGGAAATCAAGGACTAGAAACTTATTATAGAACATGTTATGGTAAAATTTTTCAAGGGGGCGTGGCAACGCTCACACAAACCTGAACTTTATCCAGTTAGAGAAATGACGGTGATGTTTGCAACATATGTATTGACATATTTCCACTTGTTTTTTGCTTTGACTGCACATGCTGTGTGTAGCCAAGAAATGATATATTAGAGATGGTATAGAAGGAAAGCACACGCTGGTGGAACAGTGGGCAGTGCCCATTTCGGTGTCCAATAGATCAAAAAATGTATATCATCTTCGATTTATTGTTTCTTATTCGACCTTTTGTGTACGAGGGCGACCGCAAAAGTAACTGGCCTAACATAAAAAGAACCGTTTTTTTTTGGAATTATTAATATTTATTTTTCAACATAATCTCCTTCCAACTCAATACACTTCATCAAACCTTTTTCAAGTTTTTTAATTCCATACGAAAAATAAGATTTTTCAAGACCTTCAAAATATGCCTCAGTTTCAGCAATAACCTCGCTATTGGACGAAAATTTAAATTTTAAATTTGGAAACAAGAAATAATCAGAAGGAGCAAAATCTGGACTATATGGTGAATGCAGAGCAATTTCAAATCGTTATTCGGCCAGTTTTTGTTGAGTTAAAAATACAGCGTGTGAAGGAGCATTATCTTGATGAAAAACTACTTTTTTTTTCTAAATGCGGTCGTATTATCTTGATTTCTTCACTCAACCGATCCAACAATGCACAATAATATTCACTCTTTATAGTTTTTTCCTTTCTGAAGATAATCAATAATTATTATACCCCTAGCATCCCAAAATACTGTGGCCATTACTTTTCCTGCTGACTTAACAGTTTTCGCCTTCTTGGGACCACTTTTACCAGCTTCTATCCATTGTTTTGACTTTTCTTTGCATTCTGGGATGTAGTGATGGATCCATGTTTCATCAACAGTTATGAATCGGCGCAAGAACTCTATTGGATTACGCTGATAAATGGCTAAAAGCTCCTCGGAATTGGTCCAACGGACGATTTTTTGGGGCAAAGTCAACAAACGCGGCACCCATCTTGCGGATAGCTTTTTCATGTGGAGTTCATCATGTAAAATACTCCAAACTTGTTTTTCGTGTATTTTAACAATATCAGCAAGTTCTCTGAGCTTTATTCGTCTTTCTTTAGTCACTTCATTAAATGTTTTTCTAATGTTTTCAATAGTAGTAGCAGTTTTCGGTCTTCCAGAGCGTTGTTCATCTTCCGTACTTGAACGACCCATTTTAAATTGTCAAACCCAGGATTTCACGGTGGAGTATGATGGTGCATTATCACCATGAACAGAATCCAATTCACCTTTGATTAATTGTGGCGTATAACCTTTCATATAAAAGTGTTTAACGCACGAAACTCTTTATTTTCCATTTTTCAAAAATTATAAAACTTGTTTACTTCAATCACCTGTAACAAAGAAAATAATCATCAATCAATCATCAATTAATTAGTTAAAAACAGTTTAATATCTTAGCTATTTAAAAGAATTTTATCATGCTCAGCTAACAGATCCTGAAAGGAATTTTGAGAGACTTCATGTTGCTGTCTCGACTGGTTACATAACCTAATTTTCCATCCACAGGATTTATAGGCTTCTCGACGATCACTTGCGGTTTTTCCGACAAAAGGATGTGGCAGTTGTTACACTTAGCAATTGAGATAAACATTCGGTTCGTCAAAAAAAATTACGTCAGAGCCAAATATTTTATTATTTCGAAATTGAGAAGCGAAACCATGGTGGCTGTTAAGAACGAAAGCTAATTGATATTTTAGGACTAAGTCGCAGACTCGCACTACACAACAACGGGGCTAAGTGTGCTCTTCTCTAGCCTGCTGTCGTCAGTATTTTTCCAAAAGTTTATATAAAACAAGAAATGTTCAAATACGAGTAGCAGCATGGTTTCAAATCTAACTAAGAACAAAGCATAACAGTTTTAATAGAAGAATGATACATACCAAAAAAAAACAAACCTTTATATACAGCAAGTGATTTTATTGTAGAGTCTTGAAAAGGAGAAAATTACTTTACTTCTAATTTGGAAAATATGTTTGTTCATTCCTTGGCAAGAGGTATAAACCGGAATGTAGGTTAATGTCGGCTTTTTACTTAAAAAAAATCCGACAGTCGGTGTTTTTAAAGCACGGGTGCGAAAACCCAGGTTTTATGGACACTCTGTCCCTCCCGTTTTAAATTCCTACCGCTCTGTATTTCATCTCATCTGGCTCAAATTTAGAAGGACGCCTGTCTGTAATAATGTCAGTTAGCAGCCGTGGCAAAGCATATTTGCAGAGGTTTTCATACAGTCCCTATACAAACTTCCATCGAATTCCAAACGCAGGCTGGTCCGATCTACAAGCCACATAAATCTAATCATGCTGAAACGACGCATTGTGCCTGATTTGGTTCCTGTATGCAATCCTGTATATAATTTCCATAGTATAATTTCGGTCAATGTTTACATATTACTTTCATTAAAGGTCCCTTTCGCTTTTAGGGCCTGCCAAACTAAAAGCCGCATTAGGAATTTAGTCTTGCTTAAACACCGTATAAAAACCATGAGTCTTACTCCAGCTCGACTATATTCTATTGTCACATTAGAAATTAAGTCATGGTTAGACTCCGGTCAAAGCCCTAAGTCTTCCTCCTGTTTGGCAATATTCTGTTTCGTTTTTTTATTTATTCTAGTTTTTATATTTTCTAGTATACTTATACAAAACATACCAAGGTTTTATTTAGTTTTATATCTTCAATATTTAAAACTGATATTATTAGCTTGTGCGCCCCTACGTTGGCCGCCAAAAATTTATACAGTATTATCTGATTACCTAGGAGCAAGATAGTTTAAGAGTGCAGATACTCCAAATCATGCCACAATTAACTGCACAATTTAGGGAACATCCCACGTATAAGAAATGTTTTCCACTTAACGCAACACGATAACAAGTGTTTTTTCAGTAATGCTGTGCATACTTGATTTCAAAACAAACTTCGACGGAAGATACAATAATCACATGGACAAAATTCATGATAAAATACATAAAACAAATATTTGTATTTGTTTGCCCCATTGTCGATTGTTTTTGTAGCTTCTGTCATTGTTTCAAGTTAAAAATAACAAACATCGTTTTTATCGGTTTTGTGGGTGTGTTTTTATTACCCTCCGGCAATACATCTGTTGAATTGTGTTCAAGCGCTTATTTCTACATTGTTCATCTTGACGATGATTTTTTATTTATGTTCAGAAATTTTCCCAATACGTTTTTACACGCATTTACAATTTGTTTTATGCGCGTTTATTCATTTCCGTATTATTATTTTAAAATAAAGAGTTGTGTTTGATATGTCAAAATAAAAATTGGAATTTTTTTTTTTTTTTATTTTAAACAATATAAAATTGAATGACATCCAAAATAAAAAAATGATGTTGCTCATAGCTGAGTTGTTATTAATCATGATAAAAAAATATGTTCGTATGTCAATGTTTGATTTATGAGGTTCGCTGTTAATTTTTTTTGCTTTTAAGTTTGCTTGAAATCAAACTGTGTAAATATTTTGTAAACGCCTCTGTGACTCGTGGTGCTCCTATTCATTTCATAAAGTTTGATTTGACATTTCAGTTGCAAAGACCTTGGCATTAGGGTGGAGTGAAAACATGCTTTTTTTATAATTTGAAAAAGTTAACCTCGGAAAGAGATGTAGTCTGGGGTCCTAAAGAGGGGAAAAATAAAGAAAAAAATTTAAAAAAAATTTTAGGGGTCGCGCCACTCCCTAGAAATTTGGAAATTATCGCTATTTTGGCGTTGATTTTAGAAAAATCCTAAACATTAACGACTTAACTTATTCGAAATTTAAAAGTTTGAGCTTGTTCAGTGCCCAAACAAAAGTATTTGAGGCAAATATGAGGATAATCGACTAATATTTGTATCTTTGGTGGCGATTTCATTGTTCAGTCAATTTTCTGAAGAAGGGACGATTTGACTTATTTTACTTTTTGAAATTTTTGAACAATGAGAAAAATTTTTTTAAATTTTTTCATGCCCTTATTTCATTGTTTACGCTATTGCAAACATTTATTGACATAAAACTTTTTAGGATTTTTCTAAAATCAACGCCAAAATAGCGATAATTTCCAAATTTCTAGGGAGTGGCGCGACCCCTAAAAATTTTTTTAAATTTTTTTCTTTATTTTTCCCCTCATTAGGACCCCAGACTACATCTCTTTCCGAGGTTAACTTTTTTTTTTGAATTTCACTCCACCCTACTTGGCATATATGAGGCGTTCCAGTAATATGATGTAGGCGCTACAATTTTTCCAAATGAACTCAAATTTTGTTTAATTTGTCAATTCAGGTAAATAGAGAAACATTAACCAAAATAACTTAAACAAACAAACTTAACCTAGCATTTAAAAACTATTCCAGTTGTTGTGTATAGTTGGGCTCTACCTAAATTATTATAGTCAAAAAAACCCTAGTGGGATCAAAGAATCTAAGTTAGCAAATACTATGTGTATTAAATATAAAAGGCAACCACATTCTATGTTAATTTTGATTAATATAGCAAAAGATTATTTTGTACTCTCAGCCTCTTTGGTGGTTGGACACATTGAAAAAATGTCATTAAATTTGAATCTTATGAGCTTCACCTCTGATATTGATTCTCTATTAAGGGGAAAAAATAGAATTACCAAATCTTCAAAAAACGCATATTAAGGTTTGCAATCTTAAAAGTGCTCCAACTAAAACGCAAAATGAACAGGGATGTTAATTGTAAAAATAGGTTGTTTTTTTTAGACGTTTTGTTCAATGTGGCCAACCAACCTCTTTTCGGAGTTGGTCTTTTTGACAGCTGTCACTTGATTTATTCTCAGTTCATTTTGCCATTTTATAATGAATAGACTTACTAAATGCTGGTGAATAGGCCCTAAACGAGATGGCCACCGATCCTTATTTTTACAAGAAAATTTTGTTCTTCGATGAAGCTCACTTTTGGTTGAATGGGTACGTTAACATTCAAACTTGTCGCATTTGGAGTTATGAAAATCCACAAGCCATTGTTAAGACGCCAATACACCCTCAACAAGTCACTGTTTGGTGTACTCTATGGGCAGAGGATATCATTGGTCCATATTTCTTCAAAAATTAAGCCGGTCATAATGTTACAGCCAATGGGAAACGTTATGGAGCCATGATTAGTGACTTTTTCGTGCCAGAATTGGAGGATGTTAATGTGGGCGTCCTTTGAATCCAACAAGACGGCGCAACATGTCATACAGCGAACGAAAAAACAATTTATTGAAGAAAACTTTTGGTGAGCGCATAATCTCGCGTCGTAGGCCTGTAATGTGACTCCCAAGATCGTGCGATTTAACACCACTGGGGTTTATGTGAAGTCACTTGCCTTCGCGGATAAGACCGAAAAGATAAACGGCTTGGAAGAAAATATTCGGAGCGTTATTGCTGACATACGGCCGCAAATGCTGCTAAAAGTGGTCGAAAATTGGACCATTTCGACGTTTTGGCCGGTCAAAAAGGCGCTGGTTTGAGCCGATGTGTAAGAGCTCGCATTGTCATGGTGCACAATGATTCGTCTTCTCTTGTTCGTTTTTTAAATTTCTCCGTAGACTTCAGGCAAACAAATTGTGGTGTACCACTTAGAATTGACCATTCTACGTTGCTCAAGCGGAACAGTAGCCACATGACCAGTTTTGCGGAAGAAACAGGCGACCATTTGCTTCGAAGTGCTTCTTCCACGAACAACTTTCGTTGGATTTGGCTCGTCCCAAACGAAGACATACACGGTCGATTGCTATTTTGTTTCGGGCTCACACATAGATCAATGATTCGTCACCTGTGACGATCTTATAAACGTCTTTTGAAGCACCGCGATCGTATTTTTTCAAAATTTCTTTGCACCAATCGACACTTGCTTTTTTTGAGCGATTGTCAAACTAAGCGGGATCCAACGAGAACAAACCTTTTTTACGGCCAGGTGTTTATGCAATATCAAATGTATGCTGGTGGAAGAAATGCCCAAGGATGCCTCAATATCACGGTTTGACACATGACGATCTTTCATTATCAGTTCACGCACGGTATCAATGTTCTCTGGCAAAACAGCCGTTTTTGAACGACCTTCGTCTTTAAGCGAGCGTTGGCCACAAGTAAATTCATTAAACCAGTTTTTCACAGTGTTATAGGATGGTGCCTCATTGCCATACAAATATCTATCGATGTAATATTCATCGATGCACTCTTGTCGTGATAATCCACGTCAAATGTTGTGAAAAATGATCGCACGAAAATGTTCACGAGTTAATTCCATTTTTTTGCCAAATTGATTTTGTCAAGTCACTGTAAACAACACAAATGATGGTCGTACGTCAAAACGTTCTGAGTACGTTTATGCTAAAAAATGTCAAACTTTTCAATGGGAATGTCAGATGGCGCCAGGCAACACTTTGTAGGCTAGAAATATATATAGCAACCCTCGTATAAGTTAAAACCCGTTTGTTTTAATTTATTAAAATATTTGGGAAGAAAGTTATTCGAGAATAACTTTAAGCGAGCTCGGTTATTACTTGATTATAGTTTTTCTTAAATAACTTTTTTATACAAATTATAAACTTTCAAATCAAACGATTTATGATGCATGAGGCAGTCACTTTTTGCATATAAAGAAATTTCAAAAAAAAAATCTCGTAAGGTACGAGTTGTTATCGCCTAAGCGACCACTTACTCGTTTTATAAGCGAGTACCATAAGAACACGTCTAATATCTCATCAACTATTAAATATATGAAGATAATATTTGGAACGTATGATGTTGCCATGGATCAAAACACATCTTGTAGGAACAGCGGTGGGTGCCATGCCCTCTTTAAAAATAACATTCATGCCTATTTTAATTGACCGATCGCTATAAATGTTTAACTGAATAAAATCAAATATATGCACTTTAATAAGCTACCTTAACTGTGTTAAAATTGCACATAATAGAGCCCATACAACCCTGATCATGCACGACTATCGCACACAAAATTGCTGATCCAAATCCGGTCAGAACATCGAAAATTTTCCTCGTAAGAGTCGTCTTAATACTAGTAGAAGAATTATCTTCAAATCGTTTTGTTTAAAATCGTTTCTCTAAAAAATGCATTAGTCATGCGGAGCCAGCCTTAAACACTAGATTCTGGTTAAAGAGTACGGTTGCTATATATATATATTCGGATACATTCGTCTTAAAAGAGATTATACTCGTATACGTGTATTAGAAAACAATTCCTTTGAATTTATGCAAAATTCTTTTACTAGGTACGGTATTTCTGGCCAAGGCAACACTAAGTGTGCGATCATTTTTCAGAACTTTCGACGTGGATTATCACGACAGACGTGCATCGATGAACTTAAATCTTTGTATGGCGATGAAGCACCATCCTATAGCACTGTGAAATGAATTCAATTGTGGCCGATGCTCGCTCAAAGACGAAGGTCGTCCAAAAACGGCCGTTGTGCCAGAGAACATTGATACCGTGCGTGAACTGATAATGCAAGATCGTCATGTAAAATACCGTGAGATAGAGGCATCCTTGGGCATTTCTTCCACCAGCATACATTGGATATTGCATGAACACCTGGATGTAAAAAAGGTTTGTTCTCTTTGGATCCCGCTCAATTTTACAATCGCTCAAAAAAGGCTTGTGTCGATCGGTGCAAAGAAATTTTCAAAAAATACGACCGCGGTGCTTTCAAAGACGACTATAAGATCGTCACAGGAGACGAATCATGGATCTATGCGTATGAGCCCGAAACAAAACAGCAATCGACAGCGTGGGTCTTCTAAAACGACCCAAATCAAACAATAGTTTTTCGTGGAAGAAGCACTTCGAAGCAAATGGTCGTCTAATTCTTCGGGAAAACTGGTCATGTGGCGACTGTTCCGCTTGAGCAATGTATGAGGTCGATTCTGAGTGGTGCCTAGAATCTTCGGAGAAATTCGAAAAACGAACAAGAGAAGACAAATCATTGCGCACCATGCTAATGCGAGCTCTCACACATCGGCTCAAACCAGCGCCTTTTTGAACAGCCAAAACGTCGAATCGATGGGTCATCCGCCGTACAACCCTGATTTGGCACCCAATGACTTCTTTTTATTGCCGCACATCAAGAAAAAAGTGGTGGTCAACTATTTTCGTCACTAGAAGATGCTGTTCAAGCGTCCAAAAACCATGTTTTGGAGGTGTCTCAATCGGAGTGGAAAAAGTGCTTCGACAATTGATATGGGCGCATGCAAAAGTGTATAATTCATGCTGGACTTGATAAACAAAAAAAAAAACAGTTTTGATGATAAATATTGGCATTTTCATTATAAGGCCAAACATATATATAGCAGGCGTATAAGAACTATGTCGCTCATTATGGCTCACATTACTCGTATTCTGACAGACTTACTTTTAATCTTTATTTTTTTTTCCTGAACGTATAACGAACCTACCAATAATAAATCTAGAAGTTTCATGTTTATTACCACTTCTTTCAAAAAGGTTCCACTCTGCCAATAAAATAGTCAAGGAGACGGACTTAGGGAAAGTGAAATTTAATCTTAAACAGAACTTCCTCGTTCATCATCATATACGAGTATAACCCGAAATTTTCCCACATGCAACGGCATATTTCATATTCTAATTAAAGTATGTGGTATTATTAACCAAATCATAAATACTGATTAACTCAACCCACTTAATGGAGTCATTCGGTAATAATAATTTAAGCCCTTTCGAATTATTTGGCGGTAGAGATTTCACAACATTCACAGAAAAAATGTATATTTTTATTGAATGCAGTCAATCCTTTAATATGGTATTATTATCCTGTTATTGTCCTTTACAAACTACAAGAGTTGCATGGTAAATTACAAAAACAAAAGCGGTATAAACATCAAGTAATAGCATAACAATGAAAATTGCAATAAGGAAAAAAATGGTGAAAAAAGTGAAACAATCGAGTGAAAACTTACCTTTCGATGGGATTTCTGGTGAAGCCGATACGCTTAACAGGAAAAGTATACAGCCGGCGATGGCATGCAGGACGACGACCATATTGCAGCGGTTATTTGTGGTGCTAATGGAGGTGGAAATGTTCATGTTTCGCAGGTGTTGTTTCTGCTGCTTGTTTCTTGTTTTGGTTTTTGGTGGCGCTGTTGGTATACGTGTCGGTCGCAGTTGTTACGTTTGTTGTTTGTTAATTTTTTTTGGTTGAAATACCCTAATGTGGCAGCACTTCCGCAATGTAAATTATAACGCACACGTTATACGCTTACACTCATACATACGAGTACATACGTGCAGGGATAGTTTACGATATGTTCACGCTCCAAGGACCCTTACCACTACCACCATATAAGTGGTGTTTAGTGCAAGAGCATCTTAAGGCTTTAAACTTGAATAAGATTTTCTTTTTTGCAATTATATTTTCTTTTTCGATTTTATTAAGATCTCAATTGTTTGTTTTTTTCGTGTGAAGATCAAAGCATTTCCACGTGTCTCCTCAGAGGATTTTTTTTTTAATTTTTATTTATGTTTTTTATTTGACGGTTTGTTGCTGTTCCGTCTTCCTCAGGTTTACTTTTACTCAATTATCTTCAAAAGACATCAAATTAGCGTCTCTGGTTTGGCAAACACCTACACCAACACACAATGACATACACAATGTCAAAGGACGTCTACCACTCTCACTCTCACACATACACACATATATGTATATCTATCAACGTCTTAAGACACATACGCGCCCGTTGACACTTAACACCGTGACATGTGGGCCAAAAGGTGTTGCCAACGTTGCTGCTGTTGTTGTTTTTGGCCTGTCACTTTAAGCCTAATTTAGTCTTTGTACAATTTGCCGTGTGAAATTGTACGTTTCCTTTTCCGCTGCTTCGTCACAGGCTTCTTACGTTTGTGAATAATTTTCACCTTAAAATCACTTCGTTTCCGCCGTTGTCAACGCCAGCATTGCTGTTGCTCTGCTGTCGTTATTTCTGCTACAGCTGAAAGGCATATAATGATTTGTGGCTTGTTAGAAAATTTCGACAATATTGGCAAAGCTCAACACGAAATGTGCTGGAATGTTGTGTGTTGAATGTTTGGCATTAGAGGGGAAGCCTTTACAAATTACCATGTTACGCATACGACCGCTAATTTTGAGACAGTGGGAACAAAACTTCGGGGAATTATTAAACAGGGGAATGTTAAATTTTAGGTGCAAAGGGGAGTTCGGAAGAAGGGGTTACAAATTTTGATTTTTGTTTCCATTTCTTAGTGCCCTCCAGGGGTTATTTTTGAAAAAGACATTTATTTAAATTGTTGTATTTTTACTAAAGGTTAATCTGAAAGTTTGAATTGTAGGGAATAAGTTGCCACTAATTTGGTTGATTGTCAATACAGATTTCCGGTTAGTTGTTCTGGATTCCAGGTTATCTTTAAAATATGAAACAAAACGCAATTTGTATTTTCGATTCAACATATGTGACAGCGCATAGAGAAAGGGACCTAATGGTAAAAAAAATCAATTTTAATTTTTTTCTTTGTTTGATGTGGACAACATCTGAGCATCAAATGAGAACGATCCCATACCCCAAAAGTGTTCCTTTCCAGAGATATGTGCGTTTTATGAAAGTAAAGTCGACGATTCTAAGCGCAAATAGAAAGGGACCTAATCTATAAAATGGCTCTCCTGAACAAAACTAGTTTTTAACCTTAGGTCCCTTTCTATTTAGCGCGACACATATACATTTTTTTCTAAAGGGTGGTTAAATTATAAGGGCCAATGTTGAATGTAGACCAGACCAAAACGTCAAACTTTTTTCTGCATTTAATTTAACATTTCCCAATGTCAGACTGACTTAATTTAAACCATGGAAAGATACACAAGCGAACAACGCGTTAAAGTTATTCAGGCCTATTATGAAAATAGGCATTCAAATTAAAATGCATATCGTGCACTACGTGATTTTTTCGGTCAATTTAATCGTCCAAATGTGCGTACAATCGGAAAAATCGTGCAAAAAATGTAAGCAAACCGGATCTGTAAGAGATGTGAAAACACCAGTGCATGCACGTACTGCACAAGATATTGCTGATGTTCGCGATAGTGTGGCTGAAGAGCCGTCCACCTCAACTCGACGTCGTGCCCAACAATTGATCCTCTCACGCTCGTCGTTGATGAACATTAAGCATTAAAACTTGCATTTACACGCTTGCAAGGTGCAATTGACTCAAGAACTTAAGACTCTTAAACATTCCAAGCGTCATTAATGGTCAGAATGGTGGCAAGAAATGGCAACAGTGGATGATCAATTTTCGAAGAAAATCATCTTCAGTGATAAGGCACATTTTCACCTCAGTGGATTCGTCAATAAGCAGAATTGCCGCATTTGGGCGAATGATAATCCAAGAGTGATTGTCGAAAAAGCAATGAATTCACAAAGAGTGACTGTTTGGTGTGGTTTTTGGGCTGGTGGCATCATCAGGCCGTATTTTTTCTAAAATGAGGCCGGTCAGGCAGTTACTGTGAATGGTGTTCGCTATCGTGAGATGATAACGAACTTTTTACGGTCCGAATAGGAAGATATGTATGTGGACGGTATGTGGTTTGAACAGGACGGTGCCACTTGCCACACAGCTAACGAAACAATGGCTCTTTTCTGCTACAAATTAAATGGCCGTGTTATCTCACGTCAATCTCACGCGATGTTAATTGGCCGCCAATATCATGTGATTTGATACCGTTGGACTTCTTTCTTTGCGGTTATTTGAAAGAAAAGGTGTACGTCGATAAGCCAGGCATGAGATAAGAGCCAAAGCATGAGATAATTCGGCACATTTACGGCATAGAACCTCAATTATGCCTCAGCTTCATCTAAATTTTGGACCATCAGATGGAGGTGTGTCGCCGAGGTCGCGACTGCCATTTGGCCGATATTTTGTTTAATACATAATTGAAATGACAATAATTTGTGTTTTATTCAAAATCAACATCGGCCCTTAAAAATTAACCACCCTTTAGGTAAAAACCAAGGTCGACAAAGGTGATAGTTTTAAGAAAAACTCCCGAGAAACTATAATATACAAATATTTCAGAGACGTCTAGACTAAAGCCATTTTATGATATGTGGGCTATGCTAAACCATCAAAGATTGGATCATATTTGCAACCGGTGTAAGACTCAATGGAACAACATACATGTCTAAATCGATTAATACTGTTGTTTTTAGTAGATCTCTATAATTTTTTGCCCTGCACCAATCTGCACGCAGAGAAAAATGTGGTTGCCATATGAACACGGTAATAATAATATGTTCTCTGCAATAAAAGTATGTTCGTCCCAACCATATTATTGTTTATTGAATTTAATTTTGACAAAAGCATGATTGCCACAATACTAATATTGTTAAAATGTAACAATAGCATTATTGCCAAAATAAAAAAAATTAACGGTCACCATATAGACACGGAAATAATAATATGTTCTCTGCAATAAAAATATGTTCGTCGCAACCATATTATTGTTTATTGAATTTAATTTTTGATTTTGTTAAAATGTAACAATAGTATTATTACCAAAATTGAAATATGGTGTAGCAAAAATATAATTATGATTGGTTTTTGGGTTTTATGCTAACAATAATATGATTACGGCAATCATACTGTATGATTGTAATTTTTCTTTAATTGCTTTTTATATGCTTTTTAGAACAATGTTATTGTTACGGATCTAATGCAATAATACTTATAGTATTTTTTATATGAAAATTAAATATTTTCGAACTACTTAGGCTTTGTTTAACTGAAATATTTTTAACAAAAACTCTTACTTTTTTAAACTGATTTTTTGTACTGTTAGATAAATCACTCCTGTTATTTTGAGTTTTGAATTTTAAATTTGACGTATTTTTTATATTATACTATAATGTTTGTAAACATACTATGGTTGTGAGGGTCATAATATGGTTGTAGAGGTCATAGTATGGTTCAGTGTGAATCATATTATGGTTGTGGGATCATGGTATGGTTGTAAGGATCATAATATGGCTGTATTTGAATCATACTATTGTTGTGAGGATCATAATATTGTTGTACTACTATGTTATCCCTACCATACTGTTTTTCTACGTGTGGAACACAAAGTCTGTCTTCTACAGGTCCCGCTTTCTACAGACATACTTAACGAAATTTGGAGCCCAAATGTGTCCACAGTGGATCTTTAACAAGCAATGTTGCCGCAATTGGGCAAATGAGAATCCACTAGTGATTATTGAAAAGCCGATGCATCCACAAAGGTTAATTTTTTAATTTCACACTTGAAAAGCGCTATTACAGCGATACGGTTTTTGTTATCTGACCTCTCCATGATGAAAGTTGAAGCAATTTTAAAATCCCGTTACAGACTAATGTTACGAGTATTGAGATTAGCTTTCAAAATCCATATGACATTAACGGGGTATGTTCAGTTCTACTATTGGGTGTGTTCAATGTTGTAACAGTATTTATGTCCCTACTAAGTATAGAGAATCCATGATGGAACGAATATAAAATTTGGACTGGTTGAATTTCTAGTCGTTTTACTTGTAAATGAATTACCGGAAACATACTCATATAAAAATGTTCAATATCAGCCAATGTTGTACATATATTATCAAAACATAGAATATTAAAGATATAGAGTTCAAATTTATGCCATGTGTAGTTCAAATGTTACATTTTAACAATGAAATCCGTGATAAGCGATCTAATCTTTGGACCCAATTTTCCACCACTCTTGCATACATTACGACCGGAACGTTAGCAATTTCGCGTTGGATGTTGTCTCTGAGCTCGTCTAAAGTTGTTGGCTTGGCTTGTTGACATAGACCAATGACTTGATGTGACCCCAATGGTCACATCAATGGAGTTAAATCGCATGAACGAGGTGGCCCTTCAACCGGACTATTTTTCGAGGTAACACTTTCACCATAGTTGCCTTTCAGTAAATCGATTGTAACGCATGCTGTGTTGCTAATGGCACGATAGCGCTCTCGATTGGCGGTAGAATGACGATTGTTTTCTTCGACGAAAAAATAAACCTACGGCATAAAAACCATTCAACACAGTAATTTTTTGCGGTTGCAATTGTGTCTTTTGAAGCACATGTGATGCAATAATGCAAAACCACTCACCGCAGCCCAATCGGAGATGTTTCGTCGTTTCAAATGATCAAGTGGCTTTAGTTATTGAGTCAGTTTGACCTTATAAGGATAAATGCCAAGATCTTTTCGCAAAATACGCCACAGTGTGGTTTGAGATATGCCAAAATCCTAAGAACGAAGTAAAATCGACTGATTTATCTCATTTTGAACGGATACACTTACGGCTGCGATAGTTTCGTCGTATCGATTGGTAGGGCATCTCTTTGGGCCGGAACATTCAAAAGTGAACATTTTTCACTATAGCAAGCGCAGCCTATCGGGTGCGACGATAGCTCCGCCGAAAATTGGAGTAAGCGCTCTTAAAGTTGTGACCACCGACTCAAAATTTCGGTAGTAATTTTTAATGTTTTCCCAAGGTTGCTCGTAAGTGAAAAAATGTTGACTTCGACTTACGTTTTGACACTGATAGATCATGAATGTTTATGGGTGCGTTGACATAACGATACGAAATTGTTATGTCTATATTGGAAAACCCGGGGTCGAACCTGTGTTTACTGGCATGATTGTTATCACACTATGGCGGCCTACATTCATTACCAAAAGTCAAAACAAGTTGAATTAGACACTCATTGCACGAAAATGTTCATGGGTTATTTCCAATATTTTACCGCGATAAATATTTTACCAATCTGTAAACAAAACAATTCGCGCTCAAATGATTGATCTTCCATAGTCAAGCTATGCTAAAAATCGTTAAACTTTCCGAAATAAGTTCCAGTTTGCATCTGCCAACATTAGTATTGTCAGGACCAGGAGTATAAATAGCAACCCTCGTACGTGTGGTAAGAATTAGTACTAAGTCAAAGTACCCTTAACCACAGTGTAGTGTAGGGTATTACAATAAAAAGACTCAAAAGTAGTGCTTAAAAAATTAGCGACAGTTGACAAATATTACTCATACGCCACCTTCACCAGAATCTGATCAATTAAAAATGCCACCTCTACCACCCTTAAAAGAGTCTCTTACTCACGTCTCACACTGGTTCAAGAGCGGCATTAATTCATTTTTTTCATGTACTCAGATCTACCTAATTTTTTCATAGTTTGTAGAAAACAATCTTACTAGCATGAACCAAAAATTTTAGGTCGATATCTTTATTACTTTTTTGTCCAGAGGCATTCAAAGTTGACCAAAATGAATGCATTTGAAATTATCGTATTATATGTGCTACCTTCTATCACTTCTTGCTTCAGATATACTCTTGTAATGAAACTAGAATTATTTTTTTCTGAAATTAGATGTTATAAGAAATGTATATTCAAAAAGAAAAAAAAAATTCGAAGCTCAATTTTTTTTTGTATTTACTACTATAAATTGTGCAAAAATATTTATTTTCTCAAACTTCTATCGATTGCATCTTTTGATCTCCAACGTTCTCTAGCTCGAGACTTATATCAAATTAAAGCTTGTAATCTCACCTAACGATTCATAAAAAATTCAGCTGCCCGTTTTTGCCCCTAAGCAATTCCGGTATAAAAAACTAAAAAAAGTAAGGAAAAATTGCCTTCATAAACGCATTATTGTGCATCATTGTTTGTTGTTGTTTTTTTTTGTTTGCTTGCTTGCTTTGTTGTTTCGTTTTTTTGTTGTAAAAAAACACACAAAAGGCAACAGTTGCGATTACAAAAGGCAACAACAACACACATGTTTACCATGACACTATAAGTCAGGCAGAAGCATTTTTGAAAATTGACTTTCGGTCATCTTTTGTAGCAACAATGCAATGGTGGTACAAAAAGAAAACAAAACAAAATGCACTGAATTGACATTTGCGTAAACATAAAATATGAAAAAAATAGTAAAACAGTTGTCTATCATGATCATGAGGTTTACAAATTTGCATTTCTTCCCATTTTTTTTCGCATCAGCTGTGACTGTTTGTTGCATTGTTTTTGTAGTTAGCTTTTTGATTTTGAAATGAAGTTGACAGGTGTTTTGTTTATTAGTTGTGTTTAGATGAATAAAGCTAATTCGATTATTGTCTTAGAAGTGAAAAATAAAAATAAAAATTATTAAAAATGGATAATCTTCAGATATCTTATTATGAAATTTCTGATCTTTTATTAGATTGTGATAAGGACATTAATGTAGTTTGTGATATTATTTCAACAAATAATAAAAATTTGTCAATTATTGAGTTAGATAAATTTAAAACATTTTTAAGTAAACAATTTTTACCAAAACTGAAAACTAAGTGGGTCAATGCAAAACGTATGAAAGACAGATTTGTTGAACAAAATGAAGTTTGGTTGGAAAATATGTATGGTGAAGATTTTTCAGAGTATGAAAAACCTACGTGTTCCCATGAAGTCAAACGTGGTCGGCCTTCTAAAACCTTTGAACTTTGCCAAACTCGTGCTAAAAGGATTAAAGTACAGCAGCTATGTGATAGTAATTCGGCAGAACTTATTGCATCAGCTGCAAAAAAAATAAATAAGGATGAACAAACGTCGAAAATGTTTAGTCGAGAAAAAACACTAAGCCTTATTATTGATGCTTGTTTATCAAAACAACAGTATCAAATATTAAGATGGAGTGCCAAAGAAATTGGATGTGATATTTTCCCCTCATACCATCAAGTTCTTAGTGCTAAAAAAGAATGTTATCCTAAAAATTTGGAAGTACAGGAGAACTATAGTAAAGTCAGTATGCAAGAATTACTAGATCATACTGTATCCAGAATATTGAAGGCGAAAACGAAAGCTGAGACGGATGTACTTCCAAGCCAACTACAACTTGTTTCTAAATGGGGTTGTGATGGATCTTCGGGTCATAGCGAATACCACCAAAAATTCAATGATCCCAATTTAAATGACAAAAATATATTTTTGACAAGTATTGTTCCTCTTAATTTGAAATGTATTGATGGTACATCTGATTACTGGCGAAACCCAAGGCCATCATCAACAGCTTTATGTAGGCCAATAAAATTTTAATTTGTAAAAGAAACAGCAAATGTAATTTCTGAAGAAGTTGAAAGGTAGAAAATGAAATTAAAAATTTGAAAAAAAGTGTTGTTAATATATATGGCAAAAGTCATGAAATTTTGCATACACCTATTTTAACCATGATTGATGGAAAAGTTGCAAATGTAATCACACAAACATCAGGAATGTCTGTATGCTTTATATGTCAATGTAAGCCTAGCGAAATGAATAATTTGGAATTATTAAGAACAAAAACAGTTTCGGAGGAGGGGCTTCAATTTGGAATTTCCCCTTTACGTGCTAGGATAAAATTTATGGAGTGCATATTGCATATAGCATACAACAAAAGTTTTTCAAAGTGGAGAGTCACTAAAGAAACAAAGCATAAAAAAGAAAAAGCAAAAGCGGAAATACAAAGAAATTTGAAATCGGTTTTAGACATAAATGTGGATATGGTTAAACAAGGAATGGGCTCATCGAACACTGGCAATACTTCTCGACGTTTTTTTGCAAATCCTTCCTTGACGGCAGATGTTCTTGGTGTTGATGAAAATTTAATTCATCGCTTTAGTACAATTTTAACTGTAATAAATAGTAATTTTGAAATAGATACGGATAAATTTAAAGTTTATTGTTTGGCCACTGCAGAACGATATATAGAACTCTACAGCTGGTACTATATGCCTATTACTGTACACAAAGTGCTAATTCATGGGAGTGAAATTGTGTCAGCAGCAATATTGCCACTTGGCATGTTGTCGGAGGAAGCTCGTAATAAAGATTACAGAAGTTATCGTCTAAACCACTCCAGAAAAACGGATCGCATATCAACAAATGAAGATGTAATGCATATGTTATTAGCATCTTCAGATCCATACATAAATTCATATCGTAACCAGCCCAAGAAGGATATATTGGAATTTTCTGGTGAAGTAAAAAATTTGTTATGTTAATAAAGGTACACGAATTACTTTGTTATAAATTTTTTATTATTTATTTTTCATTTATTTACAGATATTTATATTTAATATGGGCATGACTGTTGCTGCACTTTATTTGTATATATTTTTTATCAAATAAAAAACACACTTTTGCAATGAGCCAAAAATTATGACTCTACAATGATTTTTAACTTTTGTGTTATATGGGAAGTAGGCGTGGTTGTGCTCCGATTTTTTTCAAATTTTCAGCATTTTTTTATAATAACGAAATATTAGCCTATACCAAAATTCAAAGCTCTACGATGTTTCCTTATATTTAATGCCACCAATCGTATGAAGCTGAACCAGTGTGCGTCTGTGCCACCGTAGATGTACACAGCTGACACATACGACGGAATGTCTGCAAGACGTTGTTTTTCTTTTGCTTTCGGTTATCGCACAGCACGCTGAAGTATAGAAAGTCAAAACAGGCGTCTAAAGTGAAAAGGTACCAATTTTCTCCATCAACATCGATTAACTTCTAAACCGTGATTTTCTTTCACATTTTCTTCCCTTAAAAGCCACATTGTTGTTGTTGTCGGTTTGGCCTTTCGACGTCTGCGTTTACAACGTGATTATGGGTTTTTACCTAAACGTTCTGCCGCAAAGTGTTTTAGATGTGGGAAGTAGCAGAGACTGAGTGCAAAGGAGAGTGTAGGTGTGATTGTGTGTGTGCGCATTAGTGTGAAAGTGTGTTTGGTTGTGGTTATAAGCGCCGAGTATTACTTTCACTCAAATTCAATCATTGAACGTTCTTCGCTCACAAGAGTGGCAGTGCCTAATTGTGTGTGTGTGTATGTCTGTGTTTGTTTGGGAGAGTAACTTCCGTTCGTTGGCTTTTTGTCGCCGTTGCTGTTGTTGTTGTTTTAAGACATTTGATGTAAATTTGACTTAAAAGGCTTAAATTGTTATTTTTCGTGTGAGACTTAATTGATGTTTCAGACACACTCACACACACACACAGCTCTGCACCCGCATTTACAACAAATAAAAAAAGCTCTCACATTTAGTATTCACCGTGGATATTACAACAATGGCTGTGTGTGTATTTGTATTAATTTGTCTGAGCATGGAAGTGTGTGTTTGTGTGACTGGTTGAATGGGAGTGAGTGACAGTGGCGGCGTTATTAAATTGTGTCAGTCTTGTTGTTCTTGTAATAATGATTGAATGGATATTTTAATTTGTGTCGTTGTTGTTGCTCTGTCTGTGGTTGTGTGTGTTTCTGTGTGTGTGAGTGCCAATGTTCGATGTCAAATAAGTGTTAATTGAATTTGAACGTTGTCAGCGTTGTTATTTTTGCTTTTTGTTGCTATGATTGTTGATTTTTTTTCTGTCTTTGTGTGTGTGCGTATGTATGTATTGTAATCTTTTATGATTAAAGATCGCTCGGAAAGTGTTAATGGAGTTGTTGTTTATTTTATGATTCAGTTGTGGAATAATTAAAAGGTAATTGCCACTGGCTGCAGATTGTCGACTAGCTGATACAAAAGGCCTTAATTTACTAGAATTTGATAGGAAATTTGAATTTTCGCCATTTAATGACTTTAACCTCGATTCATGACTATGTGCGCAAATCATGTAAAATTACATCTATTGGTTTTGTGAAATTAAATGAAATTAAATTATAATGGAAAGTCCTAATGGCAAGAAAAAACTTAAAACATTGATCGATTGAAGGGTATATTGAATATAAATTGTTTATCTTTAAATTCCTGTCTTAAAAAATAGTGGACATTTATTGAAAACCTATCAAAAAAGCTTGATTATGTGCACACAGAGAAAATAATTGATTGTACATCTGAACAAACTTTAAAAATTCAACGGAATTTTATAGTAAATTTCTGTTGAAATATTAGGTTCAAAATTCCGTGATACTCGTAGCTAGGAGCCTAAGGTACAGCTAAATAATAATTCTAATATGCTAAATTACCAAACTTCAAAAATTCGAGGGCAGATTTAAATTTTCATGAATTTTTGCAAAAGCCGCAAAAAAACCCTGAAGCGAAGAAGTTTATTGTTTTGTTTAAAAAGTAATTATTTTAAAAATTTTGTTGTTAATTTTTGTATTTTAATCAGTTTTTGTGTTTTAGTTAATATTCCATGAGGATGATCGTCGAAGATGATCGACATATTGGAAATAATATAAAAAAAAAACAAATTATAAGAATACACAAACACCTGTTTTTGAAGTCCTCAATGACCTAGAGCCAGATAATTTAGATCAAAAAAAACTATATATATATTATGACTTGAACAGTTTTTATTCTAGTTCGAGACCTTTTTGTTGTTTCTATTTGTTGTTTTCTTTCTGGCAACCGTAGCAAATAAATTTCACCAATTTCTTTTTACGTTGATTCTGAAAAAGAAACAACAAAAAAGGTCTCGAACCAGAATAAAAACTGTTTAAGTCATAATAATTTAAAAAAAAAAACCGAATAAATATAAACACAAAAAGAAAAAAACAATATAAATATATGTGACAGCACATAGAAAAAGGGACCTAAGGGTAAAAAATCAATTTTAATTTTTTTTTGATGTGGACAACATCTGAGCATCGAATGAGACCGATCCCATGCCCCAAAAGTGTTCCCTCCCAGAGATATGCGCGTTTTATGAAAGTGATGGTACACCAAAGATACACGTATATAAATCATTAAAATGGCTCTCCTAAACAAAACTGGTTTTTACCCTTAGGTCCCTTTCTATTTTGCGCGTCACATATATTATTAGTCAACAATACATAACCAACAACAAAGAAAAATATTTTTCAACATAATCTTCTTTTAACTCAATACACTTAGTCTAACGTTTCTCCAATTTTGTACAAAATAGGCATTTTTGGTCAATAATTTCATCGTGGGAGCTGAATGTCTTTCCACGAGGCAATTTCCTTAGGTTTGGAAATAGAAAATAGTCACTGGGGGCTAAATCCGAAGAAAATGGCGGATGAGGTATTAATTCGTAATCAAATTCATGCAATTTTTGAGATTGCACATGTGTGCACCCGCATCTTGCAGACCGATTTCTCAAACCCAACTGATCATGTAAAATCGAAACCACACTCCCATATAAAATACGTATTGCATCAACAACCTCACTTTTACTCTTCGATCGGCTAACAACATATTTTCGACATTTTCGGGTGTGTTGACCTCAATTGGCCGTCCAAAATGTTAAGCGCCATTTTTACCTGTGTGTCCACAACGTTTAATTTCCACCGTGAGAACCATAACTGGTGTAAGAAAATTAATTGGTTGAGCTACTCAAACAATGCATAGACATTGGATATATGTTCGCATTATTTCCCAATCTTCTTCGTTCCGTTAAGATGTGAAGCTTAACTTACTTTCAAGATTTCAAAAAAGCTGCCACTGTAAAAAACTAGTTATCCATAAAGAAACCTGTAGATTGGCCACCCATTATAGTAGGTGAAAAATATTTAACGGAGGATAAAAGGATGACATATTTAAAAACTAATTAAGTTCAAAAACTCGGAGTCCAAAATATGTTTATGTAGGTATTTGCGTTCGAATCTGTTATGTATCCCAAAATATAATATTATCTCTCTTAAATGTAAAACAACGATGACTCTTTTTTAACCTAGCAGCCATGAAATTCGTTTAACTACAATAATTGCAATCATTCAATTGAGTTGCCTTTAATTAACATACAGCTACACATCAACAATGCAAAATTTATTCAAATTAAATGTCAATATGTTTACAAAAGCTTTGGCAAACGAGAAAATTTCATATTGCATTCAGTCTCTAATTATAGGCGTTTACTCGTTAAACTCCTACGTGTCCATAATAAACCATTTAAAATGTTTGATCAAGGGTGTATGAATTGTAGTTGTACCTTAGGGTGTATTGAAAAACGATATATTTTTTAGGGTTGTGTTTTATGTATGTTTTGTGTATAGAAAAAATAATGAGGTGGGTCCAGTCTTTCGGGTAGAAATAACTCGTACTCTAGACTGTGTGGCAGAGATTGATATTGGCAACACTCCCGACTATGTCGTTTCAATATTCAAACGCAAAACATTTTTATAAAAATAAATAAAGAAAAAGAATCATGATATCGGGTCCATGTTCATCTGCCAAAATCATCCCTTCTTGCAGTTGAGTTTACTTCTCTGCTACTTTGCAAAACATCATTTAAATAGTTTGGTATACTTATATATACCAATCCTTCTGTGTGCAGGGTTTTCCATTAAGGACATAACAATTTTATATATTACTAAAACACAAAATATTTAAGATAAAGAGTTCAAATTTATTCCAGGTGTAGTTCAAATGTTACATTTTAAGAATGAAATTCGATTTCGGTCATATGAGCACCACGAGCCCGTGTACAGCGATCTATTCTTTGGACCCAATTTTCTACCGCTCTTGCACATATATCGACCGAAATGTTGGCAATTTCGTGTAGGATGTTGTCTCTGAGCTTGTCTCAAGTTGTTGGTATAGACCAGTGACTTGATGTAGCCCCATAAAAAGAGATCCAATGGAGTTAAATCGCATGAACGAGGTGACCATCGACCGGACCATTTCTCGAGCTAATTTGTTCACCGAATTTTCCTTTTCGTCCTGTTGAATCCACATATGTGACAGCGCATAGAGAAAGGGAACTAAGGGTAAAAAATCAGTTTTCATTTTTTTTTCTTTTTTTGATGTGGACAACATCTGAGCATCGAATTCCCTCCCAGAGATATGCGCTTTTTATGAAAGTGAAGTCGACAATTCTAAGCGCAAATAGAAAGGGACCTAATCTCTAAAATGACTTTCCTGAACAAAACTGGTTTTTAACCTGACATCCTCGATATGTGACGCGCAAAATAGAAAGGGACCTACTCCTTTCTATTTTGCGTTTCACATGTCGAGGATGTCAGGCTCATCGAATTCTGGTTAAAAAAAAATTCTAACATGACACGATAGCGCTCTCCATTGACGGTAATATGCCGATTGCTTTAATAGAAAAAAATACGGTCTAATCACACTTCCGGCATGAAAACCACACATTATTTTTTTCGGATGCAATTTGCCTTTAAAAGCACATGTGGGTTTGTTGCTGTCCAATAACACATATTTGGTTTATTGACAGAACCACTCAGCCAGAAATGAGCCTCATTGCTGAAGATGCTTTTTTGATTTAATTCTGGATTTTCGTAAACTTTTCCAGAGCCACCGACTCAGAATTTAAGTAGTACTTTTTAATGATTTCTTAACGTTGCTCGTAAGTAAACTTTATCAGGATTAATATTATTTAAGAATTAATTTTAAATTTTTCAAGACTCAAAACATTCACAGAAAGAAGGTTTCGCGTCTGTGTGGAATAAATGCAAACATATAAATATTTTCCAATAATAAAATTACTTCAGGGCCTTCGCACCCCATGCTGTATGCAAATTTGTTCAAAAAGTTCGCAAGACAGGCGTGCTAGTGGTCAATATTCAAGGTCCACCCTGTTTTACGTTGCGCTACTCTCGCTATCGATGCACATAGCTCAAAATGTCGCGGATCTGCCTTATGCGAATTTGGCACAAAAACCTCGCAATATTTGTTGCGATCAATTTTCAGACTGTCATTACGGTTAACAACGCTGCAGTGTCCTAAAAATTTAGTTGTTTTTGTGGTCAGATATTAAAGACGTGGACGACAGTGATGTCATTAGAATGGCACCTCAGTCGATCTTTTTTGCATTTAGTTTGGGGATAGTGTTGTCAGCCATCTCAGCGATGACAATTGGCCAACATGGATTTGGCGCAGTTACACTTTTTTCGTGGGTTACCGTGAAGGGCGTTCACATTTCAGTTCCTAAGTCGAATATCGCGCAAGTGAGCTAGGACAGAAAAGGTTTGCTCTTGTGAATAAACTTATTGTATGGCGACGAAAACAATTATTTTTTGTTCGTTTTCTTTTTTTTAATTTTTTATACGAAACTTGGATTCAGTATACCCTTCACAATGTGCAGTGTAAGCACTAAAACGATGCTTTGATCTACGACAATAAACTTAACTTCTAAAATTACAATAGGCAGTGGCTTCTACAGTACCAAGCTAAAGGGTGTTTTTATTAGACGTGTGTTTTTCAATCTGGCTACACTTTTTACGGAGTTGGTCTCTTTGACAGCTATCACTTGTTATATGCTCAGTTTGGTTTGCCATTTCATAATAAACAGATTTACTCCGGAACAACGTTTGCAAATCGTGGTGAATGGGTCCAAAACGAAATGGCCACCGATACTGATTCTTACAAGAAACTTTTGTTCAGCGATGAAGCTCCCTTTTGCTTGAATGGGTACGTTAATAATTAAAATTGTCGCATTTGGAGTATTGAAAACCCACAAGCCATTGTTAAGACACCGTTACATCATTAAAAAGTCACTGTTTGGTGTGCTCTATGGCAAAGGGAATCATTGGTCCATATTTCTTCAAAACGAAGCCGGCCATAATGTTACAGTCGATGGGGAACGCTCTAGAGCCATGATAAATAATTCGTGCCTGAATTGAAGGATGTTGATGTGGACGACCTTTGGTACATTCCATAGATCCAACGAAATAATTAATTTATTGATGGAATCTCTTGGTGAGCGCATTATCTCGCGTCGTAGGCCTGTGGCGTGGCCTTCAAGATCGTGCGATTTAACACCTTGACTTGACTATTTTTTGTGGGTTTCTGTGAAGTTGTTTGTCTACACAGATAATCCCGTCACGATTGACGCCTTGGAAGAGAATATTCGGGGCGTTAATGCTGACATACGGCCCCAAATGCTGCAAAAAGGGGTGCCAGCCTCTCAGCTGGAATTTATTCGAGACAGCGGCTGCGGAAACATTTCTAAAATCATTTTTAATATAAAGCTAAATAATTGGCCAATGCGTTTTACTTCTTATAACATATAATTAAACGCGTTTTACTTCTAATTAAAAATCACACGTCTGAAAAAAACACCCTATAAAAGCCATACGATGCTACAGGGATTAATATGAGTTTGTCATGATGTTTGTTACACCTAAAAAACTGTGACTAGTCCATTACAAATTATACTGATCCACTCATTCGCTATTGATAGTCCTCCCTTACAAATATACCTGATGATTTAGGGTCTAACCGATTTAACAGCGCAAATTAGAATAAAAAATATTTGGATCATATCAATTAGTATATGAGGACTCCTCATTGAGCAGCTTAGTACAATTCTATGGCCAAAACATATTTATAAATTTGTTATTCAGTGTCCAGTTAATAACCTGTTTTCTTGATAAAATTCAGAACTCACATATTTTAGGTTAAATTTCTCTAGTTCGAAAATGAGAATTGGTTTGCCAAAACATATTTATGCGGAATTATTGTAAAGCACTGCACCTTTTGTTCTTCCCACAACCACCTACAATTTTAGCTCCTTCAAACTAACTGACCGTCCTTAATGTAAACATTTTATATGTAAACATATGAATTGTGGCTAAAGGCAATTTCGTAACATTATAAAAATTAAATAAATAATTTCATTAACTTGCATTATAAATTCTGTTAAACATAGAACAGAAAAAATTAAAAAAAAAATTGTTATTAACATGGAACTTTAGTAAAACAAAATATAAACCACAATTTAATAAGTTTTTTTTTTTAAAAACCTCAACTACAAATGAAGTTAGTCCAAAGAGGAAAAAAAATAATATTTAAAAAGACTGGAGGCATCCATAATCCTTATAACTCAACGCTTTAATAATACTTCCCCACCTCTTAAATACCAACTTTGATTAGTAATACCATAAGTCTGCATTACAGAGAGCGATTGGATGGCTACATCAAGATGTCAGCCACATTGTCACAGAGATGAATAATTGATTAAATCTTTATGGTCTATTCATTGGCAAATTTGGGAAAAATCACAAGAATATCTAAACGATAGCCTAAACCATATTATCAGTTATAGAGCCGTCTTCGATATTACTGTTTCCAAATCTCTGTAATGAATTACACTTTCTATCAATAAATCTTCATTAAAACGAACAACAAGATTACTAAATATTTTACAAGTCCTACGTGGACCATCTAGAGTGGATATAAAATTATTTTATAGACGACTATTATGACTACTTGAGAAAAGGTCAAATCGTTTACGAATAAAATAAACAAATTTAATGCACCCGGCTTAGATGGTATAAAACCAATAAGTCCGACAAAATTGCCAGCGAAATTCTTCATTGTCATAACACAAAATTTTTAATTCGTCCAAAAAATGAATATATCCGAAAGTCTTTAAGCAGATCTGTTCCAGCGCAAAATGAGACTGGGCTTTAACAAGGATCACAAAGACATCGATATAAGCATTTACCTTAAACTCAATAACAAGTTGCCACAGCAATGGTTATGAGGTTCCAAATAATAATAATGGGGCAATCGGACAATATCAGCCAACATAGGTATAAACTTTAGTGCTAGCACCTGGAGGACATGTTTTTCTACCTGTAAGTACCTGTAGACAAACAGTTTATTCACTTTGAGATGGCTGAGCTAACAAACCACCCATAGGCTAACAAACCACCCATACCATAATCATAAAGTTATTCCAATACTCGTACTAAAACCT
The DNA here is from genome assembly GCA_963513945.1 of Hydrotaea diabolus. Classification (NCBI taxonomy): domain Eukaryota; kingdom Metazoa; phylum Arthropoda; class Insecta; order Diptera; family Muscidae; genus Hydrotaea; species Hydrotaea diabolus. The sequence goes on along the minus strand of OY740717.1, from coordinate 12,634,633 downwards.
GGCAAATAATCCAAATTCACAAGAAGCGATCGTTCAATTAGTAATTTGAGTTGCCTAGTTACAATTTTTTCCGCGTCGTTTAAAGGACAAAGAAAGAACAATTGGGATTTAGATAGAAACGTAATGAATCGTTAAGTTAAAAGAATCGTTTACTTTATACTTAACAACAAACGCGTGCAAAGGAGTACAGGAATGGTGTTCTTACGTTAAGAAAAAATATTTGATGCAATATGGCACAATTTTCAAAAAAATATTTAATAGTTTCAGTAATAAAAAAAGAATCTAGTTCAGATAGATGACGGTAACTCTACAGAATGATGTTTCCAGTAGAGGTACACCAAGGATCAGTATTGCCAATCATCTTGCACTTAATCTTTACTTCTGAATTATAGGTCCGAAAAGATCAAAACACAGCTCTGTATGCTGATGATACATTCAGTATAGCAAGTAGGAAAGTTTAAAAAAAATCAAGTGAGAAAGTTGAAAAAATTCTAGAGCACGCCAAAAAATATTTTGCAAAACTGAAAAACCAAAATTAGTAAAAAGATTTAACCCAGGCCATTATCTTTTTATTACAACATTCCATTGTGCATTCAAAGAACCGAAATTCCTATTCAAGATGAACGATTTACAGGAGTTATCTTAGAAACAACTGACTTTTAAAACCCATGTTTTCAAAATGTGCGAAAAGTCAGTGAGAAGAAGTTCGTTGTCATTTCGCGATGGCCACCACCATTCAACACACAGAGAAAAATCAGTCGGAAATCGGTTGGGTAAACTGAACTTCTATTGCAATAACCAACATTCCATAGTATTGATGGTAACATGGTTCGAGATTTCATATGATGGTAGCTACAACCATATCATGGTATTCACAGCCAAAAACATAACTATGTTTAACTATTGGTTGCGACAACTGTATTACAGTATTTAAAGAGCATCGGATTGTTTTTTATCCATACCATCGATAGAAACTGATGACACTGATGGGTCAGTGAATCGATTGTGAGACAAGAATCTGGACTGCGTCTTTCGCGCTTTAAAATCTACTCTGTTTACTCGACCCTATTCGGGAATGGCCAGAATATCCCGGTATTGTAACTCACCCCTTATTCGCCTTTTCTCTTCAAAACCTCAAAGACTCAGGATAGGTCGAAAAACTATAAATGACAGAGGTTTCCGCGAATGAGTAGATGGGATTCACGGTGTGACACAAATAGTCTTCAATGAAAATAAGAAAAAAAGAGGGGGAAAGGAGAGAAAATTTTGGTACACCAGCGATGAGCCTATGTTTGTTGAATCAAAACCCATCTACAAAAAATCAAACAAACGTACAGATGCCAAAATCGATTAGCTTTGATATCAGTACAACTTGCAAAACTCTATAAAAACTATAAATGACAGAGGTTCACGGTGTGACACAAATGGTCTTCAATAAAAATAAGAAAACAAGAGGGGGAAAGGAGAAAAAATTTTGGTACACCAGCGATGAGCCTATGTTTGTTGAATCAAAACCCATCTACAAAAAATCAAACAAACGTACAGATGCCAAAATCGATTAGCTATGATATCAGTACACCTTGCAAAACTCTATCGAAGTTCTTGGAGTTATCCAAAGCCACGACCACACTGGAGCAAAGACCGACTCCAACGCTCCGGAAAGAACGACATCAGGCTGCGGGAAGAGCAATTTCTACCGAAGCCATACTGTCGATCACTCAGCAAGACGTTTGTCTTTAAACACCTCATAAGATGGTGGTTTGTCATGTTCTCTATTGTCTAGGAAAGCGCTGAGGACATCGAAATTACCGACACCAAGAGCTATCAGCTTTGATATGAGTACACCGTGCCAGACTTTATCAAAGGCCTTGGATATATCCCGAGCCACTGCCTTGCTATAACCGAACTGGCGGATAGCGACTCGCAACGCTCCGACAAGAACGACATCAGGTCTCGGGTAGAGCGATTTCTTCGAAAGCTATACTGTCGATCACGCGGTAGGTCATGGTTCTCTAAATACCTCACCAGATGGTGGGTCACCATGCTCTCTATAATCTTGGAGAGCGCAGAGAAAATCGCAATTGACCAATAATTCGCAGGATTGTGATAATTGCTAAATGTGATCTTGCTCAAATTTAGCGTAGAGCGACCTGTAACAAACTCTAATTTATCTTTTGATGTAGACCCCACCTCCCTTACATATGTGCTTACCTGTAAGTTGAACACACGCTTTACGGAGCACATAATAAATGTGAAATATAACCAATCCTAATAAATTTTGTCTATCCGGTATATGTTTTTTTATAGCACCTATAGAATATATCACATATTAAGTGTCGACCTTGCTGAAATTCCGGAACAGCCGGATGATGTAGAATATTCCATAGGCGCCCTCGTCAGACGTTAGACTTATTTCGTGTGTTTTTAAGATCTAAGTATTTTCAAATCTGTTTTAGTTTAGATCAACCCTAATAATTCATTCCTAGTAGTAAATAAAGACTTAAACTGAATTGCATTGCGAGTTCCAGTGTAATTGCAAGCTTTAAATGCGAAGCAGAGGAATCCAATAAACTGAAGATGCTGAGACAATCGCTACGATTTACTTTATTATATTTACTCTTAAATAAAGTTAAATTGTTATACGTATTAAAATATCAATTATAATAACTGTTACAATTGTGTCCACGCATACACACGCTTGAAAGTATTTACATTTTTTTATGCACACCGACACAATTTTGTTCTCGCTCTAGACGTACGACAACAGGTCCTACCCTGGCGAACTGTTTAAAAGCAGCACTGCCGCTTCCTTTAGCGTGAATACCACACAGACATTCGTTTTAAAAAAATTAAAGTGTACTTTTTCCCCTCTGCCATGTTGGCGTTGTTGTTAAATTTATTTTATTGTTGTTGCGTGTTACTCTTCCACTTTAAAGTTTTTTGTTTTTTTTTTTAACATTTTGCCATCCTCATTCGTTTGATGTTAACAAAACAAAACAGTACGACAAAAAGGGAAAAACACACAGCAAAAAAAGTTGACATAAACAGTTGTTAAATGTTGGCTAATACAGGACAGGGGAAGAGAAGAAATGGAAAGAAGATAAAGTTGAAACAGGAGAATAGGTAACTCTTTTTTGTTGTTAGAGTTTAAATAGGGGTGGATGGAAATGCTGTAAATAGGCTTACCAGGCTAAAGGGATTTCGAGAAGGTTGATATTTTGCGAACATTTGCCAACATGTTCTCTGTTAATTTTGAATACTTTAAGGGGATTTAAATGGGGGCCAAAATCTTGTCAGAGTATTATCTGTAATGTTATCTGTCTTTTTACTTAACTCCTCATAAGCTGTTGTGTATAATGTAATTTTTCAAGCCCTTAAAATGATATTTACTTGAGATAAAGTATATCCTGTATTACAGAAATGCCTGTCATATAAAGTGTATCAATCAGTTTGCAGCACATATGGTCTTGGCAGTTGCAAAATCAAATCAAGCAGAAGAGGTTGTGTTCAAATTAAATTTCCTTTGAAAAATGTTCGGGCCCACCTGCATAAATGAGTCTACATATTTCGACCATACCGTGAGCATTACTGTGACATAAATGAGTAGAGTATTTTTTTTAAGCGTTTGGTTTTCAATCTGGCCACACTTTTTTCGGAGTTTCTCTTTTTGATAGCTGTCACTTGATTAATGCTCCGTTTGGTTTGACATTTCATAGTGAACAGACTTACCTCGGAACAGCGTTTGCAATCGTGTAGAATGGACCCAAGACCAGATGGCGACCGATTCGGATTTTTAAAAGAACATTTTGTTCAAAGATGAAGCTCATTTTTGGTAGAATGGGTAAGTTAATAACCAAAATTTTGGCGGAAAAAATGGAGGAATAAAAATCAACAAGCCATTGTTGATACGCCGATATATCCTCAAAAAGTCACTATTTAGTGAGCTCTAGCCGGCTTTATTTTTTCAAAAAATGAAGCCGGCCATAATGTAGCAGTCAATGGGGTAACGCCATAAAGCCAGGATTATTGTCTTTTTTGCTTGAATTGGAGGATGTGAATGCGGAGGACCTTTGGTTCCATACAGCGAACGTAACAATAAATTTATTAAAGTAAACTTTTGGTGAGCGCATTATCTCGCATCGTGGGCCTGTGGCATTGCCTTCAAGATCGTGCGATTTAACACCGCTGGAATATTTGTTGTGGGGTTATGTGAAGTCGCTTGTCTACGCAGATAATCTCGGCACGATTGACGCCTTGTAACAGAATATTCGGCTCGTTATTGCTGACTTACAGCCCCAAATGCGGCAAAAAGTGGTCAAGAATTAGGCCTCTCGGCTGGAATTTATTCCATCCACCCGCAGCGGCTTCTTGCCTGAAATCATAGCATTAAATATTATGTGTTTTATTTCATCTTGAAAACCACACGTCTGATATAACACCCTAGTTTAGCGCATCAGAATAAAGAGCTGCCCAGAATATTTTAGTTCAATGGAACGAACGCTTCAGCCAGAAAAGACATGGTTGATAACTTTAAAGGAGTACCAAATTGCGATATAGTTGCTCACAGAGAAAAAATTAGTTAGACCTACACAAGTTCCGTTGCAGAAGAAGAATTTGCGTTGCAATCATCAAATAATAAAAATTATTTATAATCGTAATATAAATTCGTTTATACATACCCCAAGATGATAAATATGATCATATTATTGTAAACACAATCTATTGATCGACCATACCAATGAAACGCTGAAAAGAAATTAGTTACCAAAAATTGAGATTGTGACAACCCTTAGTTTTTAAAAAATGCCCTTTTTTAAACCCATTATTGACGATATCAACTAAAATGTGATCATATTTAAAAACGGGTATTCTAATGATATTTTTTCGGTTTGAATAGGCCTATAGAAATAATAGGCCAATAGAAATAAAAAAAAATTGATTATTACTTATTAGGACAATCGATCAACCAACATTGTCAGTCAACATCTTCTATCATCTTTACCACCGACTAAACCCTTCCTATGTTGCAGATTGAGTGTGAAATTTTACAATTTTTTCGTTGAACAAGTGCGTCATGTCGATTTTTATATCCAACAATTCTTTTCTAGAGGTTCGAATACTTCTTACTTCAGTTCCAATTACAGAAAATTATATAGCATCCACTATCATTCGGTTATAATGATAGCAAACTCAAGATGCGTGCAACCTCAACCATTCTGTTAGCGAAAAATTCGATCGTTGCAATGGATCTATTCTCTATGTGTGGGATAATAAATGTTCTTTGGTATGAAAAACTTTAGAAAGCTTTTCCATAACCAAAGTACATATAAATTAGTTATTAAGCTGGTCAACAAAAAGCTGTACAACCAGCTTAAGTATGCGCCTTTTATGTCTTCATTTTAGACAGATAAACAATGAGCCCCAATTTCTTGGCAGGATGTTGCAAAGTTACGCAGATTTTGCTTAATCGTATGAGTAATATTAAATAAAAGTATTAAAATAACTCATACGCCACATTGCTTGATGCAAAGAACAGTGTTGCTAGCGAGCAAATGATTTTCCTATCTATAAATTTCAAAAAACCTGCAAAATCGCTTGAAAAATAGTGAAATCTGATTTATTTAACAGTAGAAAACGTTCATTTAAAGAGACTTAAGCTTTTTCTTTTAAAATATTTCAGTTAAACAAACCCAAGCAGTTTGTTTGAAAAACTTAAAATTTCATATAAAAATCGTCCACTTTTTTTTTACTGGTTTTTGATTAACATTTACTATTTATAGTTTAATTTTAATTATTTTTCCATTAAGCGAAATCGGTCTGTCTTTTCGTCCGTCCACACCTCCATTCAAAGCTTGGAGTTAAACACTGGTCATGATTGTTGTCCAATTTTCAATAAATTTGAACCAATGACGGCTGCTATTGAAAATTATGGAAATCGGTTCAGATTTGTCTTTAGCTCCAAAACTGTTTCTTGAAATTTAGCAAGATATAGTTTTTGGTTTTATGTTAATAGTTTAAGGAGCTACATATTGCTTTTTGGACCAAGGGCCGCAGTAATTGAAATTGAAGAAAATAGACTCTGACCTAGATATAGCTTCCACAAATATGTGTATCCGATTTTACGCTTTAAGCTTTAAAAACCACATATTGCTTCAAATCTTGTTGATTGTGGCTAGCACGGACTCTGTTGAAATTGAGAGATATATGCTTGAAACCCGTCGCCTTATTCCAAACGTGCCGATGTTCGGCAGGCAAACGCGACTTTCTACCGCCCGTTTGTTATCCATTGGCCAGTTAACCGCACTATACAATACAGATCAAATTCGTTTTTCGCTCGTACAGTCCGTATGTGGAATCGACTTCTTGCAAATGTATTTTCCACTAATTGCGACATCCAGAATTTCAAGGCAAGTGCCAATAAACAATTGCCTTTCCCCCTCCGATCCTTTACTTTCCACTCGCCAACGCAACGCATGTTTAGGGGGCACCCTAAAAATGCGCTTTGGTTATTAAAAAAAAATAATCGCCCACATATATGTTTAACTGATCTGATCAAAAACAAAAAAAAATGCTCACAAATTCAATAATACATTAGTTTTTATATCTGGGTAAACTAAGAGCCCGGAGATCCACAAACTTTTTGGCTTTTCTGAAAAACCAGGGTACTATAAGACAGGGTACTTTAAGGGTACTATGAGATTTAACTGTGACTGGATTTGGTCTAATGAAAACAAAGGGCCCAATAAACTCCCGTTTAGTCACAGCAGCCATCAATCGGACTATTGTTATTTTTCCTATTCCTATAGCTAATCCATATACTTAGTAGGGACATTAATTCTATAACACACGTTTTATGATGTAAAACAAAAATTACTGTATGTTTTTGGACCAAATATTTTTTAATATCTTTATTGATGCATATTGTATCCAAAAAGAATCTAATTATGCGAAATGTCCGCCTTTTGCCTTTTCACACGCCTTAAGTCGCATTGGTCAATCGTCGATAACTGCACGAACCTCGTTCATTGGAAAATTGGCCACAGCTCGAACCAAAGCAGTCTTAAAAGATCCAATGTTGGTGGGGTATCTTTTGCTACAAACCTTGTCCTCTAAAACCGTTCACAATTTGTAATGTAATGGGTTCAAATCTCGACTGCCTGAGGACCATTCTTCAAAGGAAATGAACGCTGGCAAATTGTTTCGAAGCCTGGCCTGAAACGTTTTAGCCTTATAGGCCGGCGCAGAATCCTGCTGGAAAGTCCACGGCTGGGTTTGGAACAAGGAATAGTTAAGAGGCTTCACAACAGCTTCCAAAACGGTTTCTTGGTAAACTTTGGCCGATGTTTAGACTCCTTGTTCGCAGAAATGCAGGTCAGTGACCCCATCGTAAGAGACACCCCACCAAACCATGACTAAAGCTGGGTGATGACCCTTTTCCACCCTTGGGATCAGTTCAGATGCTTCCTTAGATGACCGCGCGTACACTCTAAAATTTGCTTGTTAAATTTTTCCTGAACGGTCAAATTTTTTTCATCGGTGAACAAACTTTTTCTGTGCAAGTTATCAGCGTGCTTCACCAAAAGAAGTTTTCATTTTTCAATCCTATTTTTTTTAAAGCTGAAATTAATAAATTTCCGGTACGTTGTTTGAAAGCCCCAAGTCCCAAGTCTTTTTTAATAATTTGGCTCATGGACTTTAGCGTGATATTCATCTCACGGGCCATGATTTTCTGTTTTCGGAGCGGATTTTTGTGAACTCTTGATTTAACGGTTTGATGACATGCGGTGTTCGAACAGAGCGTGGTCGGCCCGAGCGGTGGCGGTCTTTTACATCTCCAGTCTCCTCAAAAATTTTTATGCAACGGTAGATGAACATGCGGCTAATCCCTAGTGGCCGGAGCGTTTTGGAAATATCGATTTTTTTCATTTCACTCTTGAAAGTGCTATTACGGCGATATGGTTCTCATTATCTGACCACTCCATGATAAAAGTTGAAACAATTTTAAAATCCCGTTACAGACTAAAGCTATTGAGGTTAGCTTTCAAAACCCATTAACGGAGTATGTTCAGTTCTACTATTAAAAGGGGTGTGTTCAATGTTGTAACAGTATTTATGTCCCTACTAAGTAATATAAGACATGAACTGGCCAAACGAATTTTAGTTATTACTTGTTCTTATTTTAACAACCTCTAAACTCTACTCATGGTACAATAAACAAGGTAAAGTCCTGTACTGGCAAAGTCACTTGAAAAAAATACAAAAAATAATTTTTGTGAATGTTTGGTGATTATTTTGAGTGTTTACTATAGATTTTAAGCTTTACAAACTTCATGAATTGTCTTTGCAAAATTTTAAATTTAAAAGTTTAAATTTCTACGAGAAAAAATCGTAAATAAGCTAACTGCATAACACTACCCTTTTTATTGTAGTATGGCTCCACTGATGTTTGATTCCCTCAGCGGAAACGGAAAAATAGTCAAGCAATCATTTCAACATTTTTTAGACCAATTAATAGCACATGGCAAGCATTCCATGACACAAGTCAAAAACTGACAAATAGACGTGCATGTCTCCTAAAATAGAAGCCACAACAACAAAGCAAAAACAACAACAAAAACTTGCATGCCATTTCCACACACCCACACATAATACAACAACTGCTTGAAGAAGCAACAGTCCATATTTACTAAAGCAGTCAGTCGGGAGTGTTGCGCGTTACCAGCAGTGAATGCAGTAGATTGTGTTTTAAACAGTTCTCAGCTGACTCCTTCACCACTCCTCGGTCCTTTTTCAGAAATTTCTATAAGCAAAGTCGAGGCAGAGACGACCGCAACAAATACATTAATAACCGCAAAGTGCAACAACAGCACCTAGACAATGCCAGTGGCAGCAGCAGCAACACCATGAACACCATCAACAACAACAGCAGCAGCATAAACATTACCATTACCAACTGCATTAAAGGCAACAAAACATGAGGAACAGCCACAAAAAAATATAATAAAATTCCGTAAAAATGTTCACATGAACACCACGAAATGGGGAAAAGAGTCAAAGGCAAAACGATGAAACATACATAAAGTTATGCTATGGTTTTATTATGAAGCAAAAACGAAATCCTGCAGCTAAAATAATGAATGGCGACTTACTGAAAGTGAACGCGAGGGAGCGCCGGTATTGGAGGTTGTTGGAAACAGGACATACAAAACACTTGCCTTCCCCGTTTATTAAACGGGAGGATGTGCTTTTTTATTTTTGTTGGCAATGTACAAGAAACGGGAGGCAATTATGGTGACCAACAGGGTGCCCTATCACAAGTTTTTAAAATCCTCTAGAATAACAAACTAACTACTAGATTTTCTTTATGAATTTTATCTGTTAACGAATATAGGTTAGGTTGTAAATACTTCTACCGATGTCTTACCCTGAAACGTTAACACAAGAACCATTCATTTAGTGACCCATTGTAGTCGTCCTTAAACGGTTGGTTGTACTAGGAAATTGTTACCGAAAGGTCAATAAACCGCACAGTATGCTGATTGTTGTATTCCCTACTTCTATCGGGCAAATGTCCGAAGCTGTTGAATCGGGTGCTAGATCAACATCTATACTTACGAGTATAGAAGACCTAATTTTGAGGATCCTCCGCAAAAACGTTTCAAATCAATCAAGCAGAAAAATATTACTTATAGTTAATAGTAGGAATGATTTTATGTTAGTGACGAAATTGTACAAGTTCTGAGTGCCAACATGTTCAATATGTGCCAATGGACTTCTTCCTTTGGAGATATTTAAAAAAAAAGTGTACGTCAATAAGCCAAGGACAATTCAAAAGCTAAAGGATGAGATAGTCCGTCACAGTAATGACATTGAACATCCATTATGTCTCAGAGTCTTTGAAAATACGGACCGTCTGATGGTGGCATGCCACCGAAACCGTGGCAAGCGTTTGTTTCACACATAATTGTCCAATGTTCTTCTATAACGAGGGTTGCTATATATATTTCTGGCCTAGGCAACACTCAGTGTTGTCTGGCGTCATCTGACATTTCCATTGGAAAGTTTAAAATTTGTTAGCATAAACGTACTCAGAATGTTTAGACGTGCGACCATCATTTGTGTTGTTTACAGTGACTTGAAAAAATCAATTGGGCAAAAAATGGAATTAACTCGTGAACATTTTCGTGCGATCATTTTTCACAACTTTCGGCCTGGATTATGACGACAAGAGTGCATCGATGAAAACTGGTTTAAAGATTCAATCGTGGCCGACGCTCGCTCAAAGACGAAGGTCGTCTTAAAACGGCCATTATGCCAGAGAGCATTGATGCCGTGCGTGAACTGACAATTCAAGATCGTCATGTGACATACCATGAGATAGAGGCATCCTTAGGCATTTCTTCCACCAGCATACATTCGATATTGCATGAACACCTGGCCGTAAAAAAGGTTTCTTCTCGTTGGATCCCGCACAAGTTGCCAATCGCTCAAAAAAAGGCTCGTGTCGATTGGTGCAAAGAAATTTTGAAAAAATACGATCGCAGTGCTTCAAAAGACGTTTATAAGATCGTCACAGGTGATGAATCATGTATCTTTGCGTTTGAGCCCGAAACAAAACAGCAATCGACCATGTGGGTCTTCGAAGACGAGCCAAATCCAACGAAAGTTGTTCGTGGAAGAAACACTTTGAAGCAAATGGTCGCCGGTTTCTTCGGCAAAACTGGTCAAGTGGCGACTGTTCCGCTGGAGCAACGTAGGAGGTCAATTTTGAGTGGTGCACCACAATTTGTTTGCCTGAAGTCTTCGGGGAAATTAGAAAAACGAACAAGAGAAGACGGATCGTCGACGATCAATAATATGCGAAATATTTAGGCTCGCAGATAAGTTTTCCATTAGATAAATATTATAACAAACGGAACGAAAAACTTTTACATACGAGTTTACTTCAATTTATGGTACAGTGGGTATTACCGGTGTTCGGAATAGCGGCTTAAAAATCGTAGCCGCTCCTAAGCTTGATAATAGAGATGTGCATTTAATTCGGTATCACCAAGACATGCCATACAGATTGTGACATACTTCTGATTCTGTTTGATAAGTTTCTTGGTCGTGTTCTCATCCATTTTGATGATCGGAATTGATACCCTAATTCCTGTAATTATGTCATTTTCCCTATTTTTTCTTCCGTTTTTGCGTTTATTTTTAACATATTGTTCCATATTTACACTTTTTAGCAATATGAAGAACAGAATATTATAAGTAAGCTTTATAGAGCATTATTTTTATACCAAAAATATTTGATACTCGTATAGATCTACCATTGAGTGTACAGATCGACTTAGAATAAAACATTAATTCCATTTAACGGTGATTGTTAGTTATAGCTTTAGCTTGTTGTCCATGCCAAGTTTCCATTATTAGAAGGATTCAGTGGGATATTGAACTTTTTTTGTGTGTGTGTCAAGATAGGCCTGCCTATAACGTGTGCCGACGCGCTAAATTATTGGCGTTTTTAAAATTTTTAACTTTAATTGCTCATAACATTTTACTCTACAGGTATAGTAATTTTTGTTGTTTACAAAAAATAGATAAAATGAAATCGGTTAGGAGAAACAAACATTTTAAATTTTTAAACCATATATCTCAAAGACTACACAAGACTTTTTGTGTTAAAATTGTATAAAAAAAGAGGTGCCCATATTAGGGGCCCTTCAGCTGAACCCCTGTATGTTAAAATGTAAGCCCGAAAACACCTCTTCTATGCATGTCTGAAATTTCTTCAAAATCCGACTGTTAGTTTATTAACGGCTGAATGATTTTTATTTTTTTTAATTTCATCACACAGTTCGGCGCTTAAAAACGACACTAACATAAATAATAATTTTTATTATTACAGACACTCCGCCCGTAAATTTTACAGGTCATATTTATTGTCAAACTTTATGAGTGTTGTCAGGATCACGTTTTTTTGGACTTAGGACTGACGCTATTAAAAGTAAAAGGCCGATTTTAAGATTTTAGCTTCAGAAGCTATTATGTCGCATAACTCAAAACCCCCCAAAAAAAACCACAAAATTTTTAATTTTTAGCAGCTAAATATATTGAAACTAAGGATGATCCATTACATCTTGCCTAGGTATCAATCGGTGTAAAACCATAAAGATTTATGAATTTTTATTATCGAATAAGCTGCTGTTTTTCCCTTTTTTGGTAAAGATCTGTTGACACTTGTGTTCATTTGTTTGATATCAATATTATATGAAGTGAAAATGCCAAGCAGTCCATTGACATAATAACACCTTTAAAGTAATACAATGTTTTTAAAAGCAGTGTCACAACCTCCATCGATTTAGTCGAATTATTTCAAAACTTCACACAGTCGAACTCCAAAATATTTTTCGGATCAAAGCAATAGATTTACCGACAAGGTCCTAAAAATAAATATTTGCTCTCCTTCACTGAATCAACTATAATCACGATATATCCCATGAAAAATGTATCTAAGAAAGTTGAAATTTTAAACATATACGATATTTTAGGCAACTCGAAACAGTTTTCTACATAAAATTGGTATAGTGGGTGGGTCATAAAATGTTGGTTTTAAAGCGAAAAAAGTAATTTAAATATAAAGCTGATTATAATATCTTATTATAATATCTATTTAATTTGAAATTTTAAACCTAAATATTTCCGGCTACTTAAGGGTTAATGTGACACAAATTGCCTCAAATGCGGTCTGAGCTATATATAGATATGTGATCAAATATATATACTTCAATATCAGTCATATTTTATTGGTACAGAGGGCTCGTCAGAAAAATAGGTGGCAAAAATGTAAGATCTTAACCGCCTCGCAATGGGTTAACCGATCAATAAAATAATTACGTCTTTAAATCAAGTTTCTGACAAGCTTTGTAATTATACCTATATTGATTTCTCGGAAAAAAGGTATAACAATAGCTATAAGTATTGAGGCCCGAAGCATGGGAATACGATAACTACGGATAACTACGAAATAGTTAAACTATTCTGATGTTGGGATAACTACAAAATAATTTAACTGCGTATGGTTACTACAAAGAACTAACCTGCAGTCTCCATCAATTAATGGTGCCAAATAATTAATATTTACTTCATAACTGGTTGGTTGACATAACCACCAGTTTTGGCAAGCAATAGTTTATAACTGGTTGGTTGATATAACCACCAGTTTTGGCAACCAATAGTATTACTGAATTCGTTTGGTATACATGATTATTAGCTGTGCGTACTGTGGTATTATTGTATCTACTATCTTATGATATATCATACCATGTAACCAATCAACACCAAGGAATGTTGGTGGTTACAAGAGAAAGTTTATATATTTAACACAATTTTTGTAGTTCGGACCGATTTCCTACTGATTTTTTCTCCACAAAATCCGTCCAGGTTCAAATTCGACTAAGAACATCGTTTACTACTAGGTTATGGAATTAGGCAGAATACACAGAGAAATGAGATTGGTTGTGACAACCGATTTTTTTGCCAACCAAGTCATTAAGGTAACTTTTCATCAGTCAAATCAAATGTTTATTGGTGTGCAGCAATTTTCAATAAATTGAACGGAAAGTATCGGTAGGAGTGACAAAGCATTGAAACTTTTTTTTATATATCTAAAAATTAATACTTCGGAATTGTATAGGGTGATCCATCTTGAGTTATTTTTTTCAATAGCCTTTTTTCACAGATTTTGAGTGAGTTGCCATTTCATCATGGAAATACTTATACCGAAACAACGTCGCAAAATTGTGCAACTGTACTTATAATGGAAATGAGCGTTCGGTGAGAAACTTTTTTCGACCACAATTTTGTTCAGCGATGAGGCACATTTCTGGCTCAACGACAACGTCAATAAGAGGTTCGAGAGGTGCCATTATACCTAGAGAAAACCACGGTCTGGTGCGGTTTATGGGCTGGTGGAATAATCGGTCAATATTTTTTCGAAAATGATTATGGTCGTAACGAGCTCGTATGGAGCTCGCTGTCGCGCCTTGATGTCGGACTTTTTGCTTCCTGAAATTGAAGCCCTTAATCATTAAAGCCATACCGGTCGAAATGCTCGAACAAGTCATTCGAAATTGGACCCCTATAATGGACACCCCGAAGCGTAGTTGCAGTCAACATTTAAAGAAAATCATATTCAAAAAATGGCATAAAATGTCTTTTCGAAAGAACCTCAAATATTCGACATTTTATTTGATTTTTTGAGTTTTTTTTATTTTGAAAAAATGCCTTTAGATCACCCGATATATCACAGATTGTTTAGGAAATCCGATTTTTATGTAAGCAGACATTTTAAGATTTTCAGTTAATAAAATCTTTTTTCAGATGAGTTATTATTATTTTTTTGCAAAACTTTTTTTTTTGCATTTCATTGAAATAACCAATGTATTGGCTAGTGGAATTTGTGTTGATCATATTTATCATCTAGTGGCATGTTTAATCGAATTTTCATATTGATTATCGGTAGCGGTAACCGAAATACTTCTTTTGCAACAGAATTCTCAACTGATTTTGTTTCTGTCTTCATTTTCTTTTAATCGAAACATAGGTCCATCGAGTCCCAACTACACAATGGAAAAGTTTCGTCAAGTTAGGTTCAAATTTCCAACCTGTTCTTTGACTAAAGGGACACATGGATAGGCGTGCTGACATACTGACTTCATTTAAATGGGCATGTTGAATCGAATATTTATTACGATTGTAAACATTCGGTAATGGTAACCGAAATTCTTCTTTTGCAACATAATTGTTAGGGACCCAGCCGATTTCTTTTTGATTTGCATTACATCGAAACATTAACACATTGCGTTCTAACTGCACAATGGCAAAGTTTCGTCAAGTTAGGTTCACATTTGCAACCCATTCTTTGATTATGGCAACACATGGATAGACGTGCTGATATACGGGCTTCTTTTAAATGGGGCATGTTGATTCGAATATTCATTACGTCTGTAAACATTCGGTTATGGCAACCGAAATTCTTCAACAGAATTTTTATGGACCCAGCAGATTCCCAGCTGGTTTTTTCTCTGTGTGTATTTGTATGACATAAAAACATTAACACATCGCCTTTAAACCGCACTATGGCAAAGTTTTGTCAAGTTAGGTTCACATTGCAAGCTGTTCTTTGATTATGACAACACATGGATAGACGTGCTGACATACTGACTTCATTTAAATTGGGCATGCTGAACTGAATATTTTTTACGATTGTAAACATTCGGTAATGGAAACCGAAATTTTTCAACAGAACTTTTATGAACCCAACCGATTTCCAACTGATTTTTTTTTCTGTGTATATTTGCATTAAATCAAAACACAGACACATCACATACTTTCGATTTGTTCTTTAATGACAACGATACATGGATAGAAGTACTGACTTCATTTGAATAAGGCTTTCCATGTACTTAAAATGAAAACACCTGAACCAAAACTCGGTAATGCTGATGAAATACCACCACAATGATTCGGCTAAATGGTTTTTAAATATGATTGAAACAACGAATCTGTTCCCTGCGTAAACCAAATGTTGTAGGGTATCATGTAGTCAGCCACGACTACCTTTGGCTTTTTCCGAATTGCATACTTTTAGTTTTATTTTTGTTGTTGTTTCCCAAACTCCGGTCATAAACTGATAATATCCTTTATTACAGCACAGTGCATGATGACATGTTACAACATGACGTGCTCGCAATATTGTAAAAAGAAAAATAACCACATCAGCAAAAACGAATTCCAATTTCAGGTTGTTGTTTTTTAACACTTTTATGAAATATGTAACAAAACTACTGGAACAAATTGTTCCATTACAAACAACAAAGTGGTCTAAACCGATACACAGTAAAACAAAACAAAATAAAACCATTGTAGGGAAAGCGGCCTTAAACCACACTAACACACACACATACACCCAGCCACACCGGAAGTCGCGAAACATGGTAATTTTCAAATACGACGAACGACAACCAGAGAACACAAAACATAACAGCACACAATTGCATTATTTCCGTTTCATAAATTGGCGCGATGTTTTTCCACACAGACACATACACAAACACTTGTATATGAAAGGGGAATAGAAATTTTCAAATCACTGGCAGGACAAAATAGGACATACTTTGCTTGCTGGAAAACCCGTAGAGGTTTAGAGATTTCCACTCGATTTTTGTGTTTGAACTCAATTTTTGTTTTAATATTTTTTTTTTAAATTTCACTTCATTTTATTGAGATTTATTTCATTCAATATATTTTTGTTTTCTTTTTTTTTATTCTTTTGTTTTTGTGAGAAAAGGCTTTAAAAACACACCGTCGTTATCGCTCCACTACCGTTCATGGCAAATACCGACACAAGACTAAATCCAAACGATTGGTGGAAATTTCAATTTTCCCTCGTTTTTCCTCAGCACAGGCACACGCGTTAAATGTTAGTGAGTGGGTGTGTGTTTGTGTATTTTCCTGGCTTTCCATTCGTTTGTAGGTTGTTGAGATTTCGAAACGAACGACGTACCACATCGGTATATTCGAAATTCGAACATGACGAGGGGTGAATTGCTTCAAAGAACACAATTATGCCAAATTAAGAGTAAACACAAATGCTTAAGAGTGCTTCAAGAGAGCTTTGCTTAGTGGTGAATTTGTCTGGCACTACTCTTTTTATATGCCACGATGTCCTGTTTTGGTGGTGAATCGTTCCTAGGATTTTTCTATCCTGTCATATTTCTGTTGTTGTTGTAGTTTCGGTGTTCATCCTTTTTTGTTTTTGTTGCCCCCCATTTAAACGTTTTTAAATAGGTTTGTGTCACGTTTTATGGTAGGTCAAGTTTATCATACGCATACGATATGAATATATCTACGAGAGGAGCGAGCAAGCTATTTATGTATTACTGCCAGTAAGACTGGACTGGGATGTTATTAAAGTACGCAAGTGATAAATTTCTTCCCTTTTTTTCTTCTATAGAGTCATAATACTCTAAAAAGAGGTAATAATGTTTAAAGTTAAATGGATAAACAGTTGGCAATAACTTTTAGAGGCATAGTGATAATTTGTTTTGTAAAAAGAGTGAGCAAGAACTGGTAAAAGTTTAAAGATATCAAATCTTTAACCTTAATCTTATTTGGCGTTGACACAAAGTAACAGTTGATTTTGAATCGATTGGACGAGAACACTGTCCGCTGAAATCAACGAATAAAGGATGATTTTTTAGACGTGAGGAATTCAATCCGACCACACTTTTTTCGGAGTTGGTCTTTTTGCCAGCTGTCACTTGATTTATGCTCAGTTTGGTTTGCTATTTCATAATGAATAGTCTTACTCCGAAACAACGTTTGCAAATCGTGGTGAATGGGCACAAATCAAGATGGCCACCGTTCCTGATTTTTACTACAAAATTTTGTTCAGCCATGAAGCTCACTTTTGGTTGGGTACGTTAATAACCAAAATTGTCGCATTTGGAGTAATTAAAATTAAAATCGCGGTTACATCATTAAAACGTCACTTTTTTGTGTGCTCTATTAGCAGAGGGAATCATTGATCCATATTTCTTCAAAAATTAAGACGGCTATAATGTTACAGTCAATGGTGACCGCTATAGAGCCATGATTACTTAGTAGGTACATAAATACTGTTACAACATTGACTACACACATTGCAATAGTAGAACTGAACATATCCCGTTAATGTCATATGGGATTTAAAGGTAACCTCAATAGCGTTAGTCTGTAACGGGATTTTAAAATTGTTTCAACTTTCATCATGGTGTGGTCAGATAATGAGAACCGTATCGCTGTAATGGCGCTTTTTAAGTGTGAAATGAAAAAAAGCGATATTTTCAAACCGCTCCAGCCACTAGGGATTAGTCGCATGTTCGTCTACTGATTCATTAAACTGTTTGAGGAGACTGGAGATGTTAAAGACCGCCACCGGTCGGGCCGCCCACACTCTGTTCGAACACAGCATGTCATCAAAGCCGTTAAATCAAGAATTCACAGAAATCCGCTCCGAAAACAGAAAATCATGGCCCGTGAGATGAATATCACGCAAAAGTCTTTGACTGCTGCTTTAAAAAAAAATACGATTGAAAAATGGAAACGTCTTTTGTGCAAGTTATCACGCTGATAACTTGCACAGAAAAATTTTATTCACCGATGAAAAAAATTTTACCGTTCAGGAAAAATTTAACAAGCAAAATGATATAGTGTATGCGCAGACATCTAAGGAAGCATCTGAACTGATCCCAAGGGTGGAAAAGGGTCAACACCCAGCTTCAGTCATGGTTTGGTGTGGTGTCTCTTACGATGGGGCCGCTGACCTGCATTTCTGCGAACAAAGCGTCATAACATCGGCCAAAATTTACCAATTATCCGTTTTGGAAGCTGTTGTGAAGCCACTTAACAACTCCCTGTTCCAGTATTGGACTTTCCAGCAGTATTCTGCGCCGGCCAATAAGGCTTAAACGTCCCAGGCCTGTCTTCGAAACAATTTGCCAGCTTTCATTTTCTCTGAAGAATGGCCCTCAGGCAGTCCAGATTTGAACCCATTGGATTATAAATTGTGGACGGTTTAAGAGGACAAGGTTTGTCTTAAAAGATACCCCAACATTGGATCTCTTAAGACAGCTTTGGTTCGAGCTGTGGCCAATTTTCCAATGGACGAGCTTCTTGCAGCTATTGACGATTGGCCAGTGCGACATAAGGCGTGTGTAAAGGCAAAAGGCGGACATTTCGAATAAGTAAATTCTTTTTAGATACAATATACATCAATAAATATATTAAAAAAATTTTGGTCCAAAAACATTCAGTACTTTTTATTTTGCAGCATAAAAGGTGTGTAACAGTATTTATGTCCCTACTAAGTCATGACTTTTTCTTGCCTAAATTGGAGGATGTTGATGTGGACACCTTTGGTTCCAAGAAGACGGCGCTACATGTCATTCAGCCAACGAAACAAACAATTCGTTGAAGGAAACTTTTGATGAGCCCATAATCTCGCGTCGTAGGCCTGTGGCATGGCTTCCAAGATCATGCTATTTAACACCACTGGACTATTTTTTGTGGGGTTATGTGAAGTCGCTAGTCTACGCAGATAAGCCAGACACGATGAAAGGCTGAATCCTTGGAAGAGAATATTAATGCTTAAATGCTGCAAAAGTGGTCGAAAATTCCGCCTCTGGCAAACCATAATGGCAAACTTTTATCTTTATAATAAAGATAAATTCAAGGCCATAACATTAAATTATATGAGTTTTATTTCTTCTGGAAAACCACACATAACCCTTTATAAATAATCTTAATGGAAATAAGGTTTGAAATATCGACAGAGATAACAAACTATTCGCTTATGAATTCGGGTGAATACAATTTGTTGTGAGAACCATCAGGCAAAGACACAAAAAAACAAAAAAATAAGAAATATACAAACAAATAAAACTATAGAAAAGGAGTGGAACTTTAAAGTTATCCGTTCTTACATTATTTTTAAAGCATTGGAGCTATTGGCATATCACAATACCAAGCGGACCCGAAAAGCTAGCCTATTGCTAAAACTAAAATTTTTTATTTCAACCTTGATTTGACAGCAAAATTATTTTCTTCGAAAAATTTTGCTTAGTTAAGCCTTGTGTGGAGTCAAAGCTTATTGCAAAGAATTTAAATACAAATTATAACAAATATGAAAACCAGCAATATAAACCAATTAAAAACAAGTAAAAAAGTTAAAAATGGGCGTGGCTGACTATAAGATGCCCCACAACACTCTGCTATTCAGAGAATTGAGTTCCTATGTTTGGAGCTAAAGCGAGATGGCCCGTATTACGTTAGAGTTAATATTAATTTGTCGCTCATATATAATTTTTATGTTTTGTGCCTTCTAGAGCTGCTGGGCTTTAAATCGTATCGGTCCTTTGTATAGAAGCTATTCCAAGACATGGACGGAAGTAATTCAAGATTAGAGGACATGGTTTTTGGTAGCTCGAAACGCTCCAAACAAAATTTAGTGCTATGCGGATTTAAACTGTGGCTCCTAAAGCTGCAGATTCTAAAATCAACAAGGACCATTGTGTGGGGGCTATACGAAACTACGAAGCCATGATCGCTCATAACGTCGCATACAAAATATTGGCGTGATCGAATGTAATTTGCAGCTTCTAGAGCAGCATGATCTCACTTGAGTAGGGACTTTTATTAGAGGGCTATACGCTCGTAAAGTTACATGAACAATTTAATAGAAAACGGATTTATACTATGGCTCCTAAAGCTGCAGGTTCTGAAAACAGGTAGGACTATTGTGCCATCCAAAATTGCGGAACTATGTAGTCCAGTTTCACTACAGTTAATAAGTGCTCGCTCATAACGTACCGTGTACAATTTAGGAGTGCTCGGGGGACATCCGAAATTACGGTACTATGTAGTTCAGGTTCACTACAGTTAATAAGTGCTCTCTCATAACGTACCATGTAAAATTTAGGAATGATCGGGTGTAATAAGTGTCTTCGAGAGGAGCTGCAGGACATCAAAACGGAAGGACTTTTGTGTGGAATCTATTCTAAAACATGAACCGATATGGTCTAATTTCTCCAGAGATATGCGTTGGTCCTTGTCGTGCTTTAAAAAATGCTTTCAATTTCTTTTTAACTTATCAATTATTTCCCTGTACCCTCTAACCACCAATCCGAAAATTTTCAAACCGCTGCCATTTCGCCACTTTGCATTTTCGGACATGATCGTAGATGGACATATTTTCATGAAACGAGCCTAGGAATACGCTGGTGATATTTGTCCAGTCGTGAAAAAATCACCCTATATGATAGAGTAGCACCGCCCACTTTTTCTTCGGGTTGTGTTTCGATTCATGCGTTCCAATTATCATCGTCACATCTTAATTAATTGATGAGATATTGTCCTCTTAAGTTCAGGTGTGAGTGGGCAGAGCCACCCCGAGTTACCCCATTTACCATACAATAGTTAAGAACAATTATCTAGTCATCGGTTTCATCCTGTTAAAATTTTGTAACGATCAGTGCATAAATTCGATTTTTTAAAGGAGTGTGGCTCTGTCCACTTTTCATCATATCACGTCAGCCTCATTTCTCTAATAGTTCTTGAGATATTGCGCTTAAAAGTTCAATTCACCCCCCGTTATCTAATTTCCCATACAATAGTCAAGAACAATTATCTAGTCATCGGTTTCATCCTGTTAAAATTTTGTAACGATCAGTGCATAAATTCGATTTTTTAAAGGGGTGCGGCTCCGTCCATTTTTCATCATATCATATCAGCCTCAATTCTCTAATAGTTCATGATATACTGCGCCTAAAAGTTCAGTTCACCCAGTCCTTGTGAGGGAAAAATTTGACGTCTTGACCGATCAATACCAACCGTTACAGTCCATCAACACATGATTCTGGAAATTTTCAGCCACCTAGCTTCAATACTGCGACCAGAATTTACTCTCTACTTACTCGTATATACCTAGACAGATGAACATTGCTGTCGTAAATGGAACGTCTTAGCATTTAACCATGATTATGAATGTATGGCGTCTCTTTATGAGGTCTCCAAACAATATTTAAAGGTGTTGCTAACCGAGTGAAAAAATTACTATAATCTCTTTCCTATGAAGGAGAGTATAAAAAATTCTGGAGGTACGTATAATATATTCTGACCCTCTATAAAATTCTATCTGGGAAAAAAGAGACAAAACACGTCTATGTTTTCCTACAGCTCCATACCCAAGGACAATGTTTTAATGTAATTCTCTCCAAGGTTCGCTCTCGATTTGAGGTCCATAAGATCAATTGCCATACAAATTAACCAATCACTAGAAAATTCCCCTCACTTTATAAGAGGAAAAACCATTCACCATTTTATGTACCTTACAAACGCTCAACTAATGGCTTCTAATATTTCATATAGCTTCTCGAAGATTCTTTTTTTCCTTAAAAACAAATGTCTTTTCATAACGTCAAAATTTAGATATGTGCAATTAAAAATTTATTATAAAATAGTCCATGATGCTCTTTATCTAAATCTATTGCTAATCAGAAAAATTTGTGAAAATTATTTGGTATGCATCACATAACGAGCGAATATATTTTCAAATGTTTTAATTGGCTATAAAGTTGTGAAAATAATGATTTGTGATAATATTCAATACCCAGTGATTGGCAATTTAACAAGCATGCCTGCATATTCCTACTGCCATGGGTATTGGAAAAATAATAAAAATAAAAACAAGATTTGCACCCATAAACAAGTGGACCATGGGCTAGCAGTACCATACAAAACATATCATAAATGGCGGGTTGCCATGAATACGCTGACCCTCTCAATCCAACCAGAACGGTTGGAACTGCCCAACCCACTAGCAATTGGCTTGAGCATAACAACAACACTGGTGTGGAGGAGAGGAATTTGTAATGCCCATTGTCAACTTATTATGATCGTTATTATTATTATTATCAGTGGCCGTTGTTATTGTCCGTATTGTCCATCATCAATATGGATGTCATTATTATAAATATTATTATTGCAGAGGACGCAAGTGGAAATGTAAAATGTATACTTGGTCTTATACGATGATGTGCTGTGGGCGGAAATGCAAAACAACGTATCAACAAGTTCCCAATTCGGCTTGAGTCATTAAACGAATTTTCAGTTCAAGGCCCAGGCACACTGAAGCTTTTTATTACGCCTCCGGTAGGCTAAAAACAACTAAATATGTGTTAAAATTGTACAATAAGTTAATGATGTTGCAGTGCCAGAACTGAAAAGCTCTGCCATGCATTGATTGTTAGAGGGCTGCTATATATATTTCTGGCCTTATAATGAATATGCAAATATTTATCGTCAAAAATGGTTTTGATGTATTTCAAAGTATTCTCCAGCATGATTTATACACTTTTGCATGGACTCAATCCAATTGTCGAAGCTCTTTTCCACTCTGATTGAGACACCTCCAAAACATGGTTTTTGAACGCTTCAACAGCATCTTTTGGCGAGGAAAATCGTTGAACATGCATTTTCTTTCTTGATGTGCGGGAATAAAAAGATGTAATTGAGTGTCAAGTCAGTGCTGTACTGCGGATGGCCCACCAATTCGACGTTTTGGCCGGTCAAAAAGGCGATGGATTGAGCCGATATGTGAGAGCTCGCATTGGCATGGTACACAATGATTCGTCTTCTCTTGTTCGTTTTTCGAATTTCTCTCAAGACTTCAGGCAAACAAATTATGGTGAACCACTCAGAATTGACCTCCTCCGTTGCTCAAGCGTAACAGTCGCCACATGGCCAGTTTTGCCGAAGAAACAGGCGACCATTTGCTTCGAAGTGCTTCTTCCACGAACAACTTTCGTTAGATTTGTCTCGTCTTCGAAGACCCACATGGTCGATTGCTGTTTTATTTCCGCCTCATACGTATATTTTCAAAATTTCTTTGCACCAATCGACATGAGCCTTTTTCGAGCGATTGTCAAATTGTGCGGGATCCAACGAAAACAAACCTTTTTTACGGCCAGGTGTTCATGCAATATCGAATGTATGCTAGTGGAAGAAATGCCAAAGGATGCCTCTATCTCACGGAATATCACATGGCGATCTTGCATTATCAGTTCACGCACGACATCAATGTGCTCTGTCACAACGGTCGTTTTTGGACAACCTTCACGACATTCGGCGCGTGCGTCGGCCACGATTGAATTCATTAAACCATCTTTTCACAGTGCTATAGGATGGTGCTTCATCGCCATACAAAGATTTAAGTTCAGCGATGCACTCTTGTCGTGATAATCCACGTCGAAAGTTGTGAAAAATAATCGCACGAAAATTTCAAGTCAATGAAAACAACACAAATGATGGTGGTACTTCAAAACGTTCTGAGTAATTTTCCAATGGAAATGTTAGATGGCGCCAGGCAATACTTAGTGTTGTCTACGCCAGAAATATATACAGCAACCCTAGTATGTGTTTGATATTTATTTCTATGTTTTTTAGATCCTCTAGGCAGCGTAAGAGAAAAAGCTTTGTTGTAAATGGCGTTAAGTTCGGCTAGGCCGAACGTTATATACCTTCAAAGACCCTACGCTATTAAAGGGCAAAAACAAATGACCATTCGGCCCAAGCGCCTCATGTGCAAAAACCTCCAGTAACTATTCTGCTTTTTTAGGTATTAACAACGTCCCAACTAAAAGTACACATTTTATCCAATGTTCTCCTACAAAAATTATGAGTTGTTAGGCAAAAATTTAAATTATACTTTTTGACAAGTTACGTTAAGTCCTGTAATTTTTTCCTTGGGCCGATTTAAACCATTTACAACGGCACCGCTCACTTTTCTCTTGAAGTTATTTCTTTATATATAAAAGATGATTAATCTAGAGGTATTATTTCAACATAAAATAATACAAAAATTTAAATCAAGTGTGAAATCTTTACTGTTCATTCGAAAGGACATTTTAAGTCATTTATTTTTTGAATACAGCTTCATTAAAATGTTGGCCGCAACTACTCCTCAGGGTGTCCCTTCTGTGCAAAAAACATATGTGAAAAACCCAATTGAAAAAAAATACCGATGATTCCACCCATCCATAGACCGCACCGAACCGTAATTTTCGCGGTGTAAGTCTTTCCATGATGAAACAATACTGAAAAGTAAAAAAAATAAATTTTAACACAACGCACGCGTAAATTGTGAAAATCCCCATTTTGAAAAAATACTTCCCGATATACGAAATCCGATTTTTACAGAGTATACACCGATGCAGTAGTGTGTAAAAAAATAATTCTTAGGAATTCTGTTTTATAGGTCTTCAGTGACCAAATAAAAAGCAGATCTTTTTAAATCTACACATAATATCCCTCAACGTACAATATTAACTTTAAAATATAAAGGAAGGTATAACTTAATACTTAGTAGGGACATAAATACTGTTACACACGTTTAATGCTGTAAAATAAAAAGTACTGAATTTTTTTTGGACCAAATATTTTTTAATATATTCATTGATGTATATTGTATCCAAAAAGAATCTACTTATTCGAAATGTCCGCCTTTTGCCTTTACACACGCCTTAAGTCGCACTGTCCAATCGTCAATAGCTGCACGAACTTCCATTGGAAAATTGGCCACAGCTCGAACCAAAGCAGTCTTAAGAGATCCAATGTTGAGGTATGTTTTGTGACAAACCTTGTCCTCTAAAACCGTCCACAATTTGTAATACAATGGTTTCAAATCTGGACTGACTGAGGAAATGAACGATGGCAAATTGTTTCGAAGACAGGCCTGGGACGTTTAAGCCTTTTTTTAAAAAAATGTTATCGGTGAACAAAATTTTTGTGTGCAAGTCATCAGCGTGCTTCACCAAAAGACGTTTGCATTTTTTAATCCTATTTTTTTTTTAAACTGCATTCAATAAATGTCCGGTACGTCGCTTGAAAGCCCCAAGTCCCAAGTCTTTTTTAACGATTCGAGCCATGGACTTTTGCGTGATATTCACCTCACGAGCCATGATTTTCTATTTTCGGAGCGGATTTCTGTGAATTCTTGATTTAACGGCTTTGATGACATGCGGAGTTGAAACAGAGCGTGATCGGCCCGACCGGTGGCGGTCTTTTACATTTCCAGTCCCCTCAAACAGTTTTATGCATCGGTAGACTAACATGCGGCTAATTCCTAGTGGCCGGAGCGTTTTGAAAATATCGCTTTTTTTCATTTCACACCTGAAAAGCGCTATTACAGCGATACGGTTCTCATTATCTGACCACTCCATGCTGAAAGTTTAAACAATTTCAAAATCCCGTTACAGACTAACGCTATTGAGGTTAGCTTTCAAAACCCATATGACATTAACGGCGTATGTTCAGTTCTACTGTTGAAATGGGTGTGTTCAATGTTGTAACAGTATTTATGTCCCTACTAAGTATAATATATAAAACAACTTAAATTTACAAAAAGTCTTACATTTTTCTTAGAAACACTCGAGCATTTTCGAGTGTTGAAAAACCTTAAAAAAACAGATAGAGGTATTACTTCAGTAAGACTCTATTTCTTAGTATACAAGTTATATTGAATATATTACTTTTATTTATTTCTGCAAAAGCATTTTTGGAGCAAGCGAAGCGCACCGGGTTACGGCTAATTATACATAAAGGAAAAATTCTAAAATATTCGACCGAACTTATTGACACTCATGGATATTGGCATATAAGTGGAAACATATAAGCTAATATATTAATGATTTGCTTAAATTAAGGACCCAAATGTAATAAATCCTTACAAGTCCAAAACTTTATCTAATATCCAAGACATGGATATATATAAGTTCATTACATACAACAAAGACAATCGTCCAGATTTTACTTACTTAAGTTCCACAGCATCCCGTTAAGAAACAATGAGGAAACTCTCTCAAATCAGTGAGCTGTGCATGATTTAATTCTTATACTCACTGACCGGGACCTACTGTTTACTGCCGGCTCGAAACTGCACTTTTTTAACAAGAGTTTTTAAATGGCTTAGAGGTAATACTCTTTCTCTTAAAGTCGCACCATTTACGAGGCGGAAATCCGCCTCTAAAAAATTGTTAGAAGTTTTTAGCCGGATTTGTACCTGGGGTTACTCATCGCAGCACGGCTGACTACAATCTTTCTGATATCGGTCAAGGTTGTTTGAGTGTAAAACTTCCGGCATTAATAAATGCTTGAACAGGATCTCATGTTCGCTAAAAACTGTAAGACATTCTTAACTGCTGTAAGGACTTTAATGGTGGTTAGGAACGTCTCATGCAAGTCGTAGTCCCATACTCCAATTAACTCAGCGCGGCGGTTCACAATTTCAAAAAGTAAGATAGGAAAAGTGTAGTTACATTGCTTTGCATTCCAATCAACCTTTGTTGTCAACATTAACATATACATACGTACATTTGGTCCATAATTCAAAACATAAGCAATTATGATATTATTGCACATTCATTGAATAGGATACAAATTTCTCTTGATGATTCACTTCTATGGAAAATCAGGACAACAGTAGAAGGATGAAGGGACTGTACCTTAGGTACAGTACAACTGTATACTCAAGATACTTATATATAACGATAAGATCCATTTACTTCAAAGACAAAATAATCAGCAAAGAACACCGAATATCAAAAAAACATATATTCGAGTGCAATAAAAGTTTTTCGAGCTTTTGTAGGATTAATTGGTTAATCTGTTTTAAGCGGAGATTAGTTTCATCTTAGCTTTAGTGCAGGAGCACTGGATTTGCAGAGACTGAAGAAGTGCAATGCAGCGTTTCAATTGCAGAGACTGAAGAAGTGGAATGCAGCGTTTCAATGTAACAATTTTAAAATCGTTTGCTTCTTTAAGTTTTTTTCGTCTAGTTTAAAGTGCTAATGTCATATAAGTGTGCACCGCCATTGCTCACGATCACTACAGCTCTTTGTACAATGCTCTTGTCGGAATAGCTTTTAAGTTATATGGCTGTATTATCGGTTACTGGAAATCGCCAAAACGAGACTTGCTGTGTTAGTTATATGTGCAGTTGCAGCGCATAACTAACTATAAGTCCCAGTTTTTTAATTTGCAGTAAATAATTTTTAAAAACTAATTTGTGAGTAATTATATAGTCTTAAGAGTCTAAAGTCGAGAACAATGCATCAAAAACAATTACTCAGGTGTGAAAGGTATTGATTTTAATAATAGGTGTATTCCGTGTGTCCCATGAGAGCAGAGTTTGCATGGTTTCCTATTCCTTCAATGGAAATGGTGCTAATCACTTAAGTAATCATAGCTTAGACACGATCGATGGTCTTCAGACTTAAGTTGATGATCTACCTGCACATTCTAAAGAAAAGCCTTAAAGTCTTTTTTCCAGAATGCACTGCGGAGACGAACATGTAATAGCCAATATCGTGGAATATTGAGTGGTCGACGATAACATCAGTTCCTAGTTGTTAAATTTAGTTTATCAAACTTTTGTTGTTGTATCCGAATGTTGGCGATGATATCCTAAGTTTCATCACAATCATAAAACGGGATATGTTATAGTGTTATTTTTCTTTTTTGGTGTATTAAGGCTTTTTTAAAACAAATAATTCCAATTATACTGACTTCAGGAAAAGCGGTTCAACAAATGTTGTCATCATCTTTTCCACTTGCTCCTTTACATGACGCTCCTTATGTTTTAGAGTACGTCAAGTATGTAAGCCAACTGTATTTTGGTTCTGATGAACATTTCAATTTGATTCGTTGAACAAGTGCATGTGGATGTTTAGAGCCAAAATTATTTTCTAGAGGTTCGGATACGATGTATGTTCTACAGATACTCCAGTTCCAATAACGGAAAGTAACAAAGCATAAACTAATATACTGGTGTACTGATGGAATACTAGAGGTGCATGCGGCCGCAATTATTCTGTTGGCAAATAATTTGGTTGGGGCAACTAATCTGTTCTCTGTGTGCTTCACTTTGAATTCATTATGGAAGTTCAACCAAAAAAAAGTGATTGGTTCGTTACGAAATTTGCTTTGATTCTAGTACCCACATACCCATACTCTGCCCACCGGTCCCTTCTTTTGAGCATAACGGCCGTCTTTTGAGTCCCTTCATTCTTTGCGTCTGAACATATTATTATCTCAGCAAAGCTTGCTTTAATTTGAGTACCCATATGTCCATACTGACTATTGATTGCCCGTTTTTATCATACGAGACGTTTCTAGGGCCATGTGAGCCGAAACGTCCAGCAACTATGCCTTTTTTGAGGTATTAAGTGCTTTTCAACTTACAGTAGACATTTTCGCTAATGTTCGTACACACAAAATGTATGATTTGTAAGCAAATACTCAAGAAGTGTACTTATTCCGAATCACCGTTGATTTATTAAAAGGAAAATCAGTTTGTATTCAGATATAGCTCCCACATATATCTGCAACAAAAATGCCTTACAACTCAAATATGGCAAAGAATTTTAAAATCTGGCTATATTAAGGGGGCTCAAAAACCTATTTTCTCTTAATATTTCTGAACATTTAAAATTGCTGGTTATAATATAGACGGGAATTCGCGACATTAGCTTTTTTATTTGGATTTGTCTGCAGATTCTGTATTTACAGCCCCCAGTTAAATCTACCTGGCACCCAGAAGCCACATTTTTAATCGGCTCTTTTGTCAAATTCTGTGCATCGACAATGAGTTCTTTGTAGAACACGGCATTACAGGATGTCTTGTAATCGGCCTTGCCTAGCTGTAAAAGTGTTTAAATAGTTTTATACTCTACACCACACTGTTCTAGGCGATATTATAACATAGTACCATAACAAGGAAGCTACTCATTTGGCCCCAATGGATTGATTTCTCCCAATTTAAGCCCATTCCAATCTGGCGTAGACAAATTTGCACCAATTTCACTCAAACTTTGCATAAAATAATATACGCAATCATTGGCAAAAAGCATAAGTGACGCGCCAAATAGAAAGGGACCTAAGGGTAAAAACCAGTTATTTTCAGGAGAGCCATTTTAAAGATTTAAATACGTGTATCTTTGGTGTAGAATCGTCGACTTCACTTTCATAAAACGCGCATATCTCTGGGAGGGAACACTGTTGGGGCATGGAATCGGTCTCATTTGATGCTCGATGTTGTCCACATCAAAAAAAAATTGAAAATTGATTTTTTTTACCCTTAGGTCCCTTTCTCTATGCGCTGTCACATATTCAAATGAAGAAAAAATTACAATCATAAAGTATGACTGCCGTAATCATATTATTGTTAACATTAAACCCAAAAAACAATACTTTTACCGCTCCAACCATATTTATATTATTGCTACAACCATATTTTCAGTTTTAATTTGGCAATAATAATATTGTTACATTTCAACAATATTATTATCGCAGCAATCATGCTATTGTCAAAATTTAATTAAAAAAAACAATACTATGGTTACGACGAACATACTTTTTTTGTAAAAAACATATTATTATTGCCGTGACCATATAGCAACCATATTTTTTCTCTGCGTTATACAGCCTCACACAAAGGACCATTCCGAGTTGATATTCTGCAGCTCTAAAAGTCTCAAAGTATAGCCAATAACACAAATTACAGCTAATAACACAGTTATACAAACCGAACTCTGTTAAACTACTGGTTGCGACAACTGGCGTTTATGGCAACCAACAAATTGTAACTTACATGTTTCTTTGTTACCAACATCTAGTCATGACAACACATTACTTCTTTGTAGTGACCAATTTCTGTTTGGTTGGCTGTTGAAACATAATATTGGTTATTCCAACATCAACATACGAGTATAAAACCTATAATATTTTATTGGTTTTAGTCACAACAAAAACTTTGTCTACGACGAAAACATGTTTCGAAATCATCAAAAAAAATTATAAAAAATGGTCAGACAGTTTATGTTTCGTGGGTTAAACGGTTTATACTTTCAAACGATACTGCCAAACAAATAAACGAACTATAAAAAAAATAAATAAATAAAATATTTTGACTTGATCAGAATATTCGCCATAGGTAGACGACTTTATTATTCAAAACAACAACCAGTTGTTTTGGTTTTCTCCCACGTCACTCCAAAACTTGGCAACCAAGCCAACATATTTCACCAATTTTTTACGTTGATTCTGAAGAAGAAGCTTGACAATAAATATTGTTATATATCTTATTAATTCTTTTTCGATTTGGGCATCACTGCACTGTTTTTTTTTCAAAAAGTACCTCTAACCAACCATTTATAACAAAAACCAATACATATACAAATTCAGTTAAAATACTCATTTTAGTCTATAAGGACTACTGATAGTTGTCTTCTTCAACCGAATGTTTAAGTTCCCTCTATTGATAATTGCTGTCTCACCAACAAATATTCGGTTGCAACGATGGACAGTACGTGCAGCCACCAAAATTCAGCTGTCAAAAAATTCGGTTGTGGTAAAAAATCTGTTTCTGTGTGGTTATCGTACTACACATGCAACTAATTGATCTATCATACAAATGAAACGCGTATTTAGTTGTCACAAGTGGTGGTTGTGGCAGTTTTGCAATGATGTTATTGTTGTATCCAATTATTGATGATGATAACTAAACTTTAATACTATTGAAAAATGGGTTGTCTACTGGAATTTTAATTAAATAAAATAATTCGACTATTACTGATTTAACGTAAATCGATTAACCAATTTTTTCAGTAAAAATCGTCCATCATATTTTACACTTTTTCCTTAACATGATCCTTTCTATGCTAAAAGTGCTTCAAAAGAGTAAGCAGATATTTATTTTCCTCTGATTAACATTATTTGTTAAAGAAGTGCGGCAAGTTGGTTCTGTTAAGATCCCAAATTTCTATTTTGGAGGTTCGGATACTTCGTATGTTCTACCGAAACTTCAGATCCCATTATTGAATATTACAGAGCAGCAACTAACATTCGGTTGCACTGATAAAATACTTAAGGTGCATGCAACCTCTACAATTCGGTTGGCAAAAAAAGGTGATGGTGGCAACGAATATGTTTTCTGCGTGCGAATGAATCACTACCTTCCTTTTGGCAAGACCTCAATTACATGTTTCCGTTTATAAAACAAATTATTCGTATTCCATTATAATTCTCAATATATCATTCCACAGTCAATATTGAGGTACGTACATATTTACACCAACACAAGCCAAAGCCGTATCTGTGTGTACGTATCTATCTTTATTGGTAATTCCATCTGCCAGTATCACGACAATTCCACTCAATTTCGCATTTTATTCTGATATTTTGCGGTGCGTAAGTCTATTTACGTTCGACGTAAGAAAATATGCCTCTTATCATCAGCAGCCGGAGTAAATGTATCGTATCACAATCTGCGTATGAGAAAAAAAATTGCATTTTAATATCTTACACGTGATAGCACGAGCAGGAGCACGAGTATCTGATAATAACACACAAGAAGTATTCGATAGTAGGATAGAAAACTCAAATAAACACCGGGGAATTTGTATTTGGCAAGTATGATTGTGTACGAGTACGAGTCCTCGTACACGTAAGTATCACGGCATACGGCACAATTTGAAGACTCATTTAAGATACAATCAGATCTGGAAGATACAGGTACAACACGGTAGAAGTGTTCAGCAAAGAGTTTGCCACCAATGGCATCACATAGGATGCGACTGAAAATAAAATTTATTTCATTGCTGTTGTTGTGAGATGAAGGGCATCACACGAGTATGCATGATAAATAGACTTTGACAATGGCCAGTGACGTCCACGAGGAGGAGGGGTTGATTTTATTTTACATTAGCGGCTACTTTTACATAATTCTTGTCGACAGTTTTTACCCAAAGAATGTTAAACAAATAATTAGAAAATAAAATCGCGCACTAGCAACTGATCTTTGTATACAAAACTAGTAAACGAATTGGGTTCGGCGAGGACATATTAAATTACAGTTTACAGTACCAATACTAATCACAATAAAGTGTATAAATGCCTCGTCCCTTTGTCTAATTATGTCTGTAGGCAGAGTATCAAATATCTCAGAACAAGATCGGTATTCTATACAATTCCATTGGTCCATTATTTTCACCAATTTGACTATTTTTATATCCAACACCACACTGTGGTAAGAGTTTAAAAAAAATGGAATTTTCAGATTCAACCGGCATTTCGGATGTTTTTTTCATACCCGATTGTGGGATTTGTTTAAAGTAAAAACCCGGCTTTGGCCGATACTATGGTTTAAGCCTTTTGGCTAAGAATGGAAATTATTTCCGAATCATAAGTAAAGTAATAGTGGCCTGGAGCAGCTTTATATCTACCCAGATTTAAAAATAAAGCCTATTTTAAAATTGTGTTTTTGATACCCATATGTACATGTTTAAAGTGGTCATACATGGGACCATCACCCAAATTTAGCCAAACGAAAACATAATTCCCTTTTTTATATATATTACTCTACATAGTTATTTTAAAGCTATATGCCTCTGTTTATGGGAAGCCATTCATTAGGCCCTCAGACAATTTCTACGTAGACTAAATCAAAAAATAAGCCTATACGACTCAAATCGGTACAAAAGTAGTTCTTTGTCAAGCGAAATATACCATACCAAATTTGATTGATATCGGAAGTAAAATGGATGTTCTGGAGCGATTGTATGTCTGCAGATATCGGAAGAGATCTTTGCACTAGGGCTATATCAAAACGTTGACCGGAATGACCCATTTTTATCTAAGCTGATTACTGATTGATCATAACAAACTGTACCTTATTTCATCAATAAGGGTTGCTATATATATATATCTGGCATAGGCAACACTAAATGTTGTCTGGCGCCATCTGACATTTCAATTGGTTTGACATTTTTTTAGCATAAACGTACTCAGAATGTTTTGACGTACAACCATCATTTGTGTTGTTTACAGTGACTTGAAAAAAACAATTTGACAAATAAATGGAATTACCTCGTGAACATCATTTTTCACAACTTTCGATGAACTTAAATCTTTGTATGGCGATAAAGCACCATCCTATAGCACTGTGAAAAGCTGGTTTAATGAATTCAATCGTGGCCGACGCTCGCTTAAAGACGAGGGACGTCTAAAAACGGCTGTTGTGCCAGAGAACGTTGATGCCCTACGTGAACTGATAGTGCAAGATCCTCATGTGACATACCGTGAGATAGAGGCATCCTTGGGCATTTCTTCCACCAGCATACATTCGCTGTTGCATGAACACCTGGCCGTAAAAAAGGTTTGTTTTCGTTGGATCCCGCACAATTTGACAATAGCGTAAAAAAAGGCTCGTGTCGATTGGTGCAAAGAAATTTTGACAAAATACGATGCGGTGCTTCAAAAAACGTTTATAAGATCGTCACTGGTGACGAATCATGGATCTATGCGTATAAGCCCGAAACAAAACAGCAATCGACCGTGTGGGTCTTCCAACGAAAGCCGTTCGTGAAACAAGCACATCGAAGCAAGTGGTCGCCTGTTTCTTCGGCAAAACTGGTCATGTGGCGACTGTTTTGCTTGAGCAACATTGTAGGTCAATTCTGAGTGGTACACCACAATCTGTTTGCTCCCGTAACATTGGCGTAAGCTCCCACACATTGGCTCAAACCAGCGCATTTTTTAATGGCCAAAACGTCAAATTGATGGGTCATCCGCCTCACAGACTTGACTTGGAACCCAATTACTTCTTTTTATTCCAGCACATCAAGAAAAAAATGCGTGGTCAACGATTTTCGTCGCCAGAAGATGCTGTTGAAGCGTTCAACACCCAAATTTTGGAGGTGTCTCAATCGAAGAGGAAAAGGTGCTTCAACAACTGGTTTAAGCGCATGCAAAAGTGTATAAATCATGCTGGAGAATACCTTAAAGAACAATTAAACCATTTTTGATGATAAATATTAGCATTTTCATTATTAGGCCAGAAATATATATAGCAGCCTCGAATGTATTCGATGCTGCAGCATATGGTAGGAACTGAAACAGATAACTTTTGAAACAGATACACTTTTGATAAATGATAGTTAATAGTAGTTGTTAAATAGACTTGTTTTAAACTTTGACTTTCCACCCTGGGTGAGCAGTCATGACTTTCGATGATTGGTGTCGCAAAGTGTTTTAATTTTTGTATTTAATATTAACAACTCAATAACTGACTCTAATTAATAACGTTTATTAAGAAATATACACTTTTTTTTAGCTCCCAAACATTTGTTCAGCCGATTTTGTGTTTTGGCTCCAAACGCCACATATTACATCCGATCATTGAGGCACAAGTATGTTTTTGCTGCCAGGTATACCACAAAAATAGTCACGGACAAAAAACTAGTGAGTAGTGCACTATACGAGGGTTGCTGTTTATTTTTCGGGTCCTGACCATACTAGTGTTCCCAGATGCAAACTTGAACTTCCATTGGCATTTTTTAGCATAACTTGATCCAGAACATTTTGTCATTCGAGGGCGAATTGTTTTGTTTACAGTGTGTTAAAATATACATCTCAGTCAAAAAATCGAATTATCCCGTGAACATTTTCGTGCGATGTTTTTTTACGATTTTCGGCGTGGGTTATCGAAACAAGAGTGTTTAAATCAACTTGTTTCGACTTTTGGCGCTCTAGGATGAATTTCGTGAAGGACGTCCCACTTTTGTCACTTTGCCAGAAACCATCTATGCTGTGCTTGAACTGATTAAGCAAGACTGACATATGAAATACCGTGAGATTGAGGCATCCTAGGCCTTTAGTATGACAAGCATCAAAAACTTGTTCTCGTTGGATACCACATTATTTAACGAATGCTCAAAAAAAGGCTCGTATGGATTGGTGCAAAGAGATGTTGAAAAAGTATAACTGCGGTAGTTCAAAGGCAGTGTATAACATTGTCCCAGGTGACGAATCATGGATCTATGCATATCAACCCGAAAGAAAACAGCTATTGACCGTGTGGGTCTTTCAAGACGAGCCATATCCAACAAAAGTTGTTCGTGGAAGAAGTACATCGAAGCAAATGATTGCGTTTTTTAGTATAACCGGTCATGTTGCCACAGTGCCTTTATGGGAACGTAGATGGTCAATTCTGAATGGTATAAAATCATCTGTTTGTCGACAGTGTTCAAAAGAATGAGGAAAGATAATAAGAGAAGACGGATCATTTTGCATCACGACAATGCAAGTTCACACACATCAGCTGAAACGATGAGCTATTTCACCGCTGAAGATGTCGAATTGACGGGCCATCCACCGTACAGCCTTGATTTGGCACCCAATGACTTCTTCTTATTCCCTAGCATCATAGTTAAATCTCTTACTCGTAAAGTCGCCAGCATTTACGAGGTGGAAACCTATAACGCTTCATTGTGGTATTCCAGATTTAATTAACAAATATTAATATGGAGTAGGTAGCATTTTTTAAGTAAAAAAAGGAACCCACTATGCCAAACTCGGTAGCAGGCTTGCTTGATATTCAGAAAGATTGATGAACAGTACAATTTCTTCTCCTAAGATTCTATGAGTACCTTGTCGATCCGGCGACACTGCTCAGGACTACCATTGGCCGTAAACTAAATTGATAGTCCGGTATAGAGGAAGAAGTCTTTTTTGAAAAAGACTTTCAAAAATGTTTGAGAAAATTGAGAGCAAGCTTATTGGTCGATATGAACTTTCGGTCCAAACATAAAATTGTTTTCCCAATTTGGGTGACGGACCCTAGTGCCGAAAATGCGGACCATTTAAAAACAAGGACATTTGGGTACAAAAAACAATTAAATTTTCTCGCAAATTCAAGTACGTTATTAGTTTTTAATCTGGAAAAATAAAGAGCCCGTCCAAGTGATTCCAAAAACCTATATTCAATTAGCTTTTCTGAGCAGCCAGAACTACAGGGCATAGACAGTCGTCCAAGTCCTAATTTAGATTTTTTTGGCTAGTTTTTATTTGTAAGTTTTACTAATGACAATAAAATGACAAAACCGTACATTTTGAAAAAAAAATTATAACCATGACAGAGTTCATTTACTTAAAGTTTCCTTTATCCCCCTTTACTCATTGTAGACCTACGTCTCTGGCCACCACCGCCGCTTGTTGATATTACACTTATTCCATTCTCTCCACATATTTATCACAAATTCTTCGTCATTTGTATTGTTGTTCCTTACGTTTTCCTGAAGCCGTTTTCTGTGTTCGTGCAAATCATCCCGGATGCTGGCTGACTGGCTGCCTGCCTGGCTCTTACAATTTACGGGTCGGTCTGATCTTTACAACGTACATATGTACGGTGGCGGTGCGCCCTTTTTTATTGGTAACATTTTAAGCTATTTATTCTACTGCGTTTCTTTTTTTTGTATGTTTGTCTCTCCTTTCCGGGTTTTATCCTATGTTCTTTTGCTTTCAACATATCTTCGGTGTCTCAGGGTGTATGGGGGGCGTGGGAGTGAATATGATTCCGGTTCTCGTGCCGTGAAATTTTTTCCCTCGATTGCCTAAGGGTCGTTAGAGAATTGTATCTTTTTGCCATCTCCGTGTTTTTTTGCGCCCGTTTTCTTCTTTTGTGTGTGGAATTTGGTCCTTGTTGTTGTTCTTATGTGATTTATGCTAAGATGATTACATAGTCCTGGTGCTGGTACTACAACGATTGCTCCTTGATAGATGTTGCCTGAAGAGCGGTTAAATGTTGGGGCATAGCAGCGTTCAACACCACCACTACCACCACCGTAGGCAACAACAGCAACAATCAAGCGTTCTGTCCCCAGTGCGAGCAATGATCCAGGACGGACGGACGGACAGAAGGCACTTACAGGAGCATACCCACCCACACATGTGGAATGCTATTGTGGTAAATTGCATTTGATTTAGTTGATCAATGACAGTTTTTATGGTTCTATCTTTATACAAATACATATATTTTTATGTTGTATTGCTATGTTTTGCATTGTCATCGGGGCTGCCTATTATCCGGGGTAATTTATTCATAGAAAGATAATTTGTGATGATAGGAAATCAATTGACATCCGTTTTCAGCTAAGTATGAATTAATGAGAATTTCTATGAATAACAAGTGAGGTAAAAAAATCGCTCAAGTGACAAGGAAAACGTATTTTAGGGATTTAAATAATAAACTTTGCCCGAGGAACCATAAATCTAAAACTATGTCCCTGATGTCCCAAATTTTGACCCATACTTGAAAGCAAGAAAGACTTTAAACAATATTTTTTTATTTTCTTTTCTATTATTTTTTCATTAACATATGTTTTGACTAAATTAATTTCTAAAGAGAAAAATAAACTCCAAAAAGAAAAGAAACAAAGCCATTTCTCTGATTTTGTTATGTAAAGTGCCAAAATTGGTTATTTTTTTGTATGGGGAACCCCTAAGGGAGATTCCAGGGGGTATGCCACTGACATGGTTGTGTCGGCCCTCCAAAGCTAGTATGGGCGGTCATACATATGAACTCGATTGCGGCACTCTAAATGGTGCAAAGAGGGATTTTCAAAATTTTACACTACGGGTCAAAAGTCAGGATTTGATTTGGAGGTATGGATCCTCTGGCGAAATTCTTATTTTGATCCCTAGAATAAGATTTCCCTTGTCACTTGGGCGATTTTCAAATCGACCCACCATAATATAAGGTGGGCCAAAAGTTACCTTGGGGTTGAAAACTTAAATAACTTTTTCGTTTCATGGTGCCCAAGAACCCAAATTCCCAAGTATTAAATATGATCACCCTATCTAGAGGTATGTTTTCAGAACAAAAAAAAAATGTAAAAATTCAAATCAAGTGTGAAATCTTTATTGGTAATTTGATAGGACATTTTATGGTATTTATTTTTTGAATATAAAGTAATTTCCTTCAAATGCTAGACGCAACTACGCCTCAGGGTATCCATTCTGAGGGTCCAATTTTGGATGACCCGTTCGAGCATTTCGACCGGTATGGCTTTAATGGCACGCGTAATATTGGCTTCCAAGACCTGAATCGTAGCTGGTTTGCCAGAATAGACTTTGGACTTTACGTAACCCCAAAGAAAAATGTCTAAAGGTGTGATATCACTCGATCTAGGCGGCTAACTCACCAGTCCAAAACGTGAAGTTAGCTGCTTTTCGAAATGACCTCCCAATAGATCCATTGTTTGAGCATGTATGGCAAGTGCACCTTCCTGTTGAAACCAAGTGTAGTTAAGATTACGGGTTTCAATTTCAGGTAGCATAAAGATCGATATCATGGCGCGATAGCGAGCTCAATTCACGGTTACGTTCCGGTCATCATCATTTTTGAAAAAATATGCACCGATGTTTCCACCAGCTTATAAACCACACCAAACCGTGGTTTTCTCTGTGTACCCCTTGAACATCTTTTTGTTGCTCTTCAGCCCAAATACGGCATTTTGTTTATTGACTTTGCCGTTGACCCAGAAATGGGCCTCACCACTGAACAAAATGTTGGTCCCTTTTTTGAAGGTTATTATTTTCAAAAAATA
Source organism: Hydrotaea diabolus (assembly GCA_963513945.1). Lineage (NCBI taxonomy): Eukaryota > Metazoa > Arthropoda > Insecta > Diptera > Muscidae > Hydrotaea > Hydrotaea diabolus. The sequence continues at coordinate 12,595,604 of OY740717.1, read as the reverse complement.
AATGCCATCCAATGTCCTGTCAAATTCTGAAAAAATACCTCTAGATGGATCACCCTATATAAGTCCATATTTTTTGCGAGAATATTTCACCGATTCTGGTTACCCGAATACAAAGGCCGGTATTTTGGTCCCACGACCCATGGACAACTATCACTTTTCAGAAAATTCCACTATTTTCGATTCAAAAATAAATATTTTTTATAGAAACCTTAGATCCATGTTTCAAGGACTTCAATCAGGTTAAAGAGCAGAATTAATGTTAATGTCGGTTTTGTGGTTATAAGATCTTTCTTAGTGGTGCTTTATTTTTGCGTCTCGTCTTCAGAATGTCCTTTAAATTAGGTCTTGGTCCCCAACGGCCACGCCCATATTTTCTTCGCATACCTTCTTTTGTCTTAGTACTCACTATGGACGAGAGAGGGATATCTCTAAAAGTCCTGAGGGCACTCTGTACCAGAGTTCCATGATTAAAAAAAGTAAATTATGTGAGGCACTTCCCTCCAGTTCTTCTTTTTTTGTCTGTGCTTTTCGCAGTTGTTCATATCTATTCCGTTTTAAATATGACAATTTTTGATTCAGTTGATTAGATGTATTTCCCTATAGAGCTTTTGAATTTGCTAGATCAGAAGGTTTATGTACCAAGTAATTTGGGACCCAACATTCTTCGGCTTTATCGATATTCAAATTGTCTAAAATGTCAGTAGTTTTGGGCATGCCCATTAGAGCGTACCAGGTTACAAGTAAAAAAAAAAAAGTTCGCCGTACACCTTCGAATATGAAGTATTATTGAAAGGTAGTTTGAAAATTTTTTTTTTTATTTTTTTATGCCGAACGTAGGGGTCGCGCTTTTACATTTTTCTATATTACTTCTGCATTTATAAACAGATTTTAAAGTGTGATACATCGATGTTTTTGTCTCGACGAGGTCGATTTTTTTTGTCTTTGAAGTCATTGAGCTCAAGCACCCCGCGCGAGCTTTAATTTTCTGATATTAGAGTGGTACATTAGGGTAGTAGCAACTGAGATATGATGGGTAAGTACCAGAAGGGGGTGCTTGAGCTCAATGACTTTAAAGACAAAAAAATCGGCCTCGTCGAGACAAAAACATCGATGTATCACACTTTAAAATCTGTTTATAAATGCAGAAGTTATATAGAAAAATGTAAAAGCGCGATCCCTACGTTCGGCATAAAAAAATAAAAAAAAATTTTGAAACTACCTTTCAATAATGCTTCATATTCGAAGGTGTACGGCGAACTTTTTTTTTGAGGTACGCCCTAATGCCCATGGTTATTGTAATCGGTTTTTGGAACCCTAAGGCGAATTTGCATTCTCAGTTAAAGAACATTAACATTCACGTAGCCATCATTTTCGCAGCACTTTCTTGCAATTTATGTCTCAACATGTGGACAAATTAAGATCGTCCGGAGAAACCATAATAAGATCATCTGGACCGGTAAATTGTATCATAATCGGTACACCGACTTATGTCACGCCCCTTATATTATATAGGATGTTACAATTCGCGAAAGTAATTCTAAGTTTAAAAATTTTATAGCGATCGTTCCGTGGACTGGGTCCTACACTCCCGGCTATGGCAGCCAGATTTTCGTGTAAATCGTTCGGGAACCAAGCGGTATAACCTCAAACGTGGAAAGATCTTTGTGTTGGACCTTTCGGCTTTTCGAACAGCGGGGCCAGTTTTTGGAAGCAAAAGCCTATATGACCAATTTTTACTAGTAATTTTATCAGAATATGTATAATATATGTTTTTTTAGCTTAAGATTGTCAAATTCCAAAATGACCTTTGTACAATATCAAAACGATGAACGATATCGACTAGTTTTAATATGTTGTTTGGTTCAAACCTAAAAAATGTAAACAAATTCGTTGATATGTGTTCATACTTCCGACCTACAGACGAACTGACGGAATCAGAAATTGATTTAAAAGCGAGTCTTAAAGTAACCTTCCTGCAATAAGTCATAACTTTGCGAATATACTTGTTTATTCATTTGTATATAATTGAATTGAAACTTTACTATTGGACTCAATAACATTTTGCCACAATATGTCAAACCTAATACATTTAAGGTTATTCCGGAAAGAGTTTAAAGGCCATCAACAGAAAATCGTAACCTGCAAAGAACTCTTTTCATTTATAAGACACGAATATACCTAATAGAGGGCCTAACCTATTTACTTTTGTAATTATTTGCTTTAATCATACCTACAATTGACTTTGTTATCCCCCATATGAACATGAAATAGTAACAATAATCAATAACCAAGTAATTATATCAAATAATACAATAATCTTTAGAAGATTTGTGTCCTCAGACAATTTTAAATAATTGTATAAAATCAACACTTAATTACATGAAATATTTACTTAACGTTTACTCGTATACTGCCACATTGTCCTCACTCATTTGAATCATATTTAGTCAAAGGTTTAAGTAACTTTAACAGAGCTATACAACTTTTTGCCAGACATAAATATCTTTATTCCCACTGACAATTTAAGATTATGAAAGGACTTAATTAAATGAGACCTTAGGAATAAAATAGAATTTGACAATAGATACACACTCCTTCGGAATGCAGCCACAAATACTCGTATATTTACCAACACATATGTATGTATCCGTATCTTGTACTCGTATCTGTGTGTGAGTATTTTCAAAGAAATTCATGACAAGTAAATAATTCAGATACAAAGTTGTAAGACTAATATTATCATCAGGATTAGTATTGTTTAAAGTTTACTGAGACAGCATCAAATACAATAAGTAATAATAATAACAAAATTTTTTAAATATTGTGTGGCCAAATGTTCATAAAGGGTTATTACATTTGTACTTGAGACGATATTGGATACAAGGAATACTCAGCATTTGTTTAAGTAATTGTAACGTGATCAGAAAATTTTTACGACAACATGCGGTAGTATCTTTATGTCTCTTAATTTGGATGATGGGACCAATAAACGCAATAAAAGCATAGTCGCTTTACAAAAATCGTTGCAAATAGTGGCCTACAAAAGTTTGTTATTATGAAAATTGTCCCGGTTCGGCATCTTGGACGAAATGCGCCAATTTCAAAAAGATCTCTATACGGTATACTCAGCTAGAATCGGCGTTTAAATTTTAATCGTACTCCGCACTGATTAACGTGATGATATTATTCGCAGTTCTGCCTAGTTTAAAACATTGGATCTTAAATTAAAGTACATATGTGGCGCCACACAGTGCTCTGTTTCCATACTAGCAATGGGCAAAAACAGAAAGAGTTTTCAGAATATAATGAAACTTCATTTTTAAATGGATTATGATATGCTGATTTGAAAAATGTTTTCGGCTTTTATGTAACATTCGCGGTTTTCTTGTAAAATGCAATTGGTTTTTACAGAATAATTTGGCATATCAATTAGGCCTGAATTAACACGATATTTCGTTTTTTGCTAATAGACGAAAGTCAAAACTAATTTATTTTGCAAAAAAAAATTAACCAAATTTTTTTATGATTATTGCTTTTTGAAAAAAAAAGAGTTTTTAGGATAAGAAATTCATCATAGACACTTTTTAAAAAATAAAAATCAAAAATCAACAAATATCAAAAAAAGCTAAATTTGTTAAACTCCTTAACTATTTAAAAATTATAAGCCAATTCGAGTCCTTTTAAAATACATCTTTGATAAAAGTTTTTGTTCAACTACTCAGGAACGAAACTACACTATTGACTAATTCTGGATACAAATCGCTTTAAAGCCCGAATAAACTATTTCTATGAAAAATTATTTGTGGATTTTTCGAGTTGAATGTTACCTTTAAAATGATACCAAAAAATTTAAATTCAAAGCAGGTTTGTTTTCTGATTTTTGTCTATGAAACGGAGCACTATGCGACAGTGGTGTGAAGAATTTAGAGACAGGAACTCGAAGCCCCTTAGAGTTAAACTGGGAGTTCCCAGGGAGGTGTGATATCTCCGGGACTGTTTAACCTCTAACTCTCTAAACTTCCAGCACCACCAGGCGGCATTAAATTGTGTCGCACACTTATTGATGAACATTTCTATTGAACTGAACAAATCATTAATAGCTTGGCTGAATCAGAACGCTCCTTCACTGCAAGGAATTTAAAGATATTCGCCTACAAATCATCAGCAACTCTATGCAATGCTTGTACTCCAGAGGTACGGATACTCCTTAATGCAAAAGTCAACATCCAACTATTACGCAGTGGAAGAATATTCAGACCTGTCACAATGCCGCCCTGAGAACATCAACAGGATTCTTCTAAGGATCACCTACATGAGCAGACGATGGTCCTTACTGTGCGCAGACACAGTTTCTTGTTGTCTTAGCAATGTCTGCGTGGGTGTCAACCACTATACCATAGACAGAATGCCTCTGACCAGGCAGACTTTCGTGATCTAGAGAGAGGTCCAGCGAGACAACAGAGAACCTTTAGAAACTCGGCAGAATTACATATTCAAATTGGTCCAAAAAAGATAAACTGGCCAGACAAAAAGTTAGGGACAATTACCTGGTCAACATCAAGATTTCCAAAGCCAACAAATCTAGGGAAACCAATACAAAAAATTGTGTTAAAATATCGGTAAGGAGCAATAAAAAAATCAACTAATTAATGCTGTATGAACTGTATCAACTAATTAAAACTGTACCTGCCACGATGTGAAGGGACATCCGCTCAAGTTTCAAACAAGTGGTGAATTATGTTCGGCCGGCCCGAAGCTGAAATAGCTCCCACCATGGATTCCAGTCCAATATGAAATTTTATTTAAAGGGGCGTGGCTTATTCAGCCGGTTAGAAGCTTAAATAGCTTCCTCCATAGACTCAAATCCAATATAAAAAAAAATCTTCAAGGGGTCTTGGATTTTCATACCAAAGCACAGCGTGATGAGATAAAAAAGGAAATAATTTAGCCGTTTCCAAACGGCTTCCAAACGGATTTTTAACGCAAAAAGTGGCAAAAATCGAAACTTTCAAACTTTGAATATTAATGATTTTTAACAGAAAAATCTATCTTAGCAAGTTTTCTTTCTTTATATATGACGCGCAAAATAGAAAGGGACCTAAGGGTAAAAACCAGTTTTGTTCAGGAGAGCCATTTTAAAGATTTAAATACGTGTTTCTTTGGTGTACCATTACTTTCATAAAACACGCATACCTCTGGGAGGAAACACTTTTGGGGCATGGGATCGGTCTCATTCGATGCTCAGATGTTGTCCACATCAAAAAAAAAGTGAAAATTGATTTTTTTACCTTTAGGTCCTTTTCTCTATGCGCTGTTGCTTTTAAAACAAACTTGAAATGACAAGAATCGTTAAATATTTGGCTCAATTATTAACAAAATACTACACCAAGGTCGGAAAAAAACACGTATATCTCAGAAACTACACAAGATAATGCATACGTGTAACACAGGTCTCGACTAGATTCTATAGGGAAAAAATCATTCAGTTTACAAATACAAAGATTAAATGTGTTTTAAAATTGTTTAAACTCGAGGTGCCCAAGTTGGAGGCACTGTAGCTTTGCCTCTGCATATTGTTGGTGTACCAAACTCAAAAATTAGGCTCTTCCTTAAGTTTGTGAAATTTCGTCAAAATCAGATTGTTAGTTTAGAAACTGCCAAATTATTTCCATTTTGTTTTTATAAATCCCACTGTGCAACGTTATATATGACAACTACTATCGTCGTATAGGTTGAAGAGATATGGCCTCTCTAGCTTCAGGTGAAGCCACGTTTTTTTTTCAATTTTAACATACCATAATAGACAGTCCATTATATTCGCCAAGAACACGATTTTCAATTGGGGAGTCAAACCGCCCACATCTCAAATATCATCGTTATTTCTCATATAGTTCATAAGATATGGGTTGATTAGTTTAGGATTGTTCGAAAAGTACCTTCTGCCTCTTGTCCCATCTCATCATAATATGCCCAACAAACATTACCTGCAAGAATGTAACACAATATGAATATTTCTTTACGATCAAAGTATAGTGATTTTTCTAGAGGAGGACTCTATCCTTCTGAGGAATAAATTTTAACATCTTGTCTAATCTGACTCAATTTCAAAATCAACCATTTAGTCCATCAACACATGTTGCTGCCACATTTTGACCACCTAGCATCAATAATGCGATCTGTTATTTGCTTTCCACAGATGGAAGGAGGGACAAACAGACATCACTAGATCATCTAGATTTTACGACGATTCAGATATTGTTACTCTCTCGAATATTGTCACCCCAGCTATACTTTGTGTAATTGTGTATTAAGATCCCATGACTCTTCGATCATGTTCGTCATGAGTCAATGTAGTTTAAGGAGTAACGTTCTTCCACGCTCTGTTTCCGCTCTAATATACAGGCGGAAAAATTGATTCTCAAGTTCTTCGGCCTATCGCCTCATAGAAGTTTTCTAGGGCGCTCAAATTGACTTCGAATACACTTTTGCTGATTATACCAGCTATCAACTCTAAGAGAGTCTAAGCCTAATAAGCCTAATTTAACCCTTTGCAAATATTTTTACTTAAAACGTTCCAACATTAATTTCTGTGTTATAGAGTTAATCTCAATTGTTTCTCAACTATCCATATTTCCATTACTTCCATAAATCCAATTTGAAAACCCTTTACTACCCGAATCCATGTCTAGATGCCTGTTAGCATTTCTCTCTGTCTCTTTCTGTATGTGTGTGTGAGTCTTTGAGAGTGATATCTAATGAATGTATGTCAATTTAAATATGCGGCGTACAAGTGTCTGTCTGTCTGATGTGTGCCAGCGTATGTTTGCTTTATCAAATACCAAACAAAGTTAATTAAACAAAAGCCAAATCAATTAAAATTAACATCTTGCAACAAACAAATGTGTATGCAAATAATCATTCCACAATGTTTGTATGGACACACACACCCATATGCACCCAAACACAGACACGCACTCACACTAGCATCGGTATCGGCATCAACATCACAGAGACACAACAATGTGCAACATGACAATTTCAGAGAACTGACCTCGACACACACACGCCCCCCAAAACACATCATCATCAATGGTATATAATTTTATTGAAACTCTACTCGTACATGTATCTTTAATTATGTACGAGTATATGGGTCGCTTTACATTGAGTGGTCCGAATTTAAATGGAGCAGTGAAATGAAAGATACTTTACGAAATGTTGCACTAGATGAAATGTCGTACAGTGATGTTAATGGAGAGTATTTGGTTGGATGAAAACTAATTGTGACGATTTGCGAGCAAATTGCACTTTGGTCTTCAACACTACGAGGGCTGCGATACATATTTCTGGCCTAATAATGAAAATGCGAATATTTATCATCAAAAATGGTTTTATTGTTTTTCAAAGTATTCTCCAGCATGATTTATACACTTTTGCATGCGCTCAAGCCAATTGTCGAAGCACTTTTTCCACTCCGATTGAGACACCTCCAAAACATGGTTATTGAACGCTTCAATAGCATCTGCTGGCGATGAAAATCGTTGACCACGCATATTTTTTCTTGATGTGCGGGAATAAAAAGGAGTCATTGGGTGCCAAGTCAGGGCTGTACGGCGGATGACTACGTTTTGGCCGGTCAAAAAGGCGCTGGTTGGAGCCGCTGGTCGCATTGTCATGGTGCTCAATGATTCGTCTTCTCTTGTTCGTTATTCGAATTTCGCGGAAGATACCAGCAAACAAATTATGGTGTTCCACTTAGAATTTACCGTCCTACGTTGCTCAAGTGGAACAGTCGCCACATGACCACTTTTGCCGAAGAAACAGGCGACCATTTGCTTCGAAGTGCTTCTTCCACGAACAAATTTCGTTGAATTTGGCTCGTCTTCGAAGACCCACACGGTTTCGGTTTTATACGCATAGATTCATGATTGGTCACCTGTGACGATCTTATAAACGTCTTTTGAAGCACCACGATCGTATTTTTTCAAAATTTCTTTGCACCAATCGACACGAGCCTCTTTTCGATCGATTTTCAAATTGTGCGAGATCCAACGAGAACAAACCATTTTTACGGCCAGGTATTCGTTCATGCAATATCGAATGTCTGCTGGTGGAAGAAATGCCCAAGGATTCCTCTATCTCACGGTATGTCACATGACGATCTTGCATTACCAGTTCACTCACGGCATCAATGGTCTCTGGCACAACGGCCGTTTTTGCACGACCTTCACGACCTTAGTCTTTCAGCGAGCGTCGGCCACGGTTGAATTCATTAAACCAGTTTTTAACAGTGCTATACGATGGTGCTTCATCGTCATACAAAGATTTAAGTTTATCGATGCAGTCTTGACGTGATAATCCACGTCGAAAGTTGTGAAAAATTATCGCACGAAAATGTTCACGAGTTAATTCCATTTTTTTGCCGAATTGATTTTTTCAATCACAGTAAACAACACAAATGATGGTCGTACGTTTATGCTAAAAAATGTCAAACTTTTCAATGTAAATGCCAGATGTCGCCTGGCAACACTTAGTGTTATCTTTGCCAGAAATATATATAGCAACCCTCGTATTAACTGACAGACTTTCTGTTGCCTTCATCCGTCAGTGAATAGCTTTTTAGTATTCTGATACAGTCTAACCTGGATAAGTGGGACCTGTATAAGTGGGACTCCTATATAAGTGGTGCTGTTTTGCATAATTTGAACAAAAAATAAAAATAACCTTTTTAAGCAGAAGTTTAAACCTTTTTACTTCGGATTTGATTTTTTAGAATTTACCTCTATAAGTGGGAAGTTTTACTCGCTTACCTCTAGGAGTGAGGTTTCCCTTTTTCATACTGTACCTCCAAAAGAATGATTTTTGTATTTTTTTACTTTCCACTCTTGTTGCTTTTTACTACGAGTAATTACAAAAACTGTGCATCTTATTTTTTTAAAATTTTTCGGACTAATTTCCAAGCAGGCTAGGCGAAGACCTATTTTTACATTTCACGAGGAAGTTCCATAAATAGCCGGGGTTTAGGTAATGCGGTTTTTGTGGAGTGCGGAAGGTTGTCAGGTTTGGCGAGTTTTCTTCAAATATGGCGATATCGAAGATTTTTGGCTGCTTATATTTGATCAATAATTTGGCGATTATCCTGGCGCATTTTCTGAATACATCCTACTTCTACTTTAAAAGGTCTAAATGAAAAAGAAGCTCACCCTAAAACGTCGAAAGTCTCAATTATAGTCGGAAGTTTCAATTGAATAACTCCGTTCTTTGTATTTTGTACCTTCCACCATAGGATAGAGCGGCATAGATATTGGCAGTAGTATCAATGAGGTTTCGCTATTGTTTTTGGGTAATATTGACCAACAATTTAGCGACAGAGTCAAAAAAACTGAAGCGTTTAATACATTGCAAACAATACATCAGTTCTTTGAAATATATAAAAGTATCCCGGTCGTATTATTAAAATTAATGAAATAGAAATAAAACAATTTAAAATTACAGATTTTATATAACAAATATCTCAAAACGAAAATTTTTACTTTTTTCCAATTTGTAAGTGTTATTTCTTAGTTTTTATGTAAGTGCAGGTCACTTATATTATATACATTCTTCAACTTATTATGTTTATAAAAGTATGTTTTTCACTGTAACGAAAAATAACCTTATATAAGGTTAACTTAACCATCAATAAATATGATTTGAAGTCTGCGTTATATAAGGTTAATTTGAAAATTTTGTTATTGACTGGTATTTAACAATAATAACAGTAATTTAACTATTCTATGGTTGAAATTTTTAACCATGAACATTGTTAATTTTAAAAAAATAATTGTTGTTTTAACAATGCTTTGAGTTTTTTAACCATTAAAATTGTTAAGTCTTATTAAAAAACATCCGAAAAGAAAAAAGATTAGAAACTATTCCAGTATACAAATGAATGTCAAGTATAGGTATGTAGCTAGCACTTCTTTCAAAATATATATGTACAGCAGTAACAACTTCGCACCAACAACAACAGCGTACATAAGCACGGTGTAGCAGCCACAAGTGTTACATATATTTTCAACTTTTACGTTTTTTAATTACTTTAACCAAAAGATTCCGAAGATTCCGACACCAGCACTTATCAAATATTCACGACCAACTGTTCATGCATACAATTGGACACACGTTCAGACCAGAGAAAGAAAGGACAAAGAATGGGGGGGGGGGGTAAAGCAGTCGAAATCGTTGCAACTTCATGTATCTTAATTCTGAACTTCGTATAACACAAAGCAGATCAAAAACTTCGATACAACAGAGCCGAATGATCTTAAACTTTTTGTTTATGTTCTCTCTTAAAAAAACCAATATAAGTATTGTAATGTTAACTCAACTATTTTGTATGTACATTTGACTTTATACTTATATATAAGTAATGTTATTTTGTCTTCGTTATCAAACATTTACCATGAAAAATGTAACCAGACACAAGGTTTAAAATAACATTGTGCTTTCGGCTCAGTGTTCTGTTTGTTATCTTTTCAATTGAATTATGGAAATTGAATTAAATGCTTATATAAGTAAATACAATTTAAGAACTTTTCTTATAACAACTGTTTTTAAAAAAAATATGCATGCTCTACCTCTTTAAGTGAGTTAAAAATAAAATCATCTGTATATGGGGGAAACGGTATTAGTAGGAAACCTCTTTAAGTGGGAATAACCAGGCGGTCCCTTGCAATCCCCTCAGTCCAACGTGTCTTCAATTTTTGTATCCCTTCCAAAAAATAGAATTTTTCGGGGTCCTTTAAATAGGCATTTGTTTGATCAATTTCATCTTTGGAGCTGCATCTATTTTCACCGAGCCATTTCTTTAGGTTTGGAAATAGAAAACAGTCACTGGCGACTAAACCGCAGAATATGGCGTATGAGGTACCAATTCGTAACACAATTCATGCTATTTTCCTTGAGACTGCACACATGTGCACTCGTGCATTTTCTGGAAGAACAATTTTCGGCGTTATTGTTTTTCCCTTTTGAAGGTAATCGATGTGGATTATTCCGGGTGCATCCTAAAAAAAACTGTTGCCATCACCTTATTGGCCGACAAAGTCTTGACCTTCTTCGGAGCCGATTCACCCGGAGAACTGAGTGTTGTAAGGTTTCCATGTTTTATCCACAGTTACAAAACGCCGCAAAAACTCATTTGAATTGCGGTTAAACAACTCCAAACAATCCTTTGAAGTTTTCACACGATTACGTTAATGATAAATTGAGAGCAAATGCGACAGTCGTCTTGCAGACAGACAACTTTAGTCTTTCTTAAAGTGGCCGAAAGAAATTGGATTGACAGTAATTTTTTGGTCAGAAAGTAGATATACGTTCTGTATGTTTAACAAAAGCATGTTATTAAACTGAAGAGTGCTAAAATCAAATACTATGATTTAAAATTCTTGGTTAAAAAATGGTAGAAAATTAACGCAGAATTACGAAGTGCTTGGTGAAGACAAATATCATTTTGAAGTACCAGTCTAAAGGCAGCTATGATTTGTACTCCTGAGATTGAATAGAGTGAAGTATTAATTTGAAGCCAACTATTGTATAAATTAAATATCTCTACAATACCTACATTCTCGACATATTTCATTGATTGTCCCTTATGAAATTGCTTGCGTTCTTACCATAACAATTCAAGCAACAAATAAATGAAACCAAGACTGGTGGACAATGAATATCACTGAACCTCTTCCCAGGTACTCGTATTTGTATTTAGTAGCATGAATGGCCAACGGACAAGCCATGGACATTCGACATTCAATGTCGCCATAGTATGGACCACAAATACGACAGCTCTCATACACTTACAAGCAAACAGTCATTGAGACACATAATTGTCCTCATGAAGCGCCATCTATTTGCCGTATATGTCTTATTATAAGCCAAAGACCACCCATCCGACATTGGCTGTCCTATTGCCTTCATATTATCCGTATGAATTGTAAGGAGAAGGTACGCGCCCCTGCTCGGTGTATAAAGGGTATAAACCCAAATCAATTCATATTGTTATCCTATAATTGGACATTATTGAATTTATTTGCATTAAGAGGTTGCCTTGTGTTCCTACTTCAGAGCCAAGTACGAGTATGTCCATATGCCCGTGCCTCGTCTTTTCCGGTATTGGACGGTGGGCTATACTTATACGAGTACATACGAGTATGACTTCAGTTATGAGTTCAATTTACGTACATCTTATAGGAAGAGAATTTTTTTTTTTAAATTTACAGAGTTCACCAAATGGTCAAAATGAAACAAATTAAAAACAATTTAAAACGTAGCTAAGTTTTTCCAGGTCGTACATTATAAACCCTTAATTGTTACTTCAAAAGTAATCAAGTTTCAGTCGCTTGATTTGACTTACATAAAGTATACCCTTAAGTATATTTAAATTATCCGTCCTCCAATGCTTTCAGAGTAACGATTTTATCCAATCTCGTAAAGTTTCGACTGAATTAATGGTGCTACAATGGGGCGTGACATTCACAATGCTCGGACAGTACCGTGTGCGTTAAAGGTGCAAGAAGGGGCGTAGCTGAGGTTCCAAACTTTGGTCAGGTAGTCTCATTTATATTACATTTGCTAAATACTAATTTTCAGCAGAATCGTATGAATAGTATTAAAATTGTTATGTGAATACAAAAATTGGGCGCGCAGGCTGTATCAGAATGACAAGTGTCATCTACATGTCATTTTCGTTGATGTATAAGTATATAAGTATAAAGTCTTTATAGAAATGTAATGGTTTTCACAATTTAACTAATTTTGCGCAATGGGTATTAAATTATGTGGGTTCTAATCTACACTGAAACAGTCCCATTTGAAGGGGCGTGGCTATAAATTAAAAATATTTGTTACCAAGTTAGCCTTATAACTGTGTTCTTAGGAATTAATTTTGTGTTAGAGTGAGAGTAGCATTACCGATATTTCAAGAAAAAAAAGTAGGCGGTATGGTGCATTTGTATGGAAGGTACCAGAATGTGGCGTGCCAACCACATTTTTGATATGCAAATACAAGCCCGTTTAAAATGCTTTACTGGTTTTATTTTGAAGAAAAATAAAGAGCTATATGTTCAGGATTCACCATAGGTAATTTATGGTAGCTTATAACGTCCCATGTACAATTTTGGCGTGATCGAGTGTAATTTCCGGCTTTCAGAATTCAGACCAGGAAGGACTTTTGTGTGGGACCTATCCGAAAACTTGGACCCATATGGTCTAATTTCATCAGAAGTATGTTTTGGTGATTCACATGCTCTGAATCGGGTGTAATATATGGCGGAAGGTAGCATTTGTATGGGAGATACCTGAATGTGGCAAGTCCACGGTGTTAATTGTATGAGGGCTATAGCAAGATAAAAAGCCAGCTTCATCACAGGTAATTAATGGTAGCTCATAACGTCGCATGCTAAATTTGTAATCGGTTGTAGTTTGTGGCCTCCGGAACCCAAATAAAGAGGGATCTTTGTGTGAGGGCCATACACAAATATGGCCTTATGTGGTCCATTATCACCACAGTTAACTAATGGTTGCTTATTACATACCATGCGAAATTTGCTTGTGATCGGGTGTAATTTGCATCTTCTAGAGTTGCAGGACGACAAATCGGGAGGGACCTATGTTTGAGAGATATTCGAAAACTTAGACCAATATGGACTTATTTCAACACAAATGGGTGTTGGTTACTCGAAATTAACCTATGTCAATTATACCAATCCACTCAGAATCACTATCTGATTCCATTAAGTGATGTCCGTCCGTACCTTCGTCTGGTCGTCCATCTATCATTGCAATCAAGGTACAGGCCGTGTGAGCCGATTTCGAAGGAACTTGGCACATTTTTCAAGTTAGGGCCAACCTTATTGAAATTGGTCCACATCAGTTCATATTTTGATATCATACATATGCTTTTACCGATACCAGAACCTTGGGCCAACCTTATTGAAATTGGTCCACATTAGTTCATATTTTAATATCATACATATGCTTTTCCCGATACCAGAATCTTCAGCTTCATAAGCCACATTTCACTGCTGATTCCTACCAAATTTCGCATGAAGCGTTACGAGCGACCAACACCTATTTTCTAGAACAGTGAAACATATCGATCCATATTTTCGAGTAGCCCCCACACAATGATTTCTCCCGGTTTGAGGTCCTGCAGCTTTGGAGGCCACAAGTTGTAACCCATCACTCTCAAATTTGTATAATACGTCATGGGCGATATATAATTAACCCTAACTTCTTGAGTCCGACCTTGCTCAAGCTGTAGACAGAGGTGCTTTATCCTCGGAATAGCAGAGTGGTAAAGGGTATCTCGTACTCGTAGTAAGCCACGACCGACTTTAACTTGTTATCTGTTTTTTTTGGGAGGCTAAAAAATGTTTAAAGGCCATTTGGATCACATAAAAAAAGGAAAGTTTTAATTTATATTTTTTTAAATGTTATATTTTCTTATAAAAAATTATTTTTTTAAAAGTTTTTAATTTTTGATATCATGTTTCAATTTTTACCAATTTTCTCATCATTTTTGCAAATCAAAAACATAAATTAAAATGTTAGTATCTCCTTAATTGTTAAAGTTATTAGCGTATATCGCTTATAACATTTGCATTTAGGTATGTATTAAATATTCTGATCCACATTTGTCCCACTGTCTATCTTGACAGACAAAGTAACGCAACGTTGCTTAGGGTTTGACTGTCTAAAGCTCCACTCCATATCCTTTGTTTTGGGGACAAACCTGATTATGTGGTGTACTTGTGTTCCCAGAGGAATAGACAAGGCGTCTGCAAATCTCTCCTCTTAAATATAGCAATACAATGAGGTTATTCCCTTTTTGATGTTCAAGTGCGTAGACACCACTAAACGTCTTTTGTTGATTTACGTAGAATAATGAATACTCTTATTAGTTCGTTTAACCAATTGTGAGTTATGCCTACATATTTGTTCGTAAATGTACGTTCACGTAAAATTTAAAATTTATTCATTGTCTCTATTGTTATGCCTTCTTGGATAAGTTAATAATGAACTTTTCTCATGCATTTATGCAGTAACAAAACTGAATTTTAGATTGGAAATGTGGTATACAAGGACTGTATTGGTTGGCATTTCAGTCAGTTTTTTTTAAGAAGTAATCATGAGGTGTACTCTTCACCATTGTAAGGAAAGTATATTTACATCGTCTCGGTAATATATACTGGACGCCTATAAAATATTTATATGCTGCAAATCATCGTAAAATTTGTCAATAATCTAAAACCGATAAGAAATGAGGGATATTGGTCTGGATGAATAAAGGTTTTATCCTGATGGATCTAATTGAATTCTTTAAAATCTTACACGACGAAAAAAAATTTGGTTATGGTTACTATTGTTGGGTATATGTTTGTGGCTCAAGAATATTACTATCTTACAACAAACGTATAATTCACACGCAAGAGTACTATGATCTCCATAAGAATATCATGGTCCTCGTAACAATACTATTATCCAGAAAGAACCGTAATACTATGATGAATCTTAAACAGTAGAAAATATCCATTTTAAAATGTATATGTCTCATTTATTAAAATATTTCAGTTATTCAGATCTAAAGTAGTTTATTATGAAAAATGTTTATGTATAAGATAAAACTACACAAGATATTCTTTTAATTCGTATGAAAATTTCTTATTTTTTTCATATAATGTATTAGCATTTTTTTTCTTAAATACATCACTAGTCAACTCTTGAATTTGCTTTCAACCTCTATGAGGATGTTTCTCCTTTTCTACTTCTTTCTTGACTATCTTTAGTGAATTTTCTTACATATGTCTATCCTACATTTCGAGCAAGGAAAAAAATCACTTACATCTCTTTTCCGCTCTTCTTTCGATCATAATATCGAGAAGTAAGATTTAGAGTCACTACGTGATCTCTACTTTGGCTTTGCTCAGCAAAACCATTGCCAGACCAATGTCCCACAATAGTTAATGGTAAATAAAAAAAAAATCGCCACTTCTTTAGCTTCAACTTAATAACTTCGAAGATAACAACCTTAGAGAGAATTTACTAAGATTTTGTTGTCATAGAAACTTTCCACATAGTTCTGTTCTGTTCTGACTTTACTTCATAAAGCCAAAATTAATAATTCAATATTTGAGCTTTAGATCAAGTCAACTATATCTTAAGTTATACAGGGTGATTCATTCACGACTGGACAAATTTCACCAGCGTATTCCTTGGCTCATTTCATGAAAATATGTCCATCTACGATCATGCCCGTAAATGCAAGGGGAAAAATGGCAGCGGTTTGATAATTTTCGGATTGGTGGTCGGAGGATACTAGAGTAAAATTGCTAAACATAGTCCAGAGGTCCTACCGTTGCAAATTTATGACTATTTGAATGAAGCGAAATAAAAACTCACATTTATTTGTAATTGTAAATTAACAGGTTTAAGATTTTATTTCATTGAAATTTTTGGCTGATAGATGGACATATTTTCATGAAATGAACCAAGGAGTACGCTGGTGAAATTTGTTCAGTCGTGAATGAATCACCATGTGTATAATAATTACTATTATTGCGTAAGATTCAAGACAATAAAATTGTTCTATAAACAATATTTAAATTAAGAACAAATCACTATTTATAATACGAATGCCACAATCATGTTATTGTAAACATAAAACACACAAAAAATACATTTTCAGCCACGAATATCAGTGTCACTTTGCGATTTTGTAAAAATCTTTTCTTTTATTAAAGCATAGATGCATAAGGTTTCGAGCCGGTTAATCCCTGTTCCAAAAATGCTTTTTTCACACCAACCATATTAATATTATTGCTTCAACCATATTTTTATTTCTAAACAGGGCAATAATACTATTCTTATATTTCAACATTTCTTTAATGTTGCCGCAACCAAACTATTAACTAAATGAAATTCAAAAACAACATTATGGTTGCGACGAACATGCTTTTTTTTGCAGAGAACATACTATTATTGTTGCCTTGACCTTATAGTAATCATATCTTTTTTCTGCGTGAAGAAGATAAAATCTTAATTTCAGCAGATATGGCTTGTAAAATTGGCCTAACTTTAAACTTTATGGGGGCTATATAATTGCATGAACCGACTGTTCTAATTCATCTGGGTTAGTTAATGGTGCTAAATTTTAGCGAGACTGGATTTGAATATGGCGTATACAGCAGCAGGGCGTTACATCGGAACGGACCTTTATATGTCAGTAATACTGATTAAGTATATTTAGGTCCCCCATAATTGTCAAAACTAAATTTGAACGAAATTGGGAAGAATCGTGCCTTAAAAAATTATATACACCGATTTTATCCACGTTTACCAGCATGATCATAAATCCCTAATGCACTATACGAGTACTAATTGGAGCAGGATATAAAGTCGAATCTTACCTTCGATCCAAAAGTCATACCATGCTTTCGATTCTTATCAAATTCAGGGCAGGACCATAAATCAGAAGGGACATTTGGATAGATAACATAGAACAATATAAAAACATTATTATACACACCAGCTTAATTTCACCCTTGAATATTTAATGTCGCTTCTAACGCTTTAATGTGGCCTTTCAAAGCGACAGGATCTCAATTTGGGAGGGTTTGTGGATCTATTAAAATACGTGAGTCTTTATAGTTCAGTTTCCCAAGCCATGATTTTTGTTTGCTTATAATGCTCTGTGTGATTTTTTTCGAAATCGGATGTAACATGTGGCTTTTAGAGCCCTTGTTGAAACTGAATGTCGTCCATGTCATTCTTTTAAATTTTTGGATACAAAATTCGTTAAACATGGCGCGGTACCGCTCACCTTTGACGGTATCGGCGGCTCGTTGCTCATTTTCGAAGAAAAATGGCCATTAATGCCGCCAGCCCAAATCCACACCAAACAGTGACTCGTTTTAGATGCACTGACTTCTCAATAGTCACATGTGGGTTCTCTGAACCCCATATTAGGCAATGATTCTTATCGACACCGATATGGAAATAAAGCATCATCAGAAAATACGATTTTTTTATAAAATTCTTTATCTCCTGACAAAAAATCTTCAACCATTGGGCGAAGCAAAAGCGCATCCATTTTTAACAAAGTTCATCTTTTAACAAAAATTATCAGTCCTTTTTTTAAAGCCGATTGAAATTTAAAATTTTAAACGGCCCACCCTACATAAGCACTAAGTCATAATATGTAACAGCGCATAGAGAAAGGGACCTAAGCGTAAAAAAATCACTTTTAATTTTTTTTTTTTTGATGTGGACATCATCTGAGCATCGAATGAGATCGATCCCATGCCCCAAAAGTGTTCCCTCCCAGAGATATGCGCGTTTTATGAAAGTGAAGTCGACGATTTTAAGCGCAAAAAGAAAGGGACCTAATCTTTAAAATGGCTCTAATGAACAAAACTAGTTTTAACCTTAGGTCCCTTTCTATTTTGCGCGTCACATATGTAAAATGATTGTTTCAAATTTCTTGCAGAGACAAAAAACAGTTTCTCTTACTTATCGATGTAATTAATCGAAATTTTGAATTATTGCCTTTTTGTTGAATACTTTAGTTTAACCGTCGCGGGCTTTCAAAATCTATCCATCCCCTTTGGAAACCCCCTTTACATCACTTTTTGGCGACTTCGACAGAATCTATTTAAAATACTTCACAATTTAATCACAACAGGCCATTTACGAAATCTAACTAAAAGTGCGTCTGTCTGTCCCAGTAAGAGTTTGAAAACATAATAAACTTTATTAACATTATCCACACCAGCAGCAATGCCACCATTTACGAAACTATCAAAACTTAATAAATTTATCATGAATTATGCCACGACTCTTTCGCCAAGATGCTTTGACATTAATAAACACCAAACCAAAGACGAAACCAACAAAAAAAAGGAGAAGACAAAGAAGATGAAACAAAAAACGGAGAAAATTATTATAATTTTGTGAGCAGAAGAACGAACAGCAAACCCCCCGCAAACCAATAGCGAATTACACAGACAAAAAACGGGCGACGCCGAATAAGGAAACGGAAACTTGCGCGAATATAAAAGCCACGACAAGAGTCAAAGCGTTATTCACACGTACAGACACAAACATATTGTTGTAGAGTGACAAAGAACTGAATGTTTGAACTTTTGGCAAAGGGAGACTTAAAGGACGACAGAACTGCTAGAACAGAAATATGAAGGCAGATGTTATAAACGAAAAATACAACATTAAAAAGTTATCAAGCCAAACACCTTTGCTGAATTTTCATGGAAAATGCCCCTTTAAAAAAGTTATAAGAAGGGAAGTATGAACTGAATGAGTGGATAGAAAAAAACTGAAAAGACTTTCAAAGGAAAAGGACCCCACGAAAATAATATTATAAGCTAAATCATGAAATTCCCCAGATACAAATGTCAACAGTACGTAATATTAACAATGAAACTGTCAAAGTTTCGCCGGCTGCCTGCTCCCTTCACACTTACCAACCCAACCCATTTGGCGACGGTTTCTTAAAAGTCTGTTCGTAAATGAATTTTCCAAAAGTATTAAATTTATGAGTCTTAATATAATAAAATGATAGTGTTAATAATCCGACAGCAGAGTAGACGATGCTGATGGTAAGGACGATGATGATGGAAATGGGAGAATGAGGATAATAACGCTGATGTCTCACCACCAAAAGATCCATTTGATGGAATACCCAAAAAAACTGTGAATGAAACAATTAATCATCGTTGACGCCGTGGGGTTGTCGGGGTGGCAGTTAATGCCAAAATATTAATAGCCCGTTAATATATCGATAATAAATTTTTAATTTAAATAAACAAACAAATCAAGAGTTATTTTTTCACACTTCTCGGGGGACTTATGGTTGGCTGATATTTATTGCCCAGGTTGTGGGAAAGCAATTATGTTTTGTTTTTCTGTCATACATAAGAATTCTAAAATTAAGCGTAGATAAGCGGAGCACGACATATTTATTTAGGTGAGATAATCATTCTAAATGATGTTGCTGGTTTGTAAAGGTAATACATTTTTTGCTGTTTGTCATAAACGCTAATTCTACATGACATTTATCATGGAGACAAAAGTGGTTTACGTTTTTAATTCTCGGTACAGGGAAGTCGTCATAAATCTCAAAGAATTTTTATAGCTAACAACTTTGGGGTATAATCTGAGAAATTGATGTGACGACACATAAGCGCTATTCGACTGAGGTTTTTTAAAGACAATGAACGTTAGCAAGCGATTAGGCTGCAGGTCGCTTATTTAAGTAAAGAGTGTGTTAGAATGTGTATAATTTTTTTTAAAGTGTTGTCAAAATAGAACGCACGATGTTAATTGTAAATAAAACAAAAGGTTAACAAAGAACTACTCTAATATTTTTATCAATGTAAAAGGGTATATGACACTTTTCTATGAAAAAAGTATTGCCCAGATGCTCGCAACGGCTTCGGTGGCATACCTCTAACCTCATATTTTTAATGACTCTGAAACATAATCGAGGTTCAAAGTAGTTAGTTTGCCTTGCATCCTTTAGCTAATGAATTGTTCTTGGCTTATTGACATACACTTTTTCTTTTAAATATTCCCAAAGACTGAAGTTCAACGGAGCCAAATCACATGATCGTGGCGGCCAATTAACATCGCCACAACGTGAGATAACAAGGCGATAAAATTTCTCGCACAAAAGAGCTATTGTTTCTTTGGCTGTGTGAAAAATAGTCCGTACCCTCAAAAGGCGTTAGCATCTTCCGATAGCGAACACCATTTACGGTATCTGCTTGGCCAACCTCATTTCCGAAGAAGTATGACCCGATGACGCCGCTAGCCAGCCCAACGCACAAACAGTCACTCTTTGTAAATGCATCCCCTTTTCGACAATCACTCGTGTATTCTAATTTGTCCAAATGCTGCAATTCAGCTTGTTAACGAATCCACATTAGACACATTTGATTGAAAAAAAACACGAAGTGCACGAAATACATTTTGATTTGAACGCCCAGTTTTGTAAAATGCTTCAACAATCTTATGGTTGAGTTTGTCAAACACTGAAACAAAGAACTGTCAAAGTATGTTAGGCAAAAAACTTGAAGTAATGGTGTGATACGCAGTTAACATATTGCATTATGGTTAGATCACCCTTTATAAAAAACATGTTTATTTGAAAAAATTGTGATTTTGTTATTGTATTGTAAAGATGGCATGTTCCGATTAAGTACAAAATATCCGTCAAATGACCCGTCTGGCTCTGATGACAGGTCATTACTATATACTATACATATTTTACGGAGATGTGGCTGTATCTCACCAATGACGCCTTGGATCTCTGGCTCCCATGATCACGAGACTATACGCCGAGTAATTTTACTCTTTGGGGCTTTGTGAAATCTCGGAATAGTGCGAATAAACCAGAAACAATTCCAGACATCCTGGATAGATAAATTTATCTTTTTTTGTTTTCATATTAAACGTAACAAAAAACTAACAAAACAAACTTACATGATAAATTTGTCTTCTTAGAAAACTTAAATTTTATTCAAAATTTAAATTTTTTTGAAAAGAAAAAAAAAAATTTTTTGTGACGATATCTTAATTTTATTTTAGACTACCTAATCTGAAGTTATAATACGTAGTACTTTAGTTAATCATTTTAACCCAAAAACCTAATTATTAACAATATTTCGTTTTTAACAAAGAGCAAAGCGACTTGCTTATATAGGGTGACCCATTTAAAATTTGAATCGGCTATAAAAAAATACTGCTCATTTTTTCAAATTTCTGACTTTATTGGAAAGCTTGAACTTTGTCATTTAATAATGGAACACCATCCGGTGCTTTTGCGCTTTGATCAATGGGCTAAATATTGATTGTCGGCAGGAGATTAGGAAATTTAACGAAAAATCGTGTTTTTAGAAGAAGCTTTCATCTCGGTGGTTATGGCAAAAATCAAAATTGCCGCAAATGGGGTTCCGAAATTTCACACGTGCTTATTGAGAAGACATCGCATCCACATTGAGTCACTGTTTGGTGTGGATTTTGGGCTGGCGGAATCATAGAGCCATTTTTCTTCAAAAATGAGTAAGGAGGCGCCGTTACCATCAACGGTGAGCGTTACCGCGCCATGCTCCACGAATTTTTGTTTCCAAAAATTCAAGAGAATGACATGGACGACATTTAATTTCAAGAAGACGGGGCCACATGTAATACAGCCAATGTAACCATCGATATTTTACGCCATGTTTTTTAAAATCGAATAACCAGACAAGATTGTGATGTCGATGGGCCGCCTCGGAGCTGTGATTTGTTACGCAAAGTATCCAGAGACATTTGAGTGTTTAAACATGAAATCGTAGTTGTCATTGAAGAGATTCGAACCAAAACAAATTGAAAATGTACTGAAAATTTGGGTTGGTCGGATGAGATACTGTCGATCCAGTTGCGGTAGTTTTATAAATGATTTTGTTTCTATTATTAACTGCAAAATTCATCCTTTTCAATAAAATCAGAACTTTGAAAAAATTATCAGTACATTTTTTCACAGCCAATTCAAATTAAAAATATTTGAAATATTAAATAGCCCACCCTGTATTACAGATTACGATTTTTTGTCTTCGTCGACTCTATTAAAAGTAACTGCGCAAGATATTTATAGAACATAAATATACTCACTCACGTTTAATAGTTCTGTATCACTTTTCTCGTACAGAGAACAAGAGGACACCCCAATCTTCCAAATACGATGTTTAAATATTCTAAAAAAAAAATAATCTCCATATAATTTTTTTACGGTATTGCAATGCACAATTACTACTTACTCAGCCCATCTAAAGTAACTAAATCCACCCTGTCATGCCGGGGATTTAGTATACTTATACAATCCAAAATCGTTCAATTGCTGAATTTATCAATCACCCCCAAACAAGGATTGAACACTGTTTCTTCTAGAGTCACTAAGACTCTATCCGGTGTTACGGTTAGCACGCCCATGGTTAAACTTTTCACGCGATTTTTAGAAAAATGCGTTTTAAAAACATGGGCCACATTGTCGAAGACATAGTGGCACTCAATTCAAATTTAAAGGACGACCGGTAAATATTGATGTTGTTTCCAGTTGTATCTCCAAATTATTCTTTAAGGTTTTTTTCATCATGGGTAGCTTGTGTAAATAAATAAAACTTTTATTGAAGTTACGGCTAACGGTGCTACCAGTGTATAACAGGTTTTTTTTCAACCAACTATTAAAAAAAAACTATATCTACGCAGAGGATTTCACATTTTTTTGCCCTAGCCATTTTTTACTTTATAAAGTAAAAGATAGATAGATACTACAGAATATTGCATTTTACAAGTATACTTGGTATTAAAAAACCCCGGAAGCCCCATTTTTGAGTGATATTTACTTATATAGACTAAATTTTGCATTTGTGTGTCGACTATCACACAACAAATTAAGGTTAAATTCGCGAAAAAGCAGCAAACATCTAGGAGATTAATCTGCTAGTCATCCTATCTCTTAAACTCAGCCAGTCGGGTTGAAACAGTTATTGAACAGTACCCGATCAGAATTTTTCTTTTACAGATAAGTTATTTGAGAAAAGTTGCGCGAATTTTAGGGGAACTCAGTAAGTAAATATTTTCCCTAGATTGCAAGGAACATTTGACAAATAAAGTTACTGTTCCATTTTGGTATACAAAACTTCTAACAGTTGTCTACTTCTTTACCTGGTACAATCACGGTTAAGCAATTGATTAGGCTTTAAAAATACTAGCCTAGGGTACGCTCTTCACTAGCGTATTATAAGACTAGTGTGTATTCGTTTTGCTGGAGTCGTTGAGTTGATGATCCTTGTTCGGCATCAGATAGATTTCGAGTCGCTCCGGCACATCGAACCAACCGTCGTCGGAAAGATAATGTCAAACCATTTAAGTCACTTGTGCCTCACGGCATTTTAAACAATAACGGCGTTGTTAATAGCATTCCATAACCTATAGCTGAGTACCCCCTATATACCCAATTTATGGAAGATGGGTAGTTTTCATAATTAAACAAGGGAAGATTGCTCACAAAGGTGACTCGTACTGTCCCCTGTCTCGAAGACTCTTTAGGATTTTTATCTTCTCACTTTAATGCAGCAAAACCAAATTGCTGATTATCAGCAATTTGGTTAGAGTAAGTTAGAGTAAATTATTTGTCGCTCATAACGTACCATACACACTTAGAGCATGATCGGGTATACCTTGTGGTATACCCGGTCTTCAACCGGGAGCGACCTTTGTTTGGGTACTATTTGAAAACATAGATCGATTCGATTTCACGAGTACTACTGAGATGTGTGGGTTTTTGGTGACTCTTTATGCGAAATTTGGTCGGAATCGGGTTATATATGTGTCTTTAAAAGCTGTAGGTTCTGGAATCGGGAAGGACCTTTATATGGGGGCTATAGGAAAAAATGGACCCGTGTGATCCAGTTTCACCAAAGTTAATAAATGGTTGACTTTAAGGTACCATGACAAATTTGGACGTGATCGGGTGTAATTTGTGGCTTCCATCGCTGCAAGACCTTAAATCGGGAGCCACGTTGTGTTGAAACTATTCGAAAAAATACACCAACATGGTCAAATGTTGTCAAAATGGGTGTTGCTCATGTAATTCTCTGTATGAAATTTTGTCGAATTCGGGTGTAATATTTGGCTTTAGAGCTATAGGTTCTGAAATCGGGAAAAACGTATGCTACAGGGTTGAAATCGGGAAAAAGTTATGTATGATAAAAAAACTACGGACCGATGTGGACCAATTTCCATAGTATTCGTCCTTGGCCTATACGAACGGAGGGACGGATGGAAATCGTTCAATGGAATAAGACTGTTAATCTAAATCGGTCGGTATACTTAACTTAGGGTCTACCCCTATTCCTCTAAAGTGTTGCGAACATATAAACTATGCCATAATATCCTGTACCACAGTACGGTGTAGGGTATAGTTTTAATAATAATATCGATATTGTATGTGTCTATTTGCAAGTCTCGCTCCGACAACAACAACACGATATGCAGATACTAATTATTGTTCCATAAAGTCATATTATTTTCGATTTCAGCAAACCCCATACCAGTGGTCAAATGTCGAATCTCAAAAATGTCCCCAAGTCATTATTAACAATTTTGCCAGTTCTAGTTGACTAATTGGCAACAGTTTCAACCTGACTTTCTTCATGAGGACCGCCGCACGTTGGGGTATTTGACCACCAAAATGGAGATTATTTGAAAAATGAAAATTTAGATATCCGATTAAAATTTTATACTCGATTATTGTAGACAAAATTCTCCATCATTAGGCAAAAGAATCGATAACATATGTGTTGTCTCAAAGTTCGTAATTTTTTCGATTTTTCCGCGTTTTTGCAAAAAGTGAATTTTTTGTATTTTCATGTGCAAGTTTTTTGATTTTTGTCATTCAAAAGCCAAATATTATTATGGATCCTTCAACTTCAGGTAATTTCGAACAAAAAAAGCTTTTGCATGCCGACATTTACCCTGTACAACTATTTTTAATCGTTTATGGAAGAAAAGTCTAAATTTTAGCCATTTTTGAGAAGTATGTACAGTTTTAAAACGGTACCGGTCAACTTTGTGTTTTGAAATTTATATATTAGGAACTGTACTAATATAATAAATAAAAACATCTTGCGCGTTTTTGCGCCAATTCGTGTATTTACAGATTTTCTAAAAAAAATCAAATGTAGAAAATTAACAATGACTCTACTTATTGTGTTTACATTTAAATCGTTGTTGTATATATTGTTATTGTTATCTATATTTGTGACTAACGTTGCATTACCATGCACCCTAAAGCAATTATTTTTTATTTCATATTAACAATAAAATGTTCACGATAACTATTTTAAAGATTTTTTGTTAAATATAATTTCGTGTCAATTTTCGGTGGTATTTTAAACTCTACCATTATAGATGTATAAGGTGTTAACACATCGGTGTGTCTGGTTTTTATTTATTATTTTTAAGTACAAAGCAAAAGTGACAAATAAAACGTGATGTTCCAAAAGGAATATATAAAGATTTAACCCCGTTTTCTTTTCACAGCAACATTAATAATTTTACTATACCAATACCATTGAGTTATGAAGCAAAAAATTTTCAATATTATAAAATAATTTGCTTAGTAGTTCTTTAATAAAAATATCAAATTACTATTTTTTAAAAATTGCACAGGGATTAAACTGGCTCAAGACCTCTTGCTTCTATATTTAAATAGAAGACAAGTTTTTAACAAAATGGCAAAGTGACATTGATTTTCGTGGCTGCACACTACTTTTATCATGATTTCGGGTCCGTGACAACCCTCTTCAGAAAGCCTTGCTGCAATTGTTGAAAGTAAAACCGAACTCTATAAGGCCAGGCTCTCCCAAAACCTTACTTTTCAAGTTTTCTTCACACAATTGCCCACGAAAATACAACTCACTCTTGCCACCTCTAAAGAGACTCCACATTTGTTCACAACTAATAGAAAAGTATTACATAACACAATGTTAGCAACTTTATTCCCATGTTAGTTCGAATTTAAAATTAAGTTACGGCCAACACATAATAACTTTTTGTTGAAATATCTGTAAGGCTTTATAAAGCCAGTCAAATGTTTGGGGATTGTATAGTATACAGCGCCCATATTATGTATCATGGCCTAGGCATTATTTTGGAATCTGAGGCGTTTGCATTCACAGAGTTATATTAATATATATTAATAAGATTTTTTCAGCTGTCGGTTTTTAATTTTTTTACTCATTTCTCGGACGATTTTAGTGCAATTAACGTTAAAAGATGAACCTCTTTGAGGGCTATCATATTGATATTTCAAGGTTCTGCGTGGGATATACACATCGGAAGTTATAGCACATAATCAGATGTAAATATATATTTTTGAAATACTATAATCCATTTTGATTACCGCCAGTTGATTACCGAATTTAATGAAATGCAGATTGTTGAGGTCTATAATTCTTGTAGTTGAAGGTGCCACGTGGAATGCATACATCGGAAGTCATAGCCCAATATACGTTAAAAAATTATATTTTTGGCATATCTTTTCCGATGTTTCGACCATATCTAAGCCATTTTAAGGCAGATTTTGATAAAATCAACTGGAATCGGCAAATAATCTCAAAAGTAGTAAATATAAATAAAGATTACATCGCCGGAAAGCGTCCTTTAATTAATCTCCATTTTGGGGGTACAATACCCCACTGTGCGCCGTCATTATGGTTTCAAAAATCTTGTGTCAAAGAGTCCGAGTCAATGCAGTTTTAACGTTTTAAGTCTTTGTAGAAATAAAGTTTTCGTTACAACTTTTAATTTGGATTTAAGTTTTTCTAAAACAAATATTAAGGGTGGTCTACAGAATTCTTATCCCAAAATTCACATTTAAATTCACCATCGTTAAAAGTCCATCCTCCAAGTGGTTTCTTAAAACCTTGACAAAAACCTTTTAGCAGTCAGGCCTTTATGTTCCTCCATACCTTTTAGAGACATGCCGTTGAATTCCTCTGGAATTCGTGTTAACGGAAAACGAAAACAGCATTTGTAGACGTTATGTTTCCGTTTATAATTTCATTTGAAAACATGTTGAAAACATTTCCTTTTTAAGCTCAGTTAGTCCTTAGTCCAATTTGCCAAAACACCAACGACCGACAGGAGAAAAGGAGAAACGTACTTATTACCTCACGCAAATGTTATTATCTTGTCTATCGTGTTAAGCTAATTTTATTGCCAACTTGTTTTATTTCGTTGTTGCCTGTTGCCCGTGTCGTCATTGTTGGCCATTCTATCATCTTGACCAAACACGAACATACGAACGTACTTACACGTATGGGCCATTTAAAACGTGACTAAATATGTGTTTTTGTCCACTTCTTCTCAGGGGTTCTCGGCTGACTAGCTGGCCATAAACCGTAGGCCTTAGGCTGGCTGTATTATTATTATATATTATTCAAGGAACTGTATTGCTCTTGTCTCGAAATGAACGAGAAAAATGCCCGAATAAATAAGGATACTCTACATGCATATGTCGCCATATTGGACAATGGTACATGTACTTGATAACATTCATTAAATTGAGGCTACCAAGTGGAGAAAATTCGTGATGACCTCCCCGGCGTGGATGTTTTATGCATGGCCAAACAAGTAGAAAACGCATAATGTTAACTTTATTTTTTATCATCATAATCACATTTATTTTGTTGGCACGACTGATACAACAGTGCGAGAGTACTTTCAAGGGGGTAC
Organism: Hydrotaea diabolus; assembly: GCA_963513945.1. NCBI lineage: Eukaryota > Metazoa > Arthropoda > Insecta > Diptera > Muscidae > Hydrotaea > Hydrotaea diabolus. The sequence continues at coordinate 12,567,269 of OY740717.1, read as the reverse complement.
CCTACAGAGTAAGCAATTGTTTATGGTGCTTGCACTGCATGGGACCAACAGCACATTGCTGATGAAGTGCTTCGTGGTCGACTTGATTGTCTTCTTTATATGTATACAGCACCTGGTCATTGAACGGTTTTCAACTGGTTAAAAAAGTTTAAAAAGGGTACTTAGAAACAAGTAAAAACTTTGTTATGTTTGTTTAAGCCGAACCATATATACCCTTCACCCTCTTACTAGGCATGTCGATCGGGAAATCCCGAAGCAGGAAATCCCAGAATTTTGCGGGATTAGACAAAATCGAACTCTGAGATTTTTCGTAATAAATCCTGGGAAATCCCATTATTTTAAATATTAAAAAAATATACAGCTAAAAATTTTATGTTATCCATCGCCTTATTTTTATTTGTTTAAATATTTAACTCTCATCGGTCCCCTGTATGCGCACGCATACAATTTTGATCTTAAACCTTGAATAAAATAAAAACGGTTCCGCGGAATGACCTTGTATTTTGCAAAGTAGAATTATTTTGCCTGAACAACCAAAAAACCCGTTTTTGAATTTTTACCTTACTGTATTTGCCTGTGCAGTTATAGTTACGAATCGGTCCCTGTATATGTGCGCTCATAGACATAAGCAGGTCCTTGGAATTGCCGCTTATTTTTGTGTGTGGATTTATAGCACGCTTGTTCTGGAACACACATAAGTAAAGTTTGTTTGCACATTTATTTTAACTTGGGTTGTGTTTCGAAGTATTTGATAAAATAAAATGGATAGAGTTTTACGTGAATGAAGGCAGCGAGATGAACTAAAAATGGATTTTGATTTGGAAAGCGAAGCTGGCGAATCTCCGTGCAATGGTGACGATGATTTTGCATTATCAGACGAGGACAATGATGAAAGTGAAGTTAGCGTGCATTCCGATGAAGACGATACTGAATTGATAAAAGTTAAAAATTAAATTTTTTTTCTAATATATGAAATATTCAAATTAAATTTCATTCTAAATCAGGGATTGTCATTTCATTGCACAATTGTGAAATCACTACCTTACACACATTCTTATGATCTTTCATTTAGTTGTCGATGAGACTTCGACAAGTGTACATGTCTAGCGGATGCCACGATATTTTTTTTATGATGACACTCAAAAAATATTGTGCGGTCAAAAATGCTTTTGGTAACATACAATGCCTTATATGTTATAAAACATTTAAGGAAGGTACGGAATATGTTATTAAACGGCATTGTGATCATTTTTATGGTAATTTAAATAATAAGGAAAGAGTAGACCTGTTTTACAGAAATAAAAAAATATTTTTGGAAAAAAGAATGGTTATTGGGATAGGAAATTTATGTACCAAAACCATTTTCCAAATTAAAAAACGAAATTTCAAGTTTAATAAGCTTGAATATTGTCAGGAAAGGTAGACCATTGTATGATGGTGTTTTTATTAAGCAATTGTTGAACAAAATTTGGCAAAGGCTTAATTATAATACTAAATTTATAGAGTCTCTTCCCTTGTCCAGTAATACTGTAGGCCGTCGCACTGTTCAATTAGGAACATGTGTTGAATCTGCGGTTAGGGAAAAGTTAATTAGTTTATTATTTCCTATTCTTGTACAAATATCAGAATGGCGTCTGTTACTAACATTTTTCTATGGCTGTAAATATCTAAATTCTCTCAATTTGTTTACTCTCTCGTACTCACTAATACACAAGCAACAAATTTTTGATAATCCCTGTTCTAAATGTACCTTCCCAGTAAACCAAATTTGCCGACAATGTCTGATATCAGAAAATTCTGAACAATATCTAAACTCTATCGAGAATTCTTACCGAAATCGTTACAAAACATGTTCGATTTGTCTGAGGATTTTTTATTTATTATGTTAAGAAATATCTGAACGAATTCGGCCGGAGTTCAGTAAGACTTGTCTGTGGGATTATTAGTAATTTTTTGTTTAGACTTCTCTTATCGAACTCGCAACGAATTCTGAGCTATTTATCTGAGGTAGTCTATTCGTTTAAAATTTTTGTTATTTGCTTCATATTTGACAGTTGTTGTTTATGTGTTCAGACATGTCGGAACGAATTCTTAATTGTTTGTCTGAGGTATTTTTATATTTCAAATTCAAATTCTGAACGTTTGGTTAACTTAGGTGTGCGAGGGATTTTTATTGTATTCAGAGGAAAACTCTACTGCCGGCAGTTCTCGTTAAATGCAAACCTGGTTGCCCTTAAGTGTATAGCCACTAAACACCCTGCTTGTAACTAAAAGTCTTTCCGAACGCTTTTTGAAAATGTTTTACAACTTTTTCTTGCAGAAAAAAATATTTTCTTCTTTTTGATTGTTTACATTCAAAATTTACCATGACATAAGCTCAGAATTCGTTCCGAATTCGGTTCGAAATGTCGGCAAAAACATCAGAATTTAATAAGACTTAATGCCAGGATTCTGACCGAAGTCGTTCAGAATTCGAAGAATTCGAGAATTCCCTCAGAGAAGTAGTTCAGAATTCGTGTCATCCTTTTCATATGTTTTTCGTTACGAACTCGCTAAGAATTCTAATCTGAAATCGAAACATTTTGCCTTTCGAATTTCCCAAGACTACAGTTCAGAATTCGGTCAGAAATCGGTTCGAAATGTAGGCAAAAACATCAGATTTCCCTCAGAGAAGTAGTAGAAGGTTTGATTTGCTGGGTTTATGAAGTTCAAATGTATTAATATGATAGTAAAAAATATAATAAACATAAAAAATCCCAAAACATAAATGGTTGTTAATTTTTTTAGCTTTTTACAATTAAAAATATATGTGTATGCGCGCATACCATGGGACCGATTAGATGTATTTCTCGAGGGACCGAGCAGGGTTAATACTAAAAATTCAAATTCCAAAATGAATCGTCAAAAAGCTTAATAATAATATTATTGAAAACGACACGCCTAAAAAATACTTTTTATATTATAAAGAGTAACCTGATCTTGATTTTTTCAAGAAAATTTTATTCAGCAATGAAGCTCACTTTTGGTTGAACAAAATTGTCGCAGTTGGGTTAATGTAAATCCACAAGCCATTGTTGTGGCGCCGTTACATTCATAAAAAGTCACTGCTAGGTGTGCTTTATGGGCAGAGGGAATCATTGGTCCAAATTATTTCACAAATGAAGCCGGCCATAATTTTACAGTAAATGGGGAACGCATTTTCGTGCCTGAATTAGATGTGGACGACATTCGGTTCCAACAAAATGGCGCTACATGCCATACAGCCAACGAAAAAATCAATTTCAACGTGAATGGAGATAATATAAAATTAAATTGAGAAATAAATTAAAATTAAGCAACGCAAATTAAAATTGACTAAAACTACAAAATTACTCAATATTTCAATTCGTAGCAATATTTGCTTCAATTTGGAAACTGAAATTTCCTGGGACACATGAGCTAAAACGTCCAGGTGCTATGCTCTTTTGTGCGTTATGTATCCCATCAGGATCCCAGGTTGAGTCTTATGAGCGATATCTTGCTTTTAACAGAAAAAGAACGGACGGACAAGGCTAGATCGTCTTAGAATTTTAAGATGGTCAATAATATGTATACTTTCACCCATTAATTACCAGAAATTTAAACGTTGGAATTTTTTTATGAAACTTTCAGGAACGTCTCATTTTTTTAAATTAACACGTTTTATCAAGAAAAAAAAATCCCGGAAAATTACCGTGTGCTCAACCACACGCTGGTACTGTAAGGTGTTTTAAAATCTTTTGTTTGAAACTTTTTTAGTTAGTTCGGTTTTTTCATGGTACGTATTTAGTTAGGTATGTATGATAGCAAGTAGTGTTTCAAGATAAAGTAAAAACATATTATTCAAAGTTTTAAGTATTTCTTTAAGAATAAATAGAAGATAATATAGAATTATTCAATTCTTGCCTTTTTTGGACCTACGTCGCGGCGTTGTAAATAAAATTGTTTGTTTTTGTGGAATAATTTGAAGTGGAATTATTTGAAGAGTGTAGATGAACGTTGCATTTCGCACACTTGAATATGGTAGCTTTTGGCGTGCACACAATGCAATGGCGACGATTATTGGTTTTTAATGCAACGTGCAAACCCTCTATTCTGGGTAGGTTTTGTTTTCTGTAATCATTGTCTGAATCAGTAGACGAAGGTTCGTTACCATCCATGGCATCCTCCGACGAAGGAAGCAGTTGTGGTTCCTCCTTCAATAGCGGATGTGTAAATTACCTCAATTGCGCCTATAAACACACACAACAAAAATAATTAGCGACCAAGGTGCTCTCATCGGAATTAATTTTTGTTGATATTTTGTCGTCGTCTATTGCTTCACAATCAGAATCGTCGGCAGTGTTGTTGGGAGGCAAACAAACAACAGTTTCAATTGCGGATGCATTCTCAGCTGGATTGTCACGTTCATCATCGCTCCAGTTACACAGTACAACAGCCAATCTGGGGGGTAAGAAATTCCAAGTCAGGGTGATGGTACTAGGTTAGTATATTAAAACCCTCAAAGGGTTTTGCGTTCGTATGTGCCAGTTTTTTTTTATGACCTTTTACATTTTTTCCTTATCTTGATGTTTTTTCGCTTAGTTGTAAAATGTTGGCAAAAACGTAGTTTGACATAACTCGAGAACGACTAGTTCGATTTTGCTGAAATAAATTGAGAAAAATTAATAATTACATTTTCTTTAATCCATTAATATACTGTTTCTCTACCAAATCAACATTTTTGCAATTAGAAATAAATTTATGAAGAAAATTTTGCCAAAAATTTTTTTTTTTTTTTTTTTTAAAACATAAATCCCAAACGGAAAAACTTGTAGAGTCTTATAACTTTCACGTAAAGTCACATAACCTATAAACAAAATGCGACATAGATCATAGAAATCGATTAACGCGTTCTGCTTTTATTCAAAATTAAGTAACTTCACTTAATAACATAAAAAAACATACGAACGCAAAACCCTTTGAGGGTTTTAATATACTGACCTAGTACCATCACCCTGACTTGGAATTTCTCACCCCCCAGACAATAACCCCAAAAATGTTCCACAGTGTTATCGATGATGTCTTGTAATTGTGCGTTTGTGAGGTACTCCCGACACGACATTTCACAGAATTTTACTATTTCAATATATTTTAAAAAATTTCAAATAATAAGATGAAGTAATATGAAATAACTGAAAAACTGCCATAAAGAAGTCACCTGTTTTGTAAAAGTAGCTCGCTGCTTCTTTTGCAAAACACAAACAAATCAAATCATCATCAGTACCAGCGTGATGTGAAACACACGTCAATATTTACTGCCCTCTATCTTCAGATTTGTTAGCCTCTGTTGCGTGTAAAATATATTTTCTTTTTATTTGGACATTTGGCAATACACCCTAATACATACGAAATAAATTTAATTTTTTTATTTGGATTATATAATTTAAAAATAGTATATTTTTGGACACTTTTCAAAACCAAAAAAATTACAAATATATACGAGTATATTTTTTTGGTAATAGACCAAGCCTCAATATAAACCCCCTATACATTAAATTATTTATATTTATCTATGTTTTTTATTTACTCAAAGTCGGGAAATGTTAAACGTGTGTTCGAACACACGGCGGTAATAAATGGGTTAAGAGTCTCTGATGAATGTTTCGTGGTGTTGCAAACGGAATGACAAATTTTGCGTATGAGCCCGAAACATTACAGCAATCGACCGTTTGGGTCTTCGGAGACGAGTCAAATCCAACGAAAGTTGTTCGTGGATGAAGCACTTCGAAGCAAATGGTCGCCTGTTTCTTCGGCAAAACTTGTCATGTGGCGACTGTTCCGCTTGAGCAACGTAGGGCGCTCAATTCTAAGTGGTGCCCTATAATTTGTTTGCCTGAAGTCTTTGAAGACATTCGAAAAACGAACAAGAGAAGACGAATTATTGTGGACAAGGACAATTCGAGCTCAGCCCTGACTTGGCACGCAATGACTTCTTTTTATTCCCACACATCAAGAAAAAATATGTTATCAACGGTTTTCGTCGCCAACAGATGCTATTAAAGCGTTCAAAAACCATGTTTTGGAGGTGTTTCAATCGGAGTGAAAAAAGTGATTTTACAATTGGTCTGTGCGCATGCAAAAGTATATAAATCATGGTGAGGAATACTTTGAAAAACAATAAAAACCATTTTTGATAATAAATAAACGCATTTTCATTATTACTCCAGAAATATATACAGCAGACCTCGTACTAAACAGAAATCCCCATGATAACTTCACACAAAATTTTGGCATCGCCATAGTCCTTGCAGTTCCATGCGTCCATGACGCCAAGTCGCATAGGTGTTTGGCGGAAGCCAGTAAAGGACATGCAACAGAGAGTAAGATCGAGTTAATCTAAGCGCACCAGTTATTACTATCACCAACATTCTCAAATTCGTTCGAATTTGCCCTGGTGATTTTTTTTCTCTCTAACGCCGCCCAGCAGCCCCGCAGAACTAAATCGGTTTGACAACACAATCACGTAGCCAGTTTTCGATTTAGGAGCCAACATTATAGCATTATTGCATTTAACAATATAATAAATTGCCTCCTTCGTAGTCCTCGCCTGTGTTATCAGGATCCACTTCATTTTACTATTTAGCACAAGTCCAAGATATTTGACGCTATTGTGTAACGAAAGTGGTTCCCACCAATGGTGCGGTTAACAAGTTGAGTGATTTTTTGCATTGTAAAAAGTACTCACACAACCAACTCACATCCCCTATACCTTTTTAGTAATAGCTTTGAGCAAAATCTAGTTCTCTCGAGAAAATATTTGGATCCTTTGGTGCGGGTTCCTCAGCGACATCATTTGCCTATGTAATTGTCTTTCAGCACGTCTTCTTTGCAGCTTAAAAGCTGAGTTTTGATGTAATTATTACACACCAGTGTAGAGTGTATACTAGGGTTAGTCATTTTTTCATTTTTTTTCGAATATCAAAAATCTGTGGAAATGGCATGTAGGGCAGGCAAAAATAATAAGAATTGCGTTTTTACTTTTTCGAAATTGTAAAAAAACCTTCCGCACAAAATGCAATTACTTTAGCTAAAAACAAACTTTTTTAGTTTACTTTTTTTTAAATTTTTAAATTTGAAAATTTTTTTTCAGCAATAGTTGTTCTTGGAAATAATTTTTTTTAGTTGGTTTTAGTGCATCGATTTCAAATATGCAATTTAATCAAAAATCTGTCATTCGTTTTTAAGCTACATCGATTTTAAAATTTGCAACTCGGTTTCATTTCCCAGTTTTAAAAATTTTAAACGAGTTGCTCTAATAAAAGTTTGACAATACAGAAGTAATTTCATAATACATAATTTATATTGTTTTTAGTTTTAAATTATTTTTTCATAGTTTGTGTTCACATCGCCATGTCGTTTAAAAAAAGTTGCAAAAATGTCCAAAAAACAGTGATAACTGGGTTAAAAATTTTAAAGCAAAAAGACCGAATGAAATAAAAAAGCTGTTTTGCCGCTATACCATTTATACGAATTTCCGAAAGAAATCAATATAATTGAAAGATATAGAGGATTAGTGCTTGAGAAATCTAAAAAAAAAATTCTAATTATATCTGAAGAATTAAATAAGTTATGGATTAAGCTAAATCAAAAAGCGATGGAATTAAAGAACGTTGGAGGCAAGGTGCTTAAGTTGATAACTGATTATCAGAAATTTTTAAAGCGGCGGCAAGACACCAATAAATTTGAAAAATTGTTTGATATCTCGTATAAAAAAAGGTGTTATAAAAAAGGAATTTTCAAATCACACTGGAAGTACATACCACCGGGTTCATTTTGTGATTTAGACTTAATGTGCGATGATACAAAAGCATATGACAGAGATTACTCTTCTGCTGCAAGTAAACAGATACCCAAGTTGTCTTCAAACATAGGGACGTTTTTGGTAATTGATACGAATGTCAGTTCAAATAAAGCAGCTATGATATGCAAAAAAATGGCTGAATCAGGAGTAGACGTACCAACGCCATCACAAAAAACCATTTACAGACACGTCATTAATTTTGCTGAACAAAAGGTAGAGACAAACAAAGAACATTTAAAACTTGAAAACTGGGCCCTACATTTTGATGGTAAAAAAATTAATAAAAAAGAAATACAAGTTGTAGTTCTTAAGAATGATACGAAGGAAATAAAATTAAGAGTGCTTGTTCTTGAAAATGGAAAAGCTGTAACCATATTTAATGGCATTAGAGAAATGCTAGAAAAGTATAATTTATTTCAATCCATTAAAATGATTATATGTGATACAACGAGTGTTAATACTGGGAAAAAAGGCGGTGTTGTGTCATTGTTGCAAAATCACTGCAAATCTCTTTCACTGCCTCCACCGCAATATATTGGCTGCCAACACCATATACTTGATTTATTATTACGACATATTATGGATGAAGTTTTAGGTGGAAAAACAACTTCCCCTAATATCGAATATCCTTTTGTTTCCGAGATTATAAATAGTTATGATCACCTAAGAAGTTGCTACATACAAAATAAAGAGGAAATAAATATTAACAAAATTAAATGGCGGAATGATATGAAATATTTGTACGAGCTGTGTGTGTCATTTCAATATTATTTGAAAAACCAAAAATTTCCTCGTATAACATTTAAGTCTATACCTCCAATAAGCAACGCTCAATGGAATTCTAGGGCAATTCTTGGTCTACTGGCATTTATACTAATTCCAAAATATCGGACGCAATTATATTCAATTTGTGAGTTTATATCTGGCACCTGGTTCGATATATGGTTTTCCGATCATTGTTTTAAAATCGATGACTATTCAAAATTAAATCTAGCCTTACTTCCTTTCAAAAACGCTCACCTGTGCTTTCAAAGACATTGGGTTCAGGAAGAATCAGCAATTCCGAAGCAGCAGAGAAGTAACGTATGTGCTGAAAGAGCCATAAAAGTAGTTCAAGATATTTTTCCACTGTGCAAAACAACACATTCATTGAATTTAAAATTTATTACCCATAAATGACCATTGTATTCTTCCTAAGATTTTATTTAAACTTATTAAAAAAATACTCTTTTGTTCTCATGTTTCTTTTTATATATCTTGTTGAATTTAAGTAGTAGAAAATGCTACTGCATTTTAGTAATTTATTATAAATGTTCTAAGGCGTTACTTTAAATAAAATTTTAATCTTTAACATTATTGCATAATATCTTCAATTTTATTAAAAAAATAGTATTGCATATTTTACAATCGATATATCTCGAAAAATAAATGACATATTTTGGATCAAATTACATTTTATTAAAAATTTATCAAAATTTATAAAAAAAAAAGTATAAAAAAAAATTTTTAATAAAAAAATATTATCAAATTTTAAAAATCACAAAAAAAAATTCAAATAAAAAAGTTGGTTTTGAGCTACAGTAATTGCATTTTGTGCGGAACGTTTTTTCACAATTTCGAAAAAGTAAAAACGCAATTCTGCTTGTTTTTGCCTGCCCTATATGATATTTCCACAGATTTTGAATCTAAAAAAAATGACTAACCCTAGTGTATACCTCCTTGCAACGTATATCGTACTGCTTAAATACGTATAAATCTTTTTCACACACGGAGTTGCCAACTTCGGAGTCATGCTTTACAATACCTCTTCTGCAAACTTGAATGCCCATTAAATGTAGCTTCGTGATATTTCAGAAATCAATTACCTTTTACCTGGCGACTCACAAACCTGCCTAAGTTTGATCCCGCACTGAGCGGTCACAATTCAATGTCTCGATGCTGTCTATTTCCTACATGCTAAACAGTGTTGCCATTTACAAGAGAGCGCACGAAAAAAAAGACAAAACGAATTTGTATGCAATTGCATTGCCCAAAAACGTAAATGCTATTTTGGCTGATTAGCATCTGTTAAAAGAGAATTTATGATAAACGAACAAAAAAATATCAGAGAATTGTATATGGCACGTACTTGCACAAAATGAATTTGTTGCCAAAGGAATAAACATCGCTATGTGTGTGCAACAAAACAACGACGGCCTTAAGTATGGCACACTCACACATAGACAATTAAATAGAAGTTGAGCACACACAAAAAGCAAAACGTTGTTACAGTGTGTGTGGACAACCTGTATTGTAGCAGCAGCAGCAATTGAATGTGGCATTGCACGTTTTGTGGCAAGTAATAATTATGTTGTAGCTCTTATGCGGGTGGAAATTGTAGCTAGTTGTTGTTGTCGTTCTTGTCGTTGCTGTTTATATGTTTTTGTTGAGTGTTGTTGAACATGTCGGTAGTATTGATGCCAAAAGGGGTTTCGGTCGTACGATATTATTGAAAATATCTACGATAATTGAAACCTTCTATAAATACTGTAATTATCGTTGGATAAGGGAATTGGAAATATTTTTCTGTGGATATTCTTAAGGGTTCACTTTGGCTACGGTTTAAGGAACTGGGAGTATGAGTTATATTGATAGTTACAATACGTTGTTCATCCGCACCGGGATACAACGCATGGTAAGGATTTTCTTGGGTATAAGGCACGAGCACGCTGGAGCCTTTTATAACCTGCATCATAGGTTAGAGGGTATTTTTACTATATTATTTCGATTGCATAACATCTAAATATTGATCGGAGATAACATTTTTACGAAATACGCAAAAACACGCGTAAATAAAACAAAAAGTTTTCGGAGAATTGTGTTAATAATTTTAATTATGATAGAAGGATCTATGACAATTATGTGTGAAACGGACTATCGGCAAATGCTCAACATGGCTTCGGTGGCATACCTCTATCCGATGGTCCACACTTTTAATGCCCTTGAGACTTAATGGAAGGTCAATGTCGTTAAAGTTCCAATTTATCCCATCCTTGAATTGTTCTTGACTTATTAACACTTTTCTCGTTTTAAAAATCCTTAAAACAATACGTCCAACAATTTTAATTACATACTCGGGGAGGGTGATTAACATAGCTGCGACGTGAGATAACACGGCAATTGAATTTTTTGCGCTAAAGAGCCATTGTTTTATTAGCTCTGTGGCAAGTGACACTATACGAGTACTGTTGGAACCACATATCGTCCCGGTCCACATCCTCAATTTCTGGCCACAACAAGATGGTTATCATGAAATGAAAAATTTTTTACCGTTCATAAAAATTTAACAAGCAAAATGTTAGATTGTATGCGTGGTCATCTAAGGAAGCATCTGAATTGATCCCAACGGTGAAAAAGGGTCATCATACAGCTTCAGTCATGGTTTGGCGGGGTGTCTCTTACGATGGAGTCACTGACCTGCATTTCTGCGAACAAGGAGTCAAAACATCGACCAAAGTTTACAAGAAACCATTTTGAAAGCAGTTTTGAAGCCTCTTAACAATTCCCTGTTCCAAAACCAGCCATGGACTTTCCAGCAGGATTCTGCGCCGGCCCATAAGGCTAAAACGTCCCAGGCCTGGCTTCGAAACAATTTGCCAGGGTTCACTTCCTCTGAAGAATGGCCTTCGGGCAGTCCAGACTTAAACCCATTGGATTACAAATTGTGGACGGTTTTAGAGGACAAGGTTTGTCACAAAAGACAACCCAACATTGGGTCTCTTAAGACTGCTTTGGTTCGAGCTGTGGCCAATTTTCCAATGGCCAAATTTCCAATTTCGTGCATCTATTGACGATTGGCCAGTGCGACTTAAAGCGTGTGGAAAGGCAAATGCGGACATTTCGATAAATAGATTCTTTTTGGACACAATATACATACATCAATAAATATATTAAAAAATATTTGGTCCAAAAACATTCAGTAGTTTTTTATTTTACAGCATATAACATGTGTAACAGTATTTATGTCCATACTAAGTATACCAAGTACTTCACTTTTTAATTTCATTTTTATCATTAAAAAAGCAACAATTCAATTCAAAATTTTAGAAATGAATACATAAACTAAAAAATGTACAAAAGTTCAAACAAAAATGATTAACCCGAAAAGCATATTATTATAAGGTTGTTATTAAAATGTAATTAAAGGCTAAAACTCAAATATAATTCTCATTAGGGTCATCAAAAACTCCATAGTCCTGAACACATCACAGTGATGATTAGGGGGATGGCAAAAGGGAATTAAGTCCTTAAGATTTGCTGGCTTCGTTAATCAATACTGCAACCTCAAGGGAAAAGCAGATCTCAAGGTTTATTTAATTAGTTAAATTAACCTCATCAAAATAAACGTATTCTCATGATTCCTGAATACACTGCATTTTTAGCCATTCAACTTTTGCTTTTCAAAGGTTTAATTTTCTGTTTGTTATACTAAGTTGGAGTTGGTCTGAGGATACAAACAATTTAGTAGCCAGTCCTTAGACCTAAAAATCGTGGAGTGAATTTTTTTTTTTCAATCAGGCCGATATATTCGCCACAAACTATGTAGAGTGATCAATATGATTCATAACAAAATCAGGATAACCCACGATGTAATTACAAAAACTGTATATAATGATATTGCAGGTTTTGCCACTGTTTTATGGGTAGGGCTTCTGCTACTTTAAGCGCCTCATATATTTATTAAAAATTTTTAGACTTATTTTCAAGCAGGCGACGTAAAAGAACCTTTTTAAGTATCACAAGGTAGTTCCACAAAAAAACGAGTTTAAAAGGCATTGGGTTCTTAGGCAACGATCCAAAAGTAAGGGATGCAAACCGAACTGAACTCCAATTGGTTGAATCGAACTATATCCCATTTTTGCTTATAAATCCACCAGAAAATCAAACCACTGTTAAAAAAATAATTATCAAACCGAATCATGAACTGCAAAAGGTTAAAAAAAAGTTGTTCAGCTGACAGCTAAAAAACCGATACGCCGAAAGTTTTTTCGCATAACAATAAATGCCCATATTACATATTATTTTAAAAATGTACCAAATTTGTTTTTAATCTTTAAGGACAAGCCTTAGCTTTAACAAGTTTTTTTTTTTAAAATAAATAACTTCAAAAATATTTTTTTCCTATAATTTTGTTAATAGGTTCAATGAATTAAAACCATTGAACCTATTAAGAACCACGCTTCAAATCTTTCTGAAACACGTTTTTGGAACTTTACCAGTGGTTCAGACTTTTTTTTAAACACTGAACCGAATCAACCCAAATTTTAAAATAGTTTACTTCCCTAAAAAAATAGAATGTATTGAAACAAAAGAAATTCTTGATCAAATGAAAAATGGCACAAACGAATAAAATTTCTCTATTTTTGATAATAATCCATTTTTTAGTTTCTGCCGGCTTTTCTATAAAATTCATTAGCACTTTGGAGCCAGCGTTAGAAAGTAGATCACGGTCAGCGAGAATAAGAAATTAATCGCGAACAGTAGACTGATTTGAGAAGTGCCCTCTTGTTCCTAAAAAAATAATTGTGGGGTTTAGGAAGTATCCTTAGAAAATGCAGCACTTAATTGTGAATTATAATAGGTGATCCATCTAGAGGTATTTTTTCAGAACAAAAACGAACATATAAAAATTCAAATCATCTTTAATGGTTATTTGAATGGACATTTTATGGCATTTATTTGTTGAAAATAATTAACTTTAAATGTTGGCAACTGTATTATGGAAATGATCATTCGGTGAGAAAAGGGAAGATCCGCCGTTTTCGACCAATATTTTGTTCAGTGATGAGGCCCATGTTTGGCTCAACGACAAAGTCAATAAACAAAATTGCTGCTTTTGTTCTAAAGAGCAACAAGAAGAGGATCAAGAGATGCCATTATACCCAGAGAAAACCACGGTTTGGTGCGGTTTAAAAGCTGGTGAAATCATCGGTGCATATTTTTTCAAAAATTATGATGGCCGGAACGTAACCATGAATAGTGCTCGCTATCGCGCCATGATATCGATCTTTATGCTACGTGAAATTGAAGCCCGTAATCTTGACGACAGTTGGTTTTAACAGAACGGTGCCAGTTGCCACACAGCTTCAAAAACAATGGATCTATTGAGAGGTCATTTCGAAAAGCAGCTAATATCACGTTTTAGACAGGTGAGTTGGCCACCTATATCGAGTGATATCACAGCTTTAGACATTTTGGGGTTACGTAAAGTCCAAAGCCTATGCTGACAAACCAGCTAATATTCAGGTTTTGGAAGCCAACATAACGTGTGTCATTAAAGCCATACTGGTCGAAATGTTCAAACGAGTCATCCAAAATTGGACACTCAGAATGGAAACCCTGAGGCGTAGTTACGGCCAACATTTGAAGGAAACTATATTCTGAAAATTTCCTTTCAAATTACCACTTGATTTGAATTGATTTGAATTTTTATATGTTTTTTTTTGTTCAGAAAAAATACCTCTATGATGGATCACCCTATACAATGCTCGCAAATTTTCCAGCTACCATTCTTTTATTTCTATTTTAGATCACCCACCATATGAAAGTCATTTGCCAGTTGGAGTTGTTCATGCGGCAGTTTTCGGCCAAGTAAAAAAAATCATTTACTTAATCTTTTGTGGATTATGAATTTCGACCTCAGAAAATGTTGAGTTAAAATTAATTAACTACTTAAATATGTATTAGTATTCGCATACTTATAATTATGCATTCACTGGAGGACATGCTGAAATGATGATATCATCATCATCCTGGTGATGGTCGACAATATTTGCACTTGCACTCTCTTCGTGTGCGGAAACGGATGCTGGTCAAGCATCCAACCTATTTTTGTTGGGTGCTTGAAAAGCAAAAATGTATAAACCTAAAAAAAACAAACAAAAGGGGCGAGGGTGAGTTGAAACTATTTTAATTATCCAACAACTGTTAGTGACCGTCTGGGACACGACCTAAAAAATAGAAACAAAACCAAACTAAAATATACTCGTACCAGGAAGAAAAACACTGCAGCGAATAATTAATCTTTGTGGAATAATTAGTTTTAATGGTCATGAACATTATGACGAGCAGGAAGAAGACACATTTTTAGTTGGTGCTACTAACAAATGCATGAGCAAACTGGCAATCATCTGAAGAGGAAGACAAACGTTGTATTTTTAAAACTTACTAAGGATGTGTTTAGTATACTTATAGTATATTTTACAAAATACAGTTCATATTAAAGTTGTGAAAGTTTCTTTCTATGAGTATACCAGAAAAACATTCCGGCGGAAAGAAAGAGAAAATATTATATTTTAATAGATATTCAAAAAAATGTCTATGAAAGTAGAATTATGACAAAAGTTTTTACTAAAATAGAAGTTTGTTTTATTTCGGTCTGTTGCTTTTTCACATTTAACAGCGATTAATCGGCTCGAGACCTCTTGCATCTATATTTAAATTTATATAGAAGACAAGTTTTTAACAAAATGGCAAAGTAACATTGATTTTCGTGGCTGCACACTGTTTTTTTTATCATGATTTTGGGTCCGTGACAACCCTCTTCAGAAAGCTTCGCAGTAATTGTTGACAGTAAAACCGAACTCTATAAGGCCAGGTTCCCCCAAACGAATGAGAACTACTGTTGTAAACCTTACTTTCCAAGTTTTCTTCACGCAATTGCCCACGGAAATACAACTCACTCTTGCCACCTCTACAGAGACTTCACATTGAGAGCCATCAATAGATATCTTTTACAACGTGTGTGTGTTGTAAAAAAAATTTTGTTGACAAAATGTTGACAAAATTTTCTATTAAAATAGAATTTTGACAAAATTTTGAAACCAAAAAGAATTTGACAAAGTTTTCTATTAAAAAAGGATTTTGACCAAATTATCTATTAAATCAGAATTTTGAAAAAATTTTCTATTAATATAGAATTTTGACAAAATTATTTATTAAAATAGAATTTTGACAAAATTTTCTATTATAATAGAATTTTGACAAAATTATCTATTAAAATATAATTTTGATAAAATTTTCTAGTAAAATATAATTTTGACAAAATTTTCTATTAAAATATAATTTTGACAAAATTTTCTATTAAAATATAATTTTGACAAAATTTTCTATTAAAATAGAATTTTGACAAAATTTTCTATTAAAATAGAGTTTTGACAAAATTTTCTATTAAAATAGAATTTTGACAAAATTATCTATTAAAATATAATTTTGACAAAATTTTCTAGTAAAATATAATTTTGACAAAATTTTCTATTAAAATATAATTTTGACAAAATTTTCTATTAAAATATAATTTTGACAAAATTTTCTATTAAAATAGAATTTTGACAAAATTTTCTATTAAAATAGAATTTTGACAAAATTTTCTATTAAAATAGAATTTTGACAAAATTTTCTATTAAAATATAATTTTGACAAAATGTTCTATAAAAATAAAATTTTGACAAAAAAATTCTATTGAAATAGAATATTAAAATAGAATTTTGACAAAAAAAAATTTCTATTAAAATAGAATTTTGACAAAAAAAAATTCTGTTAAAATAGAATTTTAGGAAAAAAAAATTTTATTGACATATAATTTTGACAAAATCAATTAATTTTCAAGATAGGAAGGACTTAGACAAAACTTTCTCCAGAAGAGAATATTGACGAAATTTTCTATAAAAATGGTATTTCGACGATGTTGACTAGTAAAATACAGCTAAAGTTGACTATATTATAAACTGCACTTCTGGATGTTCAGTAAAGCCAAATAAAATAGGTTTTTGGACCTCTTCCGACGGGCGCTAAATTTACCCCGATTTTAAACTAATGTCATACTTTAATTTCTAAGAAAATTTCACAGTTTTGTTAAAATCGGTTGAACATACAGGGTGATTCATTCACGACTCGACAAATTTCACCAGCAAATTCTTTGGCTCATTTCATAAAAATATGACCATCTACAACCATGCCCGAAAATAAAAGGGGGTGAAATGTCAGAAAAGTAAGAGGTAGGGCTATCTTTTAAGAGAAAAAAAAACAAAAAATCCGACTACTGGTTCAGAACATAGCAATTTTAACCTAGTACCCTCCGACCATCAAAGGGGGTGAAATGTCAGATAGGTAAGAGGTAGGGCTATCTTTTGAGAAAAAAAACATAGCAATTTTAACCTAGTACCCTCCGACCACCAATCCGAAAACTTTTAAACCGCTGCCATTTCACCCCCTTGCATTTCGGACTGGGTCTTAGATGGATATATTTTCACGAAACGAGGCGGGCGAAATTTGTCCAGTTGTGAATAAATCACGCTGCGTAAGTGTGAGCTTTATCTTAACCTAAATGATTTTTCTCCATATGCAACTGCGTCCGTCCTTGGCGCAAGGAGCTTACCTGTTCGAAATGTCATTAAGATAAAATGTAATGTTTAGTATCTGAGCTATGTCCAAATCTAACCGATTTTCTTCATTTTTAAAAGCGTCCGTGCCTTGTCCAAAAAACTTTCCTATATCAACAATGAACATAATATGCAGCTTCAAGATTTAAAACATAAACACTCATGAACATATGTGTCATCTCAACCTTAACCGACTTCCTTCAATTTACATAGTTTTGGAGCTTGGTGCAAAAAACTGACTTGTGCCAAACTTTATCAAGATTGAATGCAATATCTGCACGCAGAAAAAAGTATGGTTGGGGTGACAATATTCGAAGAGGATCATACTATTGTTGGGTATATGGTTGTGACACAACAATATTATTATCCTCACAACAATAGTATGATTCACATATAACCGTACTATGATCCCCACAATCATACTATGATCCTCACAACAATAGTATGATTCACAATCAACCATACTATTATATTCACAACCATACTATGATCATCACAACAATAGTATGATTCACACGCAAACATACTATGATCCACACAACCATAGTATTATTCACACTCAACCATACTATTATCCCCACAACCATATTATGATCCTCACAACCATAGTATGTTTCTCATAAAACCATAGTATGATCCTCATAACCATAGTATGTTTCTCATATAACCATACTATGATCCCCACAACCATAGTATGATTCACACTTAACCATACTATGATCCCTTAAATTATTTATTAGGATTGTTTATTGTTGTTATTCAAAAATAGAGATTTTTATAAAGTATGTTATTTTAAATTACATTACTATTAGTTCATAGGCAGATTTGATACCATGTTTTTATTAAACATTTCATTCAACAAACAAAAAAATATATTCCAACGGTCAAAAATACTTTTAGTTGCCAGCAGGGGTGAATGCGACTTCACCATCCGTAGACACCAAGCAACGAATGTGATAAAACCATGATCAATGGGTATATACTTAAGTGCAGGCAGATTTTAAATAAACGAGAACCAGTCGGTATAAGAGTATTTCACCAAACAAAGTAAACACAATAAAAATCCCTCGAACTACCTTCCGATTGTTGTTGTTGTTTTTTTAATGGACAGCAACCATTCACTGTATCGTGTGGATGTATTGTTTTTTTGTATATCGAAAAAACATACGTACATACACATACATGCATGCTCTATAAAACCCTTTTTGTTATGTTCATAGTCGCAACCATACTGTATGATTGTCGTAATCAAATTATTGTTAACGTAAATTTTAAACAACAATACTTTTGTTGCACCAACCATGTTTATATGGTTACTACAACCACATTTTCATTTATAAATTTGGCAATAATACTATTGTTACATTTCAACAATAGCAATATTGTCGCAATCATACTATTGTCAAAATGAAATTCAAAAAACAATACTATGGTTGCGACGAACATGCTTTTATTGTAGAGAACATATTATTGTTGCGGTAACCATAGTGTAACCATATATTTTCTCTGCGTGTGGCTTCTATCACAAACGTATGAACATTTGTGTGTGATCTAAACCCGAACCAATTTTCTTCTTCTTCGCTGTTGAGTCAGTTATTCAACTAAAAAACTTACTGTTGGCAAAATTCATGAAATTCGAAAACAATTGCGATCTATATTTTGATTACAATCTTAAGATGGCGAAGATTATGCGCCAATCGGTACACTTGAAGATGGATTAACTTAAATTTTTTTAATACGTACAAACATTTGCAATGAAACTAACTTTCATTTGCAAAAACCAATTTTGAAAAATTCGCAAAAAAGACATTTCAGTAGTGAATAGTTACCACAGAACAAAGTTTATTTGAGAATTATTTTTCAAAAAAAATTCTTTCTCGTTAAGCCGTGTGCTATACCCTTTTTAATAAAATGCGTCAGGCACACGGCAAACAACTATTTTTTACACATTGAAGAGGGATTAAACCGGCTCAAGACCTCTTGCTTCTATATATTTAAATGGCAAAGTGACATTGATTTTCGTGGCTGCACACTACTTTTTAATTTTTAATTTTCTCTAGAAAAAACAAATGTATATTTCTGAGTGACCATATGCTATTTTATCTGCATCAACGATGATATCCATCGATATCAAGTACGTCCATTAAGGGGTAAAAATATAAATTAATCTTTTAAACAACTACAAAAACATTAATTGAAACAAACTGTTGTTCAGTTTTATGGCTAATTTAGAAATATTTAAAATGAAAAAGCCTTTCTCTCTGCCCACAAGATAATCAAACCATTTAATATTATTCTTGCTATACTTCAATATGACCCAAACTTGTATCGAAAATGTCCTTGTTGTCTAGCAACAAACATATTTCCCAAGTGTGTCAGAGTAGAGGTCTTTTGCCAGAGAATTGTTACCACAAAATGCTTTTATCACAAATATCTTCTTCTCGTGTACAATAATCAAATATTCAAAATATGTTTTTTGCATGTCCTAGAAAGAGAATAGATAGAGAATGTGTGTTCAATAGTCAGTCTACTGCTACTTTGGCTATCAGTTGTATGGCCACAAGAAAGGACATTCAAATAAATGTTCAAATATTTCCTTCCCTGCCTTCCTCTTGTACGACCGCTTGGCCACATGTCGAATAAAATGCAATTGTTCGGTATGTTGCCGTTTGCTTTTCATCTTATCGTGCATTTGGGGCTATTTTGTGTTTGGGGCATTTTTGACGGTTTAGGAGGGTGTTCACAACCCGTAACACATAGCCAGCTTCGGTGTTTTTGTGAAATTTTTAAAATATTTGGCATACTTGTATATTTTGCCATGAAGTTATCTGGTGGATATGAATCTTTTAGTCAAATTTGGATTTGGTTTTATTTTCTAGAAGTAGTGAACTAATAGTGCTTTCAAACAGTGACAAGAATAGTTTTTATTTTTTTTTTATAACCTAAAGTGCGATTCAATTAGAGGTTCGTATTATTTGTTGCATTTGAAAATACGTTATGGAAAAATTCACACCGCTTTAGAGACTATGATGAACTATTCAGCTGAATTACAGGAATTATTAGCCCACTTTTATCAATACCATTTTCAAATTTGAGCCTCATTGTAAGTTAGGGGATAATACGAAAATAGTACATTCAGAAAAATATTGCGGTTAATTCGTTGGAGTCTTTTCGAGTAAGATATTACTCTCTGAAGCAATTTAAAGCTTTTCTTTAAAATTCATTAACCGTTCAGAGCGGCCATTAACCACCAGGCCCAGGTCAAGGGTTTAAGGTATTATTATATACTTATATTGCTCACGGATAAGGGAGAAGTTACCCGTTTGTTTCTCAATAGAATGTCAATATGTCGGCGACACCATGTCATACTTGAAGTTCTGAGAAAATTTCACAGTTTTGTTAAAATCGGTTGAACATACAGGGTGATTCATTCACGACTCGACAAATTTCACCAGCAAATTCTTTGGCTCATTTCATAAAAATATGTCCATCTACAACCATGACCGAAAATGAAAGGGGGTGAAATGTCAGAAAGGTAAGAGGAAGTGCTAACTTTTAAGAGAAAAAAAAAACAAAAAAATCCGACTACTGGTTCAGAACATAGCAATTTTAACCTAGTACCCTCCGACCACCAAAGGGGTGAAATGTCAGAAAGGTAAGAGGTAGGGCTATCTTTTAAGAAAAAAAACATAGCAATTTTAACCTATTACCCTCCGACCAACAATCCGAAAACTTTCAAACCGCTGCCATTTCACCCCCTTGCATTTCGGACTGGGTCGTAGATGGATATATTTTCACGAAACGAGGCAAGGAATACGCTGGCGAAATTTGTCCAGTTGTGCCTCGTTTCGTGAAACAAAACAGCAAGACGACGCGCACAGCTAAATTCTTTTAGATGTTCGTTTTCGACCTGTCAGCTGGTCTGCGCAGATCGTGTGATATCACACCTCAGCTCACGATACTACACCCATAACGACAAATTATTTTTGGTTTGTGTTTCTGACCTGCGGTGCTAGAAAATGTTGGATTTTTTACTAATGATTGTTACACCAACATATCGCCTACTCAGGATCACCATTTTGAATCGATTTATACAGGGTGTCCGCCGGGAAGGTACATTAGTCTTACAGTTCATATTTGGCATCCGTGAAGTAGAGACGTGGCAAATTTATTATGAAAAAATATTCGATAAAACAACGTGTTTTAATCGTTAAAACATTTTATCAAATCAATCATCGATTATTGTGACGGTGAGAAAGTTACGTGCAAATTTTGGGAGAAGGTGCCAATAAAACGCACTATTTATTGTGTAGTGAATGATTTCGAAGAAAGAGGTCTGTAGCTGATAGGCCCAAGCATGGACCACAACGTACTGCAAGATCGGCTGGAAACATTACTGCTGCTGAAGAAAGTGTTCAAAACAATCCATCAACCTCAATTTGACGCCGTACTCAGGAGCCGTACACTCCCGATTTTCATGAAAAAATCATAATAAGTGACGAGGCACATTTTAATTTGAATGGATATGAGAATAAACAGAATAGTTGGTTCTGGGCAATGGAAAACCCTCAAATTATTCATTAGGGACCTTTGCATTCATTCGAAAAGACAGTTAGTTATTTAATTTGGTCAGGAGACATCATTGGAATAACAAATAATCAGAATTACAATGGAATTACTGCGTGACCCCTTTCCACAACAAGTTATTTCAAGAAATGGTGATGTTGATTGGGCTCCACGGTCACCTGATTTGACTAGACTGTTTTGTGGATGCATTCTTTATACAGGGTGGTCCAAATAAAACTGAAGGCAAAAGGACTATACCAACTTACATAAATTACCTACATATGTCGAAAGTTTATCTTCAGCCATATTCCATGGATGGAACTGTTTTCTAGATAATTCCATTTTTTGTACAGGGTTGCCAAAGTAAGACTGAAGACTATACCGATAAACATTAAATTTGGAGCATTTATTGCCAACATCTGTCGGATGTTTAGAAATGAAAATATGGTTGTAGCAACCATATAAACATGGTTGGTGCAACAAAAGTATTGTTGGTTAAAATTTACGTTAACAATAATTTGATTTCGGCAATCATACATCACGGTTGCGACTATGAACATAACAAAACATGTTTTATAAAGCATACATGTATGTTTTTTGATATACAAAAAAAAACACATACAGTGAATGATTGCTGTCCATTATAAAAAACAACAACAATCGGAAGGTAGTTTGAGGGATTTTTATTGTGTTTACTTTTTTCGGTGAAATACTGTACATACAACTGGTTCTCGTTTATTTAAAATCTGCCTGCACTTTAGAATAAAGCCATTGATCATGGTTTAATCGTTCGTTAAACATTCGTTACTTGGTGTCTACGGATAGTGAAGTAGCATTCACCCCTGCTGGCAACTAAAAGTATTTTTGACCGTTGGAATATATATTTTTGTTTCTTGAATGAAATGTTTAATAAAAACATGGCCTCAAATCTGGCTATGAACTAATAGTAATGCAATTTTAAATAACAAACTTAAAAAAATTCTCTATTTTTGAATAACAACAATAAGCAATCCTAATAAATAATTTTGGGATCATAGTATGGTTGAGTGTGAAACGTGCTAAGGTTGTGGGGATCATAGTATGGTTGCGTGTGAATCATACTATGGTTGTGAAGATCATACTATGGTTGTTTGAAAAACATACTATGGTTGTGAGGATCATAATATGGTTGCGGAGATAATATATGGTTGATTTTGAATCATTCTATTGTTGCGGGGATCATAGTATGATTGTGGAGATCATAGTATGGTTGATTGTGAATCATACTATGGTTGTGGGGATCATAGTATGGTTATGTGTGAATCATACTATTGTTGTGAGGATCATAATATTATTGTATCACTACCATATACCCAACAATAGTATGATCCTCTTCGAATATTGTCACCCCAACCATACTTTTTTTCTGCATGTAGAGAGGTACACAGTTGAGCAGCGTGTTAAGATTGTTGAAGCTGTTTACATAAATTGGCGTTCAAATTTAAATTTTTAAAAAAAATTTACCTTAGTCAACGGGCCGTACTTTTGCTTTACATACATACTTTTTGGCCGTACTACTTATATATATCCTCCATGAACTAAGTTTAGGGTATGAAACCCCAGTAGAGATTTGGACCTTCTTCGGTATATTACTATGCTCAAGTTAACACTTGCAACTCTTTTAAGATAAAACATGTAAAGGGTAGTCCAACCATATTGCACGATGTTAGTTGTGAATAACACCTTAACGCCAAGTTATTTGCCCAACTTATCTAAAGAAATCTTTGTTTAGGTGTTTGACATAGAAAGGTACACAATTGAGCAGCGTGTTAAGATTTTTAACGCGTTTTGCGAAAATTAGCGTTTAAATCAAAATGAATTTCGTGACGAGGCACCGTTTCACCTCAGTGGATTCATTTAAATGGGCAAATGAGAATCCACGTGAGATTATTGAATAGACAATTCATCTTCAAAGAGTGACTGTTTCGTGCGGTTTATGGGCTGCCGGTGTCATCGCACCATACTTTTTCGCAAATGAGAACGGCCAAGCAGTTACCGTGGATGGTGTCCGATTTCGCGAGATTATAATGGACTTCTTGTGGCCAACAATTAGGACCTGGACGATATGTGGTTTCAAAGAACCATTGACTCTTTTGTGCGATATATTTAATGGACGTATTATCTCACGTCAATTGGCCGCTACGATCATGTGATTTATCACCTTTGGACTTTTTTCTTTGGAAATATTTTAAAGAAAAAGTGTACGTCAATAAGCCAGAAACAACTAATGAGCTGAAGGCTGACAAAATTTGGCACATTAAGGACATTAAATCTCCATAGAAGTTCAACCTCGGTTAGAGGTATGCCACCAAAGACGTGGTGACCATTTGACCGATATTTTCTATTACACATAATTGTCATAGATCCTTCTATCATAATAAAAAATATTAATATAATTCACTGAAAAATTTTTGTTTTATTTACAACTGACATCTAAGCATACAAGAAAAAATAAAACAAACAATGAACCAAAAAGAAGACACAGATAACATCAGTGTCAGCTACAGTATTTCAATAAGTTAAACCATTTATGATATTATTTTAAGTTTTTGTTTATGTTGTCCTTATGTGCTTAATCGCACAAATCAATGTAACAAACTTAGACTAGTATAACCGTTAGTTTTATTGTAATAATCTGTGTTAGTTTTAGTTTAAATTGTAATAATCTGTGATAATTTATTTAAATAGATAGAATCCCCTGTAGATGTCGACAAAAAATTGACAAAACGTCGGGAAAATGTAAAAGAAGTTTTTCATTTACAACCAGAAATATATGTAGGTCTTTTAAGATTAATTTAAAAAACAAATCAAAACAATTGATATCACCAAATTGTAAAATTAATTGTGGGTTTTAGTAGGACCACCCTTTGGCATCATTTATATGTTATTGTAGCGGCACATAGTGCCGAAATGACCGGGTCGATCTGGTACATAAAACCGGCTGTCGGGGGAACGCTATGGCATAGTCGGCCCCGCCCTGCCTTAACTTTTTTTCTTGTTGTCATATAATATAGTCGGCCTTGCCCATGTTCGTCTTTACCATATTTTATAATCAAGGTGTGATTTGCTTCTTATACTCTTAATCCAGGAATAATTATATTCCAGGAAAAAATATGGATAAATTATTACTATTCTAAGGTCAGAAGTCGACAACACGGTTGCGGCATTTTTATACTCTAATGCCTGCATTCCAGCCGAGTTACAGGTGTGTCGGATACGACACTGCAGTATGACGTATTTATATTCTATAAGTACATACATATATGTACGAAATGCACACAGTAGCATACATTTTTTTATGAACTTTCACTCTTAGCAATCAGCGTCAAGGGTTAACATGCCCATAATAATGCCTCTTGCTATTCCAGTCGCTATTTAGTTCTTTGAGAAATGTACGGTTTTGAATTTCTTCTTTAACCAAACTGTTTGATTTTGTTGTAGAATGTATACACATATTTATATACTTTGCTTCTAAAGCGTTCCACTTTTCCACAACGCTAAGAATCAATCTACCGTAGAATAATTTCCAACATTTTGGAAATCATATGCCCCAAATAAAATTCAAATTTTATTTTTAACATCGCTTTTGCTATCGTGTCCTGCACCTTAATACTTCAGCAGTCGCACTTACTCTACATTAACTGTTGCCTCCCCAATCCGCCAATTTAACCACTTAATTTTAATTGGCTCTGTGCCCTAATCCCATACACAACCTTTGCATTAAACGCTTTTTATTATTATTATGATTTTGTTGTTGCTCTTGCTGCTGCCCTGGCTGTTCTTGGATTTGGGTTTGGCTCATTTCCTCATCCTGCCGCTGTTCTTCGTCGTATACGTTCGCAGTACTGACTTTCACTCCGGTTTGTAGTACAGAATGCTCGCTTGTCGTTAATGTTGTTGCTTTGCTTCTTTCCACCCACTTAAACACAAATCACCGCTTTGCGACTTTAACTTAATTTTTATGAGGTAATTATACGAGTATTGTTTGGTTAAAACCGCCCCAACCTGAAGCTGGTTTACGCTTTGTTCCGAATCATTTCTCTTCTTCTTTTTCTTTGGTGGGCATATCTCATTAAGTGTACCCTACAAGAAAAATGGAGAAATTTGAGGCGTTGAAACGATATGAAATCTGTTAATAGTCCGAAAAGAGTTATTTATTTGTAGAAGGTGATGAAAACGTTATATATTTTTTCGAAAGTTGAATCTTAAATTCCAAGTCATCTTTAGCCTTTTTAGCAGTTTATAGGGTTTTAATATAATTTTCGGAAAATCTTGCAAAGAAATTAGTTTAATTATTCACTCTAAAGTGTTGATGAGCAGTGAGCTTTTCTGAAATCAGTGGATCTAGGTTGAGGCTTAATAAGTACAGATTAAGGTAAAGTTTCAAGTTTAGGTTGCGAGAAAGGTTCTGGTATGGTTTTGATATATATTTCGTTTAGGTTAATGTTCTAGTTTGGGTTTCGTTTTATGTGCCAAAGGCTCTTTAGAGCCAGATAAGGTTAAGGTTTTATTGCACGCTTAGAATTAGAATAAGACTAGGGTTAAACTTAAGAGCAGGGTTTAGACTTACACAGTACAACATTTTTCAGGTGGTTGATTCGGGATTCAATTCTGATAATTGTTTGCAGTCAATTAATCATTTTTTCCCATTTATTGACTGCAAACGGATTAGGTATCATAAATGAACAAGAACACCAATTCAGCGTCCACGCACATTTATGAGCAATCATTAAAATCAAATAACCTTTTGTTTATTACTTATTTTTTTAAATTCTGAGAACCATAAAAAAGTCATCAATGTTTTTTCCAAAGAATTTTTTGCATATCTAGATCAAATTTTTAAAATTCATACCTTCACTTAATTGTGCGTAAAAGCGAAACGCATAAATCGATTTTCATGATCTATGTCTCATTTTGTTCATAGGTTATGTGACTTTAAAAGGACTTGAGCCTTTTTCCCGTTTTGTATTTTTAATGAATTAAAAAGAAAAACTTTAGTTTTTTTAGGGAATTTTTTTTTCTATATGTGACAGCGCATAGAGAAAGGGACCTAAGGAAAAAAACAATTTTCAAATCAATTCATTTCTTTTTTTTTATGTGGACAACATCTGAGCATCGAATGATACCGATCCCATGTCCCAAAAGTGTTCCCTCCCAGAGATTTGCGCGTTTTATGAAAGTGAAGTTGACGATTCTAAGCGAAAATAGAAAGGGACCTAGTCTTTAAAATGGCTCTCCTGAACAAAACTTTTCATCAACTTTTCACCTTTTTTTTTGATGTGGACAACATCTGAGCATCGAATGAGATCGATCTCATGCCCCAAAAGTCTTCCCTCCCACAGATATGCGCGTTTTATGAAAGTGAAGTCGACGATTCTAAGCGCAAATAGAAAGGGACCTAGTCTTTAAAATGGCTCTCCTGAACAAAACTGGTATTTAACCTTTGGCCCCTTTCTATTTTGCGCGTCACATAGGCATTTATTTATAACTGCAAAACTGTTGCTTATGTAGCAAAACGTTGTATGAACAGATTAAAGGAATTGTAATTTATAATTTTTCTAAATTTGTTTCAGCTTATTCGGATTAGTGGTTCTCGAGTTATGACAAACAAAAGGGCCCGATACGAAACTTAATAACTTCAAATTAATTATTAAATTATTATTTGATGTACCTTGACCAAACGAATGACGCAAAAGTTCTTCTTTTTGGGGCTACGTACTTTCACAAACAATTATCAGAATTGAGCCCGAAATCATGTATTGTACTGCGTTAGGAAAATATTTTGGTTTAATGTTTAAGTTTTGGCTTGAGCCTAGGTTACGGTTTAACCAAGATTTAGCTTAAAGTATAGACTAAGGATAAAGTTAAGACTAGGGTTAAGGTTTTGGACTACGTTAAAGTCTCGATTAAAGTAAAGGTTTAGTTTAAAGTAAAGGAGTAGGTTAGGGCTGTTATTAAAGCTTAGATTAGGTTGCGATTTAAGTTAAGGTTTAGAAAACAATCTATGATCATCTGATGCGTTTTTTCCATAGAGTTAAACTTTTTTATGTTATCGCCATTTTTAAATAATTGCAAATGAATTAAAATTTCAAAATGGCTTTAGTTTTTATATTCGTATAAAAAATTACCTATTATGTTATATGAATACAATAGGAAAGGTGAGGTAAAGTTGTTTTGATATATCCCTACTTCCTGGTATCTAAACCGTTAAATACAAATATTTAAGAGGGCATAACAATAATTTCAACTTCCCTCGTAGTTATATGAAACTCTACACCGCTCCAATCAAATATCATCTGTTAATAGACTACTGTCAAATTTTGAGGGAGTTCCGTCATTTAGTTTGTGTTTAACAGCTGTTCAAAACATACAACCTCGTGGATTTTGTTAAAAATGGAAAATAGTGAATTTTGAGTGCTCATTAAACATTATTTTTTGCGGAAAAAAGTGATTCAAACCAATGAAAAGCTTGATACATACTATGGGGACTATGCTCCATCGATTTCAATGGTAAAAAAGTGGATTACTGACTTTCGTTGTTGTCGCACAAGTACAAATGGCGTTCCCAAAAATGTCTAAAAAAAATCCCAAATGTCTAAAAAATCCAATACCTGTTAGGTGGAAAAAAAGATTTTCCATAAAGGAAAAAAAACATGACGTCATAAAATTTTAAATAATGAATATATAACAATTAAAATTACTTAGGTATTGGCGGTAGAAACATACGAAATAAATAAAAATATTATATTTCTTAAAGACAATCACACAAATCCCAAAAATTATTTATAAAATCCTAAAAGTGGGTATGTCAAAACCACCAACAACGAAAACTATTTTGAACTTTTTTACGTTTCTTATATCTTCCTTATATCTTTTTGCAATAACTCTAAAATTAGATAAATATTTTCTACGCAAGAATGGCAACAAATCGAAATTTTTCAATTTTTAGCTTTGAATGATTACAACATTTTACTTGGAAGGTATACCATAGCAATTCTTTTCGCTTATTTAGCAAACTTTTTGTTGTTTTCAAAATAATATTAAAATGAAAGGAATCGGTTGATATTTGGCTCTGTTATTACCAAATACTACACCAAGGTAGGGTGAAAGAAGGTAGGTGAAAGAAGAAATCAAAAGAATTACTACAAACTATCTGGAAAGACTAAGCGACCACTTGAACCCGCTAGCAATCTCACTACTGGACGATACTGATAAGGTATCTAGGCTCAAAAGACATCACATACTGGACCTACCATATAGAAATTAAGTCTGTTTTAAAAATATGTACTTTATAAAATGTATAAATAAGTAGTTTTTTGGATCTTAATAACCAAATTTTGTTATGTGTAATGACAGATTGTAATTAAAATATCGAGAAAAAAAATGGTAAACACGTATATTTTAGATACTACACAAGATAGTACATAGGTGTAGATGATCGTTTAAATCAGCTGATAAATACTAAAGTTGCTTGTGTTTTAAAATTGTATAAACTCGAGGAGCTCAACTTGGGGACCCTGTAGCTCAGCCCCTGCATATCGTGAGGAGGAGTCCAAACTCAAAACTTAAGCTCGAAACACCTCTTATATAAGTGTGTGAAATTTTAGCAAAATCCGACTATTAGCTTAGAAACGGCTGAATTATTCCCATTTTTTAACCTCATCCCAATGTTTGACGCCAAAAGAAATTAGATTTGAGAATTTCTTACAAATATCCACAACTCAATTTCCAAAAGAAACGCCATCATGTCTTCCTTAGATCGATTGTTATAAAAACCAAGCTGTCGACCTCTTTGAAAATGTCATTGGACACAAGGTAGTTACTGGCTCCTCCTCTTTTTGGGATGGGTGTGACATTGCAAATCTTCGAACACAAAGGGAAGACGGAGCGAGAGGGTGAAAATATTGTTAAGCCTCTTGCAAGGTGGCAAAAGTTGAAGACATTATACAATAAATGAGCAAGCTGGTTGTCGGACACTCATTTAAAACTGTGCTGGGATGCCATCCAGGATAGGGATATAATGATTTATGTTAAGCTCTGCAAGTACGGAAAAATGTCGTAGAAGCAGATACGAGTACAACAAATATCACGGGGCGCGGTTGGTTCCACTAGATTTTTGAAAAATTATATCCATGAGCCGCTTGGGCGGAGTGAAAACGGTTGGGATGGTTTTCCATTTTTGACAAAGTTCAACCTCTCCAATAAAACCAGAAATTCAAAACAAACTATCAGTACTTTTTTACAGCCGATTCAAAGTTAATATTAAATCGCCTTGTAATAAATTGTGTTTTTTTAGACGTTTGGTTTTCAATCTGGCCTAACTCTTTTCGAAGTGGGTTTTTTTGACAGCTGTCACTTAATTTAAGCTTAGTTTGC
This sequence comes from Hydrotaea diabolus, assembly GCA_963513945.1. Classification (NCBI taxonomy): domain Eukaryota; kingdom Metazoa; phylum Arthropoda; class Insecta; order Diptera; family Muscidae; genus Hydrotaea; species Hydrotaea diabolus. Next base: position 12,537,008 of record OY740717.1, on the reverse strand, counting down.
TTTGCTATAATAACGAACAGACTTACACTGGATCAACGTTTGGTGGTGAATGGGCCCAAATGTGACGGCCACCGATCCTGATTTTTACAAGAAAAATGTGTTCAGCGACGAACCTTACTTTTGGTTGAATGTGACCGTTAATAACCAAAATTGTCGCATTTGGAGTAATGAAAATCCATAAGCCATTATAGAGACGCCGTTACATCTATAAAAAGTCACTGTTTGGTGTGCTCTATGGGCATAGGGAATCATTGAACCATATATCTTCAAAACTGAAGCGACCTTTAGTTCCAACAAGACGGCACTACATGCCATACTGGCAACGAAACAGTCAACATAGTGAAAGAAACTTTTGCCGAGCGCATTATTTCGCGTCGTGGGCCTGTGGCGGGGCCTCCAAGATCGTGCGATTTAACACCGCTGGGCTATTTTTTGTGGGGTTATGTGAAGTCGCTTGTCTGCGCAGATAAGCTCGACAAGATTAATCTACTCTTCAGTATACCAAAATTAAGCATAATATTTGTCTTAAACATTTTAAACTAATGTTAAAACTCTACTAGGTATTCGCTAAATAATGGATTTTCTGCTCAAATTTAAGTTAATTTGGTCTCATGAAGTGGAATTGATCAATACTCGTATACGCAGTATACTTAGAAATTTTTAAAGATTATTTGTCCGCACAAATTTCAGAATTACAATGTTAAAATGTTATTTAGTTCGAAAATCTTTTTGTAATCGGTTTACTTATTTGTTGCTATGATCAAGAAAAGGGCATGGTACATTTTGCTATAAGGCATCACAAGTTCGTCAGCCACCAACGGGCCTCTTACACATCTGTGCTCATTTTTAATTCAACGCCTTGCATAATTATGGTACGGTTTGTTCAAGTGTCTGATTTTATTTTTGATCATAATAATTTGCATTAATTATATGGCAAAGAAAGCATCACACAAATACACATTTAATTGACGGTATGCCTTCAACATTTATTTTACTTTTGTTTTTGGGGTTTGCGCTCCAGCAAAAAGTAAAGATTTCATTTAGACGCGCCGCCTTCACCTACCCTTCCTCAACCAACTGAAGTCAAACATCGCGAAATGTTAACAATTCAAATCTGTTTACGGATGAAAAAAACCAAAATATGTTTCATGCCATCATCATGCTGAGAAGAGGGAAAAACAAGGGCGGTTAGTGGTACGGGGTTTCCCATAAGAATATCATAAGTTTTAAATCATTAACATTCTTGGAAATTATTTCGACCTGAAAATATGTGTTTCTGGAACAGCATTGAGATTGGGATATTAAGAGCGATGCAAGCTTCTGAGTTCATTTAATTGCTAAAGGCAAGGTAAAGGCTTTTAAAATTTAGATGAAGTGCTTTAATTGGCATCGAAAGCTTAAGTAGGTTAATAGGAGTTGCCGCCAGGAACTGCATGGTAAATAAAGTGGCTGAGTACAAGTGTACAATCACAACAGAAGACTGTGAATTGGTATTATTAACATTATTATTTCAAAGAAATTAGGATTATTTATAGACATCCACATAAAGATTTGCATGACAATCATATTGTCTTGGCTAGAAATGAAATTGAGATTGATGAAATAGGTTGACTCTTTAGTACGTATCATATCACAATAATTAATTGGAGACGTTGTCTTAATATCCTTTGCATTGTAAGGTATGATATTTTTTTAAATACCAGTTCATTTAATTAAAATGATATAACCCTATTAGCGCGGCTTTAGACCGAACATATCAACTTCCGATCAAATCTGCACACTGTGCAAAATTCTAATAAGGACGGTCGACATTTTGACACATACTAACTTCTCATCGCCTATAAGGCTCCACTTGATATTCCGTTAAAAGATAAAAGATTTCAAACCTCGTTTGCGTACGGAATACTATCAACACTTGTTCGTCTTTGTAGAATTACACTGAGTGATTCCAAATCCTCAGTTAATATCGGACGTGAAATCTCCGAACCATTTACTACAACAAGAGGTCAAAAACAGGGCGACAGCTTTTCAAGTTACTTCTTCAACAACATACTGCTGAAAATTTAGAAAAGCAAAGGGTAATAAAACTGGCGCAACTAATACCAATGGCCACATTGTTCGCACGTATACAGGCGACAAGGACTTTGTCATCTGGACTGAGAGAGGTACATCTTGAGGTTTTTCAAAGACTAAAAAGGAGTAGTCTAAAATGGGTCTAATGAAAAATGTGAGCAACCATTCGTAAGTTCGGCTAGACCAAAGTTTTTATTCTCTCCACCATATATTGCGTTGCAGTGTGGCATTGACAGTAATGGGGGATATGGTTGTTGGTGGTGTGTCCATGTTTTGGCGCTCTATGGACCCCTTTTATATGGGTCAAGATCTCATACGAGGGCATATTATTAGTTTCGTGACTTTTCCAATGGAAAAAAGTGAATTTTGAGTGCGCATTGAACATTATTTTTTGCGGAAAAAACCGTCAAAGCTTGATATGAGGTTTGCTATTTATATTTCGGGTCCGGCAATTAAAACACAATAATTTATCATTGGAAATGGTTTTATTGTGTTTCAAAATGTTCTCCTATACGATCAATACACTTTTGCATGCGCACAAACCAATTTTCAAAGTAGTTATTCCACTCCGATTGAGACACCTCCAAAACATGATTTTTGAACGCTTCAACAGCACCCTCGGGCGATGAAAACCGTTGACCACGCACTTTTTCTTGATGCTAGGGAATAAGAAGAAGTCATTGGGTGCCAAATTAGGGCTGTACGGTGGATGGCTCATCAATTCGACATCATGAGTGGTCAAATGGCTCATCGTTTCAGCTGATGTGTGAAAGCTCACATTGTTGTGATGCAAAATGATCCGTCTTCTCTTATTATCTTTTCTCATTTCTTCGAACACTGTTGGCAAACAGATGATTGTATTCCACTCAGAATTGACCGCCCTACGTTCCACTACAGGCACTGTGGCAACGTGGCCGGTTATACCGAAAAAAACGCAATCATTTGCTTCGATGTGCTTCTTCCACGAACAACTTTTGTTGGATTTGGCTCGTCTTGAAAGACCCACACGGTCGATTGCTGTTTTGTTTCGGGTTCATATGCATAGATCCATGATAAGTCACCTGTGACAATGTTATACACTGCCTTTGAGCTACCGCAGTTATACTTTTTCAACATCTCTTTGCACCAAGCCATACGAACCTTTTTTGAGCATTCGTCAAATTATGTGGGATCCAACGAGAACAAATTTATTTCACGGCCAAATGAACATTCACAATATCTTATTGATGCTTGTCATACTAATGCCCAAGGATGCCTCAATCTCACGGTTTATTCAGTTTACGCACAGCATCGATGGTTTCTGGCAAAGTGACCACAGTAGGACGTCCTTCACGAAATTCATCCGGGAGCGAACGGAGTCCGAGACTGACTTTTTGGTACCAGCGATTAACAGTGGTTTTTGATGGTGCTTCATCGCCAAAAGTGAAACAAGTTTAAATAATCGACGAAAATCGTAAAAAATCATCGCACGAAAATGTTCACGGGATAATTCCATTTTTTGACTGAGATGAATTTTTCCACAAACTGTACACAAAACAATTCGCCCTTAAATGGCAAAACGTTCTGAGTGAAGTTATGCTAAAAAATGTTAAAGTTTCCAATGGAAGTTTCCAGTTTGCATCTGGGAACATTAGTATTGACAGGACCTGAAATATATCTGCACTATCAAAGGTAAAAAGTGTCTGACTTTCGTTGTGGTCGCACAAGTACAAATGACTATGAACGTTCTGGACGGCTGATTGAGGTCATTACACCCGAAAATGTCAAAAAAAAATCTACCTACAAGGCAGTGTACTCGTATAACATTGTCACAGGTGACGAATCATGGATCTATGCATATGAACCCGAAACAAAACAGCAATCAACCGTATGGGTCTTTCAAGGCGAGCCAAATCCAACAAAAGTTGTTCGCGGAAGAAGTATATGTGACGCGCAAAATAGAAAGGGACCTAAGGTTAAAAAACAGTTTTGTTCAGAAGAGTCATTTTAAAGATTAGGTCCCTTTCTATATTCGCTTAGAATCGTCGACTTCACTTTCATAAAACGCGCATATCTCTGGGACGGAAGACTTTTGGGGCATGGCATCGGTCTCATTCGATGCTCAGATGTTGTCCACATCAAAAAAAGAAAAAAAAGGAAAATTGATTTTTTACCCTAAGGTCCCTTTCTCTATGCGCTGTCACATATGGAAGCATATGATTGCGTTTTTTTCGGTATACCCGGTCATGTTGCCACAGTGCCTTTAGTGGAACGTAGGAGGTCAATTGTGAGTGGTATACAACCATTTTTTGCCAACAGTATTCGAAGAAATGTGGAAAGATAATAAGAGAAGACAGATCATATTACATCACGACAGTGCGAACTCTCACACGTCAGCTGAAACAATGAGCTATTTGACCACTAAAGATCTCTAATTGATGGGCCATCCACCGAACAGCCCTGATTTGGCTCCCAATGACTCTTCTTATTCCCTAGCGTCAAGAAAAAATGATTGGTCAACGTTTTTCATCGCCCAAAGATACTGTTGAGCGTTCAAAAATCATGTTTTGAAGGTGTCTCAGTCGGAGTGGAAAAAGTGCTTCGAAAATTGGTTTGTGCGCATGCAAAAGTGTATTGATTTTAAAGGAGAATATTTTGAAAATCAAAAAAAAACATCTCCGTTGACAAATTATTGTGTTTTTATTGCCGGACCCGAAATATAAATAACAACCGTAAACAATGGGTTTATCCGGGTAAAGCGGATCTGAAAAGACCAATGTGACTTTTTCGGCCAATCATTAGGTTGGTTAGAAATTTCGGTTGTGACAACGAAACATAACAACAAAACAACAAAATAAAACACATTTCAAAATTTTAGTAAAAACTTAATTTTAGTTTGCCTATTTGATTTATTTTCAAGACCGTTTTTTTCTGGCATTATAGTGAATTAGAGAAAAATATTAAAAATTAAAATTTAGCAACCAAACTTTTGAAAATGTAAAACAAACCACAGACAAAAAGTTTTCTTAAGTGACCAATACCTAGTTTAGCTTGGTGTTTTATGTTTTAAATATTTGTTGAATTTAAAACCCGTTTGCCACTAGTATATCTCTCGGACCAGTTCTGGGAGAGTCCCAATCGTCACCCGGACATGGCGGCCTCCTGCAGTTCAGTGGGGGCCTTCGTATTGTAGAAGTAGATCTGGCTGTTACCAGAGCTATAACCAAAGCCAAGACGAAAAGTAACTTTAATAAAATCATTATTATTGTTATTTCTTAAATATTTTGTTTCCGTTGTTAACCACGCAAGTGAATCGCGTCGAATGGAAACTGAACTGAGATTTCATCAATTTATTTATAATATTTTATTTGAATACAAATTATTTCCAGAAAAACCACAAATTTTAATTAGTAACCGCAGACAATTTAATCGCGTACACAAGCAGTCAGAGCAAGCAACGTGGTGAGTAACGACAACTTCCTACGATAATGACTCAATATAATACAGGGTGGCGCACAATTCATGCTACAAAAACAAAACGTATTGAAATTTTTTCTGTGTTAGCAATCGGTTAATGGTATATTTTATTCGGAATTATCAAGAATGTATTAAGAGTTTTTAAAATAAATGCTTTTTAATATATGCTCTGCAGTCCTGCATTTCCGTCCAAAGGGAATATAGGCGGGAGTTTGGTGGAGTCCCCCGAGTAGATGGACCATTATAAGGCAGGTAAACATGTTTGTCGAATCTGGAAGCATCGCATGAAGAACGTACTGTCGAGATCCCTATATTTGGGTCTAAGACACCATCGCGGCTGTAGCATCGTCAATTCAGGCAAATCCAAGCGTTTCGATTTGAAACTTAGACGGCCATTACAATGGATAATTCTTGATGACTTAAGCTTGTTTCCGTACAAAGTCCAAATTACAAACAATTAAATCTGGAACTCTGGATTTGCCAATTAGAATGGTATTTCGCCAACAAATTATTGAAATGCCTGCAGAAGACAACAGCTTGTTAAATTGCTCCTTTATGTCCGATGAGCCCCATTTTGATCTGAACATCAATGTTATCAAGCAAAAGTGCCGTATATGGAGTGAATCTGATTCACAAATGCTACATGAGACGGATCTGCACCCTAAACGAGTTACTGGGTGGTGCGCAGTTTCATCAAGCTTTATTGTGGACCATACTACTTTGAAAAAACGGTGTAACAGTGACTGTTAATTGGGATCCTTATTGAAAGATGTTGAAGGATTTTTTTACCCAGAACTGCTCTACAGCATTTTGTTTAAGCAAGATGGATCCAACGAAATTCCCAAACAAATTAATTTCCAGAAATTTCACTTTCCGCTGGCCCCTAAGGTCAAGGGTCCAAAGCACCACACAATTTTATAATGTTCTGCCAAGCACGATGTGTACAAAACGAAAGCAAGGAATTTGTCTAAATTGTAGCAGTGTATTAAAAAAATATTGAGCGATCCCAACTTCAACCCATCAGGCCGCAATAAATTAATTTACCGTCCATCATCTTTAAATACAATAATTTATGTAAAATTAATTAAAATTTTGTATACAATAAACAACATTAATGAAATGACAATAATTAAAAAAAAGTTATTTGAATTTCTTAGTGTAGCATCACGATTGTTGCGGCACCCTATGTTTATAAAATTCATAATGGAAACTTTGTATTGAAACTGAAACAATCATCTCTGTGCATCCAAAGTATATTGTTTCCAAAGAGTTTACGTGATTTTGCGACTACTGGGAGCAGTAAGAATTATTTATACCCTCTGTACAGACTTCAGGGCATTATGACATAGTGCTGATGTTTGCAACACCTTATAGAAATGGAGATCGACCCTATGTTAAGTTTAACGATAGATTTAGAATCACTATTTGATTCCACTGAGCGATGTCCGTTCCTCCATCCGTCTGTCTATCTATCGTTGCAAACAAATTACAGGTCGTAATAATGAACCGGTTTCGATGAAACTTTGTTTTGGGCTAAGGTCGAACTCTACTTATTAAAATTGGTCGACTTAGTCCCATATACGTACAGGGTGACTGATGAATATTGCTATATTGTGAAACTCAAATAACGCTTTTTTCAGTGTATGGAATTCATGTTTCTTTCATGTTAAAGCTCATTCAATTTTATTAAATATAGCTTAATTAGTTTTAAAAATAATGGAATTTAAATGCCCCCCCCCCCTCCTGCTCAACGATGCATGTGCGGCATCTCACCAAAAAGTTTTTAATTACTGCTTGGAGAGTTGAGATAGGAATAGCCGCAACTGTTTCCCGAATGGATTGCTTTTGTTAATTGACATTTGTTGGTTTTGCTTTGAAGATTTCGTCGCAATTCTGTCATAACAGGCCGGGTAATCTGAGAGGTTTCACCATCTTGCTGAAATCACACAGAGTTGCAAGAAATTCTCATCCGGCGTAATTCTAAGCACGATGCGAAATAGAAAAACTCTCTCAATATGCTCAAGTAAAGGACTCCAGTAAACTGCACAGCGTGATGAAACTGCACACCACACTGTGACACGAAGTGGATGCAATTCCGTCTCATGGAGTATTTGTGGGTTGGAAGAACTCCATATTCGACAATTTTGTTTGTTTATGTTGCCGTTTAAATCGAAATGGACCTCGTCAGACATGAAAAGACATGTTGCCATCCTCTTTCACCATTTAAGGAAACTTCTGGCAAAATTCCAAGCGAATATGGAAGTCTGCTGCGTTCAGTTTATTGGTCATTTAAATTTTATATGGGAAAAGGTCCAAACTTTTGTGCACAATTGACTGCAATGACTGTCTGCTTATACCTATATGAGCAGATAAGCTTCTTGTCGAAACTCTTGGATTGTTTTGTAAGGCAGCAGATACAGCAGCGATTGTTTTCTCCGTCCGAACTGAAGGGTTTCGATGGTGAAGGTATTCTTTTGACTGTCCCATGCTCTGCAAAATTGTTAACAAGTCTCACTATGGTCCATCTGCTCGGAGGATTGGCGCCAAAGGTGCGCCTATACTCTCTTTGAACCGAAAATACGGTCTCCAGTGCGTGATAGCGGCGAACAATCCAAATTCTCGTTTCAGTGTCCCATTTATTCTTGTTAAATCTAAAAAATCAGTCTGCAAAATAAAAAAAAAATTAACCAGATCAATTAAATAGAAAAAAGTCATTTAATATTTTTTTGGTAACGGCTTTCATCAGCCACCCTGTATCAATAATAAAATATAGGTTTTTCCGATTAAAAAAGCTACAGCCCTTAAAACCACACTTCTAATCTCGTCCAAATTGTATACAGAGTATTACATTTCACCATATCTGGCGAAATTTGTACATGTAATTCCATGACACAAAGGTACCTTCTGAACTGAGGTTGTGTAGCTATAGAAGCTACAAATTACTCCCTATCATTCCCAAATTTTACATGATACGTTATGTGCGACCATTTATTAACTGTAGTGAAACAGGACCACAAAGGTCGATAATTTTGTATATCACCATTTCCGATTTTAGAATCTTCAGCTTTAGAAGTTACATTTTACACCCAATTCCTTCAAAATTTTGCACTAGAAGCAACCAACACATATCTCTGGTGAAATTGGACCATTTTGATCCATGTTTTTGAATAGGTCCCACATAAAGGTCCACATACTAGTATCTCTGGTAAAAGTAGACCATTTCGAACCATGTTTTCGAATATGTCCTTTATGTGGAACCTTAGATGTCCTATAGCTATAGAAGCCACAAACTACACACGGTCATACCTAAATTGTGCATGGTCCTTCAGCTCTAGAAGCCACAAATTTAGCCCCATCACGGTCAAATTGTGTATAGTAGGTTATGAGCTACATATGGCTATCTCTAACCTATTGAGTTTGACCCTGCTCAAGCTCCATACATATGTGCTTAATGCTCTGAAAAGAAGAGTGGTGTTGGGTATCTCGTAGTCGGCGACGCCCGACTTGAACTTGATTTCTTGTTTGAAACTTGAATAATGGCCTCCTTATATGTACTTTTGTTTTACTCTGCATTGTTTATTTCAGATCTTATAAAGGGTTCTCCAATGGGAACGTAACAATTTCGTATTTTTATGTCAACGCACCCTTAAACATTTTTAATGCATTTTTAATGTCAGTGCTCAGTTAGTCGAAGTAACATTTTCACCATAGTAAAAATCACTTACGAGCAACGTTTAGAAATCATTAAAAATTAATACCAAATTTCTAAGTCAGTGGCTCTGGTAAAGTTTCACGAAAATCCAGAACTTCATCCAAAAGTCATCTTCTTTAATAATGTTCATTTCTGGCTGAGTGGTTTTGTCAAAACAAAATATGCGTTATTGGACAGCAACAAACCCACATGTGCTGCAAGATACACAATTGCATCCGCCAAAAGTTACTACGTGGGTGGTTTTCATGCCTGGGCCGCATTTTTTCGTAGATGAAAACAATCGTCATGTTCGAAAATTATTTTTGTCCAGAATTGGATGAGCTTCACATCGCCGATATGTGGTTTCAACAAGCCACATATGCCACACAGCACGCGTTACAATTGATTTACTGAAAAGAAAATTCAGTGAACTTGTTATCTCGAGAAATGATCCGGTCGCCTATTTCATGCGATTTAACGCCATTAGATCTATTTTTATGGGGACACATAAAGTCAACATTTTTAGAAGAGCTTAGAGCCAAACGTTCCGTTCGAAACGTGTGCAAGAGTGGTGAAAAATTGGGTCCAAAAATAGATTGCAGTTCACGGGCTCGTGGTGGTCATACGACCGACACCTGGAATAAATAAATTCGACACCTGGAATAAATTCGAATTTTATATTTTAAATATTATGTGATTTATTAATATTTAAAATATTGTCTTTAATGTACATATCAAGCAAAAACTTCGGCGATATAATTTAAAATTGCCTTAAGAGTGGATTTGTCATTAATACGAGTATAACAGAAATAATAAATTTTTACACACGTTGTAAAAGAAATCTATTAATGGCTCTCGAGTCGGCTCGGAGTCTCTGTAGAGGTGGCAAGAGTGAGTTGTATATTCGTAGGCAATTGTGTGAAGAAAACATGAAAAGTAAGGTTTACAACAGTAGTTCTCATTCTTTGGGGAGAGCCTGGCCTTATAGAGTTCGGTTTTACTTTCAACATTTGCAGCAAAGCTTTCTGAAGAGGGTTGTCACAGACCCAAAATCATGATAAATGCAGTGTGCAGCCCCGAAAATCAATGTCACTTTGCCATTTTGTTAAAAACTTGGTCTCATTTTAAATAAAGATGCAATGTGTAAAAGCAAGAGACCTAAATAAAACAAACGAGCTAAACAGAAATAATAAGTATCATACTTATATTTATAATCGTTAGTTTTTTCCAAAAGGCCTGTTTTGGGCCCCAAGTGTACTAGGCACATTTTCTGTCAAACCTTTAAAATAATTTCATATTTAAATTGACCGCTTTTTTCACAAAACAAATAAAAGTGATAAGTTTGGTCTGGTCGACAATAACATACCCTGCAACACTCTATCATTTAGGAGAATCCTCGCCCTTTTTTGAAGTTTGAGCATGTTCCGACATACTATGTTGCTTCCAGAGTGGTCAGAATAAATTTCGTAGGGCCATATGAATCATTGACCGGCCCAAATTCTCCAGGTATAATAATATTTTAAACCTAAGGCACAAAGCTTCAATTTAGCTTAATTGGATTTAAAAAGTGGCCCTTAAGGCGACAAGACTTTAAATCGAGAGGGACCTTTGTGTGGGAGATATTCGGAAACATGAATCGATATGGTCCAATTTCACCAGGGATAAGTTTTGGTTGCTGGTAACGCTTTATGCGACTTTTGGTCGAATCGGGTGTTATATGTGGCTTTAAGAGCTGTAGGTACTGAAATCGGAATGGAAATTTGTATTGTAGGTATTTGAAAATATGAACCTACGTGGCCCAGTTTTATTACAGTTAATTTTTGAAAACTTATAATGTTCCATGCGGAATTTGGATTTTTATTTGTGCCACTTAGAGCTGTATGACCTTAAATCAGGAGAAACCCTTGTGCTGAATCTATTCGTAACTATCAACCGATATGGATGTGATATGTGGCTTTTAGAGCTGTAAATTCAGCCAAGAAAAACCTACAGGGTGGCTGATGAACGCAGCTACCAAAAAACTTAATAATTTTTTTTTTATTTAATGAATCTCGTTAATTTTTTTTTAATTTGCAGATTGATTTTTACATTTAACAAAAATGCATAACTGGTACACAAACATGAATTTGAATTCTCCGCCGCACGCACTGGATTCCATAGGAACTCAGAGCAGATGGAACATCATGAGACTTGTTAACAATTTTACCGAGCATGAGAAAGTCAACAGCAGACCTTACCAGCAAAACCCTTCAGTTCGGACGGAGGAAACAATCGCTGCTGTAGCTGCTGCCATACAAAACAATCCAAGAGCTAGGACAAGAAGCTTATCTGCTCAAATGGGTATAAGCAGACAGCCATGGCAGTCAATTATGCAAAGATTTGGACTTATTCCCATATAAATTTCAAATGGCCAACAAACTGAACGCAGGAAACTTCCCGATTCACTTTTGCCAAAAAATGCTTCAAATGGTGGAAGAGCATGGAAACATGTTGAACTGTTTTTTATGTCTGGCGAGGCTCATTTCGATTTTTTGATTCGGCAACATAAACAAACAACGCTGTCAAATATAGAGTGCTTCCAACCCACAGATACTCCATACGACGGAATTGCATCCATTTCGTGTAACAGTGTGGTGTGCGGCTCAGTGAATAAAGGCCTAACGAACTAACGCCTAATTTTTCAAAATGAAAGAATGCCTAAACAAGAACGCCTAAGAAGAAAGTGAAAGAACGTCTAACTTTAAAAATGAAGGAAAGTCTAATTTTAAAAATGAAAGAAAGTCTAAATTGTTAGGGTTTCTTTCATTATGGATTAACACCTAATGAAAGAAAACCTAACAATTGGAATTAAAATGCTGAAAATATATTTTGAAAGGAAAAAATGTATTTTTAAATTATATTCAACAACTATAGCTCTACATAGCGGACATTTGAAAAAATTTTCACCTGCGTTAGCTTTTAGTTCATTCACTTTTAATTTTATTTACACACTTTAATTCATTTGCCAGGTTTTCCGATTCACCATGATTATGTTCAATGATTTTTTTTGGTTTTTGACACAAGTCATTCACTAATTCAACCTTTGCCTTGCATTTTTCATTTAAACATACATAATACTTTTTATTTCTTATTAATGTTTTAAATTTATACAATTGTTTTTCTGATATTACATAAAGTAATTTTGAATTAATCCTCTTGCCAGAAATAATTTTGTAATCCATTTTTAATTATAATATAATTTTTAATGTCCAACACTTATGAATGACTTGCTCGTAGTGATAGAAGTTTAACGAATGACGTCAACTGATAACAAATTGCAAAAACATTTGTCTAACCGTAAATACAACTGTTAGTTTTCAATGAATTCACGCATAATAGTAATAAAAATCACACTTTTAGCAAAATGAAAAATCGCCTAACATTAATGAAAGAAAGCCTAACAATCAAAAATGAATAAATATCTAATTAGGCGTTTTTTCATTTCTGATTGTTAGGCTTTCTTTCATTATGAAAAATCACCTAACAATTTTAATGAAGGAATGCCTAAAATATTAGACATTCTTTCATAATGAACAACCGCCTAATTCCTATATATTTTTTGATGCAATTTTTAGGCATTATTTCATTTTTTTTAGGCGTTAGTTCGTTAGGCCTTTATTCACTGAGCCGTGGTGTGCAGTTTCATCACGCTGTATTGTCGGGAAATACCTATTCGAAGAAAACGGTGACACCATTACGGTTACTGGAGACCGTTACTTAAGCATGTTGAGAGTTTTTTTCTATCCAGAACTAAGCCAAATAAGAATTTCTTTCAACTCTGTGTGGTTTCAGCAAGATGATGCAACTGCTCACATCCCATCTGTTATGACAGAATTGCGACGAAAAATTCCTAATAAGCTGATATCCAGAAACTCCACATTTCGTTTGCCCCTCGGGTCGCCTGTCGTTACTGCACCTAATATTTTCTTGTAAGGGTATTGCAACCAGGAAGCAAAGCCAACAAATTTTAATGAACTAAAGCAGTCCGTTCGAGAAACAATTGCGGCTATTTCTGTCTCAACTCTCCAAGTAGCAATGAACAACTTTTTGGTAAGATGCGGCACATGCATCAACGAGCAGTGGGAGCATTTAAATTCCATTAGTTCTAAAACTAATTAAAGTTTATTTAAATTGAATGAGCTTTATTATGAATAAAAGAAAAAATATGAATAAATTCCCTTCACTGAAAAAATGGTTATTTGAGTCTTTTGCTATAGCAATATTCATCAGCCACCCTGTACGTATGATATCAAAACATTTCCTGATATTGACGAACGATATTGCCAATTTGCTTGCGATTTGATAATAATGATTACAAGGCAGACGAATGGACATCGCTCAATAAAATAAGATAATATGGGTTATATCTTCGTTTCTTTAAGATGTAATAAACATCAGTATTAAATCGAACACCTTTTTCTATAGTGTGGAGATGGGTGAAAATTGCGTACTTCGTTTTCCAGGTACCTTTGGTCTCTCAAAGAAGTACTTTTTTATATACCTATTTCGCCCATTTTATTTATCGCCAACAGCACATGATTTAAAGTCATCATCATGCTAAATTTCAATTTCCAATATCACTTGGCCGACGTGGTGTGACGCTTAGTGCGCACAACTATCATACCAGCAAACCTATTTTCAACTCCGGTTTGCAACATCATTAAACTTCCATCTTGTAGATAACGGAGACATTACGAGTAGAAGATTAATCTCTGGGCCGTGTTAACACTTACCTATAAAATTCATTAACCGGTGTTACATAGTAGGTCCAAATCAGTGAGTATAATAATTATATCAGGCACACCTAACTGATGTGGGGAAAGTTTCCACATGCTAATTACTTAAATTCCCCCATCTTACTTACTTAAGCAAGTAAGATAATTTATTTTGACGGACTTGGCTAGATCGTGTTATAATTTTATGATGATTTACGTATATCCTAAATAGTTTTAGGGGATTTCTGACTAATTTTTTTTTTTGAGATATTGCAAACGGTTTGACAAATTTAGTATACACTTCAAACAATGGTATGGGGGGTACAGAATACCATATTGATCGCTTACATATTTTCCTGAAGTTGATAGTATTTACATAGTTTGAGGTTTGCTCAAAACAGATATTTACAACTAGTATTAAACAAAAACGTGTTCAATGTGATATACACTCAGTTTCATAACGTCCACTGAATAGTCTACAACTCGTTAGAAAAACTACAAAAAATCTAGCAATTCCAAAAACATGTTAGTTTTTAAAGTTTTTGTCATCTTGGCCATAGTATTCGCTTTGACATCTGCTAAACGACTAGATTTGGGAGGCAACAAAAACAGCGTTGGGTCGAAGCCATCCTGCGCTAGGCTGCCATGCCCTATTGATTTAAATAATCTAGATCCTCTTGGCAAACCGAAGAAGGGAAGGAGAAATTCAACTTAGCTACTGACTAACTGAACTCATCTACGGCATACTCTAAACAATGTCAATAAATACAAAATAAATTTGGTTTGAAAGTAAAAAAAAATATCTAATATCCAGAATTAAATTTCAAAACCAGTGCTTTAATTCAGGTTACACAATAAGTCAATGCTTTGGATAACCAAAGAACACAATGCTGTCATTTAATCTGGAATCACTTTATTCAATTAAATTAATACGGTAAAAGGTTTCTAAAACTCATTGAAATTGAAAACCATCGATTTAATTTCAAATAGATTACTTCTCATGGGTGTCCACAGAATGTTAAAATGTCTCGAAAATATATTCGCTAATATAGCCTGGCTTATCATCTTTTGGTTCAAAATAATAGCCATATCAAGCGAAAAAACGATATGTTTTTCATCAATGGCTTTTAATTTCTTACGTCCATATTTAAATATCTTTTATTTAAGTAAAATAAGTGGATAAATTAAATTTGGAAACATGTCTTTGGCCGCAATAACATATGAATTTACGCTCACAATATCGACTCGCATGGAACCTAGATTCTGTGAACGTGATCTCTAGCAGGTTATACAAAGGGTTCAGTAGGTCTTGGTGGACATGGTCTTTCCAGGGTCTAGGTCAGCTCTACCAAGTGAATCACACTGTATAAGGATGGTCTAAGTAAAAATGAACACTGTCTATTACAAGGTGGAGCGCGGTATTATGCTTATTTGGAAATAAAATAAAAAAAATTATGAGCCCTAGAAAAATTTATTTAATATTTTAATTATATTGAAAAGTAAGTGAATTTTTAAGTTACATGGTTTTAAATAGTGTATCTGGCAAATGTCGACCATCAATATCCACCCACTGCTGTATACGTTTTCTGAAGTTTTCATGAACTCTAACAAGCATGTCGACTGGTATTCTGCCAACTTCTTCCAAGGAGTTGGGATGGTTCGACTTCAGGTAACCCCAAAGAAAAAAATCGCATGGTGCTTAGTCTGGTGAGCGTGCCGGGCAGTTCACACCACCCTTAAAAAAGATAAGCTCTTCAGGAAATATTTGCCTCGAACAATTCATGATAACCCTCGCTGTGTTTGTGTAATGGAACCATGTATCCTCTAATTGCATTGCCTCCAGGAAATGCCAAGAGCAGGTGATCGCTTCCGAGCAGAGTTTCGAAGATTGCAGTACTGCCGCTCTAAATCTCTCGATGTTTTGTGGTGTTGTAATCCTTCTCTCAGGTCCCCTTCGTACACATGCCCTGCTGTTTTCAATGAAGTTACCTAATTTACAGTTCTCCCATAAGCCGCGATAAGCCAAGTATACCTTCCACTCTTTTTGACTATTAGTCCCGCCACAGCCAGCAGTGCAAAAAAGCAATAAAGTGCGCTCCACCCTGTAGTTTAAAGAAACATATGATAATACAGTTCAATTTAAACAGGCTTGGTTACTTTGTTTGTCTCTTCGCACACATAATTTTATATTTGAGTATACTCGATGCGGTCATTAGAGTTGCAGTTCCTTAAACATGTAGGGACCTCCGTGTGGGAGCTATTAAAAAATATGAATTAAAAAAAATATACGAGGGCAGAGCAACAGTTCCATAACTTTTCGAAAAAACACAGTTTTTTTTTGCAAAAAAAAAATATTTTTCGACATAATCTTCTTTTAGCTCAATACTCGTACACTTAGTCCAACCTTTAGGAAAAATAGGATATTTCAAATGGGATATTTCAAGGTCCAAAAATAGACATTTGTTTGATTAATAAGTTCATCGTTGGAGCTGAATAACTTTCCACCGAGCCATTTCTTTAGATCTGGAAATAGTCACTAGAGCTAAATTCGGAGAAAATGGCGGATAAGGTACCAAATCGTTACTCAATTTATGCAGTTTAACCATTGAGACTGCACACGTGTGCACCCGCGTATTATCTTGGTGAAAAATAACTTTTTTCTGGGCCACATCGGGTGTTTTTTTTTTAAATTCTCTTTAAATCGGTCCAATGAGTTGGCATAATATTCGCCGTTTTCCCCTTTTAAAAGTAACCGATGTGGATTATCCCGCGTACATCCCAAAAACTGTTGTCATTACCTTCGGAGCCGGTTCACCCGGAGAAACCCATTGTCTAGACTACTGCTTGGTCTCCGGAGTGCTGTAATGGATCCATGTTTCATCCACAGTTACAAAACGCCGCAAAAGCACATTCGACTTGGGGTTAAACAACAACAAACAATCCAAATCTTGAAGTTGTCGCACAATTACGTTTATGGTCAATTGAGAGCAAACGCTGCATTTTTATTGCAGAAAGCTTTCTCATGCACTTTTACTCTTCGATCACTCTTCGATCAATGGATTTTGTCGACATTTTCGGGTGTATTGACCTCAATTGGCCGTCCAGAACGTTCAGCGTCATTTGTACTTGTGCGACCACAACAAAAGGTAGTAAACCACTTTTTTTTAATTAAAATCATTGGTGCTGATTCCTCATAGTATTTATCAAGCCTTTCCTTGGTTTGATTGGAGCTTTTTTTACTCAAAAAATAAGGTTTAGTGAGCACTCGAAGTTCATTTTATACCATTTTTTCTGTTAAACACAAACTAATTGAAACTCTGTCAAAATTTGACGGTAGTCTATAAACACTTGATGGGATCAGTGTTGCATTTCATATAACTACGTGGGAAGTTGGTTCAGTCACGGAATTATTGATATGCCCTAGTATTATTCGCCCGTAATATTCTATGCGAATTTTAATCAGAACTGGTTTAAAAGGTGGCTTTTAAAGCTGCAGTAATATATCAAATCAGACCAGGATATGAACCAATTTTTCTTAAGCTCAATAGTATCGGTTCAACAGAATCTAGTTTTCGGACTCCTATTGACCATTGACCCATGGGTCAAGTCCTGCAATTCAGGAAATCGTACTAAATTATATAATCGAGAGGAAATTTCATTTTTTTTTTGTACCCTTATGTGCGCTTTAGAAAGGGCACTGATGTTAGATTCGGGCCAGAAATTCAGTCTAATCTAAAAAGTTATTGCACATTTAGAATAATAAGGAAATTCCTTTCTGCTGAGCATTAAGAAGTAAATGTTAGAAAGGATATTTTTTTTTGTCGCTCCAGGGACATCAAAGGCGACTATTGTTCCCTTATTATCTGGTTTGGTCCAACTTTAATGCCAGCTAATTTACAACTAACGGGTGATTAATTTAGAGGTATTTTTTCATTAGGGGTTTTTTCACAGATTACGCGTGAGTTCTGTTAAACTTATAAGTTTTTTCTTCAGTACTGTTTGCAATTTGTAGGAATTGAAGCTTAACAAAGCTCCTGTGCGTCGCCGTTTCAGTGTTTGGACTTTTTGAAGTTCGAAGAAGATCCGATATTTTCGACAAACATTTTGTTCATTGACGATGTCCATTTCTGGCTCAAGGACAACATCAATAAACAAAATTACAGCATTTGGCTGAAATCAACCGGAGTTGTTCCAGAGGTGTCATTATACCCAGAAAACCACGGTTTGGTGCGGTTAACGGGGTGGTAGCATCATCAAAAATGATAATGGCCGCAACGTAACCGTGAATGGTGCTCGCTACCGCGCCATGATGTCGGTCTTTTTGGTAGGCAACATTGAAGACCCCACTCTTGACGACATTTGGTTTCAACAGGACTTGCCATACACACGCAGAAAAAAAGTATGGTTGTGGTGACAATATTCGAAGAGGATCATACTATTGTTGGCTATATGGTTGTGCCACAACAATATTATGATCCTCACAACAATAGTATTATTCACACATAACCATACTATGATCCCCACAACCATAGTATGATTCACACTCAACCATACTATGATCTCCACAACCATACTATGATCATCACAACAATAGTATGATTCACACTCAACCATACTATTATCTTCACAACCACATTATGATCCTCACAACCATAGTATGTTTCTCATACAACCATAGTATGATCCTCACAACCATAGTATGATTCGCACGCAACCATACTATGATCCCCACAACCAAAGTATGATTCTTACTCAACCATACTATGATCCCCAAAATTAGTTATTAGGATTGGGTAATGTTGTTATTCAAAAATAGAGATTTTTATCAAGCAAGTTATTATAAATTGCATTACTATTAGATCATAGCCAATTTTGAGGCCACGTTTTTATTGACCATTTCATTCAAGAAACCAAAATATATATTCCAACGGTCAAAAATACTTTTAGTTGCCTGCAGAGGTGAATGCTACTTCACCATCCGTTGGCACCAAGTAACGAATGTGATTAAACCATGATCAATGGCTATATACTTAAGTGCAGGCAGATTTTAAATAAACGAGAACCAGTCGGTATTAGAGTATTTCACCGAACAAAGTTAACACAAAAAAAATCCCTCGAACTACCTTCCGATTGTTATTTTTTTTTAATGGACAGCAACCATTCACTGTATCGTGTGTTTTTTTTTGTATATCAAAAAAACATACGCACACACATACATGTATTCTCTACAAAACCTGTTTTGTTATGTTCATAGTCACAACCATACTGTATGATTGCCGTAATCATATTTTTGTTAACGTAAATTTTAAACAACAATACTTCTGTTGCACTAACCATGTTTATATGGTTGCTACAACCATATTTTCATTTCTAAATTTGGCAATAATACTATTGTTACATTTCAACAATAGCAATATTGTCGCTATCATACTATTGTCAAAATGAAATTCAAAAAACAATACTATGGTTGCGACGATCATGCTTTTATTGGAGAGAACATATTATTGTTGCGGTGACCATAGTGTAACCATATCTTTTCTCTGCGTGCAGCTGCTCAAACAATGGATCTATTGAGATGTCATTTTGAAGAGCAGATTAATTCACGTTTTGGTCCCGTGAGGTGGCCGTCTAAATCGCGTGATATCACACCTTTGGACTTTATTCTTTGGGGCTACGTAACGTTCAAAGTCTAAAATTTATGCTGACAAACCAGCTATGATTCAAGTTTTGGAAGAATAGATACGAGTTGTAGGATGTTACAAACAAAATGATAAACTAATGTTTACCCACTATCCTATGACGCACAGGATTTGCAAAAAATTATTTGCATACATGTTTTTAATTTCGGTTGTTTGTGTCGTAAATCTATAAATACACACTGCTAAAGGAAAAATTCGAATGTACAGGAACAATTCTAGACCTGTAATGAGAAGAGGTGACGTGTTGCACGGCTCCGAAATCGGCAACTTTGGATGGGAAAAACTTATAATGTTAGTCGAAACCACAGTCTTTAACCGATTTAGACAATTTTTAGTATCTTCTACCGTTAAAGAGTCATTTACAACTAAAATATTTTTTCTTCCGATTTTTCCCTACCTTTCATTAGTATTATTCATGTAACGTCTTATTAGTACATATATCAGTTTCCAATTATTTTCATTTAAATCAAAGGAGAACTCCACCTAAAATTTAAGTAAAATACTCGTATTGGTCCAGTCAAAAGTTATAATCTTTTGAATTTTAAATTCTAGAATTTTTTTTTTTTTGCAAAAACCGTAGTAATATTTTTTTGCTTATAAAAATTAACTTGCTAAACATATGTATAAAATCTTTACTTATTATGTATAAAATGTATAAAATTTTTACTTATTAACCCTGCTGTTAGATTAAAAAAAATTTACGAATCCTCGATTATGAGACCATTTGGTCCATACCGCATTTTTTATACAAAATTTCAATTTAGTATAAAATTCTGTATCTACTTATATCATTTTAATACTTCGTGAGCTTTTCAGTGACTGCCGGTAGAGGTCGAAGTGCATCGTGGTGCATAAAAAGCTTTTCAACAGATTTCGTAGTGGTGATATTGCAAAAAAAAAATGCAATGCCTGAAAAGAATCAAGGAGAACGTGTTGTATTGGATTTGACGGAAGGCTTGAAAGGACAAAATATAACAGGCGACAATTTCTTTTCCACTTTTGAGTTGGTAAAAAAAACTACTTGAAAGAAAACTTACATATGTGGGGACTGTACGTAAAAATAAAACTTTCATTCCTCCGAAATTGCTGACTGTAAAAAATCAACCATTGTACAAGTCTACATTTGCTTTCAATGAAATTGCGACATTAGTATCGTACATCAGCCACAAAAACAAAGCTACGGTATTGATAAGTACAATGCACAGGACAAATGAAGTTGATGAGAATGGGTCGAAGAAAAAGCCGGAGATTGTTTCTTATTACAATTCGACAAAAGGTATGCTATTTTGTTGTTTATCTATAATTTCTTATGATTTTTTCTCCCCTAGGAGGCGTTGACACTGCTGAATAAATGATTGGCACCTACACCACTAACCGCAAAACAAATCGATGGCCTAACGTTTATTTGCTAATATACTAGATATATCTGCTTTGAATGCGTACATACTCTTTGCTGAAATTGATGTTTCATGGGCACCAGCTGATCGAAATCGCAGGAGACCAGAGTTCTTGCGGCAACTGGCACTTTCTCTGGCTAAGGCGCATATGGTGAAACGGAGTAGATTACCTCAAAAACAGTTCTCAGCACAGCTTTTGACTGAAATAAAAACCGCATGCTCAGATTCTGTGGCCTCTTCAAGCAATGCTACTTCCAATTCGGTAGCTAGAAAGAGAGGAATTTGTAGTTGCTGCAAGTCTAAGTCTGACATCAAGTGATCCATTTGCGGCAAGTTTATTTGCAAAATATCCCGAAACATACTTTGCTCAGCATTTAATGCAACAAATAATAGCCCAAACCAATAAAAATTTTGTAAATAACACTAAAAAACGCTTGATATTTTAATTTCACAAAATATATTGGACCAAATGGTCCCTAATCCAAGATACGTAACTTCTTATTTTTCTCAGTCTCAGCTTATGTCAGAAACTTGAATTTTTGGAAATAACACTGTTTTATAAAACAATAACGTGAACTGAAATATTAAGGCAATATACATCACCGTTCAAAAGTTATAAAGGAAACGATCTAAAAATTGGACCAAATGGGCTTAATCTAACAGCAGGGTTAAAAAGTATATAAATCCAGGGAGGAAGTATAAAAATGTTCTTTGAGGTTACGTAAAGTTCAAAGTCTATGCTGACAAAGCAGGTATGTTTCAGGATTTGGAAGCCAACCTTACGTGTGTCATTAACGTTTTACCGGTCGAAATGCTGTCCAAAATTGGACCTTTAGAATAGACACCCAAAGGCGTATTCAAATAATAAATGGCATTAAATGTCCTATCAAGTGAACAATAAATATTCTACCCTTGATTTAATTTTTTGTATATTTTTTATTAAAAAAAGAAAACCTCTAGATTGATCACCGGATACTTTATAACTTCCACCGATATTTTCTGATCCGTTTAATAAAAATTTCTGTGTTGACAGCACTTGTACATACCACATTAGTTATTTGCTTGAAACAAAAAAAATCATTATGGTTATAATAATCTGTTCACTGATGAAGGAGTTTGTAACAGAATTCCAAACTAAGTATGCACTACTTACTATGGTGAAGGTTATAACAAGGTCAACCAACAAGCAGTCACTTTAAAGTTTTTTTTAAAGTACCGCAGATTAGTTTAAAAATATGGATGTAGTTGCATACTTAAACGCAGAGAACTGATTCATTGCCACAATCGAATTATTGTGGTTGCATATACTTTTTGTAAAGGGTTCTCCAATATGGACATAACAATTTCGTGTCTTTATGTCAACGCACCCTCAAACATTTTTAACGATCTTTTAGTCTTAAAACGTTAGTCGAAGTTAACATTTCAATAACCATCAAAATTCTGAGCCGGTGGCTCTGGCTAAGTTTCTCGAAAATTTCATCAAATCATCTGCAGCTATGAAGCTCATTTCTGTCTGAGTGGTTTTGTCAATAAACAAAATAGTATGCGTTATTGGACAACAACAAAACCACATGTGCTTCAAGAGACACAATTGCATCCTCAAAAAAATACTGTGTGGTGTGATTTTCATGCCGGAGGTGTGATTGGGCCGTATTTTTCGTCAATGAAAACAATCGTTACGTTAGAAAATCGTGTCACGTTAGAAAATTATTTTTGGCCAGAATTGGATGAGCTTAACATCGCCAATATGTGGATTTTACAAGACGGTGCCAGTAGCCACACAGCACGCGTTACAATCGATTTACTGAAAGGCAAATTCGGTAAACGTCTTATCTCGAGAAATGGTCCGTTCGAATGGCCACCTCGTTCATGCAATTTAACGCCATTGGATTTCTTTTTATGGGCCACATCAATTCACTGGTCTATGCCAACAACTTTAGACGAGCTCAGAGACAACATCAAATGCGAAATTGCTAAAGTTTCAGACAAAATGTGTACAAGAGTGGTGGAGCGGCGGGCTCGTGGTGGTCATATCACCGAAATCGAATTTCATTCTTAAAATGTAACATTTGCACAACAACTCTATAATTATCTAAAATATGCTGTGTTTTATTAGTATATAAAATTCTTATGTCCTTAATGGAAAACCCTGTATTAGCATCAAACGAATATTAGTTGGTCCACTGCAATTTTTGGTACAAAGAACAGCAATACGATAGAAATTTAATTATCTTTTATTGAAAATAAAAGAAAGCTTGCCTTTGGACACCATACACCGTAATATTATCACAGCTTTAATCTTATAGTATATCGAACCGAATTTCCAATAAAATAATAAAGTTTGGTGATTACAACAGAACGTCTTCCCATTTAACGGAAGTTCATTAGTGCTCACCGATTTCCATCTGAATTTTTCACAGTGTATATGGGTGATTCACCATATATGGACTAATTATAAAAAAAGTCTTTCATTAAGTTTGTGCTGCACTAACTTAATTCCAGCTAACTATTCTGTAGTTGGCAAATAAAAACGAACACCACCACGAACGGTCAACATTTCATTGTTGTTGTTCAGCTATTCAAATCACCCTAACTTCAGAGATTCGAAATGCAGTTCATAAAAATATTGCTAATTTTTGCCGCGATCGCAGTAACGATGACTACAGCAATGTTGATTATACCACCTTCACCGAAATGCCCAAGAGAGATTTGCCCTAAAAATGATTTCCGCAAGATAAAATTGGCTTAAAACGTTGTTAAGATTTGGAATGAAAACTTTTAAAATTGATGTTTTAATATTTTTTATATTCTGTGTTTGTGGTATGAGAATGTATTCATAATAAATAATTTTTGATTTCCAATTCAAGTGCGTAAAAAAATAATAGGCGTGTTTTATTTAACAAGCAAAAATTTCGCTTAAGCCAAGGATTGTCATGCAGTGCGCACGACCGAAATGGAAGATGATGCAGAGCCTAGCATTGAGAAGAACCTTTATAAGTCGATTCGGCAATCATTGGTAAAGATCTCAGCGTAAGGCGACATAGAGGCAAGGTGGTGCAAGAATAAGGACCAAATTACCTCATTTATTAAGCGAACAACTCTTTGCTCAAACTTCAGACAATAATGCAAAATATTCTGAGTAATAGAGTGGTGTAGGGTATCTCATAGTCGGCCTATCCGACTTTAATAAATTTAGTACTTTCCTCATTTATTCCTACACAGAAGGGTGAAACACCACGAAATATGATCGGCTGGGATACAGTATAGGAAGGCCGATTAACCATTTTAAATTTAAATCAGCTTTAAAACAAACTACAAATAATTTTTCAAATTTCTGGTTTAATTGGAAATGTTGAACTGTCATTTAATAATAGAACACCATCCGAAGCATTTTGGCTCGCCCAATGGTCAGAAGATTGTTTGGAATCTTACCGAAAATTGTCATCTATGTGGCTATGTTAATAAGCAAAATAGCCTATGAGGTTTAAAGAACCCACACGTGACTATTGAGAAGCAAATGCATCCACAAGGGTCACTGTTTGGTGTGGATTTTGAGCTTGCGGAATTATTGCGCCATTTTTCTTCGAAATGAGCAAGGGGCAGCCCTAACCTTCAACGTTGAGTGTTGCCGCGCACGCTCAACAAATTTTTGTTTCGAAATATCCTAGAGATTGAAATGGATGATCAGTCGAAATTGTAGTGACAATTGGCGGCCTCGGAGCTGTGATTTGAGACATTTGCATTATTTTCTGGGGATAAATTTTACGCAAAGCAATTACAATTGAAATGTTGAAACAAGAAATCGAAGTCGCTTTTGAAGATCTTTGAAGGTAGCATTCAAACAAAAAATCATGGACACTAATAAACAACGAAATATTCTAAAACATCCAAATATGGCATTAAGTTTAAGATTTGTGTTATTTTAGAGGACGACCAATTGCCTATAGATAGGGGGGTCAAGAAAACGAATTTCTGCAAATATGTATCGGGTGATTAATTTAGAGGTATTTTTTTCAATTTTATTCTCGTATTACGCGTGAGTTGTGTTAAACATTATTTTTTTTTCTTTTCGGTATTGTTACCATTTCATCATGGAAAGCTTTACGCCGCAACAACGTCTCCAAATTGTTTAACTGTACAATGGAAATAAGTTTTCGGGGAGAAACTGTTTTCAACCAACAATTTGTTCAGTGATGAGGCCCATTTCTGGCTCAACGGCAACGTCAATAAACAAAATTGTCGCATTTCGGCTAAAGAGCAACCAGAAGATGTTCAAGAAGAGCCTTTATACCTAGAGAAAACCAAGGTTGTGTGCGGTTTATGGGCTGGTGGTATCATCGGACTATATTTTTCAAAAGTAATGATGGCCGAAACGTAATCGTGAATGGTGCTCGCTATCGCGCTATGATATCGGACTTTTTGCTACCTGAAATTGAAGCCCGTAATCTTGACGACATTTGATTTCAACAGGACGGTGCCACTTGTAATACAGTTGCTCAAACAAAGAATCTATTCAGAGGTCATTTCGAAGAGCAGCGAATTTTACGTTTTGGACTGGTGAGTTGGCCGCCTACACGCAGAAAAAAATATGTTTGGGGTGACAATATTCGAAGAGGATCATACTATTGTTGGGCATATGGTTGTGACACAACACTATTATGATCTTCACAACAATAGTATTATTCAAATACAACCATACTATGATACCCACAACCATATTTTGATCCCCACAACCATTGTACGTTTCACATACAACCATAGTATGATGCCGACAACCATAGTATGATTCACACGCAACCATGTTATAATCCCCTCAACCATTCTATGATCCCCAAAATTATTTATTAGAATTGGTTTAAGTTCTCAACAATGGAATTGAATTATGAAAATTATTTAAAAATACATTAAATTCAAAATAATAGGAGTGATTTATTTAATAGTAGAAAAATCAGTTTAAAAAACGAGAGCGTTTTTATTAAAAATATTTCTGTTAAACAAAGCCATAGCAGTTTTTTTGTTGAAAAAATTAAATTTCCATATAAAAAGTTCTATTACTGCATTAACAATAATAACAATAACATTTTTCTAAAAAGCATATTTAAATGAAGAAAAATTACAATCTTACAGTATGATTGTTGTAATCATTAATTGTTAACATGAAACCCCAAAAAAGAATACTTTTGTCGCACCAACCATATTTATATAGTTATTACAAAAATATTTTTATTTTTAGTTTGGCAATAATACTATTGTTACATTTCAACAATATTTATATTGCGGCAATCATACTTTTGTCATAATTAAATTCAATAAACAATACTATGGTTGCGACGAATATATTTTTATTGTGGAGAACATATTATTATTGCCGGGATCATAGAGTAACCATATATTTTCTCTGCGTGTGCATCGTGTGATGTGAAACCTTTAGACTTTTTTGGGGCTACGTAAAGTTCAAAGTCTATGCTGACAAACCAGCTACGATTCTGGTTTTCGAAGACAACATTACGCGTGTCATTAATGCCATACCGTTCGAAATGCTCGAACGAGTCCTCCAAAATTTAACCCTTAGGTTGAACACCCTGAGAACATTTGAAGAAAGATGTATCCAAAAAATAAATGGCATAAAATTCCTTTCGAATGAACAGTAAATATTCCACACTTGATTAGAATTTTTGTATTTTTTTTTGAGAAAAAAAACCTCTAGACTGATCTCCTTATACATGTACGGCACAGAAAAACAGTTGGCAAAGCCAACAAATCTTTTTTAGTAACACATGTTTTAAAAGAAATCTATCGATGGATCTTAATGTGGAGTCTCTGTAGAGGTGGTATTTTCGTGGGCAATTGTGTAAAGAAAGCATGAAAAGGAAATTTACAGCAGTAGTTCTCATTTGTTTGGTGAGCGCCTTGTTAAATAGTTTGGGCTTTCTTTAAACAATTGCTGCGAAGATTTTGGGGAAGGTCGTCACGGACCCAAAATCGCGATAAAAGCAGTTTGCAGCTTCGAAAATCAATGTCACTTTGCCATTTTGTTAAAAACTTAACCTCATTATAAATAAAGATGCAAGAGGTCTCGAGCCGGTTAATCCCTATTCAATGTGTTAAAGCAACATACCGAAATAAAACAAATGAGCAAATTTTGTAATTCAGTTGATTTTAAGTGACGGATCGGACGCTAGGCTTTTACGGCTTTTCAAACAAGAAAAAGGGAATATCAATACACAATGAAGTATCCCCACAAATTCAAATATGGTATTGAGCTTAATATCTGGGTAAATTTAGAGGAAGCCCCATTGCCTTTTGAGGTCCAAAACTCGAATCTCTAAAAATATGTACATACGGGTACCAGAAATAAAAGTTTCCTCACATATGACATTATTTTGAAGATCTGGCGAAATTGAAGAACCAAACATGCGATCCACACAGCAACATTGGTTCGAATGAGCAATAAAATGTCTTCTGGTTTGGGTCATTTTGAGTTTCAGACTAAAAAGATAACCTCTTTTCAATTTGACATGTGATGCCATAAAACAACGAAATTTCATCAGGAATCTAAAAATGTTATTACTTTTTTTGATTTTCAAAAATTAAATCCTTGACCAAACACCCAAAATTCAAAAAATCAGCCATTTACAATGGCCTTTTATGGACACAATATTACAGAAATTTCGAATTCGCATAATACTAAATTTTAAAGAGTTTCCTACATTTGGCTAGACCTTAAGACCCTTGGGGCTAAAAACCACCATCTATTAATAGTAAGTCATTTTGACTAACAACTCCAACTACCAAGATGCAAAGGCAAATGCTTTGAAGTGTCCTCTTTGTATGGATTCACATTAACTCTCGTATTTCTGGCTCGATATCGATCCACACGTTCAGTTAGTTAAACTTGCTTCTAGGTGGTTTATCTGCGGATCGGGAGTGGTGCAGGGTATGCTATAGCCGGCCTTAGCCATGGTATACATCGTTTGCCAGTTATTTATATAAAAGATTAAGAAAAAAGTTTGCCATGAATCAACCATCATAAAGTATTTTATAGTTACCGCAGATTATTAGTAAGCAATTATGGATGTTTAATGAGATTCATACGATTTGTCATATATAGCTGGATTGTTAAAAAAAAATTATTTAACTTGTACTGAGCGAACTTAATTCCACCACGATCGTCGAGGATTTCAGTTTTAGTTTAGCTCTTCAAATAACACCGACCTCAGATATTCGAAATGCAGTTCGTAGAAATATTTCTAATTTTCGCCGCGCTCACAGTGTCGATTACTACAGCAATGCTGTTACCAACACAGCAAAACTGCGGAAGAGGACTGTGTCCTGACAATGATGATATTCCCAAACTAAGTCGGCAGAATGCGATGAGAAGATATAAAAATAAATCTATTGCAACGTTTCCCAAAAAAATCGCAATACTCTGAATTTGTGTTAATAAAAATTAGTTTTTGATATTCAAATGAAGTGTTTTATACGGCAAATGTCTATGCTAACGAATTTAAAAATTTCGTTGTTTCGATTAAAAATCTAATTTGTATAGAAATATGGTAATACACAAAATGATGTAAACTAAATTTCGTGAATTCGTTGCCATAAAAGAGTGCCTCATAAGAAAATCTTGAATTTTTATAATTAATGGTACAAGAGCTTGCAAATGTCAAATTAACGAGGGATCCTTAAGGGATGTAGGGATACAAGGCATGTCTTTATTTAGGGTATGCTGTTGAGATATATTCTATAGGATGCAACAAATCGTTTAGTTTGCAATGTTTTTGCACTATATAAACCTAAATGGATGTTCTTCATTTGCAGAAGTGACGTGTAGTTCGCACCGGAGAAAAGGTTGAGTGCAACATGCCTATCCAGTTTGTGAAAAATAATACGCAAAGATTACGCCCAAGTCAGCTTGATGAGTTATCGCTGAAAGACCAACATTGACGTATATTTATTTAACGCAAAATCAAATGTATGTTGGACCAATGTTTTTTTGTAATATTCTTTTAAGTAAAGAAGCTCACTTTGCCTAACTGTTATTGTCTGGGCGTTGATAGGACCGACTATATGATACCCTGGACCCCTACAAAATGCAAATCTCCTCTTTAGGAAATAAACCAAAAATCTGATTAACCAGTGACGTCTATAGCGACTGGCTGTCAGCCTAAAGGGAGTTTCCTAGTGCAGGGTTAATAAAACATGGACCTTTACGATTAAAAGCCGATACATCCCAAAAAATTACTATTTGGTGCGGCTGGCGGCGTCATCGAGCCATACTTTTTCGAAAATCTGTTTGCAAAAAATCTGATTAACCAGTGACGTCTAGAGCGGCTGGCTGTCAACTTAAAGGGAGTTTCCTAGTGCCGGCTTAATGAAAACATGGACCTTTACGATAAAAAGCCGATACATCCATAAAAAATTATTGTATGGTGCGGCTGGCAGCGTCATCGAGCCGTACTTTTTTGAAAATCAGGTCGGCCAAGCAGCTAACTAGAATGGTGTTCTCTATCTTGCGACTAAAACGGACTTTTTGTGAGCACTAAATAAGGATGTAGACCTGAACGATATGTGGTTCCAACAAGAAATTCAATGGACATGTTTTCTCTTTTTGTGGAGATATTAATTGGCCGCCTCGAATATGTATTTTGACATGGTTACACTTTTTCTTTGGGGATACAAAACAATTCCAGAGCTAAAGGGTGAGAAAATTCAGCACACTGACTACATTGAACCTTCATTATGTCTTCGGGTCATTTAAAATATAGACCATCGGATAAAGGTATGCCACCGAAGTCGTGGCAAGCAGTTGATATTATGTTTCACGCATAATTGTCATATGATAAAAATATATATTAAAATCAGTCTTTAAAAACTTTTTGTTTTATTTTATTTAGTATCGTAAGTGTTGCCTGGCGTCATCTGCTATTTCCTTGGAAAGTTTGATATTTTTCTCCATAAACGTACTCAAAACGTTTTGACGTAAGACCATCATTTGTGGTGTCTACAGTGACTTGAAAAAATCAATTTGGCGAAAAAATGGAATTAACTCGTGAACATTTTCGTGCAATCATTTTTCACAACTTTCGATGTGGATCACGACAAGAGTGCATCGATGAACTTAAATCTTTGTATGGACATGAAGCCCCATCCTAAAGCACTGTGAAAAACTGGTTTAATGAATTTAATCGTGGCGAAGCTCGCTCAAAGACTAAGGTCGTGAAGGTCGTCGAAAAACGGCCGTTATGCCAGAGAACATTGATGTCGTGCAAGATCGTTATGTGACATATCGTGAGATAGAGGCATCCTAGGGCATTTCTTCCACCAGCACACATTTGATATTGTAAAAAAGGTTTGTTCTCGTTGGATCCCGCTCAATTTGACAATCGCTCAAAAAAAACCTCGTGTCGATTGGTGCAAAGAAATTTTGATAAAATACGATCGCGGCGCTTCAAGAGACATTTAAAAGATCGTCACAGGTGACGAATCATGAATCTATGCGTATGAGCCCGAAACAAAACAGCAATCGACCGTGAGGGTATTCGAAGACGAGCCAAATCCAACGAAAGTTTTTCGTGGAAGAAGCACTTTGAAGCAAATGGTCGTCAGTTTCTTCGGCAAAACTCATCATGTGGCCACTGTTTCGCTTAAGCAACGTAGGACGGTCAATTCTGAGTGGTACACCACAATTTTTTTGCCTGAAGTCTTTGGAGAAATTCGAAAAACGAACCAGAGAAGACGAATCATTGTACACCATGACAATGCGAGCTCTCACACATCGGCTCAAACCAGGGCCTTTTTGACCGGCCAAAACTTCAAACGGATGGGTCATCCGCCGTACAACCCTGACTTGGCACCCAATGACTTCTTTTTATTCCCGCACATCAAGAAAAAAATGCGTGGTCAACGATTTTCGTCGCCAAAAGATGTTGTTGAAGCGTTCAACAACCATGTTTTGGAGGTGTCTCGATCGGAGTGGACAAAGTGCTTCGACAATTGTTTTGAGCGCATGCAAAAGTGTATAAATAATGCTGCAGAATACTTTGAAAAACAATAAAACCATTTTTGATGATAGTTTCATTATTAGGCCAGAAAGCATCCCTCGTATTACACCTTTCTAAAAAATACAATAAAAAAAGTAAGCAAACCAATTTAGTTTAGTCCACCATGGATTGCGCTCCAAAGTGTCACTGTCGGTATTCACAATAATCGTCTTTAAGGGAGCTACTACATACTACGACAAATTTTCTAAGTATGATTTAAATGTTATAATGATAGATCTAGTAATTATATTCCTAACAGTGGGTGCCTCTTCGTATACCAACATTATACGTACCAAATCGTATCGTCATACTGGCAGTAGCTAGATACGCCTTTTGAAATACAGGGTTTAAAGGAGGACGCCATTGCCCCTTATCCAACCATAACCTAATGTACTAATGTTTTTAGACCGAACTTAACATAATGTAAAATTTTCATAATGATCGGTGTTGATAGAGTAATAAGTGATCGTCGAAATACCCGCCATATTGTCATCATTAATCACTACCTAATACCGTGTATGAGATCAAAAATTTCACAATATTAAAATGTTTTTGGGTCAGAATATTTAATACGTACCTACTTTTTTTGCTCGAAAAATTTATAAAATGCCTGTTTTTAATCGTATTTATGGGTATTGTCACTTGTTTATACTTATATATGGGGTGGTTACATTTTAAGGGCCAATGTTGATTTTGAATAAAACACAAATAATTTAGGAAATTATTGTTCAATTATGTATGGATCAAAATATCGGCCAAATGGCCGCCGCGACCTCGGCGGCACACCTCTATCCGATGGTCCAAATTTTCGATGACACTGAGGCATAATTGAGGGTCTATGCCGTTTATGTGCCGAATTATCTCATTATTTAGCTCTTAAATTGTTGCTGGCTTATCGTACACCTTTTCCTTCAAATAACGCCAAAGAAAGAAGTCCAACGGTGTCAAATCACATGGTCTTGGCGGCCAATTAACATCGCAAAAGAGCAATTGTTTCGTTAGTTGTGTGGCAAGTGGCACCGTCCTGTTGAAACCACATATCGTCCACATCCATATCTTCCAATTCGGGCCATAAAAAGTTCGTTATCATATCACGATAGCGAACACTGCCAGTAACTGCCTGACCGGCCTCGTTTTGGAAAAAATACGGCCCGATGATGCCGCCAGCCCATAAATCGCACCAAACAGTCACTCTTTGTGGGTGCATTGTTTTTTCGACACCCACTCTAGGATTATCATTTGCCCAAATGCGGCAATTTTGCTTATTAACGAATACACTGAGGCGAAAATGTGGATCACCACTGAAGATGATTTTCTTCGAAAATTGATCATCCACTGTTGCCATTTCTTGCCACCATTCTGACCATTGATGACGCTTGGAATGGTCAAGAGGCTTTAGTTCTTGAGTCAATTGCACCTTGTAAGCGTTTAAATGCAAGTCTTTATGCATAATGTTCATCAACGACACGAGTGAGAGGTGCAATTGTTGGGCACGACGACGAGTTGAGGTGGACGGCTCTCCGGCCACACTATCGCAAACAGCAGCAATATTTTCTGCAGTGCGAGCTATACGAGCATGCACTGGTGTTTTAAAATCTATTACAGACCCGGTGTGCTCAAATTTTTGTAGGATTTTTCCGATTTTACGCGCATTTGGACAATTAAATTGACCGAAAAAATAATGAAGTGCACGAAATGCATTTTGATTTGAACGCACATTTTCGTAACGCGTTGCTCGCTTGTGTATCTTTCCATAGTTCAAATAGAGTTAGTCTGAAATTGAGAAATATCAAATGAAATGTAGAAAAAACTTGACGGTTAGGTTTGAATCACATTCAACATCGGCCCTTAGAATTTAACTACCCTAAAACTAAGCAAATATGATCAAAAATTAATCGACAAAATTTTTCTTACTTCTAAGAAAAAAAAATTAATTCATTGCCTCGTATTTGGACATGGGAAAACAACTTTTATACTTTTTACGGTAACCAGAGAGACATACGACATGCATTTGTTAAAAAAAGAAAAAAGAAAAACGCAAAATCTAACAAATCTTTTCACTTTATTTTTATGCGACTATTTAGTTTTTTCCAAAATTTGTTTAAAACACACTCGCCAACTTTCAACTACAGTCAAAACTATCAAAAACAAGGTTGCAAGTATGAAAAAAATTTGTTACCAAATTTAATTTCTATGAAATTAAAGTTTTCGGAGAGCAAAAATGACTATTCTCTTTATTGTTAAAGAAATCAACAGATTTTTGAAAGATTAGCAGTAACATAAAACTTATTACTGAATTACCAATAATCCATTGAAAATTAAATTTTATGATGTTTTCCACTTTTACATAGAATGCCCCATAACAAACTTCGTATGGTAATTATTAAAACTAACACTTTTAACTCGTTTACTTTTTTTAAGAGCTAGTCAGAAAAAAGGTTATCTCCAATGGATTAAATGTTGTCGGTTTCCAGTGGCATTCGGTGGAAACTTTCCACCGAATGCCCCACTTCTCGGCTCTTTTAACGCACATTGTTATGAAATAAAGAATTACCAAAAAAACTAGGATTATAAATGTCACATTCAAACACGAAGTTTTATTTTATTAAAAATCAAAATCACCACCAGTTTCCATTTGATCAATGTTATGAAATTATTCACGCCAAACTCTTAATGCCATCTAATTTTTCAATAAAACTCCTCCTTTCATGTTAAGCGGTCTGTGTGGTCTGTAGAATGGGCTATCTTCAGCCCGCTTTGGCACAATCCAGCCGCCAGTTGGTCTCACCGCAGTGTTAGGCCTCGGCTTAATTGTCGGCCTTGATGTTGTTGTCAGCTTCGGTGTCCGTGCAACTACTATTGTAAGGACCATGGCCAATACGATAATATATTTTAGATAATTCATGATTCCTTTTGTTGTTCACGTTGAAATGGTATATTCCAACTAAATGAAATTCGTGATTTACATGGTATTTATACTATTTCTTCTGAGCCCGTATTTGGTTAAAACCGATGCAAATATTATTTATAGTTATATCTATGTGGTTTAGTTGTGACAGTCATTAGGTGATTCCCATTGGATTTTGCTACAGGGTGGGCCAAAAATAACCATGGGGTTTAAAACTTTAATAACTTTTTCGTTTATTAATGTTTTTTTTTTTATTTTTTTCCTAAGATTATAAGTATATAATATACAAAATGGGAATTTTTTTGTACTAGGTATGAAATTTTTTTTACTTTTCAGCTTCGCAATGATGGGCTCAATTCAGAACATTTTCCATAACATCTTTCAAAATTTCTGGCTTTAGCGCTCGAATTTCTGCAACAATGTTGGTCTAGAGATGAAGGATTGTCTCAGGCTTGTTCACATACGAGGGCGACCGCAAAAGTAACTGGCCTAACATAAAAAGAACCGTTTTTTTGGAATTATTATTATTTATTTTTCAACACAATCTTCTTTTAACTCAATACACTTCATAAAACGTTTTTCCAGTTTTTTAATTCCATCCGAAAAATAAGATTTTTCAAAACCTTCAAAATATGCCTCAGTTTCAGCAATAACCTCGCTATTGGACGAAAATCTTTTGCCACCAAGAATTTTTTTTTAAATTTGGAAACAAGAAATAATCAGAAGGAGCTAAATCTGGACTATATGGTGGATGCGGAGCAATTTCAAACCGTAATTCATCCAGTTTTTGTTGAGTTAAAAATGCAGTGTGTGAAGGAGCATTATCTTGATGAAAAAGAACTTTTTTTTTATCTAAATGCGGTCGTTTTATCTTGATTTCTTCACTCAACCGATCCAACAATGCACAATAATATTCACTATTTACAGTTTTTCCTTTCTCAAGATAATCAATAAATAGTATACCCCTTGCATTCCAAAATACTGTGGCCATTACTTTTCCTGCTCACTTAACAGTTTTCGCCTTCTTGGGACAACTTTTACCAGCTTCTTTCCATTGTTTTGACTGTTCTTTGCATTCTGGGATGAAGTGATGGATCCATGTTTCATCAACAGTTACGAATCGTCGCAAGAACTCTATTGGATTACGCTGATAAATCGCTAAAAGCTCCTCGGAATTGGTGCAACGGACGATTTTTTGGGGCAAAGTCAACAAACGCGGCACCCATCTTGCGGATAGCTTTTTCATGTGGAGTTCATCATGTAAAATACGTACTCCAAACTTGTTTTTCGTGTATTTTAACAATATCAGCAAGTTCTCTGAGCTTTATTCGTCTATCTTTAGTCAATCCATTAAATATTTTTCTAATGTTTTCAATAGTAGTAGCAGTTTTCGATCTTCCAGAGCGTTGTTCATCTTCCGTACTTGAACGACCCATTTTAAATTGTTGAACCCAGGATTTCACGGTGGAGTATGATGGCGCATTATCACCCTGAACAGAATCCAATTCATCTTTGATTAATTGTGGCGTATAACATTTCATATAAAAGTGTTTAATAACCGCACGAATCTCTTTATTTTCCATTTTTCAAAAGTTATAAAACTTGTTAACTTCAATCACCTGTAACAAAGAAAATAATCATTAAATATTTCGGAAATTTTGACAGATGGCTTATAAAAGATTGCTTTTAAAAAAACCAAAAAAAAAGTTGCTAGTGAAACAGAAAATGTGCCAGGCCAGTTAGTTTTGCGGTCGCCCTCATATACTCGCTCCTTCAAAGAAAAGCCAGAAGGTCATTTGCCCTCATTTGGCTAATGCTTCGGCATAAGGTTCGTAACATTTGCAGCAGAGTATCGATTCTGATCTTGACCCTGCCTTCGTGTATGGCAGATTGTCTATAAAGTTCAAAAGCTTAACGATGCCTCGGCGGCGTCCATTGAACTTGTCGTACTTCTTTCGTCCGCAAGCTGGTACTGTTAATCACTGGTACCAAGAGTTCAGTCTCAGGCGCCGTTCGCTCCTGAATGAATTTCGTGAAGGATGTCGAAGTTCGGTCACTTTGCCAGAATCCGTCGATTCTGTGCGAGAACTGATTAAGCAAGACCGACATTTGACATACCGTGAGATTGAGGCATCCTTGGGCTTAGTATGACAAGCATCAATAAAATATTGCATGTTTATTTGACCGTGAAAAAAATTCGTTCTCATTAGATCCCATACAATTTGGCGAATGCCCAATAAATAGCCATACGAGACTTTTGTTGGTGCAAAGAGATGCTGAAAAAGTATAACTGCGGTAGCTCAAAGACAGTGTATAACATTGTCACAGGTGACGAATCATGGATCTATACATATGAACCCGAAAAAAAACAGCAGTCGACCGTGTGGGTTTTTCAAGACGAGCCAAATCCAACAAATGTTGTTCGTGGAAGAAGTACATCGAAGCAAATGATTGCGTTTTTTTTCAGGATAACCGGCCATGTTGCCACAGTGAACGAGCGCATGCAAAATTGTATTGATCTTAAAGGAGAAGATTTTGAAAAACGATAAAACCATTTCCAATGAAAAAATATTGTGTTTTTATTGCCGGACCCGAAATATAAATAGCAACCCTTGCACTGCTCAATAAAAAGTTTTCTTTTTTTAATAACAAAAAAACGAAACTTACGATTTACAAGATACCGCCTGGATTCTGATAAAAAGGGAAAAAAGTGAATTCGAGTGTTCATTAAACATTATTTTTTGCAGAAAGAAACTGTCAATCAAACCAAGGAAGGCGTGTTCTAACTGTGGATGAAACATGGATCCATTACAACACTCCGGACCACTTAGCAGTCGAAACAATAGATTTCTCTGGGCGAACCGGCTCCCAAGAAGGCCAAGGCGGCTATTTCAGCCAAGAAGGTGATTTCAAAAGTTTTTGGGATGCACGCGGGATAGTCCGCATCCGTTACCTTCAAAAGGGGAAAACAATAAACAGTGAATATTATGAAATTTATTGGACCGATTTAAAAAAAAAAAAAAACGACCCCATATGAACAAGAAAAAAGTTATTTTTCATCAATATAATACACGGGTGCACACGTGTGCAGTCTCAATGGCAAAATTGCATGCAATTAGGTTACAAATTGCTACCTCATATTTTAATTTCTCCGGATTTAACACCCAGTGACTATTTTCTATTTCTAAACCTAAAAAATGGCTTTGTGGTAAGAGATTTAGCTCCAACGATGAAACTATTGATCAAACAAATGTCTATTTTATGGACCTAAAAAAAAACCTATTTTTTGAAAGGGATACAAAAATTGGAGACACGTTGGAATAAGTGTAATGGGGAGATTATGTTGAAAAATATTTTTTTTAGAAAAAAAATGTTTTTCATTTGAAAAGAAACGGAATTATTGATTTACTCTCGTGAGTGCTACTTTGAAATATAAAAGAAAACAATATAAATCAATTCTGTTTTGTAATAAATTATAATGAGTTGAAAATACAGGAATTATGTTCTTAACTTGTTGTGTTCTTTGTATAAAAGTAATGTTTTTTAGTTTTATTTCTCTCACGTATTTCAAATTCAGGTAAAGTTGTAGTTATGTTTCCCACTAATTCCTCCATTGGGATTTTATATAAATATCGGTCAAAGTATTAAGGTTATAACTTGATTATAGTCAACTGCAGACAATTGACCACCATAGTGTTGTTTCCCACAAACCAAAGCGTCCTCCTGTAATTTGCTTCATCTTTTAAATGAGAACTCGGCGTTTGTCTCTCAGCTGAAATAACGAGGCTTGATCAAAATTTAATTGTGAGATAAGCAACATTGTTACAAGCTTTATCTATATGGTACACAATTAATGTAGATAAATTTAGGTCATAGACACTGGATACTGCTCAAAAGCTGACAAAGAAGTATTCATGGTACTACCTCCCACCCTCAATTCACAAAACTGCAATTCATATCCCTGACAATATAGAAAATGCACTGGTAAAGTTTAATCAGCTCCCTGAGGAAGCTGCAGTGCTCAGAAACAAATATAGAAAAAAGTTCCGACTCCAGCATACGCGTAAAACTTCACGAATTTCAACCTACACAGATTTGTTAAATCGTTTGCTTTTCTAAGCTCGGACCCGTTTTTAACGGGACAGTGAAAATTATCCTCCAGGAACAAAACCATTTTTATTAACATCTGTTTTCGATTTGCAAAAATAACTTTAAAATCCATTGTTATATTTTTTTTATAAATAGTCAAAACGAGTTAGAACTGTTAATTTCATATTTTGTACAACTATTGATTTGAAACAAATAACAAGCATTATTGTTTTAATTTCCGACTCCTACTCTTGAAATATTTGATTGATTAAATAAGATTTGAATACTTTTCGTAAGTATTTGGCGGAAAACCACATTTAAACCATTAATACAAACATTTATAGCCGCGACAAGTGTTTGGCGATACAATTTCTGCTGAAAGTATTTTTGTCCGCTGTCTCTAGTATTTTTGTCCGCACTCCCTAAAATATGTTCCTGTCAAATATGGATTCATTACTAACAACCATTTTCCCTACTCTACTAAGACGCAAACCATGGTGAGGAGTATAAAGGCTACGGCCTGTCTACTTCTTCCAGTAATTTTGGAGTATGAAATGGTGCAGGGTATAATAAAGTCAGTCTCGCTTGACTTGGGAATTTTTATTAGTATATTTTTAGTAACTGCATCGTTTAGGAAAAGGCAAGAAATATTTTTTAAAAAAAGTTTTAATTTTATTATGTTAATATTTCGGTTTCACAAAATAACCTATAATTTAGACTTATGTTGTTGCAATATATGGCCAAACTTAAGAGCCAGCCCATAGTTACCAGAAATCTTAAGCTTGCCCATAAGATAAGCCACTTTTACTTTTAATTTGCTAAGACTGATTCGGATCATATCAGCATCGCTTACAGTAAAGCTGGTGTCAACTTTGACATTATGAGCTGGACCCTGATAGTATTTCGCATTCTTAAAGTCGAAAGTCCATTTCTTGGCCACTTTGCCACCGCTGGTGATGTTAAAGAGGAAGACACCGTCTATAGTTTTTACCTGTGCGGTATTGGCTTCAGGGCTAGCAATAGCTTTTTTGAAAATATCATCCGAACGAAGAGATGTTTTCTCGGATACTAGAAATAAAGGTTAAGTAATGACTGCTTTATAATACATTTATTTATCATAATTTTAGTGAAGATGATTTACCACCGAGAATAGAGGAAGATAATGGAACCGACTTTAAGGCACCGCCCCCTACCAAAGCTAATGCCATAGACAGGATATAAAACAGTTTTGCACACTGCATTTTCGATTGAAGTTT
This sequence comes from Hydrotaea diabolus, assembly GCA_963513945.1. NCBI lineage: Eukaryota > Metazoa > Arthropoda > Insecta > Diptera > Muscidae > Hydrotaea > Hydrotaea diabolus. Next base: position 12,497,642 of record OY740717.1, on the reverse strand, counting down.
TTTCTTTTTATTCACAAATTTAAAATATAAACATATAACACAATATATGTACTTATAATGTTAACTTTTTGTTAATCATACACAGTTTTAACTTCATGGTAATTTACATTTTCCCGATATTTATACAGCAGTAGAGACCGCAGACTATAAAAAGTACTGCACAGCAGGGTGAAGTCCCAAGTACTGAAACGATAAACGTAGCAGGAGACCACTTCATACCTTCTACACTCAGGGGAAAAAATTAGTTGTAGAAAAATTAAAACCAAGGCAGTTCTATTGTAAGCAAATGTGGGTGTGGACTGTCGCGGTGTGATGGTTTGTGTGAGCGGTATTCACATAAGTAAACCAGGTTTCAAGACTTGTACCACCATATAACATTTTATCAACGATCGGTTTTTCACCTAGTAAATATGATTCGTTTCTTACCTAGTAAATACTAACTTAAGATTAGTTTTCTCTTGTAATACCCTACATCACTTTGCGATACAGGGTTTATAACAAAGTGCGGATGATTGTAAGACCCAAGGAAAAGGAGATAGATTCCCAATCTATTCGAAATCACTACCTCATTCTATTGAGGGATGTTAGTACATCCGTCTGCCCATCTACCTTTGTAAAGTGAGTTTTTTTACACGTGTGGCTTTCAATCTGGCCACAAATTTTGGAGTTGGTCTTTTTGACAGCTGTCTCTTGAATTATGCTCAGTTTGGTTTGCCATTTTATAATGAATAGATTTACTCCGGAGTAACTTTTGCAAATCGTGTGAATGGGCCTAAAACGAATAATCCCACTTTGACCCAGTTAGAGTGCCCCAATCGAGTACAGGAAAAAGTTTTCTTTGAAACAAAGAAATTTCGTCGTTGGAGCTATTTTTGTTTTAACAAGGCATTTTTGTGTGTATGTGCTTAATAATGTTCCCAGTAAACCAAATTTGCCGACAATGTCTGATTCTGAACAATGTCTGAACTCTATCTAGAATTCTTACCGAAATCGTTACAAATTCTGTTCGATTGGCTGAGGATTTTTTGTTTATTATGTTAAGAAATATCTGAACGAATTCGGCCCGTGGGATTTTTATTAATTTTTTGTTCAGACTTCTCTTATCGAATTCGCAACGAATTCTGAACTATTTATCTGAGGTAGTCTATTCGTTTAAAATTTTGGTTATTTGCTTCATATTCTTGTGTTCAGACATGTCGGAATTAAATCTGAATGAACTCTTAACTGTTTGTCTGCGGTATTTTTATATTTCAAATTCAAATTCTGAACGTTTGGTTAGCTTAGCTGTGCGAGGGATTTTTACTGTGTTCGGAGGAAAACTCTACTGCCGGCAGTTCTCGTTAAATGCAAAACTGGTTGCCCTTAAGTGTATAGCCACTCAACATAGTTAGAGCACAATTATTGCTTGCGAAACTGCAGACACCCCTGCTTGTAACTAAAAGTCTTTCTGAACGCTTTTTGAAAATGTTTTACAACTTTTTTTGTAGAACAATATTTTTTTTTTTTTCTTTTTGATTGTTTACATTCAGAATTTACCATGACAAAAGCTCAGAATTCAGAATTCGGTCCGTAATGTCGGTAAAAACATCAGAATTCAATAAGACTTAATGCCAGAATTCTGAACGAAGTCGTTCGAAATTAGTTCAGAGCTCGATACGACAAATGGAAATTTCCTTTCGAATTTCCCAAGACTACAGTTCAGAATTCGGTTAGAAATCCGTTCGAAATGTCTGCAAAAACATCAGAGTTCCCTCAGAGAAGTAGTTCATAAATCGTGTCAACCCTCTTACGATTATATGTTTTTCGTTACGAACTCGCTCAGAACTCTGACCCGAAATCGGAACATTTTGCCGATTGTCGTACAAAATTCTGACCGAATTCTGAAAGTTTGGTTTGCTGGGTTGCTACTGTTTCTTGGTTCTGTTATTGTTCTTGGTTATGTTATTGCTATAGGAGTTTGAAATTTGGATTTTTTCCCATTTTTTATATTTATTTTCTTTAGTTTACAATTAATCCACTATCAAGCTCAAGATCAAGCAACAACAAGATACACAACTATTAAAAACTCAATGGGTCAAAGTGGGATTTTTCAAGATTTGGGACATCAGAATTCGTTTTAGAGGTATGGTTCCTAGCACAGTACAACATTTTTCAGGTGATTGATTCGGGACTCAATTCTGATAATTTTTTGTGAACGTAGCCACAAAAAGAAGAATCATTCGTTTGGTCACGGTACATCAAATAACAATTTAATAATTAATTTGAAGTTAGAAAGTATCGTATAGGGGAATTTGTCACGTTTTAGGCTTTTTTGTTTGTCATAACTCGAGAACCACAAGTCCGACTAAGCTGAAACAAATTTAAAAAAAATTCATAATTACAATTCCTTTAATCTGTTTATACAACGTTTCGCTACATAAGCAACAGTTTCGCAGTTATAAATAAATGTATGAAGAAAAAAATATTTTTTACCTAAAAAATAAAGTTTTTTTTGAATTCATAAAAAATACAAAACTGCAAAAAGTGTCGAGTCCTATTACTTTCACGTATAGTCACATAACCTATGAACAAAATGAGACATAGATCATGAAAATCGATTTACGCGTTTCGCTTTTATGCACAATTAAGTGAAGGTATGAATTTCAAAAATTTTCTTGAGATATGTTCAAAATTCTTTAACAAATATTTTGCATGAAAATAAACATTCAGATTTATATTACATATTATTCTTACACAGAAAATATGAGATTTTTATATTTTATCTATGCATGGAAACAAAATTTAGAACATTTTCAATTATTGTCACTATCCATCCTCGTTGAAGTTGACGCTTGTGGTCCTGATGACCTTATTTTCTTCGTAGTTTGTTCATACTCATGTTCTGAGTCTGCATCATCATCCGATATAGACATAATATTAAAGGGCATGTTTTGTTTAGTGTGTCCACAAATTTCAGTGTCATCTTCATCTTCGGTGTTTTCATCTTTAAACTGCACAATTTTAGAACTCCACGAACAAACCTCCGCAAGCAATGCATCCAATTTTTTGCCTTAGAATCGCCTTTCCATTGGCATGGTCACCTGGTGGAACCTCTCTCCTTGTTCGTCCTATTCCTGAGGTAATTGTGCCAAAAAGGTATCAAGGTGGAAATGCATGACATGTAATTTTAACGTCATGGGTGCATTGATTTTTTCAAAATAAGTTGTCCACTCGTGTCTGTATGTTATCTCGCTGTACACGGTTCTTTCCTAAAACGCCTTCGATGACTTGTTTCAATGCGTCCCATGCACATAGGTGGTTATAATGATTCGAAAGCATATTTGTGAAAGATTCGCTTTTCATTAATTTTCGTATATGCGGTCCATTGAGAATACCAGTTTGAAGTATAAAAAAAAAAACATTTACGAAAAAATTATTGGTAATGCGAATATATCGAAGTGAACAAGCTTAGATATGACAATATTAAAATACTGACAACGATACGTACCTTTACTAATTTTAGCTTCACTGAGTTTTGGAAAGATATATTTCAAACAGTCATAGGCGTCATCAATATCTTTGACTACTACTTCTACGAGTTTCCCTGTAATTCCTAATTTCACGTGGAGCGATGGCAACAAAATATTATCTAGATCCTTTATCAAAGGTTTATTCCGTAATTTTAATTGTTTCTCGAGCTCGGGAGTTCTTGCTTTCCAATCTTTACATTGAAATTGATTTCCTGTGTATCGTGAATCCCAATTACAAAGAAAGCAAAACCGCCCTTTCATTCAATGTCTTGTTGACATTGTAGTTGATTTTCTCCAAAATTTCGCCCAATGTTTCATACCTTTCCTTCATAGTTGTGCTGAATCCCATTAATTGAATGCGAACGGATTAGGTCTCATAAATGAACAAGAACACCAATGCAGCGTCCACGCACATTTATGAACTATCATAAAAGTCAAATAACCTTTTGTTTATTACTTTTTTTTTTAAATTTTGAGAATCATAAAAAAGTCATCAACGTTTATTCAAAAGAATTGTGTACATATCTCGAGCAAATTTTTGAAATTCATACCTTCACTTAATTGTGCATAGGTTTTTCATAGGTTATGTGACTTTACGTGAAGGTAATAAAACTCGACACTTTTTACCGTTTTGTATTTTTTATGAATTAAAAAGAACTTTAATTTTTTAGGCAAAAAATATTTTTTTTCTTCATACATTTATTTATAATTGCGAAACTGCTGCTTATGTAGCAAAACGTTGTATGAAGAGATTAAAGCATTTGTAATATTTTTTTTTAAATTTGTTTCACCTTATTCGGACTTCGATTCAGTTTTCGAGTTATGGCAAACAAAAGAGCCTAAAACGTGACAAATTCTCCTATACGATACTAACTAACTTCAAATTACTTATTAAATTATTATTTGATGTACCTTGATCAAACGAATGATGCAGAAGTTCTTTTTTTTTGGGGGCTACTTTCACAAACAATTATCAGAATTGAGTCCCGAAATCATGTGTTGTACTGTGTAGGGAAAAGTTTCTTATTTTGATCCATAGAATACGATTTTCCTTTTCACTTGGGCGATTTTTAATCGATCCGCTCTAATGTGCATGCCCTGTTGTTCAAAAACCGTCCCCAATTGTTCGTGAACATATGGGCCGTTGGCATTAACGAAGTAAAAAAAATTTCGTAACAATGCCACATGTAAAACCTGGGATTGTTGAGTGATAGTAGCGCATTTTACAAAGGCAGATAGTGTGTATGTAGATGTGTCTAAAATTCTACGCTGTACAATCAAATACTAATTAAATCAAACGTAAATGTGCCATATTGAAAGGGCCAAGTGTACAAAAAATTAACGAACCGAATAAAACACACTTAATGATCACAAATCCTTTATAAAAAATTTATTTTATTTCAAATTTAAGGACCACATTATCCTTTTTCTGCCGCATTTTTAATAAGTGTTATGAGTTCATTAAAATTCTTAATTTAATTTAAATGTGTGTTTCATTTAGTTAAATTCTTTTATTTCAAAATTCATTGCCATTTTGAGGTAATTCGTATTTATTTTTATGCTTTTTTGGCATTTAATTCCACTTAGTGGCTTATGTCTGTCGGTTCGTCCATCTATCTTCTGAGCCTTTTTGTGGTTTATGCCTTTTAGTAGTGCATTTAACCCTAGAACACTAACGTTATTTTTTATACTTTAACACTAATCATTAGTCGAATCGACTAACATATATATATATAACCGATTTTGTAGTTATTTATATATAAACCATCAAAGCATCTTATAAAGATTGATATTTGGTTACTTTTGACTTAATTAAAACAAACAATTTTCATTTTTATAAAACAATTCATTCAAAAATAAATATTTATTAAAGCTGCTTTTGAGATCCATCATTTGAGATCAGGGGTTTGAAAAAATTAAAAAAAAAATACAAACGAAAATAATAAAGTTCCATAATTCATCAATACTAATAAAACACAGACTATATAAGAATTAAAAACAATAAAAAATTCAATTTTTTGATTTTATACGCATTTGTTGCAAATTTCAATTTTGTGTTCCCCACATATACTTTTTTGGCACTTAGCACATATTGACTTTGTCATTCTATGTTTTTGGTAAGGGCAAACACTGCATATCTTCCTCTTCCTGTTGGTTTTAGGCTCATTTCGACTCGATTCAGTCTCAGTTCTGTTTGTTGGTATTATGTTTTGGATATCTTCTCTTCTTTTAACACTTAAAGTTGGTATTTCCACACGTTTATTTAACCATGATGCAACCAATTTTGCATTTAGTTCTTTCATGAACTCTCTTCTGCTTAAGGGTTTTTGACCGTCTTTATGCATGTTGTGGCAGTAAATTATATAACTGTTTATCGACGCCATATTTAAAATTCCGTAAAATATGCACATAGGCCATCTTTTAGTTTTCCTGCTGCAAGACATAATGCTACACATTTGATCAAAGGTATCGACAGCGCCTTTTGATTGGTTGTAAAATTCCACCATATGTGCTTTATTGGTTTCGCTATTAACAGTTCCTTCTTCACCACCAGAGGAAAGCATATATACCATTTTATTTTGTTTTGGTTTATACGATAGCAGAGTTAATTCATTGTCATAACAAAACATTGATGTTCCAACTTGTCGGTCTTTAGAATTTAACATTTCTTTTGGAATTTCTTTTTTATTGGAACGTAAAGTTCCCAAAATTGTAAGTTTGTATGGCTGGTTGAGAAGAGATTTTGCTAAGGGTATGGATGTAAACCAATTATCCATAGTGACATTGCGGTTAGATCCATGCATAGTTCGTGTAAGCTCTTTAACGAAATATTCACCAAGAGGCAAGCCGCCTGTGTTTGTACTTTTGCCCAGATATGGGATTGCATCTATTATATACTTGGTTCCAGCGTCGCACACCATAACAATTTTAAGACCATATTTTGCAGGCTTGTTTGGTATATACATTCTAAAGGAAGATCTGCCTCGAAATGCAAGAAGTTGTTCATCAATTGTAACGTATAAGCCAGGATCGTAATTTGTTTTACATTTTTCTATAAACATATCCCAAACTTTTCTAGTTGGAGTAAATTTGTCATGACTTATATATTCGAGTCTTACAGACTTATCATCAAACCGTAGATTTTGTATTAAAAATTCAAATCTCGCTTCACTCATTGTCGCAACATACCTGTTTCCGGAATACGAACTGTCAAATAATTCGTTGGTATTTACGTGATTGTCTTTAAGTGCAGCTGTTAAGATAATTAATCCTATCAAGGCTTTTATTTCATCCATGCTTGTTTCTTTTTGCGTAGCTCTGATAACATCATAAGATGATTGGTTAATTGTTATTTCAACATTTGTCCATTTGACAATTTCATTAACAATTTCGTCCGTCAAAAACAATTGAAAACATGACAATGGGTCAATAATACCTTTGCTTTGACGTGTAGGCCCTTGGGATTTATGCACAATATTCATAGCTGCTTGCCTAGCTGAATTGTTGGGTTTCTGCGTACTCCACACATGCCTATTTTTTCCACGCACGACTTTAGCTCTTATTTGAATTATTTTTGATCTATCAGGGGAACCGTAGACAATATTTTCATTATCTGGTTGAACATTTTCCAATGAACTTTCGACAGCTTGATCCTCGGCATCTGAATGGGATTCCTCAGTAGAGTCAAACGTCTCTTCCTCTTCAATCAAGTCGTCTTGTTCACTGATCTCACCTTCGTCGTCACCACTGTCTTCACACATCTCTAGATATTTAGTTATAAAACTTTCAGTTAAACCATTTCTGAAACTCATACTTTTATTCTGTAATAATAACACCAAAAAACAAAATTAAAAGTTTTTAGAAACCAACACAAAATAAAATAAAAATGTCATTAACACTAATCATTAGTCGATTCGACTAACACGAGCTGTAGAACTCAAAAATAGCGGGACTTACCGTAGCAATGCGACCGTTCACAACAAGAAGACACCGAAGAATGAGTATACAAGAGTGTTGAGAGTGATCGGTACACAGAGAAAAAAACTATGCGTTAATATGTAAGCGATGTTAGTCGAATCGACTAAGGTTAGCGTTCTAGGGTTAAACACCGTAAACTTACTGCTGAGTACCTGAAGATGCTTTCATTAAGGTACGAGTACTCGTGCGTGTGTGTAAACATTTTCATTTGTATTTCACTTTTCATTTTATTTAAAATAGAACGAAATCCTTTCAAAACTTTATTTATTTGTTTACTAGATGTAATTAAAGGATTAAAGCTTTTACTTTGGTTGTGTTTGATTTAATTTAGAACATATTTATATACTGGGCTTTAAAAAGTGGCTGCTTATATTTTCGTAGTTGTATTGAAATAATTCACATGGGGTTACGTTCGCTTCTGGGGTTGGTCTACATTTTTTGTATGAGCAACGACGTGCTTATACAATAGAAGAATCTATGGCTATTAAGTGTAAAATAAACTATCATGATTCGATCCATATTTTCAATGACTAAGATATAATGGAGGTTCAATGTCGTTTATGTGCGAATTATTTCATCCTTTAAATTTGAACTGCTCTTGGCTTATTGACGTACACTTTTGCTTTTAAGTATCCTCAAAGAAAGAAGTCCAACCGTGTCAAATCACATGATCGGCCAGTGAACATAGTCATGACGTAAGATAACACGGCCAAAGAGTTTCTCGCGCTATTGTTTCGTTGGCTGTGTGGCAGCATCCTGCTGGAACCACATATCGTCCAGGTCAATATTCTCAAGTTATGGTCACAAGAAGCTTGCTATGGCGAACAACATTGACGGTAACAAAACGATATCAGATTCTGCAAACTGAGGACACACTTGGTCGATTATGCTGACTAAATAAATCACGAAGTGCATTTTGATTAAATACCAATTTTAGTAAAAGGCTTTATCAATCTTAGCTCGCTGCTCTATTACGTACCTCTCCAAGGTTGAATTTGTCAAACACTGAAGCAAAGAAATGTTAAACTAAGTTGGCTTAAGGCGTGACTCACAATTAATATCGTGCATTATAGTTGGACCACCCTTTACAAGCACCATATTTTTGACCAAAACTTAATTGTTGTTATTTCTAAATTAGCTCTAGCACTATTCTTTTTGAAAACAATAGCATTTTTTAGAGTTTGACGCATTACATATCAGATATTGTATAATAATATGTGTATATTAATAATATTTTTACTTATTTGAAGATGTTTTTATCAGATTTTGAACCGGTGTATTTTCTGTGATAGTGGTGTGATGGCTTTTATTTCGAAAAATCCATAATTTCGGAGAGCAGATCTAGTGTAGAGAAAGTCAATTGTTTAATTCACTTAAAATATATACAGTATTTATTTGTTTGTTCTAATAAAATATACAATTTTTTAATTGATTATTAGTTTTGTTTATACAAACTTTTAAATATAAAAAACTATTTAGTAAATCTCCACTTATTTTATTATCATAAATAAAATCAATGCAAGGTAAATGTGTATTCATTGGTGCATGCCGAGTTGGTCCATTCTAAGGCAATTGAAATATTCATCTAATAATCTGGAATAAAAAAAATGTTTGTAAGTAATTTGATTTTTAAAAACAAAGATTTTCGTTTCATAAAGTTTTAATTATATGTGCTTTATTAATAATTAACATTGCAGTGGTACAGCAACCTAACTAGAAGTGATTTAAACATATGATTTAGATTTAGTAAACTCGACGCCTATAGAGTTTTATAAATATGGAACCTTTTAACAAGGAGTTGACTATTTCTTTTGTCGATTTTACTTCAAATTTTTCATAGCTACTGTAAATACTGGCAACCCAAATATTAAGAAATGTAGTAGTAGGGTAGAACACTAGTGAAACAAATCAATATTACTAATTTTACTTACGTATCAACACTGCTGTCATCTTCCAAATCGCACCGACGAACCGGTTGGCCCACCTTAAAGTCCGCCGAGAAACTAAACACCACTTTTGGATATTCAAATAACTCCAAACGATTGGCGACATTTCGGCCAAAGCAATAGTTTTGACAACGATTGATTTTGGTAAAAACCTCATCGCTTATATACGTAGTGCCGATGATGTAAATTTCGCCAGCCAGCTGTAGAAGATTTTTCTGCACACCCTTTTCGATGACCCTCGTCACTGATATAACACGATATGTTGTGGAGGCCCGAATGAAACTTTTCGAATGTACGGTTATAAAGGTTGGACAATTGTCAAGCCTTATAAGAGATACATGGTGTTCACCGGCCATGCATTTTCGAGAATATGTGATTTCGAACATACGTCGAGATAAGTCTATTGAGCGGCGAACAATGTCCATGGTAAGGTGAAAACGTATGATGAGAGTTATAGGTGTTGACCGAACAGAAGTCTATAGGCGATGAGTTCACTTCCTTGGGTTCGTTGCTTAAATACGACAACAAACAGGGTCGGCAGGCACCTAAGGGCAAACATAATAAGAATGCAGGTAGAAATTGAAATCACTTCTATAATATGTTAACAAAAGTGCATAGGTACTCGACATGCTAATATTTTATTAGGAATGATATGACATAGTAATCATCCTCTAGTAAGTAGGTAGATTTGAAAATTTGGCGTACCCTTTGTGTCACACTTTGGTTAGGCTTAAGATTAGCATTAGTAATAGCAGGGGAAATTCCACATATGCGGTATTTTGATTTTTGAGGAAAAGAAGGAACAGATTTGCTTGTACGTAATCACCGCATATTGAAATGTGGTTTCCTAGCAAAAGTGTTTAAATATCCCTAATAAGATATTTTAACAGCATGTAAATAATCTTGTGGCCCGTCACACATAAAAGGATCGTAGTATTTAGTGGTGGTTGGTACCCTTGCAATTATTAGCGACTTTAGAGCATTCTCATTATCTTTGATAAACCTCTCTAGAAAAGGCGGCAACAATTGTTTGTCTGCTGATTTATTAGAAATTCCCATGTCCGTCTGCAATGCGCATTACTTTGGAATTTCAGAAAACAAATAAAATAACCAAGATGTTTTTCACATTTCGGATGGTAAGCGCCTACTAGCCTACAGAAGCTAGTATTTTCTGAATTACAAGTGAAAAAGGAGTGGAGCGGCTAGAGTTAAAATCGGGGGTAAGTTTGTGTTTGCAAAACTGTGGCGATTAATTTAAAATCCTTCAAGCAAAATAGATGCATATCCCAAAATTAATTAAAGAGAAGCACAGGGGCAGCGGCCAATTCAATCGAATCAGCTAGTGATGAATTGCCAGACTTAACAAAGAAATAAAAGAAAACAATAAAATGTAATTACAAAATAGATGCCATAGGTCTCTAGCTGCAAAAATGTAGTCTTAAAATCAGAAAACTTATTGCTCTAAATTTTTGGAATTTTATAACATTCCAATACCAATTTCCAATGCTATATTTTCAAGGGTGTCCCAAGAAGAACGCAATTTTTAAATCTGGCAACATTCGAAGTGTCATTGTTTGACATTTGAACAATTGTTATTGTTTGTTAGTAGAAGGTACGAGGTTAGTAAAAATGGAGCGTTACACGAATGAACAACGCATTCTCATTGTGAAATTGTTTTACCAAAATGGTGAAAGTTTTGCGGCTACAGTTCGAAAATTGCGATCAATTTGGGGTCACAATAATGCTCCAAAAGAGTCAACTGTAAAGAGATTAATGGATAAATTTGCCGAAACTGGGTCTGTTAGTGAAGTAAAGACAACAACGCGCCATCGACCAGGTCGATCGACCGAAAATGTCGCAGCTGTACGTGATGATGTCGCTCAAACTCCATCCACCTCAATTCGACACCGAGCTCAGCAAATTGGTGTCTCCAAATCCACTTTGCATCGAATTTTGACGAAAGATTTGTTTTTCATGCATACAAAATTCAATTGACTCAGGAACTGAAGCCAGCTGACCATGGACAGCGAAGGGAGTTCGTTAATTGGGTATTGGAGAGACAACATGAAAATGCTGATTTTGCCGATAAAATCATCTTCAGTGACGAGGCCCATTTTCATCTTGATGGCTTCGTCAATAGGCAGAATTGTCGCATTTGGGGTGCGGAAAATCCTCGAGTGATTCACGAGAAGCAAATTCATCCTCAACGTGTCACTGTGTGGTGTGGTTTTTGGGCTGGAGGAATCATTGGACCTTTTTTTATGAAAATGACGTACAGCTGCGACATTTTCGGTCGATCGACCTGGTCGATGGCGCGTTGTTGTCTTTACATCACTAACAGACCCAGTTTCGGCAAATGAAAATGAGGCAGGTCAAGCGCAAACAGTCAATGGCGTTTGGTATCGTGAAATGATAACCAGTTTATTCTTGCCTATAATTGAAGAAATGAATGTGGAGGGCATGTGGTTCCAACAAGACGGCGCCACATGTCATACAGCCAGAGAAACAATTCAATTGCTGCATCAGTCATTTCCCGGTCGTGTTATTTCGCGTTTTGGAGATCAGAATTGGCCGTCTAGATCGTGCGATTTAACACCATTAGATTATTTTCTTTGGGGTTTTTTGAAGTCGATGGCTTACGCGAATAAGCCGACGACGACTCAAGCCTTAAAAGACGAAATTGGACGCTGCATTAATGAAATACCGCAGCATTCATGCAAAACGGTCATTGAAAATTTCATTAAAAGATCGCGTGAATGCCAGCAAAGCCGCGGCGGCCATCTGCACGACATATTGTTCCATACATAACCTCATTCTGTCTACTTTACGATATAATAAAGTTTCACGATTTTTTCTTAAATATCTGTGTTTTATTTAAAATTTAAAAATTGCGCTCTTCTTAGGACACCCTTTATAACTATTTTAAAGTTGTGGTCTTATTCACTTTATTTATAACGTATCTCAAATGCTATGCACTTTTTCCACTCCAATTGAGACACCTACAAAACATGAATTTTGAACGCTTCAACAGCTGCCTTGGGCGATGAAAAACGTTGACCACGTTTTTTTTCTTGATGCTAGGGAAAAGGAAGAAGTCATTGGGCTCCAAATCAGGGCTGTACGGATGGCCCATTAATTCGTAATTTTGAGTGGTAAAATATCTCATCGTTTCATCTGATGTGTGAGAGCTCGCATTGTCGTGATGCAAAATAATCCATCTTCTCTTATTATAAGTATATTTCCTCATTTTTCATGAACACTCCTGGCACTCAAAATTGACCGTCCTACGTTCCACTAAAGGCACTGTGGCAACATGGCCGGTTATACCGAAAAAACACAGTCATTTGCTTCTATGTACTTTTCCCACGCACAACTTTTGTTGTATTTGGCTCGTTTTGAAAGACCCATACGGTCGATTGCTGTTTTGTTTCGGTGCATAGATCCATGATTCGTCACCTGTGACAATGTTATATAAGTACACTGCCTTTGAGCTACAGCAGCTATACTTTTTCAACAACTATTTGCACCAATCCATACGAGCCCTTTTTTGAGCATTCGTCAAATTATGTGGGATCCAACGAGAACATTTTTTTTACGACCAAATGAACATGCAATATCTTATTGATACTTGTCTTACTAATATCCAAGGATCCCTCAATCTCACGGTATGTCACATAGCGGTCTACAAAATTGTATTATCGTCTTGACCATGTTTATAACAGAGTCACAGCCATCAGGTCAAAATCACCCAAATCAACGTCAAGGAAGACCACTACTACCGTGTGCCCAAACGTGCTAAAGATAGCCCCTCCGTGGGATCTCCGAAGAGTGGAAGACATCACTAAACAGACTTGATCAAAGGACTTAATCTATATTTTTTGTTGATGAAATTTAGTTTTATTTCTAATATATAGGACTCAGACGCGAGCAGCAACAGTCTTATCTTAAGTAAGTAAGCAAGTAAGTAAACAGTTTACTTACTTACTTAAGACCCACACCATCGTTTTAAGGAACAAGGAGGAACTTTTCTCAAATCAGTAAGCTGTGCATGATTCAATTTTTATACTCACTGACTTATGTTCAGCCAAGCCGAACCCTACGACGTATTTAATTGTGTCGACTATTTTTGTCATATGGTCATTAAATATTGAATCAATATAAGAGCGAAAAGACGGAACGTCGTCGTCGATATCGACATTTGTTGTTGAGTTCGAATGTGATCTTGCATTTTTCTGCAACTTAGGCAGGGCTTCCGGAAAAAATATGAGACAAATAGTGGTACTCTTATTTAAGCTGTTTTCGGATGCGCGACTATTTTCGAACCATTATTTGAAAGTAAAAAGACAAGTGAAAAATGCGTTTATTTCTTCTGAAAACTTCGTTTATTTCTGGAAAATTTTCCCCTCTGGGCCGATTTTGCCCAGACAGGAAGTCATTTTTTGGGCCTATGGACCATTTTTTTCCTATGAATGACAAGGTTTCAAAACAATAATTTATTCAAACCATTTTAATACATAACACATTTCATTGGGATTTTTTTGTTTAATAAATAAAACACATATATGCATATATAATGCAATTAAAACGTGGTATGCAAATAATGGTCTCAGAAGAATATCTAAAAAAGGGTGGTGGAATAACGAAATCTGCTTATTTCCAACATTTTTAGTTTGGAACTAAAATATGTGTTCAGGTAGTGATGTTTAATCAGGAATAGATGCAATCACAAGCCGTCGTTTTTAACATATGGGTGGTGATGATCTATTCATAACACGCCATTCTTTGTATATATTTGAAAAAGCAGCTATGACAATATGCACTTCTGGAAAATTTGCGGTTTTTTATGCAATATTTCCTAGAAAATAATAAATATAGAAGTAAGCATAACAATTGAGGGTAGTCGATAAAGTCTATTGCAGTAGAAAACAATATTAAAGGCGCCTTGACAAACAAAATCACAAAATGGTTTTACCTAAATATATATTTACGCTGATCATGATGATTGCATTGGTAGCTGTCAAAAGTATAAAGCCGATCAAACAAGTCCTTTGTTATAGGGCCCCCTGTCCAGGGGATGAACCGTTATTTTCACCAAAATATATCGGTCGATAAGTTTTAAGAAATAAGAATCGATGGGCAAATATATTCTTTAAATATATACAAATATGCCTGTGAAGTCATAATATCATATGTAAACCTTGTAACAATTAAAATAAAATGTAAAAGCAATTCCAAACTTTTTACAAAAGTGTTTCAATTTTTTGATAAGTATGAATTTAGATTAGATTGGTTGCATATTATCAGATCATTGGTTGCAAAGTTTTACTGGGACCTACATATACCGCACCAGGAAACGATTTTTTTCATTTCGAAAAGGCTTGTGCTTTTGATCGATAAAAATAACAGTTGCCATAATGCAGTAAGTTTGAGAGGGAGGCTTAACTGCTTTCATAAGATTTCGCTACTTTTTAGTGTTCTAATAGACATTTAATACATAGTCGAAATACAAATTCGAATTTTTCGATCTGACTTTTATGTCGCTCAAAAAATCGATTGTTGCCGCTGAATGTCGATTAATCGTCTTCTTAAATATTAGAAGATCGAAATGTTATGTTGAATATTGGTTACAATGTAAAAAAATAATGACACAAATTTAGGAAATCAATCTGAATAATTTAAGATTAAATGCCTTACTTCTAGGAATAATCAACCAAAAGAATACGGAAACAGTTTTGAACGCAATGTGTTCAACTTCTGTTAGACCAAAATTTTTTCACGATTCCTATGTAAGAAACATATCACATCTTACCTATAGGATTCCTGAACGTAGCAGTAAATTTAAACTGCTCCCATTAATTTCAAGGAGAATGATTGTCGCAGGCTTAGTAAGTAAAATTTATTGATACGCTCAGGAATCCTATAGTAAAGATGTGCGAAAAGCCAAAACCAGGTTTTGTCAACAATATATTAAAACTGTCATATTTCAAATTGCGACAAAATTGCAATACTTTTGGTAAAATTGGCTTAACACATACGTGGGTGCTATATCTTAATTTGAACCGATTTTCTCGAATTTCAACAGCGTCCGTTCTTGGCACGAACGTTCACTATCATCGCCAAAAGCTGTCACGGTAGGCCTACCACAAGGTGTGATATTATTATCTTTATTATTTTCAATTTATAAATGAGACTTATCTTTCCCATCATACATGAAGACCGCATACTGTGCAGATGTGCTCTAACAACATCAGACAAGCTTACTAAGGTTCTCCTCGCGAAAATGGAAAAGTAATTTGCAGCATGTAATAAATGAAAAATCTAAATTAACCCAATCAAAACCCATGCTCTTATATTTTTATTTAATAAGTCGGCTTAACAGTTACCAAACCGACAAATAAAGGTAGGAAATGAATAATTTTCTATCCAAAGTGATGTTAAATATTTGGTAGTAATTTTGGACAAAAAATTTAATTTTGGAAAACATATTGATGACAACTGCAAAAAAGGTTTTAGAATAGCGTTATGGCTAATAATGAACAAAAGATCCTTTCTTAATATAAAAAAACAAAAACCAAGTATATAAAAGCGTAATAAGATCTGCACTATCATATGCTTGCCCCGCGTGGTAAAAAGCAATTGAGGCAATATAAATGCATACGAGTATCTAAAAATTAATTGAACATAAGGACAGGGGTAGCGGCTGGTCAATTGATTCGATATAAACTAGTGATTAATTGCCAGACTTAGAAAAGAAAGAACAGAAAGCAATAAAATGCAATTACAAAATAGATGCCATAGGTCTCTAGCCGCAAAAATGTCGTCTTCTTATGCGAAATAAAGATCAGAAAACTTATTGCTCAGAATTCCTTGAATTTTATAACATTCCAATACCAATTTTCAATGATATAGTTTTAATAAGATAAATATATACCTCTTTTAAAGTTGTGGTCTTTCTTTATTTTTATCTCAGATGCTATGATCTCAGATGCTAACACTATTTGTATTCCAAGAATTCAACAACATGTTTGTCATATATACTTATACTTATATGTGGCTGTTTATGAAATTTCCTATCAGATATGAAAACTCTATCTTACCACACATTCGGTTCGCACTAAATTTAGTATCTCATCAAAATTCTTCGAATTTTCATTAATTTACGTTTCAATTATTTTATATATATTTTCAACCTCTGTTATCGCCTTCTTGGCTCAAACGATTATTGCATAAACACTGAAGCCAAAACAATTCTTCTTGAGTTCATAAAAACAATTTTCATTGTAACCAATTCTTTAATCGCATTCTGAAAAAATGAATCTACTAAAGTTTATTATCGTCTTGACCATGTGTATAGCAATGGTCACGGCCATCAGGTCAAAATCACCCAAAACAACTCCAAGAACGAGCACCACTACCGCGAGGATTGTTCCTAAACGTGCTGCAGATAGCCCGTCTATAAAACCTTCAAACCCTTAGGATCTCGGAAGGGTGGAAGACGTCACTAAACAAACGAAGGACCTAATTTATTTCTGATGATGGAAATTTATTTGTTTTTAATTTTTTTAATAAACTTAATTATATTTTACATTCTAATATTAAGGACCCAGTGTACTGAAGGCTTTATTGAGGCGAGCAGCAACTATCTTATCTTTAAAATTAATCTTGATGAATAAAACACATATAATGCATAGTTTAAATAGTGATATGCAAATAATGGTCACAAAATGTCATCGGAAAAAATGGTAGTGTAATAATGTAATCTACTACATTTGCAACACTTTTTATTTGAGACTAAAATATGTATTCAGGTTATTGTATGGTCAATCAAGTATAGGTGCAACCGCAAGGCGTCGTTTTCGATATTTGATTCGAGAAGATCTATTCATAACCAATTTGCGGTTCTTGTACTGAATATATCCAAGAAAATAGTGAATAAATACAGAAGTAAGAATAAATTAAAGGTAGTCCATAAAATCTACTGCATTAGCGAACAACATTAGAGAAGTCTTGTCAAATAAAATCACAAAATGATTTTACTTCCACATATATTTGCGGTAATCGTGCTGATTGCAATGGTAGCTGCAAGAACTAAGAAGCCGGTTAGACCAGTCCTTTGTTATAAGCTTCCCTGTCCTGGTGATGAACCGTTATTTCCACTAAAAGGTATCGGTCGATAAGTTTTAAGATGGTAGTATCGAAGGGCAAATATTGTCTTTAAATATATATAGTAAAAGAGAGACTGTGCCTGTAAAGTCATAAAGTAATATGAGTATGTAAAGATTGTCACACTTGAAATAAAATGTAAAAGCAATACCAAACTTTTTATAAAAGTGTTATAATATTTTGATAGTATGAATTTAGATTAGATTGAATGCAGGATACAATTGAACCAAAGTTTAATTGGGACCATATATTGGGAACATATACCGCACCAGCAAACGATTTATTTCAGATCGAGGCTTGTGTTTGTGATCAATAAAAATAACAGTTGCCATATCGCATTAAGTGTGTGAGGCTAATCTGATTAAATTAGATTTATCTACGCTCGAATGTTCTAAGAGACATTTTATTACACAAATTCGATTTTTTCGATATGTTTTAGGTACTTTTTTTTGACTTTTATGTCGATCAAACTGTAATAATCGATTTGTTGCCGCTCAATGTCGATTAGTCGTCTTTTTGACTAGGCATATCAGGTTAATATTTTAATATAGGTGACAATGTAGAAAATAATGACTAAAATGTAGGATATCAATCTGTATAATTTAAGATTAAATGCCTTACTTCTAGGAACATTCACCCAAAGGAATACTGAAACAGCAAACGCAATGTGTTGAACTTCTGTTAGACCAAAATATTTTCACGAATCCTATGTAAGCAACATAGCACATCTTACCTATAGGATTCCTGAATGTAGCATTAAATTTAACTTGCTCACATTAATTTCAAGGAGAATGATTTTCGCAGGCTCAGCATGTAAAATTTATTATAGTTAAGATATGTGAAAAGCCACCTGAAACCAGGTTTTTCGACCCAATTTTAAAACTGTCATATTTCAAATTGTGACAAAATTACATTGCTTTTGTTAAAAACGGTTGAACACATACGTGGGTGCTATATATTAATCTGAACCGATTTTCTCGAATTTCAACAGCGTCCGTTCTAGGCACGAACGTTCCGCCAAAAACTGTCACGGCAGGCCTATCACAAAGTTTGATATTATTATCTGTATTATTATTAATTTATACATCAGACTTTTCTTTCCCATCATACATGAAGACCGCATACTGTGCAGATGACAGGATCTTCTAACATCAGACAAGCCTACTAGGCTCTCCTCACGAAAATGGAAAAGGTGTTTGCGTCATGTAATAAAATCAAAATTAACCCAATCAAAACCCATGCGCTTATATTTGCATTTAATAAGTCGTCTCAACGGATACAGAACCGTAAAATAAAGGTGGAAATGAAAGAATTTCTATCCAAAGTGATGTTAAATATTTGGTAGTAATTTTGGACAATAAAATTAAATTAAAGTTTGGAAAACATATTAATGGAACCTGCAAAAAAGGTTTGAGAATAAATACAGCGTTGTGGCTAATAATGAACAATAGATCCTTTCTTTATTTAAAAAACAAAAACCTATTATATAAAAGCGTACTAAGACCTGAACTAACATATGCTTGCGATGTATAGTACAAAAAAGCAAAATCACATCTAAAAAGGCGTCAAATACTTCTAAATAAATGCCTAAAAATAAAAAAATACATTAAAATAATTCATAACAAAAATGCCTTAAAATAATTCATAATTTAAATTTCAGATACTCTACACACCTTCTTTATCTGGACACTCTCATAAAGGTGGGAGCTGCATTTATATGAGAAATGATTTTCTTAAATTTCTATAGCATATCGTACGTAATTGGTCCAAAAAATTTAACTCTACAAAATTTCATGCGAACATTAATTTAAGGATTGATATCCTTATAGGTGATTATAAGTCGATTGGTATACTTAAATGTGGGTCTAGCTCAAATATTTTTGGTAGTTACAAACATTTGCCCTGAAAATAACTTATTATACCCTGTTCCATAGAGTGGTGCAGGGTGTTATAAATTAATAAGATAAATTTATTCTTTAATTTGAAGAGTTTAGTGTTTATGGAATTCTCATGCTTTCATCAAATTGAAGTATTATTTTACATTTATATCGCATGTCGTACATCAATATCTCAATAGGGTAGCCACAGTAAAGTGGCGACTACGGTTACATAGCCAAGGCAAAAATTCTACTTCTGACTTTTGGAGAAAAATTATTAATGCACTTTTTTCTAGTTTTCCTTTATGAAATTTTAGTAACTCAACACAATTTGTATACCATCCAATGATGGCTGGATGGCATAGTAAAGATGTCATTCCGTTTGCAACACCATAAAATATTCACTTATTACTCTATAAAATTAATTGTTCGTTGTAATTTTACGACGATTTAGCATTGTCCGTCCGTGTGCCTGTTGAAAGCACGAAAGCGGTCAAAGGATTTGACCGCAAAAAATTTGCAATTTTGCTAAATGTTATAAGCTTTTGTAATTGTAAATATGCAAAATCGGCCCAGGGGAGAAATTTCGTCTTTAAAGGATTAAACTACAAATCATAAATTTTTGTAGTCGGTATACGTTTAAAAGAGCATAGTTGCTGTACATTTCGATTCTTGTAACCAAAATTGGCTCGTGTGATCCAAAATGAGCGATCAGTAGTAAATACAGATATACAAATGCGTATTCAATTTAAAACAAACATTGCTATCAAATAAATATGTTTTTATTTTGAAGTTTTGGCTGAGATAAGCTCGAACTCATGGACCGAAAGGGTCAAAATTTTGCGCTTTAATGTCGAAGTATACTTGACAGCGCATAGAAAAAGGGACCTAAGGGTAAAAAATCAATTTTTTTTTTGTGGACAACATCTCCCCAAAAGTGTTCCCTCCCAGAGATATGCGCGTTTTATGAAAGTGAAGTCAATGATTCTAAGCGCAAATAGAAAGAGACCTAATCTTTAAAATGGCTCTCCTGAACAAAACTAGTTTTTAACCTTAGGTCCCTTTCTATTTTGCCGTGTATTGCCGTGCCAAACTTATCGACGTTTTTACTTGTCTTCATGAATTTCTTAAATAAATATATATGTATTAATCATATAGATACGAGTATATAAGTATAAACAATTCATTTATACGTATACTGAAAATAGAAGCAACAACGAACGTCTTTAAGTTTGCGGAGGCCGAACCTTGTATACCCTCCACCGTCCCTTCGCAACTAAAGCGCAAACAATTTGTAAGGTTTTTGGGCCCGTGCTTCCATCCGTTATCACAGCCAGAACTTCAAAATGACTCTATATATGGACTCGTATCAAAATAAATTAGTCGCACGTTTCGACCATGTGGAAAGTTTATTTGGGCCACATAAGCCAAATATCCAGCTACTTTGTCCTTTTTTAAGGTATTCCGATGAATTCCGATTTGTCCGGCAAATATCCAAAAATAGTCCCCTAAAGGGAACTTATCATGGGGCTTAAAAATTAAATAATTTTTCGTTAATATTTTTTTGTTCAGATTATTCAAATACTTGTAACACATGGAGAATAAATAATGGAGAGATTCACAACTGAACAAAGAATACTGGAGATTTAAGGTTTATGTGCGAACTATTTCATTATTTACCACTTGAATTGCTCTTGGCTTATTGACGTACACTTTTGCTTTTAAATATCCCCTAAGAAAAAAGTCCAACCGTGTCAAATCACATAATCGTAGCGCCAATTATCATCGCCATGACGTGAGATAGCATTGTTTCGTTTGCTGTGTGGCAGCTTCCCGTTGGAACCACATATCGTCCAGGTCAATATTCTCAAGTTCTGGTACACGAAGCTTGCTATGGCGAACAACATTCATGGTAACAATATGATGTCAGAAAGCACTGGTCGAGCACGTACTGGTGTTTTTAATTTTCGTAAAGACCCGCTTTGCTGAAATTTGCGCATAATTCTGCAGACTGAGGGCTCACTTGGTCGATTATGCTAATAAAAAAATATGCATTTTGATTAAACGCCAATTTTTGTAAAAGGCTTTAACAATCTTTACTCGCTGCTCTTTTAAGTACCTTTACATGGTTGAATTTGTCAACCACTGAAACACAGAAATGTAAAATTAAGTTGGGCTAAGGCGTGACTCACAATTAATATCGTGCGTTATTATTGGACCACCATATTTTTGGCCAAATCTTAATTGTTGTTATTTCTAAATTAGCTGTTGCAATATTCTAGTATTTTTTATAGTTTGACGCACTATATATCAGATATTGTTGGTTTCCAATTAAATGAGTATATAAATATTATTAAAAATAAAAATAAAATAAATAAATATACTTTAATAAGATTTTTTATCAGATTTTGAACCGGTGTATTTTCTGTGTTAGTGGTGTCATGGTTTTTATTTCAAAAAATCCTTAACCACATTCCAGAGAGCAGCTCTAGTGAAGAGAAAGTCAATTGTTTATTTCACTTAAAATATATACAGTATTTATTTGTTTGTTCTTATAAAATTAAAAATTTAAGAATATACATTTTTAGAATTAATTATTAGTTTTGGTAATACAAATTTTTAAATATAAAAAAACTATTTTCGTAAATCTCCACTTATTTTATTATCATAAATAAAATCAATGTAAAAGTGTAATCATTGGTGTATGCCGAGTTGGTCCATTTTAAGGCAATTGAAATATTCATCTAATAATCTGGAATAAAAAAAAATGTTTGTAAGTAATTTGATTTTGAAAAACAAAGATTTTTGTTTCATAAAGTTTTAATTATATGTGCTTTATAAATAATTAACATTGCAGTGGTACATCAACCCAACTGGAAGGGATTTAAACAAATGATTTAGATCTAGTAAACTCGACGGCTAAAGAGTTTTATAAATATGGTTCTTTTTAACAAGGAGTTGACTATTTCTTTTGTCGATTTTACTTCAATTTTGACATAGCTACTTTAAATACTGGTAACCAGATTATTAAGAAAAGTAGTAGTAGGGTAGAACCTTAGTGAAACAAATCAATATTTACTAATTTTATATATACTTACGTGTGAACACTGCTGTCATCTTCCAAATCGCACCGACGAACCGCTTGGCCCACCATGAAGTCCGCCGAGAAACTAAACACCACTTTTGGGTATTCGAATAACTCCAAACGATTGGCAGCATTTCGGCCAAAGCAATAGTTTTGAGAACCATTGATTTTGTTAAAAACCTCATCGCTTATATACGTAGTTCCGATGATGTAAATTTCGCCAGCCAGCTGTAGAAGATTTTTCTGCACACCCTTTTCGATGATCCTCGTCACTGATATAACACGATATTTTGTGGAGGCCCGAATGAAACTTTTCGAATGTACGGTTATAGAGGTTGGACAATTGTCAAGCCTTATAAGAGATACATGGTGTTCACCGGTCATGCATTTTCGAGAATATGTGATTTCGAACATACGCCGAGATAAGTCCATTGAGCGGCGAACGATGTCCATGTTAATGTGGAAAGATATGATGAGATTTGTAAGTGCTGACCAAACAGAAGTCTGTAAGCGAATAAGTTCAATTCCTTGGGGTCGTTGCTTAAATACGAAAACAAACTGGTTTAGGTACAGGTAGAAATTTCCATAATTTGTTTACTAAAATATATAAGTACCCGGCTTGTTAACATTTTTTTTTTGAATTTTATGACAGTTCACCCTTTGTGTCACACTTTGGATGGGCTAAAGATTATCATTTGTAATAGCAGCGGAATTTCCACATATGTAGTAAATAACATTTTGCAGAAACAAAGGAACAGATTTGCTTGTACGTAATCACCTCACCGCATATTAAAATGTGGGTTCCTAGCAAAAGTGGTAAACTATTCCTTATAAGATATTTTAACAGCATGTAAATGATCTTGTGGCCCGCCGTGCATGATTACTCGTATCACTCATAAAAGGATCAAAGTTTTCAGGTTGGTCACCTTGCAATTGCTAGTGACTTTAGTTAATACCTTTCATCCTTGCCAAACTTCTCTAGAAAAGGCTGCAAAAATTTTTTGTCTGCTGATTTATTTAAAAATCCCACATCATTCTGCAATGAACATTACTTTGGAATTTCAGAAAACAAATCTAATAAGCAAGATATTTCCAACATTTCGGATGGTATCGTGGTAAGCGGTTACTAGCCTATATAAGCTAGTATTTGCTGAATTACAAGCGAAAAACCAGGAGTTAAAAAAGTCGATAAGCTTGTGTTTGCAAAACTGTGGGGATTATCTTCAATTCCTTGAGGCAAAATAAATGCATATCTAAAAATAAATTGAACATAAGGACAGGGGTAGCGGCTGGTCAATTGATTCGATATAAACTAGTGATTAATTGCCAGACTTAGAAAAGAAAGAACAGAAAACAATAAAATGCAATTACAAAATAGATGCCATAGGGTTCTAGCCGCAAAAATGTCGTCTTCAAATGCGAAATAAAGATCAGAAAACTTATTGCTCAGAATTCCTTGAATTTTTTAACATTCCAATACCTATTTTCAATGATATAGTTTTAATAAGATAAATATATACATTTTTCAAAGTTGTGGTCCTTCTTTATTTACTAAATTAGCGATCAATTATTTTAACGCAATCGCATGAGTGATGAATATTCATTTAAATGGCTTTGTTAATAAGCACAACTGTAGGTGCTGGGGTTGAACCATATGATGTGGGATCACATCTGCAAATATCATTGGGAATTACTTCTTCGAGAATGAATATCGAAGTGCTGTAACCGTAAATGGAGAGCGTTGTCGGTTTATGATAGAAAATTGTATACGTTCTCCTCTTAAAAACAGACCTGAGATGTTGATCCAGCGGGACGGAGCCACTGCCCGAGACACAATGGCACTTTTAACTAAAATTTTTGGAGGGCGAATGATTTCCAGAAATTCTAAAATTTGTTGACCAGAGCGATCACCAGATTTGTAAGCACCTGACTATTTTTTTTGGGTTATTAGAAGGAGCGAGTATATGTTAACATGCCAGAGACAATCCTTCAACTCAAGGCCAACATTGTTGCAGAAATTCGAACGCTACAGCCAAAACGTTGTTAGCCCCATTGTCATATCGGCATTAGTTCACGAGTTATCGTGTTCCACATTCCAGAGTTGTATGGCCGGTGCAATTTCCTTTTGCCCAATTTTAACACAACAGAATCTATAATAATATGCCTTTGAATTTTTTTGTATACAATTTAATAACGATCGGTACATTACATTGGCTGTACTTGTATAAACTATTTTAAAGCGGTCGTGATACCGCCTATTTTTCCACCAGGAAGAAATTCGATCCATGCCAACTCCATGTATTTCAAATATCATTGTCATATCTTTAATAGTTCATTGCCTCATTAAGCTCAGAGTTGTGCCCGCGGTGAGAAACACCTACACATATAAAAATTTCGAAACGATCACAGTTGACAGTGATGTAATAAAGCCATAATGCACGATGTTTATTGTGAGTCACACCTCAACGTCAAGTTTTTGCCCAACTTAATTTGAGAATTCTTTGCTTCAGTGTTTAACAAATTCATCACAATAGAGCAGCGCATTAAGATTGTTGAAGCCTTTTACAAAAATGGGCGTTCAAATCAAATTGCATTTAAAAAAAAAATGCATTTTGTGCACTTTGTAATATTTTTGGTCAGCAAAATCGATCAAATGTGTCCACAGTGGATTCGTTAACAAGATGATTTGCCGCATAGTCATTTTTGAAAAGCCGATGCATCCACGAGGAGCGGCTGTTTGGTGTGACGCCATCGGCCGAACATCTTCGAAAACGAGGTTGCAAGCAGCATTAATATACCCTTCATCGTATGAAGGAGTATAAACAAATGTTCCAGACACGCCCATGCCATACAATGGCATCAAAAATTAACAGAAATAATAAATGTCCGGTAGAAATCCGGATGAAAGCAAGTCTGGTGAGTCTGAACAACCGATTTCGGGACAACTGTGCACATTGTTCCAGAGTAGGCCGAGGACGAAATTAAAATTAGTCCAAGCCATCTCATGTTTGATAAACTACAAAAGTTCTTTTCGATTTCAGAACATTCAGCTATTAGCGTGTTATCTTCAATCCGATTATTTTAAAAATAAGCACATTACGATGTTAGTTATCATTTACCGATGAGGGGGAAATTTTACCGTATCGGCCAATATTAGAGAATTGCCCCGAGAAAAAGGTGTCTCTCGATAAAAAAAAGTCGCGATGCTCTAGCATGTACCAATTTAATTCGATCTATGTAAAATAGTAAGTTACGAACAGACATCAAATCTCAAGGCACCTCTTTATGGTCTTTGTTAGAAGATGGACCAATATAATATGGTATTTTGGTAGCTTAAGCGTGGAGTTGTAATTACACGTAGGCCCCAAGCACCACACTTTTCTCCAAAACTCAATTGTTTTAATTTCTAAATTTGCTGTTGCAATATTTTTTTTCATTTTGTAATCACAATTTTTGGGAGAAAATGATGTTTTTTTAAAGAATTTTTTTAAAAGAAAGAATTTATCGCATTACTTATCCAAGTACTTTTGGTTTCTAATGAAATATCGAAATGAAACTTGTTTTGGTTTTTGGCCAAAAAAGTGGTACTTGAGACCTACAAGTACTTGCAACGCTACGCTAATGCTAACAAAGCTGTATCAAATCGATCTGTCCCATTAACTCAACCCATTAAAAGGTACCTTGGTACCTTTGATGTCTGTCGCTCTAGAATTAACAAATTAAAATCCATCTTTTTCAAATTTAGTATAGCATCTAACAAGCCGTATTAAACCTAATTCACACAATATGTCTGACCGTCTAGAGTCTTCTAAAAAACAGGTAAGTGTAGGATGTTACATAGTCGACCCACCCGATTTTTTTTTATGCGATTTTAAACCTGTATTATTTGTGTGATAGTAATGCACACAAATCAAGGCACTACTAGGGTGTGATGGTTTTTATTTCGGGAAATCGATTACCAAATTTTGGAAAATAGATCTGATAAGGAAAAGGTCAATTGGTTACTTCACTTAGAATACATACAGTACGAGTATTTATTTGGTTGTTCTTATAAAATTAAAGTTTTAAGAATATACAATTTTAGAATTGATTATTAGTTTTGTTTATACAAATTTTCAAATATAAAAAAACTATTTTCGTAAATCTCCACTTATTTTTTATCATAAATAAAATTAATGTAAAAGTTTAATTAATCATTGGTGCAAGCCGAGTTGGTCCATTTTAAGGCAATTAAAATATTCACCTAATAATCTGGAATAAAAGAAAATGTTGGTAAGTAATTTGATTTTGAAAAACAAAGATTTTCGTTTCATAAAGTTTTAATTATATTTGCTTTATAAACATTAAACGTTGCAGTGGTACAGCAAACTAACTAGAAGTGATTTTAACATATGTACAGATCTATTTAACTCGACGGCTACAGAGTTTATAAATATGAAACCTTTTAACAAGGCGTTGACTATTTCTTTTGTCGATTTTACTTCAAATTTGGCATAGCTACTTTAAATACTGGTAACCAGATTATTAAGAAACGTAGTAGTATTTTAGAACCCTAGTGAAACAAATCAATATTACTAATTTTACTTACGTATCAACACTGCTGTCATCTTCCAAATCGCAACGACGAACCGGTTGGCCCACCTTAAAGTTCGCCGAGAAACTGAACACCACTTTTGGATATTCGAATAACTCCAAACGATTGGCGGCATTTCGTCCAAAGCAATAGTTTTGACAACGATTGATTTTGTTGAAAACCTCATCGCTTATATACGTAGTGCCGATGATGTAAATTTCACCAGCCAGTTGTAGAAGATTTTTCTGCACACCCTGTTCGATGATCCTCGTCACTGATATAACACGATATTTTGTGGAGGCCCGAATGAAACTTTTTGAATGTACTGTTATAAAGGTTGGACAATTGTCAAGCCTTATAAGAGATACATGGTGTTCACCAATCATGAATTTTCGAGAATATGTGATTTCGAACATAAGTCGAGATAAGTCCATTGAGCGGCGAACAATGTCCATGGTAATGTGAAAAGATATGATGAGAGTTGTAAGTGTTGACCGAACAGAAGTCTGTAGGCGAATGAGTTTAATACCTTAGGGGTCGTTGCTTAAATACGGCAACAAAATGGTTGGGCAGTCACATAAGGGCAAACATAATAAGAGTGCAGGTAGAAATTGAAATCAGTTATAAAATTTGTGTACCAAAATACATAGGTACTCCACATGTTAACAACTTGTTTGAAATTTTATGACAGCATAATCATTCTCTAGTAAGTAGGTAGATGTGAAAATGTGTCACACTTTGGATGGGCTTAAGATTAGCATTAGTAGTAGCAGGGGAAATTCCACATATGTGGTAATTTGATTTTTAGTAGAAAAGAAGAAACTGATTTGCTTGTACGTAATCACCGCATATTAAAATATGGATTCCTAGCAAAAGTGGTAAAATATTCCTTATAAGACATTTTAACAGCATGAAAATCTTGTGGCCCGCCGTGCATGACTATCACACATAAAAGAATCGCAGTTTTCAGTGGTGGTTGGTCACCTACCAATTGCTAACGACTTTAAAGCATACTTACTTATATAATCTTTGCCAAACTTCTCTAGAAAAGGCCGCACAATTTTTTTGTCTGCTGATTAATTAGAAATTCCCATGTCCATCTGCAATGAGCATTACTTGGAATTAATGAAAACATATAAAATTAGCAAGATATTTTTCGCATTTTACATACTCGTAAGCTAGTATTTTCTAAATTACAAGTCAAAAAGTAGAACGGCAGGAGGTAAAATCGGGGATACGTTTGTGTATGCAAAACTGGTGCGATTATCTTTAAATCCTTAAAGCAAAATAAATACACAGGGGTAGCGGCTGATCAATTTAATCGATATACGCTAGTGGTTAGTTGCAAGACTTAGAAAAGAAAGAAGAGAAAACAAAAAAAATGCAATTACAAAATAGATGTCATAGGTCTCTAGCCGCAAAAATGTCGTCTTCAAATACGAAATAAAAGAAATAAAGATCAAAAAACTTAATGCTCAGAATTCTTTAATTTTTTATAACATTTCAATACCAATTTCCAATGATATATTTTCAATGAGATGAATTTATATTCATTTTTAAATTGTGACCTTACGAGTATTCTCTTTATTTATATCTCAGATGTTATGATATCTAACACTATTTGCTTTGCAAGAATTCCAACATACGAGGGCGACCGCATAAGTAACTGGCCTAACATAAAAAGAACCGTTATTTTGGAATTATTATTATTTCTTTTTCAACATAATCTCCTTCCAACTTAATACACTTCATTAAACGTTTTTCAACTTTTTAATTCTATCCGAAAAATAAGATTTTTCAAGATCTTCAAAAAATGCCTCAGTTTCAGCAATAACCTCGCTATTGGACGAACATTTTTTGCCACCGAGATTTTTTTTTTAATTTGGAAACAAGAAATAATCAGAAGGAGCTAAATCTGGACTATATGGTGGATGCGGAGCAATTTCAAATCGTAATTCAGCCAGTTTTTGTTGAGTTAAAAATGCAGTGTGTGAAGGAGCATTATCTTGATGAATGCGGTCGTTTTATCTTGATTTTTTCACTCAACCGATCCAATAATGCACAATAATATTCACTATTTATAGTTTTTGCTTTCTCAAGATAATCAATAAATATTATACCCCTTGCATCTCAAAATACTGTGACCATTACTTTTCCTGCTGACTTAACAGTTTTCGCCTTCTTGGGACCACTTTTACCAGCTTCTATCCATTGTTTTGACTGTTCTTTGCATTCTGGGATGTAGTGATGGATCCATGTTTCATCAACAGTTATGAATCGACGCAAGAACTCTATTGGATTATTGAATTTCATGTGGAGTTCATCATGTAAAATACTCCAAACTTGTTTTTCGTGTATTTTAACAATGTCAGCAAGTTCTCTGAGCTTTATTCGTCTATCTATAGTCTCTTCATTAAATATTTTTCTAATGTTTTCAATAGTAGTAGCAGTTTTCGGTTTTCCAGAGCGTTGTTCATCTTCCGTACTTGAACGACCCATTTTAAATTGTTGAACCCAGAATTTCACGGTGGAGTATGATGGTGCATTATCACCATGAACAGAATCCAATTCATCTTTGATTAATTGTGGCGTATAACCTTTCATATAAAAGTGTTTAATTACAGCACGAAACTCTTTATTTTCCATTTTTCAAAAATTGTAAAACTTGTTTACTTCAATTACCTGTAACAAAGAAAATAATCATTAAATATTTCGGAAATTTTGACAGATGGCTTATAAAAGATTGCTTTTTAAAAACAAAAAAAAATTGCTAGTAAAACAGAAAATGTGCCATGCCAGTTAATTTTGCGGTCGCCCTCGTACATGTCAAATATAGGAAACTGGTTTAGACATATCCTATCGGGCATGAAAACTCTATTTTTCTCACAGTTGATTCGCACTAAATTTAGTATCTTATCAAAATCCTTTTTTTTCATATATGTGACGCGAAAAATAGAAAGGGACCTAAGGTTAAAACCCAGTTCTGTTCAGGAGAGCCATTTTAAAGATTAGGTCCCTCTCTATTTGCGCTTAGAATCGTCGACTTCACTTTCATAAAACGCTCATATCTCTGGGAGGGAACACTTTTGCGACATGGGATCGGTCTCATTCGATGCTCAGATGTTGTCCACATCAAAAAAAGAAAAACAAATGAAAATTGATTTTTTTTACCCTTAGGTCACTTTCTCTATGCGCTGTCACATATTTACATTTCAGTTACTTCATATTTATTTTCATTCTCCGTTATCGCTGCTTGGCTCAAACGATTATTGCATAAATACTGAATCCGAAACAAATTTCCTAGAGTTCATTAAAACATTTTTGTTGTTAGCAATTCCTTAAAATCTACTAAAGTTTATTATCGTCTTGACCATGTTTACAACAATGGTCACAGCCATCAGGTCAAAATCACTCAAAACAACTCCATAAACGACCACCTCTACCATGAGGATTGTGCCCAAACGTGCTGAAGATAGTCCCCTCTATTAATCATTCAAACACCTAGGACCTCAGAAGAATGGAAGACGTCACTAAACAAACTTGATCAAACGACTTTGTCCATATTATTATTATTAATAGCGTCGTCGATATCTGACATTTGTTGTTGAGTTCGAACGTGATATTGCATTTTTCTGCAAGTTAGGCAGGGTTGCCGTGAAATATAAAATATAATAAGAGATCTTATTTAATCTGCTTACTGATGCGCGACTATTTTCGAACCATGTTTAGAAAAAATAAACAAGTAAAAAATTATTTCATTAAGGCTGAACCTTCTATACCCTACGCTACTAAAGAGCAAATAATGTTTCGTTTTTGGGCCCTTTCGGGCCATGCATCCGTAGCGAATCTCAGCTAATACTGAAACTCTCATTCGATACTCAGATGTTGTCCACATCAAAAAAAAGTGAAAATTGATTTCTTTACCCATAGGCCCCTTTCTCTATGCGCTGTCACATATTTGAATTCGTAGTGAAATTAACCATACCCATATTGACTACCGATCGCCGTTTTGATCATTTGGGATGTTTCATGAG
This sequence comes from Hydrotaea diabolus, assembly GCA_963513945.1. Classification (NCBI taxonomy): domain Eukaryota; kingdom Metazoa; phylum Arthropoda; class Insecta; order Diptera; family Muscidae; genus Hydrotaea; species Hydrotaea diabolus. Next base: position 12,466,477 of record OY740717.1, on the reverse strand, counting down.
CAACAATAGCCAGAGCGTCGAGTACCTATACACTTTTTCGAGGTATTAAGTAAAAGTACTCAATATTAATACTGTACATCCACAAATTATTATGATTTGTTAAGCAAATACTCTAAAAATGTTATTTTTACCCAGTAGCCTTTCCATCCTTAAATGTAAATGTAAATGTAACAAAAAATTTCTTTTTGTGTCCTATGGACCATATTTTCCCTATAAACGACAAGGTTTTAATACAATACTTTAATCAAAATATTTTAATAGATAACGCATTTCACTGCGATTTTTTCGTTTTATAAAAAAACACATATAATGCATACATGGACCCAAAAGTGCTATCTGAAAAAATGGTAGGGGAATAACGAAATCTGCTGCTTTCCAACAATTTTAGTTTGGAACTAAAATATGTGTTCAGGTGGTTATGGCCAATGAGGTATAGGTGCAACCGCAAGGCGTCGTTTTCAATGTATTTTTCGAGAAAATCTATTCTCGACTTGTGATTCTTTGTATATATTTGAAATAGCGGCTATGACACATTTGTATATTTGTATGGAATATTTACTAGAAAATAATAAATAGATATAGAAGTAAGCGTAAATTGAGGGTAGTCAATAAAATCTATTGCAGTAGCGAACAATATTAAAGAAGTCTTGTCAAACAAAATCACAAAATGATTTTACTTAAATCTATATTTACGCTGATCATGCTGATTGTATTGGTAGCTGCCAAAAGTAAGAAGACATTTAAGCCAGTCCTTTGTAAAACGCTTCCCTGTCCAGGGGATGAACCGTTATTTCCACCAAAAGGTATCGGTCGATATGTTTTAAGATGATAAATATCGAGGGGAAAATATTGTCTTCAAATATATACAAAAGAAAAACTGTGTCTGTAAAATCATAACGTCATATGTAAAGATTGTAACAATTGAAATAAAATGTAAAAGCAATGCTTAAATAGTTTGATAAGTATAAATTTAGATTAGATTGAATGCATAATACAATTGATCCAAAGTTTAATTGGGACCTACATATACCGCACCAGGAAACTATTTATTTCAGCACGAAAGGGCTTGTGCTTTTGATCAATAAAAATATTGCATTAAGTCTGGGAGGCTTATCTGATTAAACAAGATTTCTCTACGTTTCAATGCTCTAAGAGACATTTTATTACACAGTCGAAGAAGAAATTCGATTTTTTCGATATTTTTTCGGTCTTTTTTTACGACTTTTATGTCGATCAAAATAAAATAATGGATTTGTTGCCGCTAAATGTCGATTATTCGTTTTATTGCCTAGGTTTTTTAGTTAAATCCTTTAATATTGGTGACACTGTAGAAAGTAATGACAAAAATGTAGGAAAACAACCTGTATAATTTAAGATCAAATGCCTTACTTCTAGAATCAACTAAAAGTATACAATCAACCAAAAGAATACTGAAACAGTTTTGAACACAATGTGCTGAACTTCTGTTAGACCATCATTTTTTCACGATCCCCTTCTAATATCATTTTTGAAAAGCCAATGCATCCACAAGGAGTGGCTGTTTGGTGCGACGCCATCGGCCGAACATCTTCGAAAACGAGGTTGGCCAAGCAGCATTAATATACCCTTCATCGTATGAAGGAGTATAAACCAATGTTCCAGATACGCCCATGCCATACAATGGCATCAAAAATTAACAGAAATATAAATGCCCCGTAGAAATCCGGATGAATGCAAGTCTGGTGAGTCTGAACTACCGATTTCGGGACAACTGTACACATTGTTCTAGAGTAGGCCAAGGACGAAATTAAAATTAGTCCAAGCCATCTCATGTTTGATAAACTACAAAAGCTCTTTTCGATTTCAGAACATGCAGCTATTAAAGTGTTATCTTCAATCCGATTATTCTAAAAATAAGCACATTACGATATGAGTTATCATTACACTGTGGAACATTTTTGGGGTTATTGTCTGGGGGGGGAGAAATTCCATGTCAGGATGATGGTACTAGGTCATTATATCAAAACCCTCAAAGGGTTTTGCGTTCGTATGTGCCAGTTTTTTTTTATGACCTTTTACATTTTTTCCTTAATGTTGGCAAAAACGTAGTTTGATATAACTCGAGAACGACTAGTTCGATTTTGCTGAAATAAATTGAGAAAAATTAATAATTACATTTTCTTTAATCCATTAATATACTGTTTCTCTACCAAATCAACATTTTTGCAATTAGAAATAAATTTATGAAGAAAATTTTGCCAAAATTTTTTTTTTTTTAAAACATATAAATCCCATACGGAAAAACGTGTAGAGTCTTATAACTTTCACGTAAAGTCACATAACCTATAAACAAAATGCGACATAGATCATAGAAATCGATTAACGCGTTCTGCTTTTATTTACAATTAAGTGAAGTTACTTAACTGGCACATACGAACGCAAAACCCTTTGAGGGTTTTAATATACTGGCCTAGTACCATCACCCTGACTTGGAATTTCTCACCCCCCAGATTAGCTGTTGTACTGTGTTATCGGCCAATATTAGAGAATTGCCCCGAGAAAAAAAGTTGTCTCTAGATAAACAGTCCTGATGCTCTAGCATGTACCAATTTAATTCCTAGGTAAAATAGTAAGTTACGAACAGACATCAAATCGCAAGGTTCCTTTTTATGGTCTTTGTTAGAAGATGGACCAATATGATCCGGTTTTGGTAGCTTAAGCGTAGAGTTGTAATTACCCGTAGTCCCAAGCACCACACTTTTCCCCAAAACTCAATTATTTTTATTTCTCTGATGTTGCAATATTCTATTTGGGAGAAAAAGTTTTTCGCAAAAAGTCGTAATTGTAGCAAGAAGTTTTTTTGTTTTAACGCATTTAACGCATTACTTATCCAAGTATTTTTAGTTTCTAATGAAATGTCAAAATTAAACTTGTTTTGGGTTTTAGCCACAGAATGTGGTGCTTCAGACCTACAAGTGCTTGCAACACTACGCTAATGCTACCAAAGCTGTATCAAATCGATCTATCCCATTAACTCAACCCATTAAAAGGTACCTTGGTACCTTTGATGTCTGTCGCTCTAGAATTAACAAATTAAAATCCTTCTTGTTCAAATTTAGTATAGCATCTAACAAGCCGTATTAAACCTAATTCACACAATATGTCTGACCGTCTAGAGTCTTCTAAAAACAGGTAAGTGTAGGATGTCCCATAGTCGACCCACCCGATTTTTTTGTATGCGATTTTAAGCCTGTGTGATTTATTTGTGTGATAGTAATGCACACAAATCAAGGCCACTAGGGTGTGATGGTTTTTATTTCGCCAATTCCATAATTGCATTTCGGAGAACTGATCTAATGAAGAAAAAGTCAATTGGTTACTTCACTTAAAATATATGCAGTATTAATTTATTTGTTCTTATACTTAAAATTAAAAATATAAGTTCTTATAAATACAGTTTTTTAATTGATTACGAGTCTTGTTTTTGTTTGTACAAATTTTCAAATATAAAAAACTATGAACTATATATTACTTATATAACATAAATAAAATCAATGTAAAAGTGTAATCATTGCTGCATGTCGAGTTGGTCCATTTGAGGCAAATGAAATATTCATCCAATAATCTAGAAAAAAAGAAAATAAAAATTTGTATAAGTATTGCGATTTTTAAAATTAAACAAAGATTTTCATTTCACGAAGTGTTAATAATAAGTGCTGAATAAATAATTAACAATTTAGCGGTATAGCAAATTAATTAGCCGCGATTGAAACACATGAATCCGATTTAGATCCGGTAAATTCGACGGCTATAGGATATTGTCAAAGATAATGTACATTTTTGTAATTTTTTGTTTGAGCTCAGTAAAAAATGTTTTACTTTTTGACGTTTGATAATTGCTACTATTTTGCTTCTAAAGACGACATATGACGTATAGAAAAAATTGAAATTAATAAATAAAAACATTATTAGAACATTACTGACTCAAGCTTGTCTTACTAATTAATTACTGATTTGCATCATAAATATCGAACAACCAGAATAACGAGTTTGAAATTTGTAATTGAATTTAAAAGCCACTGAAAAATTTTATTTTTTAAAATTGACACGTTTAGCTACGAGAAGAACAAGCAAAAGTCCTTCATAAGATACGTACAGAGTAATGAGAATGAGTTCAATACCTTTGGGGTCGTTGCTTAAATACGACAACAAACAGGTTGAGCAGGCACCTAGGGACAAACATAATAAGAATGCAGGTAGAAATTCTAATCAGTGCAATAATTTGTTTACCAAAATACGTTTTATTTTGAACTTTATGACATAGTAATCATCTTCTAGTAACTAGGTAGATTTGAAAATTTGGCTTTCCCTTTGTGTCACACTTTGGATGGGCTTAAGATTAGCATTGCTAATCGTAAGGGAAATTCCACATATGCGGTAATTTATTTTTTTTTTCGTAGAAAAGATAGATCAGATTTGCTTGTACGTAAACGCCGCATATTTCCATGTGGGTTCCAAGCAAAAGTGTTAAAATATCCCTAGTAAGATATTTCAACAGCATGTAAATAATCTTGTGGCCCGCCGTGCATGACTATCACACATAAAAGAATCGCAGTTTTCAGTGGTGGTTGGTCACCTAGCAATTGCTAGCGACTTTAAAGCATACTTACTTATATAATCTTTGCCAAACTTCTCTAGAAAAGGCCGCACAATTTTTTTGTCTGCTGATTAATTAGAAATTCCCATGTCCATCTGCAATGCGCATTACTTTGGAATTTATGAAAACAAATAAAATTAGCAAGATATTTTTCGCATTTTGGATGGTATCATGGCTACTAGCTTACATACTCGTAAGCTAGTATTTTCTAAATTACAAGTCAAAAAGGAGTAGAACGGCAGGAGTTAAAATCGGGGGTACGTTTGTGTATGCAAAACTGGTGCGATTATCTTTAAATCCTTAAAGCAATATAAATACACAGGGGTAGCGGCTGATCAATTTAATCGATATAAGCTAGTGATTAATTGCCAGACTTAAAAAAGAAAGAAGAGAAAACAAAGAGGCAATTACAAAATAGATGCCATAGGTCTCTAGCCGCAAAATTGACGTCTTCAAATACGAAATAAAGATCAAAAAACTTAATGCTCAGAATTCTTTAATTTTTTATAACATTTCAATACCAATTTCCAATGATATATTTTCAATGAGATGAATTTATAACCATTTCTAAATTGTGATCTTACGAGTATTCTCTTTATTTATATCTCAGTTGTTATGATATCTAACACTATTTGCTTTGCAAGAATTCCAACATACGAGGGCGACCGCAAGAGTAACTGGCCTAACATAAAAAAACCGTTATATTGAAATTATTATTAATTCTTTTTCAACATAATCTCCTTCCCACTTAATACACTTCATTAAACGTTTTTCAACTTTTTAATTCTATCCGAAAAATAAGATTTTTCAAGATCTTCAAAAAATGCCTCAGTTTCAGCAATAACCTCGCTATTGGACGAACATTTTTTGCAACCGAGAATTTTTTTTAAATTTGGAAACAAGAAATAATCAGAAGGAGCTAAATCTGGACTATATGGTGGATGCGGAGCAATTTCAAATCGTAATTCGGCCAGTTTTTGTTGAGTTAAAAATGCAGTGTGAGAAGGAGCATTATCTTGATGAATGCGGTCGTTTTATCTTAATTTTTTCACTCAACCGATCCAATAATGCACAATAATATTCACTATTTATAGTTTTTGCTTTCTCAAGATAATCCATAAATATTATACCCCTTGCATCTCAAAATACTGTGACCATTATTTTTCCTGCTGACTTAACAGTTTTCGCCTTCTTGGGACCACTTTTACCCGCTTCTATCCATTGTTTTGACTGTTCTTTGCATTCTGGGATGTAGTGATGGATCCATGTTTCATCAACAGTTATGAATCGACGCAAGAACTCAATTGGATTATTGAATTTCATGTGGAGTTCATCATGTAAAATACTCCAAACTTGTTTTTCGTGTATTTTAACAATGTCAGCAAGTTCTCTGAGCTTTATTCGTCTATCTTTAGTCACTTCATTAAATATTTTTCTAATGTTTTCAATAATAGTAGCAGTTTTCGGTCTTCCAGAGCGTTGTTCATCTTCCGTACTTGAACGACCCATTTTAAATTGTTGAACCCAGGATTTCACGGTGGAGTATGACGGTGCATTATCACCATGAACAGAATCCAATTCATCTTTGATTAATTGTGGCGTATAACCTTTCATATAAAAGTGTTTAATTACCGCACGAAACTCTTTATTTTCCATTTTTCAAAAATTGTAAAACTTGTTTACTTCAATCACCTGTAACAAAAAAAAATAATCATTAAATATTTCGGAAATTTTGTCAGATGGCTTATAAAAGATTGCTTTTTAAAAACAAAAAAAAATTGCTAGTAAAACAGAAAATGTGCCAAGCCAGTTAGTTTTGCAGTCGCCCTCGTACATGTCAAATATAGGAAACTGGTTTAGACATATCCTATCGGGCATGAAAACTCTTTTTTCCTCACAGTTGATTCGCACTAAACTTAGTATCTCATCAAAATCCTTTTTTTTCATATATGTGACGCGAAAAATAGAAAGGGACCTAAGGTTAAAACCCAGTTTTGTTCAGGAGAGCCATTTTAAAGATTAGGTCCCTTTCTATTTGCGCTTAGAATCGTCGACTTTACTTTCATAAAACGCTCATATCTCTGGGAGGGAACACTTTTGGGACATAGGATCGGTCTCATTCGATGCTCAGATGTTGTCCACATCAAAAAAAGAAAAAAAATGAAAATTGATTTTTTTACCCTTAGGTCCCTTTCTCTATGCGCTGTCACATATTTACATTTCAGTTACTTCATATTTATTTTCATTCTCTGTTATCGCTGCTTGGCTTAAACGAGTATTGCATAAATACTGAATCCGAAACAAATTTCCTAGAGTTCATTAAAACATTTTTGTTGTTAGCCATTCCTTAATCGCATTTTAATAAAAAAAATAATGTTTCGTTTTTGGGCCCTTTCGGGCCATGCATCCGTAACGTATCTCAGCTAATACTGAACTCTATATTTGAGTTCGTAGTGAAATTAACTATACCCATTTTGACGATCGATCGCCCGTTTTGTCATGTGGGATTTTTCATGAGCAACAATAGCCAGAGCGTCGAGTAACTATACTCTTTTTCGAGGTATTTAGTAAAAGTACTCAATTTTGATTTGTTAAGCAAATACTCCAAAAGTGTTATTTTTACCCAGTAGCCTTTCTTTCCTTTAAAGGAATTAATCCCCTGGACCGATTTCGCCCTGAAAAAAAATTTCTTTTTGGGCCCTATGGACCATATTGTCCCTATAAATGCCAAGATTTTAAAACAATGATTTAATCGAAATATTTTAATATATGTGACGCGCTTAATAGAAAGGGAACTAAGGTTAAAAACCAGTTTTGTTCAGGAGAGCCATTTAAAAGATTAGGTCCCTTTCTATTTGCGCTTAGAATCGTCGACTTCACTTTCAAAAAACGCGCACATGTCCACATCAAAAAAAGAAAAAAACATGAAAATTGATTTTTTAACCTTAGGTCTCTTTGTCTATGCGGTGTCACATATAAAACATTTCACGGGAATTTTTTCGTTTGATAAATAAAACACATATAATGCATAGTCTTAAATAGTGGTATGCAAATAATGATCCCAAAAGTGCTATCTGAAAAAATGGTGGGGAATAACGAAATCTGCTTCTTTCCAACATTTTTAGTTTGGAACTAAAATATGTGTTAAGGTGGTTATGACCAATGAAGTATATGTACGAGGGCGACCGCAAAACTAACTGGCCTGGCACATTTTCTGTTTTACTAGCAACTTTTTGTTTTGTTTTTTAAAAGCAATCTTTTATAAGCCATCTGTCAAAATTTTCCGAAATATTTAATGATTATTATCTTTGTTATAGGTGATTGAAGTAAACAAGTTTTAAAATTTTTGAAAAATGGAAAATAAAGAGTTTCGTGCTGTAATTAAACACTTTTATATGAAAGGTTATACGCCACAATTAATCAAAGATGAATTGGTTTCTGTTCATGGTGATAATGCACCATCATACTCCACCGTGAAATCCTGGTTTCAACAATTTAAAATGGGGTCGTTCAAGTACGGAAGATGAACAACGCTCTGGAAGATCGAAAACTGCTACTACTATTGAAAACATTAGAAAAATATTTAATGAAGTGACTATAGATAGACGAATAAAGCTCAGAGAACTTGCTGGCATTGTTAAAATACACGAAAAAACAAGTTTGGAGTATTGTACATGATGATCTACACATGAAAAAGCTATCCGCAAGATATGTGCCGCGTTTGTTGACTTTGCCCCAAAAAATCGTCCGTTGGACCAATTCCGAGGAGCTTTTAGCGATTTATAAGCGTAATCCCAATAGAGTTCTTGCGCCGATTCATAACTGTTGATGAAACATGGATCCATCACTACATCCCAGAATGCAAAGAACAGTCAAAACACTGGACAAAAGCTGGTAAAAGTGGTTAAGTCAGCAGGAAAAGTAATGGCCATAGTATTTTGAGATGCAAGGGGTATAATATTTATTGATTATCTTGAGAAAGCAAAAAATTTTAAATAGTGAATATTATTGTGCATTATTGGATCGGTTGAGTGAAGAAATCAAGATAAAACGACCGCATTTAGAAAAAAAAGTTCTTTTTCATCAAGATAATGCTCCTTCACACACTGCATTTTTAACTCAACAAAAACTGGTCGAATTACGAGTTGAAATTGCTCCGCATCCACCATAAAGTCCAGATTTAGCTCCTTCTGATTGTTTCTTGTTTCCAAATTTAACAAAAATTCTCGGTGGCAAAAAATGTTCGTCCAATAGCGAGGTTATTGCTGAAACTGAGGCATATTTTGAAGGTCTTGAAAAATCTTATTTTTCGGATGGAATTAAAAAACTTGAAAAACGTTTTATGAAGTGTATTGAGTTAGAAGGAGATTATGTTGAAAAATAAATAATAATAATTCCAAAAAAAGGTTCTTTTTATGTTAGTCCAGTTACTTTTGCGGTCGCCATCGTAGGTGCCACCGCAAAGCGTCATTTTCAATATATGATTCGAGAAAATCTATTCTCCACTTGTGATTCATTGTATATATTTGTAATAGCGGCTATGACACACTTCTGTGCACTTCTCGATAATTTGCGGTTTTTGTATGGAATATTTCCTAGAAAATAATAAATAAATATAGAAGTAAGCGTAAATTGAAGGTAGTCAATAAAATCTATTGCAGTAGCAAACAATATTTAAGAAGTCTTGTCAAACAAAATCACAAAATGATTTTACCTAAATATATATTTACGCTGATCATGATGATTGCATTGGTAGCTGCCAAAAGTAAGAAGATATTTAAGCCAGTTCTTTGTAAACGGCCTCCCTGTCCAGGGGATGAACCGTTATTTCCACCAAAAGGTATCGGTCGATAAGTTTTAAGATTATAAATATCGAAGGGAAAATATTGTCTTCAAATATATACAAAAGAAATAATGTGCCTCTAAAATCATAAAGTCACATGTAAAGATTGTAACAATTGAAATAAAATGTAAAAGCAATGCTTAAATTATTTGATAAGAATAAATTAAGATTAGATTTATTGCAGGATACAATTGATCCAAAGTTTAATTGGGACCTACATATACCGCACCAGGAAACGATTTATTTCAGTACGAAAAGGCTAGTGCTTATGATCAATAAAAATATTGCATTAAGTCTGGGAGGCTAATCTGATTAAATAAGATTTCTCTACGTTTCAATGCTCTAAGATACATTTTTTTACACAATTGAAAAACAAATTCGATTTTTTCGACATTTTCGACTTGTATGTCGATCAAAATTAAATAATCGTTTTTTTGCCGCTAAATGTTGATTAATCGTTTTATTGACTAGATATATCAGCTAAATCCTTTAATATTGGTGACACTGTAGAAAATAATGACAAAAATGTAGGAAATCAACCTGTTTAATTTAAGATCAAATGCCTTACTTCTAGAATCCACCAAAAGAATACAATCAACCAAAACAATACTGAAACCGTTTTAAACACAATGTGTTGACCTTTTGTTAGACCAGAATTTTTTTTAACGATCCCCATCTAATATACTTATACATCGCATATCTTAACTAGTATAGGATTCCTAAAAGTAGCAGTTAATCTAACTTGCTCACATTAATTTCAGGGAGATTGATTTGAGCGGGCTTAGCAAGTAACATTTATTAATACGCTCAGGAATCCTATAGTTAAGATTTGCGCAAAGTTAACTGAAACCAGGTTTTTTGACCACATTTACTCAGTTTTTAAAACTGTCATATTTCAAATTGCGACAGAATTGCATTGCATTTTCAGCATGGTAAAATTCACTTACAAGCAACGTTTGCAAATCATTAACCCTCCCTCATGCACATATATCTGGCCACCGAATTTAACTGTGATTTAAATATATTTCAAATTTGGCTAGAGGTTTGAGTCTCCAGGTACCTTCTACAAATAGTGATAGGCATCGTTTTATGAAAAACACATTAAAAAAACAACAAACAAAATTTATGTGGATTTTTTCATCTATACATCGTGCATGTCGGATCATGTGCATGACGGAGGGTTAAAAATTACTACCGAAATTCTGAGTCAGTGGTCGCATCTTTAAGAGTACTTACTCCAATTTTTGGCCTTAAAATCGTCCCACCCGACAGGCTGTGCATGGTATAGTGGATAAATTTACCCAAATTTTCACCTTTGGTGTTTTGACGCCAAAGTTATGCCGTACCGCTCGAAGCGTCGAATATATCGCAGCGGTATGTGTATCCGTTCAAAATGATCCCAACCAGTCGATTCCACGTCGTTCTCAGCAATTGGGTATCTCTCAAATCACACTGTGGCGTATTTTGCGAAAAGATCTCGGACTTTATCTTTATAAGATCAAACTGACTTAAGAACTTAAGCCATTTCATCATTTGAAACGCCGAAAATTGTCCAATTGGGCTCTGGCAAAGTTTAACGAAATACGGAATTTCATCGAAAAATCATCTCTAGTGATGAAGGTCATTTCTGGCTGAGTGGTTTTGTCAATTGACAAAATATGTGACAGCGCATAGAGAACGGGACCTAAGGGTAAAAAATCAATTTTCATTTTTTTTTGATGTGGACAACATCTGAGCATCGAATGAGACCGATCCCATGCCCCAAAAGTGTTCCCTCCCAGAGATATGCGCGTTTTTTTAAAAGTGAAGTCGACGATTCTAAGCGCAAATAGAAAGGGACCTAGTCTTTAAAATGGCTCTCCTGAACAAAACTGGTTTTTAACCTTAGGTTCCTTTCTATTTTGCGCGTCACATATGCATTATTGGACAGCAACAAACCCTCATGTGCTTTAAGAGACTATCCGCCAAACACTTCTGTGTGCTGTGGTTTTCATGCCGCAGGTGTGATTGGGGCATATATTTTGTCGATGAAAACAATAGTCATGTTACCGTCAATAGAGAGCGCATTTATGCCTTGTTAGAAAATTATTGGAATTATTATCATCCAGAATTGAATGAGCTTGACATAGCTGATATGTGGTTTCAACATAACGGCGTTACAACCGATTTACTGGGAGGCAAATTCGGTGAACGTGTTATCTCATGAAATGGTTTGGTCAAACCATTTTGGCCCACCCAAGAGAGGGAAAAAAATAAACGGCGAATATTATGCCAACTTATTGGACCGATTTAATAAGGATTTAAATAAAAAAACGACCACATAAGGGCATGAAAACGGTTATTTTTCATCAAGATAATGTACGTGTTCAGTCTAAATGGCAAAATTGCTTGAATTGGGTACGAATTGGTACCTTATTTGCCATATTCTTCGGATTAAGCCCAGTGACTATTTCCTATTTCCAAATCGGTGGAAAGATAATTAGCTCCAACGATCAAATGATTGATCAAACTAATGCCTTATATATGGACCTCGAAATATTCTATTTTTTTTAGAAGGGATACAAAAATTGGAGAAACGTTGGACTAAGTCTATTGAGCTACAAGGAGATTATGTTAAAAAATATTTTTTTTTTTACAAAAAAAACTGTGTTTTATTCGAAAAGTCACGGAATTAATGATATGCCCTCGTATATATATATATTAATTTGTACATATTGCCTTCATTTATAAAAGGAGTTTTTAATGGGCACTTAGGTTTCTCCACATAAACCATAGTATTCCAATTTTTCTAATAAAGTTGAGTGATCCACAAGATCAAAAGCCATCGAAAAATCGTAAAAAACCACGGCGTCTTCTTTATTCCTATCATCCTAACCCATACAAAAACTATTAACTAAATTTAAAACAGCTTCCTCTGTACTACAGTCTTTTCTTGAACTGAAAGTTACATAACATGTTATGATTTTCAAGATATGAGGAAATCTGATTATGCAATTATCGTTCAAACTTATTATTGAATCCGGTCAAAACCACACTAGGCCAGTATTTCTACGCCGTGGAAGCATGCGGTTCCTTTGGATTAGCTACATTTTTATGGATCTTTAAAATATCAATAAAATAAAGTACCAATTAATTAATATATTATGGAATATATCTATTATATAGTCCACCATTTCGTTGCCAGATATATTGTACAGGGTGGAGCGCGGAATTGTTCTTTTTTGAACTGTAGGCACTGGCGGCACTTTTGGCCGATGAGAGTGAAGTGTGCACGTGGCTTATAGTGGCTGACGGGAGATTTGCACTCGTCTGGCTTTTAGTTGCCATCATGAATTGGACACTTGGGGAGAGGTCATTTTGTGTTAAAGCGTATTTTTCAAATGCGGACTCGATCCTTGCAGTGCAGCGTGCTTTTCGTTTACGATTCGCTGTTTCCCCACGCGGACGTTTTCCTTGACGGCAATCAATTGTAAATTGGTTAACTTTATTGAGAACATCAGGGAGTGTGTCATGTGTACGAAGGGGACCTGAGAGAAGGATTTCAACACCACAAAACATCGAGAGAGTTAGAGCAGCAGTACTGCAATCTCCGAAATGCGCTGCTCGGAAGCAATCACTTGCTCTTGACATTTCCAGACGTTCTCTCTACCGGATTCTTTATGATAAACTGAATTTTCACCCGTATAAAATGTGCGTGGTCCCACAATTCTCTGTACGGGACTATTTGACACGGCGGATCTCTTGTGTAGACATTCTTGCAACTATACCCAGTGACGCAATTGTGTTCCTTTCTGTGAGGCACATCTTCACCTCAGTGGGTGTGTAAACAAACAAAATATGCCGTACTGGAGTGAAACAAACCCCAGGGATCTTCACCAGAGACCTCTGCATTCAGACCGCGTCATTGTGTGGTGCGCCATATGACTAGTAGGCATCATTGGCAGTTACTTTTTTCAGGATAATCGTCTAGCCGAAACTGTGAACTCCGAACGGTACTTGACTATAATACAGGGTTTTTTCCAGCCAGCTCTTGAGACAAAGCAATTAGAGGATACATGGTTCCAACAGGAGGGTTCCTCTGCACACACAGCGAGGGTGTTTCCTGGACGGCTTATCTCTTTGAGGGGTGATGTGAATTGGCCGGCACGCTCAGCAGACTTAGCCTCATGCTATTATTTCCTTTGGCGTTGTCAGAAGTCGAAGGTGTATATCAACTGTCCCAACACCTTCAAAGACCTAATTAACATTATCGAGGCTAAAATTGACAGAATAACAGTCAATATGCTTGTTAGGGTTCATAAAAACTTCTGAAAACGTATGCAGCAGTATAGCGAAGGTCGACATTTGCCAGATACACTACTTATATTTAAAACCATGGAATATACAAATTCCCTTAAATTTCAATATAATTAAAATATAAAGTAAATTTTTCTGAGGTTTATATATTTTTTATTTCATTCCCAATAAGTGATTCAATACATCACACATCATGATTACACTTTCACGGCGTCCATATTGTCCATACATATCCGGTTGTTCGTCGCACGTATGTACAATTTCATACTCGTGTTTGCAGCCATATTGATTGTGATATACTCCGCCTTTAAGATTATGCATGCATTTGTCCGGTAGTCGTTTAGATATTCTCAGATAGAGGGATTCTGGGCAAATCCCTGATCCCAGACCAGACTTCATTTTCGAACCATCCATAAAGTTCGAGATTTCGTTCTTTGATTTCATACTGTCTAAAGTCCAACCTTATATCTTTGGAGTTTCCGATCTGAAGGTTTTCCTCTGTATCATACTCAGTGACTTATGGTTTGATGCTTTGTCAAGCCTAACCGTTCAATCGCCTGATCTCAGCATAGCGCGTGTCCAGTTTTCCTTAAACTTAGGGTGACTATTATTGCACATCTTCTTATATGGATGTTCAGTTCGTCTGCCAGCCCCACCTGGGATGTGGACCATAATGCCTAAGTATTACCTACACTTGTTAGTCTTTGTATCTTAGTAAGGTTAGCCTTCCTTACCACCTTACCAGTGTTTCATTTATGAGAATTGGCCTAAAAATTGATTGTTTAAAAAAGAAATCTACATTGATATTTATTGTATTGTTTTCAAATTAGTTAGAGTTATATCAAACGTTATTAATTGTTATTCTTTTAAAAGACTTATGTCATCACAAATTCAAATTCAGCATACAAAACACAAACAATTTAAAATACTCAAAACCTGACTGCCATGCTAGATTGTCGAGGATAGTAGGCGCGTTTGATATGTTCTAAATTGTTTGTATTTCATTTGCTAAATTTGAATATGTGATGACACTTATTTCCAGAGATGTACGGTCTATCTCTTGGGTATATCTCCCGAGGCGAACTAAACTCCCAAATTATCATCGGGACATGGCGGCACGCGGCAATTTGATGATGGCCTCTGTATTGTAGAAGAAGTCCGGGCCATTACCAGTGTTATGACGACTGCCAAGACAAAAATTAATTTTAATAAAATCATTTATGGTATTTTAAACCTTAAACTTTTTTGCTGTTAGCAGTTCACAAGAGAGTTAGCGAATGAAAACTGATTCATACCTAATTTTTTTACAGCAATACTTGTGGCCGCAGACAAATTAATCGCTTGCACTAGAAATCAGCTCAAATGTGGTAAGTTGTAATAATTTAAAAGACTGGTTAAATAAAAATATCATTTGTAATCGCAATATTGAGTTGAATCTGTGTATTGATTTATCGGGACCCAAACATAATGACTAAACTGACTGAAAGCTAAATGCTGACGTTGCCGACTATGTTACGCGGGCTGCTATTTATATTTCTGGTCCGGCAATAAAAACACAATAATTTATTTTTGGAAATGGTTTTATTGTTTTTCAAAATATTCTCGTTTAAGATTAATATACTTTTGCATGTGCACAAATCAAATTTCGAAGCAGTTTTTCCACTCCGATTGAGACACCTCGAAAACATGAAGGCTTCAACAGCTGCTTCGGGCGATGAAAACGTTGAGCACGCATTTTTTTCTTGGTGCTAGGGAATAAGAAGAAGTCATTGGGTGCCAAATCAGGGCTGTACGGTGGATGGCTCATCAATTCGACATCTTGAGTGGTCAAATAGCTCATCGTTTCGCAGTTATAATTTTTAAACATCTCTATGCACCAATCCAAACGAGCCTTTTTTGAGCATTCAATCAAATTATGTGGGATCTAACGAGAACAAAATTGTTTTCATGGCCAAATGAACATGCAATATCTTATTGATGCTTGTCATACTAATGCCCAAATATGCCTCAATCTCACGGTATGTCACATGTCGGTCTTGCTAAATCAGTTCACGCACAGCATCGATGGTTCCTGGCAAAGTGACCGAAGTAGGACGTCCTTCACAAAATACATCCTGGAACGAACGGCGTCCGAGACTGAACCTAAAAGTGATTTTTGCCAAAAGTCAAAACATGTTGATTTAAACACTCTTGTCTCGATAACCCACGCCGAAAATGGTAAAAAATCATCACACGAACATTTTTACGGGATAATTTCATTTTTTGACTGAGATGAATTTTTCAACACACTGTAAACAAAACAAATCGCACTAAAATGACAAAACGTTCTCAGGGAAGTTATGCTAACAAATGTCAAAGTTTTCACGCAGAGAAAAAACATGCTTACTACATGGTCACGGCAATAATATTATGTTCTCCGCAATAAAAGTATGTTCGTGGCAACCATAGCATTGTTAACTCAATTTAGTTTTGACAATAGTATAATTGCTGCAATATTAATATTGTTGAAATGTAACAATAGTATTATTGCCTAATTTAAAAATGATAATATGTTTATAGCAACAATATAAATATGGTTGATGGGACAAAAGTATTGTGTTTTGCGTTTTATGTTAACAATGATATGATTACGGCAATCATACTGTATGATTGTAATTTTTCTTCATTTAAATATGCTTTTTAGAACAAATGTTATTGGTACGGATCTAATGCAATAATAGTACTTTTTTTATCGAAAATAAAATTTTTTAAACAAGCTGCTTTGGCTTTGCTTAACTGAAATATATTTAACAAAAACGCTTACGTTTATTTTAACTTATTTTTTCTACTTTGAAATAAATCACTCCTATTATTTTGAATTTAATGTATTTTTGAATAATTTTCATAATTCAAATCTATTGTTAACAGCTTAAACCAATACTAATACGAGTAAATTATATTGGGGACTATAGTATAACTGTTTCTGATCATACTATGGTTGTAGGGATCGTAACATGGTTGTGTGTGAATCATACTATGGTTGTATGTGCAACATACTATGGTTGTGAGGATCATACTATGGTTGTGGAGATTATAGTATGGTTGAGTGTGAATCATACTATGGTTGTGGGGATCATAGTATGGTTATGTGTGACTCATAATATTGTTGTTAGGATAATAGTATGGTTGTATTTGAATCATACTATTGTTGTGAGTATCATAATATTGTTGTACCACAACCATGTACCCAACAATAGTATTATCCTCTTCGAATATTGTAACCGCAACATACTTTTTTTCTGCGTGCAGGACCCGAGATACAAATACCCGTATACACGGCACTCCTAGAGGTTCAGTAAAGCCAACTATTTGTGTACCTCCTTAGAGGGGCTCTGTAGATTTCTAAACTGATGAAAATTTCAATTTTGAAAAAATGTTATAGTTTTACTTAAAATCAATAGCACCTGGTCCACAAAACTAACTCGTGCTTAATTTCATCAAGATTCGATGTAAGATGTGGCTTCTGGAGCTTAAGATAAAATTTGGTTATACATATGCAGGATGGCTAATGAATAATGCAACATTAAGAAACTCAAATAACTTATTCAAATTTAATAAATAAAGCTTAATTAGTTTTTAAAATATAGGAATTTAAATGCCCCCTGCTCGTTGATGCATGTGCGGCACCTTACCAAAAAGTTGTTCAATACTGCTTTGAGAGTTTAGACAGTACACGCAGAAAAAAAGTATGGTTGGGATAACAATATTTGAAGAGCATCATACTATTGTTGGGTATATGGTTGTGGCGCAACAATATTATGATCATCACAACAATAGTATGGTTCACACACAACCATAATATGATCCCTACAACAATAGTATGGTCCTCACAACAATAGAATTATTCACACTCAACCATACTATGATCCCCACAATCATATTTTTATTCTCACTCAACCATACTATGATCCCCACAACCATATTATTATCCTCACAACCATAGAATGTTTCACATACAACCATAGTATGATCCTCACAACCATAGTTTGACTTACAAGTAACCATACTATGATCCCCAAAATATTGGGTTAAAAATTGGACTAGGTTAAGTTGTTATTTTACAATAGAGATTTGTATTAAGTAAATTATTTAAAAATGCATTAACTCTTATTAACAGGAGTAATATATTTAACAGTATAAAAAAATATTTATTTGATATATTTCAGTTACACTAATTCAAAGTACTCGTAGTTTGTTTTGAAAAAAATAATTTTCATATAAAAAGTACTATTATTGCGTAAGATTCGTAACAATAACATTGTTAAATTCAGAAAAATTAATCAAATCGACAAAAATAAATTTTGTCGCTATGATTGCCGTAATCATATTATTGTTAACATAAAACTCAAAAAAAACAAAAGTTTTGTCGCACCACCCATATTTATATTGTTGCTTCAACCATATTTTCATTTTAAAATTTGGCAACAATTCAACAATATTAATATTGCCGCAATCATACTATTGTCAAAATAAAAATCAAAAAACAATACTATGGTTGCGACGACCATACTTTTATTGCAGAGAACATACTATTGTTGCCTTGACCATATAGTAACCATATCTTTTCTCTGCGTGTAATAACTGCAATTGTTTCGCAAATGGATTGCTTTGGTTCATTCAGATTTGTTAGTTTTGCTTTGTAGATTTCCTGAGCACTTGCACCATCTTGCTGAAACCACACAGAGTTGAAAGAAATTCTCATACGGCATAATTCTGGATAGAAAAACTCTCTCAACATGCTCAAGTAACGGGGTCCAGGAACCGCAACGGTGTGTTCGTTTTATTCGAAGAATTAGGCACGACAATGCAGCGTGATGAAAGTGAACACCACACTGTGACATAAGGTAGATACAATGCCGTCTCATGGAGTATCTCCATATTCGACCATTTTGTTTGTTTATGTCGCAGCCTCCGTCTGTACTGAAGGGTTTCGATAGTAAGGTTTTCTTTTGACTGTATCATACTCGGCTAAATTGTTAACAAGCCTTGTTATGGTCAATCTGCTAGGAGGATTGCCGCCAAACGTGCGCCTATACTCTCTTTAACCGAAACTACGAACTCCAGTTCGTGATAGCGGCGGCCAATCCAAATTCTAGTTTCAGTGTCCCAGTTATCCATTTTTGATAAATCTAAAAATCAATCTGCAAAATCAAAAAAAAAAAAAAATTAACCAGATTTATTAAATAGAAAAAAAGTTATTACGGTTAATTTTTTTTTTGGTAACGGCTTTTATCATCCACCCAGTATGTGGGAGGTACTCGTATATCTAAATCTGACCTGGTTATCTTTAACTTTACTATCGTCCTTCCTTGGTCCAATAAACTACCGTGAGCCAAAATGTATCAAGATTCATTGTAATAGGTGGCTTCTTGAGCTAAAGACATAAAATCAGATACACGTATATGTATCAAGATATATCTAAATTTGAACCGATTTTCTTTAAAGCTTGGTTTGAAACTGACTTTTGCCAAATTTGAGTATGATTGAAAGCAATATGTGACTTCTAGAGCTACAGACATAAAATCGGAGGAACATATGTGTGTTGAAGCTATATCTAAATCTGGACAGATTTTCTTTCATTTCCGTAACTTCGGAACTTGGTTTAAAAAACTGATTTGTGAGAAATTTCAAAACGATAGGATGAAATAAGTGGCTTCTAGTTTTAAAGACATAAAATCGAATGAACATATGTGTATGAAAGATATATCTAAATGTGGACCAATTTTCTACAATTTTAAAAACGTTTTTCCTTCAAAGAACTAACGTAAGCAAAAAGTTATAAAAAGTGGATGTAATATGTGTCTTCTAGAGCTTAAAACATAAAATCGGAGAAAGATATATGTCTAGAAGCTATTTCTGAATCTGGATCGATTTTCTCTTATTCCCAAAACTTCGCAACTTAGTTTGAAAACATATTTGTGGCAAACTTCATCAAGATTTGACGCAATATAAGGCTTTTAAAGCTAAACTTATAAAATCTGTCGAACATATGTGTGTGGAAGCTATATAAATCCCAACAGATTTTCTGCAATTTTGAAAATATCTCCCTTGGCCCAAAGAACCTACTCGTAATGAATTTAATCAAGATTTGATGTAAAATGTGGCTTCAAGAGCCAACAACACAATAATCGAATGAACATATAGGTGAGAGCTACATCTTAATCTGAATAGATATTCAATAGCGGGTAGTCCAAACCTAATGCACAATGTTAACTTTAAGTCTTACATTAACGTCCAATTTTATGGCCAACTGAATTTTAAATTTCTTTACTTCAGTGTTTGACAAATTCAAACAATTAGAGGTAGAAAATTGAGCAGGGCGTGAAAACTTTTGGAGCCTTGTACGAGGCATTTCGTGCACTTTTTTTGGTTCGATTTTTTTTGGAGCATAATCGACCAAATATGTTCACAGCGGATTCGTTAACAAACAGAATTGCCGCTCTTGGGCAAATGAGAATCCACGAGTGATTGTTGAAAAGACAATGCATCCACAAAGAGTGACTGTTTGTTGCGGTTTATGGGCTGGTGACGTCATCGAGCCGTTCATTTGCGAAAATAAGTTCGGCAAAGAAGTTACCGTGAATGGTATTCGGTATCGCGAGATTATAAGGGACTTATTGTGGCCAGAAATTGAAGATATGGACATGGAAGATATGTGGTTCCAACAGGA
Source organism: Hydrotaea diabolus (assembly GCA_963513945.1). Taxonomy (NCBI): domain Eukaryota; kingdom Metazoa; phylum Arthropoda; class Insecta; order Diptera; family Muscidae; genus Hydrotaea; species Hydrotaea diabolus. The sequence goes on along the minus strand of OY740717.1, from coordinate 12,445,993 downwards.
GGGTGCCACTTGCAATAAAGCCAACGAAACAATGGCTCTTTTGCGCGATAAATTCAATGGCCGTGTTATCTTTCTCACGTCGTGGCGATGTTAATTGGCCACCACGACCATGTGATTTGACACCTTTTGACTTCTTACTTTTAGAACATTAAAAAGAAAAAATATATTTCAATAAGTCCATAACAATTTATGAGCTAAAGTATGAAATAATTCGGCCCCACAAACAACATTGAACCTCCACTATGTGTTAGAGTCATTGAAAATATTGACCATCGGATAAAGGTGTGGCACGAAGCCATGCTCAGCACTTGGCCGACAGTTTGTTTCACACATAATTGCCAAAGATCCTTCTGTCATAATGAAATAAAATTCCTTTAATACGTTTTATTGTATCTACAATTAACATCGTGAGTTTTAGTTGGACCACCCCTTTTTATAAGCGAAAATTGAACCACACTTGTAAAATATTTGAAATTACTTTAACATTTATTTCAATTATAAATTTTTTTACATATATGACAGCGCATAGAGAAAGGGACCTGAGGGTAAAAAAAAACAATTTTCATTTTTTTTCTTTTTTTGATGTGGACAACATCTGAGCATCGAATGAGACCGATCTCATGCTCCAAAAGTGTCCTCCCAGAGATATGCGCGTTTTATAAAAGTGAAGTCGACGAATCTAAGCGCAAATAGAAAGGGACCTAATCTTTAAAATGGCTCTCCTGAACAAAACTCGTTTTTAACCTTAAATCCCTTTCTATTTTGCGCGTCAAAATTTGTCCATCGATACTTATCATCTTCAAACTTACCGACCAACACCTGTAATATGAAGTGTAACTGGTCTCATATCTCTGGCAGTGATCACTGCAACGAGCATACTCAGTGCAAATACAGGGTCCGTCCGGAAGGTATACTACTTTGTTTGTTTATAATTTTTGAATAAATGAAAAAGAATGTATCTAATATTGAAAAATGTTTCATTTAATGTCAGCTATTATGTACGGAATACAATATCATATAAATGTCCGCCTGTGTTAGCCTCACAAATGCGAGCCCTTTCGAGCACATTTTTCATTACATTCTCACACATTTCACACGGCATTTAATTAATATCATCGCGAATATTTTGTTTGAGTTGCTCAAACGTTTCTAGCTTGTTTGCATAAAGCTTGCTTTTCAGATAACTCCACAAAAAAAAAGTATGGGACAGTCAAATCAGGCGACCGTGGGGGCCAATCAACATCACCATTTCTTGAAATAACTTGTTGGGTCTCGCAGTAATTCAATTGTAATCCTGGCTGAATGCTACGTGGCACCGTCTTGTTGATACCACATGTTAATTAAGCCCAAAGCATGCAATGCAGTTCTGGCATTTAAAAGTTTTCAATCATATCACGATATCGCTCCCCATTGACAGTTACCGTTACGCCGTTTTCATTTTCCTAGGATTAAGGTCCAATGATTTCTCCTGACCAAATCGACAGACTGTCACTTTTAACGGAATTTGACTGATAAATAATTTAAGGCTTTCACATTGCCCGGAACCGATTATTCTGTTTATTCGCATATCCATTCAAATGAAAATGTGCCTCGTCGCTCATTTTGATTTTTTTTATGAAAATCGGGTTGTCATACGACGGCGTAAATGGTCTTGTGGGAGAAGCTTGTGTCAACTGAATCTTCTATGGAAACAAACGCAAATCCTTGTGAAAATTTTTTGCCAGAGTTTTTCTTTGAAGACCAATCTCCTGAGCACTGCTTCGAATTGAGGTTGATGGATTGTTTTGAACACTTTGTTGAGCAGCAGTAATGTTTTCAGCCAATCTTGCAGTACGTTGTAGCCCATATCTATCAGCTATAGATTCTCTTTCGTCGACATCATTCACTACACGATAAATAGTGCGTTTTATTGGCACGTTGCTTCTCCCAAAAATGTCACGTACCTTTCTCATCGTCACAGTAATTGCTGATTGATTTTGATAAAATGTTTTACCGATTAAAACACGTTGGCTTATCAAATATTTTTCCATAATAAATTTGCCACGCCTCTACTTCACGACTGGCAAATATGAACTCTCAAGACTAATGTTTACCAACATGGCGAAAAAACAAAGTAGTATACCTTCCCGGCGGACACCCGGTATATATTTAAATAAAATCATTTTGTAGTTTTGTTTGACAAGACTGTTCCAATAGTGTTTGCTAAATCAATAGACTTTATCACCTAACCTAAATTTTGATATTTATTCAATATTGCTAGGAAATATTCAATACAAAAACCGCAATTTAACAAGAAGTGATCATAAGTGTGTCATAGCCGCTACTCGAAATATATACAAAGAATCACAAGTAAAGAATGTCGTCTTGTACCATATGTTGATGACGAAGCCTTGCGATTGCACCTATACTTGGTTGACCATAACCTGATCAAATATTTAAGTCTCAAACTTAAAATGTTGTAAATTTAGCCACGACCATTTTTTTTTGATAGAAATCGTTGAATGGAATCAGCAGGGTATTATACATCGATCGGTGTACTTAAAGGTGGGTCTAATCAAATATTTTTGAGAGTTATCAACATTTGCCATGAAACTGAGTGGGGCTGGCTATAAAAAGCTAAAGCCTGGTATGGCATACAACACTTTTGAGACCTACAGTTAAATGCCAACTTCGAACGGTTAATGCACTTTATAGAGAAGTTTTTAGGTGAAATAGAGATAGATCTCCGGATTTTACAAGATGAAAACTCCGCCATTGAAAAATTGCTAGATGTCACAATTGCATTAATATCACACCAGGGCAACCTACTGTTACTCTACTTTCTGGCCTCTGAACGTGCAAAAAGATTTTGTGAAACTGATACGAGGTAATTTGTTTGTCATTTTGTCAATCTTTCGTTTAACGCTAAATCGCACATAGCTCTTAAACATTGCACATACCAATCATTCCAATCGAAGACAAATTCCATTCGGTTTTCTTTTTATTGCAATAATTGTCATAGTTTGTGGTTTTCTCAAAACGGGTAATTAACGGACGTTGTTAATAAAAAAGCATACGAGTATAAAAGGTCGATAAGAAATATGATTTCTAGTCAGTAGGAATTGAATCTCCGTTTAATCTCTTACAAATCTGTAAACAGAGAAATTTAAAGACAGAAAATCATGTTGTTTTTAAAATTTTTTGTCGCTCTGGCCATGATAATGGCTTTGACGTCTGCTACTCCAATAAAATCCAGTGGATCAAAGAAGTGCGTTCTAGCACCATGTCCTGGTGATCACAAGGGATTCGACTTGGGGGGCAAAACGAGGGTCGCTGGATCGAAGCCGGCTTTTAACTGCGTTAAGGCGCCGTGTCCTAAGGAGTTCCCAGGCGTTAGTCCGGTTGGTAAACCCAAAAATGGAAGGAGACATTCAACTTAAATAACTACAACTAGAACTCATTAGAAAAAATTACACGAAAAAGAAATAAAACTTGGAATTGCACTGAAATATTTAAATGTAATGGTATTTTTATACCCTCTATTATTTTGTTCGCAACACCTCGAAGTTGTGTTTGAAGACCTTATAATCGTCATGAAATTCTAAGGTGGTCTGTCTGTCAGTTGAAAGCAAACTGCAGGTCGAAGTATTATTCCAATGTGGCTGAAATTTTGCAGCAATATGAGTTGGTGGACTGAAAATAGGATCCGGTCAAGAGGGAAAAGCTGTCCCACACAAGGACAGTTTAATTCTCTGAAACAATCTGTTAATTATTTTTAAGTTGGGGGGATTAATTAAGTTCTGTGTGGTCAGGTAAGTTACATTGTGATAAGAAAAGGGGTGTGGCGCCGCCCAAGCAACCCTAAACATAAAAAGACAATATCGTTTAAACCATTAGAAAGGGACCTAAGGGTAAAAACAGTTTTGTTCAGGAGAGCCATTTTAAAGATTTAAATACGTGTATCTTTGGTGTAGAATTGTCGACCTCACTTTCATAAAACGCGCATATCTGTGGGAGGGAACACTTTTGGGGTATGTGATCGGTCTCATTCGATGCTCAGATGTTGTCCATATCAAAAAAAGAAAAAAAAAAATGAAAATTGATTTTTTTACCCTTAGGTCACTTTCTCTATGCGCTGTCATATATATAGCGATCGACGTATAATATCCTGCTGATTTCATTTAAGGCTGTCGGTCCGTCCGTCTAAAGCTTGTAATCAAACTACTGGTTGCAATTGATGTCCGACCTTCATGATATTTTGTAGAAGTACTTTTCATGGACCAAGGACAGAGGCTATTGAAATAAATATGTTCAAATTAAGATATAGCTCCCACACATATGTTCATCCAATTTTATGTTTTTGACATTTAGGCCAATTAATGACGTTGTTAAAATTGAAGAAAATCGGTTCAGATGTATATTGCTCCCGTGCATGTGTTTAACCGTTTTCCTAAAAACAATGAATTTTTTTCACAAATTCAAATGTGACATTAGTGACAGATGGCCACGTCGAAGCTGCCGCCGATTTTTTTTTTGGGGTTCAGTGAAACCCCAACGTTATGCAAAAACCTTTTAAACGATTCAGGTCCTTACGGCGAATATCAACCAAGACATTCGTAAGATAGAGCTGGAAACTGTCACTAAGGTCCTACATATTAGGCTGATAAGCCAATAATATTTCAAAACAATATTCTTTTTTCCCATTTTTGATTTAAATTTAGACCACCCTTTGTACTATACACTTGTGGTAAAGAGGGTGGCTTAATAAAACAATGCTTGATTTTTCTGGGATCACTTTATTTATTTTCCTTTGAGGAATATTTAAGACATGATCAATTAAACTTTTTTAACATGATTGCTTAAAAGCGCTTTTCCTCCAAAGGAGACTCTATCCAAGGGGTTTGTGTGGTTTGTAAAATGGACTGTCTTCTCCACGTTTTGGCACAATCCTAACGGTCGTTGTGGTCGTCCTTGGAGTTGTGTGAGGTGACTTTGACCTCATGGCAGCCGCCATTGTAACGAGCATGGCCAAGACGACAAGAAATTTAAGAAAGTTCATTTTTTTCCTTTCACTCTTAGGTTCTGCAAAATATTCTTGATGTTGTAAGCGATAACAGTGATCAGCTAAAACAAGTTCCTCAGGATCCGGTATTTATATAAAAAAAATAAAGGAGAAAGCCACGAAAGTGAGAACTAAAAATATTTTTCAAATGCAGCATACGGTATTTTTATATTCAAAAACCAGATTTCAAATTCAACCTAGAATGATAAGAAAAATGCGAAATAACCACAAGAGTAAAAAAAAATTATTGCAATCGTGATGATGTTCAACGATTTTGGATGACTTTTAAGGATTTCAAATGATTCGCAATGTGGTTTGGTGTTATATGAGGTGTGTTCGATAGAAAAGGTGAAATTTGGAAGTTTCTCAGGCTACGTGGGTTTTTTTAAGTTGGTACAATTGTCTCGAACATATGTTCTTAGTTGGGTTTCTTTGTCTTTAGTTTAGTTTGTTTGGGAGAGGCATAACAAATAGACGCGTTTTAGACGTGGATCAAAGAATTTACGTCAAATTATGTGTAAAAATGAAATAAAGCACTTGAAATGTCCAAGATATCCAAGTAAATTTAGATATGTTCTTAAGAAAAGACAACAAAAAAAATTAAGAAAATATTGAAAATGTGTGCACGACCATCATGCAAATACACTCAGGTTCGACTCCGGGTAAAAATATAAAACAATTTTTTACTGGTGGGTTTCCTCCTTGTAAATGCCGACGACTTTACGAGTAAGATATTTAAAAAAAATCTACAGCATGACATAGAAAATTGAAATAGGGATAAAATAAAGCCAAATATTAGGAATTCCCAAAAACAATAAAAAATTTACAGGATAACATAGAAAATATAAATGGGGACAAAAAGAGATAAAAAGGGCCAATGATAGCGAAATATTTAAGGGTAAAAAAAGCAAAATAAAATCAACTGGATGGCAAATAAAATAAAAATGGAAAGAAAGGTATACAAAATGGAACAAAAATGGAGATATATCTAAATTTAAGAAAAAACAATATGCAGTCAACATTATAAGGAATAAGAAATAAAAGGGCCAAAACGGGTGAGATATTCCAAAGTCAGTGAGTCAATATGCAATCAACAGGTGGCATAGAAATGAGGGTAAGAAGTAACAAAAATGGGTCAGTTTGAGCGAAAGACCAAATAGTGAAAAAAAAATCAACAGGATGGAACATAAAATAAAAAATTGGCCAAAAAAGCAAAGTTTAAAAAAATGAGGAAAACGATATTAACCCAACAGTACGAGTATAAAAGTCATGTCAAGTCATAAAAGTGACAAAAAATATTAGAAAATCAACGGATGGCGTAGAGAGGAGAAAATAAAAACTGTGAATCACAGTTAAAAAATGTGGAAATATGGGGAAATATCACAAAGATGACAGCAAAAAGAAATCGGGCAAAAAAAGAGCCAAAATGGATAAACAATAAAAAGGGGGAAACAGTGTCAAAACAACAAGCTGTAGGGCCAAAATGGTCCAATCGTAAATCACCATGAATAATAACAGAAATAATCGGCGTAAACGTACGAAGAACGAAATAGTGATAAAAAGTAGTTGAAAACAACTGTTTAATAGAAATTGGCTTAAATGGACAATGGACAAAGTTACAGGCTGGCATTTAAAATAATGATAGGTATAAAAATGTACCCTGAGATAAAGAATAAATATCATATTAACAAGCTTTGAACACGCAGATAAAAAGTATGGTTGTGGTGACAATATTCAAAGAGTATAATACTATTGTTGGGTGTATGGTTGGGGTACAACAATATTATGATCCTCACAATAATAGTATGCTTCAAATACAACCATGCTACGATCTTCAAAACCATACATTGATCCCCTTAACAATAGTATAATTCACACATAACCATACTATGATCCCCACAACCATAGTATGATTCACACTCAACTTATGATCCCCACAACCATAGTATGATTCACACTCAACTTACTATGATCTCCACCACCAAAATATGATACTCACAACCATAGTATGTTTCATATACAACCATAGTATGATCCTTACAACCATAGTATGTTTCACATATAACCATAGTATGGTCCTTACAACCATAGTATGATTCACACGTAACCACGTTATTATCTCTACAACCACAGTACGATCACACACAAATATACTATTACCCCTTATATTATTTATTTGAATTGGGTTATGTTGTCAACAATAGATTTGAATTATGAAACTTATTTACAAATACATTAAATTCAAAATAACAGAAGTGATTTATTTAACAGTAGAAAAAAAGTTTAAAAAAACTTAAGCGTTTTTATTAAAAAATATTTCAGTTAAACAAAGCCAAAGCAGTTTGTTTGAAAATTTTTAATTTCCATATAAAAAGTACTATTATTGGATAGATCCGTAACATTAACATTGTTCTAAAAAGCATTTTTAAATGAGGAAAAATTACAATCATAGAGTATGATTGCCGTAATCATATTATTGTTAACATAAAACCCAAAAACCAATACTTTTGCCGCACCAACGATATTTATATTTTTGCTACGTCCATATTTTCATTTTTGTATTTGGCAAAAAGAAAATTAAATTCAGTAAACAATACTATTGTTGCGACGAGCATATTATTATTGCCGTGACCATATAGTAATCATACTTTTTCTCTGCGTGAACATAAATATATTTCGAAATTGTACGACAAGATGCAAAATGATTAGAACCGATTAAAGTGGAATGAAAATTTCGCAATAAACTTAAAAGTGACGAAATGGACAAAATTTACTAGAGTGGTTGGAAAAAAGATTAATAGTTTTTTTTTATTAAACTATTCACAAAGTTGAGGGTATTTCTTAGTTTAATGTAAATGCCGACTATGTGATATCCTACACTAACATACGTTTTTTATAATACTTCGCACCTGTATCCTAACATCTGTATCTGTAGCACAATGGTCAAACAACCAATCGTAAACCAAATAGGACCATATAGACCCATTTTTTTTATATAGTCTTCATATTAGTAAACATTAACAAACGGATACCAAACAACTATGGAGTTTTCTCACGTAGCCAAAAATAGTTTTTTTTTTTGTAAATTTGGAGAATTATTTTTGCAATTTGGTTGAATTTTTTTGACAGGTCTAGTGCCAGCCCATTTAAACTTAGACAATGGGAACCAAAAAATAATGAAATGTTCTAACAAATTACAATGTAACATTATTTTTGAAATCTATTTAAATTGAGAGCCCGTTCAAGGGGTTAAATTGTTTTTAATTAGCTTTAATTTACAATAAAAATTAATTTATATTATATTTATAATTATTGTTTACTTTTAATAAAATTGATATAATTAAAGAAATAAAAGATAACATTTATTTTAATAAATAAAATTATAAAACAAGAATATATTCAATATGAATATTTTTGAGAAGTAAATAGGAAATCGTGCCAACTAAGCTTTGATTGATATTTTATTCTGAAGCAGTTGACTCCGTACCAAAACCAGAAAAACATGAGTTGATGCTACAATTTGAGACTCTTTGCCGGTACTGAATTTCTGGATGTTACAATTTGAAATAGGATCATGTATGGGTGGAAAGGGTGGATAGGATCTGGATAGGATCATGTATGGGTGATCCACCTAGAGGTATTTTTTCAGAACAAAAAAAAATATATAGTATATAGTAAAAAAATATAGTATACAAATTCAAATCAAGTGTGAAATCTTTATTGGTAATTTGAAAGGACATTTTATGGCAGTTATTTTTTGAATATACTTTAATTATTTCAAATGTTGGCCGCAACCACGACTCAGGATTTTCATTCTGAGGGTCCAATTTTGGATGACCCGTTTGAGCATTTCGACCGGTATGGCTTTAATGACACCCGTAATATTGGCTTCCGAAACCTGAATCGTAGCTGGTTTGTCAGCATAGACTGCGGACTTTACGTAACCCCAAAGAAAAATGTCTTAAGGTGTAATATCACTCGATCTAGGCGGCCAACTCACCTGTCCAAAACGTGAAATTAGCTGCTTTTCGAAATGACCTCTCAATATATCCATTGTTTGAGCAGCTGTATGGCAAGTGGCACCGTCCCGTTAAAACCAAGTGTCGTCAAGATTACGGGCTTCCATTTCAGGTAGCATAAAGCTCGATATCATGGCTCAATACCGAGCACCATTCACGGTTACGTTCCGGCCAACATCAATTTTGATAAAATATGCACCGATGATTTCACCAGGTTATAAACCGCACCAAACCGTGGTTTTCTCTGGGTATAATGGCACCTCTTGAATCTCTTCTTGTTGCTCTTCAGCCCAAATGTGGCAAATTTATTTATTGACTTTGTCGTTGAGCCAGAAATGGGCTTCACCACTGAACAAAATTTTGATCAATGAGAAATAGCGGATCTTCTTGTTTCTCACCGAACTCTCATTTCCATAATACAATTGCCAACATTTAAAGGTAATTATTTTTTAAAAATAAATGTCATAAAATGTCCTTTCAAATTACCAATAAAGATTCCACACTTGAATTGAAATTTTATATTTTTTTGTTCTAAAAAAATACCTCTAGATGGATCACCCAGTATTAGGGTAGCGTTTGTATTGTATATCCATTATGTTTATTTTTCATCGGAGAACATTAAACCCCTTCAGCAAAAGGTAATAACTTCCGACAGGCCCAACTTTCGACTACTTTATGCAGCATTAAGGGCGTAATTTAGCAATAACGCTCCGAATATTTCTTCCAAGGCGTCAATCGTGTCGGCCATTTCTGCGACTTCACATAACCTCATAAAAAACAGTCCAAAGGAGTTAATTCGCACCATCTTGTAGGCCACGCCACAGGCCCACGACGCTAGATAATGCGCATACTAAAAGTTTCCTTCAATAAATCGATTGTTTCGTTGGCTGTTGGTCGTCCACATCAACATCCTCCAATTCAGGCACAAAAAAGTTAATAATCATGGCTGTATAGCGTTTACCATTGACTGTCATTTTTGAAGAAATATGGACCAATGGCTCCCTCTGTCCATAGAGCACACCAAACAGTGGGGATTTTCATTACTCAAACGTTGGTTATTAACGTATCAATTCAACCAAAAGTGCGGTTAATCGCAGAAAAAAATTCTTGTAAAAATCAGGATCGGTGGCCATCACGTTATGGGCCCATTCACCAGGATTTGCAAACGTTGTTTGGGAGTAAGTCTTTTCATTGTGAAATGAAAACCAAACTGAGCATAAATCATGTAACAGCTGTCAAAAAGACCAACTAGGAAAAAAGTGAGGCCAGTGACGCCTCAAAAAACACCCTATATTGAATTCATGCTGTGGAAACCTGCCGTTGTAAATTATTTCCCGCCTTTCGAGCCTACCTGTCGAAATATTGAGCCCATTTTAGAAGATAATTAAAACACCCACTCCGTGTGAATAAAATCTGTATTTATTTGAAAATGTTGAGTGTAAGAAAAGTTGACAGCAAATTGTACTAGAGCCAGCCAATAGAGATGAAATGTCCATTATTTCATCCTTTTTTAAAAGCCGGTTACAAATTTTCGGGACACCGATTATGGGCGCATTTCATACGTTTGGCCAACCGATTATCAAGCCATAGGGCTATAATTGTTAGCAAAAGGAGAAATGCTTTTGCACAACGCATAATTGCTGAACTGAAGTTTTGTAAACTATAGTAATTAAAACAATCGACTGATTATTATACGGACTATGCATGACAATATATAGGCTATATGAAAATAGTTTGAACCGCAATATTGAAAACAGCTATTCGTGTTTTTGCAAATAGTAAAATTCGCTCAAACCAGCAAGTAATGGTGACAAATAGTTACGAGAAGTTTTAAGTTCGCAAGAAAAAGAGGGACATATTTGTAAAATACAATGTTTGTAGAAAATCTGAAGGAACTTACGCTTACTTCGGCTGGATCCACAACCTGTTGTTGGTTTGGGCCTGATCATTAAATGATTTCTAAGCACTTGTGTCATAGGGGTGTTTCCTTTAATTTCTAATGCCAAGGATATTCGTATCATCCTCCTCTTGGTCTCTCCAGCAGAATCTCGGTCTTCCCTGTCTTTGCTTTAACGCCTTTCTGGCCCGGGCTTTTATTTCCATTCGGCAAACAAGTCCAAACCAGCGAAATGGTTTATTTTGATGCGCTTAACTACATTCATGTCGGAATACATCTCATACAGGTCTCGGTTTGTCAGACGCATATATTTATCGCCCACACAGCTGGGGCTGTAGATTTTAGGAGGATTTTTCTATCGAACACTGCCATTCATTCATTTCATTCGCTTTTAATAGAGCCCCTATTTCGGCGTCATAACTAAGCATACGAGGGCGGTTCGGAAAGTTCTTAGCCTATCAATGAAAGAGAATAGTTAGTTTTTCAAAAATATTTTTTTTTCAATATAATCTCCTAAAACTTCAATACACTTAGTCCAACGCTTATCTAGCAATTCTATCCCTTGATTAAAATAGTTTTCCTCAAGGTCTTCAAAATAGTGGTTTACAACTGTAAATGCATCTTCATTTGAGGTAAAAATTTTGCCAGCAAGGATTTTTTTTTAGATTTGGGAACATGTAAAAGTCACTGGGAGCTAAAACAGGAGAATAAGGTGGGTGGTCAATTTTTAAAACACTCTTGTGCGCTGGTGCGTTGTCTTGATGAAAAATTATTTTTTGTGTGTTGTAAGCCAGGGCGTTTTTCTCGAATTTGTACATTTAATTGATCTAAAAGGCTGCAATAGTACTCTGAATTTATTGTTTTACCCTTTTGCAGATAGTCAATCAAGAAAAAACCTTTGAAGTCCCAAAAAACCGTTGCCATAACCTTACCAGCCGATTGAATTGTTTTTGCCTTCTTTGGGGCACTTCCCCCAGCTTCAGTCCATTGTTTGGATTGTTCTTTTGTCTCTGGAGTATAGTGGTGGATCCATGTCTCATCAACAGGTATGAAACGACGCTTAAAATCCATTTTATTTCGCTGAAAACGATCCAAACAAGCTTGAGAAATGTTCATTCTTATGCGTTTTGGTCGACTGTTGACAAGTCCGGCACCCATCTTGCAGAAAGCTTTTTCATCTGTAGTTCTTTATGCAAAATTAAATGGACACGATCATTTGAGATGCTCATGATATTAGCTATTTCACGCACTTTTATTCGTCTATCATTTAATACCATATCATGCACTTTGGCTACAATTTCTGTTGTTGTTGCTGTTTTTGGACGTCCACTACGTGGTTCATCTTCAATGCTTGTACGACCACGTTTAAATTCAGCAACCCAATTTTTTACTGTTGCATATGAAGGATCACTTTTACCTAACACATCCACCATATCATTATGAATTTCTTGTCCCGATAAACCTTTTTTATGTAAATATTTAATGACACCATGCATTTCTAATTTTTCCATTGTAAAAAAATCGCGGATGCGTCTTTTGTGAACACCTGTTTCTATATAAGGAGTTGCCAGATCGAATCAAATTTTAACATGTGTTCATAGCAGAGATAGAAGTTTCCAAAACACTTAACTGTTTTCTGTTTATACCGCGCTTTTTGTGCTAGGCTAAGAAGTTTCCGAACCGCCCTCGTAGGTAGTATCAGTGTATTGTGAGGTATAATCTTCATTTTTCGACAGAGGGCTCTGTTCCTAAGCTGTTTACCAGGCATAAAATAACGTATATTTGCTAACACGATCCTTCATTTTATTTCAGTGCTTGTTTTCATTCCTTTCTTTATTTACAATCTGTCTAAACAACAATAAGTAAATTTGTTAAATATTTTTTAATAATTACATTGGTTATGAAGCTACAACAAGCGACATAACATAAACATTATTCTACAGAAAATAGGGAGTATACTTTAATGTTAATTTAGTTTACAATTCATTTATAACATTTCTTTTTAATAACATTTGTAATTTACATTACATTATTTACGAAAAGGTAAATCTAGAATATGATATCGTTTCAGTCTTCTGGTTTCATCAGTGCAGTCTAGTAGGGCTATAGCTTCAGGATTGACATGATTGCTAAAACGTTGTAAGTACAGATCGGTAGCTTTGCTGATTTCATCTTTCACGGATCGTATATCAAGGTCTCTTCTAATGGCCTTGTTAGATAAAAACATGGTGCATTAGTTATTACCCTTAATGTCTTGGACTGATATCGTTCGAGAATATCAATGTTAGAGTTACTGGCTATACCCCATAGTTGGATACCATATGCCCAAACAGGCTTGAGTATGGTTTTATAAACTGTTAATTTATTTGTAAGGTTTAATTTTGACTTCGGTCCGAATAAGCACCAAAGTTTTTTGGTTTTCAATTTCAATTGGTTTTGCTTATTTTTGATATGCGTTTTCCATGTCAACCGTCGGTCAAAAACTATACCTATATATTTTGCAGTATCCTGGGTGGACAATTACCTCGTCTAAACGCAAACGTAAGGTGACTTGACTTCTCTGCATTTACTTTTATATTCCACCGTTGTAGCCAATCATTCATGTCATCAAGTTGTTTCAGGACAAGAGCTGATGCTTCTATGGACGAGTCGCTAGAAGCAAGTATTGCAGTATCATCGGCATATGTCGCAACTGTGACATTAGCCGAGGTTGGCATGTCCGATGTAAAAATAGTGTACAACACAGGGCCCAGAACACTCCCTTGCGGTATACCAGCTTCAATTGTCTTTAGTTCTGACACATCATCGTTGATCTAAACGTAAAAGTGTCTTTCACATAGATAACTCTTGAAGAATAAATAGTACGATGCGGGAAGATATGTTTTTAATTTATAGAGCAAGCCTTGATGCCATACTCTATTGAAGGCTTGTTGTTTATTTCAGTGCTGACTTCATTCTTTTAGTTTATGGATGATCCGAGGTATAAAAATTCCTCTACTACTTCAACGATGCAAATAACGGGCGAAAAAAAATCTCGCCTTTCTTTCATCGCGGGGCATCTCTAGCAGTGGCCAGCATCATTTTGGTCTTAAACTCTTTAGCATCAGAGCTATCCTAGACGACTCTTATCCCATCTCTGAACAAGCTATAGGTTCATCTCCTCTGGTCCGCCATAGAATTACTTATAATTAGCACGTTTTATTAAAATGTGCGTTTTCCAGGACTTTTGCATTAAGATGTTAAAGAAGTTACTCGATAAGCTGTCATCCTGTCTGAGACCTATTGTCGTAGTAAATGGTTCGGAGAGATCACTTACATTCTACAAAGGCGTAAACGTTTTGACATAGTTTCGTAGACATAGTTTCAAATAATTCATTTTTTATTGGAGTGTCAAAAACAGCCTTGTAGTCGGTGAAGTGTCTATTTGCCGCTCGTGGGTCTTTTCCAGGATTAGGCGCAGTGTTAAGATTTGGCGATTGTTAACTTATTCTGATAAGGCTATATCAGGTCTGCAAATTTGGGCTTCAATCTTTCACACAGTATAGTTGAAAGTACCAAATAGATGATGGATAGGAAACTTATTCCGCTGAAGTTTTCGCAAATGGTATTGTCTTTCTTGTTGTGAATTAGGGATAGAAAACTGAGGTTCCAGTCATCGGGCAAGCGTATCATGTACCTCAGCGGCTCGTCTCCTTTGGACTTATACAGCTCCGTCGGAATTCCGTGTGCTCCTGCAGCTTTGTTGTTCTTGAGCCGTTTTATTGCCGTTTTGACCCCTTCCCGGGACGGGAGTTGACATTCATCTATCATCTGTAATTGTAGCATGATTTTCAGCCGCTAATAAGTTGGAAATTTGCTTAGCCAACTCAGCGTATGAGTAATCAGATTCCCATTTCCATCGCTACACGAAGGTATGCCAGTAGTACAGTCTTTCGTCTAGTGTTTGACTAGTTGGATCTGAAGCTATTTATATTTATGTTTTTTGAATCGGTTAAATCGATCAGCCTTATCTCATTGTCGGAGTTGTTACAATGGAGACTGAACTTTCCCACTGTCAGGCCGAAGATAGTTTCCCTGCCTACTTCGGTATTAAAATTTTCTAGATGATTTTATTGTCATGAACGGGGCAACGGTCGTAGGTTTGTTCTAGGCACTCATAAAAAGTGTCTTTCGTCTCTGTGTCCTTATCTTCTGACGGCGCATGTGTACAAATTAGGCTAATGTAAACGAATTAAGCTTAGATGCGGGTTGTGGGCAGACTTTCGTCTACTCGGGTGAAACCAGCCTTAGCCTATTTACAACCTATCCGCATTCGAATTGGTACCTTTTATCATGGATGCAATATTATATCGCAATTTTTCATATTCTTTACCCCATGCCCTCTTAATTGTACTTCCTGGATGGCGGTGATTTCCGCCCTGTATTCTTGGAGGACATCTGCTAGTTGGGTAGGCGCATTTTGAAGCGGCAGTGTTCGTACATTGCATGTGCTTATCCATAAATCGTAGCCGTCAATAGCAAGGGGGTCCGGGATTTTTTTATGTTTATATTTGCTTTTATTGTGTTTGTGTTCTCCGAGATGGAATAAAAAACCAGCTTCATGTTTTCAAATAATTTATCTTTTATTGAAATGGCGAAAGCAGCCTGGTAGTCGATAAGTATCTGTTTGCCGCTCGTGGGTATTTACCAGGATTTGGCGTAGTGTAAAGATTTGGCGATTGATAACTTATTCCAATAAGATTAGATCAGATCTACTATTTTGGGCTGCAATCAATAAGGATCACACTGGGTTCAAGTTGAACAGGTCAGATACTTTACCTTACAAGAAACACCAACGACAACTCCCATCGGATTCAATATGTGGCGCCAAAGAGACATAGTCTAAAATCGGTATGGATCACTGTAAGGGGGCTACAAAATAATATTGCCCAATTACTGAAGATTACTGAAGCGAAATTTAAGAACGATTGTAATTTATAAGTGGTTTTTAGAGGTGCAGCAAATTGAATCAGATGGGACAGTTTATTTTGGGCAATCCGAAGGTAAGCACCATTAAGGTCCAATTAGTCTTGACGGTTGACGATGGACGGTTGACGGTAGGCAATCAGCTATTTCAGTTGAGGTTGCATTTTGCATATGTTAGAGGCAGATAACTACAGTTTGACGTTTGACGACGGTAGACTTCTGCAGGTTGCAGAATCAACCGTCCACCGTCAAGACTAATTGGGCCTTTAAGGTTTAATTTTTCTACAGTTGGTTATGGGTAATTCATACCTTTTTTTCTCATTTATTTGCACTTATTTAATTTATAATCATTTCAAATTTGGCCTCAGCGCCCTAAAGGCATTATTGAGGCAAGTTGGCAAAATTTTAAATTAAATCTAAGAATACTATTTAAATTCATTTAATACATACTTCAAATAATCGTTTAAGTCTGTAAGTTAATAGTTTATTTACTAAAGAAGCGTTTCAATGTTTTCGCATAAATATATTTTACACGCTGTTTTAAACAACGAAATTCTGCTAATTGCTTTCAGATCATTAGGTAAATTGTTATATGCTATACCTACAATGCAGTCAATGCGCCGCTTGGTCTTTTCCAATCTGCATCTAACAACTCTTAAGTTAGAACAATTTCATGTATTGAAGTTAGAATAATTTTGCAAAAAAGATTTGTGTCCAATATGGTGAACGCATTTAAAAACATATTTAAATAGTTGGTAAACATGAAGCCAATAAACTGGTAATACAGACTTGCTAACTTGCTTGTATAAGTACAATGAAATAGTACTTAGTAAGGATGTTAGTCTACCGATGCATAAAACTGTTTGAGGGGACTGAAGATGTAAAAGACCGCCACCGGTCGGGCCGTCACCGCTGTTCGAACACCGCATGTCATCAAAGCCGTTAAATCAAGAATTTACAGAAATCCGCTCCGAAAACAGAAAATCATGGCCCGTGAGATGAATATCACGCAAAAGTCCATGAGTCGAATCATTAAAAAAGACTTGGGACTTGGGGCTTTCAAACGACGTACCGAACATTTATTGACTGCAGCTTTAACACAAATAGGATTGAAAAATGCAAACGTCTTTTGGGGAAGCACGCTGATAACTTGCTCAGAAAAATTTTGTTAACCGATGAAAAAATTTTTACCGTTCAGGAAAAATTTAACAAGCATAATGATAGAGTGTATGTGCGGTCATCTAAGGAAGCATCTGAACTGATCCATAGGGTGGAAAAGGGTCACCGCCAAGCTTCAGTCATGGTTTGGTGGGGTGTCTCTTACGATGGGGTCATTGACCTGCATTTCTGCGAACAAGGAGTCAAAACATCGGCCCAGGTTTACCAAGATATCGTTTTGGAAGCTGTTGTGAAGCCTCTTAACAACTCCCTGTTCCAAAACTAGCCATGGACTTTCCAGCAGGATTCTGCGCCGGCCCATAAGGCGTCCAAAACGTCCCAGGCCTGACTTCGAAACAATTTGCCAGCGTTCATTTTCTCTGAAGAATGGCCCTCAGGCAGTCCAGATTTGAACCCATTGGAATACAAATTGTGGACGGTTTTAAAGGACAAGGTTTGTCATAAAAGATACCCCAACATTGGATCTCTTAAGACTGCTTTGGTTCACGCTGTGGCCAATTTTCCAATAGACGAGGTTCGTGCAGCTATTGACGATTGGCCAGTGCGACTTAAGGCATGTGTAAAGGCAAAGGGCGGACATTTCGAATAAGTAGATTATTTTTGGATACAATATACATCAATAAATATATTAAAAAATATTTGGTCCAAAAACCTTCAGTACTTTTTATTTTACAGCATAAAACGTGTGAAACAGTACGTATTTAAGGCCCTACTAAGAAGAACATGTTATTGGTAAATTATATATGATCTTCAAAGCCTTGTTCTGCATACATTGAAGAGATCATTAGTAGGTGCTTTTTCTCATGTAGGCATATGTAATCGACAAATAATTCAGGCGAGGCTGTATTAAAGATTGAAAAATCATCATCCTTGCATTCATACTCAGTCTATTTCTTAGCTTGTACAAAATACCTATCGCAGTCGCTATTTTCCTCTTCAAGTCCTCTACATGCAAACTCCTAGTTAAATTACTTTGAAGTATCACTCCAAGGTATTATACGGAATGGGTCTCAATACACACTTCCCATCAACATATACATAGTCATTACAACTCACACCTGACGGTCTAAACCGTATAAGTTTAGTCTAATCCGGATTAATGAGCAAACGATTCAAATTCTATTATTTGAGCGGCATCTCTGTCAACGTGTGTCTTATGTAACAAGTCGTTTTATTGCAAAATTAATTCCTAAATAACAAAAGTTCAGACTCTTGGATTACATAAAAAGTTAGTTTCTGCAGAAGTATTTCGTTGTCAACTAGGTAAAATGCCTTAGTAAATTCACAAAAAAAAATCCGCAAACTCCACTAGCCAGATCCATCATCGAGACCCTTACATATATTCGAGGGCGGTTCGGAAAGTTCTTAGCCTATCAATGAAAGAGAATAGTTAGTTTTTTAAAAATATTTTTATTTTTCAATATAATCTCCTGAAACTTCAATACACTTAGTCTAACGCTTATCTAGCAATTCTATCCCTTGATTAAAATAGTTTTCCTCAAGGTCTTCAAAATAGTGGTTTACAACTGTAATAGCATCTTCATTTGAGGTAAAACGCTTGCCAGCAAGGAATTTTTTTAGATTTGGGAACAGGTAAAAGTCACTGGGAGCTAAATCAGGAGAATAAGATGGGTGGTCAAGCAACTCGTACTTTAATTCGTTTATTTTAGCCATTGTTAAAACACTCTTGTGCGCTGGTGCGTTGTCTTGATGAAAAATTATATTTTTGTGTTGTAAGCCACGACGTTTTTCTTGAATTTGTACATTTAATTGATCTAAAAGGTTGCAATAGTGCTCTGAATTTATTGTTTTACCCTTTTGCAGATAGTCAATCAATAAAAAAACCTTTGAAGTCCCAAAAAACCGTTGGCATAACCTTACCAGCCGATTGAATTGCTTTTGCCTTCTTTGTGGCACTTCCTCCAGCTTCAGTCCATTGTTTGGATTGTTCTTTTGTCTGTGGAGTATAGTGGTGGATCCATGTCACATCAACAGTTATGAAACGACGCTTAAAATCGATTTTATTTCGCTGAAAACGATCCAAACAAGCTTGAGAAATGTTCATTCTTATGCGTTTTTGGTCGACTGTTAACAAGTGCGGCACCCATCTTGCAGAAAGCTTTTTCATCTGTAGTTCTTCATGCAAAATTAAATGGACTCGATCATTTGAGATGCCCATGATATTAGCTATTTCACGCACTTTTATTCGTCGATCATTTAATACCATATCATGCACTTTGGCTACAATTTCTGTTGTTGTTGCTGTTTTTGCACGTCCACAACGTGGTTCATCTTCAATGCTTGTACGACCACGTTTAAATTCAGCAACCCAATTTTTTACTGCTGCATATGAAGGAGCACTTTCACCTAACACATTCACCATATCATTATGAATTTCTTGTCCCGATAAACCTTTTTTATGTAAATATTTAATGACACCATGCATTTCTAATTTTTCCATTATAAAAAAATCGCGGATGCGTCTTTTGTGAACACCTGTTCCTATATGAAGGAGTTGCCAGATCGAAACAAAACATGTGTTCATAGCAGAGATGGAAGTTTCCAAAACACTTAACTTTTTTCTGTTTATACCGCGCTTTTTGTGCTTGGCTAAGAAGTTTCCGGACCGCCCTTGTATCTCACAACATTCGTGAATGCATCCTGAGTACCACAGCCTCTTCTAAAACCAAATTGAAGATTATACAGAAGTCTATTGCGCTCCAAATATTGTAAAAGTCTATCATACAGAATGTTCACAAATATTTTATCTATTGAAGAAAATACTGCTATTGAGCGATACTTTCCAGCCGTCAGTGCATTACTTTCCTTCGGTATCGGAATAATTTTATGAATTTTCAACGCATCTGGATATTCAGATGTACTTATCATTTTGTTAAAGCTACTAAGAAGAATTAGCGAAATGATCTCTTTGCATTCCTTAATAAACTTGATCAAAATGTTATCAAAGCCCAGACTTTTGTTCACATTCATACCGGATATAACTTGTACGATCTCATCAATACGAACACAACTGAGGGATAAGCTATGTTGTGTCTGAACAAGAGTACATAATGAATTGGCATTATCCCCAGGGCACATCTCAAGTTCCTGCTTAAGTTCAGCAACTGCTGTTAGAAAGTGACTATTACAACAATCAACTTTAGCCTGGTCGTCTGATATTCTCCTTCCATTAGAATCATTCAAGTCTACCAATCTATACTTCAATCTACCAAGAGTCTCATTAATGAATTTCCAACACTAATGCGATTCGAATAATGAGCAGAATCGTATAATGTGACTCTAGGTGGAACCACCAATAACAGTACCCAACACAATATTATTTGCACGCAACCATCAAAAGTGATAATTTATAACTTAATATTATTTGATTAGTAAAGCCGATTTGTAAACCATTAAAACCCAAATTGTATAATCAAATATCTGTCAATATAAAGAACATTTTGTGATTGCAACGAAAAGTCCTCTGCCCAACGGAATTTGTTTTGTTCCCAACCGATTTCTTCCCCTGTGTGAAGTCTGTTGGGATGATTCACAAATATACTGATGATTATCGATTTTATATTTATTTTTGTTTATATTGCGGTTAGGAGTTTCTTATAATTTTATTTTCAGTCCCAATAACAAGCTATAAATACATACAGAAATTGCAATTTCTTATCAGTTTTTTATAAATACTTCAGTCGGAAAGAGTCATACGGAAAAAAGAAAATAATTTCAACAAAAATAGAATGCGTTTATTGAAAATTCTACTTGTACTTGTGGCGATGGCGGTATCATTGTCTACAGCATCCTTGCCCAGGCCGCCAAATATTTGTCAGTCTTCACCGTGTCCCAGTAATAAAAGTCGTGAGGAGGCCGGTCTAGATCCGTACGATCCAACGCGACCGGAGATTAAGCATTATTAAGAAGATATAAGTATATAATTTTGAAAATATTACCAGTTTGTTAAGTAATTCCGATTTTTTTACAACAAACTTTGATTTATAGCTTCGGAAACATATTTGTGGGATGTGGTTTAATTTGTGGTTATATTGCTAGTTTTCATAGCTATCGATAATAACTAGTCGCAGTTAAATGCATACATATATACTCTCTCATTTAATAGTTTCTAATCAGTCATTCGACACAATATCCATTGTAACAAACACTTCAAATCCAGTCAATTTAAATTGAACTTAAAATGTTAAAAGTGCTTAAAATTATTATTGTCCTTGCTGTAATCATAGTTTCAGCAAATGCACTGGCCCCTGACTCCGGTTCAGGAATAAAGTGCATGGCAGCACAATGTATGGGCAAATAGACCGTCTGGACTTTATTGAATATCGGGAAGGATGTCGGCTTAACTTGCAGAAATCAAAAGCTGAACTATGAAATAAATTGTTGCATTGATAATATAAAACTATTTTATTTTATTTGCAAAGGCTACATAAATCTAATTGTTGTTGTTTTACGCACAGTATATTGTCCTAGAGGTATTTTTTTAGAACAAAAATGTAAAAAATCAAATCAAGTGAGGAATACTTATTGGTAATTTTAAAAGACATTTATTTTTTGAATGTAATTTCCTTTAAATGTTGGCCGCAACTACGCCTCAGGGTTTCCATTCTGAGGTTCCAATTGTGGATGACTCGTTCGAGCATTTCGACTTCCAAAACTTGAATCATAGCTGGTTGGTCAGCATAGACTTTGGACTATATGTAACCCCAAAGAAAAATGTCTAAAGGTGTGATATTACTCGATCTAGGCGGCCAACTTACCTGACCAAAACGTGAAATTAGCTGCCTTTCCAAATGACTTCTCAATGGATCCATTGTTTGAGCATATAGCATTTGTATAGCAAGTTGCACCGTTCTGTTGAAACCAAGTGTCGTCAAGATTATGGGCTTTAACTTCAGGTAGCATAAAGCTCGATATAACGGCGCGATAGCCAGCACCATTATGCCGGCCTTCATCATTATTGAAAAAATATGGACCGACGATTTCACCACCCTATAAATTGCACCAAACCGTGTTTTTTCTGGGTATAACGGCACCTCTGGAACCTCTTCTTGTTGCTCTTCGGCCCAAATGCGGCAATTGTGTTTATTGATGTTGCCGTTAAGCCAGAAATGGGCCTCATCACTGAACAAAATTTTGGTCGAAAACAGCGGATCTTCTCGTTTCTCACCGAATACTCATTTCCATAATACAGTTGCCAACATTTGAAGGTAACTATTTTCAAAAAATAAATGCCATAAAATTTCCTTTCAAATTACCAATAATGATTCCACACTTGATTTGAATTTTTTTATTTTTTTGTCCTGAAAAAATACCTCTAGATAAATTACCCAATATTGTAAGGAAAGCTTCATTTGACTGGATGCGTACAAAGAGACCTTGGCCAGAGAAAAAGGTGCAGGTGCGTCTTATGGTCACTGATGTCAAGCGCGTAAGGAAAGCTTCATTTGACTGGATGCGTACAAAGAGACCTTGGCCAGAGAAAAAGGTGCAGGTGCGTCTTATGGTCACTGATGTCAAGCGCGACAAACGTTCGGGACGTTGCTTCAAATCCCTTCTAATAAAGATTGAATCAGCTGGACCATCCAGTTCTCAAATGATTCAGAACCGTGAGCGTCTACAGTGGTAGCGTCTTCTCCACTGATAAAAACTTCCAGGGATGTTTTTCAAGCACTACATTCAAGCTATAGCTGGAAACTGCTCTTCGACGGCTGACGGTATTTGACCATCTTAATTCTCTCTTGAAGGCTTTAAAAGCAGGCGTCGGCTAACCATTGATTTTCTTAACCTAAGCTAAGGTTTAAACCAACATCACAAATGAAAATTAAGGCTAATGTTCAGCTTTTGTTTGTTTGAGGAAGATACGTAAAATAGACAACAAATTAAATGACAAAAACTGCTCAAGCGTTAACGATTTATTTACAGTTTAATTTGAATAAATAATACATAAATTTAATATAATTCATTGAAAACATAAATAATAAATTTATAATTTCTACTACAGATATAAAATTATGAATTATGAACTCTGGGTAATCTTCTTTAACAATGTCAAGGTCGGATATTGCATTAGTAGAATATCTGGACTCAACTTTACCAACAAAACACTTTTAAGGACATGTTTTTTAAGCTGATTTCTGTATTCCGATATTGTTTTTATATTTTCCTTTTTACAAGAAATCACCTTATGTACCCTTACCAAATGTCCAGCAGCATTAAGTCGCACGCTCTTAGATGCCACGCCACAGGCCTCGAAGCAAGATAATGCGCTCACCAAAAGTTTCCTTTAATTAATTGATTGTTTCGTTGGCTGTAAGGCATGTAGCACCATCTTGTTGGAACCAAATGTCGTTCACATTAACATTCTCCAATTCAGGCACGAAAAAGTCAGTATTAATGCCTCTATAGCGTTCCGCTTGACTGTAACATTATGGATGGCTTCACTTTTGAAGAAATATGGACCAATGATTCCCTCTGCACGCAGAGAAAAGATATGGTTACTATATGGTCACCGCAACAATAGTATGTTCTCTACAATAAAAGCATGTTCGTCGCAATCATAGTATTGTTTTTTGAATTTCCTTTTAACAATATGGTCACCGCAACAATAGTATGTTCTCTACAATAAAAGCATGTTCGTCGCAATCATAGTATTGTTTTTTGAATTTCCTTTTAACAACAGTATGATTGTGGCAATATTAATATTGTTGAAATGTAACAATAGTATTATTGCCAAATTAAGAAATGAAAATTTGGTTGTAGCAACCATATAAACATGGTTGGTGCAACAAAAGTATTGTTGTTTAAAATTTACGTTAACAATAATATGATTGCGGCAATATTTTTGTGTGTGCGTATGTTTTTTGATATACCAAAGAAAAGCACATACACGCGATACAGTGCATGGTTGTTGTGCATGGTTGTTGTTTTAAAAAAACAACAACAATCGGAAGGTAGTTCGAGGGATTTTAATTGTGTTTACTTTGTTCGGTAAAATACTCTACTACCGACTGGTTCTCGTTTATTTAAAATCTGTCTGTACTTAAGTATATAGCCATTGATCATGGTTTAATCACATTCGATACTTGGGGTCTACGGATGGTGAAGTAGCATTCACCTCCGTTGGCAACTAAAAGTATTTCGCCGTTGGAATATATATTTTTGTTTCTTAATGAAATGTTCAATAAAAACATGGCATTAAATCTGCCTATGGTCTAATAGTAATGCAATTTAAAATAACTTACTTGATAAGAATCTCTATTTTGAATAACAACATTACCCAATCCTTATAAATATATTTTAGGATCATAGTATGGTTGAGTGTGAATCGTACTATGGTTGTGGGGATCATACCTATAGTATGGTTGCGTGTGAATCATACTATGGTTGTGAGGATCTTACTATGGTTGTATATAAAACATACTTTCATAGTATGGTTGCGGAGATTTTGGTTATTAACGTACACATTCAACCAAAAGTGGGCTTCATCGATGAACAAAATTTTCTAGTAAAAATCAGGATCGGTGGTCTTTTCGTTTTGGGCCCATTCTCCACGATTTGCAAACTTTGTTCCGAAGTACGTCTATTCACTATGAAATGGCAAACGGAGCATAAATAAAGTGACAGCTGTCAAAAAGAACAACTCTGAAAGAGGTGAGGCCAGAGTGAAAAGCA